>CM019065.1:191663437-194104050 GCA_009667805.1 Leptobrachium leishanense
ATGTCCAGCAGCAAACAAAGGAGAGGGGGGACCATGCTCAATGCTGGAACCAGGTATGTTCCAGCTGCAATAAGTCATCAAGGGATGATATAATCACACTGATCTGCAATACCTATTGTGATATTAATTCAGTTACTACAGGTGAAATTTAAAGGAACGAGGTAACCTGAGTAATGTCCATAAAAATGTAAGCTTGTAAGCCAATGTCAAGGCACACCTTCAGCGAGACCTACTCCAACCACTCACTTTGGGCTAATTACTGTACTTCACAATATTTTCCATTCCTTGTGGTAATTTGTGCCTCTTCCTACCTGCAATAGCTTAGATAAGGCCAAGGGCACAAACAGATCTACCACCTATACCAACAGACTGAATTTAACAAATGAAAGGAACACATTTTCCTTTGTGTGACACTACTACAGAGCTACTACTAATCATCATGCATTTGCATTTAAGAATTGTTATCCTCTGTATTTGGATTAGATTCCCTGTTTATAGGAACTGAAGAAACATAACCCCGCATAAAACATTTGAAGAACTGGTCATAAAAATTTTAGAAACAGTCGGGTTTAATTTTTTGAGTGGTCAACAAAAAAATAAAACTGTAAAAAAAGGAACACCCCCTTCAAACTCCAGTTTACTCCCCAAAATTGTCTTTTAATAAAGTCACAGTTCAAGAATCAATACTGAAAATTTAGAATGTAGGATGCATTTACTTACTTCATTTGCTTAACTATTGTGCTTTTCCCAGATTCTCCAGCTCCTGCAAAAAAACACATGTATATTACTGAAAAGTCCCTGAAAAAATAAATAAAATGAGGCACAGAGATATGCACTATGTTACTGAAAGAAAGCACATAGGGAATAACTTGCTCAAGGTAGGCAGGAAATAATGGGTATATGTATTGTTAGCCACAGAAATGTACAAATAAAAGAATTCTACATACAAGTTATAAATATTTAAATATCAACTCTAAGTTCTTGCAACAGTAAGATGGTACATATAATGAAACAAACTTTCAGCACCAGAAATAGATTAAGCTTTGGTTCGAAGAGGTCTCAAATAATCCTTAAATTAAAAGGTGCTTTAATGAACATCCATTAAGTCTGCCGAGAGGCTTACCCGGGTTATCCTATTATAAGTAATGATACAAACACACCCAGCTACATTAAACTAATTGAGCATCACAACTCCACATTTGGTCTGACGCCACTGTAACGATGACAGCAGAAAGCAGCTCCGTGGCTTAAATCCTCTCTAAATTTGTACATCAGAAGCAGATTTATTGAGTAACAAGATTATAGAGTTCATTTTTAAAGTGTGGAGAGCAGCTAATGTAATGTTTTTTAACGGAAAAAAATATAAAAAATATGTGATCACAAAAATATTTGTTAGACTAGAGTAAAAGTGGAAACAATTACTCTTTCAGAGTTTTTTTTTATAAAAGGTCAGTACAAACAAGATGTAAAAATGGTATCGGCATGAGTTAAAATGCTTCATGCATTTGCGGTGTATTATATACACCAGTTTTATTTCTTTGGTTTATCCTGAATAAATTAATTTTATTCACGGCTACCTGTCTCATTCTGGAGATATTACTTAACACTAGGGCTGCAACTAACGATTATTCTCATAATCGATTAATCGATTCATCGGTTAAAAAAAAAAGAAAAAAGTATAAAATTTGTTTACGTAAGAGGAATTTTGTGTAGAAAAATAACCACAACCCCTCCCCCTTTTTTCATAAGTAATTTGCGAAGTGTACGTAACTTTCATACGTACATACGCAAATTGCGTATCTTGTGTACTTTTCATACAAGACATGTGAGTGCTTGGTCAGAGGGATGGGTTGATGCTGCATGCGCAGCTTAAGCTCATGTTTGCCTTCTCAAATGAACGCGGCTACAAGCACTTGGTCATCGACGATGATGTCAGCATGAAATCGGGGTTAATAAGCTAACATGGTCAGGGTGCATAGAGTGTCCCTTTTAGATAATTCCGTGAACAAACTGAGTGGGAGGAGGGACTGGAGGTGAAAAGGAGCGACTTTGCTCACTTGACCTGAGTGTGAGAGGGAGTGGGTATGGACAAAAGACCGGATCTGAGTGTGGGAGTGAGTTTGGGGAAAGGGACCAGACCAAAGGGAGGGAATGGCACTTCCCAAACAAAGAGGGTGTGGCAGGGAGGTGGCACAGGACTCCAGCTTCAAGTAAGGATAAAACACCCAGTGGCAGTATCCTATTGTTTGGGTTATAGTTCTACTGTTGTAAACGGAATCAAAAAACTGGTTGTGTCTGACATAACCCTAGAACTAAATCCTACCTAGTAAAGCAGCGGCGCGTCTTCTCCAATCAGCTTCGAAGCTAAGGTTATTTGCGTTTAACTTTGACTGTAATCGTCCTGTGTTCAGCACACACTGTTTAAAATCGACACCAATTAATCAATTATGGAAATAATTGACAACCATTTTAATCATCGATTAGTTGTTTCAGCCCTACTTAACACTACTACATCGCCCCTGTGGACCCCCAAGCAGGGGAGGGGATCCGAGGCCCCTTTGTTTCATCGGCTGACTTGTGTTTGGTGCCTCTTGGATTTAATAGGCACCACAAATTGTGAGTAACACTCTATACCAGGGGTCGGCAACCCCCAGCACGCGAGTCTGGCGTGGCACGCGAGTCCATCTCTGCTGGCACGTTGAGTGGCCGCTAGACCTCCTTGCTGGTCGGTCGGCATAGCCAGCCGCCCAGCAAGGCAGCTTTAGTCACCTAAAGAGGGAGGGCAGCCGGCGAGATGCTATCAGCAGGGCCAGCTCCCTCTGATTACATCACAAGGAGCACCCACACACGTGGCCTGGGATTAAGGTGCGTGTGTGGGCTGTATCCTCCCTGTGACAGGACGTGCATCTCCCTCCCAGCTCCCGCCGGCCAGCACGCGACAGTCAGCAGGCCATTGCCAGCCATGAAGTATGCGGGGCGTGGGGGCAGAGAATGCATTAATGAATTTGGAATGTTGGGCTGGAGGTGAATTAACGAATTTGGAATGCTGGGGGGGTGAATGAATTTAGAATGCTGGGGCCGGAGGGGGGTAATGAATTTGGAATGCTGGGGGGGTGAATGAATTTAGAATGCTGGGGCTGGGGGGGTGAATGAATTTAGAATGCTGGGGCCGGAGGGGGGTAATGAATTTGGAATGCTGGGGTCGGGTTAATTAATTTGGAATGCTGGGGGGGGATTTGGAATGCTGGGGGGGGGGGTGAATGAATTTAGAATGCTGGGGCTGGGGGGGTGAATGAATTTAGAATGCTGGGGCTGGGGGGTGAATGAATTTAGAATGCTGGGGCCGGAGGGGGGTAATGAATTTGGAATGCTGGGGTCGGGTTAATTAATTTGGAATGCTGGGGGGGGATTTGGAATGCTGGGGGGGGGGGTGAATGAATTTAGAATGCTGGAGCCGGAGGGGGGTAATGAATTTGGAATGCTGGGGTCGGGTTAATTAATTTGGAATGCTGGGGGGGGGAATTTGGAATGCTGGGGGGGGGGAATTTGGAATGCTGGGGGGGGGAATTTGGAATGCTGGGGGGGGGGAATTTGGAATGCTGGGGGGGGAATTTGGAATGCTGGGGGGGGGAATTTGGAATGCTGGGGGGGGATTTGGAATGCTGGGGGGGGATTTGGAATGCTGGGGGGGATTTGGAATGCTGGGGGGGGATTTGGAATGCTGGGGGGGGATTTGGAATGCTGGGGGGATTTGGAATGCTGCGGGGGGATTTGAATGCTGGGGGGGATTTGGAATGCTGGGGGGGGATTTGGAATGCTGGGGGGGAATTTGAATGCTGGGGGGGGGGAATTTGGAATGCTGGGGGGGAATTTGGAATGCTGGGGGGGATTTGGAATGCGGGGGGGATTTGGAATGCTGGGGGGGATTTGGAATGCTGGGGGGGGAATTTGGAATGCTGGGGGGGGAATTTGGAATGCTGGGGGGATTTGGAATGCTGGGGGGGATTGGAATGCTGGGGGGATTTGGAATGCTGGGGGGATTTGGAATGCTGGGGGGGATTTGGAATGCTGGGGGGGATTTGGAATGCTGGGGGGGATTTGGAATGCTGGGGGGGGATTTGGAATGCTGGGGGGATTTGGAATGCTGGGGGGGGATTTGGAATGCTGGGGGGGATTTGGAATGCTGGGGGGGGATTGGAATGCTGGGGGGATTTGGAATGCTGGGGGGGGATTGGAATGCTGGGGGGGATTTGGAATGCTGGGGGGATTAATTTGGAATGCTGGGGGGATTAATTTGGAATGCTGGGGGGATTAATTTGGAATGCTGGGGGGATTAATTTGGAATGCTGGGGGGATTAATTTGGAATGCTGGGGGATTAATTTGGAATGCTGGGGGATTATTTGGAATGCTGGGGGGATTAATTTGGAATGCTGGGGGGATTAATTTGGAATTGCTGGGATTAATTTGGAATGCTGGGGGATTAATTTGGTATGCTGGGGAATTAATTTGGTATGCTGGGGAATTAATTTGGTATGCTGGGGGAATTAATTTGGTATGCTGGGGTGAATTAATTTGGTATGCTGGGGTGAATTAATTGGTATGGGGAGAGAAATGAATTGGTATGCTGGGTGAATTAATTTGGTATGCTGGGGGGAATTTGGTATGCTGGGGGAATTAATTTGGTATGCTGGGGGAATTAATTTGGTATGCTGGGGAATTAATTTGGTATGCTGGGGGAATTAATTTGGTATGCTGGGGGAATTAATTTGGTATGCTGGGGAATTAATTTGGTATGCTGGGGGAATTAATTTGGTATGCTGGGGGAATTAATTTGGTATGCTGGGGGAATTGGTATGCTGGGGGAATTAATTGGTATGGGGAGAGAAATGAATTTGGTATGCTGGGGGGGAGAGGAATGAATTTGGTATGCTGGGGGGAGAGGAATGAATTTGGTATGCTGGGGTGAATTAATTGGTATGCTGGGGTGAATTAATTGGTATGCTGGGGTGAATTAATTGGTATGCTGGGGTGAATTAATTGGTATGCTGGGGTGAATTAATTGGTATGCTGGGGTGAATTAATTGGTATGCTGGGGTGAATTAATTGGTATGCTGGGGTGAATTAATTGGTATGCTGGGGTGAATTAATTGGTATGCTGGGTGAATTAATTGGTATGCTGGGTGAATTAATTGGTATGCTGGGGTGAATTAATTGGTATGCTGGGGTGAATTAATTGGTATGCTGGGGTGAATTAATTGGTATGCTGGGGTGAATTAATTGGTATGCTGGGGTGAATTAATTGGTATGCTGGGTGAATTAATTGGTATGCTGGGGTGAATTAACTGGTATGCTGGGGTGAATTAATTGGTATGCTGGGTGAATTAATTGGTATGCTGGGGTGAATTAATTTGTATGCTGGGGTGAATTAATTTGGTATGCTGGGGGGGGGAGAGAGGAATGAATTTGGTATGCTGGGAGGGGGAGAGGAATGAATTGGTATGCTGGGAGGGGGAGACAAACGAATGGCTATGCTGGGGGGAGAAATGCAGGAATTGGAGGGTAGAAATGAATGAATTGCTATGCTGGGAGGGTTGAATAAATTGCTAAATACAGTACATTGAGTTTTGTTACAGTGGAGCTCGGTGATACCCGTATACACACCGCACATTACTGTGGAGCTCTGCGATGCCCTCATACAAACTGCACATTATGAGGGCATCACAGAGCTCCACAGTAATGTGCTGTGTTTATGAGGGCATCACAGAGCTCCACAGTAATGTGCAGTGTGTATGAGGGCATCGCAGAGCTCCACAGTAATGTGCGGTGTTTACTGTGGAGCTCTGTGATACCCTCATACACACCGCACATTATGAGGGTATCACAGAGCTCCACAGTAAACACCGCACATTACTGTGGAGCTCTGTGATGCCCTCATAAACACAGCTCATTACGGTGGAGCTCTGCCATGCCCTGCTAAACACTGCACATTACGGTGGAGCTCTGTTACACCCCTATAATGTGCAGTGTTGCAAGGGTGTCCCAGAGCTCCACAGTAATATGTGCTGTGCATGAGCGTATCACAGAGCTCCACAGCAATAAAACTCACAGTAATGTGTGGGGTGTAGAAAACAAAATGTGGGCTGCTCACTCCAAAATGCCCGGGCCTATATTTTTTCCCAGGCTGGGCCTGCTTGTCGGCGTACAGCAGCAGAATCTGTTCCCTGCCCAGTTACTTATACTTGTACTGCTAATAGTAAGTAATGAGTATAACAATTAAAACCTAACTAACACTATGGAGCGCTGTTGTTCACTGGCACCCGGTTGTCTGATGGTTAAAAAAAAGGCACTTGGGGTGTAAAAGGTTGCCGACCCATGCTCTATACTCAAGTGTTTAACACTCATTCTTACAGTCTGCAAATTGTTTATTTTTTTGGCTTTTTCTGAGGGGGTTTTCAATAAGAAACATCACGTGTCGAGAAACAGGAGAATTTACAACTGAAGATCTATCACCATCTCTACTTGCGCTGGTATCTATATTTCCTACACACGTAAAAAGCTTCATAGAAAGCAATTTAGGACAGCATTTGACAAATTTATACCACACTTATGACACAACTAGAGCCAGGAATGTTTATATACAGCCACACATATGTATATTAAAATGTAACCTAGAGTAACATCTGATGACAACATAGTGAAGAAAGGCGTGTTTTTTGTTTAGGGCGAATAAATACACTGCAGGTAAACAGCAACAGCTGGCATCTTGTTCCACCAGGAAGTGTCCTGCTCTCAGGAAGGATTACAATTATTTATAAGGCACCACCATGTTCCACAGTAGGGTTGCAACTAATGATTAATATCATAAATCGATTAGTTAGCGGATTATTCATTGGATTAAACAAAAATTTTTTTTATTTAACTCCTTAGTGTGCATAACTTTCATAGTACATACACAAATTGTGTATCTTGCGCACATGTCACACACAAGGTATGTGAGCGCCTGGTCAGAGTCATGGATTAATGTTGAGTGCACAGATCAAGCCGAGGCTTGCCTTCTCTCCAAACAAATGCACAAAGGCGGGGTGAGAAGGTGGGGCACTCCACTCAGCCTGACCACTTTACTAAGCAAGTGGTCAGGGTGCGTAGAGTGTCTCTTTAAAATAGTGGGTGGAGGGTCCAGAGGTGGAAGAGAGGGAGTTTGGGCAAGGGACCTTATCCGAGATGGAATGGTTTGGGAAATAGACCGACCTGAGTGTGGGAAGGAGTTTGGGGGAAGATACTGGACCAATGGGGGAGGCAGGGAAGGTGAGGTAGTGGCACAGGACTTCGGTTCCAAGGATAAAACACCAGTGGTACAGCTCCTCCACACAGTGCCAGTACCCAGAGATCTGAATCCAAACAGTGTGTGTTCTAAACCGACAGATTAATAGAAAATGAGAATAGTTGACGACCATTTTCATTATCGATTAGTTGTTTCAGCACTATTCCACTGTACAATGCGTAATAGTCTCTATGGGGAATTTCACTGTATTTCTGGTCAATATTTGGCGAATTACCAGCTTTCTGAATAGCCGAATGGCCAGATAATTGCACCATACGGTGGCAAATTCGCCACTCATTTAATTACCCCAACTGTGGTTTGAAGAACAAACAAAATTAAAATATGACATTTTCCTCATTGTTTGGTAAACACTGGTTTCTCAAATGCAAATTACACAAGCTATAAAAAAAAAAAAAAATATATACCGTATAGACACATTTATGCTGAATCTCACATAATTCCAATGAGAAAAAACCCCACTGATTATTCAACGTTTTGCTGAAAGAGCATAAAAAGATACATCAATTGGGAGAAAAATCCACAACACCAATGACAAAAGAGACAGACTAGTTTGCTTGCAGACCAAGGAAGTTTCAAGAATGAATGAAAGCCCAGCAGAAGAAAAATGCTCTTAATTATGGCCTTTAACCAAGTAATCAGATACATTCTATTAATAAAAAGAAAGTCTGCACATTAGTAATTACTGCAGTTGATGGGCTTCCAGTTTCATCAGACCACTTGTTACACCACAACATCTGAAACAGCCTGCAGAAAATGCAAGCTTCAGCTCTAAGTGTTTGTTGGAAATGAATAATGGAGCTTGGAGTGAAATGCCTAATAAAAAAGGTTTCATTGCCAGGATTCATACCCAGGATGGTTTTAGGTTTGGTTTCTTACAAAACAGAATGTTTGTTCCAAGCTACATAGAGCTTCCAAAACATTGCTAGATGCAGAGTGTTGAATGTGACAGACACACACTTACGGGGTTATTCAAAGAGAATCGAAAAGTCACTGCATGTTCGGTGACTTTTCGTTCAATTCGGTGCGATTTGGTGATCCCATTTGGCAACCCTGCGGTGTATTCAGCAAGCACCACAGGGCCGTCGTAGTGCAAGGAAAAGCCGCTGCAAACCCGGCGAACGCACACAGAAACTTGCAAAAACATCAGGATTAACCCCGCCGGAGAAACCCGAGCAGCTGCCGATCACAGCGCAGAGCAGCCGCCGGGAAACCCGACACCAAAGACGAATGGAGTGAAGAAAAAAAACAGTACGCTTGAATGTTTGAAAAGTGAAACGTTATTTGCAAAGAAACTACGGAACGAAAATGTCTGAAATTTACATATAAAGATCCAATGAATGATAATAAAAAGGACTGTTACAGAAAAAAGAAAAAAAGGATTAAAAAACATAACACATTTTCGCAAAGAAAAAAATCCCTTGAAATGCCTAAAAGATCCTAAAAAAAATAAAAATGAGACTTTTTACTGCAGAATAAAATAATAAACGGTTTATTAGATATTGAATTAAAACGGGAGTATTTTTAACATTGAAGCCTATGGGATTCTCCTGAATAAATCTGCCGAATGAAACCACTGAATGGCACGGCATTTTGGCAAACTTTCTCAGCTGTTTTGTGTTCTCTGAATAGATGAAGCATTGCTTCTCTATGGGGGATTTCACTGCCCTCGAACAGGCACCGTATGTGCAGGCAATTCGCCAACATTTGGTGAACTGCCTGCTCTCTGAATAGCCGAATGGCCAGGAAAGGTAACCAGACGCAGAATTTTCACGTTCGGTTACCTTTTGGCCCCAATTCGGATCTCTTTGAATAACCCTGCATGTCTCCCTACCTCTCTATGTAATAGACATTTAACAGGACAGGGCTAACCACTGGGTACTCCAGCAATAGAATATGACGGCAGTCTTTCTACTTAAAGCAGTGGTTCTCAGTGTGGTATGTGCCCACCAGGCTAGATAGGATATACCAACTGAGAGAAAAACAACAAAACAGAAAATTTTATGTTCTGATCTGTTACTCCCTTGTACAGTTGTGTTCAAAATTATTCAACCCCCAATGCTGTAAAGGGTTTTAGGGAATTTAGTGTACATTTGTAATTGTATTCAGAATGAAATCCTACAAGGACTTTTTAAAGAACCATATGCAACTAAAATGACATCAATTGGTTTTGTAATACAGTAGTAAATGTTTCTTTTGTGAATTCTTCATTGACACAATTATTCAACCCCTTAAAGACTACCACTCTGAAGAACAGAGGTTCATTCAAGTGTTTTCAATCAGGTATTGAAAACACCTGTGGATGTCACGGAGCAGCAATAAAGCATAATAAGCACCAATTAGGCAGCTTTAAAATGACTGATACTCAGCTCCTTCTAGACATTTACTGGTGTGGCTACAAACATGGTGAAGTCAAGAGAATGGTCCAGGAAGACAAGAGAAGAGGTGATTACTCTTCACAGGAAGGGCAATGGCTATAAGAAGATTGCAAAGATGTTAAACATACCAAGAGAGACCATAGGAAGCATCATTCGAAAATTCAAGGCAAAGGGCACTGTTGAAACGCTACCTGGTCGTGGCAGAAAGATGATGCTGACTTCGACTGCTGTGCGCTACCTGAAGCGTAGAGTGGAGAAAAGTCCCCGTGTGACTGCTGAGGAACTGAGAAAAGATTTGTCAGATGTGGGTACTGAAGTTTCAGCTCAGACAATACGGCGCACACTGCGTAATGAAGGCCTCCATGCCAGAACTCCCAGGCGCACCCCCTTGCTGTTTCCAAAGAATAAGAAGAGTCGACTGCAGTATGCCAAAAGTCATGTGGACAAAGCACAGAAGTTTTGGGATAGTGTTCTGTGGACTGATGAAACAAAATTAGAACTGTTTGGGCCCATGGATCAACGCTATGTTTGGAGGAGGAAGAACAAGGCCTATGAAAAAAAGAACACCTTGCCTACTGTGAAGCATGGCGGGGGGGGGGGGGGTCAATCATGCTTTGGGGCTGTTTTGCTTCTGCAGGTACAGGGAAGCTTCAGCGTGTGCAAGGTACCATGAATTCTCTTCAGTACCAGGAGATATTGGATGACAATGTGATGCAGTCCGTCACAAACCTGAGGCTTGGGAGACGTTGGACCTTTCAACAGGACAATGATCCCAAGCATACCTCCAAGTCCACTAGAGCATGGGTGCACATTAAAGGCTGGAACATTTTGGAGTGGCCATCGCAGTCATCTGACTTAAATCCGATTGAGAACCTCTGGTGGGACTTAAAGAAAGCAGTTGCAGTGTGCAAGCCTAAGAATGTGACTGAACTGGAGGCTTTTTGCCCATGATGAATGGGCGAAGATACCCGTAGATCGCTGCAAGACACTTGTGTCAAGCTATGCTTCACGTTTAAAAGCTGTTATAACTGTAAAAGGATGTTGTACTAAGTACTAAGATTGAATGTCACTTGGGGGTTGAATAAAACTGATAATGATGTGAGCACAGAAAAGACATTTGTGGTTATTTCATTATAAATGTTATGTTATATTTGTCTGACCTACACGTGCCTCTTTGATTTAATTGTAAGCAAGATGACTGAATGATCAAAATCAATGTCAAACTGGCCAAAACACTCAATTTCAGTGGGGGTTGAATAATTTTGAACACAACTGTAAAATGTTTTAACAGCAAAAAGCAAACCGCGCAGTGAAAAAACTGCAGGCGTTTTACAATAATAATATTACCTTTCAATTCATATAAATTAAAGTGAAATTATTTGATAGGTCGAAAGTGAGGTGGGGCGTGCACCAGATTTTTCTCTTTTTTACAGGTTTAAAGGGGCCATTACCAAAAAAGTGTAAGAAATTACTTAAATCATAAACATTACATTCTGGCAATGTGTTTTCATTCCAAAAACAAATTCACATCATACATGCTGCATCCTTATATTCTGACTGATATAGAAAACCTAAATTTGGATCAACTTTCTTCAAGAAAAGGCACAAGTCACAAAGTAATTAAATGCAGCATACGATTAAATTCATAGGTGTAAACACGCAACACAAAAGCCTGGCACTATTTCTACGTTAAGAGAAAATATTCTAGGAAAACTTGATGGGGCTGAAATGTAGAATTCCATAAAACAGACATTCAGAATATCTTTTTCATGTTTAAGTCATTAGTAAGAAATAGAGGGCACACTTCGTACAAGTGCTGGTGAGAGAAATTTGTTACCAAAATAGCTTGCCAATTTTTTTCTGCTCAAGTGACAAATTCCTTGCATTTAAACTGTAATACCAGACAGACAGCTCCACGAGTCTAAACGATTGTGGTTACAGCTATACTGGAATAATGCAGTTTCTAGTCAACTGACCTTGTGTGGGATATGAAAATGACTGCAAAGTGTTCTGAATAGGCCCCATTCTTTGTGATATGAATCGATGGTACGAAACAATGGTAGGGAATCCGAACGCCTGATATTGTTTCAAATGTGCAAAAGAATGCAGGGCAGAACATCACGAAGGTCTTTAACGTAAACACCCCCTGCATTCTACAAAACAGACCGTGGGACAAGACATTTACTGTATATGATACGATACACAGGCTATCTCCAGCCATAGATTTGACCAGAATGATAAGCAAATGTATGGATCAGAAAGGCCGTAGAGCACTAGAGTTTTTTTCTCAATATACGGTATTTCCGTGACAATTTCAATAATATAGTCTTTTACCTCAGAGGCAAAGAAGTCACTGCTCCCAGAATCTTACACGCCTCAAATTTCTATACATTTAAGAAAAAAAAGTCACACACACCTGCTCAGGCTGTTTAAACACATTGATAAAAACAAATGGCCAGCAGAGTTCACTGTTAACGGACACGCTGCTAACCACTTCACTGCTGAGCGATTTCAGTGTGCGGAGCTCATTTTGTGCTTATGTTTAACCCCTTAGTGTCTGGGCGGTTTTACAAAAGTGTCTGCTGCTGTTTTTACATTTCTGCGCCATTTGTATTGTCAAATTTTCCTCTTACTCGTTTAAGCAACACACTATTATATACCGTTTATCCCACCATTAAATGGATTTTCTAGCGATACCATTATTTCCATCATATCGTATAATTTGCTATTAAAAAAAAAATTCTGAAATTTAATCCCAAAAAAATCTACAAACCGCCAACAAAGACCCCAGCTAAACATTTTCAAAATTTTGTCCTGAGATTAGAAATACCCAATTTTTATATGTTTTTGCTTTTTAACACCTTCACTGCTGAGGAAATTCAAAATTCCCAGCTACTGGTTTTGCCAAGTGAGGTGGAGGCATTTTCACTACACCCTGCATTTTCACCAGATCGGGGAGCACTCCTCACAGACTATTTTAGAATTGTGAAATGGTCAGGAAGTGTATAGTGCGCCTTTAAAAAAAAAAAAATATATATATAAAATATATATCTATATGCAAAAATATCTTGTCAATTTTGGCGAAAAATAAGTCTACAGAAAAAAAAATGTAACGCAGATTAAGCCTTGTTGTAACACAATGAGACACGGTTTTCCAGGGGGGGGGGGGGCATATAGGCAAAAATATTTTCTACATGATCCTCAGTAAGGTAACACCTACTGCCAGGTTTTCCAGGAGATTAATGAGGATTTTAAGCAACTTTATGTGCCGCATATTTCACCTTAGCAAGCACCACAGTTATCCAAGGTGAAGGTGGGAGGGCTGACTCCCTAGTACAAGTCTACAGAGCTAAAGAGTATAAATCATATAGCTAAGACTAGTCAGACGAACGCAGTCTGAGCGCACTCTGCCTGCGTGCATAACGGACGTACTGACGGAAGATACTGTAGACACCACGCAGTCTGTTTTTTTTGACAGATGAAGAAAAAAAAAAAAAAAGGAAATCGGGGAATCAAAAGGAATTAAAATTAAAAGACAGGTCCAGACCAAAGAAAACTTCTGAGTGTCAACGTGATGGACATCGCAAATGCGCTGTGTCTGAAGTTGCCTCATCACGCACACAGGTCGCTACAAAGACGCGGCGCAGTCTGGGCGTCCGTCGTAGCGCTTTTGCGCCGTGGCCTAAAGGGCGCCCGTTGCCACCTGCGTGGTGCATGCGCACGTACTTCGTGTGTTGGTCTCGATAACAAATCAATGCTACGATGGACGATAAACTGCGCGGCAACAGGATCGGGATGACTGCTTTCGTCTGACGCTAGCCTAAAGCTACAAACCACAGGCTCATACTGCATAAGAAGTCTTCGAAGATGTAACATTACCTATTTTCTCGGAAAGTAAGTCAAATATTGCAGATTTTAAGAGCTTTTCAAAAAGGAGAGACTTGTGTATTGTGACAACTCCTACAGGTCTATTCAAAGAAGGGGGAAACTCAGGAGAATGACTGAAAAAGTGAAAATTCAAGGTCAAGCTAGCCAAACCAGAAAAATTCTCCCATTTATCTCACTTTCCAAATCGGCTATTTGGTCGGGATTGTTCACGTCTCCTGCCAGTTCTTCTGGTTTTCACCTTTCTCTGAATAACCCTGCTACACTTGAAATGTAGAACAGGGATCGACAAAGATCCATGGCTTTTACAACGTCTGACCAAAACACAAAAAGAACCTGAAACAGTTAAAGCCTTCCAATATACAGCCGTTTCCCATTCAGTAACCTTGTACGCTGAAGCCCAATTGTATAACCATTTGTATCACTAGGTTTACAAAGACGCATTTTTTAGAATCCAAGCAACATAGTTTTGCACATAATGCAGAAATCTAGGATCCAGAAATTAAACTGTGGTACAACGCGGCTATGTGGACCCTGGATTTGCCAAGTGCTACATTTATTTAAAG
Source organism: Leptobrachium leishanense (assembly GCA_009667805.1). NCBI lineage: Eukaryota > Metazoa > Chordata > Amphibia > Anura > Megophryidae > Leptobrachium > Leptobrachium leishanense. The sequence goes on from CM019065.1 coordinate 191,677,607, forward strand.
CCATTGCATTTTTAAGCATATGCAGAAATATGAACGGTGTAGTGCTGTGACTGCAACGGAATAATTTACTAATTTGTTAACCGTTTTAGGCTGGGGTCAGACGAGCGTAGTGTTCACGTCCGTGATTGCGCCTAAAAGTACCTCCGTGATAGCATGACAGAAAGCCCATCGGAACCCGTTACACGAAGTACGTACGCACTGAACTGCGGACGCACAACGGCCGCGGCCCACGGACGCAAGGCAGGCAAGAACGTACAACCGCTAGAACGGCCGCACAAAGTGCGCTGCGTCCTCAACGTCCGCATTGCTTTGTGTGTGTGATGGAACGTGGTCAGACGGACTGTATTTATACGTCCAGCATTTTTCACGGACAAAATGTTTTTGCTTTATATTTTATTTTCTCTCCTACATCCGTCAAAATATACGTCAATGAATAACGGACTGTGTGGCCACTACTGCGTCTTCCGTACTGATGTACGTCCGTGTACACGGACGTACAGTCCATAGAAATCACGCTCGTCTGACCCTAGCGTTAAAAATTGTCTGATACAGATCGGAGGATCAGCACTCAAAACCTCCTTGGATCATACATTATACTATAAGTCCTGAGGGTGCCCCAACAGGCCCTTATTACTATAAATATTTATTGGATGTATAAAAAGACCATCACATCATCTGGTAGAAAAATATTTATCTTTGACAAATTGGAAAGGTTTGTTTTTAAAAAGGCCTTAAAGACTTTAAGGCCCCATTCACACCTATACATTTTAAAGCGCGTTCCTGCACGCTTTAAAACGCATGGACCGGGAAATCCCATGCTTTTCAATGGGACCCGTCCACACCTGGGCGTTTTAAAGCGTGCAGGACCGCTCTTTAAAACGTCCTGCACGCAAAGAAGTCCGGGATCTTCTTGTGGTGCGCAAAGCTGCGAACGCGCTGAAATGCGCAGTCGCGCGTTTATCCGTATGCGGGAACACGCGTAAAAAAAATGTGCGTTTTGCGCACGTTTGAAGAACGTGCAGGTGTGAACCCGGCCTAAGTTGGAGCAAAGGTCAAACCTTACTTCAGGGCTTGACAAATTTGCATTGAATCTAGGAGCAGCTACTAAAGTTAGGAGCTAGATTTTGCTTCAGACTAACAAAGCTTTACTTTCAACAACTAAAGATACAATACCATCTTTTTTGTACTCCGATACTTTTAATTTAATGTCATGTGACACTTCCCAATAAATAAATTCACTGTACTTGATCCTTCATAGTTTGCTGAAGTGAATTTTCAAGTCCTTCACAGAAGGACCAGTGACTAGCGAATAGTATGTCACATATAAAATGACATATGCGGCTATATTGGGCATTATCCAGATCTGTAAGTTATTTTGTGTAATTCAGATATTTGGACTTTGTAAGGCAGGGCTTGACAAATCCATGGGCCTGGTAGCCACTGGCTCCTAGAATATTACTCCTGGCTCCAAAATTTCCAGTTTATTTTACACCAATCTAAAAGCAGTCCATGCCTGGAAACTAAAAACATCTAGTTGGCTTCAATGTTTTCTTCCCATCTCCTACATTTAATGTAAATATATTGTAGCCCATTCTAGTCTCGTGTAAATCTACAATCTCGTCCCTGACATCCTCTTTGGTCTTGGCCATGGTTGAGAGTTTGGAATCTCATTGATTGCTTCTGTGGACAGGTGTCATTTATACAGGTAACAAGAGGAGATTAGCAACATTCCCTGTAAGAGAATTCTCCTAATTTCCACTTGTTACCTGAAGAGAAAAAAAAAAGGACACCTGGGAGCAAGAAATCTTACTGATTGATAGGGGATCACATACTTATATCACTCAATAAAATGCAAATCAATTTATAACTTTTATTTTTTAAATGCATTTTTCTGGATGTTTTTGTTGTTATTTTGTCTCTCACTGTTAGATCATTTCTTTGACAGTGGGCAAACATACAAAATCAGCCGGGGGATTAAATCGCCCACCCAGTGTATTTTACATAGATATAATCTCTGCTCCATAATAAATTGAAAATGTTATTTTTGTACTAAGCAGTTAAAACTATAGATCACACCTATTTCCAAAACACTCCATATATTTGTTTAGTATGGTTAACAGTGGAAAACCAAATGCAAAGCAGTCATTTACATCTTGTTACTGTACCAAGAGTGTCAGGTCTCCAGCACAGTGTCCTGCTCTTTTATCAATTTGCAGGACTAGATGAGAGCAATTCAAAAATAAAGAATGTTAACATTCTGACTGGTGGAGACACTTTCACGTCTTGGCAGGGCTTCCTAACAATGCTGTGACAAGCTTTAAAATCAGCAGTTTCTCTGTGTAAATGGCAGATTGCACTTCTTGTATTTATGGAATATAAACCATATTTACCAGCGATCACATGCTTATTTTTATTAAGTCGCAGTAAAGAGTATTAGGCCGTTGTCAGACGAACGCAGTGATCACGTCCGTGTCGCCGCACAGTTTAACGTCTGTCGTAGCATAGAATCACGATCAATAGAGACCCACACACAAAGTACGTGCACACCGAACTGCGCACTCACAACACACGTGGCAAACTGACGCAAGTTAGGCAAGAACGTAAAACCGCTACCACGGACGCGCAGAGTGCGCCACGTCGGCATAGCGTTCTGTGTGAGTGATGAGATGTCAGACGCAGCACATTTGCGACGTCCAGCACCTTGGACGCACACAATGGCTTTTCATAGCCTTTTCAAATTTTTAACATTTTTAATTTCCCATAGTTCCCTTTTTTTATTTTACGTCTGTCAAGAAAAACAGATCGTGTGGTGTCTACAGTATCTTCCGTCAGTAGGTCTGTCCGTTATGCATGCACGCACGCAGAGTGTGCGCAGGCGGCGTTCGTCTGACTCTAGCCTTAGATGTTGCTTTGGTTTACTAAAAAGGCCTCAAACATTAAATAATTCCCCTATGCAACATAACTCAAGACCTTGACACAAAATACGTGGCTACAGAATCAAGACTTTGGTCCATTTGTAAGAATTTTGAGTCAATTATAATCACTGCTTTGGCTGAAACATTGATGTATTTTTCTTTGGGGTGGTATTGCTATAAATGGTGATACTCTGTGCCACTGGCGCCACCCGGTGGTGATGGCAAATAAGCAACCTCAATACAAATCAAAATACAATGCAACTAAAATGGTGCAAATAGGATAAAACAAAGTAATGTGACATTTACAGTCTTATCCTGTATACTCCAGGTTATAAAAGTCTTAATGATTGTGAAAGTCTTAATCAGTGCAGGGAAGCATAAAAATAAGAGTCATACAGTATCTCGTATTTGTGGAGTCAGCTGCCTCTCCAGACCACTTGGTGGTATATCCCTTTTCCACCTTGTAAGTCAGACAGTAGCACCAACTGATGCTTTTTATGCGAAACGCGTTTTGGTATACTGTATATATTATTACTAATAAAATTTGCCTTATTTAACGCCTATCCCGGGTCCTGGATGCTTGTATTCGCCGAGGAGGTGGCTGAGGCTGATAGGTGATCGGGTGCACCTTCTGAAGTCACCGGCTGCCTACAAATCTGGTGTCTGATCAATAAGACACCAGCAAATGTGAGTACGACATTCTCCTCCTTTGTTTGCACTTCATTTTATACAATATTGCTCTATGGGAGTAATTTTATATTTTGAAGGACACTGAGGATGGTAACCCTGTAATGAAACCACACTTCTGAGCCACGGGGTGCAGCATAAGGAACCACTAACAGGACAAGAAGCGCCAACTCCAGCACATCTTTTATATTGGCATTGTTATAAAGCAGTATTTCCCAAACCTGTCCTCATGACCCTCCGCCTCGCCAGGTTTGCCAGATATCTGAAGCACAGCACAGGTGATACGACTTGTTGCTCAGTGATTGCAGGATTCCGTCTGCATTTCCCCAAGGTAATCTGCAAAATCTGGCCTGGTTCAGGGTCCTGACGACAGGTTTGGGAAACCCTGTTATAAAGGCTTACCAAGGGTGAGAATTTGGAATGCCATTTTAAACACCCTACTCTTTGCGGACTGGAAAAATATTTATTCATGTTTATTAATAATGGTTCTTTATGCATATTAGTATGTGCACATTGGCCATTGTTTGTTCAGTGACGTCAGCAAAATACTAGAGTGTAAATGTTCTGTGCAGCAAATTTTCGAAAACAAAAAAAATCCTACCAGATAAAAACAAGTTCTTTAAGCAGTCCTCAAGAGTGGATAAAAACAAAATATTGTGAAACAAATCCGTAACATGAGCCCTGCCACCAGAGAACTTCGATCTAGCCGTACCACTCCTTTACTTCAATAAATGTTTTAAGAATTTACGAGACGTGTGTGCTACTACAACCAGACAAGTGCCAGTAAAATTCCAAACACTAAAAGTCGATGAAGTGTAAAAATAAAGTCGTGAACATGGTGCGAAATGCACGCAGCACATGTATGTGTTATCGTTTTGTTTTTTAAGTGGTGACCTTATGTAAACTTAAAACTCATTTTATAATCAAGTCAAACGTCACAGTAAATACAGCACTTAAGTAATGCAATGATTCTAAGAAAAAAATCCACTACACTTGCAAGGTGGGAGCAGAGGCATAAATTCTTAAGAGAAATTAAATAAATTTATGCCTTGTACAGAAAAACATGTCCGGCTTTAGAAATGTCCGAAAGAGGTTATGGAATGTTGGGAGCAGAGAAATGATTAAATGGAAACAAAATCAAGTATTTTACTGAATGATTTCATTTAACCATTGTTTTCATAAATTACTAGTAAGGCACCGAAAAAGGTGCTCACTTTGGGCCTCCTTTTTAAAGGACCTTTTTGTATTGGATTTGTAAAATACTTTAATTTTGTAACAGATCTTTTTAATTTTTAAAAGGACCTTTTTATTATTCTTGCGACACATTTTTATTGATTTAGGCCCCTATAAGGCTAGGGTCAGACTGAGGCAGTGCGAACGCGCGTTCTGGCGCACTTAATCACGGCCGTGCTAGCAGCAGATGCCAGGCAATGACGGCCAATATACGAAGTACGGTCGCACAAAAGTCCGGCTGCACAACGCAAGTGGAAAATGAACGCATTTTTTCGAGAACGTTAAACCACTAGTACTGACGTACAGAGTGCGCTGCGTCCGCTAGCGGCGTGTGTGCGTGAATTGGAGACATCAGACGCTGCTAATGTCCGGCCAACATAACGTCCAGATGCAAGAAGTGTTTTATTGATGATCCGTACAAAATCACGGATGAAACTGCGCATAGTATGACCGCTATTGCGTATTCCGTGAAAAAATACGTCCATTCTTCGAACGCACATTTTCACGGACAACGTGAAAAATGCGTTAGTCTGACCCTAGCCTTAGAAGCGACTTTTTTTTCAGTTCAGAGGAATTTGCCAATTTGGACATTGAAGATATTTGCTGTCCAATTTTGGCATATTACTTTGAATAAATGTGTGGTTATTATTGGCTTGCTTTTAATGTCAAATTAAGTCAAATATTAATATAATTATACAAAAACAAGTATTTAGAAAAAAAAATAAGATTAAAAAGTCATTTTTGGCTGAGCTCTGGTCCCAAATTTTCATTTCGGTGCACCACTATAAATTACCTTTGAAATGCTCCAAAGACGAGCACAAACCTCTTTCCTTTCATCCACTAGCACATAAGGAAGCTGTCAATCTCATTGGAGAACTGATTTAGTGGTTCAAAACTCTGTCTCTTTATACTTGGGCATTATTTGAATTCCCATGTTTCAAATAAGCCATCACATAAAACAATACATTATACTCCATCTATAGGAAACTCTACAAGTTAGGGATGCACCGATACCACTTTAAGATCGAGTACCGATACTTTTTAAAAGTACTCACCGATACCGAGTACCGATACTTTTATTTAATATCATGTGACGCTTTCCAATAGGAACAGACCTCATAAAAATTTATATGAGATTGCCCCCAGCTCACATGGGTTTGCCCCCAGCTCACATGGGTGTGCCCCCAGGTCTCATGGATTTGGCCCCCAGATCTCAATCGATTTACCCCCAGCTCGAACGCTGGGGAAGCTGGCCGTGTGCATGTAAAGCACGCGGCCAGCGTTCCCCTCCGGCGCGCCAAATACTCACCCTTCCTGAAGTTCCGGTCGCTGGGCAGTGATGCGGTCACGTGGCCGCCGGGCGTATCTGTGACGCTGCCTCCAGCCGAGAGGCAGCGTCACAGGAGCGCCCAGTGGCCGCGGGAACGCATCACTGCCCAGCGACCGGAACTTCAGGAAGGGTGAGTATTTGGCGCGCCGGAGGGGAACGCTGGCCGCGTGCTTTTCATGCACGCGGCCAGCTTCCCCAGCCCCGCGGATACCGGCAAGCCGGCCCAGCGCCGGGATGTATCGGGCCGTTTGCACGAGTAACAAGTACTCGTGCAGACGGCAATATCGGCCCCGATACCGATACTAGTATCGGTGCATCCCTACTACAAGTACATACTGATCAACAACCAAGCAAAGAAACGGTCTATTAAACACCATAATATAGTAGGCAACAGCATGAAGAACATGCTTTTAAAATGATCAGAATAGTTGAGGTCCACTTGTCATGTCAAGCAAGAGAGACAAATTTGCTACCCATAGCTACAGTGAAACGATACCGACATTGGTCATTCACACTGAAAATTTGGTTATAGAACAGAGCTTGAAAAATCCAGGTACTGGTAGCAACGTGCTTCAATAATTACATACGTGGCTCCTAAATTTTTGTGTTAGACATGTATAGAAAACTTTGACCAGCTCCAAAATGGAGTATAAAAAAATTGTGGAGCTGTGCCATAAAACACACCAAAAACTACTACAGCAGTTCTAAACATGAAACCTTATTGATCCTATTCTATGGTAACGTGCAGTAAATCATGGAAACATCACTACCAATGCTGCATTACGCCTGGTATTCAACATAAAGTACTGCCATTTGTACAAGTGTTGGATCACAATATTCACTATATACACCGTGTCCAGGACTCCATTGTGTCTTGTATTATCTATAATCTCACCAGCTTTGAGCAGAGAAACATTGATGTATTTTTGCTAGCAGACAATTGGGACACCAAGTCCAAAAAAGTCCAAGCCCTGTTGCAGTGAAGTTGTTTTAATTGGCCGCTCACCTTGTACATGTTTACCATTCCCTTTCTATTCCAACTCTAGCTAAAACTCATGTTGTGTGGCCAATAACGTAATATTTACACTTTCCACACAAGAAAAGTTTGTTATCCCTAGCTGACCTCCAATCAATCCCTCCGATTTCTTGCCCACCCAGTATGCCTCTCTGCTGTGTCCACAGCACTTTTCCGGCTGCAAGAAGTAGCTTAGACAATGGCCTGTAGAGATTGACACATGCACAACTAGTACACACGCAGCCAATCGGATGCCTCTCAATGCTCCTGCAACTAGCCATTCTTTAAATTACGTGGTTATGGTGGCTTGATTGTCCATTTAACAATACATATCATTATAAAAGATTAAGTTAATTTTAGGTAGGGGATGCACCGAAATTATTGGCCGAAAATGGTGCTTTCGGTTTCGGCTGAAATGGAAATCTCATCTGGAGGAAGGGAAAAAAAAAAAAAAATGGCCGAAAATTTTCCTTTCAAATTTTCGGGAGTCTCTGCTGGCCTAAAGACTCAGGCGAGCCCCCGCCTCGGCCGGGCCTCCAGAAAATTTGAAAGGAAAACTTTCGGACGTTTTTGTGGGTTTTTTTTTTCCATTCCTCCGGATCAGTTTTCCATTTCAGCCAAAACTGAAAGCACCATTTTTGGCTAATAATTTCGGTGCATCCCCTACCTTTCGTGGAATATTTATAGTGAAATTGAAAAGCATATTCTAGCGTCAAAATGACATGTTCCATTTCAATAGGCAAAGTCATTTTAACCTGACTCAAAAGAGGAAGCGTGTGTTTTATTCACTTACAGGCCCAGGTGACGGATTTTGTTGGGTGGGTGGGTGAGCATTGCACATACTCCCCTACATCGGCCCTGAGTCCACCAGCGGTGGCAGTCCGCCTGCATCCAATGTCCTCTCTCCATTGGTCACCGGGATACATCCCGTCGACCAACACAGAGAGGACACTGGATGCAGGAGGACTGACACCGCTGGAGCAGCTCAGGGCCGATGCAGGTGAGTATGTGTAGGCAACATACTCTCCTACATCCTCCTACTTTGGCCCTGAGCTCCAGCGGTGGCAGTCCCGTGGTGACAGTCCTCCGGCAGCCGGTTCTCGCTCTCCGTCAGACGCAGGTATTATTCTTTATTTATAAAGCGCCAGCATATTCCGCAGCGCTGTACAATAAGCACAGTATAGACAGGGTTACAATACATTGAACAACATTTGACAAACAGTACAGGAGGAGATGAGGGCCCTATTCCCGTAGGAACTCACAATCTAGGAGGGTTGGGGTTGGAAACAGGAGGAGAGGACTGTAAGGTGAGAGTGATTGATGGTTGTGTCAGTGAGTTGGGTGGTAGGCTTCCCTAAATAGGAACGTTTTAAAGGGAGCGTTTGAAGGAAGAGAAGTTAGGGGAAAGTCTGACAGTACGAGGGAGAGCGTTCCAGAGAGTGGGGGCTGCGCGTGAGAAATCCTGCAGTCTATCATGGGAAGAGGTGATGCGGGGAGAAGCTAGGCGCAGGTCACTGTTTGACCTTAGGGAGCGGGCTGGGGTGTATTTGGTGACTAGTGAGGACAGGTAGTGGGGCGCTGAGTTAGTGAGGGTTTTGTAGGTAAGGATAAGGATTTTGAACTTCATTCTGCAGTGGATGGGGAGCCAGTGAAGGGACTCGCAGAGGGGAGCGGCAGAGACAGAGCGGCGGGTGAGGTGAATTAGCCTGGCGGAGGCGTTCAGGATGGATTGTAGGGGGGAGAGGCGGGACAGAGGGAGGCCAGATAAGAGATTATTGCAATAGTCGAGTCGGGAGATTACCAGGGCGTGTATGAGTTGTTTTGTGGTGACAGCGGTAAGAAATGGCCGAATTCTGGAAATATTACGCAGTTGGTATCGGCAGGAGGAGGAAAGAGACTGGATGTGGGGGATGAAGGAAAGAGCAGAGTCAAGTGTAACTCCAAGACAGCGAACTTGGTTTGATGGGGAGATGGTGATACCCTCCACCGTGATAGAGAAGTCAGGAGGTGGGGAGGCATTGGAGGGAGGAATAAGTAGGAGCTCAGTCTTTGACATGTTGATCTTTAGGTGGTGGGAGGCCATCCAGGAGGAGATGCCAGATAAACAGTCACTGACTTTTGAGAGGACAGGGGGAGAGAGATCAGGGGTAGAGAGGTAGATCTGAGTGTCATCAGCGTAGAGGTGGTAATTAAAGCCAAAGCTGTTGATGATTTTGCCCAGGGAGGAGGTGTAGATGGAAAAGAGCAGAGGACCAAGGACAGAGCCTTGAGGTACACCAACAGATAGAGGCAATGAAGAGGAGGAGTTACCAGCAAAGGACACACAGAAGGACCTGTTGGATAAATAGGAGTCAACCCAAGCAAGTGCAGTGTCACCGAGACCCAGAGAGTTGAGGGTCTGTAGAAGGAGGGGGTGGTCAACAGTGTCAAAAGCAGCCGAGAGGTCAAGCAGGATGAGAATAGAATAGTGGCCGTGTTTTTTAGCAGTTAGGAGGTCGTTGGTGACTTTGGTGAGGGCAGTTTCAGTTGAGTGTAGGGGACCGAAGCCAGATTGCAGGGGGTCAAGTAGGGAATTGGAGGACAGGAAGAGGGAGAGGCGGTTGAAGACTAGTTTTTCTAAGACCTTTGATGTGAAGGGAAGCAGGGATACAGGGCGGTAGTTGGATGGAGAGTTGGGGTCTAGGGATGGTTTCTTTAGTAAAGGGGTAACTAGCGCGTGTTTGAAGGCGGATGGAAAGGAGCCAGTGGAGAGAGATAGGTTGAAGAGGTGTGTGAGAGCAGGGGTGAGGGAGGAGGAGAGGGGAGGAATTAGATGTGAGGGAATGGGGTCGAGCGGGCACGTGGTGAGCTGTGAGGAGGACAATAAGGAATTGACTTCCTCCTCAGTGGCTGGGAGGAAGCGGCAGAGGGTGGCAGAGGGGACCTGTGGGAGTGGAGGTGGCAGATAACTATCTTGTGTTGGGATGTTGCTTCTGATAGTTAAAGTTTTACTGAGGAAGTAGTCTGCCAGGTCTTGAGCGCTGAAGGCAGCTGAGGGGGAGGTGCAGGTGGGTAGAGGTGGGTGTTGAAGGTGGACCAGAGCCGTTTAGGGTTGGAGGACAGCGTAGATATAAGAGATGAGAAGAAGGATTGTTTGGCCAAGTGGAGGGCAGAGGTGTATGACCGGAGAATAAACTTGAAGTGAACAAAATCAGCTTCAGAGCGGGATTTCCTCCAGGCACGCTCTGCGGTGCGGGAGCATCTTTGCAGGTAGCGAGTCTGGAGGGTGTGCCAGGGCTGAAGCTGGCAGCGTGGGGCCTTACAGAGTCGAAGAGGAGCAAGAGTGTCTAGAGCAGAGATAAGCGTAGTGTTGTAGTGATTAGTGGCAGCATCAGGGCAGGTGAAGGATGAGGTATGAGGGAGGTGGTGAAGTAGGTTGGAGAATTGATGGGGGTCCACAGCATGTAGATTTCTGCGAGTGTGTGTGCGGGGTGGGGGAGCAGGGTGTTTAGGAAGTCCAGATAGGTTGAAAGAGAGAAGGTGGTGGTCAGAGATGGGGAAAGGGTGACATTTGAACTCAGAAATGGAGCAGAGGTTGGAAAATACCAGGTCAATAACGTGACCATCGCGGTGGGTAGGGAGGAGGGAGGATTGTGGGAGTCCAAGGGAGGACGTGAGTGAAAGAAGTTTGGAGGCAGCAGGAGCGGTTGTCCGCAGACCGGTTGTCTGCAGGGTCAAAGGCTTCCACCTCTGCGGCGTCATCCCTGTGTCTGAGAGCAGGAACCAGAGGACTGTCACCACGGGACTGCCAACGCTGGATCTCAGGGCCAAAGTAGGGGGGGGGATGTAGGGGAGTATGTAGGTGCAATCACACAGCCATCCGAACATGGGCCTGGAAGCTTGGCCGAGCAGGCTGCTCGGCAGGCCTTCGGTTTCAGGCAAGTCCCCGGCTCGGCCTCGAGGCCCACGTTCTCAGGTCTGATTTTCGGTATCAGTTTTCAGTGCATCACTAACAAAAAAAAGGTAAAAAAAATATATCGCTCAGGTCAATTTAAGCACAAAGTAGAAGTCTAAAAATAAAAAGGACTCAAGTGTATCTTGCACAATTTCTATCAAGATCTGCGCTATTAGAATACAGGCAGAAACAGCCTGTGTGTCAAATGCAGAAAATGTGAGACCGTGAAATAAAATAGACATCCCGCCAAGGCTGCAGTTACATGAGCACACTTAGTGCGCCCATGTGACCCCGTTTCCCTGCGTTCGTTGCAGCTTACGGACCGCTCGACGGGTAGGAGCACACGGTGTAGCATGCGGACTAGTTGCGTGTACTACACCGGATGTGCTGAAAATCTACCTGCCAAAAGCTAGGACGGACGTAGGATGGGGCTACAAAGAGATCCTCGAGCCTTGCAGCACTGAGCGCACTAACCGCGCTCGAGGTGGCCACACGGGCGTCAGAGTGGAAGGAACGTCCACTCTCACGGACGTTCCTTCCGCTCTCAAGTACGCTCGCTTGACCGCAGCCTTATGGGGGATTTGTAGTGAACACAGTGAGATAATTAGCAATGCAGCTTCTATATTTCACAATACAATATAAAAATATCTGTGTGGTCATAATACCTATGTATGGAGTATAGTACCAAAAGAAATTTCAGCTGTTCTAACAACCAATTCAATCTTATTCCTGTTCAGTAGGGAGTGACCCGAGCCGTCCCTGTAGTCTGCCCTCTCCCTGGCTGTTGTGAAGCCGCAAAAAAAAGGTTCTAAACTTAGTTACATTGAGGTTGGGGCAGCTCCTGTGGCTTCTTTATATTAATACAGGGTGAAAGAGCATTTAGTTTCGCTGCTAAAAAAAAATAATAAAAAAAAAAAAAAAATAGTATAGTTTTATACGCAGTTTTTAATTATTGTATCTCAATGCAAACAGAATTATTATACATATTTCTGGTAGAGAAAGGGTTAAGTAAATGTAATGGGTTTCAACCTTAAATACATTTGTCACCATTTCAGACAGACAAATTGACCATATGTGCTGGGGGGGGGGGGGGGGAGAGAGATGGCTGCTAAAGGAACGACTTTGAAAAAAAGGAAGTGGTAAATTAATTCAAACAATACGGATACAAAAGAGATCACTATACACACCACAGGCGGTTTATGGAAATCTGGAGCCCTGCTGTTCATACTGCAGAGTCAGGAAGACAATGGTGTGGTATCATTAATAGATTTAACCTCCACTTCAGACAACATGCGAACCAATGCGGATTAAAGCTCACCGAATCAACTTTCAATGGAAAGGTTGCTGAGACAAATGCAAATAAATCCAGGCTCTGGTTCAGAAATGCAATCTGAATTTAAAACTAAACTGACAAGCATTTTTTTTTTTTTCTTTTTTAATAAAAAGGACTTGAGAGGCTATCCTCTCTTCCAAAAATAGAAGCCAGGAGCGCAGCTTTATCTATAGATTTTCTTAGGAGCCATTGGCTGAATGGCGTCTGGAATCGAAAGAAGCTGGGAACATGTATATATCAAACAAAAATTGCATTAACAAAGAGCGGGGGGGGGGGGGGTGGAGTTAGGGGAGGGAAAGCAAACTTGGCCCTCCAGAGGTTTTGGAACTATATTTCCCATGAGGCCATGTGTCGCTTTGCCTTTTTCTTGCTGCATCATTCTGACGAAGTACTGAATGGGTTAAAGAACTTCGACCCGAGTGGTGAATTTCAGGGCATTCTTCTATTCACAAAGCTTTCAACCCACCAAATCCAGCACCAAAATTGTGCCATAGAAGACTATTGTGTCTTTTCACAGACTGCCAAATTGCACCAAAATGACTGGATTGGTGTTTCAATTCAACCCGTTAAAAAAGTGAATCCCATAGGTTTCTGTGTAAAATAGAATCCCCCCCCCAGACCATTTATTCTTTCATTTTTTTTTTAACAATTTTTTTAAATTTTTAATAAGAACTTTTTGTATTTAACAATTTTTTAATTTTTAAAAGACATAAAAAGAAATTGACATTTCTAATTATAGGACCTTTCCTATTTAGACGAGTTTTAAATAGTATTTTTCTTACACCTTGGCGTAATTCGCCAAAATGCAAACACCGAAATTGCACACAATGTCGGTGCTTTGTGAAAACAGGGCATGGCAGGATTTTGCGAAGACGCACAAGCAGCGTTAATATTTAACCCCTCTGCTTTTCACTCAGACCAATTGAGGTGGCCTCTCTCTTTACCCATAGACAAACCGGGTTATTCAAAGAGAATCAAAAAGTCAACGCAAGTTCGGTGACTTTTTGTTCTCTTCAATTCGGTGCGATTTTGCGTTCCCATTTCGGCAACCCTGCGGTGTATTTCAGCAATCACCACAGGGCCGTCTTAGTGCAGGGAAAACCCGCCACAAACCCGACGAACACTCACTGCAAAACCAGGCGAACGCAAACTGAAACTAGCAAAAACATCTGGATTAACCCCACCGAACACGCCGGAGAAACCCGAGCAGCCACCGGAAAAACCCGACACCGCAGACGAATGGAGTGAAAAGAGAAAAAAAAAAACACATACACTTGAATGTTTGAAAAGTGAAACGCTGTTTGCAAAGAAACTGCAGAACAAAAATGTCTGAGATTTACATATAAGATCCAATGAATGATAATAAAAAGGGCTGTTACAGAAGAAAAAGCGATTTTAAAAAAAACAAAATGGAAAAACATTTTTGCAAAAAAATCCCGAAAAATGCTTAAAGGATCCTAAAAAAAAATATATCTATAAATAAGAGACTTTTTACTGCAGAATAATATTATAATCAACGATAACATTAAAAAAAAAAAAACGGGAATATTTTTAACATTGAAGCCTTTGGGATTCGCCTGAATAAACCTGCCGAGTGAAACCACCGAACAGCAGGGAAATTCGTCAACTTTTCAATGCTGGTTTTTGTTCTCTGAATAGACAAAACATTGCTTCTGTATGGGGATGTCACTGCCCTCGAACAGGCAACGTATGTGCAGGCAATTCTCCAGGATTAGGCGAACTGCCTGCTCTCTGAATAGCCGAATGGCCAGGAAAAGTAACCGTACGCTGAATTTCACTGTTCGGTTACCTTTTGGACACAATTCGGATCTCCTTGAATAACCCTGTAAGTATTTACTTCCGAAAGAAGAAAAAAAAAAAAAAGGCAAAACCAGACATCTCACATGATAGATAATACGGTTTGAAGGAATAGATAAATCAATGATCGGATTGGACCTTACAATTTAGAGAGCTGTGATAGGACTCTTTCTGAATCGCATATGACACTTAAGGTAGAGCCCAACCATAAACTGGAGACTCCACTGGTTCTCTTTAGTGGCCCTGGTCCCTTGGATCCTTTATGGAGAGCGAGGTTTCAAGAAGAACTTTGAAAATAGCAAACAGCATAACAAAAATTATAAAAGGTTTTACATTTATACATTACATCGTTGAGACACATTTCGTATTGATTGCTTTATCTAGTGAGGATATTTTTTTTTAAACTAACGTTGTAATAAAAAGGTGTTTGTGAAGAAAGTCACAATGATTGTACTTTAAGATGTTGCATCACAGACCTGATTTTTTGCTCAATACAAAACACTCCTTTGTTGAGCCAAATCACTATGTGCTCCAGATTAAATTATTTTGCCTCCTGTCAGTGAGAATATATAATATATATATATTTTTTAGAGGCTATAGTTACCAAAGAATTATTTAATACCAACAAATGGCAACAGAATTTACAGACAACCTTGTGTTTTTCTTTTTCCGTACCTACAGAGATTGTGATCTATTTTCATGACGTGGGCTGTGCATTAAGCGCAACGGCCAGTTTACATGTAAAGGGTTAATCTCGGTTATAGGATTTTTCTCATTACAGATGTTAGACATTAACTAGGCGACAGCTTGAAGTTTACTATAAAACCGCTCCAAATCTCTTACGGAGAAAAGATATTAAAATCTTATCAGAACGCTACAGTAAAACAAAGCAAACCTGTTTCTAATCAGCTACATTACACTGAGCATACAATGCGCTAAGGGTAGTGGAATAAAGAATTATTAAAAAGATACCACATACACAATAAAGGGGACATGCCACCTGATCATATATAGACAATTTCTAGTACCAAGAACTAGTTATCTCAAAGCCAAATCATTAACTTCCCAACATGCTTTACTGTTAATTCTGTACAAACACCTCCATTCAATAATGTCCCACAAATCGCAACCATGGGCACACACTGCTTAAGTTCAGTTAAATGCACTTCGTCACATCTTTCATTATTTCAAAATGGCAAAAAGGGACACTAGCATCTTCAGTAAAGTCTCAGACCCAAGGGGTCACAAATTAGGCTAGGGTCAGACTAACGCATTTTTCGCGTTGTCCGTGAAAAAGTGCGTTCGAACGAATGGACGTATTTTTTCACGGAATACACGATAGCGGTCATACGATGCGCATTTTCGTCCGTGATTTTGTACGGATCATCAATAAAACCCTTTTTGCGTTTGGACGTTATGTTGGCCGGACGTGTGCAGCATCTGACGTCTCCCAATCACGCAAACACGCCGCTATGCGGACGCAGCGCACTCTGTACGTCAGTAGTAGCGGTTTGACGTTCTAGAAAAAATGCGTTCGTTTGCCACTTGCGCTGCGCGGACGAACTTTTGTGCGGCCGTTCTTCGTATGTTACCCGGCATTGGACGTCATTTGCTGCTAGCACGGCCGTGATTTTGTGAGGTTAAACGCACGTTAAAAATGCTTTCGTCTGACCCTAGCCTTAGTCTGACCGCAGAAGAACCTTTATTTAGGGGGAATACCAACAATAGAGGACAGTTATTAATTTAAAATATTTCTTCACACCAAGCGATTTCTAACATTTGTTAGACAAGTTTCCAATAGTTTAATGGCTTTGCAGCCATGTTATACACCCACACACCACACTATGTAGAGAAACCCGTACAAAAAGGAGAGAAGTGAGGGACAGATTTTTGCCCAAAATAAGGGCTGTCCCTCCTACTTAACTACTTCGCTGCGGAGGACGTGCTCAGCGCGTCCTCCCGAAGCAGCCTGCGATCGGCCGGATTCCGGATGTCTTGGATGTCAGCCCGTCAATCCGGGACCGCCGCGGGCACAATAGATGTCATCGCGGTGGCGCGATGACATCTATTTCAGGCGGCCCCCCGCATGTGCGGAGGAGGCGCCTGAAAGGGAGGGGGGAGGGGAGGTCCTTCCGACCTCTCTCCCTCCCGATCGCCGGGGAGCAGGGAGTTAATACAGGCACCGCTTGCCCTTCCAAACCGTTCACTGTCATTAACCCCTGGGGAGCCGGATCACGAATCGGCGCTGAAAAGCACCGGTTCGTGATCCTTTCCCGGAGCTGGCCGACATCTTGGATGTCGGCCAAGCCTCCGGGAACTCCCCCTGAGGACTGGCGTCATCGTGCATAGCACGATGACGCCAGTCCTGGAGTTAACCCCTAGCTGCCACCAATGGTGGAGATAGGGGGTTCATTGGAACCCCCTATCTCCCGTTCCGTGGCAGCTAGGGGGTTAAAGTTTGGTACTGTTGGATCGGCCAGAGCATGGCCGTTCCAACGATACCAAACATGACTATGAAAAAAGTTAAAAAAAATAATTATAAAAAAAGAAAATAAGTTTTCTTTTTTTTGGTTTGTTAATGCAGCAATATTGTTCCCATTTCAATTATAATGTGAACAATGATGCTGCATTAACGATTTTTGTATGCGGTGCGTTTGTTAAAAATCACTTAATTTTCCCCCAAAAAAAAAATAAAAAAAAATTGACACCCCATTTATAATTTTTTTAACAAGCGCACCCTATACAAAATATAACCGCAATTGCTCGCATGTTAAAATGTGAAGAAGAAAAACTTTACACGTTGTAAATTATTGAAAATTCATATTTTATTGCATTTTTTGTTATAATATACAGACAGGTTATGACGTATACATATAATAACGACATTAGGAATTTGCCAAGTCTGACGGAAAGAACGATATATAGTAGGTCTGGGTCATATACTAAAATAAGCCTTCAAAACACGTTTAACCACTTCGCTGCGGAGGACGCGCTCAGCGCGTCCTGCCGCAGGAAGGGTTGGCTGCGGAAGACGCGCTGAGCGTGTCCTCCCGAACCAGCCTGCGATCGGCCGGATTCCGGCCGATCGCTGTGCCCCCCCGGTGCTGGCACAATAGATGTCATCGCGGCGGCGCAATGACATTTCAGGCGCCCCCCCGCGTGTGCCGAGGAGGCGCCTGAAAAGGGGGGGGGGAGGTCCTTCGGATTTGCGGGGGTCCTGAGCTTAATGTCAGGCACCGTTTGGAAGGGCACAGCCTGCCCTTCCAAATGGTACCTGGCATTAACCCCATGGGGGCCGGTTCGCGATCCTTGCCCGGTGCTGGCCGACATCTTGGATGTCGGCCAAGCCTCCGGGAACTCCCCCTGAGGACTGGTGTCATCGTGCATAACTAGTGCTGGAGTTAGGGGGTTCCAATGAACCCCCTCACGATCTGTGGCAGCTAGGGGTTAATGTTTGATATCGTTGGATAGGCCAGAGCATGGCCTTTCCAACGATATCAACATGACCGTGAAAAAAAGTTTTTAAAAAAAATATATTAAAAATATACGAAAAAAATAAACAAGTTTTTTATTTTTTATTTGTTTTGTTAATGCAGCAATATTGTTCCCATTTAATTTATAATGTGAACAATGATGCTGCACTAACAATTTTTGTATGGGGTGCGTTTGTTAAAAATAGTGAAATTTTCCCCCAAAAAAAATGTAACGAGACATTTCGAATTTTTTTTAGCAAGCGCACCCCATACAAAATATAACCGCAAACGATCGCATGTAAAAATGTGAAAAAAAAAAAAAAAAAAAACACTTTACACGTTGTAAATCTTTGAAAATTCAAATTTTATTGCATATTTTGTTATAATATACAGACAGGACATAACGTATACATATAATAATGACATATTATGAATCTTCCGAGTCTGCCGGAAAGAACGATATATAATATGTCTGGGTCATATAATAAAATAAGGCTTCAAAACGCGGTTAAACATGAGCGAAACCGGTAAAAAAAATTACCTTAGCACACAGGCGGGAAATGCCTCAGCAGCGAAAGGGTTAAACATGAGCAAAACCGGTAAAAATGACCTCAGCACAGAGGCGGGAAATGCCTCAGCAGCGAAAGGGTTAAGGACACCTGGGAAGGTGTTCATATCCTCTACAAATACACATTGGTTGAAAGAGGCCAACAATAAAACTAAAACAAATACAAAAAAAGTAGGGATGCCCCAGTACTCCTGCAAATGCCCAATACCCGGAAGCCAGCATTGGGCCAGCTTGCCAGTATCCGAGGGGCCGAGGCAGCTGTCTGAATGCGTTCCCCTCCAGCTGGCTGTGTTATGGAGCAGCCACCAGGCTGTGAAGTGGCCTCCAGCCGCGATCTCGCGAGAAAGTGTCACATCCCTGCGGCCGCTCGGTAACGTGGCCAGTTGGAGGGGGGGGGGGGGGAGAGAAACGCTGGCCAAACGTGTTTAATGCCTTCAGACAGCTGCACAGGCATCTGAGGTCTGAGTGGTCATACAGGGTTCTGAGTGGACATACACAAGGTCTGAGTGGGCATCCATGTATATGAGATCTGTAAGTATACATGTATCTGAGTGGATATACAGATGTGCTCATAAGTTTACATACCCTGGCAGAATTTATGATTTCTTGGCCATTATTCAGAGAATATGAATGATAGCACAAAAACATTTCTTTCACTCATGGTTAGTGTTTGGCTGAAGCCATTTATTATCAATCAAGTGCGTTTACGTTTTTTAAATCATAATGACAACAACCAAAATGACCCTGATCAAAAGTTTACATACCCTTGTGATTTTGGCTCATAACATGCACACACGTTGACACGGGCTTCAATGGCTATTAAAGGTAACCATCCTCACCTGTGATCTGTTTGCTTGTAATAAGTGTGTGTGTGTATAAAAGGGTCAATGAGTTTCTGGACTCCTGACAGACCCTTGCATCTTTCATCCAGTGCTGCGCTGACGTTTCTGGATTCTAAGCCATGGGGAAAGCAAAAGGTAGTTGAACTGTATTAAACAGGAAAGGGATATAAAAGATATCCCACCAGCAGTGTTCAAACTCTAAGAAGTGGAAAATGAGGAGTTCTGTTGAAACCAAACCACGATCAGGCAGACCAACTAAAATGTCAGCCACAACTGCCAGGAAAATTGTTCAGAAAAACCTACAAATAACTTCAGGTGAAATACAGGACTCTATGAAAACAGGTGGTGTGGCTGTTTCAAGATGCACAATAAGGAGGCACATGAAGAAAGAAGGGCTACACGGTCGAGTCGCCAGAAGAAAGCCATTACTACTCAAATGCCACAAAGTATCCCTCTTACAATACGCCAAACAGCACAGAGACAAGCCTCAAACATACTGCCACAAAGTCATGGAGGGATGAGACCAAAATTGAAATTTTTGTAGCACGCTACATTTGGCGAGTCAACAAGGCCTATGATGAAAGGTACACCATTCCTACTGTGAAACACGGAGGTGGATCGCTGATGTTTTGGGGCTGTGTGAGCTACAAAGGCACAGGAAATTTGGTCAAAATTGATGGCAGGATGAATGCAGTATGTTATCAAAAAATACTGCAGGAAAATTTGCATTCATCAGCCCGGAAGCTGCGCATGAGACGTACTTGGACATTCCAACATGACAATGATTCAAAACACAAGGCCAAGTCGACCGGTCATTGGCTACAGCAGAATAAAGAGAAGGTTCTGGAGTGGCCATCTCAGTCTCCTGACCTCAATATCATTGAGCAACTCTGGGGAGATCTCAAACGTGCAGTTCAGGCAAGACAGCCCAAGAATTTACAGGAACAGGGGGCTTTTTGCCAAGAAGAATGGGCAGCTTTATCATCTGAAGATAAAGCCTTCATTGATGTTAAAGGGGGCAATACACGGTATTAAGAACTGGGGTATGTCAACTTTTGATCGGGGTAATTTGGGTTGTTTCTGTTATTTGATAATAAATGGCTTCAGCCAAACACTAACCATGAGTGAAAGAAATGTTTTTGTACTATCATTCATATTATCTGAATAATGACCAAGAAATCAGAAATTCTGCCAGGATATGTAAACATATGAGCATAACTGTACATATGAGGTCTGAGTTGGTATACATATATAAAAATCGGTCAGGGTGTGTGCAGGCAGTGGTTAAATGGGGCGTCTGGCCATACATTTATTATTAACATGAACTGGACAGGCTTTCAGCAAAATCCTAAATTATTTATTAGCAAGCATTCACATGACTTTAAAAAAGTATCGATATTCGATTATTGAGTACCTGAAAAGAAAAAGAAAAAAAAAAAAGGTATCGGTACTTGTACTCTGTCTTAAACTGGTAAACAGTGCAACCCTAATAAAAAGACATCTCAAATCTTTAATAAAATTTAGAAGTATTAAAAGCCAAGTGATTACCAATGTTTTTGTGAAAAATAAAAATACAGTTTGTAGCAAAGTCTGAGATTGTTTAACAAACACTAGCAGCATAGCAGTATAAAACTGCAGGAGATTATTAAGAGCAGGTTTTTGCACAACACCGGTTATCTCGTCTGCTATTGTTAGCTACAATTATTTTAGTCATCTGGTTCCCACAGAGAGGTTGCAGTTCTTCTATTGAGCGCTCTGAAATAATGCACTGCATTTCAGTAATCACGGATAATTAAAATCATGGCAGTAGTAAAACCTTTTCTAGGTCAAATAGTTTTCAGGCTCAAGCTGTGAAGTTTAATGTACAATGCAAAAGTCAAAAGGAGAGAAAAAAGAACGTTGACAATATACATTTTACATAAAGTCCCAACGATTTGCCTATACGGGAATGGTGCACGTTTTGCTCCGCTACACGGATTTTTACCCAATAGTATGTTCCCCTTGGGAACCAAAAGAAGTCTAAACAGCACGATGACAGGTCCTCAAGCTAGTAAGGTCATCCGAGCAGGCCCATCTACACCTCGTTTCTGTGCCTATGTTTGTTTTGTCTTCCTACTAGGAAGTCAGAGCCACAGACTGACCTGGCGTAGACCAGTGAAGTCCCACATGACCACTGCGCCAGGATCGGCCAGGCCTGGCCTGAGCATTTCAGAAGGACCGCCAGGATCGGCCAGGCCTGGCCTGAGCATTTCAGAAGGACTGCCAGTGCTGTGGGGCTGTCATGTTCCACGGAAAAGGTAATGTGACATACCAGGTGCTTGCTGCTCCTCTGTGACCTCATACGATGCCAGCTGCGCTCACTGCTGCGAGAAAATGTGCAAGGATGCAGCAGTTTCCCTCCTTCCAGTCTATGAAGGGAGTGGCTCCAGGAACTCCCATCAGATGGCCTCTGTCCAGCTATGCCCCCCCCCCCCCCGGCCAGGCCGCTACTCATGTACATCAGCTCTCTCCTTACTGGGGCTGGCCTGGGTCTGGATGACAGATTTTCATCCATTTTTGTCTTTCGGGCCAAAAGCGCCATTTTCAGCGGATACATGTCAGCAACAGACATCCGGCGGTGCATCCTCAATAATAAATGTCATATTTTCGACTTTAAGAACATTTTTATTACTTTCAAAAGACTTTTATATACATATTTATTGCTTTAACCTATGAAAATAGGAGACTTTCTATCCCCCCCCCCAGGCCAGTGCAATTCATAGGCTATCTGGGGCTTTCAGACAATATTTGTGATAACTGCTTCAGCGACTATCGTTGGTGCAATACGGTGACAGTTTAGTCACTAGTGAATGCACCATAATGACACCGAAATGCAGATATTAAAACCTCCAAAATTACACTCTATTTCAGTGTTTTGCGACTAACCCTCTGTCAATTACCTGTATGAACCCTCTGGAAGACTCTCAACCAATATTTTTATCTTTCTCTAAGTTTTTCAAAATCAAGCTGACCATATATCGTATACTGTCTGTGGATTAAGGTTAACTTTTCCTGTAAAGTAATGGTGGGTCATAAGGCTATCGCTATTGATCTTCGATCAATAATTTAGTGCTCCAATGGTAGACAAAGGTCCCAGCATATATATGCTACAGGGATAATGCTCACATTTGGAGCAGAAACAGGAAAGAGACCAGACAGAATGCACTGGTCAGTCACTTAACCAGTGCAGAAAAACGTGGGCATAAAGGAATCAAAATATAAAAAAAATGTGTATCGGGAACTTTGGGTACAATATATAAATCCCTGTCCAACAAGAGAAAAAAGTAGTGTTCGAAAACAAAAAGCCATTATAGACATAAATATATCAACATCCTGAGTTCTTACTTGGGCATTGGTTGCACTTTTAAAAAAACACAAGAACCTATGTTGGGGGGTGGGGTGTCACAGTTTGGGTTAATTGCATAGCAGAAAAAGCACACCGGGTTATTCAAAGAGATCCGAATTGTGGCCAAAAGGTAACCGAACGCTGATACCTTTCCTTGCCAAGTGGCCATTCGGCTATTCAGAGAGCAGGCAGTTCACCAAATGTTGGCGAATTGCCTGCACATACGGTGCCTGTTCGAGGGCAGTGAAATCCCCATACAGAAGCAATGCTTCGTCTAGTCAGACACAAAACAGCGGAGAAAGGTTGCCGAAATGCCCTGCCATTCGGTGGTCTCATTCGCCATGTTTATTCATGAGAATCCCATAGACTTCAATGTTAAAAATATTCCCGTTTTAACTCAATATCTAATAAACCATTTATTATAATATTCTGCAGTAAAAAGTCTCTATTTTTAGAATCTTTTAGGCATTTTTCGGGATTTTTTTGAGGGAAAAAAAAGGTTTAATAATTTTTCTTCTGTAACAGCCCTTTTTATGATCATTCAATATCTTAGATGTAAATTTCAGACATTTTCGTTCTGTAGTTTCTTTGCAAACAGCAATTCACTTTTCAAACATTCAAGAGTACGGCTTTTTAATTTTTTCCTCACTCCATTCGTCTGCAGTGTCGGTTTTTCCGGCGGCTGCTCTGCACTCTGATCGGCTCCTGCTCGGGTTTCCCCGACGTTTTCGGCAGGATTAATCCAGATGTTTTTACAGGTTTCGGTGTGCGATCGCTGGGTTTTGCGGGGAGGGTTTGCGGCGGGATTTCCCTGCACTACGACAGCCCTGTGGTGCTTGTTGAATACACCGCAGGGTTGCTGAAATGGGATCGCCAAATTGCACCGAACTTGCAGTGACTTTTGCGATTCTCTTTGAATAACCCTGACAGTGATCGTTAATTCAGATTTCTGATCACACCGAATAAAATAGTAACATACAACTACAAAAGCTAAAACCAAATTCTCCCGGATAGCAATAGGGAAAAGAAAAAAAATGAAGTACACCAAAATATCACTTTGATGTGTACCTGGTCCCATTAAACCAAGCTTTTGTGCTAGAAATTATGAATTCGAACCCTCTACTTAAAGGGCAAGAGACCTAATTTTCATATAGTTTCCCAGTGTGCATTGAAGTAATTGCCTCCCGTGTGTCCTTTTATTGCACATGTCGGGAACTCATCTGCAAATTATAGACATTACGTACAAAAAAAACAAACAACCGGTTTCTTTTTCCTACACAGCTTAAACACCAGAGCCTCCCTACATACAAATTCAGTGAGCAGATCAAACACAGGTAGACGGGCACGGCCATGAATCACAGGATAGAATCAGTGGAAAATAGTCAAAGTATGCTTCACTTTACCAAAACCCTACATTGAATGTAAAGCCACATAGAAAAGAGAAAAGAAAACAAAAGGATGCAACGAAAGAACGGTTAACAATGGATAAAACTATTAAGGCCCAAGAATTAACTGATCAGAATAATTTAGCTGGTTTCTTATTTCATTCAAATTGTGTTCATTTTTTTCAAATTAATATTAAAAAGGTTATAAAACTTTTTTCTGTTTACAAAAAAAAACCTCACAAAAGCAGTCAACTGATTAGGGATACAGAAAGGAAAAAAGAAAAATGAGGGGGGGGGGAGAATTCCATCTATCTCAAAAGGTTTACAATAGAATATTCAAGCAGTACGAGGAGTACAAATAAGTATACAGTGCCATTAAACATTGTAGTTATTTCCATAAGTACACACATAAACCAAAATGGTCAATTCAAACCCGTAAAGTGTGGCCATTAACATTACCTACAACATTATCTTCCCATATGTTGCAAAAATATTTCAACTTGGTAAACGGAGATGTTAGCTTAATGCCAACTCCTAATCCTTATCAAGTATCATTTGGATGACTTCATCACATGTAGGGGTTGAGGTTGTTTTCCAACGTCTTTGAATGATTGGTCGGCTGCAATCAGTATACGTCCTATTATTATTTTGTCTACTTTAAGAGTGTTATCTGGAAATTGTTTGAAAAGTAAAAGCTGGGGTGAAAAAGGACCAATATGAGATGTGACACGAAGGACGAGTTTTTATACCTCTTTTCCAGTATCTACGAAGTTTTGAACAATGCCACCAAATGTGTGCCATGGAGCCTTCACCTCCACATTCTCTCCAACACTTGTTTGAAACTGAGGAGTCTAATAAATGGAGGAGATTAGCAGAGGTGAAGTACCACCTGCAAATTCATTTTATGTTGCGTTTCTATAGGATATGGTATGGGGAGTTAAATTGTACCGCCATGGCCGCATTCGTTGCATAATAGTATTGTGCGATGTCTGGTAACCAAGACCACCACAACATTTTGTATTTTGTAGTGTTAATTTAATCCTGCAAGATTTATGCCTCCAGATGAAGCCCAGTAACTCAATGTACTTTTTTAAAGAATGACATGGGTATCATAAGAGGAATAGTCAAATCATATAGGAATCTTGGTAATCTATTCATCGTAATCGTTGCTAGTCTACCTAATAAAGTAAAAATTCTCCCCATCTTTGCAAGTCTAATTTCATCTGCGTCCATGCTCTAGCCGGATTATTACAGTGCCTTCTTGACAGGTTCTTAGGTCTCCCTCCAGTCAAAGAGAAATCTCTGCCTCAGCGCAGTCAGCACAGGCCGCCGAATGTAGAACGGTATGGCTTGGGGTTTTAAACTATTAACTTTATAATAGGACACTTGACCAAATAATTTTAATATATCAAATACTGCTGGGATTGACGATTTAGGATTAGATAATGACAAGATAATATCAGCATAAAGCCCTATGTGTAGTGTTACCAATTTTAATACCCTTAATTTCGGGAGATGATCTAATGGCCACAGCCAGGGGTTCAATAGCTAATAAATAGCTAATTAATAGCTAATAAATAACAAAGGTGATAGAGGGCATCTGTTTATTTTATTTTGCTGA
Organism: Leptobrachium leishanense; assembly: GCA_009667805.1. Lineage (NCBI taxonomy): Eukaryota > Metazoa > Chordata > Amphibia > Anura > Megophryidae > Leptobrachium > Leptobrachium leishanense. Next base: position 191,703,146 of record CM019065.1, read on the forward strand.
CATCTTACATGTACATTATTTTCCTCTTGTATGCTTAGTTAAGAAAATATTTTACTCTGTCACTTGGTGCATTGATTATGTGATTGTAACAAACAAACTGCCCCCCTCCATATCTTTACAACATTTTCTCCTCACTGGGTTGGCTTTGGTCATAGAATGGGTCAGTCACAGACTCACATCATTGTATTGTCCTTTGAATACATTCTACACATCACCAACAGGTAGAAGTCTTTTAAGCTCCTTGTATTATCTCATGCAGTGGTCATCTTGAGTAGCATACAGAATACAACGCACCCCCTGCTGCCTTACTAAACATTCTCTCCTCCACCTCATTAACCGCTAAATACTGTAGAAGGTAAACCACAGCAGTAAAGTAAAACTTTTGCACAGATATTGGTAAATGTTTCATCATGATAAAAATCCACAAAATGGGGGGGGGGGGGAGAAACCGATTAAAAACGTAATTTTAACTTTTTACATGTAATTACTGCAAAGAAAAAAACAGCATGTGTTTTATAACGTGGTTTATTTGTAATGCACAAGTAATCTAGTTACAACTTGTGAGTGGTAGTGCCCCTTTAACTATGGTTTCCAAAGCAACAAAACTTGCCAAGTGCCCTAAACTATATAACAAACGTAGAACAGAGGAATGTGACAGATCTTTATCTGCCCTAAAAGCAGTGCTAGATTTAACATCTGAGCAAACACAAAAACTAATTAATTTTCAAAAACTCACCTGAGACTGACTTTCAAAAAATACTTGCTACACAACATGCACAGATAAAAGAAAAAAGGAAACCAGTGTGGACCCTGTCAGGCCATTAATAAAAGCCGTAAAATGAATCACATGCATTGAAAACACACCAAGCAGGTTTAAATGAAGCAGGTACAATGTTTCGGTGAGAACTCCCAATGAAATCCTCCCAAAATATAAAGAGACAAAAATGACTGTCATGAAACAAATCTATTTATATTTTTTTACATATTTGTATTCATGACATCATTTAAATTATGATGCCTTTAAAACAGGATTGCAGCCACGGGCAACTGATACAATTAGCAACGCACAATTTGTTTTAGTGCTTTGACTTTTGTCCTTGTGCGACGGTTATCCGTTTCTCCTCTCTAGAATAACATTTTGCCCTCCTGAAAATAGGAATTTGATGTTTGATCATCAGGATATCAAAAATGGACTGCAACTCGGGTCACTGAAAGGAAAACAAAAGATAAATGCCTTGCGGAGAAGTCAGAACTCACGCCTTACTGAATTCTTCTGTCCTTCTCCGCTACAAACTGATTAGTCTGTCTTTACTACATGATGCAAAGTAAGCAAACCAGTGCACGGTCATATTCTACTTTTAAAAGATTAATAAAGCATCTGTGTTTTCTTGGACCCCCTCCTATCTTATGCGCCCTTACACACAGTTATGCACATCTGCAAAACAGTCACACTAAAATCTGGCTTATGTCACACTCCCCCACTCTTCTACAGTAGTTGAGACATCTGCCTCACATCAAAATGGCACAGAATAGTTTGGTCAATGATTTTATTTATTTACAAAAAGGATTTTACCAGGAAGGATACATTGAGATTTCTCTCGTTTTCAAGTACGTCCTGGGTTCAAGATAACTTAACCACTTAACAATGGATTCATTTGATTAATGCTATGCACACACAGACTACTACTCTTTTCCAATTATTCTTGGGCAGTGACCTAGGCCGGGGTCATACAAGCGGTCTACATGTGTCCGTACTGACATGCCACCCGGTGCCCGTTAGTGTTGTGATGCTTCAGCGGGCCCAGCCACACGCTGTAGCGTGTGCTACAGCAGGCGTGTTGTGGACATTCTGAAAGTCTCCACGCCGAAGCGCTACGACACGCATTCGATGGGGCTGTAGCGCTGAGCACACTGAACTGCATTCAGCGAGGTGGACAGACTGGCGTCGGAGTGGAAGGAACATCCGCTCACGGACTTTCGTTCCGGTCTGCAAAAAGATAGTCTGACCCCGGCCTTCGTAAAATAATCAGGGAGCAGTCACACCATTTACAGGTATACATCAGCTTGCCGTAAACAAAAATATATTTCACCAGCACTTCTTTCTGAAGCCATATGTCAGGATGCACATATGGCTAGGTCACATCTGGTCAAGTGCCAGAGAATAATACGCATAGTACCAGAAGTGCACAGGTGTGATAAACCACACCTTTAGAGACCACTTCTACCACAATAAGCAACCCCCCCCCAAGTTGTTAAAAGGTAACCTGCAGCTGCTCTAGAGATCTCAAAGTGTCTGTGTGGAATCTGGTGAAAGTGTAGGTTTTATCGCTTTGCATGGCATCCCTACACAAGAAGTGATATTAAAACACAAACAGCAAGTGTTATGTAGGAGATGCGAGTGGAAGAAACCAGAAGGGAACAGAGCTAAAAAAAAATTAGGATGTATTTTACCAGGCTGAATACATGGAGATTTCTCGAGTATGTACAGTTAGGTGTCTTGCCCAAGGACACTTACTGGAGAGGTCATTTAAAAAGTAATACACACCAGCTTACATTTAAAATGATTTTAAACCACATGGCTTTAAATAGGTGGGTGATTTGTTACATGACGACCCAAGTCAGGTGTTTTTACATCTGTAGATGTTTGATCTGAATGACGGATCTGAATTTGGCATGCTGCCACAAAATGGGGCAGCAATACAACAGTCGACAAAAAACCTGGGGTATGTCCATATGTGCACAGATTACTTTAAAAACCTGGTATAGCGCAAATGTAATGAAGTACTTTTTACACTAGGCAACTTTAGCACACTATAAACCTGCACGAATGCTTATCCACAAACTGACATGGACAAAGGGATTGTGCCAAATTGCCAATCGAACAGAAAAAAAAAAAAAAAAAAGACTTTCCATGTAGTTTCTCATTAAGGCATGAATATTTAAAAAAGATCTTGTTGCTTAGTGAGATATTGTATCTGCAATCTTGAAGTCCAGCAAAGAGGAAGCCTCCACGCATTTATATCCCTGTATACGTTTAATCTTGAATCCTTCCTAAAGGATCTCAAACGGCTCACATGGTACAGGCTAAACCCAATCCCAGACCTGGACTGTGCAATTGAATACTTTGAGTCAGAGCTCCTGCAAGTCTGGAATGCCCATGCTCCCCTGCGTAAAGTGCGAGTCAAAGGGGCACATCTCCCCTGGGTTAGAGCTGACCTCACACACATGTACCAGCTTAGAGATTCACTCTGGTCAAATTTCAAGAGTACTGGATCCATGAACGATCACTGTGAATACCGAAAATGGCGGAATGCATGCACAAAGCAAACAAAAATGGCCGAAGCCCAATACTTCAATGAAAATCTAAACAATAACATCAAACCGAGAAATTTTTGGAAAATCATAAATAACATACAATCGCCCCCTGTCCACTTCCAACCAGCTGCTGTCAAAGTAAACAACCAAACCCTGCAACACCCCCTAGATGTAGCAAATGCCTTTAATAACTATTTTGTTGGATGCGCCAACACCCTGATTGCTAAGCTAGCAATTGAAACACATTCAGAAAGGCAGCACACAAGTCAGATCCTTCTAAATGTGCAAAAACCCTGTATCAAAGAGAAATTCAGTTTTAGACCAGTGCCATTACTAAACTTCTCTGTAACCAAAAAAATGAAACACCAGTCAGGACCTGACTAAATCCCAGCAATGCTGCTGAAAATCAGCACCCCGGCAATTGCAAAACCTATCGCAACCCTAATCAATGAATCACTGGCGACTGGATATATACCCAAACTCTGGAAGACTGCGAGAGTGGTACCTATCCATAAAAGAGGAGACAATACTTTGGTATCCAACTACCGTCCAATATCATTGCTTCCTGTAATGTCAAAAATCCTGGAAAAATGTGTTTACACTCAATTACGTGATTACTATCAGTATTGGAACTATTTAACTCCAGATCAATCCGGCTTCCGTCCAAATCATTCAACCACAACTGCCCTTTTAAAAGTTTCCAATGATATCCAGGCTGGCATGGAACAAGGAAACCTAACTGGAGCCATCTTCCTCGATTTTGTCAAGGCCTTTGACACAGTAGACCATGGCATCTTATTACAAAAACTTAAAAACTCTGGTATTAGTGATCACACGCTAACCTGGTTTGAATCATAGGTGTCTGATCGGTCGCAATATGTGTCCATTTCTGACAGCACTTCCCTCCCAGTCACGTGCGGTGTACCCCAAGGCTCGATACTCGGCCCCCTGCTATTCACAATATTCATAAATGATCTGCCCAATGTCTGCAAAGCCTCAACTGTACACAAGTCCGCAGACGACACTAATCTATACCAGCAAACCAGATCTCCCACAGCTGGAGGCCATGCTGCAAGACCAATTCACAGAGGTAGAAAAGTGGATCAAAGATAAACGCTGACAAAACTGTTAAACTACACAAATTGCAAACACCCCATCTATGTGTCAGGACAAAATCAAATGGCACGCTGACCACAGTCACTTCTTTCAAATATCTAGGTATGTGGTTAGACCCAAATCTATCCTTTGGCCCCCACATTGAAAAACTCTCATCCAATCTTTACTCCAAACTAGGTGCCCTGTACAGAAACAAATCCTGCCTGAGCCCCGCGGTAAGAAAGCAGATTGTACAACAAATGCTTATGCCAGCCATTGAATACGGAGATGTAGTGTATGCAGCCGCCCCGCAAACGCACCTCCAGAAACTTACTAAATTGTACAACTCATTCTGTTGCTTTGTGCTACAATGTAACTACATGACCCACCATTGTGACATGTTAAAAGAACTAAACTGCCCGTCGCTGGAATCTAGACACACCCTTTACCTTTCCAACCTGGTGTTTAAGAGCTTTTCTGGGAAGCTACCACCCTACCTGAATAGGCTGCTTCCCTCATCCTATAACCTCCGATCCAGGACCAGCACCTTACTTGCAATACCACAATACCAAAAGCAAGGGACTCGATTCTCATTTTCCTACAGAGCACCACAATTATGGAATAACCTCCCAGACGCCCTCAAATCTTCCCCCAGTCTAAAGTCCCTTAAGAATTCCCTATTAACATACCTCAATAAGGAATGCACCTCTAAACATGTAACATAGTGACTATATTTCCTACATAGTTATTTTCTGTTAATCTGTATATTTGTTTTGTGTTAATTTCTTGCATTTTACTACTTTTGTATTTCTGTAACCATGTTCTTGAACCCAGGACATACTTGAAAACGAGAGAAATCTCAATGTATCCTTCCTGGTAAAATCCTTTATAAATAAAATAAATAATACGCACAGCATCTGACTGGTCCTGCATAGAAAACACATCCCTGGGAAAGACATGAGCTGACATGCTGGCTTTATTGACAGCATGCCTTAATTAACTGGGAGGATGAGAATCCTATTGCTCTCATTTGTTACTCAATCCTCAATATAGAAGCTCTGCAGACATTCTGAAGAATTACTTGACAGTTGAAAGAGTGAGAATAACAAGCTTTCCATGAACGTCACGCTAAAGCAAATTTGTTCATTTAGAACCACAGCGTAAACATTGAACTTGAAGATTTTTCATAGGATCAGAAATCAACCCCGCCATGATAAAGAAATGTGTTTTGCAAATACCATTGAGCATTTTGCCCTAGAAACCTTTTCTCGTATGTCCTATTACTGTCTTTTATGTTATCCATGAAGTTTTTATGATATTATAGATTTCTCTAACCTTTCTCTCCAATTTATGACACGAGCGGTAGTGGTTCATTCTTACGGAAGCCATGTCCTTTCAGAATACGATGTTCTTGTAATAATTTACTGATGACCAGTACTACAATACCATCACCCCTCAAACTGAAAGGAATTTGATCACAAGAGCATGTTTAACTGATAACAAAATAAGGAAATTCACACTATTAAAACTAGAAGAGAAACAAACAGAAACAAAAGCAATACAAAAGCGGTAAAACAGAAATGCGAAGTGTTTATTTTGCCATGGCACGTTATCTGGGTCTCCAGACAGCAAAAATTACAAGTTCTATAAAGCTTAACAAGGTTGCTGAGATCATTCCAAACCAATTCTGTTCTACCAAGGAAGTCAAAAATTGTCTAGAACAAAAAAAAAAAAAATGTTTGAGGACAGCTCATCAGCACATGTATAAAACCAAAAAGGAGCTGTACAAGTCTGTCCTAGACTAGTAGGGTGTCAACGTTTGGAGATATTAGTATTTTGAAGCGAGCAGGTTATGCACACTGGATGTTGGGCTTTATGAACAAGAAATTATGCCCTCTACATATAACAAAAATGCTAGTACATAGGAAAAGTATTTTTCCTATATTCAGAGATGGGCGATTCATATAGCCTGACGCCCCAGGCAGGTTCTTTCACCCGCTGGACAAGAAGCCATGCAGGCAAGCTGTAAGCATGTTAGGGGAGATCTGTTTCGGCAGCGTCCACACTTTCATGCCGGGCGGTTCAGCCCCTCTCTCTGGGGTTATAAATCAGACCTCAGAGACAGGCTGTGCAGGAGAGCTGCTGGCCTGCCCCCTCCCTCAGCTGCTGATTGGAGGATACCTGCAAACAAGGGGGGGGAGCTCAGGTTTTATACAGGCTGTGTTAGAATATATCTAGTACAAGTTTAAGGCTGACATCAGACGAGCGCACTAGGTGTGGCCGTATGGGGGTGGCTTCCAGCGTCCGTCACAGTGTTGTGACACTGCAACGGGGCCGGCCACACGCTGTTGTGCGCGCACAAACTGCTTGTACAACAGCGGCTGTGTTGCAGACGTCTAGAATGCCTCTCCAGCAAAGTGCTAGGACGCTCGTTGACGGAGCTGCAAAGTGTGATCTGCATAGGAGGATCGAGCCTTGCAGCGCTGAGCACACTAAGTGCACTCAGCGAGGTGGCCAGATGGGTGTAAGAGTGGAAGGAAGATCCACTCTCATGGATGTTCCTTCTGCTCTTCAAATACGCTCGTCTGACCCTAGCCCTAGAGCATGCCTGCCTGACCACACAGTCCAGCCAGATAAAAAAAAAAAAAAAAAAAAAGGAAATTCCCCAGATAATAAGAGGAGCATGCAGGGGAGAGCAGCCAAAAGAGATGGGAGAGCACAATTACACACACCGCTCACCTGGCTGTATATAAACTGCCTATAAACAACAGTCACTAGGTGTTATATACAGTGTAAACATACTGAGTCTGGTATATATACAGTATACAATGCCCAGATCAGGGACTATGTGCTATACACCGAATACTGCGCTGATGGAAGCACAGTATATTGTATGTTACAAAATCCCTAATCCATGTGCAGTATACAACTCCGTATATAAAAGGACAAGAGATAATAAAATTTGAGGACAAGTGAATGACACCAAAAAAGAAAAGCGAAAAAAAAAGAGGAAACGCATTCAAAAAAGAAGATGCACAGGGACAAAAGCAGAAGGGCAATAGACACCATGGGGTCAGATGTAGCCAAGCAGAAATTGGGAGAGTGATAGTAAACATTACTGTAAGTTATATTGCTGTGGAGCTCTGTTATACACTCATACACTCTGCAGGTTACTGTGAGCTTTATTGCTGTATGGGATGTACACATCTAAGTAAACTCATCTGAAGTAGTATTTATGAAACCACAATATTTAGCTGTGTTTGTTGATCATGTTAATGTGTTGTTGCTTTTACAAGACCTTTTAAGTGATATTTTGTGGCAATTATTTTGCTTATCAGGAAAAGCAGATTGTCAAGAAAGTCAAGTAGATCAGGCTACCCCTTTAGTCCAATAGAAAACCACAATTTAAAAATTTCACATTTTATATTAAATATTTTTCATTCACTTTCATGAGACATGCCGCCAAGGGAGAGTGGCAGGTCTGGCCGGAGAGCTGTCCTACAGAATGGCCTTCCCTCTGCTTACTTTGTGCAGCAGACTGATCATTGACATCACTACTCAGCGTGACTGCCCCTGGCAAGCTCCAGAGGGGAAAAGTTAGCGACGCCTGGTGCTGAAATTAGGGCAAGTAAAACCTGAGACATGCAACACAGATTTTTATGACCAATGCGATATCCACCCTCCGATAGGACATTGCAGCCAAAGTTTACCTGAAGAGGGGCACTCTTTTTTGATAGAGTATGTCACAGGACTGACATTGCACCCTCTGGAGGAGAGGCATTAACTCCGTTGTTCCGCGTTTAAATTCCTCAGTACAGACTTTATTCCCTTTGTGTTCCCCTATTTTAGAACACATTGCCTTAATACAAGGTGTTATTGTGCAGAATGTTTGTGATCTGTGATTATGCAAACGGGACTCTAGTGACGAACTTTGTGGGAACAGTTCGGAGCTGGCACCTTCCTCTTCCAACATGACTTTGCACCAGTGCACAAAGCAAGGTCCATAAAGACATGGATGACAGAGTCTGGTGTGGATGAACTTGACTGGCCTGCAGAGAGTCCTGACCTCAACCCGATAGTCTCCACTCTAATTCATCCCAAAGGTGTTCTGAGAGTCAGGCCTTCTCGTCCAACATCAGTGTGTGACCTCACAAAATGCGCTTCAGGAACAATGGTCAAAAATTCCCATAAACACACTCCTAAACCTTGTGGACAGCCTTCCCAGAAGAGTTGAAGCTGTTATAGCTGCAAAGGGTGGACCGACGTCATATTGAACCCTATGGATTAGGAATGGGATGTCACTTAAGTTCATATGCGAGTCAAGGCAGGTGAGTGAATACTTTTGGCAATATAGTGTAGCTAAAAGTAACATGCTCACACCTTTCTCTTTCTCACACTCAAGACAAATTTTTCAGGTGGTTTAGCGACTAGCAACACTAATGTAAAGCAAATAAAAAAAAAAAAAAAAAAGAGTTTAAACAAAGTCTTAGATTTATGTCTGGAAACCAGGTACACAGTTTTAAGAGACATTTTCTCAATAGATTGATGTTGAGAAAGTAACTTTTAGGAGCCAGTGGCCATCAGGTCCCTACGTTTGTCAACAACAACACAGTTCTCATTTCTCAATGGATATTTTTTTATACTATGAAAGAATGTAAGAAAAAAAAAATGTCACTTTAATTGCTTTATTCTACCACTGACTAATATTTTTAAAAGAACTGGTTAATGGCCAGAAGAGCACTAACCACAGAGTAACCCCATCCTCGTTTCTTCTTAATTGGGGAGATTGGTGTACTCGGATGTGGCAGTTGTAAGCACAGTAAATGGGAGACTGCGGGAGAGTTTCTATACAACGTTTTCAGTACGCATTTTAACAGCTAAAAGGGGGAAAATATTCCTAATTTCCTGTATCATCACAAACAATGACTGCAGGATGGAGTGAAGTGACCTATAAAAAGGTTTGACGTATATCATCAAATGCCCAATAGGAACACACAGACTGTCTGGCACAGCCTCTACTGAACAGGTCAGCAACCATAGCATTCCAGATATTTTGAAACTACCTTTCCAATGATTCTCAGTGACTAGACTGGCCGAACCTCATCGGAACTCTAGTTCTAAACCAACCGGAGGGTCAAAACTGCTACCCCCTACATCTATTGGATATGTGCAGATGTCTCATCGGCTGGAAAAAAAGTCAAGATATTACTTTAGCCCTTCTAGAAGAAGAAAAATGTTCATGCCAAATTAAATTAGCTTGAGCTTTTTTTCCTATGCACAGATTTTAGCATGCCATTTACTTTTACAAGTTCTGGCCTGCCATTATTTCAGCATTTTATGACACCTTTAAAACCCCAAGACTCACATGACGCGGAACCATATTAAGCCATTCCCTTTTCAGCACAGAGGTTTACTGCAGGTTGTGTTACATGAATCTGCTATATAACAGGTTACTTCCCGATTCTTAAGATTTCTACCTACCCAATATCATTGTTCTCAGCGCACAATTTGTAAATTGTTTCTCTCCTATAGCACATGACACATGTGAATCACTAATGTGATACACTGTACAACCCTGCGTTTATTACTCATTTTTAACAGTTTCTCTTCACCTACATCTGTTACTTCAACTGACTATTTGCAGTCTGAGTCTCTCAAGAGACTGCTAAACCCGTTAACGCCGCAGGACGTTTCATGACGTCTTGGCGGCAGGTGGGTTTTAAAGACGCGGGCCATACATGTACGCCCCGCCTCGGCCCCTCCCCGAAGCCTGCGCGCGCTGACTCGTGTTGTGCGCGTCATTGGCTGCAGAGGGACGGCCTGAAATCAAGCCATCCCCTGCGGGCTCAAAATCAGTGCCGCGCAACGGCACCTGTCGGCGAGGCGTACCTGTATGCCTCGCCAGTGAAATCATCCCCCTTAAGGGCGCCACCCCTGCGTCCTCAAGGGGTTAAACTTATATGTAGTTAGTATATATTAATATTTGACAAATTTCTTTTATAGGTCAGGGCTTGACGAATATACTTGAATCAGAACAGCCGGTAACAAAACATGGGAGTCAGCTACACTTTTTCTGGTTTTAATCAAAGTTTTGAAAACATTTTTGTGTAGAATAATCCATTTAAAAGCTGCAGGAACCAGTGACCACCCTAGCCCCTTGGATTTATGCCCTGTATTTGTGTTTGTATGTTTCACATTTACACACATTTTTTAATTACGGCTGGTCGTCCACTGGGTCAGTATTTGTGAGACTAACAAGTGGTCTGTAGTTGAGAATTTTTTTTAAAAAATTATTTAACCTCCCTGGCGTTCCGATTTTGACATATTTAATGTCAGCATCGGAACAATTTATCTAGCCCCCTAGCTGTATCAGAGTGTGACTCGGGGTTAACTGCATTGCAGAAAGAGTTAACCCCCAGCCACACTCGGGATGCCGCTGGATACTTACCTGTCCTCGCGAGAAGGGAACCAGGAAGCAAAACGCTGCGATTGCCGGAGGAGAATGCGATCGTGGAGGTCAGCAAGGGAGTGCAGGACAGGTATGTGTACATTGCGAGTGTGGCTCGGTGTTAACGCTTTCTGCAATGAAATTTAACCCGAGCCACCCTCGGGAAAACCGCCAGGGAGGTTAAACACCTATTAGAAGAATAGCGGAGTTCCTTTTTTATTTATGCAGTCTGGTGACCGTATTCCCCCCCAATCAGTCGACCTGGGTCATCCCAAAAAAAATGTCAACCAAGTCGAGTCCCATATCCAATTCTGAGAGTCTGGACAAATAAAATAGGAAAAAAAAAATTGTTGTTTGAGATCCATCCTTGACACATTAATGTTTTTACATGCAGAAGTTATTTTGGCAGTCTTGAGTTCAATTGCTGAGCAAGGATGTGATTACCAGTGTTACCTGGTCAGTTACTTCCCAGACGCATGCTATGATGTCATTACAAAGAAAATGTTCAGTGAGCCATAAGGATATCTCCATCTAGTCAGCCTCTTTTTTTGTCTCCTATGTTTAAAGTGGCCACTAGCACGAACAAACGAAAAAAAAAAATTTAATTATATGTTGCTGATATCTTACATGTGCTTTGCCTCATTAGGTGTAGATACGAAAATATTTTACTCTACATGTGTCACTGGGTACATCAATTAGGTTATCGTTTGTGTTGTAAACTGCGTCTTTACATCAGTAGCTCCTCACTGGGTGGTTTGGCCATAGAATGGAGTCTGTGGGATGATCACTGAATGAAATCATCATACTGTGTGTGATGTGTTCAAAGGACAACACCAGGGGGTAGACTACAAGTATTTTCAGCTCCCTGTCATCTCATTCAGCGGTCATCTCTTATCTGGATTAGCCCTGACAACACAATACACCCCTTGCTGCATTATCTAAATTTAAATACAGTATTAAATAAAAGCACAGCCACAAAGTAAAACATTAGCCAAAATCTGCAATCCGGTGAAATAGGTTTTTATCTGTTTCATTTCTCCTTATTACATGCAATTACTTCAAAGAAAAAAACAGCAGCATGTGTTTTATAAAATGGTTTTATTTGTAATGCACAAGAAATCTAGTTATGGCTTATGTAACTAGTGTCCTTTTTAAGGCTCGAGTGTAGGGATAAATGTGTCAGGCTGTTGGGTGGAACTCAAACTTTGCTTCTATTTACTACATTTGATTGTTTGCTAGTCGAGACAAGTTTTATTAAATATGTATACATCTGGAAGAAAAAAAAAAAGTCTGCACTTACTGTACCTCACGTGCATCTACCATAACCTAAAATCTGTCAAGTATAAGTGTATAAAACATGCACATAAGTGTCCATCGTATAAAAGGAAGTAGCGATTCAAACAGCTGAGCAAGAAATGTCAGAATGTCGTCAAATGAGAATAAATAGTGCATTGGTAGAATAAAAAATAAATAAAAAAAACTCCTATGTTGAGTAGTTGGCCGCTAAGCCCCACTTTTAGATGGCAATATTAATGCAGAAGAAAACGTATGAGAAAGACAAATTGATAAATTTGTATGAGGAACACCAAAGATGATTTGTGAGGATTGCCTCTACGCAGGAATCCAAGCCAATATAAAAACAATCTTTAAAGTAGTTACTGGCTTTGTAGGATAAATTCAAAAGTGTTATTTATTTGCTGCATAAAACAAACCGGCATCTCAAATGTGATCAATGTTTCAGTTCTACGATGGAACTTTCAAACGTATATCAAGATATCTTGATAGAACTGAAATATGTATTTTTAAATAAATCAAACGTTAGTATACAGATGTATGTACCACGATTGAACCTTTGTTTGCAGGAGCTATCCTTGTTTAGATAACAGACTTAATTTGCCTTTCTGGTTTGCCTAGCCATGATGTATTAGTGGTGTTGGTAACAGAGTGCTAGCTCAATCACTAAGCAAACAAAATACAGCAGTAACAGGAATTAATTAACAAGCTGTCAGTCTTGCAAAAGTGACAGCATGCATGTTTAGAACACAAATATGTAAAAGGTGGAAAGATTTCACAGCGTTTGCATAAAGAAAAAAACTCCTTGATCATCACTGCTTATTTGACTTTCTAATAAAGCGTATTTTTCCTTTCTGCGTCATTATGAACGGGCAACCTGTTGCATCACTGCAACAATAAAAGCAAACAGGCTTTCTGTAGAGACTGTAACATCAGACAGTGTGTGTATATATAACAATAGACTGTGTGTCTTGGTCATCTGAAACCTAATGCCAGGAGAGCACCAGATATGCAGGAGTGGAAACTGTAAACATGGTAGTATGAACCGTCACAGTTGAAAAACACAACACTTTAGGGTCTATTCACTAAAAACCAAAGTTGCCACCGAACGGTGAATTTCATCTTTCATTTCAATTTTGAGGCAGTTAGTCTATTCACGAAGCTATCAATTTGTCAAATAAGGTGCAGATCAGTGAAATTGTCCCATAGAGAAGTAATGGTTCGTCCATTCACAGAACTGCACCGAAGTGTCAGAGATAAACAGATTTTTTCCCCCATTTTCAGCAAAAACCCCCCTTTTTTTTAACCCCTTTCGTAAAAAAAAAAATTCTTAAAGCGCCTTTTTTAAATTCTCCAAGACCTTTTTAGCCCTCTTTTTAAGAAAAAAAAAGGACCTTTATTATTAGACAAATTTTTATTGGTTTAAATGCCTATTAAGAGAATAGTTTAGTTCCTTTTTTTCCCCCCAGTTTGGTGGAATTCACCAAGGCCTCTTCAGAGCCCTTCAGTGAAGTTCAACTTTTTCTTGGGGCTTCGGCACACTACATTGAGCATTCACTAAGTAGTGTATTCACCGAAATTTGAGCAAAATTTAATCACTGAAGTAAAAAGCACCAAAAGTTTGGTCAGTGTTTTGTGAATAGTCCCTTTTGAATGCAAGGGGAAGAAGTAGAGGTGACAAACTTTAAATACATTACTGATCTTCAAAGATCAGTTACGAAGTGAGGGGGGGGGCTAAAAATTGATATTTAGAACTCTTCATGGATGAAAAACCAAGTTCATACATATGGTTTTCAATTTTCAAGAGTGAAACCAGTTAACCACAGGTTCGCTAATGTAGGATTGAGAAATGACCGTCATAGAAGTGAGATAAAACAGGCTGAAATGCATGCCCCGATGAAGGGCTACAACTTGTTCAATGCATTGAAATTGAATTAGAAGAACGTGTCTTTGAAGTCTGTACCTCCACATATACGGAGTTAGAGACACTCACATGCCCTTTAATTTTTCATTTGACATTAGGAACGAACTACAATTGGGCTCCAACTAAGGCTAGCATCAGATGAACGCAGTCATGTCCGTGTCGCCGCACAGTTTAACGTCTGTTGTAGCATTGATTTGTGATCAATAGAGACCAACACACGAAATGTGCACGCATCACGCAGGTGGCAATGGATGCCATTTAGGCTCGGGTCAGACGAGCGCATTCTGTGCGTCCATGCACAATAGACGTACTTTCTGACTGACAAGGTAGTGGCCACACGGTCCGTTTTTGTGACTGACGTTTCTTTGACTGATGTAGATGGGAAATAAAAAATATGAAAAAACCATTTTGTCTGTCAAAAATGCAGTCCATCGGACTACGTTCCATCACTCACACAAAGCTATGCGGACGTTGGGGACGCAGTGCACTCCACACGTCAGTTCTAGCGGTTTTACGTTCTTGCCTAACTTGTGTCCGTTGTGCGTCCGCACTTCGTGTGTGGGTCTCTATTGATCATAATTGTATGCTACCACGGATGTTAAAATGTGCGGCAACACGGACGTGAACACTGCGTTCGTCTGACCTGAGCCTTATGCCTCAATGTAAAAGCGCTACAATGGACGCCCAGAGTGCGCCACTTCCACGTAGCGGCCTGTGTGCGTGATGACTTGACAGATGCAGCACATTTGTGACGTCCATCAAGTTGACGCTCAGAAATTTTTTGGTCTGGCTGACTACCTGTCTTTTAATTTTAATTAATTTTGTTTCCCATATTTCCCTTTTTTTTTCTCTACATCCGTCAAAAAACAGACCGTGTGGTGTCTACAGTATCTTCCGCCAGTATGTACGTCCGTCATGCACGCAGAGTGCGCTCAGACTGCGTTCATCTGACATTAGCCTTAGGCAACATTCTGTGTTTACTTCCATAGAGTAATCCAAACATGTAAGAACCAGATGAAAATCTCTAGAGAGCCGATTGCAAGCAAGCCCATGGATTGGTCAAGCTCTGGTGTAAAAAGCGATCACAGCCTCCGTTATAATGGATTTTGAACTACACATTAAATATCATGCTGCTGAGATATTCCAGGTTATGTAACCAAGTGCTGAAATCATTGGTTTAACAAGGGGAAAACATACAAACATGGCATAAATATGAAATACAATTCATTTGGTTGCTATGGTGACCCATTAAAAATATTCATGCAGTCTTTGACACATTGCATGATTTTATACATACAAAACGTAAGAGGTTTAGAAATATATTTATGTTCCTACATACCTGGTCCTAAATTGCTCCCACATTATGTATACATAGAATAGATAAATCCAGGAGCCGCAGAGAATTTTACCCTCTGGTTTTGATATAGTAATTAATCCTACTTAAATCTAAATACCTTGGCGTGTACATATTATATAAATCTGTGTGTACATATATAGTGTACAAGAGTGTTATTTTGCTTCTCAAATGCACTATTTTTTGAAAGATGGGTTAAAAGGAACACTCTAGGCAGCATGGTCCACCTAAGCTTTTTTAGGTGGTCATGATGTCCCAAGTATGCCCTTTTCCTCCGCTGCCCCCTCCGCTCAGCCGATCGGCTGAAACAGCTGAGAGACGCGGAGGACTTTACTCCGACCTCCCAGCTGTCAGTCAGCAGAGCAGGATTCGTATTTCCCGCTTCTGCCGACTATTGCCGAGTAGGAGACGTCATCGCGCTTTCAGTGCGATGACGTCTCCAACTCACCGCAGTAGCTGGCGGCAGCGGCTGAGATTAGTGTTGCGCGCATCCTCTTGCGCGCAACACTAATCAAAGAAGATGGAGCCGGGAGGAAGCCTGCTGGTTTACGTGAGAGGCGCGCATGCACGCTTCTCACGTAAACCATTAGCCAAGTTGAAGATTTACCAGGAAGGGAGTGGAAGAGGAGGGAGGGGAGTATAGATATATAGATATATAAAAAACATTGGAAACAAGTGGTTTTTAGGGAATTACATTTAGAAAAATAAAAAATAAAAAAAAATACTGAATAACTAGGTAGGGCAATAGGTATAATATAATTTTAAAATTAGGGGGGGGGGGATTTTTAGCCTAGAGTGTTCCTTTAAATATTAACCACCACTTCTCACCCCAAACCCTCTAACTCTAGGTCTCAGACCTTCAGTCCAGCAGTCTCTTTCCTCTCTTCAGGTCAGCACTTGCTGCAGGTATCAGCTGGTTACCCTCAGTTTTAGGAGAACACGGTGGATTTAGTATTCCTTTAAAGGACACGATTTACCCTTTTGAAAAGGGACTACATTTTAGCTACAGAAACGTGTACAAGTCACTGTTTAATCTAGAGATAAATGCAACCAAAGACAAAGCAGGAAAGCAAGCAGAAATCAGTGTTCCCCGGGTGTAAATCATATGCAGAAACCTTCCAAAGAATGTTCATAATGATAATGTAAAGATTCCATTCATACATCATGTTACTACACACAGCGGATATCACATGGTCTAATCTTAACAGGAAAGTCAGTCCTTAAAAACGCCATGAACATAGAGTTGGAGACAACACTCCAACTTTCTCTCCTAGGCCAGGTTTTATTGACGGTATTTCTAGAAGCAACAGTTCGATCCTAAAGAGCCTTTTTTCAAGCTAAGTAGTATAAGCCATATGGGTTATTCAGTAACGGTCACTGAATTGCAAGACTGGCAAATGCCAGCGATTCAAACGTTAAAAGGATACTTTATTAAAAAATAGGAGTTCCCCCGATTTTGGCCTTAAATGGGCAGGTGCTGACAGCCTCTGCCCAGTTATATATATTTTCGTGGATTTTAATAGTGCTGCAACGATTATTTCCATAAATCGATTAAACGATTCATTGGAAAAAGAGAAAAATACAATTTAGTTTCCTTAAACCCGCCTTCACCTCTCCTTTTTTCATAAGCAATTAGCTTCGTTTACATAATGTTCCTATGTACATACGCAAATTGCATACTTTTCACACACAAGCACCTGGTCACAGTAATTGACTGATGCTGCGTATGCAGCTTAAGCCCATGTCTGGTTTCTCCCCAAATGCTGCTACAGCGCTCAGATATGTCGTCAGCACGAAAGCAGGATGAGAAGGGGGAGCACTGCACACAGCCTGACCTATTTAATAAGCTAAAGTGGTCAGGGTGCATAGAGTGTTCCTATACAATAATTTCATTAAACTGAACGGGAGGAGGGTCAGGAGGTGGAAGGGAGTGAGTTTAAGCAAAGGACTTGACCCGAGTGCGAGAGGGATTGAGCTTGGGCAAGAGACTGGACCTGGGTATGGGAGTGGAGTTTGTGGTAAGGGACCGGACCAAAGGGAGAGAATGGCAGCTACAGACCAAAGACTGGGTGGCAGGCAGGTTCGGTTGGTGACACAGGACTCCAGTAAGGATAAAACACCAGTGGTACAGCACCCATACCCAGTGGTAGTATCCCAGGGCTTTTATCATAACGCTGCTAGAGTTTTTAACTGAATAAAACCAAACTGGTTATATCTGACATAACCCTAGAACTAAATCATGCCGAGTAAAGTTGCGGCGTCTTCTGTAATCAACTCCGAAGCAGAGTATGAGGTCATAACGTTTAACTGCGTCCGACTAAACAGTGTGTGTACACAAAATTTAATAATCAGCTGTCGATTAATCTATAATGAGAATAGTTGACAAATATCGCTTGATGCTGACGATCCATTAGTTGTTTCAGCCCTAGATTTTACTCACCTTTTGTCCAGCACCATGTGCAGCTCATCCTCATGGACTCCCAAACACAGAAGTTCCTTCAGTTAACGCAATTCCTACACAACTTTCATAGCGTTGGAACCGCAGGTTCTATGACACCTGCAC
This sequence comes from Leptobrachium leishanense, assembly GCA_009667805.1. Taxonomy (NCBI): domain Eukaryota; kingdom Metazoa; phylum Chordata; class Amphibia; order Anura; family Megophryidae; genus Leptobrachium; species Leptobrachium leishanense. The sequence goes on from CM019065.1 coordinate 191,721,138, forward strand.
AGACTCCGCAGCGCATGCATACTCCGATCCACATGCTATAGTGGGCAGTCTTAGAGGGTGACATCAGCACAGTCTTTACGTGCTAACGTCAATATAGTGTTCAATCTGGTGACTGGTAGCTGTGAAAATTTTAAATGTTTGTGTCTCTGGGTGGGATGGAGAAAACTCCACCACTTCACCCAGTAACTTTTCCACATCAGACAAGTGGGAAGGGGGGGGGGGCACTACAACCATCCTGACCACTACTCAGGACGAGCAGAATGTCCCTTTAAATCTGAAGCACGATAGGTCACTGCGAATCTTCTGTCGCTTTTCGGATTCAACCTTTGTGAAACGCCAATGTTTGTCGGCGTGGCATCACCGACATTTGAAACAGGCAAACATGGGCAGTTACTGAATAAAACCCATAGTTAAAACTCACCATAAGAAACATGCAAGCCGTGTTTGAAAAGCTCATTAAACTTATAGCTTAAAGCGGATAATACAATGAGCTTAGAAATCCCTCTGTTTAAACACAGTCGTCTTACATTAATAGGTTTAACTCCGTGATATTGTGGTAAACTGCTCACAAAATAGCACAAAGTATTACAGGTAATACAAAAGAGAAACAGGTTTTAAAAAACACAGGATCCTGACAATTTCCAAACTTAAAAAAGGGGCACTATTAGGGAAAAGTAGTCCCCATTTAAATTAATGGGTAGATGCTAGTGACAACATCTGCTCAATTTTTTATTTTTACTTTAGGGAAAAATACTCACCTTTTCTCCCTCGGCGTGCACAGCTCATTCTCTTCAGCTGACGGCTTCTGAAAAGCAGAAGCCCCTGCAGCTTCTAATGCATTATGTGCAGCGCAGGCAGATTGTGTAGCGCTTGAAACGTGTACTTTTGTAAACAAATTCCGCAGACAGAATGACTGGACTGCGTAGAAGGCGGCCAGGAAAGACGTGGATTCATGCAAGCAAACAAACTACTACACTGATACACACTTTATGAAGTCTACATGATTGGTGTGAGATACGTATAGACCAGGGATCAGCAACCTTGGCTCCCTGATGTTTTAGGAACTATATTTCCCATGTGGCTCAGTCAGCCTAATGGGTGACTGAGCATCATGGGAGATGTAGTTCCCAAAACATCAGGGAGCCAAGGTTGCTGACCCCTGGTATAGACAGACACATACAGTAGTTAAGCATCCCTTATAAGAACTCCTGATCAATAACTCGAGCATTTTGGAATGCTCGAGATTATGGTATCCTTTCTTGGATTCCAAACATGTGTGGAGCTGAGGACAAGGCAGGAGGGCTGTGAGGGACATGCCAAGAAATGTTGGCATTGAAGAAATATGGTAACGCCCAGGAACAAATGAAGAGATGCGGCAGAAGGTGAGCTGCAGGACTTTTACAAGGGGGGGTGGACGAGTAGCCCGCAAACACAATTGGCAACAGCCTGAGAGACTTCAGAATCTAGAGTCTTTGGAAATTTCAGTATAAGGATACACACTAACGTTTCAAACAATCTACTAGACCGGTTTTGATGTGGTTACCTGGACCATGTTGTGCCTAGGTCCTACAAAGAGAAGCGGCGCAAAGAAGGAGACTTGACAAAGACTTGGTGCAGGTCAAAACTTTGTTCTGTTCTTGGTGATGGAATAAAAGCCATTTGAGAATGCCGTTGCTGGATTTATTATGTGGTAGGTCCTACAAAGGACATAACAAGCGTGGGCATCTGAATGCAGCCTTTAAACCCTAAGGCTAAGGTCAGACGAAAGCAGTTTGAACGTGCGTTTAACCGCACTAAATCACGGCCGTGCTAGCAGCAAAGGACGTCCAATGCCGGGCAGCATATGAAGAACGGCCGCGCAAAAGTGCGGCCGCGCAACGCAAGTGGCAAACGAACGCATTTTTTTGAGAACGTCAAACCGCTAGTACTGACGTACAGAGTGCGCTGCGTCCGCATAGCGGCATGTGTGTGTGATTAGGAGACGTCAGACGCTGCTAGTGTACGGCTAACATAACGTCCAGACACAAAAAGTGTTTTATTGATGATCCGTACAAAATCACAGACCAAAATGCGCATCGTATGACCGCTATCACGTATTCCGTGAAAAAATACGTCCATTCATTCGAACGCACTTTTTCACGGACAACGCGAAAGATGCGTTAGTCTGACCCTAGCCTGAAATGTACTCTCTCACACGCTGATAACCCAAGAGTAGGCAATGTTTTAATCTCGCAGACAATTCTGACACGTCGCCCACAAAGAAGCCAAAAGACCTGGATTGCACTGCATTGTGCTGGTGTGAGACTTCATAGGACAAGCAAACACTGCTGAAAAGGCCATGTGGTGCTTTGTGTGCAAAGCCCTGAATAGCAATGAGAGGAAATTGCAAAGCTTACTATGTTTGGAGAGCAGAGATAATGCAGTAAAAAAGGTCCTGATTTCCAACAGAGGAAACACACAACTAATCATTTCCCTCTGCATTGTCACAACTTCCAATAATCCACAACAGGAGGACTGAGCGTGAATAAACAGCAGAAAAAATTAATATGCATATTGAAACATACAGTAGGTGCTGGCTTTACCAGAGACCACAACAAAGACGCACTGCTCCCAAATGAGAGTTTTTATACAGACACATTAAAATATACACATTTATAGAAGGAGATCAGAGCTCATCATTTATTTCAGAATTTGGTGCCAGCGAGAAAACTACTTAAAAAATAAAAACATATATATATATATATATATATAATGAAATTTGACCCAGGGATAAATATCCTGGGAGCCTGTGATTACTTGGCCCTTGGATTTGTCAAGCCCTGATATAGTTGCATAAACCATAAATGTCTATGTGCAGAGTTGTAGCTCCGCTGACAGATGTTTGCTGTTCTCCTCACAGACCGCTACATTAGTGGAATTTTCCAGCCCTGCATATACACTGTAAATCAGAAGGCACTTGATTCAGACACATCAATCAATAGCCAGGAAAATACTTCTTCCACTTGATCAAGGGGCTTTTTTTTGCATTTATTCCCTGCAGTAGTTTGCATACTCAAAAGGATCAGATCTTCAAAATGAGATTAAAACTCCTGCACCCCAAAGCAACAGATGCATTAAACAGACACAGCGGAAAGAAGCATCACAGCTGAATGACAACCACAACACGCCAACACCTCACCCAATTCCAAAGTCGACAGGCATTCACACCGAGTGGTCCTAAATCATTAGAAATCCAAAGACACAGGGGGTGAAGGTCACGCGTCAAATGTCCAGTACGCCTCATAATAAAATCTGTGGCATTTGAGATACCATGTCACACACAACCGCAAATAACGAGCTATGGCCCCCCCCCCCGTACCACTGCAAAATAAAGCAACAAGTCCATCCAAACACACAAGTGCAGAGCAGTACACAATATGGATTGGATACACATTTTATTCATGGTGTATTGACTCACTCTCTGTAGGTGCCCCATTACGAGCTTGTGAGGAAGCATGGACGGTTATTGGGGGGAGGGGGGAGAAATCAAAGTGAGCCTATAGCCTTTTACCACTTGTTCTATCCCAAGGCTGGGGTCAGACGAGCGTACTATTTGCCCCCACATACTGACGTGACTCCCAGTGTCCGTCGCAGCGTTGTGACGCTTCGACGAGGCAGCCACATGCTGTAACGCACGTTTGACAGGGCTGCAAAGCACGATTCTCCATAGGAGAATCAAGCCTTGCAGTGCTGAGCGCACTGTGCTCAGCAAGTTGGCCATCAAAGTGGAAGGAACATCCATTCTCACGGATGTTCCTTCTGCTCTGCAAAACTCTCATTTGACCCCGGCTTAACTGGGCCACTGTAAGAGAGGGTCATGTCGGAGTATATGAGCATCACTAAAACACTGTCAGCACTGCAGGTTCCATGAAGCCATGTGCGAGCTCACATATGCAGAGTTGCAGTGGTCAAGGGAAGAAGTCCGCTTCTTGAGGCGGCAGCAGATCGCACCACTCGCCTCCCTATGGGATTATTGTTAAATTTACTTTTCTTTGGTGGGTTTCTTTTTAGGTGTTGCGTGGCCATGCAACACCGTGGTTTTAACCCCTTCACTGCTGAGCAATTTCACGTCTTAAAAAAAACCCCACATTTTTCCTTTCTTTAATATTATTGTTAATTTTTTTTTCTCTTTTACTTTAAACATGGTCATGTTTGGTATCATTGGAAAGGCTATGCTCTGGCCTTTCTAATGATACCAAACATGACCCTGCTAGCGGAAAACAGTTGGGTGGTATCTGGGTTTAAAGTAACTCCTATCTCCACCGCTATCTTTCCTTAGGAGTCAATAAGGACGTTCCCCACACGTCCTCAGCAGTGAAAGGGTTAAGACATACTGGCTCGAGACAAGAACAGAGAGCTATGTTGGAAAAGCTTGTTCTTGTGCTGAGCTGAATGGCTCCTAAACAAAGTATAGGGGCTGTTAAGTAAAGCTTGCAGGCAGTCTCCAGACGTTATCAAGGTCAGAATAGGGCCACAAGACTGTAGTCATCTATGACTTAAAAAGGGATACTATAGGCAACATGACCACCTAAGCTTTTTTTAGGTGGTCATGATGTCCTAAGTATGCCCTTTTCCTCCGCTGCCCCCTCTGTTCAGCAGATCGGCTGAAACAGCTGAAAGAGGCGGAGGACTTTACTCCGCCCTCCCAGCTGTCAGTCAGCAGAGCGAGATTTGTATTTCCCACTTCTGCCGACTATTGCCGAGTAGGAGACGTCATCGTGCTTTCAGCGCGATGACGTCTCCAACTCACCGCAGTAGCTGGCGGGAGCGAGCCGCCAGCATAGTCTGCGATTAGTGTTGTGCGCATCCTCTTGCGTGTAACACTAAATCAAAGAAGGTGGCGGGCAGAAGGTGGCGGGCAGAAGGTGGCGCCAACTTCCTGGTTTGCATGGAAAAAGAGGGCGGCTCGAGACAAAGAAAAAAAAAAGCCGTGGGAAAATGCCTGCGTTTTAAAAGGTAAGTATATCGTTTTCCAAAAAAAGAGACAACAGGGGAGACTCTGAAAATAACAGGGTCAACCCAAATGACAATCACCTGTCCCTACCGAAAAAGTAGGGGCAGCACTTCCTCTAATTCAGGATTGAACCTGACATATATATATATATATATATATATACACATATACACTCACAGAAACCATTGGACGGCCACAAAGGACTGTCAAATGGGAATAGAGGTGTGGCTAAATGAAAAAAATCATTTATTAAAGACTAATTAGACACTCCCAGATACGAAAAAAATGATTAAAAAACATACAACCTCAAGAATCGTCGGGTATATTGGTAAGGATACCAGTATTATGACAGCTGTGCATAAATATTGTGAAGAGAAGTCAGTACAACATATTAGATTGGAGCCCAATTTGTTGATAGACAAATGTCAACCACAATTAGCACACATAAACTGGCCCTAAGCTGATCGAGCTCTTGCTCAAAATTCTGTCCTAACCCTAAGACTACAAGACACCACACTCACAACTCTAAAAACAAAGTTGGTACATGTTAGCTCGACATATGTTTCGCCGAACGCATCGGCTTCATCTGGAGCAAAAATAAGCTGGTTTTGCAAGAGCTCGATCAGCTTAGGGCCAGTTTATGTGTGCTAATTGTGGTTGACATTTGCCCATCAACAAATTGGGCTCCAAAGATCTCCCTCCAATGCGGGAGCCTAATATGTTGTACTGACTTCTCTTCACAATATTTATGCACAGCTGTCATAATACTGGTATCCTTACCAATATACCTGACGATTCTTTGTGTTGTATGTTTTTTAATCATTTTTTTCGTATCTGGAAGTGTCTAATTAGTCTTTAATAAATGAATTTTTTCATTTAGCCACTCCTCTGTTCCCATTTGACAGTCCTTTGTGGCCGTCCAATGGTTTCTGTGAGTATAAGTATATCGTTTAAAAAAAAAAAGGTAACAACTTGGTACGGCATTAGGATTAATAAAGAAATATAAGGGTGGCTCATTTTGAGCCTAGAGTGTTCTTTTAAATCAGGCTGGAAAATATTTGGGGTATGGAACACTGAATGCAACAAAATGACCAAACACTAATGTAGCAACAACATTCATGGACTGTTTATTAAAATAAAAAAGCGTTCCTTTTTTCCCCCCCTTAAATAAATGGGCAGACACTGACCGCCTATGTCCAATTATTTGAGTTTTCATACTTCCCTTTTTCGCCCTTGCCGCATGCAGAAACATGTATACACACAATGAACATGCACACGTTTCGTACAATACATGTCAATGTTTGCACCCTTTCCTTGCAGACAAACCTTGTGTGCGCACATGTAATATGCCTGTTACCTCTATCCACAGGAGGGGACAGGCTGTGGCTTTCACCACCAGTCCTGATGTCACACACACACACTATGGAATCCAAAGCAATTAGACGTACCAAAACAAATAGTTCAATTTATAACTTATAAAGCATTCATTGGAAAGCCAGGCCAAGTGATAGCAAGAAGCATTAACATGGCACTGCTAATAGCATGGAGTGAGTGAGCAGCAGGCCTGCCTATAAACAATGGGTCAGGGAACCATGAACTGTGGGTGGGAGACCTATTCACCTACAAATAAAGCTCTGGGGCTGGCGGACTGGAGATTGGGTGGGAACACTGGGGCTGTCATGGAGGCAGGATTGGGGGGGGGACACTGGGGCAGGATTGGGGGGGGGACACATGGAGGCAGGATTGGGGGGGGGGACACATGGAGGCAGGATTGGGGGGGGACACATGGAGGCAGGATTGGGGGGGGGACACATGGAGGCAGGATTGGGGGGGGGGGGGACACATGGAGGCAGGATTGGGGGGGGGACACATGGAGGCAGGATTGGGGGGGACACATGGAGGCAGGATTGGGGGGGGACACTGGGGCAGGATTTGGGGGGGACACTGGGGCAGGATTTGGGGGGGACACTGGGGCAGGATTTGGGGGGGGACACTGGGGCAGGATTTGGGGGGGGACACTGGGGCAGGATTTGGGGGGGGACACTGGGGCAGGATTTGGGGGGGGACACTGGGGCAGGATTTGGGGGGGGACACTGGGGCAGGATTTGGGGGGGGACACTGGGGCAGGATTTGGGGGGGACACTGGGGCAGGATTTGGGGGGGGACACTGGGGCAGGATTTGGGGGGGGACACTGGGGCAGGATTTGGGGGGGGACACTGGGGCAGGATTTGGGGGGGACACTGGGGCAGGATTTGGGGGGGACACTGGGGCAGGATTTGGGGGGGACACTGGGGCAGGATTTGGGGGGGACACTGGGGCAGGATTTGGGGGGGACACTGGGGCAGGATTGGGGGGACACTGGGGCAGGATTTGGGGGGGACACTGGGGCAGGATTTGGGGGGGACACTGGGGCAGGATTTGGGGGGGACACTGGGGCAGGATTGGGGGGGGACACTGGGGCAGGATTTGGGGGGGGACACTGGGGCAGGATTTGGGGGGGGACACTGGGGCAGGATTTGGGGGGACACTGGGGCAGGATTTGGGGGGGGACACTGGGGCAGGATTTGGGGGGGACACTGGGGCAGGATTTGGGGGGGACACTGGGGCAGGATTTGGGGGGGACACTGGGGCAGGATTTGGGGGGGACACTGGGGCAGGATTTGGGGGGGGACACTGGGGCAGGATTGGGGGGGACACTGGGGCAGGATTGGGGGGGACACTGGGGCAGGATTGGGGGGACACTGGGGCAGGATTGGGGGGACACTGGGGCAGGATTGGGGGGGACACTGGGGCAGGATTGGGGGGGACACTGGGGCAGGATTGGGGGGACACTGGGGCAGGATTGGGGGGACACTGGGGCAGTATGGGGGGGACACTGGGGCAGGATGGGGGGGGACACTGGGGCAGGATGGGGGGGGACACTGGGGAGCACTTCGGCTCGCAGGCATGTAGAAGAGGGGCACTAGGGCAGGTATGGGGTGGGAACACTGGAGCAGGCAGGCATGGGGTGGGGGCCCCTGTGTGAATGCAGAGAATAGAGGCAGCCATAGCCATTATTACATCCCTGGGATCCCCGGGCAGAGCTGGCACAGCGGGGTGGGAGCAGCACATACCCAGCAGCAGCAGTTTGACCTCCCGGGCGGCTTTCTCCCCGTCCTCCCGCAGATTTCTGTCGATCATTTTACTCCTCTCCACCGCCGCCTTGTCCTCGGCGCTCAGCGTACAGCCCATGGTGCCGCCGATGCACACAGCACGCCGGGGGAGGCACGGGACGGTCAGGGATCACACACGCCGAGGCTCCCCGGGATGCCGGAGTGATGATGTACGCGCACGGTCCCCCGGGAGGCGCTGTATGAAATGCCAGATGATGCGGGCAGCTATTAGGCGGCCAGACGCTCCCTGGAACCACAGCTGCTACTCGCTCTGCTGGTGACGCCAAGCGAGCACAGCGCATGCGCCACACCTCTGGCTACACCCCCGGGGGCATCGCCTTGCACTAACTGCACCACCCGGAAGCTGCCCACGGACAGACAAACACGCGCCCGTTGTTCCCTTGCAATTGGCGGACGCAGGGAAAGTGCTCAGCGGGTAACCCTCCGCAAGCGGAACTCTCCCCAAGCTCACACAAACAGCGCTCTGCTCGCAAGGGATACGTCACGGGGGGGGGGGTAGACGCTGCGTAAGGCTCTACGTCACTGATCTTTGTTCGTATAAAAGGATCTGTGACCGTACGGGGCGTTATTTGAATGTCAACGGTTGGCGGAGCGGCGTCCTGTTGCTGCCATGGCACCCCGTCTTTGACTTGATGTATTGCGACATCACTGGGTGGAGTGTGCATGAAGGCCATTACACCGGGAACCTGAATGGGAAAATATTGCATCTCAACACCGATCACTTACTGGGATTTCTTCATGCAGTTAAAAGAAGGCTATCCCTGTGTTTATAATGATTTCATACAAGGGGAAGGTGCTGCCCCTCAACAAGTATAATTCATATGCTGTAGGAATGAAATCAAGGCAGCTCACCTGGGATTGCTAACATTATGTATAGTGTATAGATTCTACATGCTGCAGGGCTGATTTTTACGTGTGTCCAGGGAAAACATGGTCAATCTATCAAGTCTACTCACATCCCATTCATGTATTACACAACTTTTACAAAGAACTATACTATTTCATGCAAAGTGCTGCCCTGCAACATGTGTAATCCAGCTGCTGCAAGAAGGAAATCAGGGCATGTCACATTAGATTGATTTTTACCCACCGTTTATGGATTTTACGTGCTGCGGGGTGCCATCTTTCATGTCCTGCCCATCAGCATGAATAAATGATGTGTCCAGGAAAACATGGCTGATCTGGCAACCCTAACCAATGGAATGCCAGCACTTGCCCCTCTGCCATACATTATATACCAGGGTATCGGAGCAGTAAGCATGAGTTTTTCTGTGCGTCTCATGCCTCACAAATACTGGTTCCTATGGGATCCTCCTTGGTGGTGCCAACCCACCCAATATCAAAAAGCCAGAGAATACGAGTGCCGTATATTTATAAACCCAACTTTGAATTTTATAATGCAGCTGTACTAGGATACAATTATTATTATTATTTTTTTTAGAAAGTATTTTACCGGGAAGGATACATTGAGATTTCTTTCATTTTCAAGTAAGTCCTGGGTGGCGAGTATCTACCGTTAGGTATCTTGCCCAAGGACACTTGCCGGGATTCGAACCTGTGTCTCCATGGTTATAAAGCAGTGATGTTACCTCTACTTGCTAAAATAAACATATGACATTCCCAAAGGTTCCAAAAGCGCAATACAATTATTGACCAACTGTTTGGTATTGACATGCAACCTCGTGTATCTCTAAAGCATATAAACGTCATTTACATCATTAGCGTATAAAAATACTAATATTCAGAGATGAGATTCTTGTTGTCTCCAGTAGTGGGTCACCATAGCTGTATGACTTCAGTGTCTGTAAGCGTCAGCCATCCGATACTCTGACGTGCTGCAACTGGGATCACACCTCTATGCTGGTAATTGGAGGAAAGTGAAAATTATATATACCATATACTGACCCGTGTATAAGCCGACCCCCCTACTTTTTCCCAAAAAACCTGTAAAAACTTATTGACTCGCGTATAAGCCTAAATGGGATATTGCCCCAGCTCACACATGGATATTGCCCCAGCTCACACATGGATATTGCCCCAGCTCACACATGGATATTGCCCCAGCTCACACATGGATATGCCCCAGCTCACACATGGATATTGCCCCAGCTCACACATGGATATGCCCCAGCTCACACATGGATATTGCCCCAGCTCATGGATATGCCCCAGCTCATGGATATGCCCCAGCTCATGCATTTGCCCCAGCTCATGGATTTGCCCCAGCTCATGGATATGCCCCAGCTCATGGATTTGCCCCAGCTCTCACCTGGATATTGCCCCAGCGGCAGCCATCTCTCACATCGATACTTGCCCCAGCTCCGGATCCAGCAGGGGTTGAGGGGGCCCAGATGCCGGGCAGCGGGAGTGCCTGCCCGGTCCTGAACAGCGTGAGTCCGTCCGTGTTGAAGGGGATGCGGCTGCGTGCGTGCGCAGGTCACGCGGTCCGGCCAGTCAGGTGGTACAGAGACTCAGTACCACCTGATTAGCCGGACCACGTGACCGGCTGCGCCTGCACGCAGCCGCATCCCCATCAACACGGACGGACTCGCGTATAAGCCGAATCGCGTTTTTTGACTCAAAATCGGAGTAAAAAAACTCTGCTTATACGCGAGTATATACGGTATATAACACTTAGTGCGGGTGAATCTGTACAGCATCATTTATGTTTATGAGGCCTCCACCAAGCACCGGGTATGAGAAACAACTGAACCGTAAGTGCAGACCAAAACAGATACAGTACATACATACTCTAGCTTTTGCCTGTGGCTTCGCTCGAGTGGATTTTGGGATTTGTTAAAATTGTTTTTAAAAAAAACTGAGATACAGGTATACTGTTTAAAAGCATTCACCCCCCCATTTTGGGATTTTTGGAAAATGGTAAACACCTGTTATTTTTTTCAGGAAGATTGTATATACACCAAATTTCACACCTGTAGCATCTTTGGTCCTTGAAATATAGGTATAGTGATAAAAAGTATTCACCCCCTATTTAACCCCCCCCCCCCATTGGATTTTTGGAAAATCGTAAAATATATGTTTTTTTTAGTTTTCAAGACGAATTTACATACCAATTTTCAGGCCTGTAACATCTTTGGTTTTTGAAATATAGGTATAATGATGAAAGTATTCATCTCCCCCCCCCCCATTGGATCTTTGGAAAAAATATTTCTCAAGACGAATCTAAATACAAATTTTCACGTCTGTAACATTTTCTGTTTATGAGATATAGGTATCGTGTTTAAAAGTATTCACCCCCCCACCTGGGATTTTTGGAAAATGGTAAAACACCTTTGTTTATTTTTCAAGAACATAGTAAATACAAAATTTCACATCTGTAACATCTTTGGTTTTTGAAATATAGGTATACTGCTAAAAGTATTCAGACCCCCATTCCCCTGACCCCCCCTTAATTGGATTTGTGGAAAACGGCAAAACACATGTTTGGGTTTTCACAAACATAGTAAATGCCAAATTTCACACCCGTAACATCTTCGGTTTTTGAAATATGGGTATACTGATAAAAGTATTCAACCCCCCTTTTTGCCCCCCAAGGAATTTACAGAAAATGGTAAAACTTTTTTCTTTTTCAAGGTGAATCTAAATACCAATTTTCACATCTGTAACATCTTCTGTTTTTGAACTATAGGTATCCTGTTTAAAATATCCAACCCCCATTTTCACCCCCTTTAGGGGCAGAGTTTCCAAAACTCCTTCCTTAGTGGGTGCCTACATCATAAAACCAGTGCACCTTCAAAATGTCACGTTCTTAGGTTAAACAATTTCAGCTGGGCGTTGATGAGTCACTCAGGACTTTCGCGTTTATGATAAAAGTATTCAACCCCCCTTGAAAAGGAATTTTCAGGAAATGGTAAAATGTGTTTTTTTATTTCTCAAGATGAATCTAAATACCAATGTTCACGTCTGTAACATCTTCTGTTTTTGAGATATAGGTATCCTGTTTAAAAGTATTCACCCCCCACTTGGGATTTTTGGAAAATAGTAAAACACCTGTTTTTTGTTATTCAAGAATATTGTAAATACCAAATTTCACAACTGAAACATCTTTGGTTTTGAAATAAAAGTATTCACACCCCTTTCCCCGACCCCCCCCCCTTAATTGGATTTTTGGAAAATGGTAAAAGACATGTTTTTTTTTTCATGAAGATTGTAAATACCAAATTTCACACCTGTAACAGCTTCGGTTTTCGAAATATAAGTACATTGATAAAAGTATTCAACCCACTTGGATTTTCAGAAAATGGTAAAATATGTGTTTTTTTTATTTTTCAAGAGGAAACTAAATAACAATTTTCAGGCCTGTAACATCTGTTTTTGAGATAGAGGTATCCTGTGTAAAATATTCAACCCCCTTAGGGGCGGAGTTTCCAAAAATCCTTCCTTAGTGGGCGCCTACATAAAAAAAATATATATATATTACACCTTCAAAATTTCACGTTCCTAGGTTAAACGGTTTCAGCTGGACGTGGATCAGTCAGGACTTTCGCGTTTATGATAAAAGTATTCAACCCTCCTTTTTTTCCCCCCCCAAGGAATTTTCAGAAAATGGTAAAATAAAATACGTGTTTTTTATTTTTGAAAATGAATCTAAATACGGTTTTTCATGTCTGTAACATCTTCTGTTTTTGAGCTATAAGTATCCTGTTTAAAATATTTAACCCCCAAAAAATATTTTAAACAGGATACTTGGGGCGGAGTTTCCAAAAATCCTTCCTTAGTGGCAGTGGCGTCACTAGGGTCGGTGTCACCCGGTGCGGTAATTTATGGTGTCACCCCCCCCCCCCCCCGAGTTTTTCAGATTTTTTTTTTAACTACTCTTACTCCTAAATCAGTACTCCCATATAACACTGAATGCTCATACACACAGCGCACATTACTGTGAGGTTTATTGCTGTGGAGCTCTCTCATATGCTCACACAACTTTTTGCCAACTGCCAGCAAGTACGTTGCCTGTTCGAAGGCAGTGAAAGCACACATGGATATATATTGCCCCCAGCAGCTCACCCATGGATATATATTGCCCCAGCTCACATATGGATATATTGCGCCTCAGCTCACATATGGATATATTGCGCCTCAGCTCACACATGGATATATTGCCCCAGACCAGCTCACATATGGATATATTGCGCCTCAGCTCACACATGGATATATTGCCCCAGACCAGCTCACACATGGATATATTGCCCCAGACCAGCTCACACATGGATATATTGCCCCAGACCAGCTCACACATGGATATATTGCCCCAGACCAGCTCACACATGGATATATTGCCCCAGACCAGCTCACACATGGATATTGCCCCAGCTCTCATGGATATTGCCCAGCACACATGGATATGCCCCAGCTCCTCTCATGGATATTGCCCCAGCTCCTCTCATGTATATACTGCCCCAGCTGCTCTCATTGATAATGCTCCAGCTGCTCTCATGGATTTTGCCCCAGCTCATGGATATACTGCCCCAGCAGCTCATGGATATACTGCCCCAGCAGCTCATGGATATACTGCCCCAGCAGCTCATGGATATACTGCCCCAGCAGCTCATGGATATGCCCCAGCAGCTCATGGATATGCCCCAGCTCATTGATATGCCCCAGCTCCTCATGGATATGCCCCAGCTCCTCATGGATATGCCCCAGCACCTCATGGATATGCCCCAGCACCTCATGGATTTGCCCCAGCACCTCATGGATTTGCCCCAGCTCCTCATGGATATGCCCCAGGCCCCCATGGATTTGCCCCAGCAGCTCATGGATTTGCCCCAGCAGCTCATGGATTTGCCCCAGCTCCTCATGGATTTGCCCCAGCAGCTCATGGATTTGCCCCAGCTCCTCATGGATTTGCCCCAGCTCCTCATGGATATGCCCCAGCACCTCATGGATTTGCCCCAGCAGCTTATGGATTTGCCCCAGCAGCTTATGGATTTGCCCCAGCTCCTCATGGATTTGCCCCAGCTCCTCATGGATTTGCCCCAGCTCCTCATGGATTTGCCCCAGCTCCTCATGGATTTGCCCCAGCAGCTTATGGATTTGCCCCAGCAGCTCATGGATTTGCCCCAGCAGCTTATGGATTTGCCCCAGCTCCTCATGGATATGCCCCAGCTCCTCATGGATTTGCCCCAGCTCCTCATGGATATGCCCCAGCAGCTCATGGATTTGCCCCAGCAGCTCATGGATTTGCCCCAGCAGGTTATGGATTTGCCCCAGCTCCTCATGGATATGCCCCAGCAGCTCATGGATATGCCCCAGCAGGTTATGGATTTGCCCCAGGCCCCCATGGATTTGCCCCAGCAGCTCATGGATTTGCCCCAGCTCACCTCCTGGTCCTGGTCCCAGCACATGGATAGCGGCCCAGGCAGCACCTCTCCGCCGCGTTTTTCGCTCCTTCTGAGCGTCCGGCGGCGCGCAGCTTGGGCGCTCGTCTGGGGGAGCCACGTGACCAGCCGCGATTGGCTGGTGACGTATTTCCTCCAGGCGAGCGCCGAAGCTGCATGCTTCGGACGCTCGCACGGAGCGAATACGCGGCGGTGGCGGGCGGTGGGTGAGACACCCGCCCTTAGGGTGACGGTGTCACCCTAAAGGCGGGTGTCACCTGGTGCGGGCCGCACCCACCGCCCCCACGTTACGACGCCACTGCTTAGTGGGTGCCTACATCATAAAACCAGTGCGCCTTCAAAATTTCATGTTCCTAGGTTAAACTGTTTCAGCTGGGCGTTGATGAGTGAGTATATGAGTATATGAGTATATATCATATATGATCTATATTCCACTGGGTTCAGCACTCTCCAGAATCACGATTTCCTTGCCCGGTGCCGCTGTCTCAATGGATCATATACAAGTAAAGTTAGGCGCACTTAACGGCTACTGCTAAAAAAAATAACAAACTTTTATTGGGAAATTTAAAATTTACATAATCCGTTTCGGCTCGGAACGAGCCTTTATCAAGGACCTGGATATAGAATTTAACGGCAAAAGTAAAGTGAGCTCATAAGATAGTGGATAAAAGCAAATAAAATAGGGCATACGTGTTTCACTGACGACCATGTCAGCTTCATCAGTCCCAGTATGAATCTCAATAAATGGGTTTGTATTAGGGATGTGCACTGATTTTTTTTTTCGGATCGGCTCGTTCGGGTTTTTAAAATGTTCGGTTCGTTTTTTTGTATCTACTATTTTCGGATCATCTGTTCTCTTCCTATTTTGGATGCTCCGATATTTCGGTCGATACGGTACTTCTGCCGATTCTATGTTTTTTTATGAAAGATCCTTTTATTCTTATGAATATGCTTTGCACAACTTTATTTAAGTCATATTAAAATGGTATGAAAGGGGAAAAAAAATAAAATGAACATAATTTAAAAAAAAAAAGCAAAAATACTGACACAAATGGTCTGACTTGTGACTAAATAAAAACCCAGAACAAAATGGTTTTAAAACGAAAAAAGTGAACCCCAGAAAAAAATGAAATGATTTAAAACAAAAAAAAAATAATTAATGCAGCATACAGAGGGCAGGGGGACAAGGCTGGAGCGACAAAACGTGACAGTACCTCTATGGGTGGCCCCTGGGCACCCTCGAAGACAATAAACAAGACCGGGAAACCATGACACAAGACACGAACAACAGTTACAACAGGTCCCCATCAGAATCATACAGACGCTCATCGGAGTCAGAATCCTCCTTCATCCCCCTCCAGATATTGGGGTGTCTCCGGAGCACAGCCAAGTGTGCCTCACGACAGGGCTCGATATGGGGATCTTTGTACCGGTCAGACTACCCGAATCCTGGATCTCCTCATAAACGGAACGGAGTATGGTCTTATCGGGCACAGAACAGAGCGTGGCTTCCTCGGGCCCAAAGCGGAGCGTGACATCCTCGGACCCAGCTGGACTAGAGCTGGTCACCCTTTTATGTCTCCTCTTGGTCCGAGACTTGGAGGAGCTAACCATAACACAAGACACAGTGTTGACGGAGGCACAACCTTGCTTGTCCACGTGTGCCTTACTGCTGAGCTGGGCATCATTAAAGCCACTGTGGGAAATGGGCACAGTGGTCTTGGGACTCGACACTGAGGGTACAGCTGCCTTGCAGTTCAACATAGAAGGCTCCTTGACAGGATCGATTATAACTGGCCTGTTGTTACCAGAACCAGACAACACTATCATCTCACCAGAAACAAAACACTGGCATCCCGCCAGTAGAACACATGACTGGCCTCCAGCCAGGAACAGACACCATTGGCACTGTGCCAGGTTCGGGCATCGCTGGCACTGCTGACACACAGCTTGACTCGGGCACCGGGCCAGGATTGGACATCACTGGCACCGCTGACACACAGCTTGATTAGGGCATCGTGCCAGCATCGGGCATGGGTGGCACATTTCCTGCATTGGGCATGGGTGGTGTGAAGGAACCGTTCCCTTCCGTCTGTCCTGGCTCTCCAGACACCCCTTCGTTGCGGTCAGCCCGGCTACTGGGAGCGCTGTCCTCAGCGCCTCGAGCGGCTTGACCTGCCTGCTTCTGTTCCTCTGCCCTGGAGCCGTTAGGAATCTCCAGAAGGCCGCTCTCTGCCTTCTGAGGGTGAGTGTGGAGTGTAGCGTAGTTTGTAATAAAGACACCAGGCGCGGCTGTATGCTTTAAAACAGGATCCTCTCTCTCTGAGCTCTGAGAGTTCTCTGACTTTTTAATGAACCAAACGCACCATTTATGCTGAAGTCCAACAGTCATAATTTGCATACCCATACTAATTACATTAAGTCAGTTATTTACAATAAACATTCTTTACATTCTTTAGCCTTTCAGCTCACACAACATTTGTATATCCATTGTTCTAACACATCAGATTAAACACACACTATCAGAGATCCCTTGAATTAAACATGCAGCTAGATAATGGGAAAAGCCCTGGTGCATAAATTACACAGCAGTAAAGCTTGTTTACTGTATGCACAAAAACACATTTACCTACAGGAATATAAGTATTTTTAAAACCAAAGCTATGCCATTTTACACTAAACTAAATTAAACTAAAACCAAACGATGTAAAATATATTTAAAAACACACGATATAAATGAACATAAGTCTCTTGGGGTTTGAAGCATGGAGCGTTACATCAGCTCCATGACATATGTCCCCCCTTCCAGAACGGCAGGGCAAGCTTAGATCCCAAACGGATCTCTTGCCACTGACGAGACTTCTCACCTTGTCCTTTTTTCTGCGCCATCCTCAAAGTTCCAGGGTGCTGGCGCACAAGCATCACCAGTGGGGTCCGACGGTCGCCACAGGGTATGCCTGGGTGTGGGGCCATAGTCTGTCGGGAGGAGGCGAGCCCCTGGGTTTCTCCACTTGTCCTTGTGGGCTGGCCCGCTGTCCGAGGGGTGCCCTATACTCTGGGGCCCGGCGTGTCGCTGGTGTAATCCTTTGTTGTTGTCCCCTCCTGGGGAAGTGTCTCGATGTTGGGGAGAGGTACCGCCTGTACCTTCTCCCAGGGTATCAATAACCCGGGGGGAACATGTCCCAACTGCATGTGCCCCTGGTGCTCTGGCCAGCCGTTGAGGGGAATAGGTGAGGCAAGAGGCCTCCAGCCTAAAGGGTTGGGAGGATGGGCAGAGGTTGGAAATGCTCTGCCCCATAGCCAGCGCTTCTGCTGGGGGGGTGGATGCTGGGGAAGTGCCTCCTTGTGGGAGAATGGTGTCCTCCATTCTCAGGGGAGCCATTGGTCGGGAGGGTAGCACCCTCTGGAAAAACTTGCCTGGATCCTCTGGGCACAAGTTGGGTGGTGGGCAGAGGTTGGAAATGCTCTGCCCTGTAGCCAGCGCTTCTGCTGGGGGGGTGGATGCTGGGGAAGTGCCTCCTTGCGGGAGAATGGAGCCCTCAATTCTCAGGGGAGCCATTGGTCCAGAGGGTAGCACCTTCTTGAAAAGCTTGCCTGGATCCTCTGGGCACAAGTTGGGTGGTGGGCAGAGGCCAGCGGCACTCTGCCCCGTTGCCAGCTCTTCTGCTGGGGGGATGGGTGTAATATACGGGAAACAGTTTACCTCCAGTCGGGGTAGGGTCGTCAGCTACGGGGCCGGCAGCCCCTGGGAGTCCTCACCGAAATCTTCTGTGCGGACCAAAAAAGGTGGGCAGAGGCCAGCGGCGCTCTGCCCTGTTGCCAGCGCTTCCGCTGGAGGGGTAGATGCTGGGGACGTGTCTCCGGGAGTGAGAATGGTGTCCTCCATTCTCGGTGGGGTCATTCGTTGCTGGGCCGGCAGCCTGTGGAGACCCTTGCTCGGGTCGTCTTGGTGCAACTTGGGGAGTGGGCAGAGGCCAGCGGCGCTCTGCCCTGTCGCCAGCGCTTCAGCTGGGGGGATAGACACTGACAAAGTGTCTTCTGGCAGGAGGATGGCATCCTCCATCTCCGGTGGGGTCATGGGCTGTGGGAAAACCAGCCCGGGGGGATCCTCTCCTGGGTCCGATGTGACCATTATGAAAGGTGGGCAGAGGGCATCGGCGCTCTGCCCCGTCGCCAGCACTTCAGCTGGGGGGATAGACACTGACACGGTGTCGTCTTGTGGGAGGATGGCGTCCTCCATCTCCGGTGGGGTCATGGGCTGCGGGAAAACCAGCCCGGGGGGATCCTCTCCTGGATCCGATGTGACCATTATGAAAGGTGGGCAGAGGGCATTGGCGCTCTGCCCCATCGCCAGAACTTCAGCTGGGGGGATAGACACTGACACTGAATGGTGTCCTCCATCTCCAGGTCTGGGCAGAGGCCAGCGGCACTCCGCCCTGTTGCCAGCGCTTCCTCTTCTGCTGCGGTCATGAGGGGGAACCAAGGGAGCGGCTCGTGCTCCAATTCATCTTTGTCACTTTGACTGCCTGCTTCTTCCGCCAGACAGTCCCAGGTAATGGGGCTCAGGCCTAGCTGTGGAGCGTCGTTGAACAGCCTTTTGTAGGCCTTTTCGAGCTCCCATTCCTGCTCAACCAGGAACTCCAGTTCCTCTGCATCACGGTCATCGTCAAGGTCTTCCAGTTCCTCATACCAGAGGTCCAGGAGTTGTTCCCGCCGCCACTCTGTGTCGTCCCCAAAACCGGGGTCTTTGCCCATCCTTGTATACAGCAGCCCTGTGCCGCCGTAGTCGAAGCCTTTTGTTGGGCCGCTGTCTGCTGTGCTGGGCATTAGTTGGGACGTAAACCACTGGAGGGCTCTGTAGCTGGTGTCCAGTATAATTTCGCTCTGGACCAGTTCGCCTAGCTCCGTCAGTCATTCCTCTTGGGGCTGTTCTCCCAAAAAGGGCACTCGTAAGTACGACTGGTGCTCGTACCTCTCCATATAAGTGGGAAGGGCTTCTTCAAGGCAGTCCTCCTCCTGTTGGATGGCCTCGTTCCACATCTCCTGGCGGACAAAATCTTTCCACCAGTGCTCGTCCTGCCAGTTACCAGGTTCATCCGCCTGGGCCTGGGCCATCGCCCTCCTTACTCTTTGCTGGAACCCGTCTCTTATGGACGGGGGTCCCGTGTCCTCTCTTCGCTGGTCCATTTCTCGCAGTTCTTTGACCAAGGCCTTTTTGTTCTTTGAGCCCGGGGTGCCTCCTCGGCTCTCCAGGATGCCCCGCAGGGTGTCTTTTTTGTAGTTGGCGTACCCTGCCATTCTGCGTTTCTTCTGGGGTTGGAGAGCTTATCCCACCGCTTGCCACCAGTGTGAAGGAACCGTTCCCTTCCGTCTGTCCTGGCTCTCCAGACACCCCTTCGTTGCGGTCAGCCCGGCTACTGGGAGCGCTGTCCTCAGCGCCTCGAGCGGCTTGACCTGCCTGCTTCTGTTCCTCTGCCCTGGAGCCGTTAGGAATCTCCAGAAGGCCGCTCTCTGCCTTCTGAGGGTGATAGTGTATAGTGTAGCATCGCTGAAATAAAGACACCAGGCGCGGCTGTATGCTTTAAAACAGGATCCTCTCTCTCTGAGCTCTGAGAGTTCTCTGACTTTTTAATGAACCAAACGCCACCATTTATGCTGAAGTCCAACAGTCATAATTTGCATACCCATACTAATTACATTAAGTCAGTTATTTACAATAAACATTCTTTACATTCTTTAGCCTTTCAGCTCACACAACATTTGTATATCCATTGTTCTAACACATCAGATTAAACACACACTATCAGAGATCCCTTGAATTAAACATGCAGCTACAGATAATGGGAAAAGCCCTGGTGCATAAATTACACAGCAGTAAAGCTTGTTTAATGTATACACAAAAACACATTTACCTACAGGAATATAAGTATTTTTAAAACCAATGCTATGCCATTTTACACAAAACTAAATTAAACTAAAACCAAACGATGTAAAATATATTTAAAAACACACGATATAAATGAACATAAGTCTCTTGGGGTTTGAAGCATGGAGCGTTACATCAGCTCCATGACAGGTGGCATATTGCCAGCATTGGGCATGGATGGCACATTGCCAGGACCAGACAGTACAGCTTCACTGTGGGACGAAGGCACAGTGGGTTTATTACAAGACTCAGTGTTTGCGGCCTTGCTGCTAGACTCAGTGATTGCAGCCTCGTCGTTAGACTCGGTGATTGCGGCCTCGCCGCCAGACTTCAGGATTGCGGCCTCACCACCAGACCCCAGGATTGCGGCCTCGCCACCTGGCACTAGGAGTGCGATGGGTGATTCAGATAGGCAGACAGCCCAGCAGGTAATACAACCTGCAACTATATGACACCCTGGACCACCATTAGGGTGTCTTGCCGTTTCGAGAGGCCACATATGGGAAGCCATCATGGGAGTGATCTCCATGGCTTCATCCTCCTCCGATCCCATGGCCGAGTAAGAGTCATAATCCAAGTACTCCTCAGGCTCATAGACAGAAGGCTTGACAGGTGCAGGAATATCAGTTACCCCCTCCACTGGCCTGGTTACCATAGAACGGGTTCTCCTAGTCCCGGACGGTACAGGGGGTCTGACATCATCTGATATGTAGCAGGGCCTGGTGCCATTTGACCCATAACAGGGCCTGGCACCATCTGACTAATAGGCAGAAAACTTGTCTGGGTCTGGAGTGTCAGTTTCTCCCTTCACAGGCCTGGTTACCCTAGGTAGGGTTCTCCTAGACCTGAACAGTAAAGCGGTTCTGACAATATCTGATTTGTATCGGGGCCTGGTGCCATCTGACTCATAACCAGGTCTGGCACCATCTGACCCATAATGTGGTCTGGCACCATCTGACTCATAACCGAGCCTGGCACCATCTGACTCATAACCCGGGCCTGGCACCATCTGACCCATAATGGGGCCTGGCACCATCTGCCTCGTAACGTGGTCTGGCTTTAGTGACCTTACTGCGGGATGTGGGCTCTTTGCCAGTCTCGGGGCGCGCTGGCACCTTGCCAGTCTCTGGACATGCTGGCACCTTGCCAGTCTCTTGACGTGCTGTAACGATCACCTCTATAGAGGGTGATGGGGGGCCTTTAGGCTGCGTAGTTTGAAGCCTTTAGGGCAGGTTAGAGGCCTTCTGCATATAGCAGAATCCAGCACACACTTGCAGAACTCAGAAACAAGAGAGATAGTGCAGAAGACAGACACAAGGGGGAGCCCTGCACTGAGTATGGTTCCTAACCTAAATTCAGATTGCAGGGCTGAGGGTAGACAATGAATCATAGGAGTTTAACAAGAGGTTCTCAAATGTATAGCAGCTAGAACTGCCACACCCAGCACTCCCAGCCAGGGAGAAGATATAGAAAGCTAAATACCACCTCAGCAGCACGTGGTTTCATGACCAAATGGCTACTAAGCGAAAGCAAATTAACTATACAGAGATAAAGTATAGCAAGACATGAACATGAATACGAATGAATCCTATAGTGGTGTCACGTTCCTCCCCAACAACTAATAAACTAGTCCCTGTATGCAGAACAGCTATCCTCCTCTTCCAATCTTTGAAACGGTCGGCACAGCTACCCATTACCAAAACCCAGAGGAGGTACCTTAAAGACGTGCACACACAGGTTAAGCAATAAAGTTGAATGTAGACCTGAAACCAAGATAGTCTGAAGACAGACGACAGGGTAAATATCATGAATCCCCAGCAGGGGTTAATAACAGAAGATGTCACCTGAATGTCAAGGATAGTATTGCCAGAGCAGTTTGTCTGCTGTATGCCAGTCGTTCGCCTGAAAAGAAAGAGTGTCGGCCGTATGCCAGAGATCGGTAACCGGAATGATTGTCAGCCTTAAGTCAAAGGTAGTAATCAGAGTGGGTAGTCACAAAGGGAAGCCAAGGGGTTAATTGCCAGAAGGGTAGTCAGACAAGCAATGGTCAGACACAGTAAAGCAAATGCGAAAATACAGATGAGCACTGACAGGATATGAAAACCACGTCAGGGCAATGAATGGATTTCAGGCGCCTGGTTTCACACCTGGTGGGCGACTCCCTGGTGTGCCTGACCCGTGACTGCGAGCACGCTGCTGGGCGTTGGCTACTGAACGGCGTGGGATGTGATAGGTGGAGATAGGGGGGGACATTTGGACCCCCATATCTCCTGATCGGTGGCAGCTAGATGGTCATGTTTGGCATCATTTGAAAGGTCAGAGATTGGCCTTGCCAACGATGCCAAACCTGACCATGTTACAAGTAAAAAATATAAAGAAACATATTTATTTTTATTAAATGTAGCACTATTGTGTGAACAATGATGCTACAGTATCTATATTTTTTCGGTTTTAGCTAAAATCACGTAATTTCTTAGAAAAATAAGTAACGGGTTCCCAGTTCTAATTTTTTAAACAAGTGTACCCTATAGAATACAGTTGTGTTCAAAATTATTCAACCCCCAATGCTGTAAAGGGTTTTAGGGAATTTAGTGTACATTTGTAATTGTATTCAGAATGAAATCCTACAAGGACTTTTTAAAGAACCATATGCAACTAAAATGACATCAATTGGTTTTGTAATACAGTAGTAAATGTTTCTTTTGTGAATTCTTCATTGACACAATTATACAACCCCTTAAAGACTACCACTCTGAAGAACAGAGGTTCATTCAAGTGTTTTCAATCAGGTATTGAAAACACCTGTGGATGTCACGGAGCAGCAATAAAGCATAATAAGCACCAATTAGGCAGCTTTAAAATGACTGTGATACTCAGCTCCTTCTAGACATTTACTGGTGTGGTTACAAACATGGTGAAGTCAAGAGAATGGTCCAGGAAGACAAGAGAAGAGGTGATTACTCTTCACAGGAAGGGCAATGGCTATAAGAAGATTGCAAAGATGTTAAACATACCAAGAGAGACCATAGGAAGCATCATTCGCAAATTCAAGGCAAAGGGCACTGTTGAAACGCTACCTGGTCATGGCAGAAAGAAGATGCTGACTTTGACTGCTGTGCGCTACCTGAAGCTGCTGGGCGTTGGCTACTGAACGGCGTGGGATGTGATAGGTGGAGATAGGGGGGGACATTTGGACCCCCATATCTCCTGATCGGTGGCAGCTAGATGGTCATGTTTGGCATCATTTGAAAGGTCAGAGATTGGCCTTGCCAACGATGCCAAACCTGACCATGTTACAAGTAAAAAATATAAAGAAACATATTTATTTTTATTAAATGTAGCACTATTGTGTGAACAATGATGCTACAGTATCTATATTTTTTCGGTTTTAGCTAAAATCACGTAATTTCTTAGAAAAATAAGTAACGGGTTCCCAGTTCTAATTTTTTAAACAAGTGTACCCTATAGAATACAGTTGTGTTCAAAATTATTCAACCCCCAATGCTGTAAAGGGTTTTAGGGAATTTAGTGTACATTTGTAATTGTATTCAGAATGAAATCCTACAAGGACTTTTTAAAGAACCATATGCAACTAAAATGACATCAATTGGTTTTGTAATACAGTAGTAAATGTTTCTTTTGTGAATTCTTCATTGACACAATTATACAACCCCTTAAAGACTACCACTCTGAAGAACAGAGGTTCATTCAAGTGTTTTCAATCAGGTATTGAAAACACCTGTGGATGTCACGGAGCAGCAATAAAGCATAATAAGCACCAATTAGGCAGCTTTAAAATGACTGTGATACTCAGCTCCTTCTAGACATTTACTGGTGTGGTTACAAACATGGTGAAGTCAAGAGAATGGTCCAGGAAGACAAGAGAAGAGGTGATTACTCTTCACAGGAAGGGCAATGGCTATAAGAAGATTGCAAAGATGTTAAACATACCAAGAGAGACCATAGGAAGCATCATTCGCAAATTCAAGGCAAAGGGCACTGTTGAAACGCTACCTGGTCATGGCAGAAAGAAGATGCTGACTTTGACTGCTGTGCGCTACCTGAAGCGTAGAGTGGAGAAAAGTCCCCGTGTGACTGCTGAGGAACGGAGAAAAGATTTGTCAGATGTGGGTACTGAAGTTTCAGCTCAGACAATACGGCGCACACTGCGTAATGAAGGCCTCCATGCCAGAACTCCCAGGCGCACCCCCTTGCTGTCTCCAAAGAATAAGAAGAGTCGACTGCAGTATGCCAAAAGTCATGTGGACAAACCACAGAAGTTTTGGGATAGTGTTCTGTGGACTGATGAAACAAAATTAGAACTGTTTGGGCCCATGGATCAACGCTATGTTTGGAGGAGGAAGAACAAGGCCTATGAAGAAAAGAACACCTTGCCTACTGTGAAGCATGGCGGGGGGTCAATCATGCTTTGGGGCTGTTTTGCTTCTGCAGGTACAGGGAAGCTTCAGCGTGTGCAAGGTACCATGAATTCTCTTCAGTACCAGGAGATATTGGATAACAAAGTGATGCAGTCCGTCACAATCTGAGGCTTGGGAGACGTTGGACCTTTTAACAGAACAATGATCCCAAGCATACCTCCAAGTCCACTAGAGCATGGTTGCAGATTAAAGGCTGGAACATTTTGGAGTGGCCATCGCAGTCACCTGACTTAAATCCGATTGAGAACCTCTGGTGGGACTTAAAGAAAGCAGTTGCAGTGCGCAAGCCTAAGAATGTGACTGAACTGGAGGCTTTTGCCCATGACGAATGGGCGAAGATACCCGTAGATCGCTGCAAGACACTTGTGTCAAGCTATGCTTCACGATTAAAAGCTGTTATAACTGTAAAAGGATGTTGTACTAAGTACTAAGATTGAATGTCACTTGGGGGTTGAATAAAACTGATAATGATGTGAGCACAGAAAAGACATTTGTGGTTATTTCATTATAAATGTTATGTTATATTTGTCTGACCTACACGTGCCTCTTTGATTTAATTGTAAGCAAGATGACTGAATGATCAAAATCAATGTCAAACTGGCCAAAACACTCAATTTCAGTGGGGGTTGAATAATTTTGAACACAACTGTATATAACCCCAAAGGCTCGGTTGATAAAAATGTGGGGGAAAAAATTATTTTACATGCTGTAGATTGAAATTTTAACCCTTTCGCTGCTGAGGCGTTTCACGCCTCTGTGCTGAGGTCATATTTACCGGTTTTGCTCATCATGTTTAAACGTGTTTTGAAGGCTTATTTTAGTATATGACCCAGACATATTATATATCGTTCTTTCCGTCAGACTCGGCAGATTAATAATATGTCATTATTATATGTATACGTCATGACCTGTCTGTATATTATAACAAAAAATGCAATAAAATATGAATTTTCAATAATTTACAATGTGTAAAGTGTATTTTTTTCACATTTTAACATGCGAGCAATTGCGGTTATATTTTGTATGGGGTGCGCTTGTTAAAAAAATTAGAAATGGGGTCTCGTTACATTTTTTTTGGGGGGAAATTACGCGATTTTTAACAAACGCACCGCATACAAAAATCGTTAGTGCAGCATCATTGTTCACATTATAATTGAAATGGGAACAATATTGCTGCATTAACAAACCAAAAAAAAAAAAAAAACTTGTTTATTTTTTTTTTATAATTTTTTTTAAATATTTTTTTATTTTTATTTTTAATTTTTATTTTTTTTAAAAAACTTTTTCACAGTCGTGTTTGGTATCGTTGGAACGGCCATACTTTGGCCGATCCAACAGTACCAAACTTTAACCCCTAGCTGCCACGGATCGGGAGATAGGGGGTTCATTGGAACCCCCTATCTCCATCGTTGGTGGCAGCTAGGGGTTAACTCCAGGACTGGCGTCAGTCCTGACGCCAGTCCTCAGGGGGAGTTCCCAGAGGCTTGGCCGACATACAAGATGTCGGCCAGCTCCGGGAAAGGATCACGAACCGGCGCTTTTCAGCGCTGATTCGTGATCCGGCTCCCCAGGGGTTAATGACAGCCACCGTTTGGAAGGGCAGGCTGTGCCCTTCCAAGCGGTGCCTGTATTAACCCCCTGCTCCCCGGCGATCGGGAGGGAGAGAGGTCCGAAGGACCTCCCCCCTCCCTTTCAGGCGCCTCCTCCGCACATGCGGGGGGGCGCCTGAATTAGATGTCATCGCGTCGCCGCGATGACATCTAATGTCCCCGCCGGGCTCCCGAGTGCCGGGCTGACATCCAAGATGTCAGCCCGCACCGGGGGGGCACAGCAATCTGCCGGAATCCGGCGGATTGCTGCCTCCTGTGCTCGGACGCGCTGTAGCACAGGAGAACCACTTGGCTGGACGCGCTGAGCGCGTCCATAGCAGCCAAGTGGTTAATGGAAATTCACATTTTTTTACATTTTAAGCTATAGCACTTGGGCAGGGCATGACATACATATATAATAACTAGAGGGGTGCACGCGTGAAAATTTTTTTTAGTTTTAAAATTATTTTGTGTTGTGTTCGGAGTTTCGTTTCTCATTTCGGATCAATTCAAATTTAATAAAATCGATTCGAATTTGATATATCAATTTGATCTTTGAAATATCCATTTGAATTTTGGATCACTAAATAAAGCCCCAATTAATCAAATTTTGCTGTTAAAAGACAAGGGCTAAATTATAATACTAGCGCTAAAACGCGGGCGCTAGGGAGGAAAAACTGCACCTGCAGTTTTCCCCCTAGCACCTGCGGTTTAGCGCTAGATTACAATGCAGGCGCTAAAAAATATGCCTACTTTGTTTGTGGGCGCTAAGCCCCGGGATGCACGCGGCAGCACTAAGCGCAGCCGCGGACATCCTCTCAATGGAGTCCATAGGACTCCATTGAAGCAGACGCAAGATCCGGCCGGTCAGCGTAGTGATACGCAGGGGGAGACTGGGGGGAATTTTCCCCCAGTCTTTCCCTGCTCCCGCCGGACGGAGGAGGCAGTTAGAACCGCGATACTCTCCGTGCGACAGGAGGTGAGTATACGATTCGTTTTTTTGGTTGGGGTTAACGGATTCTGCAGAAGCGGAATCCGTTAGCACCACGTGCTGGCTCTGGTTAACTTTTTGTTAAATCAGCGTTAATCCTAACGCTGATTAACACTTTGCAATCCCCATGTTAAGTATAGGGAGCGCAACGTGCACTAACCTTGCGCTGAAAAGCGCAAGATACCAAACGCTAATGTGTTACTTAACCCGCTAGCGTTTGGATTGTAATATGCGGAAAATACTTGGGCTAATGTTAACGCTCACTCAGGTAGCGCTAACGTTAGCACAAAGTATGTAATTTGGCCCAAAGCAGGGTTAAATATTAAACTGGGTCACAGATTTAGCAGCAGAGGCAAATTTACAGGGACAGGCTGTTTGTGAAATAAAATTAATTTGTTTCATAAAGTTGTTTGCGGACTATTACTTGTATTGTAAGTTAAGATCAATTCAATAGTTGATATATTAATTCAAATTTTAGATCACTAAATAGAACCCCAAGTAATCAAATTTTGCTAATAAAAGGCAAGCTAGGATTAAATGTCTCTCTGCAGTATAATGCTGCATATGAATCCACACACTGCTGGGAAGCACTTCTTTTCTCTCCAATATAATTAATGCAGCATATTAATCCACACACTGCTGGGAACTTGCACTTCTCTGCAGCACTGATTGCGCACAGTAACAGATGCACTTTGTAAAGGATGAGATTGTAGTTACATTGTATCAGTTTTGACTGATGTTGAGAAAAAGAAAAAAAAGCTGTATGCAGGGGTTTCTCTACGTCCGTGTAGCGTCCGTGTAGCTTTTTCACGTCAATGCCATTTTGGCGTCCGTTGCAACATGCCTTGCCCACGCGTGAAAAAGTGTGCACGTGCTTCATGTGTTGTTCTCTATTGACTCCTTTGAAAAGCTACAACAGACAGCAAACAGTGCGGTCAGACGGACGTGAAAGTGCGCTCATCTGACCCCAGCCTAACGCAGCATATGAATTCACACACTGCTGGGAACTAGCACTTCTACAACGCTACAACGGACAGCAAACAGTGCGGTCAGACGGACGTGAAAGTGCGCTCATCTGACCCCAGCCTAACGCAGCATATGAATTCACATACTGCTGGGAACTAGCACTTCTCTGCAGTATAATTAATGCTGCATATGAATCCACACACTGCTGGGAACTAGCACTTCTCTGCGGTATATTTAATACAGCATAATAATTCACACACTGTGGGGAAGCGCCTGTCTGCAGTATAATTAATGCAGCATATGAATCTACACACTGCTGGGAAGTGCCTCTCTGCAGTATAATTAATGCAGCATATGAATCCTACAAGTAAAGAGAAGTGAAGTGCACACGTGGATTTGAAAAGGACAAACGGTCACATCCTCGGCCCCTGCGGCCCTTCCTGGGGGGTCTGGACACCCAGCGGCATCGCTGACTGGCCGGGTGCCAGGAGTTCCAGCTGATCGTCCGGTGGGGCGGGGCTTGGCGTGGTGACACAGAGTCGCCGGCCTTAAAGGCAGGGCGCAAGAATCAGCTCGTCGCCCTGATGTGGAGTTATTCCCGCATCGCCTGGTGTATCCACTCTGTGTTTCACTGATTGCTGTACTCAGTTGCCGATACTGGGCAGTATTACAAAGTTGGTGCTAACTTAACCAGAGCTGTTGTAAACGTAAAACCTCCATAGACTATAATGGCTCTGGTAAGTTTACAACAGCTCTGGTTAAGTTAGCACCAACTATGTAATATGGCCCACTGTTGGTAGGAAGACCCTGCTTGTGATTGACCCGGATTGCCTTCTTGACTATTCTCTCTCTGACTCCTTCTCAGGGCCGGATTAACATAGGGGCTAAATGGAGCAGCAGCTCCAGGCCCATGCCCCAGAATAGGCACAGAGAAAGCATAACTATGTCTGCATTGATGGGCATTTGGACCAGGGCCGGTGCTAGACTATTTTGCGCCCTAGGCAAGACCAGCTACTTGCACCCCCCCAAAAAAAAAGCTCACATGGGTATATTTGCCCCCAGCTCTCACATGGTGGATATATTGCCCCCCGCTCACATGGGTACAATTGCCCCCCAGCTCACATAGGTACATTTGCCCCCAGCTCACATAGGTACATTTGCCCCCAGCTCACATGGGTACATTTGCCTCCAGCTCACACATGGCATGGAGATATTGCCCTAGCTAACACATGGAGATATTGCCCCAGCTCACATGTGGCATGAAGATATTACCCCAGCTCACACATGGAGATATTGCCCCAGCTAACACATGGATATATTGCCCCAGCTAACACATGGCATGGAGATATTGCCCCAGCTCACACATTGATATCTGCCCCCAGGCTCACACATGGATATCTGCCCCCAGGCTCACACATGGATATCTGCCCCAGGCTCACACATGGATATCTGCCCCCAGGCTCACACATTGATATCTGCCCCCAGGCTCACACATTGATATCTCCACCCAGGCTCACACATGGATATCTGCCCCCAGGCTCACACATGGATATCTGCCCCAGGCTCAAACATTGATATTTGCCCCCAGGCTCACACATGGGTATTTACCCCCCAGGCTCACACATGGGTATTTACCCCCCAGGCTCACACATTGATATTTGCCGCCAGGCTCACACATGGGTATTTACCCCCAGGCTCACACATGGATATTTACCCCCAGGCTCACACATGGATATTTACCCCCAGGCTCACACATGGGTATTTACCCCCAGGCTCACACATGGATATTTACCCCCAGGCTCACACATGGATATTTACCCCCAGGCTCACGCATGGGTATTTTCCCCCAGGCTCACGCATGGGTATTTACCCCCAGGCTCACACATGGATATTTGCCCCCAGGCTCACACATGGGTATTTGCCCCCAGGCTCACACATGGATATTTGCCCCCAGGCTCACACATGGGTATTTACCCCCAGGCTCACACATGGATATTTGCCCCCTAGGCTCACACATGGATATTTGCCCCCAGGCTCACACATGGGTATTTGCCCCCAGGCTCACACATGGGTATTTACCCCCAGGCTCACACATGGATATTTACCCCCAGGCTCACACATGGGTATTTGCCCCAGGTTCACACAAGGATACTTGCCCAGGAGCTCACACATGGATATTTGCCTCCAGCGCTGTCTCCATCTTCCTGTAGCCAGTCTCAATGGATGCTGGCGTTGCCGCTGGCGTCAAGGAGATGGAGGCGTGGACTTGGTCCAGGAAGCTGAAAGCACCAAGTCCACGCCTCCGTCTCCTTGACGATGGCGGCGACGCCGGCACGTATTGGGGCTGGCTGCAGCACGCAGGCATTTTTTTTTACCCTTTTTTTTTACAATTGGTCGGGCCGGCTGCGCCCTAGGCGCCCGCCTAGTTGGCCTAGCGGCAGCGCCGGCCGTGATTTGGACCCCTGTATCTCCAACTCCATAGCAGCTATAGGGTCATCATGGGAAAGGCCAGA
The DNA here is from genome assembly GCA_009667805.1 of Leptobrachium leishanense. Taxonomy (NCBI): domain Eukaryota; kingdom Metazoa; phylum Chordata; class Amphibia; order Anura; family Megophryidae; genus Leptobrachium; species Leptobrachium leishanense. Next base: position 191,752,088 of record CM019065.1, read on the forward strand.
GCTTGACCTTTCCAATGATATCAAACATGACCAGGTTTTATGTAACAACAAAAATAAAATAATTTTCTTCTTTCTAACATAGCAATATTTTTCACTTTTAAATTCTAAAGGGAACAATGATGCTGCACTAACTCACCATTAGGGATGAGCCGAACACCCCCGTGTTCGATTTGCATTCGAACTCGAACAATTTCGAAAGTTCAAGTTCGAACTCGAACACGAACCGAACTCAATGCAAGTCAATGGGACTCGAAAGATCGAATTTTAGAGTGCCCTCCAAGAGGGCATATATGCAAGATATTTGCCATTAAAGGTGTATGGGGGTCCGGGTAGTGCCCTGGGGGACAGGAAACAAGGACAAAAAGTTTAAATAAAAACGTTTTTAAAGGAACAGTGTGTTTTGCATGAAATAAGGGTTAAAAATAAAAACGAAAAATTCCTTCAAATATCGTGCCTTGGACTGCCCGTGAAGTGGCGGATTTGTAGGATGTATAGAAACATTTAAAAACAAAAAAATGACATTTCAAATTACGGTAAATGTTTTTCCTTTAATCTATTCATAAACAACTGCTTGGGGCGGCAGCCTGTATGAAAATAAATTTTAGGACGCGCAGAACAAGTTTAGTGATTTTTTGGCTAAATTATGGTGAAACTTATGCAGGCTTTGGATGAAAGTAACAATAGGTGCTTTAAAATTTGGCCTTTAGTGTCGACAACAGTGCCTTCACACTGTAACCATTTTGTGGTATTGTGGAAGAGTGCAGGGTTGGACCATGCGGTCCTATATTAAAAAGATATGAATCTGGTAAAGGCGTCAGTGCACCCAAATATTGTGCCTTTGGTGGCAGCAAGTGCCTTCACACCGTAACCCTTTTGTGGTATTGTGTTAGAGTGCAGGGTGACCCTGCGTTCCAATATTAAAATTATATGAATCTGGTAATATAGGCGTCAGTGGCAGTGCACCAAAATATTACTGCGCTATAGCGTATGGCAGGATGGAAGCGCACCAGCAGTAACAAGCAGTGGGAGCGAGAGTAGTTGTTATAACAAAACCAGCTCAACAACGTTTAGACATCAGTACTGCGCTGCTGTATATGGTGAGAATTGGCGCACACCAGTCCTGGCGGCTCTGCGTCATCACGCCGCGCCCTGCCCCCTGATCACTCAAAGCTGCGCCAGGTGCCGCCGGAGCTCCTGGCATTCGGCCAACTGGCGGCACCATGAGTCCGGGGCCCCCCCCGATCGCCACCCGGGGCCCTGGATGTCACAATATTACAATCCAAACGCAAACGGGTTAAGTAACCAAATTTGTAAGAATAATAATTAATGCAGCATATGAATCCTCACACTGCCGGGCAGCACCTTAAGGCCCGGTTCACACCTAAGCGTTTTACAGCGCATTCCTGCACGCTGTAAAACGCATAAACAGGGAAATCCCATTATTTGCTATGGGACCCGTTCATACCTGGGTGTTTTACAGCGCGCAGGAACGTGCTGTAAAACGTCCTATGCCCAAAGAAGTACAGGAGCTTCTTTGGGGCGTATTGCAGTGCGTTCACTCTGCAGTCTATGGCCATGAACACGCTGCAATGTGCGTTCGCATGTTTTTTACGTTTGCGCAATACGCGCGTTAAATGCACGTATTGCGCGCGTAAAAAAACGCAGGTGTGAACCCAGCCTTACAGTATAATTAATGCAGCATATGATTCCACACACTGCCGGGCAGCACCTCTACAGTTTGTGGATCCAGGAATCAGGTGAGTATTAGAAAGAAAAAAAAAGTTTTATTTTATGTTGCTGGGGACATTTAAAAATGTCCTCGGATTTTATTTTTTTTAAAAATGTGTCGCCTTACCTTAGCCTGGTGGTCAGTGGGGGCTCCCTTGATCCTGGTTGGGTGGAAGGGGGGTCTGCCTTGGCTCCCTCCCTGGAGTTCCTGCGCCACCTCTCTGCCACATGCACCCAGCTGGCCAGCCCGCACAGTCGCAGCTCTGTAATCTTGCGGCCGCATGCTCCTCAAGTCAAGGGGTCCTTGGGAGGGAGGCTCCGGCGGGCTGCCCTCTACAGTACCTGATTTAGAGGGCCTCGTCTGCCTGATGTTTTAGCAACAAGAATGTTTTATCCCATAGGCTTCAATGTTAAAAATATTCCCGTTTTAATTCAATATCTAATAAACCATTGCTTATAATATTCTGCAGTAAAGAGTCTCTTTATTTTTAGATTTTTTAAGAAAAAAAAAATCAACATTTTTTTTCAAACTTTTGGCGAACACCCCAAAAAGTTCGAAGTTCTCAAACTTTCGAACTGCCAAAGTTCGAATCGAACTCCGAACCGATCGAACCGAACAGCTCATCCCTACTCACCATCACATTTCTCATGTCACCAACAAGTGTAGAGGTGACGGGTGGCACAATCTGTTGTTACGAATTGTTACATCAAAACCCTAAACCGCCGCATTGCAGTGTAGAGCAGTAGGGGGGGGGACGACTTTGTACCCCTGCGTCACTAATCTTTACACCTCACAAGGTCAGGTGAGGTGTCATTGGATAGGTTAGAGTCTGGCCTTTGCAGTGATAACAAACATGACCATGTAAAATCTAAATGAAAACAAAACAAAAAATACTTTCAGGTCTATTCAGAGAGAGGTGAAAAGCAGGAGAATGGCTGGAGAATGGAAAATTCGAGTTCAAAATAGCCAAACCATAAAAATTCTCCCAATCATCTCACTTTCCAAATCGTCTATTTTGACCTAGAATTTTCCATTCTCCAGCCATTCGTCTGCTTTTCACCACTCTCTGAATAACCCTGTTTATTTTTAGGTCCAAAGCGATGGCATTGTCCATTTATCACGTATAAAATGAGCGATACCACTGCTATTACTCACCTTCTCATTTCCCTTGCTGGGAGTGAGTGTTTCATACGTATTCATATTATTCATAAAACGCCATCCTCCAAGATGCAAAGAAAATATTTCATTTTTTTGTTAAAATTGTATATTTTCTGCAGTAACAGGTTCCCATTTCACATCTTTTTAACAAGAATTCCCTATAGAATATATAACCACAAAGGTTTGGATGATAAAATGGGAAAACATTATTTTACACTCTTTAAATGATTGAAATCTGAATGGAAATTTCCTCACACAGTATCTACCTGGTTAGATACTGTATACCCATATCCAGTGGTGTATTTAGGTTTTGTGCTGCCCTAGGCCTGACTAAACTCATGCACCCCCTAATTTAAATTTGACGCACCCCTTCCTGTCAAGGGCACACCTCTTCCTGGTTAATCCCCACCCTTCCTCTTTAAGCTCCACCTTTTCCTCTTAGAGCTCCGCCTTTTCCTCTCTTTATATTAAAAGTGGATACCAAGTGCCTACTTGTATATTTTGTATACCATTTCAAATGTATCTATTGAGATAAAGAAAATTATGAAAAGTTTAAATTCAAGCATTTTTACAAAGAACAACCACGCAAGTCAAGTAAACTGGATCACAGCCGCTCTAATTGGTTGAACAATAAAATCCACAGAAACTTGCACTGCATTTGAGCATATCACAGAGCTGCACAGCAATAAAACCCACAGAAATGGGCACTGTGTATGAGCATATCAGAGCTGCACAGCAATAAAACCCACAGAAATGTGCTGTGTGTATGAGCAGATCACAGAAATGCACAGCAATAAAACTTACAGTAATGTGCAGTGTGTATGAGCGTATCCCAGAGCTCCAGGGCAATAAAACTCACAGTAATATGCAGTGTGTATCACAGAATCCACAGCAATAAAACTCCCAGCAATGCAATGTTTGGTGTTTGTCAGTGTATCAGAATCCACAGCAATAAAACTCCCAGCAATGCAATGTGCGGTGTGCATGAGTGCATCAGAATTCACAGCAATAAAACTCACAGCAATGCAATGTGCGGTGTGTATGAGTGCATCAGAATTCATAGCAATAAAACTCACAGCAATGCAATGTGTGGTGTGTGTCAGCGTATCAGAATCCACAGCAATAAAACTCCCAGCAATGCAATGTGCGGTGTGTATGAGTGCATCAGAATCCACTGCAATAAAACTCCCATCAAACCGAGTGTATATGAGCACACAGCAATTATGCTGTGGAGCCATCTTGTCAGCAGTGGGGTGCCACTACCAGAGGGTGCACTGTAGCTTTGATTCCCTTCCCGGTGGGTGTTCAGTCCAGAATAGAGTCTGTGTTAACGAAAGGGCGGGCAGCTGCGCGCGTGCGTTTCACGTGGTTCAGCCAGTCATGTGGTACTGAGACTCAGAGAAATGGCAGTGAAATGCCCTGATGTTTGGTGGTTTCAATCAGCAGGTTTATTCAGGCGAACCCCATAGGTTTCAATGTTAAAAATATTCCCGTTTTTATGCAATATCTAATAAACCATTTATTATTTTAATCTGCAGTAAAAAGTCTTTACTTATTGATTTTTTTTTTAGTACCTTTTAGTATTTTTCAGATTTTTTTGGGCAAAATTTCCCCCCCTTTTTTTTAATAGCAGTTTTTCTTTTTTCTGTAACAGAACTTTTTATTATCAATCATAGGATCTTATATGTAAATTCCAGACATTTTCGTTCAGTAGTTACATAGTTACATAGTTATATAGGCTGAAAAAAGACATGCGTCCATCGGGTTCAGCCTCTCCCACATAACCTACTGCTGTTGATCCAAAAGAAGGCAAAAAACCCAGTCTGAAATATACAACATACCGGGAAAAAATTCCTTCTTGACCCCAGAATGGCAGTCAGATTTCTCCTTGGATCAAGAAGCTTTTACCCACATATTAAATATTATAACCCTTAATATTCTGTGTCTGCAGGAAGTCATCCAGTCGTTTTTTAAAAGTCTGTACAGACTCTGACCCAACCACCTCAACAGGCAGAGAATTCCACAGCTTTATTGTTCTCACCGTAAAATAACCCTTCCTATGCTTTAAGCTAAATTTTCTTTCTTCCAGTCTAAATGGATGACCCCTTGTCCTATGTATAGACCTGTTAATGAATAGGTTATCAGACAATGGTTGATAATGGCCCGTATATATTTATATAAGGTTATCAGATCCCCTCTAAGGCGCCGTTTCTCTAAACTAAACAGGTTTAAGCTTGTTAGTCTTTCCTCATAACTTAACCCTTCCATTCCCCTTATTAATTTAGTTGCCCGTCTCTGCACTTTTTCTAACGCTATAATATCTTTTTTTAAGACAGGTGCCCAAAATTGCACGGCATATTCAAGGTGCGGCCTGACCATTGATTTATACAGAGGCAAAATTATGTTTTCATCCCGTGAGTGAACTCCCCTTTTAATGCATGCCAATACTTTGCTGGCCTTGGCGGCTGCTGTTTGACATTGCACATTGTTACTTAGTTTGAAATCTATGATTATTCCCAAATCCTTCTCCTGCTTGGATTTCCCTAACTCCGTACCAATTAGGGTATAAATTACTTGCGTGTTCTTCACTCCAAAGTGCATAACTTTGCATTTATCTAGATTAAATCTCATCTGCCATTTAAGTGCCCAGTCCCCCAATTTATCTAAATCCCTCTGCAGCGAAGTAACATCCTGCTCACATTGTATTACTTTTCCTAGTTTTGTGTCATCTGCAAACACTGATACATGACTTTCAATGCCTATCTCAAGGTCATTTATAAATAAATTGAATAGTATTGGTCCTATAACAGACCCCTGAGGGACACCACTTACCACTGGTGTCCATTTTGAAAATGTACCATTTATGACCACTCTCTGTACCCTATCTTTTAGCCAGTTTTCTATCCAAGAACAAGTATTTTCATCTAGACCATTTTTTCTCAATTTAAATAGTAACCTTTTGTTTGGAACTGTGTCGAAAGCTTTGGCAAAATCTAAGTAAATCACATCCACTGCGACCCCCTGATCTATACTTCTACTTACTTCCTCATAGAACGTAATTAGGTTAGTCTGACATGATCTGTGTTTCATGAAACCATGCTGATTTTTGCCAATTACATTATACCTCCCAATAAATTCCTGAATATTATCCCTTAGTAACCCCTCAAATACTTTCCCAGCCACAGATGTTAAGCTCACAGGTCTATAATTCCCAGGCACAAATTTTAAACCTTTCTTAAATATAGGGACCACGTCAGCTTTTCTCCAATCCTCCTTTTGAAAACAACAGGCCACGGGTTTGCGGTGGCAGCATTCAGCGGCCGACTCCATGCACTTTGGGGACCCTGCGGTGAATGGTGAATTCACTGCAGGGTGGGGAAATTTTATTCTCCTAAATGCAGGGAACTACAGAACACCAAAAAGTTGGTGTCATTTCGGTGCTCTGTGAGTAACCCATTTAGTGGTAAGGTTTTTCGCTGCCCCCTGGAAAGTGAAATTGAAAGTGTAAATTAGTGAAATCTCAATGTATCCTTCCTGGTAAGGCTAGGGTCAGACGAACGCATTTTCGCGTTGTCTGTGAAAAAGTGCGTTCGAACGAATGGACGCATTTTTTCACGGAGTACGCGATAGCGGTCATACGATGCGCATTTGCGTTCGTGATTTTGTACGGATCATCAATAAAACACTTTTTGCATCTGGACGTTATGTTGGCCGGACATTAGCAGTGTCTGACATCTCAAAATCACGCACACACGCCGCTATGCGGACGCAGCACACTTTGTACGACCGTACTAGCGGTTTGACGTTCTCGACAAAATGCGTTCGTTTGCCACTTGCGTTGCGCGGCCGGACGTTCGTGCGACCGTACTTCGTATATTGGCCGTCATTGCCCGTCATTTGCTGCTAGCACGGCCGTGATTTCGTGTGTCTAAACGCACGTTAAAACTGCTTTCGTCTGACCCTAGCCTAAAATACTTTGCAAAAGTAAAAAAAAAAAAAAAAAAGTCGGCCTATGCCAAAATACACCACTGCCCATATCTGCACTATTAAATAACCAAAAATGTTTTCATTACATTAAAATCCAAAAAAAGCCACCAAAATATTTAGCTCCAGGCCCATAGAGATCTTAATCTGGCCCTGCTCCTTCTGTATATTTATTGTGCTCTCTGCTTACACTAAGTTTATGTGCATAATATCTCACGCAATCTCCGATTGTAGGCCTGCCCTGCAAGGTGCTGAATCTATCAACTCCTCGATCTACCGTGCTGACACGGACTATATGAATGTTTTCTCTGTTGCCAACTCTGCCTGTACGGATACCTCCTCCGTTGCCAACCCTGCCTGTATGACTACCCCCTCTGTTGCCGACTCGGATTATACATTTGACCACGCTTCTGTTAACCCCTGGTGTATGAACATATTTCACGAACTTCTGCCTAAACGCTGTTCTGCATCAGTACAGTTAACTTGTTTTGGCTCAGTAGACATTTGGTCTCGAAATCATTTGCTATTGAGTGGTACTTAGTGTTGTTGTTCTGTCTGACCTCCGTGGTTGGGAGTGCTAGGGCTCGCAGTCCTGACTAGGGATGAGCTGTTCGGGTTCGGACGGTTCGGGGTTCGACCCGAACTTAGCCTGTTCGAGCAGATCGAGAACACCGAACATTTCCGGGTGTTCGCCGCATGTTCGACCACAATGGACCACAATGCATTTTCCCACTGGCCTGAAGCTCGTAATTGGCTACAGCCTTGCACCTGACCACAGGTCTGGTGCAAGACTGGTTCAACGCTATGCCAATCACCGCTCAGAGTCCTGATTGGGCAAATTTACACTATTTACACTATATAACGTTTCCACGCAGCGCTTTTGCACGCATTTCAGAGGAGATTTCAGAGGAGATAGTTGTGTCTTGTTACTGCCGGTCTGCCACGCTACTGGGGGGTCTGGGGGTGTCTCATTTCTACCAAATATCAGGGAATTTAGGTGATGTGTGTCTTGTCACTGTGCCAGCAATTTTGTTTTGGGGTTTACAACTTTGTTGAAAACATTTGTGAATTGCGGTGATCTACTGTGTCTTGTCACACAGCCAGCAAGTCTTTTTGGGGCTCACTAATTTCTTTAAAACATTTGTGAATTGAGGTGATCTGTGTCTTGTCACACATCCAGTACCACACAGTATTTTGGGGCTCACTAATTTCTTTAAAACATTTGTGAATTGAGGTGATCTTCTGTGTCTTGTCACACAGCCAGCAAGTTTTTTTGGGGCTCACTAATTTATTTAAAACATTTGTGAATTGAGGTGATCTTCTGTGTCTTGTCACACAGGCAGCAAGTTTTTATGGGGCTCACTAATTTATTTAAAAGATTTGTGAATTGATGTGATCTTCTGTGTCTTGTCACACAGGCAGCAAGTTTTTTTGGGGCTCACTAATTTATTTAAAACATTTGTGAATTGAGGTGATCTTCTGTGTCTTGTCACAAAGGCAGCAAGTTTTTTTGGGGCTCACTAATTTATTTAAAACATTTGTGAATTGAGGTGATCTTCTGTGTCTTGTCACACAGCCAGCAAGTTTTTTTGGGGCTCACTAATTTCTTTAAAACATTTGTGAATTGAGGTGATCTGTGTCTCGTCACACATCCAGTACCACGCTGTATTTTGGGGCTCACTAATTTCTACAAAACATTTGTGAATTGAGGTGATCTGTGTCTCGTCACATATCCAGTACCACGCTGTATTTTGGGGCTCACTAATTTCTACAAAACATTTGTGAATTGAGGTGATCTGTGTCTCGTCACACATCCAGTACCACGCTGTATTTTGGGGCTCACTAATTTCTTTAAAGCATTTGTGAATTGAGGTGATCTGTGTCTCGTCACTGGCTGCCAGCTATCAGTGTGTCTCACTGAGTTATACCAGAGTTCTTTAAATCTTTATACCAGAGTTGAATCAGAGTTCTGTATATATTAATCTATATATCACTCACCATGTCTGAAACAACAAAAAGGACAGGCAGACGCTCCCAGACTCAGATAAGAGAGCAAGCAGCCCCTGTGTCGGGAGGCTGTGCCTCTGGTCGTGGTGGACTTGGTGCATCCTCTGCAGGGGCACGCTTGTCCTTTCTAACTGGTGCTGGCCGTCTTAAGCAGTAGCAACATACAGAGGACTTGGTGGATTGACTAACCAGGCCATCCTCATCCTCCGAGTCCTCTGCCAGCCAGGCTTCTAGTGCTTTACAGTCCACCTCAGCTGCCAAAGCATCTAATGCAGCCTCCATGTCCACAGCTACTCCTGCCATATCCTCGCTATCACACAGGGAGGAGTCAGCTGAATTGTTTGACTACAATGAGAGTGACATGCTGCTTGAGGATGCGCAGCAAGTACAGTGCTCTGATTCAATCTCTGAGGTTGAGCAAGGGAGTATAATCAACCTAGAGGAAGGGGGTGCCAGTGATGACACACAAATAACTGGCACTCATGTTGCCCCAGCAGCTGCAGCATACTGCCAAGTTGGCTCCAGTGACGAGGAGATAGGGGGTGAAGATGACAATGATGATGAGGTCACTGACTCCACCTGGGTGCCAGATCAAACAGAGGAATTAAGTGAGGAAGAGGGGGAGGAGGAGGCACAGCAAACACGAGGCACAACATCCTCTGTGACCAACCGTAGCACTAGCCAGTCCAAGGCATCACATGTCAGAGCTGCTCCGGTGCAGAGCACTGTTGTCTCAAAGAACACATGCAGGAACTCTGTTGTCTGGGAGTTCTTTAAGAAATGTGCAGTAGAGCGTAGCGTTGCTATTTGTAATCTATGTCAGATGAGGCTTAAGTGTGGGAAAGATACCGGACACTTGGGTACCACGTGCTTGAGGCGACATATGAACAAGTGGCACACATCCCGTTGGCGCAAAACTTTGCGTAGGTCCTCCTCCTTCTCATCTGTCTCTACCCCCACTGTATGTCCTGCCATGTCATTGCCTACAACCTCCACCGACAGGGATGATGCTACAGTAATGGATGTACCAGGTCCTTCCTCACAATGTGACATCATCCCAGTAGCTGAAGATTTACGCAGTCAGATTACGTTGCCGCAGCTGCTGCAGCAAAAGAAAAAATATAGTCCCAACCATCCCCAAGCACAGCATCTAAATGCCAGATTAGCAAAATTACTTGCATTGCAGCTGCTGCCTTTCCAACTGGTGGACTCTGCTCCCTTCCATGAATTTGCTGAATGTGCTGTACCACAGTGGCAGGTTCCAAAACGCCATTACTTTTCACGCAAGGCCATTCCAGCACTATAGCAGCACGTGGAAGACAATGTTATCCAGTCATTGGGAAAGGCAGTCAGCAACAAGGTGCATGTGACTGTAGACAAGCAAGCATGGACAGGGTCGTTACATTTCCTTCACGGCACACTGGGTAACTCTGATCGCAGCTGGGAGGGATCCAAGACGGGGCTCTGTGCTGGAGCTTGTTCATCCACCACGCCTCCAGAAAGCTGCTTGTATGAGGTCTGTCTGCTCCACCACCACCACCTCTTCCTCCTCCTCCTCCTCCTTCTCTGTCTCTGGCGAAGTGGCAGTTAAACCGACGCCTGACAGGGTCTACGCAATGGCTCAAGCAAAAAGATGCCATACTGTGCTTGAGCTGGTTTGTTTAGGGGACAGGAGCCACACCGGGTCAGAAATTTTGTCAGCTCTGCAGGGGCAGGTGCAGAGATGGTTAACACCATGCCAGCTTGAGCTGGGAATGATCGTCTGCGATAATGGCAGCAATCTTCTCTCCGCCCTACGCAAGGGTAAATTGACGCATGTACCATGCCTAGCACACGTCCTAAATCTGGTGGTACAGCGTTTCCTAACCAAGTACCCAGGGCTGCCAGAGCTTCTCATCCAGGCCAGAAAAGTCTGCAGCCACTTCAGACGGTCATTCCCAGCAAGCGTTCGCCTGGCAGAAATTCAAAGAGAATTCCACCTTCCCACAAACCGTCTGATCTGTGACATGCCCACCAGGTGGAACTCAACATTAGCAATGCTGCAGTGTCTGCACAAGCAGCAGAGGGCCATCAACGAGTACCTGTGTGAGTATGGCACAAGGACAGGTTCAGGTCAACTTGTTTTTTTTCCCCCCGCAGTGGCTGATGATCAAGGATGCATGCACTGTACTGTCACCATTTGAGGAGGCAACGAGGATGGTGAGCAGGGACAGTGCATGCATCAGTGACACAATTCCTTTAGTGTTCCTGCTGGAGCACACTCTGCAGGGAATTATAGATGTGGCTCTAGAGGCAGAACAGCGGGAGGAAGAGGAGGCCTTCCCTAGCTCTCAAGGCCCCAGTCTTTCCACAGACAGCATTCCAGCGGGTCCTACTCAGATCAGACAGGAGGAGGATGAGGAGGAGGAGGAGTATTTAAGTAGTGGGGGCATTGAAGGTGGGGATTCCTCAAGGGAGGGTTTTGTGTGCCCAGAAACAGAAGGGCTAGTGCGTGGCTGGGAGGAAGAAGTGCACGATACGGTCATCCTCATTGACCAGGAAGACTTGGAAGCTAATGCCACCTCCAACCTACGCTGCATGAGCTCCCTAATGATGCAAAGCCTGCTAAAGGACCCCAGGATTCGTACTATCAAGGAGAAGGATCATTACTGGTTGGCAACCCTTCTTGATCCACGATACAAGGGGAAAGTTGAAGAGCTCATCCTGCCCGCACAGAGGGAGCACAGGATGAAAAAACTTGAGGACGCTCTAAAGCGACACTTGTGTAACACCTTTCCAGGCACTGGTAGATTACCAAGTGCTGACACACGTGCTTCTGAGGCTGCGGGTGATCAGAGGAATAGTGGTGAAGGCCAGGGCCGCTTGACTGATGCTTTTTTAAATTTTTTTAGTCCTCGACGCCCAGGGACATCAAATGTAGGCACCCATTGCCAGCGTCTTCACCATATGGTGCAGGACTACCTAGGGGCAAGGGCAGACCTGGATACCTTTCCAGCAGATGATCCACTGGCTTACTGGGTGTTGAGATTGGATCACTGGCCAGAATTTAGCCAATATGCTATGCAGCTACTAGGTTGCCCTTCATCGAGCGTGCTTTCCGAAAGGACGTTCAGTGCCGCTGGAGGTTTTGTCACAGACAAAAGAGTGCGTCTGTCCACCGACTCTGTAGACCGGCTGACATTTATAAAAATGAATCAGTCCTGGATCAGCAGCTATCAATCCCCTGATGCTGAAGTAATGGAATAGATCGGGGATGTCCTCTTCTGCATTCACAAAACCTCCAGCACTGAACTCTTCCACAATACCACAAAAGGGTTACGTTATGAATGCACTTGCTGCCATGAAAGGCGCAATATTTGGCTGCACTGACGCCTGTGCCAGATTTATATCATTTAAATTTTTTGAACGGCAGGGTCCAACCCTGCACTCTTCCACAATACCACAAAAGGGTGACGGTGTGAATGCACTTGCTGCCATGAAAGGCACAATATTTGGCTGCACTGACGCCTGTGCCAGATGTATATCATTTTAATTTTTTGAACAGCAGGGTCCAACCCTGCACTCTTCCACAATACTACAGAGGGGCTACTGTTTGAAAGTACTTGCTGGCAGTCTGGCACCAAAAGCACAATATCTGGGTGCACTGACGCCTTTACCAGATTCATATCTTTTTAATATAGGACCACATGGTCCACCCCTGCATTCTTCCACAATACTACAGAGGGTTTACTGTATGTTGATACTTGCTGGCCTGGCATTAAAGGCACAATATCTGGGTGCACTGACGCCCTTTACCAGATAAAAAAACTTTTCAATATAGGAGCACATGGTCCACCCCTGCATTCTTCCACAATACCACAGAGGGGTTACTGTATGATGATACTTGCTGGCCTGGCATTACAGGCACAATATCTGGGTGCACTGACGCCTATTAACAGATAAAAAAAAACACTTTTCAATATAGGACCACATGGTCCACCCCTGCACTCTTCCACAATACCACAGAGGGGTTAGGCTAGGGTCAGATGAGCGCATTTTGTACGGACTGTGTGTCCGTGCAGTACGGACGTACTTACTGACTGACAACAAGGTAGTGGCCACACAGTCCGTTTTTTTCACTGACGTATTTTTTGACTGATGTAGCAGGGAAAATAAATTACAATGAAAGAACATTCTGTCCGTCAAAAATGCTGGACGTATAAATGCAGTCCGTCTGACCTTGTTGCATCACTCACACACAAAGTTATGCAGACGTTGTGGACGTGGTGCACTCTGCACGTCCGTTCTAGCAGTATTATGTTCTTGCCTAACCTGCGTCCGTTTGCAGCGTCCGTCAGCCCCCGCACTTCTGTGCGGACGTACTTCGTGTGTGGGCCTCCATTTAACACAATTGTATGCTATCACGGACGTACTTATGTGCGGGCAACACGGACGTTAACACTGCGTTTGTCTGACCCCAGCCTTACTTTATGATGATACTTGCTGGCCTGGCATTAAAGGCACAATATCTGGTTGCACTGACGCCCATTACCAGATCAAAAACTTTTCAATATAGGACCGCAAGGTTCACCCCAGGACTCTTCCACAATACCACAGAGGGGTTACTGTATGATGATACTTGCTGGCCTGGCAGTCTTGCACCAAAGGCAGAATATCTGGGTGCACTGACTCCTTTACCAGATGCATATCTTTTTAATATAGGACCGCAAGGTTCACCCCTGCATTCTTCCACAATACCACAGAGGGGTTACTGTATGATAGTACTTGCAGGCCTGGCACCAAAAGCACAATATTTGGGTGCACTGCAACTGACGCCTGTATCAGATTCATATCCTCAGAGGGGTTACGGTGTGACGGCACTGTTAGGGATGCTAAAGGACCAATTTTAAAGCACCTATTGTTACTTTCATCCAAAGCCTGCATAAGTTTCACAATAATTTAGCCAAAAAAATCAGTAAACTTTTTATGCGTGTACGAAAATGTCTCCTCTTTTCATACAGACTGCCAACAAGCAGTTGTTTATGGATAGATTAAAGGAAAAGCGTTTACCGACATATGAATCGTCAGTTTTTTGTTTTTAAGTGTTTCTGTACATCCTAGAAATCCGCCACTTCACGGGCAGGTTATGGGGACTTCCTAGGCACGATATTTGAAGGAATTTTTCGTTTTTATTTTTAACCCTTATTTCATGGAAAACTCACTGTCCCTTTAAAAACTTTTTTTTTTAACTTTTTGTCCTTGTTTCCTGTCCCCCAGGGCACTACCCGGACCCCCATACACCTTTTATGGCAAATATGTAGCATATATGTCCTCTTGGAGGGCACTCTAAAAACCGAATTTTCAGCCCCATTGACTTGCAGTGGGTTCGAGTTGGGAAGTTATATGTTATATGGGAAGTTCGTGTTCTGGCTCAAACTGAACTCGGGGGGTGTTCGGCTCATCCCTAGTCCTGACTACCTGCAGATCAAACAACTCAGAGGTCTGTCCAAAAGGATCAACACCACAGTGATCGGGGTGAGCGCTATAGCAAACGTGACACATACCTTGCTAGAGGGACACGTTCATGGCTTACATTGCATCAAAAAAAAATTGCAGCCGGTATACTACAATAAAAATACCAGCCGGTACCAAAATAATCCCATAGGATTTAATGTTAAAAAAATCCCTGTGTTTATTAAATATTTCTTAAACTCTTTATTATTTTCAAATGCAAGAAGTCATTTTGTTTACTTTTTAGGATTTTTTTGGCATTTTTCAGGAATTATAAAGTTAATCCTTAGGTTTATAATTTATTTTAAATGTAATAGTGAGGCGTGTTATTTCCTTTGCTGAACGTAGCTGTCCTATTTTGTCACAGTCCATCTCCGTTCAGCAATGAATTGGATGGATACTATCAGGGTTATTCAAAGAGATTCGAAAAGTCACGGCACGTTCGGTGACTTTTCGTTCTCTTCAATTCGGTTCCTTTTGCCAATCCCATTTCGGTGACCCTGCGGTGTATTCAGCAAACACCACAGGGTCCCCGAATTGCAGGGAAAAGGTACCGCAAACCCGACGAAAACGAACCGCAAAACCCAGCGAATGCACGCCGAAAACCCTCAAAAACATCTGGATTAACCTGCCGAAAACCACGGAAAAACCCGAGCAGGAGCCGATCACTCGCAGCGAAGCCGCCGGAAAAAGCCGAGACCGCAGACAGAGTGAAGTGAATAAATTAGCAAAACAGTTTGCAGGAATGATTGAAAAGTGAAACACTGTTTGCAAAGAAACTACTTGGCGAAAATGTCTGAAATTTACATATGAGGTCCAGGGAATGATAATAAAGAGGGCTGTTACAGAAAAAATAAGTAAACTTAAAAAAAAAAAAAAATCGGACTTTTAAAAGACTAAAAAAAATCTGAAAAATGCTTAAAATATCCTAAAAAATCTATAAATAAAGAGACTCTTTACTGCAGAATTTTATAATGAACGGTTTATTAGATATTGAATTAAAATGGGAATATTTTTAACATTGAAGCCTATGGGATTCTCCTGAATTAACTTGCCGAATTAAACCACCGAATGGCAGGGCATTTCGGGAACCTTTCACTGCTGGTTTGTGTTCTCTGAATAGCCGAATCAGTGCTTTTTCATGGGGTTTTCACTGCCCTCGAACAGGCACCGAACAGGCACCGTATGTTCAGGCAATTCGCCAGGATTTGGCGAATTGCCTGCTCTCTGGATAGCCGAATGGCCAAGAAAGGTAACCGAACGCTGATTTTTAGGGTTCGGTTACCTTTCTCAAGCAATTCGGATCTCTTTGAATAACCCTGATTGTGTCAGAAGTTCAGAACCACAGACAGCTCAGACCGAGCCTTAACCATGGCACTGACAATGAAACAGTTTGATACTATCAGGGTTATTCAAAGAGAATCGAAAATTCACTGCACGTTCAGTGACTTTTCGTTCACTTCAATTCGGTGCGATTCAGCGATCCCATTTCCACGACCCTGCGGTGTATTCAGCAAGCACCACAGGGCCGTCGTAGTGCAGGGAAAAGCCGCCACAAACCCGATGAACACTCACCTCAAAATGTGGCGAACGCACACCGAAACCCACAAAAACATCTGGATTGAACACTCCGGAGAAACCCGAGCCGGACCTGATCACAGCGCAGAGAAGCAGCCAGAAAAACCCGACACCGCAGACGAATGGAGCGGAAAAAAATAAAATAAAAACAGTAGGCTTGAATGTGTTAAAAGTGAAACGCTGTTTGCAAAGAAACTACAGAATGTAAATGTCTCAAATTTACATATAAGGTCCAATGAATGATAATAAAAAGGGCTGTTACAGAAAAAACGACTTAAAAAATCCCAAAAAATGCCTAAAAGATCCTAAAAAAAATCTAAAAATAAAGAAACATATTACTGCAGAATATTATAATATACGGTTTATTAGATATTGAATTAAAACTGGAATATTTTTAACATTGAAGCCTATGGGATTCTCCTGAATAAACCTGTCGAATGAAACCACCGAATGGCAGGGCATTTCTTCAACCTGTCTCAGCTGTTTGGTGTTCTCTGAATAGACAAAGCATTGCTTCTCTGCGGGGATTTCACTGCCCCCAAACAGGCACTGTATGTGCAGGCAATTCGCCAACATTTGACGAACTGCCTGCTCTCTGGATAGCCGAATGGCCAGGAAAGGTAAACGTACACTGAATTTCAGCGTTCCGTTACCTTTCGGCCACAATTTGGAGCTCTTTGAATAACCCTGTATGTTTCACTTTGAGGAGTCAGAACCATAGACAAGGCTTGCTTGAGTTCTCTGTGGTTCTGATACAATGTATCCATACAATTCATTGCTGAACGCAGACGGACTGTGATAAAATAGTACATCTGCGTTCAGCAAAGAAAAACCACGCTTCGCTATTACATTTAAAATAAATTATGAAAATTATGAAAAGGTAAACCCAACCCAAAAAAATCCTGAAAAATGGCAAAAAATCATTAAAAAAAACAAAATGGCTTCTTGCTGTAAGCGAAAAAAATAAACGGTTTAAGAAATATTTAATAAAAAGGGGAATATTTTTGACATTGAAACCTATGGGATTCTCCTGTTTAAACCTGGTTAACTGCAGCACCGAAAATCAGGGCATTTCACTGAAAATGCGGTGGTGTTCGGTCTTCTCTGAATAGATTAACCATTACTTCTCTATGGGGAATTTCACTGCAGCCAAATTACACTCATCGACACCATGGCGAACTGCAGCACAGACAATCAGGGTATTTCATGGATATAAAATTTCACCCAAAAAAAAAAAATCTTGAAAAATGCCTAAGTAATCCTAAAAAAATAAACTATAACAGGGTAATTCAAAGAGAATCGAAAAGTCATCGCACGTTCGGTGATTTTTCGTTCTGTTCAATTCGGTTTGTTTTGCCGACCCATTTCGGCGACCCTGCGGTGTATTCAGCAAACACCACAGGGTCCCCGAATTGCAGGGAAAGGTTGCCGCAAACCCGACGAACACTCACCGCAAAACCCGGCGAATGCATGCCGAAAACACGCAAAAACATCTGGATTAACCTGCCGAAAACGCTGGAAAATCCCGAGCAGGAGCTGATCACACGCAGAAAAGCCGCCGGAAAAAGCCGACACAGCAGAGAATGGAATGAATAAATTAGCAAAACAGTTTGCTTGAATGTTTGAAAAGTGAAACACTGTTTGCAAAGAAACTACTGAGCGAAAATGTCTGAAATTTACATATGAGGTCCAGGGAATGATAATAAAAAGGGCTGTTACAGAAAAAAGAACAAACTTAAAAAAAATAATAAAAAAATTTTTGGTAAAAAAATCCCGAAAAATGCTTAAAATATCCCAAAAAAATCTATAAATAAAGAGACTTTTTACTGCAGAATATTATAATCAATGGTTTATTAGATATTGAATTAAATGGGTATATTTTTAACATTGAAGCCTATGGGATTCGCCTGAATAAATCTGCCGCATGAAGCAACCGAATGGCAGGGCAATTTGGCAACTTTTCACTGCTGGTTTTTGTTCTCTGAATAGACGAAGCTATGGGGATTTCACTGCCCTCGAACAAAAAATAAATAAATTCAGATTTTTTTTAAAAAAAAAATTAAATCCAGAAAAATGCTTAAAATATCCTAAAAAAAATCTATAAATAAAGAGACTCTTTACTGCAGAATTTTATAATGAATGGTTTATTAGATATTGAATTAAAACAGGAATATTTTTAACATTGAAGCCTATGGGATTCACCTGAATAAATCTGCCGCATGAAACCACCGAATGGCAGGGCATTAGGGGAACCTTTCACTGCTGGTTTGTGTTCTCTGAATAGCCGAAGCATTGCTTTTTTATGGGGATTTCACTGCCCTCGAACAGGCACCGAACAGGCACCGTATGTGCAGGCAATTCGCCAGGATTTGGCGAATTGCCTGCTCTCTGGATAGCCGAATGGCCAAGAAAGGTAACCGAACGCTGATTTTCAGCGTTCGGTTACCTTTCTCCAGCCATTCGGATCTCTTTGAATTACCCTGTAAGACTTCTTGCTGTAAGTGGGGGGGAAAAAAAGATACGGTTTAAGAAATATTTAATAAAAAGGGGAATATTTTTTACATTGAAATCTATGGGGGAAAAAAAAGGCTTGTTGCTTTAAAATAAAATTAGGAAACCTGAAATTTCATCAAAAAAATCCAGATAAAGCCTAAAAAATTTGTAGTACACTACTTGTATGTATTGTAAGTTAAGATCAATTCGATAATTGCTATATCAATTCGAATTTCGGATCACTAAATAAAACCAATAAATCAAATTTTGCGGTTAAAAGACAAGCTAGGGTTAAATATTAAGCGGTCTCAGATTTAGTATTTGAGGCAAATTATCAGCGACAGGTTCTTGTGAAACTAAATTAATTTGTTTCATAAAGTTTTTTGCGTACACTTATATTGTATGTATTTTAATTTAAGATCAATTCGATAGTTGATATATACTACCGAATCGATATATCGATTCCAATTACAGATCAATAAATAAAACCACAATCAAATTTTTCTTTTATGCTGCTGACACAGTATTTTAAATTAAATACTGTTAAATTATATTCGATATATACCATTTATTTCATTTTGAATCAAATTGGTTCGTTATTTCGGAAGTACTTCCGAAATACGAATTTTGTTCCGAATTCCAATTTGTTCCGAAACAAATGCACACCTCTAACAATAATGATATCTTATGACTGCCGAAAAAAGGATCTATAATTTGCCTGGGTCGTATAATAAAACATGACTTCGAATTCTTTTTTGAGAAAGTATTTTACCAGGAAGGATACATTGAGGTTTCTCTCGTTTTCAAGTATGTCCTGGGTGGTGAATATGTACCGTTGGGGGTCTTGCCCAAGGACACTTACTGGAGAGGTGATCTTGCTGGGATCAAACCCGTGTCTCCACAGGCTCTCTCCACGCAGAGCAGTGATGTTACCTCTACTCCACCCAGCCGGCACTGTGTTTAAACATGAGTAAAATGGTAAAAAATTAGTTCAGCACACAGGAGCGAAATGGTCCAGCAAAAATGGGGTTTTGCTAATGAACGCTTTTTGATTATAATGAAGAATGTTTTTACAAAATTGCATTAACCCTTTCACTTCCAAAATACAGTAAGGGAACAAATTATTCTATCCCCTGCAGATTTAGTTTTTTGCCCACTGACAAATAAGTGATCAGTCTATAATTTTAATGGTAGGTTTATTCTAACAGCGAGAGCCAGAATAACAACAAAAAATCTAGAAAAACGCATTTCAAAAAAGTTATTTCACTTATAAATCGATTTGCATTTTAATAAGTATTTGGTCAATAAGCAAGATTTCTTGCTCCCAGGTGTCTTTATACAGGTAACGAGCTGAGATTAGGAGCACTCTCTAGGGAGTGCTCCTAATCTCAGTCTATTACCTGTATAAAAAATACATGTCCACACAGAAGCAATTAGATTCCAAGCTCTTCACCATGGCCAAGACTAAAGAGCTGTCCAAGGATGTCAGGGACAAGATTCCAGACCTACACAAGGCTGGAATGGGTTACAAGACCATCGCAAAGCAGCTTGGTGAGAAGGTGACAACAGTTGGTGCGATTATTCGCAAATGAAAGACACACAAAATAATTGTCAATCTCCCTCGGTCTGGGGCTCCATGCAGGATCTCACCTTGTGGAGTTTCAGTGATCATGAGGAATCAGCCCAGAACTACACGGGAGGGTCTTGTCATTGATCAAGGCAGCTGGGACCATAGTCATCAAGAAAAAAATTGGTAACACACTACGCCGTGAAGGACTGAAATCCTGCAGCGTCCACAAGGTCCCCCTGTTCAAGAAAGCACATGTACAGGCCTGTCTGAAGTTTCCCAGTGAACATCTGAATGATTCAGAGGAGAACTGGGTGAAAGTGGTGGTCAGAGGAGTCCAATTTTCTTTTTAAAAAAACGAGCTCTTTGGCATCAACTCAACGTGCCGTGTTTGGAGGAGAGAGGAATGCTGCCTATGACCCCAAGAACACCATCCCCACCGACAAACATGGAGGTGGAAACACTATGCTTTAGGGGTGTTTTGCTGCCAAGGGGACAGGACAACTTCACCACATCAAGAGGGATGATGAACGGAGCAATGTACCTTCAAATCTTGGGTGAGAACCTCCTTCCCTCAGCCAGGGCAGTAAAAATGGGTCATGGATGGGAATTACAGAATGACAATGACCCAAAAACACAGGACAAGGGTCAACAAAGGAGTGACTCAAGAAGAACAACTTTAAGGTCCTGGACTGGCCTAGCCAGTCTCCAGACATTAGTCCCATAGAAAATCTGTGGAGGGAGCTGAAGGTTTGAGTTGCGAAATGTCAGCCTCAAATTATTAATGTCCTTGGAGAAAATTTGCAAAGAGGAGTGGGACAAAATCCCTCCTGAGATATGTGCAAACCTGGGGGCCAACTACAAGAAACGTCTGACCTCTGATTGCCAAGTGTTTTGCCACAATGTACTAAGTCATGTTTTGCGAAGGAGTCAAAGACTTATTTAACTCATTAAAATGCAAATCAATATATAACTTTTTTGACATGCGTTTTTCTGGATGTTTTTGTTGTTATTCTGTCTCTCATTCTTAAAATAAACCTACCATTAAAATTATAGACTGATCATTTCTTTGTCAGTGGGAAACATACAAAATCAACAGGGGATCAAATAATTTTTTCCCTCACTGTAGAGTTAGTATCACAATTTCTCTCTTGTATTTTTTCTTCTTGTTGTATCATCTTTATTAATTTTCTGGATCTTACCTGAAAGATAAATTCAAGGGCATCAAAATGTGCATAACAGTCATGTTGTTTCCAGTTGATGACGAGTACAGTGTACTAGTTTGCATCCTTGCTCTTATTTATAGACACCAGTGGTCAGTTAGGGCTGTAGTTGGTCAGGTACTTGGCATTAAAGAGTAACTTCCTGCATGTACGATATGCATTTGTATACTGTGACAGATATCAAAGTATAGGTTCTTGACATTTGTACAGAAGAGTATGTGTTTTATGATATTTTTATGACATTTTCAGTTACATATACTAAAGCTATTTTAATCTATAAAAGAACTTTAAAAATAGGTTAACTGTTGACATGTGTAAACTATATTCATTCAAAATCCTATTAAAGATGAAAAAAATGGTTTAATATCACCTCACCTCCCCAATAAATAAATAAGGATTGCATGCTCATTTTTCAGACTGCTAAACAGATAGGAACCAGTGATCTATATGTGTTTCCCTGTCTTCTAGTTCAAGTTACCATGGTTACCAAGTTACATAGCGTTCCAGGATTCTTGGCAACCCACTGAATACTTGCTAGTTAGTGTCCATAGTAACCATGTTCCACTTCAGTTCTCCATTATAGATATTATTCCTTTCTGAATAACTAGTACGTTCAGCTGAAAACATTAATTCTGATTTGATGTCTAGAATAATGTCGCTTTATGTTGCTATTTAAAAAGGTAGAAGAATTCCAAGTATACTACACTTCAAAAGAAATGAAGCAATCAGTGACCTAATGGAGATTTACCATTCTTAAAAACAAGAAAATAAACCCACAGAAATAATACAACAAACAAAAAATCTACACAATTATGTGAATTATTGATGCAAAAAATAAAATTAACTCGCCATGTTGTTGTCATTATGAGAACTGTTAAGTATTTACCATTGAATTTGTTGAATTGTAATAGTGATATAAAATGAAGTATAGCTTCCAACCAAAAGATTGGCAAGTATATTTTGAGGCACACACAGAGGCGTAACTAGAAACCTCAGGGCCCAGGTGCAGAAACCACGACCCCCCCCACCTACTCCAGACAATCAGTGTCCCATTTTTCCATATCCACTATGACCTCTTCAGTCCATCCCATTTTTAATGTAATGTGCACTATGTGTATCACAGAGCTTCACAGCAATAAACCTCACAGTAATGTGAGCGGTGTATGAACAGATCACAGAGCTTCACAGCAATAAAACTCAATACTGTGCAGTGTGTTTCAGTGTAAATCACAGAGTTCCACAGCAACAAAATTCAGTAATATGTGGTGTGTATGAGTATCACAGAGCTCCAAAATAACATTCACACATAAGTATAAAAATAATAATAAAAATTTATATATATATACAGTATATAGTATCTACAAGGGTTTTGCCCTACGGGTTCCAAGCATCCACTGCAATTGGACATCATGCCTAGCTCCTAGCTGATGAGGGTCCAACAAACCCAAAACAGCGCTGTCCTAGTGTTACCGGAATCTGCTAGGTTCACTCGGGACGAAGCCGGACCGGACACGAGCAAGGATTGTCTGAACACGAGTCTCTTCAGGAAAGGCAAACTTTATTTGTGTCGTCACACAATGCTCACACAGGATTAAATCGCAAAGAGTGAGCCCCGATCTCACCCCGACGAGGGTTTTTATACCCCGAATACATAATTAGGTACATCCCAATTAGCCCACCTCCCGGTGACACTTATCCCACCCCACATGGGTTAGTACCTCCCATGGTTAATAACAAAGGCATTCCATACATTGACCGTAAATTGGCAAACTTCATGTTAGTCTGACAGTTCGTGATTTGCTGTGGCACTCAATCCGGGCCGTGCCCACCTCCCTAAAGGCTATGTTTATTTGTCACAGATAAGGCATGGTCTGGTTTCTACGCTCTCTTTGCCTCTCTGCAGGCCTTAGTGACCTTGATGTATCCATTCGTCATCCTGTCTCTCTGTACCAAGAGCGGCTTGGATCTTCCTCAATTCTAATTGCTTCTCTGTTAATCTAACACATTCCTAAAATTCTATGTAAACTTCATTCTAGTTTCTACTGAAATCTACCTAATTATTTCAAGTGAACCAATATTCTGAACAAGATGGCCGCCTGGCTCATAATGACGATCATCTTCCAGCCTGATTCCACTTCATTCCCCCCTTGGCTCAAGCCTCAGGTTCTTTTTCCTGATGCTTGTAGCCATCACACCCCACTAGTATTATTCTTGAGTTCCTCATACTTTAGGGGACCTATTTGCATTGGGACCATGTCTTGTGGGATTATCAGTGGTATCTTTTGTGTCTGTGTGGGTGTCAGTGCTCTCTTGCATAGTGGCCATAGACATCGCCCTATGCGGTACGTTAGTGTCTCTACGACCAAGATCACCACTATCATCAGAATCATGGATCCAATCTGTGAGATAAATCTCAGAATGGATCCGAACCATTCTCCGATTGCTCCGAACCCACGGAGTGGATTCCAGCCTTCAGCAGCGATTCTCCTTGCTGTGTTCTGCAACTGTGCTACCTTCTCCTGGTGATCTTGGATTACCTGGTAATAGTCAGGGACATCGTGTGTGGTGTTCCTGATGAAGGTGCAACATTCGTAATGCATTGTCATTTCACATAATCCATTCAAGGCCGCACTGATCTGTTCTAGTGCCATATCATGTATCATCTGTACCTTCCGTATCTCACGCACCTCCATATTCAGCAACTGAGTATCCATACTAGTCTTATTCAGAATCTCATCCATCAGACTGGCATAACTGTTCATTCTTATCATCAACTCTCTTCCCCATCCAGTCCATGCCGGCAGCCATGACCATATTCGATCCACCTTCCTAAACATCTCTCTCTTCTGTCTTTCAAACACCAGTGGGTGTCACGTTCCCATGTTCCAACCCTGTCTTCCTGCCCTCTGTATTTGTATATTGTGTTTTTTCCATTGTGTTTCTGTTGCTGCCAATTCCTGGGTGGCCTCCCAGGGGTTAATTGGTGTTCTGTGTGCTGCTCACCTGTTGACCCTTGCCTTGATTCCCCTGCCTATATTAGAGCAATGTACCTATAGTACATTGCTGGGTCATTTTTCCTTTGCCTGGTCTCCTTGCGTCCTGCGAGCTCCTTGCTGTGTTCCTGATATCCTCCGTTTGTTCATCCTTGTTCAGTTTTTCCCTCTGTTATTTCTGTTCCAGTTTATGTCAGTTCCTTCTGTGTATTCAGTTCTGTCTATTGCTGTATTTTGTTTTGCTGTTTATGTTCCATTCAGATTCCCCGGTTACTGATTTTGGCTTGGCTGACTTCCCTTCTGGTTCCTATTCCTATATTCTGTATGACGTACTCTCTCTGGTTATGACCTTTGGCTTTCCTCTTTATGACTACTCTATTGTATATTCCTTGTCTGTACTGTTTCGAGGAAACCCTGTCATCTGTATACAACAAAAGACTCTGTACGGCTTCAAGGTAATACTTTCCTTTAGATTAGATCCGGCTATCCTAAAGACCGGTCTTTCAGTGCAGGGAATCTTTGGTATTGCCGTACATAGGTCTTTTGTTAACCCTTTGTTGCTTTCACCTGTCCTTGCAGTTTACCCTGCATCTCTGCATATAGGGGCTTCTCTCAGGAACCAAGGCCTCACCTTCCTGCGAGTTATATTCATAGGGTTATATATATACAGACTGACCACTTCCAAGGATCGGAGGGCAAGTATAGGGTGGTGCGTGCCTGGTGGTACTGCCACGTGACATAATGACCCAGCCATTACATAAGCCCGCAGAGATGTGTACCGTGTTGGAAACCATATTGCACATGTTTGAGGAATTTGTGGTTCACCTCAAAGGGTTACTGAGCCTGTGTCTAGACTCTGGCAATCAGGTCTCATTTGAAAGCAGAGTTCGTGGTCCGCTTTCTCCTGATGAAAAGAACAGAAGACATGAGTACAATCTCTGTTTCTATTGTGCCAGTTTGTTGCACTATTTGTCTGGATGTCCCCTCAAGCCGGTGCGTCCTGGGGCTGGAGTGCCGGTGCGTCCTGGGGCTGGAGTGCCGGCGCGTCCTGGGGCTGGAGTGCCGGTGCGTCTCAAGACTTGTGGTGAGCCTGTGCGCCCTGATACTGGCCGAGTGCCAACTGTGCCCATGTCCCACAGTAAGGCCGCTAAAGCTAGACCACTCATGAGATCCACTGGTGCCAGTTACAGCTGGGAATCAGAGGGTGCCAGACCACGTAGGGGGTCTGACGGTGCCAGACCTAGCTGGAAGTCAGATAGTGCCAGACCACGTAGGGGATCTGATGGTGCCAGACCCTGCGGGGAGTCAGATGGCACCAGACCCCACTTTGAGTTCAGACCTCCTGAGAAATCCAGGTCTGAGAAAGAGGCACATGAGTCTATGAAGGATGAATCCTTTTTGGCCACAAGGCCAGAGGATGAAGTACCCATGGAGGTTATGTCACTCATGGCATCCGATAATAAACCTCAGACTTATGTAGATACATCTGATGGCTGTAGGGTTTTAAAGACACAACTGGCCGGCTATGAGCAGCGACTGGCAGCCAAAAAACAGTCCCTACGTATTATTACTGGTTGTATTACATGTAGAGCCGCAACCCCAGTGCCAATTGGCAAAAAGCCAGTTCTGTTTCTGTCTGGCAATGTGCAGCCAGTCCAGCCTGGCAATGTGCAGCCAATGTTGCCTGATCCTGGCACGATGGCAGCGGTGCTGCCTGATCCTGGCACGATGGCAGCAGTGCTGCCTGATCCTGGCACAATGGCAGCGGTGCTGCCTGATCCTGGCACGATGGCAGCGGTGCTGCCTGATCCTGGCACGATGGCAGCGGTGCTGCCTGATCCTGGCACGATGCCAGCGGTGCTGCCCGATCCAGGCGCGGTGACAGTAGTGATGTCTGGTAAACTGCCAGTCAAATCCATGGCAAGCTGTGTGTCAGCGGTGCCAGTCCCAAGCCGTGTGCCAGCGGTGCCAGTCCCAAGCCGTGTGCCAGCGGTGCCAGTCCCAAGCCGTGTGCCAGCGGTGCCAGTCCCAAGCCGTGTGCCAGCAGTGCCAGTCCCAAGCTGTGTGCCAGCGGTGCCAGTCCCAAGCTGTGTGCCAGTCCCAAGCTGTGTGTCAGCGGTACCAGAGCTACATTGCAACACCACTGTACCCATGCCCCACAGAGAGTCCGAGGTTTCCAAACCTCATGGTAAGGCACAGGTAGGCGAGCCTACTCCCACTGTTGCCGTGTCGTGTGGGGTGGTCACCAGTTCTAGATCTCGTTCTAGGAGAAGACGGGGAAAGGTGTCTAACCATAGTCCCACTGATTCTATGTCCAGTCTAACTGATGCCAAGATCCCCCTACCCCGTCATGTCCTTGAGGGCTATGTAAAATCGCCACTTGGACTGGTGTTCAGGAAGGACCACTGGGTTGCCATTCAAAGGAACCCTCATAGTCGGGGGCGTCTTGTGGAGGAGGATGACGACTCTGAGTGGGATCTCAAAGGACTTTGGTGATTGGTGTTCGTAATCTGGTTTCCTGATTTTTGTCTGTCATGTTTGTTGTTTTAGGTGCCCTGAGGTCACCTTTTTTGGAGGGGGCTACTGTCACGTTCCCACGTTCCAACCCTGTCTTCCTGCCCTCTGTATTTGTATATTGTGTTTTTTCCATTGTGTTTCTGTTGCTGCCAATTCCTGGGTGGCCTCCCAGGGGTTAATTGGTGTTCTGTGTGCTGCTCACCTGTTGACCCTTGCCTTGATTCCCCTGCCTATATTAGAGCAATGTACCTATAGTACATTGCTGGGTAATTTTTCCTTTGCCTGGTCTCCTTGCGTCCTGTGAGCTCCTTGCTGTTTTCCTGATATCCTCCGTTTGTTCATCCTTGTTCAGTTTTTCCCTCTGTTATTTCTGTTCCAGTTTATGTCAGTTCCTTCTGTGTATTCAGTTCTGTCTATTGCTGTATTTTGTTTTGCTGTTTATGTTCCATTCAGATTCCCCGGTTACTGATTTTGGCTTGGCTGACTTCCCTTCTGGTTCCTATTCCTATATTCTGTATGACGTACTCTCTCTGGTTATGACCTTTGGCTTTCCTCTTTATGACTACTCTATTCTCAGGACCCTCACAAACACCCCTGTTGTTTCTCACTATAATTGTAAAGGGTCATCCAGACGTGGACCCCTTGCTTGATGTGCCTAGAGGGGTGTCAGCTATACCCTCCTGACGAGGCCCAAGAAGGCCGAAACGATCGTCTGGGGTTGCTGCACCTCTCGTGCAGGGATGACGTCCTTGGCAATCAGTACTGGACACCCTTTCTGGGTGAGAGCAGGCTGATTTGCATATGGAAAATTCATCCCTGTAATGGCACAAGCAAGCTAAAACCTTGTTTGTGAGACCTGAGCGGGCACCCACCGTAGAGCAGGCCATTGTGCTGTTGCTCGTTCTCAGGACCCTCACAAACACCCCTGTTGTTTACTCTATTGTATATTCCTTGTCTGTACCGTTTCGAGGAAACCCAGTCATCTGTATACAACAAAAGACTCTGTACGGCTTCAAGGTAATACTTTCCTTTAGATTAGATCCGGCTATCCTAAAGACCGGTCTTTCAGTGCAGAGGAATCTTTGGTATTGCCGTACAGAGGTCTTTTGTTAACCCTTTGTTGCTTTCACCTGTCCTTGCAGTTTACCCTGCATCTCTGCATATAGGGGCTTCTCTCAGGAACCAAGGCCTCACCTTCCTGCGAGTTATATTCATAGGGATATATATACAGACCGACCACTTCCAAGGATCGGAGGGCAAGTATAGGGTGGTGCGTGCCTGGTGGTACTGCCACCGTGACAGTGGGTACCTAGGGTGGAGTGCTGTGTCTGTATTAGTGTCTTCTCCCCTTACCCTCTGAATTGGGATCAATTTAGCCAGGTAACACATTCCCGTTATTGTTGGTGGTACCCATGTGTAACACACCTTTCCACAACACACCTGGTACCCCCCTCTCAATATAAATGGTGACAAATGTAGTGTTCCCTTTGCTATTTCTATCATCAGTTGTCTCAGCCGTTTCATCATATCTTGTGCACTCTGCCTCCCATCTGTCACCTTTGCAATCATAGTTTTCTACATCGTATGTATAGAAAATTTGACTGCTCCTTTGTGTTAAATGTGTAGATGTATGATGTCCAGTTGAACTTGCTTGAGTAGCACCCTCCACCCGCATTATTTGTGTCTCTATCTGGTCCTAGTTGGAAGCACCATTCTGGTGGGTATACTGGCCCTATTATAGGGTACCCGGGACTGAATGATTCTGTTTTTTCCCTTGGTGCATCGAAAGCATGTATTGTGACATTTCCTGACCCAAACATACTCAGATTCATTGGAACAGAGGCAAATGGTATATGAATTGTCTCTGGGTGCAACCTACTACACACCCAGCAAGCGGTTTGCCCAGACTTTTTAGCATAGTCATATTTAAATTGCACAAGTAAATGTCCTCTTGGCAAAATCTCGGATGTCGCCTCTCGCTTTTGTCTCCACATAGTACGATTCTCCATCACCGGGTGCGTACCATTCCAGATATGGGAGATATCCACTTTCTTGGCGGTGCTTGGGCACCTGGGGCATGCTCCATGCGAGAGTCCATAAATCAAGTTTGCAAGGTACAAAATCAGTACCACAAATGTCAAAATCCCTTGGGCAATTCTTTTCACAGTCACATAAACCCAATCCCTCCCCACTGGAATTTCAAAAACAAAAGACATTTCTGGATGATCAAGGGTGGGGGCTGGGCCCCTAAAAAGCACCCTTGGGGTATCCCCCGGGGGATCACTTTGTTCCCCTGTTGGTGGATGGTCAGGCCTTATTGTGTCCATCAAGACACCCACTTGTGAAATCATTTGGGTGCCTTCAGTTGGATCATTCAGATGCTCACGGCTGTGGTCTTTGTCAGCTTTAGCCTCAGCGGATTGGTCTCGTTGGTGACGACCTTCCATGCTGGTTCAGGACTGGCTACAGCTACTTTCAGTCTGGAGTGATGTATCCACGGGACCACCTCGGCAACCTTTACTGCTGTAGGGGTTGATAACAGGACAAGGTAAGGACCTCTCCACTTTGGGCCTAGTGGGTCTTTTTTCCACTCTTTCACCCATACTGAATCACCTGGAAAATACTTGTGGAGTGGGGGATACAAAAAATGAGGTATATTATCTCCCACCCAAGTATTCAGTTTCTGCATTGATTTACCTAACAATACAACCTGATCATTTAATTTAGTTTCTCCCAATGCCCGAAGGTCCCCCCTTAGTCCAGTAATCAGAGGGGTAGGCCGTCCAAACATAAGTTCGTACGGACTTAGCTTCAATTGGGGGGTTGGCCTGCACCTAATGTGCAAGAGGACTATCGGCAGCACATCCAACCAGCCTAGCAACGTCTCTTGGCACAATTTGGACATCAGAGTCTTTAGGGTGCGGTTCATTCTCTCGACTTTTCCCAAGCTTTGGGGCCTGTAGGCAGTATGTAGCTTCCAGGTAATACCCAACAGGCGGGCTAGCTGTTGTAAACAGTTCTGTATAAATGCAGGGCCATTGTCCGACCCTATTTCGAGAGGCAATCCATAACGTGGTATTATTTCTTTCATCAGACTCTTCACCACTTCCACAGTCTTTTCAGTTCTTGTTGGGAAAGCTTCCACCCATCCTGTCAGAGTACACACCATTACCAGTAGATATTTGTATCCTTTGCAGGGCGGCAGCACTGTGAAGTCTATCTGTAACGATGCCATTGGGGATAGCCCGATTGGCTGCTTCCCTGGAGGTTGAGATGGGCCTGTTCTCGGTTTGCTTTTGGCACATGTCACGCACTGCTGGGCTATTGCTTTACAGACTACTGACAGTCCTGGTACGTAGAAATGTGGCTCTAATTGCTCTTCCATCATTTCTCTTCCTCCATGGGTACTTGCGTGGAGCGTTCTTACAATCTCAGGAGCCAATGTTGCTGGTAGGACTATTTGTCCATTCTTCAACTGGAACCATCCGTCTTCTCCATATTCGCCTTGCTCTTCTGACAGCCATTTCTTCTCTTTCTCTGAATATATATTCACTCAGTGGCGCCGGTAGAAGTGCAGCCACCACTGGTTTTGCTTTGTATCGTGCCAATTCTCCATGGTTTCCCCAGACAAATTCTTCTTTCGGGAAATAGTATCGCCATGCGAAGAACAGCAGATCTTGTCTGTCTTGTGAATCTCTTACTGCCGGTATGAAAAAGTTCATTGCACTTTTCTTCATTCTTGGCAGCTTGTTTTTGATAAGGATCTCCTTGAGGAAGAACCTCACCAACGGGGCTTGGTATTCTTCTGCTCCCAACTCTCCCAAACTTAGCAGTATTCGTGTAATCCATAGATTATTATGAGGGTTAGTTGTTAAATTTTAGAAACGTTCGGCGAAATTTTCTGCTCGGTCAACTTCTGTTACTTTTGTATCTTCTTCACACTCCCCCATTAATTTTACGCTGAAGAATTTCAGCATCATTTTGTATGCTCTGCGTAGTCTTTGCTGAACTTCTGAGGTGTTAATCATTAAGCGTGTCTCTTGCGGATTCAGAGGAGTGGAATAGAAATTTCGGCCTTGAGACTGGGTTGGAAAAAGCCATTGGATATAATCATGATTAAGTTCTAATAGTTCGTAATCATTTTGCCATTTGTGCAATATAATTTCAATGAACTCGCCTTTGGGTTCAAATTTTCTCCAATTCATGTAGAATTCGTAGTTTGGCATGGGAGGTTGAGGCTCTTGCTTGCAGAGCAGGACTTTGGCTTGATCGTTTGTTAGTAATGGCTTTGCAGCTGCTTTTGCGGCCTGGTCAGCGCGCCTGTTGCCTTTTGGAATTTCATCATGACCTTTCTGGTGGCCACGACAGTGCATGATACTGACAGCGCTTGGTTTCCATACAGCTTCTAGGAGGGCCGCGATTTCAGCTGCATACTTGATTTGTTGTCCTGAGGAAGTAAGTAGGCCTCTTTCTTTGTAGAGTGCACCATGTGCATGGACTGTCATGAAGGCGTACTTGGAATCAGTGTAGATATTCACCCTCTTGCCTTCGGAGATTTCTAGAGCTCTGGTTAGAGCTGTTATTTCAGCCAGTTGTGCAGATGTATGGCCTGGTAGTGGATTTGCTTCGATAATTTCTTCTGCTGAGACTAGTGCATAGCCGGAGACTTTCTTCCCATCATCCATGTAGCTGCTACCATCAGTGAACAACTGTAGATCGTATTTGTCTAGGGGTACGTCTTTCAAATCTGGCCTGCTACTCAGTGGTGTATTTAGGTTTTGTGCTGCCCTAGGCCTGACTAAACTCGTGCACCCCCTAATTTAAATTTGACGCACCCCTTCCTGTCAAGGGCACACCTCTTCCTGGTTAATCCCCACCCTTCCTCTTTAAACTCCACCTTTTCCTCTTAGAGCTCCGCCTTTTCATCTCTTTATATTAAAAGTGGATACCAAGTGCCTACTTGTATATTTTGTATACCATTTCAAATGTATCTATTGAGATAAAGAAAATTATGAAATGTTTAAATTCAAGCATTTTTACAAAGAACAGCCACGCATGTCAAGTATACTGGATCACAGCCGCTCTAATTGGTTGAACAATAAAATCCACAGAAACGTGCACTGCATATGAGCGTATCACAGAGCTGCACAGCAATAAAACCCACAGAAATGGGCACTGTGTATGAGCATATCAGAGCTGCACAGCAATAAAACCCACAGAAATGTGCAGTGTGTATGAGCATATCACAGAACTGCACAGCAATAAAACTCACAGTAATGTGCAGTGTGTATCACAGAATCCACAGCAATAAAACTCCCAGCAATGCAATGTGTGGTGTGTGTCAGCGTATCAGAATCCACAGCAATAAAACTCCCAGCAATGCAATGTGCGGTGTGTATGAGTGCATCAGAATTCACAGCAATAAAACTCACAGCAATGCAATGTGTGGTGTGTGTCAGCGTATCAGAATCCACAGCAATAAAACTCCCAGCAATGCAATGTGCAGTGTGTATGAGTGCATCAGAATCCACTGCAATAAAACTCCCAGCAATGCAATGTGTGGTGTGTGTCAGCGTATCAGAATCCACAGCAATAAAACTCCCAGCAATGCAATGTGCGGTGTGTATGAGTGCATCAGAATCCACTGCAGTAAAACTCCCAGCAAACCGAGTGTATATGAGCACACAGCAATTATGCTGTGGAGCCATCTTGTCAGCAGTGGGGTGCCACTGCCAGAGGGTGCACTGCACTGTAGCTTTGATTCCCTTCCCGGTGGGTGTTCAGTCCAGAATAGAGTCTGTGTTAACGAAAGGGCGGGCAGCTGCGTTACCACAGTATGGAGTAATGAGCGTATCAACTTCCTAGACCTGAGCATCTATATCCAAGATAAGAAAATTAGAACAGAAACATTCTTTAAGAAGGTTGACGTAAATAGCTTCATTGAGAAAACAAGCTGCCACCTACCACAATGGCTCGACGGAGTACCAAAAGGGCAGTTCCTTTGAATCAGAAGAAACTGCACCGACCATGACACCTACGACAAGCAGTCAGCTATGCTAAGGGAAGATTTCGTTGAAAAGGGATACAACATGGATACATTAGAAAAGATGAGATCTGAAATAAGGAACCTTGAACAGAATGACCTACTGGGTAAGAGGAAAACGAATGAATTATCAGGATTTAATTCTAATGTACCATTCGTATTCTCCTATAGTGCCCAGAATAGAACAATAAGAAGGACCATAAGGAAGTACTGGCTAATTTTAAGGAAAGACCCGATGCTGAAGGACCTCCTACCCGAGAACCCGAGGATGATCTGTCGTGGCGTAAATAACCTTAAAATGAAACTTACACATAGGCACACACAGAAGAATACTATGTGACCAAACCACTTCAACATTCAAAAGGGCTTCCATCAGTGCGGCAACTGTCTGAACTGCCGAAACACATGGAGCAAAAAGCAGGTCATCACAACACTGGATAGCATTACACCACCCATAACAATTAAAGATGTGATCACCTGTTTCACAAAGAATGTGATATATTTATTAATCTGCCCGTGCGGCCTAAAATATGTAGGCAGGACCACTAGTCCACTCAATATTCGAATACAAGAACATATCAGAAACATTAGGAATGGACATGAGAATCACAGTGTCCCATTGCATTTTAAATTAAAACACGCCCAAAATCCAGAAGGCCTCAAATTCATCGGCATCAAGAAAGTAGAGGCACCATGGAGAGGCGGCAACTTTGAGAAAATGATAGGACAAACAGAAATGAGCCTGATCTTCAAGTTGGATACTATGCAACCCCAAGGTCTTAATGCTGATTTTGAACTCTGTCACTTCCTGAACTAATCTCTCCCATCTTCAGCTCGAGGTCCTATGCGTTATTATCTACGACCACCTTTCACATGCATTGTCACTCATAAACCAGGCTATGCACGAGCCGACATTAAATCTATTTTATTTCTTTTACCATTATATTAACCTTTTATTTCCATATTATATACACATTTTAACCCGTTGATAGTTTCAACCTGTCGAAGTCTCATGTAATCTCCCTTTTAGCCACTGTGGAATACTCCACAACGGCGCGTCTTATAGGATATGTATGAGTTTTACCTTATTTTACAATTTTTGGAGTTCATTTCCTGCATTCCTCTATTACTATTACTCTTACTCTATTACTATTATTCTTACCGTTTTATATGCCCTGAATTTTATATATATGGCTCAAGCACTAGCCCATTTTTATCAGTGCCCCAATGGAGACCAGCACCCGCGGTTTATACCGCACAGAACATACGATCATCCAGCCTTCATGCAGTATGATCTCCCCAGTTGAGACTGTTTCATGTGGGTAAAAGGCTTCACTCCAGCCCATTTTTAAGTTAGCATAAATTTCTGGACCACAAATCTTCCTGTAATCATGGCCAACATCGCGATCCACCGAATGGAACGCAAACAAACAGTGGAACGCAAATCCAAGATGGCCGCGACGCAGACTGATGACGCGCTCTATACCATGTGACCGCGATACCACACAAACCCGAAAGTTGAACACTTGTAATAGAGGAATGCAGGAAATGAACTCCAAATAAAAAGGGGACTCCTGGAAAGCCTCAGATCCTCCATTTCACTCACCCTTATCGACAGAGGAAGGCGCTGATAGCGCCGAAACGCGTCTCGACAACCCCCCACTTTTGATGCACTTTAAACTGACCCCAGTTTTACTTATATTCTGTTATTTGTACAATAAATCTGTTTACATCCCATTTTAGAAGTATTCAGTCATTTCTAGCCTACCCTTATTAGCCCATATCCTGGTAATAGTAATAGCTGTACCACAGCCCACCTGGAGGACCACAGCCCAGACGCAAAGGAAGCGGTCAAAGAGGTCCAGGGGCTCATCGTTAAGGAGCACTGCATGTCTAACAGTTGAGCCTGGATCGTTAAGGCTCCTGAATCGGTAAAGAGGATGCTGTAAAGAAGGGCAGTGACCACTCTATATTTGGCACGAGGCGCTCCACTCCAGAGCCTAGATTTATAAGGCTCTGGAATTTGTAAGTGTGCAATTTTTCAATCACCTTGCTTTACATGCACAGACGTTATTGCACCATCACCTCTCCTCTTTTTTATCTCCTGTTTATATCTCCTGTTGTGGAGTCCATTGAGGCCATAGGAGGAATCTTTACGTCCGAATAAATCTGTGGAAAAGGGTAATATTGACAGCACTCTGAGCTCTTTTGCTGCACAACCCATCCACTTAGGAACTGTAGTGACACTGGATCCCTAATATGCACCGAACTTTGGCATACAGCCCCCTATACGGACTCCATTGGACGCTGTCACCTGAACTTTATTTTGACTATATTATCGATCTGTTCTGCATTGACTTGCACCTTGTCGTCGCATTTGCACTTTGTGCTGTTGCATACCTTAAACTGCTGCACTAGCACTTGATACATTTTGGAATTTGCATTTGCACTTTGTATCAAACTCGTATGTGTATGGTATATGCAACGGATTATTGATACTGAATTGTGCCACACCACATTAAGAGTATATCTGTAATATCCATTGCGCCACAAGGACCCCCCCATTCTTTCTCAGTATGTACAAATGAACTTGCTTTCTAATTGGAGTTTTGTAAACTGCTCATATTGAGTTGTTTTGTATTGATTCCCTTCCCCTTTTTATTTTGTGTATCCCCATTTATATTATTTGTTTTTTTTAAGAATTAAATAAATTAGAGCCTGATCAGCTAAATAAATAATTGTAATTGAGAGTAATTGATTTCCTTAGTTTAAAATGAAACCATGTTCTTACTATAAGATTCCTTATAACGTGAGTCATTCACAATCTGTCCCATCTCAAATCAAATCAAATCAAATCAAATCAAAATAAGCTTTATTGGCAGGACCAAATACATTTTAG
Source organism: Leptobrachium leishanense (assembly GCA_009667805.1). Taxonomy (NCBI): domain Eukaryota; kingdom Metazoa; phylum Chordata; class Amphibia; order Anura; family Megophryidae; genus Leptobrachium; species Leptobrachium leishanense. The sequence continues at coordinate 191,787,769 of CM019065.1, forward strand.
CATTGCCAAAGCATATGGGGAGGAGGGGGGGTAGTGGGACATATATATGGGGGGGGAATGGGCAAGTCCATGGACATTATCGGGGGTAAGGGATAGTGTGAAGGGGGATGGGGGCGAGTCCGTGTTGGGGATTTATAAGTCCAGGATCTCTCATGTTCCTCTCAGTCTGTGACATTCTGCGACATTTTGGGCAGATATTTTCACCGCCGGCTCCTCTTCTCCCAGTATGATGTGGAGTTTCCTCGTCTCTTCTATAGAGGTGAAGTCCGGGATGAGAGCGGAGAGTCTCTGGAAGTGAGTTTCCCTCAGTGCTGAGTACTTGGGGCACTGTAGGAGGAAGTGGACCTCATCTTCCAGGGCCTACTGGTCACAATGCTGGCACAGTCTATTCTCCCTGGGCTTGTAGGTCTGTCTATGCCGCCCTGATTCAATTTCCAGGCTGTGGGCGCTCAGTCTGTACCGGCTCAGGATCTGTCTGTCCTTGGGGTCTTGTAGTACCTCCAGGTATGGGGCCAGTTTGTATTCCTTCTGTAAGGATTGGTAAATGGTGAGTTTTTTGGAAATTGCTATATCATGTCTCCATTCTCTGATATAGTTTTCCCTGGAATCGTTAATTAGGGCCTTTATTTGATATTTTGTCAGGTTGCCTTCATGGGGGCTTTGGATGATCAGGGTGGATATAAGTTGTTGCAGCCCACATGGTTTTGGATGGTCCTTGTTGGCCAGTAGGGCTTTATGGTGGTATGAGTTGAGGCTGCTGATGTTTAGATGGTCCCAGTATGATAGCGCCCTCTTCTGTACTGCAAGAAGTAAGGGGAGTCTGCCCAGCTCGGCCCGGCAAGCATTGTTAGAGGTGCTCCGATGGACTTGGAGGAGGTGCTTGCAGGATTCCAGATGGAATATTTCTGTTGGGCTGGTGTCCCATTTGGGTTGGTCAGGGTAGGTGATGGGGCCCCATACTTCACTGCCATAAAGGAGGATTGGAGTGATGACGCTATCAAAGATTTTAAGCCAGACTCTTACAGGCGGTTTTAGTTTGTAGAGGTTTCTCCTGATGGCATAGAAGGTTCTACGCGCCTTGTCTCTTAGGGCCTCTATGGCTGGTTTGAAACTTCCCGATCGGTTTGTTTCTAGGCCGAGGTATGTGTAGCTGTTGGCTTCATCAAGAGTGCAGTCATTAAGTGTGAAAGAGGAACTCTTGGTTTTTGCGTTCTTCCTTTGGAAAACCATGACCTTTGTTTTCTTTTGGTTGATGGGTAGTGCCCATGCCGCACTGTAGTTTTCCAGCACTTCCAGGCTGTCTTGTAGACCTCTCTCTGTTGGTGACAGTAATAGGAGGTCATCTGCATACAACAGGAACTTCACCTCGGTGTCATGTAGAGTTAGTACTGGTGCTGAGGAGGATTCTAGAGCTTATATTATAAATATATAATTACTACAATATTAAACTTCATAAATTATAGACTTAAGAGAAATGCATCTCGTCCATCTTCCATAAAAGTCATGTGGCAGTTCAAACATTTGTCAGTTATGTCTTAAATGGCAACTGTAAAGAAAAGAAAATCATAATTTTATGCTGTTGCAGTTTATTCCTAAATCTTTATGTAAAAAAAATGGCACTTGAAAGAAATCAGAAATTACCCAAAAAGGCACATGTTCAGTCAAAATTTAACTGGCTTGTTGCAAATTTAATTGTCATTAGCACCATTCATCAAATACCCATTTGACACGATTTCAAAAGACATGCCATTTTCAATTACTACTTTTCAAGATTTTTGTTCCACTAACATTTAATTACCGGTATGTTTTAGTTGAGATTTAGAACACTTTATATCTGAATTTTCATTTATTTAACTAGTCATTGTCTAAATGTAATTTGTTCAGATAGTCAATAATGTAAATGTACTGTGAAATTAAATCTTAGCATATTAGTATTAATATATTAAAACAGTCATTATTAAATGGTGACTGCTCTCCTGAAGAGTTTTTGCTATATTCCTCTGATATTGTGACATGGTGACTCTACAGATTTGTGAAATATTTTAGACACTTAGCGCTCATATAGGCGTTAATGCTAGGTTAAGTGCCTTTACTGCATGCCCCACCAGTTACATTACGAACAGTAACGGGTTAAAAAACTCCTTTGCGCGTCATTGAATGAGCTCACTTCCATGAGCTTATGGTACTTTGCGCTCCCTATACTTAACATGGGGAGCACAAAGAGTAAAAAGCGTTAGTGTTAGGTCTTTGTAATCCTATTTACTACACTTCTGAGGTGAAGTAAAAAGTTAACCACAGCTTGAAGCTGGTGCTGATACTGCTTCTGCAGAATCAGCACCAGCTGAAACAAGCCCCCAAAAAATCAGATACTCCCCTCTCATCCCGCGGCGCGAACAGCGGCATGATCCACCGCTTCTGGCCGCCAGGAGAAAAGAGAGACACATGGGACAAATAGTCCCCAGTCTCCCTCCATTAATCAGTCCGCGGCCCTGCACGATCTCGCAGGAGCGAGATCGTGCAGGTCACGCGGTCCAGCAGCACACCCTCCATGGAGTCCTATGGACTCCAAGAGGTGATACGGCTTCGCGTTAGCGCTGCATTATGGGGCAGGCTGCCGAATCAGTGTCTGCCCCGTAATATGGTGTTAAAACAGGATCACAACGGGGAAACCTGCAGGCGCATGTTTTCCCTGTTAGCATCCCTGTTTTAGCGCAGAGCAGGGAATACTGCCCTTAAAATGTTGCTGTTATGGCTGTGGCATTTTGTCAAAATTGTTTTGCTCTGAGTTGAACCTTAAATTCAAATTGTACCAATGTGCCTTTGTATGTGGTCCTAGTTCCGATGCACCTAGGACACTGCTTAGATCTTCATTACTTTTCCCTTCTTATTAACAGATTTATCTACATCTGTGAGGGAAGAATACAATGCAGCAACATACAGTAGAAGGGGAGAGAAGAAGATGCAGGCTCTGGTTTCTCTTCACACTTCCAATATTCAGTCCTTTGCAACCAAAACCTTACCACACTCATATTATTTCATCACCATGCTTTATCAAAACAAAAGTGAGACTGTAACACAGAATCTTCACGTAGAAACGGGTTATTACTGGACATTCCCTCATAACAGACGTAGGCTGCTTTACAGCCTTAGAATGTCTGATACCCATCCTATCAGCTAGCAAAACAGTAATTAAGAAAGCAAATTAACACAGTTACCCTCACACCCGTAAAGTAAATAAAAATAGAAAATTACTCTGCTGCATGGGCTGACTTGACTTTAACGCAGAGAGAGGTCTCAGAGAAAGAAAGGACCTTGGGGTGTAAACCCTTATCCCGCATATGGGGAATCACTCAACCCATATAACTCATCCTGTAAGCAAAATGTGAAAGTAAAACTTTATACTCTACAAACAGAGACCATCAGTGGAAGCCACCCAGAATCTCAGCAGAAACTTCTGCCTACTAACATGGATGCCTGGTTCTTCCCAGGTTACAGGCATAAGGGAGAAAGGACAAATGAAAAAAATATATACTCACTGACCTCTGTCTCTTATCTCGGAACAAGCTCCCAAAGAGCTGATACAATAGGAAATTTACCCGATTGTTAATTAAGTACTTCCACCCTCCATGAATCGATACATCTATGTTTTGAACCGTATGTGGGCCCTGCAATATCGGGATGCAGACCAATATCAGGATGCAGAAATGAGACACACACAAGTAGTGGTTTCAAAACTACACACCTGCTTAGAGCTTGCATACATCTTTTATTGAAGAGATAAGAAAAGGGTACAGTTTGTTTCATAACAAGAAGTTTTGCATGAATGTATGTTCGTGAGTTATGACCATGTGTGTGGTAGTTCTTGTGACGTGATTATCTTTACGTTTCGGTGCATGTGAGGAGCAACAGAAACATCTCAATGAAAGGTCTCTACCTATTTATGCTCCTGAACAGTAGGTCTCACTCTGACACTGGACGTTATCAGTAAACAATGATCTCCGCTACTCAGTACAGGGATGGGCAAATCCTACCACCCGACTCCTAGACTGGCAGTTTTGGGGACCGGGCAGGTGTTTTTTTCCCTCATTTAGCCCTGCTGTGGGCAAGCAGCAGGGTTCGAGTAGATACTGTAGTTTTGGCTCCTCAGCACACGTGTGTGCTGAGCAACAAGTGCTTCCGGTATCCTTGCGGCCCTAGCACTGCGTGGACGTGCGTGGTGTGTCCTGGGGATTCCCTTCCAGTCGTGGAGGACACTCCATACCTGTCCTGTTGTGTCCCTGCTTGGTGCCAATCTGACTTAGTACCCTACATTTTGGTCTTCTACTATATTGTTTCTGTTACTGTATCAAATTAATACCTTTTGCACATATCAATGCTTTCAGTTCTCATTCATGAATGCTAAAATGATAAAAACAGGTTTACATTAATTTCAATAATGATTTAAAATCTTGGCATTTGTCTTCTGGAATATTCAAGCAAATAGTGGTTGTCTCCAGTTCTATAACCATCCTGTTGCTGTCCAGCGTCCTGATCTTTAGATAATCAGAATGCTTAAGTGTTTAACAGACTCTTAACTCTATCGTAAGTCAGTCTGCCGTTAAGCATTCTGATTTTCTAAAGATCAGGACGCTGGACAGCAACAGGATGGTGCTATCCAGGGTGCTAATCATTAGAAAATCAGAATGCTTAAGTGTTTAACGGATGGAAGACTTACTCTATTCAAAGTCCCGATGTGAAACATTGGGACTTTGGATAGATTTAGACTATCCCGAAGTGAAAAAAAAAATAGTCGAAATCTATCCAAAGTCCTGATGTTTCACGTCGGGAGCTCGGATAGAGTAAATTCTGGAGTTAACCCCCTAGTTGCCACCAATGGTGGAGATAGGGGGTTCATTGGAACCCCCTATCTCCCGATCCGTGGCAGCTAGGGGTTAATGTTTGGTATTGTTGGATCGGCCAGAGCATGGCCTTTCCAACCATAACAAACATGACCATGTTAAGTCCCCATCTCAAATTTTTTTAACAAGCGCAACTCATAGAAAATATAACCGTAAGCATGTTAAAATGTGAAAAAGAAAACCCTTTACACCTTGTAAATTATTGAAAATTCGAATTTTATTGCATTTTAAGTTATAATATACAGACAGGATACATATACATATAACACAGACGTATACATTAATTATACTGCAGAGAGGCGCTTCCCCGCAGTGTGTGGATTCATATGCTGCATTAATTATACCACAGAGAGGAACTCCCCCTCTTCGACCCCCCTCCCTTCTGGACCAGCAATATTCAAGCCCCTATACAAAAAAGAGAGAAGAAGTGCGGGCGCTAGAATAATATTTAGTACACCTCCCTACTCCCAACTAAGTATTATGGGGAGGGAGGGGACAAAGTAGATTAATTTGATATGTTGCTTCACTGGACAAGCAAGTACAATAGAAGTACTACCACAAATATTCCAAAAATAACAGCGCAAAATATGAGATATGTGATCATCAATTTCACAAGTCAGAATTGGTACAGTCACTTATCGTTACTGTTGAAACGGAGTGTGGGAAAGAAAATATCCACTGTCCAAGCACAGATTCAGCAAGCAACTGAGGAGAGTCAACAAGTAAAAAAAGGTCCCAAAGCAGTATCCACACTTTTTTCTTGGGCAATATTTCCTCCAGGTGTTCTATCTCATCCGCAGTGGGGTTAACTCGAAGACAAAAAAGTGACAGCGCTTACATAGCGCAATAAGTCTTTGCAGTGTTAAATAGTAACAAAGCACAGTCAAGGAAACACTCACCGAGGTTGGAGCCTGTTGATTTTTAGGCTCATCTCTCTGGCATGGGTGTTCTTTTAAAGGCATAACACCTGAAAGGCCCCTCTACAGGCTGATCCAAGTGGCACGGCTCACAAATTGAACTCCATCCAAAAAATAGGGTCATAATAATTTATTCGAGCATCAAAAGTTGATAAAATATTGTATTAAAAGTAAAACATTACAAATACGAACAATAACCTGAGACGCGTTTCGGCTTGATGAAGGCCCATGAGGCCTATCACTAGGGATGAGCCGAACATCCCCGAGTTCGGTTCGCATTCGAACTCGAACTTTTCAAATGTTCGAACTCGAAATCAATACAAGTCAACGTGACTCAAAATTCGATTTTTAGAGTGCCCTCCAAGAGGGCATATGTGCTAGATATTTGCCATAAAAGGTGTATGGGGGTCCGGGTAGTGCCCTGGGGGACAGGAAACAAGGACAAAAGGTTAAAAAAAAACGTTTTTAAAGGGACAGTGAGTTTTCCATGAAATAAGGGTTAAAAATAAAAACGAAAAATTCTTTCAATTATCGTGCCTAGGAGGTCCCCATAAGCTGCCCGTGAAGTGGCAGATTTCTAGGATGTATTTAAAAACAAAAAAATGACGTTTCAAATGACAGTAAATGCTTTTCCTTTAATCTATTCATAAACAACTGCTTGGGGCGGCAGCCTGTATGAAAAGACATTTTAGGACGCGCAGAAAAAGTTTAGTGATTTTTTGGCTAAATTATGGTGAAACTTATGCAGGCTTTGGATGAAAGTAACAATAGGTGCTTTAAAATTGAGCCTTTAGCGTCGGCAACAGTGCCGTCACACAGTAACCTCTCTGAGGATATGAATCTGGTACAGGCGTCAGTGGCAGTGCACCCAAATATTGTGCCTTTGGTGCCAGGCCAGCAAGTGCATTCATACAGTAACCCCTCTGTAGTATTGTGGAAGAGTGCAGGGGCGGACCATGCGGTCCTATATTAAAAAGATATGAATCTGGTAAAGGCGTCAGTGCACCCAGATATTGTGCTTTTGGTGCCAGGCCAGCAAGTGCATTCATACAGTAACCCATCTGTGGTTTTGTGGAAGAGTGCAGGGGTGGACCATCCGGTCCTATATTAAAAAGATATGCATCTGGTAAAGGCGTCAGTGCACCCAGATATTGTGCTTTTGGTGCCAGGCCAGCAAGTGCATTCATACAGTAACCCCTCTGTGGTTTTGTGGAAGAGTGCAGGGGTGGACCCTGCGGTTCAAAATATTAAAATGATATAAATGTGGCACAGGTGTCAGTGCAGCCAAATATTGTGCCTTTCATGGCAGCAAGTGCTTCACACCGTAACCCTTTTGTGGTATTGTGGAAGAGTTCAGTGCTGGAGGTTTTGTGAATGCAGAAGACACCCGCGATCTATTCCGTTACGTCAGCATCAGGGGATTGATAGCTGCTGATCCAGGACGGATTCATTTTTATAAATGTCAGCCGGTCTACAGAGTCGGTGGACAGACGCACTCTTTTGTCTGTGACAAAACCTCCAGCGGCACTGAACGTCCTTTCAGAAAGCACGCTAGATGAAGGTCAACCTAGTAGCTTGCATAGCATATTGGCTAAATTCTGGCCAGTGATCCAATCTCAACACCCAGTAAGCCAGTGGATCATCGCTGGAAAGATATCCAGGTCTGCCCTTGCCCCTAGGTAGTCCTGCACCATATGGTGAAGATGCTGGCAATGGGTGCCTACATTTGACGTCCCTGGGCGTCGTGGACTAAAAAAATTTAAAAACTCATCAGTCAAGCGGCCCCGGCCTTAACCACTATTCCTCTGATCATCCGCCGCCTCAGAAGCACCTGTGTCATCACTTGGTAACCTACCAGTGCCTGGAAAGGTGTTACAAAAGTGTCGCTTTAGAGCGTCCTCAAGTTGTTTCATCCTGTGCTCCCTCTGTACGGGCAGGATGAGCTCTGCAACTTTACCCTTGTATCATGGATCAAGAAGGGTTGCCAACCAGTAATGATCCCTCTCCTTGATAGCACGAATCATGGGGTCCTTTAGCAGGCTTTGCATAATAAGGGAGCGCATGCAGCGTAGGTTGGAGGTGGCATTAGCTTCTGGGTCTTCCTGGTCAATTAGGAGGATGACCCCATCGTGCACTTCCTCCTCCCAACCACGTACTAGTCCTTGCACAAAAAACCCTCCCTTGAGGAATCCCCACCTTAAATGCCCCTACTACTTAAATATTCCTCCTCCTCATCCTCCTCCTGTCTGATCTGAGGAGGACCCGCTGGAATGCTGTATGCGGAAAGACTGGGGCCTTCAGAGCTAGGGAAGGCCTCCTCTTCCTCCCGCTGCTCTGCCTCTAGAGCCACATCTATAATTCCCCGCAGAGTGTGCTCCAGCAGGAACACTAAAGGAATTGTGTCACTGATGCATGCACTGACCCTGCTCACCATCCTCGTTGCCTCCTCAAATGGTGACAGTACAGTGCATGCATCCTTGATCATCAGCCACTGCGGGAGGGAAAAAAAACAAGTTGACTTGAACCTGTCCTTGTGCCATACTCACACAGGTACTCGTTGATGGCCCTCTGCTGCTTGTGCAGACGCTGCAGCATTGCTAATGTCGAGTTCCACCTGGTGGAGATGTCACAGATCAGACGGTTTGTGGGAAGGTGGAATTCTCTTAGAATTTCTGCCAGGCGAACGCTTGCTGGGAATGACCGTCTGAAGTGGCTGTAGACATTTCTGGCCTGGCTGAGAAGCTCTGCCAGCCCTGGGTACCTGGTTAGGAAACGCTGTACCACTAGATTTAGGACGTGTGCTAGGCATGGTACATGCGTCAATTTACCCTTGCATAGGGCGGAGAGACGGTTGCTGCCATTATCACAGACGACCATTCCCAGCTGAAGCTGGTGTGGTGTTAACCATCTCTGCACCTGCCCCTGCAGAGCTGACAGAATTTCTGACCCGGTGTGGCTCCTGTCCCCTAAACAAACCAGCTCAAGCACAGTATGGCATCTTTTTGCTTGAGCCATTGCGTAGCCCCTGTCACGCGTCGGTTTAACTGCCACTTCGTCAGAGACACAGAAGGAGGAGGAGGAAGAGGGAGAGGTGGTGGTGGAGCAGACAGACCTCATACAAGCAGCTTTCTGGAGGCGTGGTGGATGAACAAGCTCCAGCACAGAGCCCCGTCTTGGATCCCTCCCAGCTGCAATCAGAGTTACCTAGTGTGCCGTGAAGGAAATGTAACGACCCTGTCCATGCTTGCTGGACCACGTGTCTAAAGTCACATGCGCCTTGCTGCTGACTGCCTTTCCCAATGACTCGATAACATTGTCTTCCACGTGCTGGTATAGTGCTGGAATGACCTTCCGTGAAAAGTAATGGCATTTTGGAACATGCCACTGTGGTACAGCACATTCAGCAAATTCATGGAAGGGAGCAGAGTCCACCAGCTGGAAAGGCAGCAGCTGCAATGCGAGTAATTTTGCTAAACTGGCATTTAGACGCTGTGCTTGGGGATGGTTGGGACTATATTTTTTCTTACGCTGCAGCAGCTCGGGCAATGTAATCTGACTGCGTAAATCTTCAGCTGATGGGATGCTGTCACATTGTGAGGAAGGAGCTGGTACATCCATTACTGTAGCATCATCCCTGTCAGTGGAGGTTGCAGGCAATGGCATGGCAGGACATACAGTGGGGTTAGAGACAGATGAGGAGGAGGTGGACCTACACAAAGTTTTGCGCCAACGGGATGTGTGGCAGGTGGTCATATGTTGCCTCAAGTACGTGGTACCCCAGCGTCCGGTGTCTTTCCCACGCTTGAGCCTCATCTGACATAGATTACAAATAGCAATGGTGGGGTCTGCTGCACATTTCTTAAAAAACTCCCGGACAGCAGAGTTCCTGGATGTGTGCTTTGAGACAACAGCGCTCTGCATCTGTGCAGCTCTGACATCTGATGCCTTGGATTGGCTAGTGCTACGGTTGGTCATTGAGGATGGTTAGCCAATCCACCAAATCCTCTGTATGTTGCTGCTGCTTAAGACGGCCAGCACCAGTTAGAAAGGACAAGCGTGCCCTTGCAGAGGATGCACCACGTCCACCACGACCAGAGGCACAGCCTCCCGACACAGAGGCTGCTTGCGCTCTTATCTGTGTCTGGGACCGTCTGCCTATCCTTTTTGGTCTTTCTGACATGGAGAGTGATATATAGATTAAAGATATACAGAACTCTGATTCAACTCTGGTATAAAGATTAAAGATTTCCAGAACTCTGGTATAACTCAGTGAGACACCCTGATATCTGGCAGCCAGTGACAAGACACAGATTACAAGTCTCAGAAACCTCCTATAAATCAGTGAGACCCCCTGATGGTGGCAGTGACAAGGACACAGATTACAATTCGCAGAAATCTGCTAGAAGTATGTGGGACCCCCTGATAGCTGGCAGTGAGAAGACACAGATTACAAGTCTCAGAAACCTCCTATAAATCAGTGAGACCCCCTGATAGCTGGCAGTGAGAAGACACAGATTACAAGTCTCAGAAACCTCCTATAAATCAGTGAGACACCCTGATGGGTGGCAGTGACAAGACACAGATTACCTCAATTCCCAGATATTTTGGAGAAATTACTGACCCCCCCAAAATACTTGGTGGCAGTGAGTGAGAACACACAGATTACCTCAATTCCCAAATATTTTGTAGAAATTACTGACCCCCCAAAATAGCTGCTGGTGGCAGTGACAAGACAAAGATTACCTCAATTCACAAATATTTTGTAGAAATTACTGACCCCCCAAAATAGTGCTGGTGGCAGTGACAAGACAAAGATTACCTCAATTCACAAATATTTTGTAGAAATTACTGACCTCCAAAATACTGCGTGGCAGTGACAAGACACAGATCACCTCAATTCCCAAATATTTTGTAGAAATTACTGACCCCCAAAATACTGCGTGGCAGTGACAAGACACAGATCACCTCGATTCCCAGATATTTTGTAGCAATTACTGACCCCCAAAATACTGCGTGGCTGTGACAAGACATAGATCACCTCAATTCCCAGATATTTTGTAGAAATTACTGACCCCCAAAATACTGCGTGGCACTGGCTGTGACAAGACACAGATCACCTCAATTCCCAAATATTTTGTAGAAATTACTGACCCCCAAAATACTGCGTGGCAGTGACGAGACACAGATCACCTCAATTCCCAGATATTTTGTAGAAATTACTGACCCCCAAAATACTGCGTGGCACTGGCTGTGACAAGACACAGATCACCTCAATTCCCAAATATTTTGTAGAAATTACTGACTCCCAAAATACTGCGTGGCAGTGACAAGACACAGATCACCTCAATTCCCAAATATTTTGTAGCAATTACCGACCCCCAAAATACTTGCTGGCAGTGAGAACACACAGATTAGAACAATTCCCAGATATTTTGTAGAAATTAGACCCCCCAGTAGCTGGTGGCAGACTGGCAGTGAGAACACACACTAACACAACAACAATCTCCTCTCAAATCTCCTCTCAAACGCAGGCTGAAGCGCTGTGTGAAACTTTATATAGTGTGCTGTGGGACTTAGCTCTGTGAGCCCATGATTGGGCAAAATTTGCCCAATCAGGACTCTGAGCTGTGTTTGGCATAGTTTTGAATCTGTTTTGCACCTAAACTGTGGTCAGGTGCAAGGCTGTAGCCAATTACAAGCTTCAGGCCAGTGGAAAAGTGCATTGTGGTCCATTGTGATGTATTGTGGGCGAACACGCGGCGAACAAGCGGAAATGTTCGTAGTTCGCGAACATGAGAACAGGCTATGTTCGATGCAAATTTCGAACCGATCGAACCGAACAGCTCATCCCTACCTATCACACCGTATGCACTTTATCCAAGAATAGAAAAACAATGCATTATGGAACATGCTCTATTTTTTTCACCCATCGCATAAAATTTATTGTGTAAATACAATTTTGCCGCATTTGCATAACAGGAACACAGCTTTACGCTGTAATAAACTGAGGAATCGTCAGCAATTAGTGTCATTCAACATTTTATTTGTGCATCACTGTGTTTAGTATGTGGCCATTTAGTGGGAATACTCAACAATGTGTTGAAAATGGCTATGAGCCCAGCTGCTTTATCCACTAATAGCCTAGCAACTATCTGTCCTTGTAGACTATCAGATTCTGTTAGCTGTTAAATTAGATAATATTTGGCTTTGTACAACTGTGCCTTAGCATCTGAACTGTAGCTGCTTTGGTCACTAGATTCTAGATCTTGACTTTACTATGTATGAAGTAAACTACACACCTTACAGGAAAAAGGGGATTACATTTCAAACAATTCTTTCTGACAAACATTACAACACCATAAAGCAAATTTTGAAATTATTTTATGTTGTTTTTTTTTTTGCATTACTGGTAAATGGCACTTCCAATAATAAATATACAAGTCATTCTTTTATTTAACCCCATCATTGCTGAGCCATTTCACCGCTGTTTTTACCGTTTTTGCTCGTCGTGTTCAAACGATATTTAAAATCATGTTTTATTATACGACCCAGACAAATTATATATTCTTTTTTTTGGGCAGATTCATAGTATATAATTATTAGATGTATACGTCATGTCCTGTCAGAAAGCTATAAAAAATAAATAAAAAGAAAGTAAAACAAAAATATGAATTTCAATTCAAATTTCAATCATTTACAGTCTGTAAAATTATATTTTTTTTCACATTTTATTATCCAAGCCTTTGCGGTTATATATTCTATGGGGTACGCTTGTTAAAAAGATTAGCAATAGGAACCCGTTACTGTATTTTTCTGAGAAAATACGCGATTTTTGCTAAAACTAAAAAAAAAATGTTAGTGCAGCATCATTGTTCACTTTAAAATTGAAACACGAACAATAGTGCTGCATTAGTAAATAAAAGAAAAAAAGCATTTTTATTATTTTCTTCTTTTTTTCACACTTAACCTCATCATTGGAAAAGGCATGCTCTGGCCTTTCCAGTGATACCACACATGACCCTCTAACTGCCATTGATCAGGACAGGAAATAGGGGTTTTTTTGAACCCCCCCTATCTCCACCATATGGATTCCATAGGGAAACCCCTTGGCAGCTAGGGGATAATTCCCTAACTGAAGTAATTATGCTCATGCATGACAATATCAGTGGGCGGGTGCACCTGCCCCTGCAGAGCTGACAGAATTTCTGGCCCGGTGTGGCTCCTGTCCCCTAAACAAACCAGCTCAAGCACAGTATGGCATCTTTTTGCTTGAGCCATTGTGTAGCCCCTGTCACACGTCGGTTTAACTGCCACTTCGCCAGAGACAGAAAAGGAGGAGGAGGAGGAAGAGGGAGAGGTGGTGGTGGAGCAGACAGACCTCCTACAAGCAGCTTTCTGGAGGCGTGGTGGATGAACAAGCTCCAGCACAGAGCCCCGTCTTGGATCCCTCCCAGCTGCAATCAGAGTTACCCAGTGTGCCGTGAAGGAAATGGAACGGCCCTGTCCATGCTTGCTGGACCACGTGTCTAAAGTCACATGCACCTTGCTGCTGACTGCCTTTCCCAATGACTCTCGATAACATTGTCTTCCCGTGCTGGTATAGTGCTGGAATGGCCTTCTGTGAAAAGTAAATGGCGTTTTGGAACCTGCCACTGTGGTACAGCACATTCAGCAAATTCACGGAAGGAAGCAGAGTCCACCAGCTGGAATAGGCAGCAGCTGTAATGCGAGTAATTTTTGCTAAGCTGACATTTAGACGCTGTGCTTGGGATGGTTGGGACTATATTTTTTTCTTACGCTGCAGCAGCTGGGGCAACGTAATCTGAATGCGTAAATCTTCAGCTGATGGGATGCTGTCACATTGTGAGGAAGGATCTGGTACATCCATTACTGTAGCATCATCCCTGTCAGTGGAGGTTGGAGTCAATGACATGGCAGGACATATAGTGGGGGTAGAGACAGGTGAGGAGGACCTACGCAAAGTTTTGAGCCAATGGGATGCGTGGCAGGTGGTCATATGTCGCCTCAAGCACGTGGTACCCAAGCGTCCGTGTCTTTCCCACGCTTGAGCCTCATCTGACATAGATTACAAATAGCAACGGTGGGGTCTGCTGCACATTTCTTAAAGAACTCCCAGACAACAGAGTTCCTGGATGTGTGCTTTGAGACAACAGCGCTCTGCACCTGAGTAGCTCTGACATCTGCTGCCTTGGACTGGCTAGTGCTACGGTTGATCATAGAGGATGTTGTGCCTCGTGTTTGTTGTGCCTCCTCACTTGACTCCTCTGTTCGATCTGGCACCCAGGTGGAGTCAGTGACCTCATCATCATTGTCATCACCCCCTATCTCCTCGTCACTGGAGCCAACTTGGCAGTATGCTGCAGCTGCTGGGGCAACATGAGTGCCAGTTATTTGTGTGTCACTGGCACCCCCTACCTCTAGGTTGATTATACTCCCTTCCTCAACCCCAGAGATTGAACAGAGCACTGTAGTTGCTGCGCATCCTCAAGCAGCATGTCACTGTCATTGTAGTCAAACAATTCAGCTGACTCCTCTGTTTGTGATAGTGAGGCTACGGCAGAAGTAGCTGTGGACATGGAGGCTGCATTAGATGCAGCAGAGGTGGACTATAAAGCACTACAAGCCTAGCTGGCAGAGGACTCGGAGGATGAGGATGGCCTGGTTAGCCAATCCACCAAATCCTCTGTATGTTGCTGCTGCTTAAGACGCCAGCACCAGTTAGAAAGGACAAGCGTGCCCCTGCAGAGGATGCACCACGTCCACGATGACCAGAGGCACAGCCTCCCGACACAGAGGCTGCTTTCCCTCTTATCTGTGTCTGGGAACGTCTGCCTGTCCTTTTTGGTCTTTCTGACATGGTGAGTGATATATAGATTAAAGATATACAGAACTCTGATTCAACTCTGTTATAAAAATTGGAGATATGCTGCAGAACTCTGATTCAACTCTGGTATAAAGATTAAAGATTTCCAGAACTCTGGTATAACTCAGTGAGACACCCTGATAGCTGGCAGCCAGTGACAAGACACAGATTACAATTCCCAGAAACCTCCTATAAATCAGTGAGACCCCCTGATGGGTGGAAGTGACAAGACACAAATTACAATTTCCAGAAACCACCTACAAGTCAGTGAGACCCCCTGATAGGACCCCCTGATAGCTGGCAACAGTGACAAGACACAGATTACAATTCGCAGAAATCTGCTAGAAGTATGTGGGACCCCTTGATAGCTGGCAGTGAGGAGACACAGATTACAATTCCCAGAAACCTCCTATAAATCAGTGAGACCCCCTGATGGGTGGCAGTGAGAACACAAAGATTACAACAATTCCCAGATATTTTGTAAAAATGAGACCCCCAAAATACTTGTTGGCAGTGAGAACACACAGATTAGAACAATTCCCAGATATTTTGTAGAAATGAGACCCCCAAAATACTTGGTGGCAGTGTGAAGACACAGATTACCGCAATTCCCAGATATTTTGTAGAACTGAGACCCCCCAAAATAATTGGTGGCAGTGAGAACACACAGATTACCACAATTCCCAGATATTTTGTAGAATTGAGACCCCCAAAATACTTGGTGGCAGTGAGAGCACACAGATTAGAACAATTCCCAGATATTTTGTAGAAATGAGACCCCCAAAATACTTGGTGGCAGTAAGAACACACAGATTACCACAATTCCCAGATATATATATAGTGTGCTGCGGGACTTAGCTCTGTGAGCCCATGATTGGGCAAAATTTGCCCAATCAGGACTCTGAGCCGTGATTGGCATAGTCTTGAACCTGTCTTGCACCTGACCTGTGGTCAGGTGCAAGGCTGTAGCCAATTACAAGCTTCAGGCCAGTGGAAAAGTGCATTGTGGTCCATTGTGGTGCATTGTGGGTGAACATGCGGCGAACCGCGGAAATGTTTGCAGTTCGCGAACATGCAAACAAGCGATGTTCGAATCGAACTCCGAACCGATTGAACCGAACAGCTCATCCCTAGTGGAGACCCATGACGTATGGGGGAAGTCCTCCTCATGCAACGTGCGGAGGCGAGGATTTCCTCTACATGTCATCCGCAGGGAAAGGGTTAATTAAAAAAAAACTTCTGCAGACATACTCCTTATTTGTGCAGTGCAATTAAACAGTTGTGTAGACTGTGTGAAATAGAAAAGAGATAAAACTATATGCTTCAATAGTGATCTAATCCTCAAATGAAATAAAAATAAAAAAAAATAAAAACAGCATTAATTTTACCGGATCAGAACTTTCCATTTACCACTATATATGTCATGAAACGTATTTATGCAAATGCATTAAATTATATGTTCCTAAATACATTAACCGGGAACGCAAAACATATGAAATGAAAATGATCACATATTTCAACAATATAAAACAAGGACTTAATATAGATTCGGGTTTTTTAACCCACTATAATAACGTCACGTAATATTCATCATTCCTATTTTTGTGTCTTCCCCATACTCACTGTGTTGTGTTTTGTTTTTTTTTGTGTGTGTTTTTTTTTTTTTTTATAATTTCTTTCGTTCTGTCCTTTCACATTCCCTTTGAAGTGGACATGATTGCATCTTGCCTGAGACAATTAAGGTTTCCCTTTTTTTTTTTTTATTATTCCCCCTCTGACCATGCCATTTGGCAATGTACTACATCTAACACCCCCAACTGTGAGCCCTATGACTGTCCCTAGGTTTTATTCTATTATTCTGATCAGTTAGCTTCTATACCTGAGGAAGGGAGGAATCCTCTCGAAAGCTTGTACTTTAAATGTAACGTTAGTCCAATAAAAAAGGTATCACTACAGACTGCTATACTCGTGATTTAAATACATTAATGAACTCTAATTTTAATTGGATGTGATCTTCAATAATCCTAAATGTGTCAGGGAATTTTGAACAATATTGATTGTAACTAAACAACAAAAATAATAAAATATAAAATAATAAAAGACACAAAATAATTATCACTTAGACGACATCAGAATATAAAAATACATTATCTTCTTTCTTTGTCTTCTGTCTTATTGGTTGAAAATAACAGTTTTGTAAAACTGACATGTCTTAAGTTGTATTTCCAAATCAATGATCTTCTATAAATAGCATGATTTATTGATGAGTTGTCGATAATTAGATTGTTTTATTGCCTGGTGTCTGATAATTCCTTATTATCCGGTTGATGTAACATTGCAATGTGAAATGATAATGTGTTTGAGTAAATTTCCTTCAATTCCAACATCTTTATCAATATTGGTATCACATAATCTTCCATCTAGCTTGAGCAAAGTTGGCATGCATGGGTAATTTTCACCTAAAGTAAAAACTTGGGAAAAAAATGTTAACCTGTCAAAAACTTTAAAATTCATATGGTTAAAATACTTTTAAAATGGAGAAAAAAAATGCAACACATTTTTGGACACAAAGAAAAGGAGTGGTCATGAGAGAGAAAAAAAAAATGGAGGAGAGGAGGGGTCATGAGAGAGACAACACGGAGGAGAGGAGGGGTCATGAGTGAGACAAAATGGAGGAGACTAGGAAAAGAATGTGAACTTCAATTCAAATAAAAAAAAACACAACAAAAATATCATGAACTGGGAAAGAAAGTATAGAAGGGCATGTTTAAAACTTGACGCGTTAATTAGCACAAAGTTCTCAGAGGAAACTCAGAGAAAAAGATTATTAATAAACATCAATAATCTTTATTAAGGATATTGGTTAAAAACAAACATTCAAACGTGAGGTGTTTGTGCAGCTATTTTACAACCTGTTTTATTCCCTCCAAGAATATTCAATGGAGGCACAGTTATACGCTATTGCACTTCACACCAAAAGACAAAACCAGAGAGCAAAAAAAATAAAACTAGACATCTGGCTACCACTGCAGAAAAAGAAAACAATCAAACAATACTCAGATACCAAACTACAACCTTCCATCTCCCTTAGTCAACTAAAATAAAACCAAAAAACCACCTTCTCTCATTTGAAATCTGCCTAAATTCCTTTGTACAGCGCTACTAAACCTGTAGGCACTTTCCTTTAAACTTTCACTCAAATCCTTCAGCTTTATATCACTTCATCCTCTTAGATTCCAAACAACCAAACATGAACCTACATATATATTCCATTATACAAGTTACAAAACTGTAAATGATCTCAGTCAGCCATTTTGGCAAAACATATAACCTATATTAAGGTGCGGTCAATCCCTTAGTGCTGGACTCAAACAAAGACCAGAGGAAAATAACCGACCACGCCTCTCTTGGGAAAATGTACAACTTTGAGCCCATCACCTTGATACACTAATTTTTTAGATATATATATCATACATCAATTTATAATCCATTTACAGTAAATCCAGCTCCCATAATTACTTTCTTTTGTTCCACTACTGTACGCACGCCGAAGCACTCAAACCGTGCCCAATTCCACAACAGTTACAGTTAGTTTTATAAAGCACTAACAGCTCCAGAATTCAACTGCTACTACAGTCTTTCAAGGCATTAGACACATGTCATTTGTATAGACTGTTCAATTATCCCAAATAGATACTCACAGAACAACAAAAATAACTACATATTCCATTATCCAACTTGCACTGCTAAAAGACTACTAGCATTCAAAGAAAAAAAATCCTTATACAAACACATAATAACATTATACATTACAAATAAAGAGTTTTTTTTAATTAAATAAAAAAAGAACAAAGAGAGAAAAAATGAATGTATGAGAAAGAGAAAAAAAGTTAGCAGGCGCTTTTGAAAGTCACTGTAAAAGTAAAGCCCTATTGTCTCCATTTCCTGTGCCTTTTTTTTTTTTACATGAGGCAAGGCAGTAATGACACAGAAACAAAGCAACCTGGTTTACGAAAAGCAGTCCCTATACATAAATTACATATAAAAAACATAATATCAAAACTACGAAATACAAAACATCAAAGATAAACACATACATTAATAGTTAGTAAAGACAAACATTTAAATAAACAGATGCAATCAATGGCCAGAAACAAAATAAAAAATAAAACAAAAACAAACATGCAATCTGAAAGAAAAAACAGTTCGCAAATCCTTTAGAATCAGCGCGCAAACACATGCAGCAAAAAAATAAAGAAAAAAATGTCAGCAGCGCGCAAGAAAATAAAAATAAAAAAATAAGAGGAAAAAAACTGTCTCTCAATGGGAGATTAAATCAGTTGATATATAAGAAGAAAATCTAATCAGTTAAAATAAAATTCTCACAATTACAAGTTCAATTTCCAGCATATACAAATACTCAGCACACCGGGCGAGCTCAAATGATTTTCCTTTACTACAATACATAAAATGACAAAAACAAACCAAGACAAAAAGTCCAACCTTGCACCAAACAACAAGCTCTGAACCATAGCTTTAACTTCAAGGAAAATAAACAAAAACCAAGCCTGGAGGCAAGTTCGCAAAATCTGAACAAGCAAATGTAAGGATACATTCAAATGTAAAGATACACTTAAATATAAGGATACATCTGAATGGCAAATCCCACTTCAGACAACAACTGAAAAATTCTATTTTTCATTATAATTACCATAAACCTTTTCCAGGTTTCTTCTTATATATCAAAACCAAAGTAAGAGCTGCGCTACGCCATGGAGGAGACCCCCAAAAAGAATCAATCACAAAACTGTATTGGTCTTTCTCAGAAGTCTAGCTTTCCTCGTTAAGCCAGATCTATTTATTAAAATACACAGAATTTATAGCCAATCAGTGTACAGATACATTACAACATCAAAGTTTAGCCACTCAGTTAACTTACTACCATATATGGTTCACAAGAGACCCTTTTCCCATCTTCCCGCTTCTGCGCACATTTTCCTGCACTGAACATAACAGGAAATCGGCCACAGCTCATATCCTATAGAAGGAACAACGGTCTATGCAGTATTGACACTAACAAAAATGGAGGGGGGAATTTCACAGCCCATTTTATAAGACTAAATATTTATTATATTTACAGGAAATTAAAATCTAACAGGAAGCATCACACCCAATCAATAGATATTACACTCGAGACTACTCGAGTAGGGGTACTTAGGAATTTGTTTTAGACCTGCATAGGTACTTCTCCATAAACGGTTGAGAAACACTGATTTGGTTGACTAAGACTGCGGGCACACGAGAACACTGCCTGCAATTCCCTGCGTCTGTCACAGCTTTGTGACGGATTGACTGGAAGGGCCACACTGGGTAGCGCACGCACGAATTGCCAGCGGTACCACCGGACAGCAAAAAGCCCTCTCCGTCAAAAAGCTAGACGGACGCTGACGGGCTACAAAGTGCGATCCTCCATAGGAGGATCTTGCTTTGTAGGCTGAGTGCACTAACTGCGCTCAGCGACGTGGCCTCATGTGGGCGTCAGAGTGGAAGGAACGTCCACTCTCACAGAGGTTCCTTCCGCTCTGAAAAATGCCTGTGTGCCCGTAGCCTAAAACTAAACTAAAACAAGTCAGATAACTAAAATATGACTAAAACTAAATGTCATTTTAAATCAGAAGACTGATAAAAACTAAATTAAAATTTCATGTAAAAATTAACATTGCTTCATTGTAGTAAAACACATGCCTGTAAGACACTACACTCTATGGGCCCTATTACATTCCTCGCACATTTTTTTCCGCGCGTGCAAATGCGCATTTGCGCGAGGGGCCAAACCATTTGCGCTGAACGTCATATTACGACATTCACACAAACGATGTGCGTTATCGTCTACCGCGAGTGACCCAGTGCGAAAAAAAATTTGGGCGCGCATCCTATACTTAACATTGTCAGCGCAAATGCGTTCGTGCGCTGGTATGCAGATAGTATTACATTCTTCGCGCAACTTTGTACGAACGACGTTTGCGTAAATTTTTTTAATGTCTTTGAAAGGCAGGTGGTAACTATAAATTTGATCGTTCTGGGTGAAACTAAATACCCCAGCACAAAAAAAAAATACAGCACAGTACAGTTACACATTCTACACAAACCCAAACAATAAAATTAATAAATTGTTTATTTTTTTTGCTGCAGCACATATATCCAGATTGACTTTGACAGGCGTCTAGCGTTAGAAAATGGTGGCTCTTAATTCTGATTGCCCACCGATTTCTGCGCGCAACGTTAGTGCGCGCATGATTTTGCGTGTCGTTTTTGCGCATGAAAATTCATGACGGACGAAAAAATGCGCTCGGATCATAATACCACGTTAATTTTCGTGCGATAACGAATTTTGCTGTGCGCAAAAAAAATTGCGCTGCATGGACGAAATTACGCGAAGAATGTAATAGGGCCCTATGTTTTCCTAATGGGTGCTTTATCATGACTACAACGGGCAGGCTTAAGGCTAGGGTCAGACGAACGCAGTATTAACGTGCGTTTAGTCGCACTTAATTACGGACGTGCTAGCAGCAAATGACGTCCAATGCCGGGCAGCATACGAAGAATGGCCGCACGAAAGTGCGGCCGCGCAACGTAAGTGACAAACAAACGCATTTTTTCGAGAACGTCAAACCGCTAGTACTGACGTACAGAGTGCCCTGCATCCACTACCGGCATGTGTGCGTAATAAGGAGACGTCAGACGCTGCTAATGTCTGGCCAACATAACGTCCAGACACAAAAAGTGTTTTATTGATAACCGTACAAAATGACGGACGAAAATGCGCACCGTATGACCGCTATCGCGTATTCCGTGAAAAAATACGTCCATTCGTTCGAACGCACTTTTTCACGGACAACGCGAAAAATGCGTTAGTCTGACCCTAGCCTAAAGCTTAGTCACCTGCATTGTAAATGGTTAACAAGTCATGGAAGCTGCTGTGCATTAACACCTTACTGGTAATTCTACCATGACATCAGTGCCGACATCCAGAAAAATAAATGAGGAAGGATCGCCTAGGTGATGTTTTTTACTGCGTGCAAGACATAATTTTTCACACTGCCCAGCAAAAGCAAAGTTACAGATCATAAAATTACAAGAAATAAAAAGAATCAAGAAATATACCAGGGAACGAAGTGTCTAATATAATAAATACAGACTAAACATTATTAGGCTATCCAGAAATGTTTGAGCCTTGTGGATTATATCAATTCATTCTGTTTATGTTTAACATATTCTATTTTAACAATAATGCAGAGGAATTCTCTTTGACTAAAACAAAATATTTATACTGGGATTTTTCACAGGCTGGAAAAAGTACAGACATCAAAGACTGAAATCCGGCATAAAACTGCCTGTGTTTTGCAATGCAAGTGCAGAAACTTTTTTGATCTTTGACTGTATGGAACATTTCAAGTGGTGTGCACTTGATCTAAATAGCTGGAAGAATACAACATATAATATATTCTGTTGACAGTAACAGTCAAAGACATGAAGAATAGAGATGAGCATTCGTTTACAGACAGATCTGGACTGATTTGAGTTTTGGGTGATTCGTCGATTTGTACGTATAACAGCAAAATTAACCACCACATGAAAGAAATGCACTATCCAGTGCTTCCTAGCCATATGCCACTTTAAAAGTAAAAAAAATACACATATGAATGTCATAATTACTTGCATAACACAATATGGGCTCTATTAAATTCTTTGCGCAAACGTTAACACGTGTGCAAAAACACATTAACGCGAGGGGAAAAACCCTTTGCGCAGAACGTCATATTACAATGTCTTCGCAAAAAATGCACGTTAACGTCTACCGCGGGTGAACCTGCGCGAACGCTGCGTGAGCGTAATGTACGTGGCGCGACCTATACTTAACATTGTGAGCGCAAATGCGTTTTTTTGCGCTGGTATGCGGATGGTATTACAATCTCTGCGCAAATTTTAACGGACAACGTTTGCGCGCATAATTTTAACGTCTTTTAAAAGCTGTTATTAAGGGCAAATCTGAACGCCTGGCCGAAACCAAATACACCAGCCCAATAAAAAGTTGTTGTTTTTTTTGATGCAGCATATATGCACAGATTGACTTTGACAGGCGCAAAAACTTACCGTGAGACAATTAAGGTTCTCAATTCTGATTGCACCCCAATTTCTGCACGCAACGTTAATGCGCGCGTGTTTATTTTTTGATGGATGAAAAAATGCGCACGGATTGTAATACCAGCGTTAATTTACACGCATTACCGTTTAACGCTTCGCGCAAAAAAAACGTGCTGCGTGTGCGTTTTTGTGCACAGAATGTAATAGAGCCCTATATCCCTGTGAAATCTGGCACAAGTGGATGCATGCCACCTTACTGGTAATTAGCCTTTTTTATAGACTCAACCTTCTGCACATGGGTTAGTGCTGGGGGACTGCCATGCCCCACTCCATCCTTATACAGATGTCCACCACTGCTAGTCAACTAAAACGAAACATATGATAGCAATAAATAAAAACAATGAAAATCAATTAAAGCCAAAAAATAGTCTAAGGACTGACCATGAAAAAATAAAATCTCCAAAAGCAGAGATAAAACTTGTCAGGGTGGCACCCGGAGGCAGCCACAGTGGGACCCAAAGTTCTAAATTTTGTTTTATCCACAGCGCTATGGGTGAGCAGATGAGACCAAGACAATGGGACACTGGATAAAGTGGTCACAGGCAAGACTGTATTATGTGTATATTATTATTATGTGTGTATTATACAGTCCTAACAGGATGCCACAGTGAGGATCTTCATATATATGTACAGTGCACAGTAATAAACAAGAGGTCAAATCACAGGCACGGCCGTGCCAGGTGAGTAACATACAGGGTTATTCAAAGAGATCCGAATTGTGGCCGAAAGGTAACCGAACGCTGAAATTCAGTGTACGGTTACCTTTCTTGGCCATTCGGCTATTCAGAGAGCAGGCAGTTCGCCAAATCCTGGTGAATTGCCTGCACATACGGTGCCTGTTTGTTGCCTGTTTGAAGGCAGTGAAATCCCCATAGAGAAGCAATGCTTCATCTATTCAGAGAACAAAAACCAGCAGGGAAAAGTTGCTGAATTGCCCTGATGTTCGGTGGTTTCATTCAGGTTTATTCAGGCGAATCCCATAGGCTTCAATGTTAAAAATATTCCCGGTTTAATTCAATATCTAATAAACCATTTATTATTTTATTCTGCAGTAAAATGTCTCTTTATTTATAGATTTTTTAGGAGCTTTAGACTCGGCAGATTCATAACAGGGACGTGCAGTCAGGGGTGGCAGGGGAGGCAGAGCCTCCCCTGCCATTCCAGTAAATTAATGTGCTCATGGTGTTGTAATGACATGTGATGTGTGTGTATGTACATTTAAACTGTAAATAAATCGTTATTTATACTCATACTCACCTCTCCTCGCTCCCTCGCTGTGCTGGCTTCTTCTCTCTGTCTGCTTTTTTTTCTCCTGCGCTTCCACTTCAGTTTGCCGGCTGCTGTGTGTGTGTAATACACTACACAGACAGCAGGGGCAGCACTGAGCCAGCCTAGGCTACGCAATTTATGCAGCTCAACGCTACGCTAATTGAGGAGCTCAAGCTGGTGGCAGGCACGCTCGTCATTTCCTCCAGGCAATGATGCAAATGAAACCTTGAGCCGATGGGAAAGCTCCATTGTCTCAAGGAATTTTTTTTTTTTTAAAAAAAAGTCCACCACGGGAGGCAGTGCTCCCCATGGTTTGATTGACGCAGGACAGTCATGTGACTGTCCTCGTCAATCATTGGGGCAGGCAGGCAGCACAACTTGTGTGACTGTGACAAACCCCCTCCAGACTGTGCTGAGCGCATGTGCGTGCGATAAAGACACACACACTGTGTGTGTGTTTATCTTTGCGCGCACATGCGCTCAGAGTCAGCACACTGGCGGGGGTGTCACAGCACGTGTGGGTGGATCCTCGCAGCCCAGGCAGCTCCCTCGTCTCTCCGGCGCGGACCACAGCACGAGGTACATTATCTATGTGTGTGTTTGCACTTTCTGAACTGACCAGTCGGATCGGACCTGGACCAAGGGCCCAGACCCAGCCGGGGGCCCCTTTATGAATCTCCCTAGGTCCATGGACTGAAGCGAGGGGTGGGTGGCGCGAAACATTGAAATCCCTGTCCATCGCTTTGACGGGGATTTGAAATTTTCCCAGCGCAGCCTCCGTCTTTCTTAGGACCGAACTGCAGATCAAACCGCAAGGATCCTAAATCTCCGAGTTCCTATCTCCAGAGATTAATGAGTTCTAATCTCCAGAGATAAAACTCCCTGGGCAAATTACTACTCAGAAGTAATTTGCCCTGGGAGTTTTAGTCTCTGGAGATTAGAACTCATTGAAGTCGTTGCTGGGCACTGGCGTAAAGTTACATTCCCCCACAATGCACAGCCTGCTGTTAGAGGATTGAGCACATGGAGCAGGGTGGTGAGTGTGTCTCATCCAGAGGCTGTGGGATCTCTGTGCAGTGTGCAATGATTCCCTGCTGCGTGGAGCCTGCTGTCTGGGGCAATGGGGGGGGGGAGATAAGAGGCTTTTTATTCCCTTTTTTTTTTTCAATGGCCAACACTTTATTTGTCCAACATGACAACCTCTGGCTTTTATTTATCTCAGAAACCACTCAATCTCTAGCCATGCAAAGACATAGAATGAATAGCTTCTGAGATAAAAAAAAAGCCGGAGGTTGTTATGTTGTACAAATAAAGTATAATCCATTGGGGGGGGGGGTGTGTGTTTTTTTTTTCTCCTGGCTGGAACAGCTCCCATCTCATCCCTTATTTAGCACCACCATACTGCATGTACCATTAGCATCATGTGCTGACTCAGGTTTTGTGAGCCAAACTTACTTTGCCTCCGGGCTGCCTGCGCAGTGTTTAGTCATTGGCTGCGCAGTGTGTAGTCATTGGCTGCGCAGGCAGCACGGAGGCAAATAAGTTTAAGGCTAGCCATCTACTGGGTTCATAGTCTGACGACAGACTTTGTTATCAGACTACGGACAACCTAGGTCGTAGGACGGCTGTCTTCCTGGGTCGTCCACTGCAAGCGCCTATGGACAACCCAGGGAGACTGACTGCAGAAAAAAACAAAAAACTGACCTCTGCTATTCTTGTAATAGGTGTTTAAACCAATAAAAATGCATTAAAACGTGTGTAAAGAATAGAAAAGGTCCCTTAAAAAATAATAAAGTCTGTTATAGAATAAAAAAAACAGTATTTAAAAAAAGTTGGGAATCAAAAATTTTGTCCTCTATAAAAATACCAAGTGCAAAAATATGTTCAGAAGAAACTAAATATGGCTGCTGAAAATGAAAAGAATAAACGGTTGAATAAAAACGATAATGAATCATTGCATCACATTACTCTGGTATTTTAGAATCTTATTTATACTTATGTATTTTTTTTTCTCCCAGTGGCATGATTTAGTGGTGAAAATTAATAGTGCCCCCCCCTTATATTGTTCCTAGAGTCGCCACTGCTGCCAGAAAACCCAGCCAGACCAGCGCCTGCCAGCACACCAGTGTCAGCCAGACCAGAGCCTGCCAGCACACCAGTGCCAGCCAGACCAGTGCCCACCAGAACACCAGTGCCAGCAAGACCAGCGCCAGTCAGCCATGCACAAAGTTCAGATGAGTTTGGTGGAGCCAATTTGGGACTATATTCCCTAGATGTCAATAAGCTAACTACATGAAACATTACACATAACGTCTCCTGTAGTTATTTTATCAACAGGAAAAGCCACTCCATTCAAGCTGCAAGCGGAGTTTGTGGCTCAAATGGAGCTGAGATGAGATTTAGAGCACAGAGATCCCATACACTTGATTCTGACAGGCATACAATACATGTCTTTAAAATCCTCCTTCCACCCCTGCTGACCCTACAGGTTTCCATCTCCCCACTCAGGATGGACAAATTTAAAGCTGACAATTTGTGTAATGCTGACTGAAGACAGATCACCCCACACACTGCTTTTGTATTACCCCATTTTTCTCTCTTTAGCTCCCACTTCCCCCACTGCTTGCTTTATATTTGAGATATTGGGCACAGGCTGCTCCTGATTTTTTACACTCCCTTTTTCTCACATATTGCCAGTCCGCAGTATCCTCTAGTTGTCTGGTGCTCTCCTCTCACCACCTCTGATGGGACTCAATGCTGTCTTTTGAGAGACTACCCTCCCCCTTATTATTTCCTGCACCTCTTTGATGGTTGCTATACCATTTATGCATTTGATTGCTAATATATGATAACATGGCTACCTGTTGTCAGCCGTAGCAGGTTTCTGCTGATTTATATTGTGACATGTTTTGCTCCCATTGGTTTAATAGTCCTCAACATTTGTAAATATCACAGTGAGAGTGCCATGCAATATACACTATATTGCCAAACGTATTCGCTCACCCATCCATATGTGAGTCAAGGCACGTGAGCGAATACTTTTGGCAATATAGTGTATATTTTAATTGGTAACCATGAGTATAAATAGTGAAACTCTATTCTCCTATATAACGATAATCAAATGCGTAAATTGTGACAGCGTAACCCTGTGTATATCTGGCTCTGATACTAGCGAGTGCCTCACCAGCCACTGACCTCACCGCACGTCACTGATTCATAATATATCAATATTATATGTATACGTCATGCCCTGCCTGTATATTATAAGAAAAAATGCAATAAAATTCGAATTTTCAAAAATTTACAGCATGTAAAGTGTTTTTTTTTTTCTCTTTTTATCATGCGAGCGTTTGCGATTATATTTTCTATGGGTTGCGCTTGTTAAAAAAAATAGATATCGGGACTCGTTACATTTTCATGGGGGGAAATTACGTGCTTTTTAGCAAACGCCCCCATAGAAAAAAATCATTAGTGCAGCATCATTGTTCACATTATAATTGAAATGTGAACAATATTGCTGCATTAATAAAACAAACAAACAAACTATTTTATTTTTTTATTTTATTTTATTTTTATTATTTTTAATTATTTTTTTACACTTAACATGGTCATGTTTTGGTCATGTTTGATGTTTGGTCATCATTGGAGCCCCCTATCTCCACCATAGGTGCTTTGCACGATGACGCCAGTCGTCAGGGGGAGATCCCGGAAGCTTGGCCAACATCCAAGATGTCGGCCAGCTACGGGAGGGGGCTGCGATACATCTATTGTGCCTGCCGGGGTCCCGGATGCTGGGCTGACATCCAAGATGTCAGCCCGCACCGGGGGGACGCAGCGATTGGCTGGAATCCTGGCTGATCGCTGCCTCTTGTGCTAGACGCAGAGCGCGTCCTTAGCGGCAAAGTGGTTAAAGGTAGCACTCAGAACTTCTTAAAGGTGGTGTTCTCAGACTCTTTTGCGCCTCACAGACATCTTCCAGTTCTCCTATGGTATGCGGATACTCTTTCACCAAGACTGTCCCTCGCCAGGATTCGACTATCACAGTTCTGTATGAATATAATTGATAATCATAGCCACAGACCCAGGCTGGCATACAAAAATCTATATTTATTAAGAATACACTATAAAATAACAGATAAAAAGCATCAATGAAATATAGTAGAAAATCCCAAAATGTGTTTCGTCTCAAAGGACTTATTCAGTCAATGTAGGAGCAGATTCAAAAACTGACCATATAGTGCCCATTCCGGCCAAATAGTGCAGGAATATGGTGTGTTGGGAGTTCCAAAAAGAAGTTTTAAATTTTTCAATTATTTATTTAATTTCGATATTTTATATACTCAAGTGAGGCATCAATGGACAGGTCAGACTTAGACCAATTATGTTTATACATCTAACGGATCACTACAGAGGTCCAAAAGACCCCCTCTTCTCTAAGGGTATTTTGTCAGTAGTTTTGGCCATGATGGGCATGATGACATCAGTACATCAGGAGGA
The DNA here is from genome assembly GCA_009667805.1 of Leptobrachium leishanense. NCBI lineage: Eukaryota > Metazoa > Chordata > Amphibia > Anura > Megophryidae > Leptobrachium > Leptobrachium leishanense. The sequence continues at coordinate 191,816,439 of CM019065.1, forward strand.
GGTCCCACAGAGGGTCTGACTTATAGCAAGTCAAACCACCACAGGAGAACGGCCAGATTGGCCACAAATTGTCCCGATGCTGCAGGTAGGTAGCAACATGTGGGGGACGTCCTCTGGTTATAGCTGTGACACCCTGTCACGTTCTTGCCATGCCCCCTGGTGGTGAGAGCGGAGCTCATCAGCTTGGAGGATTCTTGTGCCAAGTCAATGCAGACCATCTGTCACGGATTCCCTATGGAGATAGGTATATGATCCCTGTACGCAAGGTTGCCCTAATATTCCGATCCTTGTAGTGGTCGGTTATAGTGACTAAATAGAGCACAGTCTGAGACAAGAGCGTGTATATATATATATATATAAATGTTTGCAAACAGACGCCGGATATCTGTAAACAGCACTGAGGATCCAAATAACAAAAACACAGGAGCAATATATTGCCAGAATCAGGTGTAAACAGAAGAGTAATCGGTTGCCACAGCCAGGGGTCAAGATTAGAACACAAGAATGGTCGTTATCCAAAGCCAAGAGGTCTATACACAAGAGGTTTATGCACGAGAGTAGTCGTTTATCCAAAACCAAGAGGTTTATACACAAGAGTGGTCGTTATCCAAAGCCAGAAGGTCACAAAACAATATATTATTATACAGAATGCTGGGAGCACTGTGTGAATGTGAGAACATGACAGCGCGCTGATCTGGGCTAACTGAAGGCCTTAAATACCAGATCGCGTGCTATGTTTAAGTGGCCCTGCCCCTCCGGGCGTCATGTGATCGGCGCCGGCGTGCATTATAATCCAGGGCTCGGCAAGCGAGCAGCGTGGAGGAGGCTGCTGGGCGCCAGAGGTACGTGACACCATCTCTCATGGGCTGATAGTCTGTGGCCACATGACCTGCTCAGCCCTATATATAGGACCAGCAGTTTCCTAGTTCTCTGGTCCAGGATAGGTTTCCCTCTCTGAGTACCTGCATTTGCAATTCTTGTCTGAGTTGTTCCGTGTTTGACTTTTGGCGTATTTTTGGATATCCTCTTGTTTTCTCCCTGTATCCTGTACCGTGCGTCACTGATACCTGTGTATGACTTCTGGCTATTTTTCTGGTTTATTATCTTGTCTGCTCCCTGGAACCTGCATTCTGATTTCTCATGATTTGACCTTGGCGTGTATGACCTGTTTATCTGGCTCCTGATCCCTGCGGCAGACTGACGTTTCTATATTCTTGTTCATGTTCTGTATATTCTGTATTATGGTCTTTGTCTGTATTGTTCAGCATCATAGTTTATTCTGTATAAGGGGCCAACTAAGGACCTCTTTGTTGTTTCACGGTTCTATGTTTGATGCTGGGCATGTCTTGTTGTTTTCTGTTTTTTGTACCCTCTTGTGTTATTCTGGCGTTTAACCTACTACTCTGTAATCTGTATAGTCAGAAGACCACTCAAGGATTTTACCCCCAAGTGCAGGGCTCCCCATTGTGTCTGTATCCTGTTCTGTCATCTCTGGTCCTATTGCCACTGTGTGCTGGGCTTTGCATCATGCAGCAATGCACATACTAAGCACCCTAAAGGGCCCCCCTTACCATCTGTAGGGGGTGTTCATGACACATCCCAGGGCAACCCTCACATGTCATCAGCATTGAAGGGGTTAATAGGCTACTACTTAATGAAATGTTCTTGTTCTTTTTTTTTTATGTTGCTGATATCTTACATGTGCTTTGTTTTTCTCTTGTATGTTTAGTTAAGAAAATATTTTACTCTACATGTGTCACTGGGTACATAAATTTTGTGATCCTTTGTGCTGTAGTCCCCCCCCCCCATGGTATCTTTCCATCACTTGCTCCTCACTATGTGGCAATGGCCATAGAATAAAGTCTATAGATAAATCACTGAATGAAATCATTGTATTGTATAGTGTGGGATGTATTCAATGGACATCACCAGGGGGTAGATTTGAGGTCTTTTAAGCTCCCTGTTTGTAGGAAATGTTGTTTACGATTGTAGTAAATGTTGCATCAAGGAAAATATGCACAAAATGGAAACAAGAGCTAAAAAACCCTAATTTTATTTTTCCTTTTTACATTCAATCACTTCAGAAAAATTATAAGGTGGTTTTATTTGTAATGCACAAGTGAACTACTTACAGCTTATGCAAGTGGTAGTGTCCCTTTAAGTTAACGAGTGGAGCTGTTATACTTAATGGCTGAGTGTCATGGGGCACATGGCTGGAGCCATGGTGGGCCCTTTATACAGGGTGTTGTTAAGCCCTTAAGGCAGGTTTGTTGCTGGCTGCATGGTGCAGAGCACAGCACACAGAATATACACAGATGTTGGCCACTAATGACAGAACAGGTTACACACACAAGAGGAATCCCTGCACTGGGGTAAGCTCCTTATAGTGGCCTTCTGAATCTAGGCAGGATACAGGGCAAGAGTTAAACACCACAATAACAGGGGTAGGCAAGAGACAACAATACCAAATGCCAGGCAGCAAACACAGAACCCTAAACTAGAAATTAGGTCTTTAAGCTGGCCTCTAACACAGACTATAATATGCTGATGGACAAATGCACAAAGACAAGAAAACAGGACACACAGAATATAAACAGGAATAAGAGTAGTCAGAGAATGCCAGAAGGTCTAAATACCAGAATTGAGCCATATGCCAGTGATGGAGAACCAGGAGAACAGGTCAGACAAGACAGGTTACAGGCAGCAGACAAGAGAATAGTCAAATACCAAGCACAAATCATACACAGTGTGACATTGAATGTAGCAATACAAGGAACAAGACTCTCAGGAACTGGACCCATCCACGAGCAGGGAGCTAATGCCCTGCTAGCCATATTTATGGGAACTAGGCAGGTCATGTGACCACAGGCCAGATCAGTCACAGGGAATTCAGGAGCGGAGAGCCTGGACTGGCTAGCCCAGAACTCCTCAAGAGCTGGCCTGGATCGCTCTCACCACTGACACTGAGATTGAATAGGGCATGTGTTTTTTTTCCTTTCATAGAACATCACATACGATTATTGTGTTTAAACACGTTAGATACAAGTAACATCGTTATAATTGATTTGCTATGTGGGCACATACTGAATTCAATTATGTACTCATTCACACAGAGCAAGTTTCTTTGTTTTTTTATTTTGTAGGTCAATCTAGAGTATCAGTCTATTAACCCCTTAACGCCGCGGGACTTACAGTTACGTCCTGCATTAGGCGGGCTTTAACGCCGCAGGACGTAACTGTACGTCCCCGGCGTCTATAGCCCCCCGGCGGCAGATACTCACCTGCTCCGGCGGCTCCCGCGCTGCTCTGACTCCCACGGAGTCAGACCGGCACTTTTGGTTTAGGAGTCCCCTCCCAGCCGGAGCAGGGGAAGTGCCTGGAGGGGAGGGGGGGATCCTTTTGGATCCCTCTCCCTCCCCATCGCCGGGGGCTATCAGCTAATGCCAGGCATCCCTGGAAAGGGCACAGCCTGGCCTTTCCAGGGATGTATGGCATTAACCCCTTGATGGCAAGGCTGTGACCCAGCACCAATCGGTGCCAGGTCACAGCCTTTTTCCGGTGGGGGCCGCCATCTTGGATGGCAGCCCCACCTCCGGGACTCCCCTCGTCCACTGACGTCATCGGGCGTGGCCCGATGATGTCAGTTAACCAGGGAACCCCTAGCTGCCAGGGGATTTCCTAAGGAATTCCCATGGTGGAGATAGGGGGGTTCTTTGAACCCCTTTATCTCACGATCAGTGACAGCTAGGGGGTCATGTAAGGTATCATTTGAAAGGCCTGATCATGGCCTTTCGAATGATATCAAACATGACCATATTACTTGTAAAATAAAAGTGAAAAAATAAATAAAAATAAAATAATAAAAAAATAATTAATTAAAAATAAAAACGTGCTTTTTTAATTTTTTTTAATGCAGCACTATTGTTCACATTTCAATTATAATGTGAACAATGATGCTTCACTAATGATTTTTTTTTGGGGGTTTAGCTAAAATCACGTAATTTCTCTCCAAAAAAAAAAAAAGTTCAAATTTCTTTAACAAGTCTACCCCATAGAATATATCCGCAAAGTCTCGGGTAATAAAATGCAAATGAAAAACACTTTACACACTGTGGATGATTGAAATTTTATTGAAAATTAACATTTTTTTTGCAATTTTGTTATAGCATTTTCGCAGGGCATGACATATACATATAATAATGATATATTAGTAATCTGCCAAGTCTGCCGGAAAGAACGATATATAATTTATCTGGGTGGTACAATAATATGTGCCTTAAAACCGCGTTTAAAACCGTCAAAGTGAGCTCAGTAAACTTCTACTTCGAAACAGCGCCGAACTTGTAAAATTACTCCCGTCCTTAAGGGGTTAAATGTAAAGTCTACATGTTTACATATTTACTTTGCTGTTAACAATTTTTTTGTTGTTGTCAGGTTATATGCATATATCAGGCCTACAGCTAATGTACAATTATCTGGACTGAGATTCATACTAGGTGGTTTTGTAACTTTTTAACAATCCACATTCATAAAAGTTACGTAACACCATCAAGTCAGTCCGTTGTCTGTACAGTAAAGTTTTTTAAACAAATGCAGCTCCTGGTATATTTTGACATTGTAAATCAGATTTTGTTCAGCGTTAAGTAGTGTCGACAGCGTAAGTGTTCCAGATTTATTGTGCATATGAAATTTTACAAAGTAAATAATTTACAGCGAGCTTATTACAGTAACATTCACTACACTGGTAGCGGGAGACTATAGAGGGCTTGTTTCCAATGTTATTTTCCAAGTCCATGGATAGTTTTATGTGGTTGTTTATTTGCAACATAAGTAATTTCCATGGAAACCATAGCTAGAGATCCATTGTATGGTATCTGAGCTGCAGAGTGCTTCTTAAAATATCCTTTTATACATATGAACTTTCATCTTTTTTATAAGCGTGTCACAGGTGACAGAATTAATAACAAACTACATTCATTTTTTTGCTTTCACAATATTCTCTTGCATGTGGGCAAGACTACCTCAAGTGACATAATCTGTGCAAATTTCAAAATTCATGTTAAATTTATTTAACAGTGATTATTAGAACTGCTATTTGTAATTGCAAAAAATAGGCAAACTTTCTTTGTATAATTCGGGTACATACTCTTTAGTGTGCAGAAGAGCATTTACAATGCAGACGTGTCAGGGCACGACATCACAGCCATATCAAATTATTTTCTTTGTACCTCATTACTGAATCATAGTTGAACCCTTTAGTAGAAGAGCAAGAGGTTCAACCTTTGAATAAACCATTTAGCGGAAGTAAAGGCACAAGCAAACAAACCAAAATAGAATCTATAAAAACACTTTCTTGTCCATTCATTAAAGGTGAAACTCAGGAGAATTGGCGGGAGAAGTGGAAATTCTAGGTCACAATAGCTAAACCAGAAAAATCCTCCCTTTTATCTCATTTTCCAACTTGACTGTTTGGTCTAGATCAGTGTTTCCCAAACCTGTCCTCGGGACCCTCAACTGGGCCAGATTTTGCAGATCACCTTGGAAGTGCAGACTGAATCCTGCAAACACTGAGCAGCAAATCATATCACCTGTGCTGTGCTTAAGATATCTGGAAAAAGTGGCGAGGCCGAGGGTCCTGAGGACAGGTTTGGGAAACACTTGTCTAGATTGTTCTCTTCTCCTGCCAAGTCTCATTAGTTTCACCTTTAGTGAATAAATCTGTACTATGTAACAAAAAGCTCCAAAACACTAACTAGTATTTTGTCTATGCTTGTCTGTGAATTACTTCATCAGACCTTATTAGAGATATGTGGATGACTCAGACATGGTTTACTATAAGTATGTCACCACCTTGTGGATGCATCTAAAAATGACACTCCAATAAAAGTAATGGATTTAAAAAAGTAGTGCACATTTAAATGCTTCCAAATACACTCATAGATTAAATTCCCCTAGAGCTCATTTACATTTGCAGGGACCTCTGCATACTCTATAGTAACTATTACGTTTATGCTATCTTATCTCTACAGATCTATGAAGATCGTTTTTCTTCTTTTGTTTTAGGTCTGTAGATTAATGATATACCTATCCCCGGTTAGACTTTATGGATGTGTATTTAGGAGCTATTAAATAAGAGATATTAAATAATATTAGATATTATTTAGATAATAATATTAGATATATAAGGTGACAACATTATTTAATAATACTGAAATTGAGTGACTAGATACTGCGAGCTATATTCTATTCTTGACGATAACATGGAGACGGTAAGCAGGAAAATCTGCGCATGCAGATTCTCTCTTGCCGTCTCCATGTTAATGTCGTATTCTGGGAAGGTGCTATCTCAGCATCTCGTCCCGGAAATGCAGCGCTAACCTCCCTGATACTCGCATTAGTACTTTCCGGCCACCACAGCTATCAGCTCCTGGAGTCCATACGACTTGCACTTTTGGGCCGCAAGATCGCACAGTGCGTTGGAATGATCGCGGAGGGAGACTAGGAACTATTTGTTCCCAGTATCACTCACCTCTCGAGGGTGGATCGGACCACTATTTTCACCGTGGGATGAGACGTGAATATGGGATTTAATGTTTTTTTTTTAGAGAATGTTAAAAGATTTTTCTTTTGCAGAATCATTTAGCACCAGCTTTTTGGAGGTGGTAAAATGTTTGCATACGTGTCCCGACGGTAAAGTGCACCAGCACTTTGTAATATCTCACTTGTCGAGACGCTAAAAATAGATTGCACTCCCCATGTTAAGTGTAGGAGACGCTTAAGTATAGTATGCTCAAACAAGCTGCGAGGCACAAAACTTTTTAACCTGACTGTAGCATCAAGATCAGAATATCGATGCCAGGAGTCAAAATTACGTATCCTAGCGCTACCCAGTGGCGTAGCGTGGGGGGGGGGCTGTGGCCCCGGGCGCAGTTTTGTTAGGGGCGCATTTGCGCCCCTAAAACTGGCCCGGGGGTTGAGGGGACCCAGATGCCGGGCAGCGCGGGAGTGCCTGCCCGGTCCTGAAGAGTCCGTCCTGTTAAAGGGAAGCGGCTGCGTGCAGGCACAGGTCACGTGGTCCGGCTAATCAGGTGGCCGGACCGCGTGACCTGCACACGCACGCCACGCAGCCGCATCCCCTTCAACAGGACGGACTCTTCAGGACCGGGCAGGCACTCCCGCGCTGCCCGGCATCTGGGTTCCCTCAACCCCTGCCGGAGCTGGAGCAATATCCAGGTGAGAGCTGGGCAAATCCATGTGTAAGCTGGGCAAATCCATGGGCTGGGGGAAAATCCATGAGCTGGGGGCAAATCCATGAGCTGGGCAAATCCATGAGCTGGGGGCAAATCCATGAGCTGGGGCAAATCCATGAGCTGGGGGCAAATCCATGAGCTGGGCAAATCCATGAGCTGGGGCAAATCCATGAGCTGGGGCAAATCCATGTGTGAGCTGGGGCAAATCCATGTGTGAGCTGGGGCAAATCCATGAGCTGGGGGCAAATCCATGAGCTGGGGGCAAATCCATGACCTGGGGCAAATCCATGAGCTGGGCAAATCCATGAGCTGGGGCAAATCCATGAGCTGGGGGCAAATCCATGAGCTGGGGCAAATCCATGTGTGAGCTGGGGCAAATCCATGTGTGAGCTGGGGCAAATCCATGAGCTGGGGGCAAATCCATGAGCTTGGGGGAAATCCATGAGCTGGGGCAAATCCATGAGCTGGGGGCAAATCCATGAGCTGGGGGCAAATCCATGACCTGGGGCAAATCCATGACCTGGGGGCAAATCCATGACCTGGGCAAATCCATGAGCTGGGGGCAAATCCATGAGATGGGGCAAATCCATGTGTGAGCTGGGGCAAATCCATGTGTGAGCTGGGGCAAACCCATGAGCTGGGGGCAAATCCATGAGCTGGGGGCAAATCCATGAGCTGGGCAAATCCATGACCTGGGGGCAAATCCATGAGCTGGGGGCAAATCCATGTGTGAGCTGGGGCAAATCCATGTGTGAGCTGGGGCAAATCCATGAGCTGGGGGCAAATCCATGAGCTGGGCAAATCCATGACCTGGGGGCAAATCCATGAGCTGGGGCAAATCCATGAGCTGGGCAAATCCATGAGCTGGGGCAAATCCATGAGCTGGGGCAAATCCATGAGCTGGGGGCAAATCCATGAGCTGGGCAAATCCATGAGCTGGACAAATCCATGTGTGAGCTGGGGCAAATCCATGTGTGAGCTGGGGCAATATCCATGTGAGAGCTGGGGCAATATCGATAACGTGTCCACAGGTGGGGGGGGCGCACAATTCTTGGCTGGCCCCGGGCGCTGACAACCCACGCTACGCCACTGGGTGGTACTGAGTCTCTGTACCACCTGACTGGCCGGACCGCGTGACCTGCGCACGCACGCCACGCAGCCGCATCCCCTTCAACAGGACGGACTCTTCAGAACCGGGGAGGCACTCCCGCGCTGCCCGGCATCTGGGTCCCCTCAACCCCTGCCGGAGCTGGAGCAATATCCAGGTGAGAGCTGGGCAAATCCATGTGTAAATTGGGCAAATCCATGAGCTGGGGGCAAATCCATGAGCTGGGGGCAAATCCATGAGCTGGGCAAATCCATGAGCTGGGGCAAATCCATGAGCTGGGGCAAATCCATGTGTGAGCTGAGGCAAATCCATGAGCTGGGGGCAAATCCATGAGCTGGGGGCAAATCCATGAGCTGGGGCAAATCCATGTGTGAGCTGGGGCAAATCCATGAGCTGGGGGCAAATCCATGAGCTGGGCAAATCCATGAGCTGGGGGCAAATCCATGACCTGGGGGCAAATCCATGAGCTGGTGCAAATCCATGACCTGGGGGCAAATCCATGAGCTGGGGCAAATCCATGTGTGAGCTGGGGCAAATCCATGACCTGGGGGCAAATCCATGAGCTGGGGGCAAATCCATGAGCTGGGGCAAATCCATGTGTGAGCTGGGGCAAATCCATGTGTGAGCTGGGGCAAATCCATGAGCTGGGGGCAAATCCATGAGCTGGGGGCAAATCCATGACCTGGGGGCAAATCCATGACCTGGGGGCAAATCCATGAGCTGGGGGCAAATCCATGACCTGGGGGCAAATCCATGAGCTGGTGCAAATCCATGTGTGAGCTGGGGCAAATCCATGTGTGAGCTGGGGCAAATCCATGAGCTGGGGGCAAATCCATGAGCTGGGCAAATCCATGACCTGGGGCAAATCCATGAGCTGGGGCAAATCCATGTGTGAGCTGGGGCAAATCCATGTGTGAGCTGGGGCAAATCCATGAGCTGGGGGCAAATCCATGAGCTGGGCAAATCCATGAGCTGGGGGCAAATCCATGTGCTGGGGCAAATCCATGAGCTGGGGCAAATCCATGAGCTGGGGGCAAATCCATGAGCTGGGGGCAAATCCATGACCTGGGGGCAAATCCATGACCTGGGCAAATCCATGAGCTGGGGGCAAATCCATGAGATGGGGCAAATCCATGTGTGAGCTGGGGCTAATCCATGTGTGAGCTGGGGCAAATCCATGAGCTGGGGGCAAATCCATGAGCTGGGCAAATCCATGACCTGGGGGCAAATCCATGAGCTGGGGGCAAATCCATGTGTGAGCTGGGGCAAATCCATGTGTGAGCTGGGGCAAATCCATGAGCTGGGGGCAAATCCATGAGCTGGGCAAATCCATGAGCTGGGGGCAAATCCATGACCTGGGGGCAAATCCATGACCTGGGCAAATCCATGAGCTGGGGGCAAATCCATGACCTGGGGCAAATCCATGAGCTGGGGGCAAATCCATGAGCTGGGTCAAATCCATGTGTGAGCTGGGGCAAATCCATGTGTGAGCTGGGGCAAATCCATGTGTGAGCTGGGGCAAATCCATGAGCTGGGGGCAAATCCATGAGCTGGGGGCAAATCCATGACCTGGGGGCAAATCCATGAGCTGGGCAAATCCATGAGCTGGGGGCAAATCCATGAGCTGGTGCAAATCCATGTGTGAGCTGGGGCAAATCCATGTGTGAGCTGGGGCAAATCCAAGAGCTGGGGGCAAATCCATGAGCTGGGGGCAAATCCATGAGCTGGGCAAATCCATGACCTGGGGCAAATCCATGAGCTGGGGGCAAATCCATGAGCTGGGGGCAAATCCATGAGCTGGGGCAAATCCATGTGTGAGCTGGGGCAAATCCATGTGTGAGCTGGGGCAAATCCATGAGCTGGGGGCAAATCCATGAGCTGGGCAAATCCATGAGCTGGGGGCAAATCCATGAGCTGGGGCAAATCCATGAGCTGGGGGCAAATCCATGAGCTGGGGCAAATCCATGACCTGGGGGCAAATCCATGACCTGGGCAAATCCATGAGCTGGGGGCAAATCCATGAGATGGGGCAAATCCATGTGTGAGCTGGGGCAAATCCATGTGTGAGCTGGGGCAAATCCATGAGCTGGGGGCAAATCCATGAGCTGGGGGCAAATCCATGAGCTGGGCAAATCCATGAGCTGGGGGCAAATCCATGAGCTGGGGGCAAATCCATGTGTGAGCTGGGGCAAATCCATGTGTGAGCTGGGGCAAATCCATGTGTGAGCTGGGGCAAATCCATGAGCTGGGGGCAAATCCATGACCTGGGGGCAAATCCATGAGCTGGGGGCAAATCCATGAGCTGGGGGCAAATCCATGAGCTGGGGCAAATCCATGAGCTGGGCAAATCCATGAGCTGGGGCAAATCCATGAGCTGGGGCAAATCCATGAGCTGGGCAAATCCATGAGCTGGACAAATCCATGTGTGAGCTGGGGCAAATCCATGTGTGAGCTGGGGCAATATCCATGTGAGAGCTGGGGCAATATCGATAACGTGTCCACAGGTGGGGGGGGCGCACAATTCTTGGCTGGCCCCGGGCGCTGACAACCCACGCTTCGCCACTGGGTGGTACTGAGTCTCTGTACCACCTGACTGGCCGAACCGCGTGACCTGCGCACGCACGCCACGCAGCCGCATCCCCTTCAACAGGACGGACTCTTCAGGACCGGGCAGGCACTCCCGCGCTGCCCGGCATCTGGGTCCCCTCAACCCCTGCCGGAGCTGGAGCAATATCCAGGTGAGAGCTGGGCAAATACATGTGTAAGCGGGGCAAATCCATGAGCTGGGGGCAAATCCATGAGCTGGGCAAATCCATGAGCTGGGGGCAAATCCATGACCTGGGGGCAAATCCATGAGCTGGGCAAATCCATGAGCTGGGGGCAAATCCATGAGCTGGTGCAAATCCATGTGTGAGCTGGGGCAAATCCATGTGTGAGCTGGGGCAAATCCATGAGCTGGGGGAAAATCCATGAGCTGGGCAAATCCATGACCTGGGGGCAAATCCATGAGCTGGGGGCAAATCCATGAGCTGGGGGCAAATCCATGAGCTGGGGCAAATCCATGTGTGAGCTGGGGCAAATCCATGTGTGAGCTGGGGCAAATCCATGAGCTGGGGGCAAATCCATGAGCTGGGGGCAAATCCATGAGCTGGGCAAATCCATGAGCTGGGGGCAAATCCATGAGCTGGGGGCAAATCCATGAGCTGGGGCAAATCCATGAGCTGGGGCAAATCCATGAGCTGGGGGCAAATCCATGAGCTGGGCAAATCCATGTGTGAGCTGGGGCAAATCCATGTGTGAGCTGGGGCAAATCCATGAGCTGGGGCAAATCCATGAGCTGGGCAAATCCATGAGCTGGGGGCAAATCCATGTGTGAGCTGGGGCAAATCCATGAGCTGGGGCAAATCCATGAGCTGGGGCAAATCCATGACCTGGGGCAAATCCATGAGCTGGGCAAATCCATGACCTGGGGGCAAATCCATGACCTGGGGGCAAATCCATGAGCTGGGGGCAAATCCATGAGCTGGGCAAATCCATGAGCTGGGGCAAATCCATGAGCTGGGGCAAATCCATGTGTGAGCTGGGGCAAATCCGTGTGTGAGCTGGGGCAAATCCGTGTGTGAGCTGGGGCAAATCCATGAGCTGGGGGCAAATCCATGAGCTGGGGGAAAATCCATGAGCTGGGCAAATCCATGACCTGGGGCAAATCCATGAGTTGGGGGCAAATCCATGAGCTGGGGGCAAATCCATGAGCTGGGGCAAATCCATGAGCTGGGCAAATCCATGAGCTGGGGCAAATCCATGAGCTGGGGGCAAATCCATGAGCTGGGGCAAATCCATGTGTGAGCTGGGGCAATATCCATGTGAGAGCTGAGGCAATATCGATAACGTGTCCACAGGTGGGGGGGGGGCGCACAATTCTTGGCTGGCCCTGTGCGCTGACAACCCACGCTACGCCACTGGCGCTACCAATTACATATCGAGATGTAACATTAGCACCAACTATGGAATACTGCCCTATGTCTGATACAATTTTCCCATGTAGCGGTACATACAATAACCCTAAGTGACATAGGTTTTGTCTATTATGTACTAGCACTCATAGATCAGTAGGGTCTGTTGCAGCCACTCTTCCTTGCTAATACTGTAGGATATAATTTTAGATCCATATTTGTTAAGCCACTCAATATAAGTCTGTTACATGGATACAGACACAAACCTTTATTTCTTTTCTTTCCTTGCTGTTTTACACATATCCTTTTAGAAGTAAAATAATAAACTTTACGGCTTAAGTACCACATACTCGTTTATACTACCTCCCTATTATATGTTAATGTTGTTATGGAGAGTGAGCAAGGATCTATATCCCTCTTTGCATATAATCAGAGAAGATTATTTGCCATGCTAATTTACTTGTCTGAGCCACTGGCTGCGCACTTATACAGGCCATGGCAGAGCTTTTCATATAGCACTAAGAGTAAAAAAAAACTACAAAGGTCAATATGGTCCAATAAAGCAGCTAGAATTCACAAAGGTCTAATCATATTATTAGGGAATGGATGTTTCTTCTTCTTTTACAAAACTGGATAGAGCAAAGCAGACTTTTTTTTTATACTGAAATTTTTTATTATGGTCAAGCATAGGTACAGTAAAATATAAAGAAACGAAAAGGCCACGCAGGGCCCCATAAAAGGTCAGCAGAAAATATCATAGAAACATCCATAGGAGGCTATCAGGGCAACAAGGGCAGCAGGCAATATACAAACGCATAGACACGGAAGTATCAAAAGCATAAGATGGGCCCAAAAGGGGAGGGAAAGAGAAAAAAAGGTATAGGATGGCTAAAGGCCGCTACCGTGACTTTCCAGGCACGCTCCCCAGTCCCAAAGGGGCCCTAGGAGGCCATGGAAGACAAGTGTCATGAGGCCCAGGTACCCAAGGGCCAAATATCGCAGGCAGAGTGTTACATCCTCAGCCCCTGCTGTGCTTCCTGGGGGGTCTGGGCAAGGTTCAGTGCCAAGAGCTGGCTGACTGCCAGCATTAGGGAATGGCCGAGAGGTGTCCAAGGGGGCGGGGCCTGGCATGGTCACGAGGAGCCGCCGGGTTTAAAACAGGGCGCGAGGAGTTGCCTCGTCGCCCTGTTGTGGAGTTCTGTTCCCGCATCACTAAGCTGATCCTATTATTGATTCTGTTGCGCTGAGCTCAGCGTCCAGACACGCCCCAAAGCAAACTTTAAGAACTAGTCGATTGATCCTTAAGGCTCAAAGCTTTAAATTTACTAAGTTATTTTGTATAAGTAAATATATTTTCATATGTAATTAATCAATAGGTGCAAACAATAATGAAATGTGCGGAATATTCTAATGACCCTAATCATCTTCTGACAGAATGGCAATACAGAGCAGGAATTCTAAATAAACAGGAGCTTTACTGCTTGGATAGGGTTTTAAAGGACAGTTTAAATTATGTCAAATTATGCCAAGGAATGTCATTGGCCATTAAGGAATTTAATAGGCACTGATATTACTGTTATTACTAACAATACTATTCTACAAATATATTGCTGTTTGCTGTTTTAATGCAGTGAAAAAGTGAACATGGGATTTTCAAACCTACAGAAACAGAATCACTGCAATATACAGCCTCTAAAGAGGAATGTAATGCACTTTCTAGTTTATTTATAGTACTGCTAAATTTGTCATTGCTGTAAATAGAAGATAATAAAAATTGTGATTTGTATTCTAGAGGTATTGAATGATTTTAAATGAAGAAGAGACATTCTCTTCACACACTTCTCAAGCTATTTTAGATTAATTACAGGTATTAAAGTTAATGCCATCAGAATTATGTGCAAAGCAAAGAAACAAGCTTGGATTCCTGCCTTTTGTTCTATCACCTAATAGTCACATTGCAAGTAAGTGTCGTATTTCTGATTCCTTTTCTGCTGTAATGATGGGCATTTTCGCTCTACTGCCTTAGGTAGATTCTTTACAATGAAGATAGTACATCATTTAAAGGGCCACTACCACCAAAAAATGAAATGTTCTTTTCTTTATTTTATGTTGCTTTTATCTTACATGTGCTTTGATTTTCTCTGGATATAACCATCAGCACATAGCAGTATCTGTTTCATTCAGAATAGTGATACAGTTTCAAAATTTCATTAATGAATCATTCTGTATGGCACTTAAGCTTGACAAGCGATTCAACAAAAGGCAGCTAAAGCATGATGAGAGTTCTCAAAATTCAGGTTTATGTACACATGAGCAAATACAATCTGGCTATATTTACTGATGTGGCCAACATAAACCTGCACTTTGGGGAGCTTGGTTGTGCTTTATCCAAAGGTTACTGAATGGCTTGTGAATGTGGACATTAGCTACTCTAGCTTTTTAAGCTCTAAGATAAATACCTTCCCCCATTTCAAGCAGTGAATTATTATTTTATTATTATTCTTTATTTATAAAGCGCCAGCATATTCCGCAGCGCTGTACAATAAGCACAGTATAGACAGGGTTACAATACATTGAACAACATTTGACAAACAGTACAGGAGGAGATGAGGGCCCTATTCCCGTAGGAACTCACAATCTGGGAGGGTTGGGGTTGGAAACAGGAGGAGAGGACTGTAAGGTGAGAGTGATTGATGGTTGCGTCAGTGAGTTGGGTGGTAGGCTTCCCTAAATAGGAATGATTTAAGGGAGCGTTTGAAGGAAGAGAAGTTAGGGGAAAGTCTGACAGTACGAGGGAGAGCGTTCCAGAGAGTGGGGCTGCGCGTGAGAAATCCTGCAGTCTATCATGGGAAGAGGTGATGCGGGGAGAAGCTAGGCGCAGGTCACTGTTTGACCTTAGGGAGCGGCTGGGGTGTATTTGGTGATTAGTGAGGACAGGTAGTGGGGAGCTGAGTTAGTGAGGCTTTTGTAGGTAAGGATAAGGATTTTGAACTTAATTCTGCAGTGGATGGGGAGCCAGTGAAGGGACTCGCAGAGGGGAGCGGCAGAGACAGAGCGGCGGGTGAGGTGAATTAGCCTGGCGGAGGCGTTCAGGATGGATTGTAGGGGGGAGAGGTGGGACAGAGGGAGGCCAGATAAGAGATTATTGCAATAGTCGAGTCGGGAGATTACCAGGGCGTGTATGAGTTGTTTTGTGGCGACAGCGGTAAGAAATGGCCGAATTCTGTAAATATTACGCAGTTGGTATCGGCAGGAGGAGGAAAGAGACTTGATGTGGGGGATGAAGGAAAGAGCAGAGTCAAGTGTAACTCCAAGACAGCGAACTTGGTTTGAATGCATGTATCTATATACACTTGTATTTTTTATTTTTGTATTGAGAACATAAAATACATAAATAGCAAAAATAGGACATACTATACAAATCTGTATATAATATCCAACAAAAATATCATATGCCATTCACAAAAAACTATACACCTATATATACCTGAATGCATACATACCGGTAGCTTACATCTATGACTTCTTTCTCCTTTCTCCATAATTCTTAAGCTTATTAGACCTTCCTCAAAAAAATAATAAGCTACTACCCCAATATTTATTTACAGACTATTAAAGTTTCTTAAAATCTGACCTCGTCCAGGGCCCCCAAATCTTTACAAAATCCACAATAGAATTATAAACCACAGCTGTTAATTCATCCATAATCTTCGTATCTCGTATTTTTTATAATAATTTGCACCCTGTCCGGTAGGTCCATCTATGCCCATTTTTCTGCTGGCTATTCATTTTTTATTATTGATTTTTAATATACAGGGTTATTCAAAGACATCCGAATGGCTGCCGAAAGGTAACCGAATGCTGAAAATCAGCGTTCGGTTACCATTCTTGGCCTTTCGGCTATTCAGAGAGCAGGCAGTTCGCCAAATGTTGGAGAATTGCCTGCACATACGGTGCCTGTTCGAGGGCAGTGAAATCCCCATAGCTTCGTCTATTCAGAGAACAAAAACCAGCAGTGAAAAGTTGCCGAATTGCCCTGCCATTCGGTTGCTTCATGCGGCAGATTTATTCAGGCGAATCCCATAGGCTTCAATGTTAAAAATATACCAATTTTAATTCAATATCTATTAAACCATTTATTATAATATTCTGCAGTAAAAAGTCTATTTATAGATTTTTTTTTGGGATATTTTAAGCATTTTTTTGCCAAAATTTTTTTTTATTTTTAATTTTTTTTTAAACGTTTGTTCTTTTTTCTGTAACAGCCTTTTGTATTATCATTCCTTGGACCTCATATGTAAATTTCAGACATTTTCGCTCATTAGTTTCTTTGCAACTAACATTTCACTTTTCAAACATTCAAGCAAAATTTTTTTTGATTTTTTTTAACTCCATTCGTTTGCGGTGCCGGGTTTTTCCAGCGGCTGCGCTGCGTGTGATCGACTCCTGTTCGGGTTTTTCCCACGGGGTTAATCCAGATGTTTTTGACGGTTTCGGTGTGCCTTCGCCAGGCTTTGCGGTGAGTTTTCCCTGTATTACGGCGGCCCTGTGGTGCTTGCTGAATACACCGCAGGTTCACCGAAATGGGATTGCCAAATCGAACCGAATTGAAGAGAACGAAAAGTCACCGAACGTGCGGTGACTTTTCGATTCTCTTTGAATAATCCTGATAGTTTTTATTTGGGTTTATAAATAAATCTACGTTGGTATATACAGTCAGGTCCAGAAATATTGGGACATCGACACAATTCTAACATATTTTGGCTCTATACCACAATGGAGTTGGAATGAAACAAACACAATGTGCTTTAACTACAGACTGTCAGCTTTAATTTGAGGGTATGTATACATCCAACTCAGGTGAAAGGTGTAGGACTTACAGCAGTTTGCAGATGTGTCTCCCACTTGTTAAGGGACCATAGGTAATGGGACAGAATAATAATCATAAATCAAACTTTCCCTTCTTAATACTTGGTTGCAAATCCTTTGCAGTCAAGCACAGCCTGAAGTCTGGAACGCATAGACATCACCAGATGCTGGGTTTCATCCCTGGTGATGCTCTGCCAGGCCTCTACTGCAACTGTCTTCAGTTCCTGCTTGTTCTTGGGGCATTTTCCCTTCAGTTTTGTCTTCAGCAAGTGAAATACATGCTCAATGGGATTCAGGTTAGGTGATTGACTTGGCCATTGCATAACATTCCACTTCTGTCCCTTCAAAAATTCTTCAGTTGCTTTTGCAGTATGCTTTGGGTCATTGTCCATCTGCACTGTGAAGCGCCGTCCAATGAGTTCTGTAGCATTTGGCTGAATGTGAGCAGATAATATTGCCCGAAACACTTCAGAATTCATCCTGCTGATTTTGTCAGCAGTCACATCATCAATACATACAAGAGAACCAGTTCCATTGGCAGCCATACATGCCCACGCCATGACACTACTACCACCATGCTTCACTGATGAGGTGGTAAGCTTAGGATCTTGAGCAGTTCCTTTCCTTCTCCATACTCTTCTCTTCCCATCACTCTGGTACAAATTGATCTTGGTCTCATCTGTCCATAGGATCTTGTTCCAGAACTGTGAAGGCTTTGTTAGGTGTTGTTTGGCAAACTCTAATCTGGCCTTCCTGTTTTTGAGGCTCACCAATGGTTTACATCTTGTGGTGAACCCTCTGTATTCACTCTGGTGAAGTCTTCTCTTGATTGTTGACTTTGACACACATACACCTACCTCCTGGAGAGTGTTCTTGATCTGGCCAACTGTTGTGAAGGGTGTTTTCTTCACCAGGGAAAGAATTCTTCATTCATCCACCACAGATGTTTTCTGTGGTCTCCCGGGTCTTTTGGTGTTGCTGAGCTCACCGGTGCGTTCCTTCTTTTTGAGAATGTTCCAAACAGTTGTTTTGACCACGCCTAATGTTCTTGCTATCTCTTTGATGGATTTGTTCTGTTTCTTCAGCCTAATGATGGCTTGCTTCACTGATAGTGAAGGCTCTTTGGATCTCATCTTGAGAGTTGACAGCATGAAATTAACTATGGGCCTTTTATCTGCACATTGTAATTGGGGTAATGAGGGAATATCACACACCTGGCCATGGAACAGCTGAGAAGCCAATTGTCCCATTACTTTTGGTCCCTTAACAAGTGGGAGGCACATCTGCAAACTGCTGTAAGTCCTACACCGTTCACCTGAGTTGGATGTACATACCCTCAAATTAAAGCTGACAGTCTGCAGTTAAAACACATTGTGTTTGTTTCATTCCAACTCCATTGTGGTGGTGTATAGAGCCAAAGATGTTAGAATTGGGTCGATGTCCCAATATTTCTGGACCTGACTGTATGTATTTCTTATCGACTTTCCATGAGCGCATCTATCAATGGAGATCCAAACACCAGAAGTGGGCTTTTAGAAGGTTTAGCTTGTAAACAAACTGTGATTGACATGTGATTTAGAAAAATAGTGGTATGAGTTTTATGTTAAAATGTATTAATTGAATCCAATTAATCAAACCCTTCCAGTAACCTGCAATGTGCTTCATGCAATAACCTCCACTCATTACCCCAGGGATTTGCTTTGTTTAAACAACACACAGGCAAATTCTTTCAGGCTTTCATAAGTTTTTATAGTATAGTATTTTTATGACTGATAGGTGAATGTCACTGCTTGACCGGATATTAGCATTTCTTTCAATACCAGTTAGACTTGGCTACCTGACAATCCGCGTGCAAAAAAATATTACCTATGCACTAGCAAACTTCTGTACATAAATTAATATGTTACATGGCCATCATGCTTAACAAACTCTTGTTCACTGTTAATAACTCTGTGTATTCCTGCTTTGTCAGACATTTGACTTCAAACACCAAGAGGTCTTTCTCATTTTACCCAACTAAATAAAGATAACTAATCACAATAACAGCAAATATTGTCTTTCAGAATTTAACAGTCAACAGAATGTACCTAACATACTCTTAAACACTTGATATAGATTTGCATTTCCGCAACCTATTGTTTTTATTATCGCTAAAATTAGCTGCAATTTCCTATGTCCTACATTGTTTTCTTTTTTTCTGGAAAACTTTGACAATGCTCCACAAAATTTCCTAAACCACTCTATCTGCTTAATAAAAGGTCAGTTTGACATCCCAAAAGCCATAATATTTACATTTCATGAATAGGAACAAATATACAATATACAGGGTGTCCATAAAGTCTCTTTACAATTTAAAAAATTTATTACAAAGGCAAATGAGTGAAAATTATTACAAAATGAGACGTATATATTTACGTTTTTTTTGCCTCATTTAATACACCTCTATATCGGCAGCATTAGTTGCACAAAGCACATCAAGACGGTACTCGATTTCTTGCCATGTTCGCTGTAGCATACCCTTATCAAGCAGAGGATCACTGATGCCATTGCCACCATTGTTGAGGGTATGCTACAGTGAACATGGCAAGAAACCGAGTATCGTCTTGATGTGTTTCGTGCAACTAATGGTGCCCATATAGAGGTGTATTAAATGAGGCAAAAAAAAAACTTTATTATAAAATGGGACATATATACTTATTTTCACTTACCTGTCTTTTCATTTACCTTTTGAAATTGTAAAGAGACTTTATGGACACCCTGTATATTGTATATTTGTTCCTATTCATGAAATGTGCACGTGAGCTGTTAAAGCTTTCTGAGCCTCTTGCAATAATCGGAAAAGAAGACACCGGCGCTGCATGAAAAGTGGTGCACTAGTATGACCAGTTTTCTTAAATGGAGTAACAAAATCATAGACGATTCGGGATTGACCACCTTTTCCTCAGTGGAATTAAAATTTTGGATGCCACAGACATCCAACTCCAGGGTATTTTTTGTATTTTTTTTTGGGAGTCACTGGCAAATTTTAAAAACTCCTGACTAACTGTACATTTACAAGTCTTGTACTTTGTATAGAAGTTGCACATGAACCAATGAATAAGAAGTTATTCACAGATGGTTTTTATCACTGTTATTTTAAAATTTAAATATGAAACTCAAAAGAGCTGTTTGTTCAAGACAATCTTTTTTTTTTTTAAGGATGGCATTCTACAGCCTTAATTCATATTATTACATATACAGGGTTATACAAAGAGATCCGAATTGTGGCCGAAAGGTAACCGAACAGTGAAATTCAGCGTACAGTTACCTTTCCTGGCCATTCAGCTATTCAGAGAGCAGGCAGTTCGCCAAATGTTGGGTGATTCCTTACCCACCAGCTGCATGGTTAACCCTCTTGACGTCGAGGATGGGGGATGCTGTGCTGTGCCTGGTTGTTCAGACGCCATGCCATGCCAGGACCCTTGAGCAGTGCTGTGGAGCTGGGAAGTCTGCCTGTGGAAGCTGAGCTGGGACAGGTAGTGTGAATTTCACCACAAGGTCTGAGCCGGTGGCGCTGACTTAGACTGTCAGGTTGTTCACTGAGGAGGGACAGCGTCACTCGTGGTCCCGAAGGGCGGCTGGTTCACCCTGCCTACCCTTTGCATACTGCAAGTAGACTGTCATATCCTCAGCCCCTGCTGTGCTGCCTGGGGGGGTCTGGTCACGGTCCTGTGACAAGAGCTGGCCGAGTGCCAGCACCAGGGAATGGCCGAGCGGCATCTGAGGGGGCGGGGCCTGGTGTAGTCACGAGGAGCCTCCAGGTTTAAAACAGGGCGCGAGGAGTTGCCTCATCGCCCTGTCGTGGAGTTCATTTCCCGCATCGCTAAGCTGTTTCTGTTTGCTGATTCTGTTGCCAACCCATTTCTGGATATGAACTCTGCTCCTGATTTTTGACCCGGCTTGTTTTCGACCATTCTATTTGCTACTTGATTGCGATCGCCTGTGTGGTGCTTTGGTGGTTTAACCCCATGCTTGCCGCTGGGGTGTTTACATGTTTCGGGGGTGTTGTCCCTTCTCAGTTTGGGTTATCATCTGTGGCCGCATTAGGTTACTATACCCAACCCAGGGCTCATGTTTTCCGGCCACACACACTTATATGACAACTGCGATCGAAAGATACTATTTATCTGCAGCCTATGTTCGGTGTGCGCTAACCACCAAATATACTCGATACTGTACCAGCGATAGACCCCTATGTGTGTCTGTTACCTCTGAATATCAACACACCTTTGGCCTGCTCCAGATTATCAGACGTCAAATCTGCACATTTCCTGACTGCCCTGCAGCCCATACAATTCGCCTACTGTCTGAAGTCTCTTTGTGTTTCTGAACGTGCTCTAAGTTGTCTTATCGGTCTTGAATCCTTTAGTGCTCAGTAGCAACTCAGTTGTCCGTTCCTTTTCCCTGATTCAAGTGTATAAGTCTGTGTCTGCCAAGCAGTGTATAAAAGTCAAGCAGATATTTCAGTCCTTAAAGATCTCAATCTTGCTACTCCTTGGTGGGCGCTACTACGCCCGTTACATAGACATTTGTCCTGTTTTTCAGCTCGACACGGTTGAGGGGCCTATCCTGCTAATGTTTATTTGTTCCCAGCCCATTCCATGCTGCTGAGGCACCAATTTTCTCTTTGAGACTTTTTATTTATTTTTTTGCTGACTGTTTCTGCTGTCTGTTTGTTTTCTTATGTGACGTACCAATGCGATCCTTTGTGGTGACCCTGCGCGGTCACTTTTTTCGCTTACTGTTTTGTGACTTATTTTATTCAAAATAAAATTGTAAATTAAAAAAAAATTAAATCCTACGACACTCTACATTTTAATATGGGTTATATACATTAATGCCAATATAATCCATTTGCTCTTAACGAATTATAGATTCTAGTCATAGGTTTACTCAGAAAGGTATGCAAATACCTTATTATTCTTACCTATTATTCCTTATTATACCTTATTATTATTCTCGGGGAGCTATATTACTTCCTGACTGTTACCTTGTTTCCCTTTTATACGTTCCATGGCAAATTACACAGGATGTAGAACACAAAATTTATCTATTTACTACTGTCTTCGATTTATTATTTTGATATTCCTGTACGTGATCACATTTTTAATATAGAGCCTATTATTCCTTGTACAAAAGGAAGATTTGAGGAAAAGGAAGCCTAGTAGTTCCTTTTTCCTGGAAATGATTTAACAGGAAGTGAATCAATAACATCTTTTCATAGAAAAACTTCCAGGCTGCTGAACAAACCAATTCTATGATGTATAGCAGGATACAAAGCAGCTGTGTTTGTTAATGTGCACAGGATAGGAAATGGTTACGCATTCAATAACAGCAACTTTGATAGTATTGAACTGAACACGCTGTTCACCCTCTTGGCTGTTCACATTGTTACATGTTACATTCGCTAAAAGGAGTCTGTTGGATAGTTTTGTTCTGGTTTTGATAATTGCAACAGTCATACAGTTTGCAGTTGTACCGTACAAAGTTATGTCATGTATTTTAGAGTTATGTAGAAAAAGGTGCAATAGTGCCGGCGCGATATAGTAAACCTCTAATGTAGTGAACAATATAAGCAATAAGCAATGTTAGTGTACAATGAATAAATAAATGAATGCGTTGCTGCCTAAAATGGATATAAAAACACAGATAAAACAACCAAAATATGCGTCATAAAAAATTATATGGAAGGAGAATCCATAAAGCGCATTATTTATTTATAAAGGATTTTACCAGGAGGGATACATTGAGATTTCTCTCGTTTTCAAGTATGTCCTGACAGTGCAATAAGCAGTGAAAGTAACAAACAAAGGCTGTATAATTAGCCGTGTGCCAATAGTAATCTGATGAGATAAACTAAAGTTGAGGAAATCAATAAAAACTATATACAGTAGTGAGAATTAAACAATGGTCCTCCTAAAAAGTAATTTACACACCAGGACAGAACATCAAGCACATTGTAAAGTGCAATGAATAGTGGCAGTGTCAAGCCAGTGCCTATAATAGTCAATAGTGTAACCGTGGTGGTACCAGTCTAAAGGTAAAGTCAATAAAATTGATGGTGGTAAAGTCAATTAAAGATACTCATAAGTCGAGGGGGTCCTCATAAAGAATGCAGGTGATTGCGATCACGTCCCTTGATGTCTCTCAAAAAGAGAGGAAACAAAACAGGCAAATGGTGCAGAATTATAAACAAATGGGTTCCCTTCTTCCTAAATAAAAGGCAGAAATTCACATTTCTCAGAGCCACACTTGGTCCCAGCTCTAGGATTATGGGCCTCTGGCTAAAATAGAGGGTGGCAGGCACTACCCTTCTTTTCTGGTGCAGGTCACTTAGAAGAGATAACAGGAACATGGAGATATGTATATACCTGAAGACTGGTGTTACAGGGGTGGGATAAATCGCTCTATTTGGGCAGAATAGTAATGACTAATTTGAAATTCAAAATGTCATGGTTTATGAATATACATGAGTAAATCTGTGAAGATTATTCAGAGAGCACCAAAATGTTGCCGACATTTCAATGCTCTGACGTTCCCAACACTTCCCTGCACTTTGGGGGATCAAATTTTCCCACGGATTTCAGCCTTCACCTCAGGGTCCACGGAGTGCAGGGAAAACCTCTCCTCCTGTTTCCACCCCCAACCCTTCTAGATGAATTCCCATGGGAATTTGGCGAACTGCCTGCTCTCTGAATAGACGAATGGCCACAAAATGTCACCGTATGCTGAATTGTAAGTGTCCGGTTACATTTCAGCGACATTTCGGATCTCTCTAAATAACCCCTGTGTTTTTGAATAAAGTAAAAGAATCGGATAAACAGAACAAAGGCAGCAAACTAAAAAAAAATGAAACATGAATATACAGGGTTATTCAAAGATTCGAAAAGCCACCGCATGTTTGGTGACTTTTCGTTCCCCGTACTTCGGGGCGATCCTAGTTCGCCGACTCTGTGGTATATTCAGCAAGCACCACAGGGCCGTCGTAGTGCAGGGAATACCCGCCGAAAACCCCCCGAACACTCACCACAAACCCGCTGAACACTCATCGAAACCCACAGAAACAGCTGGATTAACCCCACCGAACACGCCGGAGAAACCCGACTAGCCGCCTATCACAGCGCAGAGCAGCCACCAGAAAAAGCCGACACGCAGACGAACAAGGTGAAAAACAAAACAAAAACAGTACGCTTGAAAGTTTGAAATTTGAAACGCTGTTTGCAAAAAAACCTACTGAATGAAAATGTCTGGAATTTACATATAAGATCCAATGAATGATAATAAAAAGGTCTGTTACAGAAAAAAGAAAAATCAATGTAAAAAAAAAAAAGGAAATTTGTTTTTTGCCCAAAAAGAATCCCAAAAAATGTCTAACAGATCCTAAAAAATCTATGAATAAAGAGACTTTTTTTACTGCAGAATATAATAATAAACAGTTTCTTAGATTTTGAATTAAAACTGGAATATTTTTAACATTGAAGCTTATGGGATTCTCCTGAATAAACCTGCCAAATGAAACCACCGAAGAGCAGGGCATTTCAGCAGCTTTTCACTGCTGTTTGGCGTTCTCTGAATAGATGAATAGATGAAGCATTGCTTCTCTATGGGGGATTTCACTTCCCTCAAACAGGCACCGTATCTATGTTTTTTGGAGCAGTGGACCAGCAGTGGACCATTTCCGGGGAGTGGACTTCAGTACCAAAGCTGAGTATTATTTATCCTCGTTTACACCTTTATTTGTTATTCTTCTACACTAGAGTTCTTTGTACACATTGGACATCAAATTGAAGCCCTATCCATCCTTTTGAAAACAAAAAGCTAAAGGAGTTGGTTTATATGAAAATGAAGACAGTTATAGTTAAATGTATGGGGAAATTTCTAAGATTTTATTTTCTAAAATACAAATGGCTGATTGTTTTTTCGGATGCATTGTTGTTTTTAAAACATACACAAAAGCATTGATTTTTTTTATCCTTCGTTTATAGAGTGAGACGAGATTTCAACACATGCAATTAGTGAAAGTACCACTAGATGGCAATATATGACCACAATTCTCTTTTACAATAATGTATATTGTACAATGTCTTTCTTATTTAAAGGGCCACTACCACCAAAAAATGAAATCTCCTTACAGAGTTTATTTTATGTTGCTGATATCTTACATTAGTTATCCCCTTAACCTCCCTGGCGGTCTATTTATTCAGAAAATTCTTTGCTGAAAGCGGTCAGTTTTTTTTGCCCCCCCAGTGGCATCCCAAGTGTGGCTCGGGGTTAAATTCCTATGTTGGAAGCGGTAACCCCGATGCTGCTGGATATAACACCTCTCCATGTGCTCCCTCGCTTTCCCCGCAGTCTCCTCAGACGATCGCGACCTCATACTTCCTGGTTCCTTCCTTGCAAGAAGGAATCCAGGAAGTAAAACGCTGCAATCGCCGGAGGATACTGCAGAGATCATCGAGGGAGCGCACGGAGAAGTGATGTATCCAGCCCGAGTGTGTCTCGGGGTTACCGCTCTCAGCGGTGAAATTTAACCCCGAGACACACTCAGGAACACCGCCAGGGAGGTTAGATACATAGTACATCCTGGGGAAAATTCCCCTTAAGGACCAAGGACGTACTCTGTACGTCATGGTCCTTTAACCCCCTTCCCTCCCTATACTCACATCTCTGGCCAGGCTCCCACGACGGTGTGGTATGCTTGAAGCATGCTCCACCTATTTATGGGACCCGGCCATTGCGATGACGTCATCGCCAGGAACCCCCCGGCACCTGCATTGAATAATGTGAAAGGGGAGGGGGGCTCCTTCGGAGCCCTCTCCCTGTCAAACGGCTGGAGCTAGGAAAAAAGAGTAGTACGGCTGAAGAGTGGTACGGCTGAAGTCAGTCCTTTTCAGTGGTGCTTCTCTTTAGCCCCTTAGGTGCCAGATCGTGATTCGAACCCAGAAGTGGCTGACATCTTTGTCAGTCAAGCCTCCGGGTCACCCACCCACCCACCCACTGGCATCATCGCCGTATGTGCGATGACGTCTGTCGACTAGTTAACCCCTTAGTTGCCAAGTGGAGCTCAGGGATCCCTTGGATCCCCATATCTCTCGATCCGTGGCAGCTAGATGGTCATTTTTGATATTATTGGAAAGGCCTGATCATGGCCTTTCCAATGATACAAAACATTGCTAGGTTTAGTGTAAAAGTAAACCAATAACAAAAAATAATAAAAAGTGGATTTTTTTAAAAAAAAAAATCTGTCTGGGGTATATTAACCACTTCGCTGCTGAGGACGCGCTCAGCGCGTCCTCAGCAGTCCCGCTGGTGTGCTGAGGACGCGCTCAGCGCGTCCTCACATTGGGGTCAGCGATCGGCCGGGTTCCGGACGATCGCTGGCCCCTCCGGTGCGGGCTGACATCCTGGATGTCAGCCCGGCATCCGGACCAGCAGCCGCCAGAATTAGGTGTCATCGCGGGGGCGCGATGACACCTAATTCAGGCGCCCCCCCCGCATGTGCGGAGGAGGCGCCTGAAAGGGGAGGGGGGGGAGGTCCTTCGGACCTCTCTCCCTCCCGATCGGCGGTGCACAGGGGGTTAACCCAGGCATCATTTGGAAGGGCACAGCCTGCCCTTCCAAATGATGCCTGGCATTAACCCCTGGGGAGCTGGATCGCGAATCGGCGCTGAAAAGCGCCGGTTCGCGATCCTTTCCCGGAGCTGGCCGACATCTTGGATGTCGGCCAAGCCTCCGGGAACTCCCCCAGAGGACTGGCGTCATCGTGCGTAGCACGATGACACCAGTCCTAGACTTAACCCCTAACTGCCACCAACTGTGGAGATAGGGAGTTCCAATGAACTCCCTATCTCCCGATCCGTGGCAGCTAGGGATTAAATTTTGGTATCGTTGGATCGGCCAGAGCATGGCCGTTCCAACGATACCAAACACTACAGTGAAAAATTTTGTTAAAAAAAAAATAAAAATAAAAATAAAAATAAAAAAAAATTAAAAAAAAAATTAAAAAAAAAATTAAACACTTTTTTTTTATTTTTGTGGGTTTGTTAATGCAGCAATATTGTTCCCATTTCAATTATAATGTGAACAATGATGCTGCACTAACGATTTTTGTATGCGGTGTGTTTGTTAAAAATAGTGTCATTTTCCCCAAAAAAAAATGTAACGAGACCCCATCTCTAATTTTTTTAACAAGCGCACCCCATACAAAATATAACCGCAATTGCTCGCATGTTAAAATGTGGAAAAAAACACTTTACACATTGTAAATTATTGAAAATACATATTTTATTGCATTTTTTGGTATAATATACAGACATGACATAACGTATACATATAATAATGACATATTATGAATCTACCGAGTCTGACGGAAAGAACGATATATAATATGTCTGGGTCATATACTAAAATAAGCCTTCAAAACACGTTTAAACATGATGCGCAAAACAGGTAAAAATGACCTCAGCATAGGGGCGGGAAAAGCCTCAGCAGCGAAAGGGTTAAAATAGGACTTCAATTGAGGTTTAAACATGATGATCATAAAACGAGCGCAGCGCACAGAGGAGATTTCTGGCAGTCTGTTTGTCAGCAACAGAAACAATAATAGTGAGGTACCTCAGTAAATTTACTATCTTCTAAAATGTATTCTAATGCCTTTTAGATAATCCAAATGATTTGTTGAATTTGTGAATGAGAAATACATGACAAAAGATGAGATATACTTTATTGAATTCTATAAAACGCACGAAGTAACACGTCCCATCACCATATATGACAAATAGTGTCACAGACATTTAAGTCAACCTGTCAACTTCTTTTTCTGAAATCACGTTGAATGTACACATGGATGGCCTTAACGTGAAGTGTGAGCGAGTACTTTCCATTTACTGCCCATGTCCAGGAAAACATAAGGAAACCTGAAAACCTATTATCAGGTGCACTGACACAGTTTGTGTGCAATGGGGGGAGCTAAAAAAAAATGTGCTACTCCTCATTGTGCAGAATCTGACATAGTACAAAGTAACACCTTTCATGTTCTGACAGACAAATAAAGATTACACTAGATCCTTTGTTCTTGGTTTATTGGTCATCACTACATATAATGATCCTCTCACAATCCTGCCAGCCTGGGCCAGCCTTAAATTGATATAAATACAATTGTGTACAATTAGATAGCGTAACTACCATATAATAGATGATTCACAAAGCACCAAACTTGCTACCGAACTGTGAATTTCACCGTATGGTGCAATTTTGAGTCAGTTAGTCTGTTTTACTAAAATATCAGTTCTCCAAATACTGGCGAATTGAGAGAAAAATACGGTGCAGTTCACCGCAGTTTGGCGGTCTTCGGTGGCAGCGAAATTGTCCCATAGAGATGTGATGATTTGTCTATTCAAAGAACAATGAACTATTGGCAAAATGCCCTGATTTTTGGTGTTATAGTTCGACAGGTTTAAAAAGGTGAATACCATAGGATTCAATGTAAATTTTTTAAAAAAAAATTAAAAAAAGGTTATTGTTTGCTTCTTCAGCAAAAAGCCTATTTATTTCTTTTTTAGAACACCTGTAAATAATTTTTGTATTTTGTAGACAAATTTTTGTTTCCCAATTGTATTTAATAGGAGTTTTTTCTTTTCTGTGACAGTCCTTTTTATAGGACCTTTTTTTATTAGACACATTTTAATATATTTTTATTGGTTTAAACCAATCGTAGAATAGGAGAGTTCCATTATTATTTTTTTGCAATTCAGTGGATTTCGCCAAGGCCAGTTCGCCGGTCTTCGGTGCTCTTCAGTAACGTTTGTCAACTTTTTCATAAGGCTTTGGTGACTTGAAAAGTGAATTCACTATAGTTTTTGCGAAATGAAATCACTGAAGTGAAAATCACTGAAAAGCAGTGAAATTTCGGTGCTTTGTTAAGAACCCCTATACAGTGCTATTCAGAGAGAGGTGAAAACCTTGAGAATAACTGGAGAATTGAAAATTCTAGGTCAAAATAAGGGCACTTTAATTTTCTAACTTTTGAGCCCCATAGACTTGCATTGTGTTTGAATTCGAACTTTTTCGGACGTTCGAGTCCGAATTCGAACCGAACACGTGGGTGTTCGGGCCATCACTAGTCAAAATAGTCAAACCAGAAAAATTCTCCCATTTATCTCACTTTCCAAATTGGCTATTTGGTCTAGATTGTTCATTCTCCTGCCAATTCTCAAGGTTTTCACCTCTCTGAATAGCCCTGATAGTCAGGGCCGGATTAAGAGTATCATGGGCCTGGTGCAGAGTACTTTGTTGGGCCTTTTTATAGAAAAAAAATGAAACGGTGAGACCATGCTTTTAAACCCCTCCTGGCGCACTGACGTCATTGCACTGCTGCACGATAATGTCAGTTTCAGGGGGCCCCCCCGGTAGAGCTGGGAGAGTGCCTGAAAGGGAGGGTCCTTCAGTGAGAGAAAACATGAGAGGCATCGCTGGAAAGGTCATTGTCTGACCTTTTCAGCCATACCTCTCTTTATCTCCTTAAGTGCCAGTCCACACCGAATCGTGGACTCCCTCCAGAGGTGGGAGATATCTTGGATGTCAGCCAAGCCTCCGGACTATCCCCCTGCTCACTCACGTCATTGCGCATGGACACAATGACATCAGTTAGGGAATTAACAAGTAAATCATGACCTCAAATAGTGTTTAAACATGGACACAAAACCGTAAAAATTAGCTCAGCACACAGAGGTGAAATAACTCAGCAGTGAAAGGATTAACTATGACAGGCACAAAATGGTGTAAATGAACTCCGCTCACAGGATGACATGGCTTTGCAGCAAAGGGGTTAAAAGATTCTCTACAGAGCCCCTTCTCCAGGGCAGGGCACACACGCAATAAAAACTTTACATTGTCCATGAAACATTGACTCCAAACTAACCTTCTGGCACAGATCAGGGCTGCGGCAAACTGGTGACAGGCTATATGGTCAATAATATATTTATTCTGATAAAAATATGACTTTTGGGTTCTGCTAACACTCATTTTTAAGCCTGCTGACCAAAACATTGTAAGAAAGAATTGCACATGTGTGGTTCAAATAGCCTGGCATTGAATGGGTTATTGTAGGGATGAAACCACTCAAATGGACATGACTATATAAATACTATATAACCATATCAACTAGGTGATAGGAGAAAATGTTCACAAGGTCATTGGGAAAGAGATGGAAATCTGAAGACCTGAGCAATGTTTAGAAATAAACATTGAAGGTGAGGTATAGTTACAGAAATGAAGAGTGGAAGAAAAACTGCCAGCATGAAAAGACAAGAGGGCAGAGAAGCAAGAATGAAGAGGGGAGTCTGTGTGACTGCTGCAGCTAGAGGAATGGCAGAGCAATTTGCAACATATAACTGGGGGGGTGGCTTGGGGAAAGACCTGTACAGGGATGGCACTGGATCAGCCTGAAGTAACTGATCTGTGCTAATGTGCCTCACCTGTAGCAGCATACTTATCCATTGCCAGTCAGCTCAACTGTGGTGGATGATCCGGAGATAGACCAGGGGGGGAGATGAGAAGGCCTCACACAAACCACCCCTCCCCCATGACAGCCGGAAGTTGAGCAGGAAACCTGCTGTGCCACGTGCGATCAAGCAGAGCAGCAGGAGCGGCTGCCTGCTTGGGTCTGCACTGAATCTGACACCCCTCTCAGCTCATCATCCAGGGCGTGCTCCCCCCTCAATGCGTCCGTCACCTTTTGTAAGAAATCCTCCCCCTGCTGGTGGTCTGGGCTGGCACGCTGTGTGTGCTGGGAAGGTCTGCTATTTCCCACTGAGGGCGAGGCAGGCTGCTCAGGCAACAGACAGTGCAGAGCGGATTCATCCACACGCAGCGCACTGTTTGCATTCTCCACCCCCCCCTCTGTAATTAAATGAGCAGCCAGTCCATGCAGACGGGGCACGTGACATGTCACATCACGTGATGATTACCTCCGCGATTGGCCTTTGTAACTTGCCTTCCCACTCTGCATGGTCCAGATCCAGCAGCTGCCTCGTAGTGTGTGTCTGCTGGCCGGCAAACGGCTCATCTTGGCTGGACTGCTGTGGGCCTATTTCCAGAAGGGGGCGGATGGAGCGGCCGCTCCATCCGCCCCTACGTTAATCCGGCCCTGCTGATAGTGTCTCTCAGCTTTGTTGTGGTATATGCCCTTTCCACCGCATGTAAGATTCTCTAATGTTTGTAAGCTACGCATGACTTCAGATGAGGTTCAGTTTCCTGTCCCACTTTCTCTTTATTTCATGTCACAGCAGAAACTGAAAGAAGAGCTAAATTATGCAGGATTTACCTTCTAAATTTACGTAATTTGAAGGAAAAAAAACAAAACACAGCTTGCATTTTCATCAAAGTAGGTTATCTTTCTTGGAAGTTACTTACACATTTAAGAAGACTCTTTAAAAAACATTATAAGAAAGTGGCTCTCAACTACTCGTTGTTAAACTCAAATTTCGCTGCACTATTTTTTGTTCTTGATGACCTTTCTCAGTATTATTTTAACACCCAATGGAATCAATCTCAGAAGGTATATTTATTGTTTGAGTCGCTTTATTGTTTTGTATCAAATGAGGCCTGCTTTCAGTTAGGCTAGGGTCAAACGAATGCATTATTCGCAGCGACCGTCAAAAAGTGCGTCCGAACGCATTGCCGTATTTTTTCACGGAATGTGCGAAAATGGTCATACGATGCGCATTTTCGTGCGTCATTTTTTACTGATCGTCAATAAAACACTTTTTGCGTCTGGACGTTATGTTGGCCGGACTTGAGCAGCGTCTGACGTCTCCTAATCACGCACACACGCCGCTAGCGGACGCAGCGCACTTTGTACATCAGTACTAGCGGTTCTGCGTTCTCGAAAAAATGCATTCATTTTCCACTTGCGTTGCACGGCCGGACTTTGTATATTGGCCGTCATTGCCTGTCATTTGCTGCTATTGCGGACGTGATTAAGTGCGCCTAAACGCACGTTAAAAATGCGCTAGTCTGACCCCAGCCTTAATCAAATGCTTTTTTCAAGAATCAAGCCTTCAAAGACATGCAAATAATCAGTTGGATTCCTTGGACTGTTAAGAGAATGAAACGTTTTGAAATATAATACAGATACAGTGTATAATGTGAAATAATATCTATACACAGGGCTGGGTTTGCATCTCAGGAGCCTGTATGTACAGATATGTGGAGCACCCCTTCACCACCCAACAAAAAAAAGAAAGCAACATACCAAAACGACTTTTTTACATCTTCATTTTGGGGCAAACCATAAAAAAATCTAAAACATTAAAAAAAACTGTGAAACAGTTTTTCTGTGCTCAATTCAAGAGAAGGGGCAGAATCTGTTGCTTTAGTTGAGTTAGTGCAGCATCATTGTTTGTTTTATATGTAAAAGCATATATTGCCTCTGCCGTAGAACAGAGAAAACAATCATTTTGAATGTTTTTTTTTATTTTTACACATTATATGATCATGTATGGTATCATTGTAAAGACCAGACTCTGACCTTTCCAATGACACCTCACTTAACATTGTGCGGTGTACAATTCAGATATGCAGGTTTCAAAGTTCCCCTGTATCTCCTCACTGCAGTGCCATGGTCTAGGTTGTCAATGAAACAATTGCATCATCAGCTCCTCACTTGCTGGCAGTGGGGGAAATGAGAAGGTGAGTTAGTGACGCATCACTGTTCACTTTATAATTGTAAACTAAATAATAGTGCTGGATAATAGCAAAAAAGGAGATTATTATTTTAGCTGTTGCTTTTACATAAATCTAACCATAATCTGGCCTTTCCAATAATACCTCATATGTCCCTTGAGCCCTTCGGACTCCAGAGATACAATGGTCTAAATTTGTTTGTCTTTTTTACTTTTTACAGATCAAGGCGCCCCATTGTGGCAGTCGCCTGTAGGCACATGCCTACTCTGCCTCATTATAAATCCGGCCCTGTCTATACTTATTTTTTCTATATCTATGAACGTTAAGCATATTATAGAGATTAAATTACAGTATCATATTTTATTTTTCCAAAGTTTACATAGTGAATTTATCTAACGTTTTCTTGGTTTAGTTTTAATAGTAATACATTCATATATTCCGTAATACATAAACATAGAATTTGTATCAGTACTTTTGTTAAAACAACATATTTGTACTCTTTATCTTAATCTAATCCACAAGGAAAAAATATTTACATTTCGGTACCAAGACTATCTAATGAAGACACAGCAACCTAACTCCAGGATTCGTACAGTAGAAACAGCTATATGTGTTTTTATTGTTAATTCCGTATTCATACATTTGTCTTTGAAGGATGCTCTGTGTTTTTGTGGGCATAAACAGCCCTGGGCTAAATCCGTAGCAGAGGTGAAAAACATTGAGATAAAGTCTCTTATCACTATGAACGCTAAAGTACTTGTTTATAGAATTTCCAATATATTACTGGGAAACATCTAGAGCCGTAAAATATGATTTTCCTGGTTTATAACCAAAAACCGTTCTACATACCATAATGTAAATTGTCTGTGTCAACTATGGAATATAATTTAAATTATAATGTTCAAAGAAAAGAAAATACAAAGTAAAATATCTAAATGTTTGCTGACATTATAGATGTCACCAGGTTTAATATGGTTTACCTACTCACAACTTTAATTTTTTTCTAGTTATGGTTTATACATGAAGCAGGCTGGATACTTCTGGTCTACGCAGCCGCCCTAATAGGGAATAGGCGCGAAACCTCTGCATATAAGTATATTATGTTGTACAAAAGTAATAGATCCAGATCCAGTGCAAAAAATTCAGTTGGTATAAAATAACGAAAATATAGCTTTCTATTACAAATATGCAATAAATAGCGAATACAACAGTCGTAGCGAATTATACTTCATGGGTTAACGTACATTATCCCATAGTCTGTGAAACTGGGTGAGAAGGCGGGGCGGAATTGCACTATGATATAATCCACTTGGAGAGATATGTTGTAGCGCTCACTCCCGGAGGAGCCGCTGAAATTGAACCTCGGGTCAGTCTCCCCGCACTAGGGAATAAATATACTCCAGCACCGTCGTGGATTTTATAAATTATATAGTTTACTAGAATAAATGGCATATAATGAATAACACGGTATACGTATATATATTTACAGTACTTCGTAATGCGGGAAACGCGCAGCGGAAAAGAAATACAATGCTTCGTAATTCGAGAAACGCGCAGCGGAAAAGAAATACAATGCTTCGTAATTCGAGAAACGCGCAGTGGAAAAGAGAAAAATATATCTTTAACCCCCTTTGTGGTTGGGGAGTGAGTCCCGTACAGGTTATGTCCCAAAGAATGTAGGTGTGTGTGTGTGATGGTACCCGGGTACAATATTCAACTGGCCAGTGAATTATTTATGAGGTATCTTCGACTAGTCAAGTTGCGGCCCTGTGGGTTTTTTAAACAAACAGCAGCGTGCTTTCTCTTTTCACAACGGCCTGGAAGGCCTCTCACCCATCCGCCAGATACTTGGTGCTCCGCTTGACCCAGGACGTCTCTCCGCTCGATTTTGACTGGGATTCTATGGGTTACCGGATCCGCTGTCTTGCTTTCCTTTAGCTGCCGCAAGATGTCCAGCTCACCGCCTGCACTCCCTGTCAGATCGATCTGCGGTGCTCCTAACTCGGGGTCTTCCAGCTCACTCGATATCAGCGTGGGTATTCTGGTGAATCCCCGGGTCTTCCTCTTGTAATGCTGAATAACCCGTTCTTTATCTCTGTCATGCCCCAGCCGCGCTCCGGCCTGGTCACTGTCACGTTCTGCAGCACTGTGTCTTGCTTCTCTCACTCCCTGGCGCGCTCTGCCAGCTCTCTCCACGAGGCTCAGGATATCAGCGTCTGTGTCCCACCCACTTCCTGTGTCCGCACGCAAAGCATGCCGGGAAATGTAGTCCCAATGTTCAGCGTCTCACATTGTGCTTGTCTCCCTCCGGTGGCCAAAAACAAGTACTACACAGCAGGGGATTTAAAACCAGCGCTACAATGTACACTCAGCTTTTGCTATGGAAGGGATGGGGTTAAAGAGGTCCTCTGCTCAGTGGCTAGTCCAGTAAAAATCTCAAAATATAAGCAGAAATAAATGCAAAAATGGTGCAGAATCTCTATACCAGGTGAAAATGAGTGGAAATATGTAGAAGAGTACGCTCACATTTTAATGAGCCAAGAGGTAAGTATAGCCTGCTCTAGGCTCTGCAAGCAGTTGGCCAACTTTATCAAGGGTGGCCCGGCCTTCTCTTTTCTGGTTCTCCCTTCCCGTCTACGTCATACATGGGAGTGACTCAAAAAGCAGGGAGAAGACAGCACCCCCATAGCGTAATAAATCCTTACAATAATAAAGCAGAGACAGGTTGCCAAATGTATACTTACCAATGTTGGAGCCTGTAGGTAATTAGGCTCATTTGCAGAGCATAGGTGTTTAATAGGCAAAACACTCAAAAACCTCTTTGCTGTCTGTCCAACCTGTAAAATTGTCTGGGCTCGGTGTTTTAATTAATCAAGAGTGTTTCTACTGTGCTTAATTTGTTCCAGTGAAGCAGCATAACATACACACACTCCCCCCTCCCTTATTGAGTTAAGGAGGCTTGATAATAATTATAATGTTCGAATTTAGCACCTGCACATATTTTTCTTCTTAAGTATATTTGTTGTATATCCAGCCAGGTCATTATTGCTGCCGCCCCTTTCCATGTTTTGTTTTTAATCCCGAAGTGGAATTGTTCCTGATGAGGGTATTGTTATGATTGCCCCCCTCAGGAGCCAAAGGGGGGGTCTTTGCTGTCAGGGCCAGACTGGGAATAAAAAACATCCCTGGAAAAAAAAAATTAGACCAGCCCTATATTGTGAGAAAAGTGCAAACGAAAACAATTACGTCTCAGAGATATATATATCATATGAATGTGCGCTGTGTATGAACATTAATTATAATTAGTCATGCAGGTTGTGTATTGCTAGGGAGAACATGCATCTTACATACATGGTGACAGAGATATGATGAGAGAGTAGAACATGGGCCACCCTATACTATAGCGAATGTTAACTGTGGTGTTTAGGTGAGTAAGCGTTAATGTCAGGATAAGTGACTTTGGCGCATTCCAGCCATATTACATCACTAACGCTAAACCCATTATCACATCAGTGATTGCGCTAGCTTGCGGGAGCTTACTGTACTTTGCGCTCCCCATGTTAATTATAGGATGCGCAATCAGTATAGTGCTTATGCTAATTACCACACGCAGATGCGTTAAACGAACCTGCAGGCGCAGGTTTTCCCTGTTAGCGTCCCCATTTTAGCGCCAAGTAGGGAATAGGCCCCTGTGTCAGTGTGAGAGTCAGTCACTTACCCCCTTGTGGCAGGATGAAACTGAAACTATAGGGGGGGGGGTTGTTTTTTGTGTAAATCACCAAAAAAATTTAGCTTCCAGCTGTCATCAACAAAGGATTTCAGATACAATGTCTCAAGCAGGGAGACCGCAAGATACAGACTTCATCCAGAGAGACAGCAAGATGCAGGCTTCATCCAGAGAGACAACAAGATGCAGGCTTCATCCAGAGAGACAGCAAGATGCAGGCTTCATCCAGAGAGACAGCAAGATGCAGGCTTCATCCAGAGAGACCGCAAGATGCAGGCTTCATCCAGACAGACCGCAAGATGCAGGCTTCATCCAGACAGACCGCAAAATGCAGGCTTCATCCAGACAGACCGCAAGATGCAGGCTTCATCCAGAGACGCCGCAAGTTGCAGGCTTCATCCAGAGACGCTGCAAGATGCAGGCTTCATCCAGAGACGCCGCAAGATGCAGGCTTCATCCAGAGACGCCGCAAGATGCAGGCTTCATCCAGAGACGCCGCAAGATGCAGGCTTCATCCAGAGAGACAGCAAGATGCAGGCATCATCCAGAGA
Organism: Leptobrachium leishanense; assembly: GCA_009667805.1. NCBI lineage: Eukaryota > Metazoa > Chordata > Amphibia > Anura > Megophryidae > Leptobrachium > Leptobrachium leishanense. The sequence continues at coordinate 191,853,620 of CM019065.1, forward strand.
GACCACAACATGCAGGCTTCATCCAGAGAGACCACAACATGCAGGCTTCATCCAGAGAGACCACAAGATGCAGGCTTCATCCAGAGAGACCACAAGATGCAGGCTTCATCCAGAGAGACACACAGGCAATAATATGACACCCAGAAAGAATAGGCAACACGTAGAGTTTACTTAAGTTTTAAATGCCCTTTAAACATTGCAGTTTTTTGTTTTTTTTACCCCTGTTCGGCTTTTTGCGGCTGCATTCATTGGTCTGATTGGTGGGTCTTTCGGTGGCGTCCAGTCAGTGGCTCACTTCTGCGACCCTATGGTGAATGGTGAATTCACCGCAGGGTCGGCAAATTGAGGTTTGTTGAAGGAGAGAGCACTGAAATTCTGTTGAATTTTCAGTGCTCTATGAATAACCCCTTTTAGAATGATTTTAAATTATGGGCATAAAAATTTACACCGTTACATGCACTGCGGGTTTCTTTTTTATTAACATAGCTGTTGGCATTTAACCCTTTCATTGCCAGTACAAAACAGTGAACGTCATTGGGAGGGGGAGAATCTGTTTCTTGGTACTGCGGACATGGTTTCTCATTTCTGCATAAGCAAATATCTTGAAATTGACATTTTTTTAAAGATGGATCTAAGCCTGTCTAAACAAGAGCATTGGGCTGTTAAACATATCCCTGCTGATAAATACAGCTTCAGCAGGGATGTGGTTTTGATCAGCCTGATTTCCCAGCATTTTAAAAGCAATACAAAAGGTGCCTTTTTTTTTCTAACACTCAAGTCTGAGATGTTTGGGGGAGGGGTGTCTGGACAGACCTGCTTCCCTGTGCCGTTATCTGCTCCTGGATCTCTGTCCCTCAATGAGGAATGCCGAGGGGGGGAGGGAGAGCTCACTCAGCTGCAGCAGGAGCGGAGGCTTCTTTCACCTCTGGTGGATTAATTGACTGGAAACACAGGCTCCCTCTCCCTGCCTGTGTTATTCATATATTGGCCAACAACCTGATGAGCAGGGCTGCTGAGAACACAGGCCGGGTACGCTTCACACAAGGTAAAAGCCAGCCATGCATGCACTCGAGCAGGCGGCTTCCTGCTTTGATCTGAGGATGCGTGGAGACACCCGGCCATAAGCACACCCCTCTCAGCTTGTCAGTCACCAGGGGGCCGTAGCTCCGCCCCCGCAGTACGCTACTGGCTGCCGCTTGAAGAAAAAAAAAGTGCTTGAAACTGCTTTTAAATTCTGAAACAGCCACTCAGCCCAGCGGCCCCAAAACGAAGCAGCCTATCGGGATTCCTCCCGCTATCCCGGTAGGCCAGTCCGGCCCTGCTTGCTGTGTGTTTGAGTAAGCCATTTAGGCAGGTATGTGTTCTGCATATTGCAGAACCCTGGAAACAGTATACAAAAGAACCAGACAAGACAAGACAGTATACACACACAAGGAAAGCCCTGCACTGGGGTAATGTGCTTGGATGGTCTGTCTATAAAGAGTACAGGGTGTGAATATACAAAATGACAGGGTTATACCAGATTTGACAGGAAGGAGTATCTAGCAACAATGGAACAAGACAGAGCTCCTTGAGGTGGTCTCTATAAACCAGAACAATGAGCTACAGCACTAGATACAAACATACAGAAAACATGAACCAGAATAACGGACTTGACAGAAATATATTGTGTAACATGCAGGTCAGGACTCCCATAAAACTTGAGGTTATGCTGCGACCAGCACAAACAACTAGATACCTTGCAATTAGGTCTCACACCAGGATAAGAAAACATGAGCATGAATAACAAGAAAACATGAAAATCAAGAAAACATGAGCATGAAAACAAAAACCACTCAGACAACTAACACAATGGACATCAGCAAGAGAGTAGTCAGTATGCAAAGCCAGAAGTCATAAACCATGAAGTCAAAGTACAATACCAGGGGTTAAACACAAGAGTAGTCAAGATACGAAGCCAGGAATCATAAACCAAGATATCAAGATACAAAATACAAATTCAGGAACTCAGCAAAGAAGATCTATACTGGATCAGGGAACAAGTGCACTGATAGTCAATTATATAGGGCAGTGCAGGTCACGTGACCACAGATCTGGTCAGATGCTGAGACTCCAGGGGCAGAGAGCTAAACAGAATTAACCCAAAAAACTATGAGGGCTGAGAAGAGCTCTCAGCACCAGTGGCCCAGCACCAGTGGCTGGGGGAACGTAACAGGTATAAATATAAACGTGGAGGGTGGGCTTACACTTTAATGGCCATTCAAGTGTACCAAAACCTCTGATTGAGTTTTTTTTTTGCATGGAGCTACATTGGGGAGTGCAAATATTACCACCTGTCTGCCAAATAGTGCATACAATATGAAAATGTGCTGTAATTATTTTCAGGCACATTTTCTGAATTTCTGAAAATTTGTTTTCCATAAATCCGCTGGGTCCCAGCCATATGTTTAGGAAAACTAGCTTGGCAGTGAAAGGGTTGAACTAAACCTAATAGCAAATTCATCCATTATTATTTTTAATAGCAATATAGATACTGCACATAGTTACAGTTACAAGTTTTTATAAAGAGCTAACAAGTTCTGCAGCGCTGTACAATGGGAAGCACAAACAAGAAACATACATGATAAATAAGGAAAAGACAACCCTGCCCGTAAGATAGCTTGTCTAGGAGATACAGCACTTTAAACAAGTGCTCAGCCTGATATCACGTGAGTTTACAATCTAAGGGACAGGGGTAAGTGAAACATATGGGAGCAGACAGAAGGTGAAGCTGGTTGCTAGAAAGAATGTAGTGAGGATTGCATGGGAAGGACCAGAAGGTTGGGCTGAGTAAAAGTAATTAGAGAGAGAAGTGGAAACAGCTGTAAAATAGACCTGAAATTGAGGACCAGGCCTGGGTGTGTGGGACAGCAGAGTAGAGAAAATGTGGTCTGTTTGTGTATGCTGGAAGAGAGAAAGGAGATTTGGTAAGAGTTCTCTTAAAAAATTACAATGAGGAGGAGGAGGAGAAGAATAAGGATCTTTAAAAAGACATGTAATGAGCGAGAAATTAAAATGTACAAATAAAATACAGTTGCAAGAATTTAATAAAAAGTTATTTGAAGGATAGCGTTGGACGGCATTCTGAATCCTTGTTACCTTTAGGCTTGTTCCAGCAAGCAGAGTGGAGAAAATGTGGTCTGTTTGTCTATGCTTTAGGCTTGTTCCAGGGAGCAGAGTAGAGAAAATGTGGTCTGTTTGTGTATGCTTTAGACTTGTTCCAGGGAGCAGAGTGGAGAAAATGTGGTCTGTTTGTATATGCTGGAAGAGAGAATGGACCATGTTTGGTATTTTTGGAAAGGCCAAACTCTGTCCTTTCCAATGACACCTCACTTGATGTTTTGAGATGTATAGAACATTCTACACTTTACAGAAATACAAGGGTTCAAAGGACACCTGCATCTTCTGGTATGGGATTTCTATGTCTGGCAGGGTTTTTTCCTATTTCTCTTATCATCTTGCGCATATGAGATTACTTCCAATGGGTGCGGAGCTGTCAAGGTTGGTGGGTATGGGGGTGGAGCCCAGGTGCAGAGGTACGGTATCAGGTTCCAGATCGCGGTACCAAGGGTCTTTCCAATGGACGTAGTCAAGGATGAAATCGTAGTTGCGAGACGGGAGTGGTCGAGTAACTAGCCAGGTACTGGTGCACAGGGTGAACATAGTATTGCACAGGGTGAACATAGTAAGCACTGGTGAAAGTTATACAATGCTGAAGCGATAACTGAGTGCTCAATGAAACCTTATATAGGTGATGGGGTAGTCTAGTCCCTCCCAGGAGCACCCCACCAACCAATCGGCCCAGTCTGTGGAGGCAGCCAGTCAGGACCCGGGATTATCTGGAGCAGTTCCCCATCAGGTCCACCCATGTCAGGGGGCCCTCCCCTTGAGCCTGAGCCACCAATTTGGCTCCCTGCATCCACCTCGATGACGTCAGATGCTGCAGATTGCTCTGCCCGATATGGACAGGTTGGAAACATGGCACCAACCTCAACAAGGCAGGTAAAGAGAGACCCACGAACAGATGGCACAGGACCCTGGGATGCCCCCTTCCTCGAGCCACCTGCCGGGGTCGGCTGGAAGACTGTCCGTTGGAGCCGGCCGTCACATGAGGTGGGTTTCCTGGTTGGCGGCGTGTCGTTGAGCGGCATGACAGGAGCAGTCCCACAGTGAGAGCTGACACGTGGAATGTGGGGAATGCTGTTTCGTCCAGAATCTTGTCAGCGCAGACAGGACGTGCTCAGCATGTTGTCCGCACATGAGAAGCAATTCCGACGATGCACTCAGTGTTTCCTCCGCAGCCAACGGTTTAACTCCTACATTCCCCCCTCCCATTTTAACACCATAGTATCCCTTTAAATAGAAAAGGCTTGCTTGATTGGATACCCATTGTACAGCGCTACGGAACTTGTTAGTGCTTTATAAATATTTTTAACTGTGACGGAGTATTGTTTCCTAGTTTATTGGATTCTGCATTGTTGGAGGAACTGCTTGTTAAATATATTAATGCAGCTTTTACTGTGATCAATAAAGTCCTTGATCTACATAGGTATAATCAAACAATAATTTGCTATTGGCAAATGTTGTAACACATTACATTTATTTTCTTTATCACTTTTTGTCCAATAATATGTAAATTGCAATGCAGTGTAAAAGAAAATACATTTTAATAGTCTTTCTTTTCACTGTGACCATTTATTCTGATTCTTGAGTTTACCCCAGGCTTTAAACTTTTCATGACTCATCAAAACTTCATGACTCATATAGGCATACATAAATTGCTGTTTATTCTCAGTTTCAATTATAACTAAGGATTTTAAATATTGTGCCTTTCAAACACATGCTATCGCAATTTTTTTTATTATAATAAATACGTGCTAGATTATAGTGAGGCTATAATGTTCTTTCAGGAGAATGTTGTTAATTTCAAGCCTTATTGACCTCTAGTGAGTTTCAGCTACTGTGGTTTATCATAAAGTCTCTTTACGTTAGCCAAGCAAATAACATTCTGTAAAATATTTAATAGCAAAATGAAATGGAAACCCAGATTTTGCCTTTTAAGGTTTAATGTAAAGAGAATTTACCAATAAGATGTATGAGACCTCCAACTTCTAACAACAATTGTTCATGTGTTTCTGGTCTTCCTCAGCTTCAGAAGCTCATTTCATCTTGCTAGATCTTACATATATGGTATATACTAAATGGGAAATGAAAAATACGGTCTGTTATGTGCAGTATCTATATAACTCTTAAAACTAATAATGGATGAATTTCTATTATGTTCAATCCAACCCTTTCATTGCCAAGCTATTTTTCATAAACCTATGGCTGGGACCCAATGGATTTATGAAAACAAATTTGCAGTAGCCATACAGTGAAAATGTGCCTGAAAATCATTAAAGCACATTTTCAAACTGTTTGCACTATTTGGCAGGCAGGTGGTGACATCTGCTGGCCACAAAGTGCTACTACGTCTCTATATTACAGCTTGGGGACCATTTTTACTTGTGCAAACAAAAATGGATGCCAAGCTGTTCAAACTGTTTCGGCACCCCTGTTGTCATGCCTGACCGCATTCTGTTTCAGAGCCAGATCACTGTGGAGCTCTAACTATTACTGAGTGTTTTTAGGTTGCGATTTTGTATATATTATATAGGCCTATGCATTGCTAAATATATCCCGTACGGTGCCATTTTGTGGCCATTTGGCTATTCACAAAGCAGGAAGTTCGCCAAATTTTGGCGAATTGCCAGCAAGTACGGTGCTTGTTCGACAGCAGTGAAATCCCCCATAGACAAGCAATGGTTAACCTGTTCACAGAACACCACACAGCAGAGAAATGACAGAGAAATGCCCTGATGTTCGGTGGTTTCATTCAGGCGAATCCCATAGGCTTCAATGTTAAAAATATTCCCGTTTTTATACAATATCTAATAAACTGTCTATTTTTTTAATCTGCAGCAAAAAAGTGTATTTTTTTTAGGATCTTTTAGGTATTTTTTTGGGGGGGATTCAGTTTTTCTTAACCCCTTCCCGACCGCGGATGTACGTCCACTCGGGAAGTCTCCTTTAGACCTGCTGACGTACATAGTTCATCAGGGTCTTCTAACCTCTCTCCCTCCCGATACCTCCCTCGACAGGCTCCTGCGACCTGGCAGGCTGGAAGCCCCCCCGAAGCCTGCAGTAACAAATGAGGAAGGGGACAGGGTGGACTCCTTTGGAGCCCTCTATTTCCCCAACTGTTTAAGTTAGAATAAAACAAATGGTACCAATCAGACATTTTCGTTCTATAGTTTCTTTGCAAACAGCGTTTTACTTTTCAAACATTCAAGCGTACTGGTTTTTTTTTCTCTCAATTCGTCTGCGGTGTCGAGTTTTTCCGGTGGCTGCTCTGCAATTTATTTATTTATAAAGGATTTTGCCAGGAAGGATACATAGAGACTTCTCTCGTTTTCAAGTATGTCCTGGGTGGCGAGTATGTACCGTTAGGTGTCTTGCCCAAGGACACTTACTGGAGAGGAGCTCTGGTCGGGATTCAAAACGGTCTCCACGGTTATAGAGCATTGATGTTACCTCAACTCCACCCAGCCAGTACCTTTGTAAAAATGTGTCTACAAGCAATTATGTGATTATTATCAACATTCAAATGATTTAACCCCAAATCAATATGGCTTTCATCCAAATCATTCAACTACAACTGCCCTTTTAGAAGTTTGTAATGATATCCAAGCGGGCATGGAACAAGGAAACCTAACTGGAGCCATCTTCATTGATTTTGCCAAGGCCTTTGACACAGTAGACCATGGCATCCTATTACAAAAACTTAAAAGCTCTGGTATTGGTGATCGCACGCTAACCTGGTTTCAATCGTATGTATCCGACCGATCGCAGCATGTGTCCATTTCTGGCAGCTCCTCCCTCTCCCTCCCAGTCACGTGCGGTGTACCCCAAGGCTCGATACTCAGCCCCCTGCTATTCACAATATTCATAAATGATCTGCCTAACGTCTGCAAAGCCTAAACTGTACACCTGTACGCAGATGACACCGTAATTTATACCAACAAACCAAATCTCCCGCAGCTGGAGGCAGTGCTGCAAGATCAATTCACAGAGGTAGAAAAGTGGATCAAAGATAACAAACCTTTTCTAAATACTGACAAAACTGTTACGATGCTCTTTGCAATTTATGTAGTTTAGGTACTGTTCCAAACTCCCCATCTTTGTGTCAGGACAAATTCAAATGGCACGCTGACCACAGTCACTTCTCTCAAATATCTAGGTATGTGGCTAGACCCAAATCTATCCTGTGCCCCCACATCGAAAAACTCTCACCTAAACTTTACCCCAAACTAGGTGCCCTGTTCAGAAACAAATCCTGCCTGAGCCCCGCAGTAAAAAACAAACAAACAAAAAAAACAGATAGTATAGCAAATGCTTATGCCGGCTATTGAATATGGAGATGTAGTGTATGCAGCTGCCCCGTAAACACTCCTCCAGTAACTTACTACATTGTATAACTCATTCTGCCGCTTTGTGCTACAATGTAACTACATGACCCACCACTGTGACATGTTAAAAGAGCTAAACTGGCCATCGCTGGAATCTGGGTGCACCCTTCACCTTTCCAATCTGGTGGTTAATAGGTTTTCTGAGAAGCTACAACCCTACCTGAATAGGCTGCTTCCCCTAGCATTTCCCTCATCCTATAACCTCCGATCCAGGACCTGCACCTTACTTGCAATACCACAATACAAAAAGAAAGTGGCTCGATCCTCATTTTCCTACAGAGCACTGCAATTTTAGCATAACCTCCCAGGCGCCATCAAATCTTCCCCCAGTCTTACGTCAATCAAGAGATCTCTATTAATATACCACGATACAGAATGCACCTGTAAACATGTAGCATAATGAATATATTTCCTGCATATTTATTTTCTGTGTTAATCTGTATATTTTTGTGTTTTGTTTTTTTATCTTGCAGTTATTACTTTGTATTTCTGTAGCGACAGTAGAACCCAGGACATACTTGAAAACGAGAGAAATCTCAATGTATCCTTCATGATAAAATACTTTGCAAATAATTATTCATGAAATAAAAATACAATTATCCTGGCTTAGTTGAGCCATTCTTTTCACCGGAGTCCTAGATGAATTTGGTATTTAAGAGATTGTTTTTTTATTCTACAGGAGCAATATCACTTAATACTAGTTTCTTGCAGTTGGTAACTTTATTCATGGATGCCAGAGAGAATAATGAGCGACCTTGGAGTCAATCGTTATTCTCCAGCTTCCCCTAAATTTACACTTTCGATGCAAAATACAGGATATGTTGCTGTACAGTAGGCAGTTGTAACACAGTTGCAGCTTGGCTCAATTAGGATGGAAGACATACTATTCAGACAAGTATTCAGTTGTGCCTTAAATATTTTATCTTCTACCAAATGGTTTCATAACTCTATTTATAACTTTGAAAGGCTTGCCAAGTGCAGAATTGTTTCAACTTATTTTTTTTATATTGAAATTTTTTTATTTTATTTTAACTACAAGCGGTACAAAGTATCATAAAACATTTTCAAATAAGTGATAGCTTAACAGTGTAAAACAGGTTGTACGTTCAGAGCATTTACTAGGTGCATATTATACATATAAGCGTTTAGGACTATCAATATTTGTCCGCTTGCAGGTGACCGAGCAATTGAGCCATTAAGATTCAGCGATTTAACAAGGTGCTCTCGTCAGTATGCTTTATATTGGTAGTATGTGGTGTCAATGGTGAGTGTTCAGCTCCAAACTCTTGTAATCTGTTCCACCGGCAGTGGGAATGCCATTTGCTACTTATTATATGTTTGGCATTGTAATGCACTAGAAGTCTAAAACGGGTCTAATAGGTGATGTGAAATATTGAAGAGAAGGGGAGATATATGCAGTGTCGTTATATTTGGAGGAGTAAGGAGGTAAAGGAAGAAAAGGGATTTAGGAGTGGAAAGAAGATAGGTGTCGGGGAGTAAGGCATAATAATCAGTACTACTACAAGACTCAAAGAGAGATGAGAAAGAGAAGAGAAGAGGTGGGGAAGAAATAGAGAGTGTGAGAAGAAAAAAAAAAAAAGAAAGGGTGGGGAGGGGAGGGAGGGTTGGTGGTAGGAAGAATGAGTCGGGTAATATTTTAACAATACATTACAGAGCCGCTTTCTCATCTATGTACGAGTATCAAGAATTTCGGCCCCATCAGGTGTTAATTCTCTGTGGTGCTTGACTCCTCAGTCTGCCCGTCGTCCCCCTCCAGTTCGTTTCCCAGGCGTGCCAAAGGGCAATATGCCGACCAGGGTTTCACCTTATTAAATGAAAAAATGCAGTGCATACTTCTTAATAGTTGTATTTTACAGCTCCCTCCATACTCTGTTAGCTGATATCAATCCAAATTCCTCCTCCTGTCAAATATTATTTAATAATATTTACCGTATTTTTCGCTCCATAAGACTCACTTTTCTCCCCCCAAAAAGTGGGGGGGAAAGTGGGTGCGTCTTATGGAGCGAATGCCCCATGATATGCCCCAGCTCACCTGCCGCCGCCGCGTTCGGCTCCCTCTGAGCTTGCGTCCGGCGGCAAGGAGCTTGGGCACTCGCCTGGGGGAGCCACGTGACCGCGATCTCATGAGATCGCGGTCACGTGGCTCCCCCAGGTGAGTGCCCAAGCTTCCTGCCACGGACGCACGCTCAGAGGGAGCCGAACGCGGCGGCAGCAGGTGAGCTGAGGCATATCCTTGAGCGAGCTGGGGCATATCCATGAGCGAGCTGGGGCATATCCATGAGCGAGCTGGGGCATATCCATGAGCTGCTGGGGCATATCCATGAGCGAGCTGGGGCATATCCATGAGCTGCTGGGGCATATCCATGAGCTGCTGGGGCATATCCATGAGCGAGCTGGGGCATATCCATGAGCGAGCTGGGGCATATCCATGAGTGAGCTGGGGCATATCCATGAGTGAGCTGGGGCATATCCATGTGTGAGCTGGGGCATATCCATGAGTGAGCTGGGGCATATCCATGTGCTGGGGCATATCCATGTGCTGGGGCAATATCCATGAGCTGGGGCATTATCCATGTGCTGAGGCATATCCATACGTTGGGGGGCATATCCATAAGTTGGGGGGAAAATCCATGTGCTGGGGCATATCCATGAGCTGGGGGACAGTATCCATGAGCTGGGGGACAGTATCCATGAGCTGGGGGACAGTATCCATGAGCTGGCGGACAGTATCCATGAGCTGGGGGCAGTATCCATGAGCTGGGGCAGTATATCCATGAGAGGAGCTGGGGCAATATCCATTATTACACTATTTGATTTCAGAATATTTATTTTCCTGTTTTCCTCCTCTAAAAACTAGGTGCGTCTTATGGTCAGGTGCGTCTTATGGAGCGAAAAATACGGTAAAACTTGTGGGATTCTCCATATTTTAACATGTAAAACTAGCATCAGTGTTACTTAAATCAAAGCTATAGAAAAATGTTCATAGATATGTCAAAAACATTAAGGCCCCGTTCACACTGTGCGATTTATCGCGCGGATTTTGCCGCGACGTCACAGCAAAATCCGCGTGACGTCGCTCTGTGTAGCTTCTCCAATGCACTTCAATGGAGCTGTTCATATCTTGTCGCGCGTCGCAGAAGCATGTCGCTGGTACATGACCTTTTTTTTGCGATTTGCTATCTGCGATTTGTATTGGTGATGCTATGCAAAAATCGCACAAAACAGCGATGTTGCGCGACGTCGCGCGACATTATCGCACCATGTTGCAAATATGAAAATCACGCGGAAAGTCGCGCGATTTTCAAATCGCACAATGTGAACGGGGCCTAATACAATAAAAAAATGTAAAACAACAGCATCCGGATGGTGTGGTGTGGTGTGCTGTGGATGTGGTTGAATGCATAACTTTCCAGTAGGTGGCAGTGGTGGCATGATTAAATGAATGCACATTAAATGACTTACAACTTTTTCATTTAACTTGCTAGGATGAAGGTCATCTGGTAATGCGGGCTTACCAAAGGGGTCAAACCTTCTAAGATAACAAAGGTTACAAAATCTTATCCCAGGGAATTGTTATTTGCTCCAACACTAAGACCTTTCTAATAGTATCCTTATGTAAGTTAAACCCTTGGCAAAGTATTTTTGTGTGTGAAAAAGTAACATAATATGGGTCTTTCTAACAAGCACAATTTTTTCACTTGAGTCAGCAAGATTATGGGGAGTTGCTGTTTATAATAACCCAATTATTCTTTAATAAATCACAGAGGATAACATTTTGCTATCTTTAACTTGTATTTGCAATTTTATTGTATAGGTGACGATATAATACTATATTATATTATTTCTATCAACTAAAACATATTTTTCATCCTTTGCTCAATAAGCAGTTCCTGGTTTGGGAATTTTTTTTTTCTTTGGTATTATTTAATGCTTTCAATTTGTGAGTGTTTCAGTGCTAATGAATACCATGATGACATTATTAGGGCATTATTAACAAAACAAAAGTGCAGTATTTATTAACTTGTAAATATCAATACAAAAATATATATATTATTACTTAATTTCCCTAAGTTCCATAGGATGTGACTGTCATTGTCTCGTAAAACCATGGGCCAAGCTGAGTAGGAACGTGTGGGAATGTAGCGCCTCCATTATTACTTACCGCACTGATGGGTCAAACAATTTTGTACCATATCCAAAAAGGCGTCACTAATTGATCCTAACTTTGCAAAATCATTTAGCACCACCTAACCTACCCCCCAATAAATCCGATACTCACCTCTCATCCCGCAGCGAGAACTATGGCCAATCCGCTGCATTCTGCTGTCAGGAGCAGAGTGAGACAAGGGACAAATAGTCCACAGTATCCCTCCGCGATCACTCCACAATGCTGCGCCATCTCCCAAGAGCGCACACGGCTTGTGGGCCGGCAATGCAACCCTCTGGGGAGACCTATGGACTACAGGATGTGATAAAAGGATGTGAAAAAGCGTAATAATAGGTGGACAAGAGATTCATTTTAATATGAGAAGTAAAAGAACCAGATGTAATGTCCACCTATTTTTTGCTCTGGGTTTTGTTTGTTCTGTTACAAAAATATGTATATAGAGAATGGAGGGGGTTATAGAAGACCTGTATATTTTGGTATGTTATGAGGAAATTAAAAGCGACAATAAGAAAATCATCATTATGGAAATCTCATGGACTAAGGCTGGGGTCAGACCAGCGCACTTTTAACGTGCGTTCTGGCACACATAATTACGGCCACACTAGCAGCAGATGACGGGCAATGACGGACACTATACGATGTACGGCCGCACAAAAGTCCGGCCGTGCAACGCCAGTGGAATTTGAACGCATTTTTTCAAGAACACAGAACCGCTAGTACTGACGTACAGAGTGCACTGCGGCGGCATAGCGGCGTGTGTGCGTGATTAGGAGATGTCAGACTCTGCTAATGTCCAGCCTGTCAGGATCCCTGGCTGTTGCCATCCTGAAACCCCCCCTGGTGGTTCACTTACATCCTGTTCCTGCCCTGCAGCCAGCAACCAGCATCCAGCAGTGTAAGAGTTAACACCAAACACACGTGACTCACAAAATAAAGGGCTTTGCCCCTCAATGACACATTGCTGGTTCATTACAGCTCATGCTCACGAAGAGTGGACATCGTTGCTTTGTTGCTACTCTGCTACCTGATCCTGATTCCCCATTTCTGGTTCCTGCAATTACAACCATCATCCCCATCATCCTCTGCAATCAACCTGGTTAGTCTTTATTTCCATTCACCCTCCACCATCCATATCCTCTGCTTATCAGTACAGACCACTGCATCCCGGGCTCATACCCCTGCCATCCAGGTGCCACCCAAGTACCATCCCCACATTCCTGACAGAATGAACCAGCCATGTACAAATGAGCCCGCAGTGCTGCACTTTATGGTGGAGTTATTGAAAAAGACCTTCCAGGAACTATTTAAAAACCTGACTGATTCCTTGGTGAAATTGCTGCAGGAGATGTGGGGCTCCTCGACTAAGGAGTGCACTCCTGCAGCTAACAAGCACAGAGAACCACTGTCCCCCGAAGAACGTGCCAGGAGACTGGCAGACAATCTCTGCCTGTACTGCGGGAAAGGATCACATTGGATATCAAATTGCCCATAAAAAAACCCAGATCTGCGGTTGTCAAACCAGCACCGGTTTCTAAGTCTCCTGCCAATCCCAAAGACGCTCCAGTGCTTAGAACTCTGAAGCAAACCCAGGCTTCCCGGCCTACTTCTAGGCCTAAACCTGCTTCAAAGAGACCTACCATCCTTAAGCCGGTACCCCTACCCAAACCGGCCCCCAGAAGATCTCTAGAACCCAAACCTGCATCCCGAACAACTCCTGTACCTACACCTGTCCCCAGACGAACTGTACCCGCTGTATCCAGGCATGTGACGTCTCTGGAGGTCAGTTCAGAAGAGGAGTATGCGAACCCTGTAATGCCTATGGAGACTGATTACACTGTGCCGATAGAACCTGTCCTTCCCATGGATCTGGAGACCACCGTACCTGTGGAGACAGATCTACCAACCCCTATGGAGATCATGTCCATGCCAGATTCTACTGTGACACAGATCCCTTTCAAACAGGTAATGAAGGCCAGGCTGAAGAAAGCCCAGAAGATTAAGAGCTCCCTTATGGCAATTACAACTCCCATCACTCCCAGCCAGCACGATCCGCCGCTGTCTTCCTGGGTTTCTTCCCTGTCTGAATATGACCCAGAGGACATCGCTGTCTCTGAGGAGAGCCCACAGAGACAGACGGCCCGACGCTCAAAGGGACCCCCAGGTCAACACCAGGGGTCTGACACCCCTTTGAAGGCATGGCGAGGCTTCTGTTCTTCATCCAGCGATGGTTCTGTATCAGAAAGGGATTGTGGCAAGGAAGAGCAAGAGGACGAGGGCATGAAGTCCTGGCTGTGCGACTATCCTTCCCTTAGTGATGGATCAGGTTTAGAAGGGGAACTGGGAGAAATGGAGAAGATGCCTACCCCGATGCCTTCTTCCTATGTGGGCACCAGGTTCGAAGGTGACTCTGCCTCCTACTTGTCTCCTTCGGTCGCCAAGGCCAGACGCTCCAAGGACACTCCTGTTCATCAAGACCCCTTACGTGAGGATCCATGTCCCTATACAGTACAGGGATGTTTTGCTCTACCTACCTTGGTACCATCTGGATACATGGACACCCTCCTTCCTCATGCTTCTGCTGACCTTAAGATAACAAAGGCCAAGGCATGACGGCGTCAAAGAAAGGCACGTGCCCAACCCTGTACTACCACTCCTGACCCTCGTTCTGCCCTCCAGTGGTGCTACGACTATTGGAAACAGCACCCACTAGAGTGACCCGTGCCTGGTCATGGGCAGTCCTGCTGCCATCCTTGGTCACTCGGAGTGTGACCTGAAGGGGGAGGTACTGTCAGGATCCCTGGCTGTAGCCATCCTGAAACCCCTCTGGTGGTTCACTTCCATCCTGTTCCTGCCCTGCAGCCAGCAACCAGCATCCAGCAGTGCAAGAGTTAACACCAAACACACGTGACTCACAAAATAAAGGCCTCTGCCCCTCAATGACACATTGCTGGTTCATTACAGCTCATGCTCACGAAGAGTGGACATCGTTGCTTTGTTGCTACTCTGCTACCTGATCCTGATTTCCCATTTCTGGCTCCTGCAATTACAACCATCATCCCCATCATCCTCTGCAATCAACCTGGTTAGTCTTTATTTCCATTCACCCTCCACCATCCATATCCTCTGCTTATCAGTACAGACCACTGCATCCCGGGCTCATACCCCTGCCATCCAGGTGCCACCCAGGTACCATCCCCACATTCCTGACACAGCCTACATAACGTCCAGATGCAAAAAGAGTTTTATTGACGATCCGTACAAAATCACGCCCGAAAATGCGCGTCGTCTGACCGTTTTTTGTGCATTCCGTGAAAAAAATACGTCAATGCGTTCGGAAGCACTTTTTCACGTTCGCGGGGAAAAATGCTTTCGTCTGACCCTAGCCTAAGAGGGCATATATGCAATATATTGGCCATAAAAGGTGTATGGGGGTCCAGGTACTGCCCTGGAGGACAGGAAACAATGAAAAAAGATTAATAAAAAACACTTTTTAAAAAAAAAAAAAAAAAGTGCACTGATTTGGATATCGACTGACTATCAAATTCGAAATGAACGATCAAAAAAAAAAAAGAAAAATTAAAAAAAAGATTTTTACTTCAGAATAAAATAAACAGTTTATTAGATATTGAATTAAAACGGGAATATTTTTAACATTGAAGCCTATGGGGGTAAAACATTTCCCACACCTTGTGGCGCAGAAAAAAAAGAATTTGAATGGATATCGACTATCAAATGGATATCCATTTCATAGTTCATTTCAAATGTTAAAAACGTGTGGAAAATGTTTTACCCCATAGGCTTCAATGTTTAAAATATTCCAGTTTTAATGCAATATCTAATAAACCTTTTATTATTATATTGTGCAGTAAAGAGTCTCTTTATTTCTAGATTTTTTTTAGGATCTATTAAGCATTTTTTGAATTATTTTTTTTCTGAGCCACAAGGTGTGGGAAATGTTTTACCCCATAGGCTTCAATGTTAAAAATACTCCCGCTTTAATCCAATATATAATAAACCGTTTATTTTTATATTCTGCAGTAATATTATAATATTCTGCAGGATATTTTAAGCATTTTTTGAAATTTTGTTGAATTTTGTTTTCTTTTTTTGATAGTTCATTTCAAATGTGTAAAAAGGTGTGGGAAATGTTTTACCCATAGGCTTCAATGTTAAAATATTCCCGTTTTAATCCAATATCTACCAAACCATTGCTTATAATAATCTGCAGGTAAGAGGGTCTTTATTTTTAGATTATTTAGGATTTCTTAAGCATTTTTAACAGAAAAAAAATGCAAAAAGTTTTTGGACGAACTTTTTTTGAACGGCCCAAAAAGTTCAAAGTTCGCGAATATTCGAACTGCCGATGTCTGAATCGAACTTAAATTTGAACCGGCAGCCCATCCCTAATTTTGACCTAGAATTTTCACTTCTACAATCATTCTCGTGGTTTTCATCTCTCTCTGAATAACCCTGTATATACTTAATTGTATTTCTCAATTATTTCTAACCAAAGAAATTAGACCAAAAATGTATATTTCATCTTTATATAGCCATTTGTTTTATATATATATATATATATATGTCAGTGGCTTTGGAGTAAAATATCGTGCAAGATATTTTTGAATCTGGTACTTTGTTATAAGAGTCTCTACTAAATTGCCTCTAGCTAGTGATAGTGTCAGCTTCATTTCTTGGTTTTAAGATTAGTTGTTTCCACAACTTGTTAAACATGTTCTTGTTGCTTGGAAACATGCAGTAAGAAAAGTATGTAACTAATAGCATTAAAAATCATATGTGCAGCTATCACGGGATGAATTGTTAAATGTCTCTTAGCTTGTCTTATGGACCTGCTACAATTGGCAAACATTTTCTTCAAGCTGGCATCAATCCAGGTACAAATGTATCAGGGAACTATTGCAGAACATAAAATCCCTTAGGCCTTCTCCAGTATAACAAGCACATTTTCAATAAGCTGAATTGCTCTAGTGCTGCAATAAATCTACATAAACTTTCCCTAGAAGTCAGATTTTATACGATGCAAATAAACTGAAATTCTGATGAAAACTTTCCAAAAAAGTTTTTTAATTTTCTTTCTACAACGCTTAGGAAGAATACTAAGTGGTAAAAAAAAAAAGTAAAGTAAAACACAACATTTAGGCTAGGGTCAGAGTGGGGCAGTCGGAACGCGCGTGCAGGCGCACTAAATCACGGCGGCAGTAGCAGCACATAACGGCCAATGACGGCCAATATACGCAGTACGTGCGTACAAAAGTGCGCCGACACCACGCAACCGGCAAATGAACGCATTTTTCTCAGAACGTGAAACCGCTGCTACAGACGTACAGAGTGCGCTGCGGCCGCATAGCAGCGTGTGTGCGTGATTAGGAGACGTTAGACGCTGCTAGTGTGCGGCCTACATAACGTTCAAACAGCCGGATTTCCCTAGAATTGCGTTGGTGAGTACCTGCGACTGTGCGACTGTGGTCGTCTGACCACTTAAGCGTATTCCGTGAAAAAATGCGTGCGCACGCATCGACGTACATTTTGACGGTGGCCGCAGAAAATGCGCTCATCTGTCCCTAGCCTTAACCCTTTCACTACCGAGCCATTTCACTTCTGTGTGCTGAGCTCATAATGTTCACCTCCACTACCATGTGATTTTCCAAAAAAACATTGTCAGAAACCAGTTGTAATCATTTTAAGTTAAATTTAAAGTAAGAGAATATTTGCGTTTATACCTATTTTATGTCTTACTGTAAATAACCTATTTCGGCCAGTATTATTTTCTGCTATTTCTTCTGCATCGTTATGCTGGGTGAAAGGAAATTTTCCTATTTTGGATTTTCTTCATGACTGCTGGCGATACCATCTGCTGCTGAAGGCACCACTTTGTCTTCTTTCATTTCTCCTGCATCGGCTGCTGAAATTCCGATAGTTCAGAGCTTTGAGCAGCTGATTTTACAGTTTTAGCTCTTTGGGCAATATGCCCAAAGGGCTAAAACTTCAGGGGCATCTTCTGCAGCCCAAAATCAAACAAAATTTGTTTGCGGCAAATTAATTTAATTTGCCTTTGGGCTGCAGATCAGGATACTGAGATATCTCAATAATGGGGCACCAGACGGTACCTTTGAAACCCGAGAAATTTCGATATTGGTAGTGAAGTGGTTAAACGCGATTTGAAGTCAGTTTTATTGTAGGACCAAGACAAATTATATATCCTTTTTTGGCAGATTCATAATACGTCATTATTAAATTGCTACATTATGTCCTGTCAGAATGGTATAACATTTTTTTTGAAAAAAGAAAAAAAAAAAAATTTCCATTCAAATTTCAATCATCTACAGTGTGTGAATTTTTTTTTTTTTATCTTTGTGGTTATATATCTTTGTGGTTATATATATTCAATGGGGTAAGCTTAAAAAAATGGAAATGGGAACTCGTTACTGTATTTTTTCTGAGAAAGTACAACATTTTAGCTAAAACTGAAAAACTAAATTTTTGTCCACATTATAATTCAAAAATGAACAAAAGTGCTGCATTAAAGAAAAAAAGATTTTTATATTTATTTATTTGTTTACATTTAACCTGGTTATGCTTGATATCAGTCGAAAGGCCTTGCTCTGGACTTTACAATGATACCAAATACGACCCTTTAGCTGCCATGGATCAGAGACACGGCGATTCCTAGGACCCCACCCCCCCATCTCCACCATAAATTTCAATAGGGAAACCCCTTGGCAGCTAGGAGTAAAAGGGGGTAAATTAACCCCTTAGTGACCGGGCGGTTTTACACGAATCCGTCCGTTCGTGACCGCTGCTGTTTTTACGTTTCTGCGCTCTTAGTGTTTACGTCAAATTTTCCTCTTACTCGTTTATATAACCCACACATATTTTACACTGTTTTTCTCGTCACTAAATGGACTTTATAAAGATACCATTTTTTTCATCATTTCATATAATTTACTATAAAAAATATTGTGAAATATGAACACAAAAATTGAAAAAACACCACTTTTTCGAACTTTGACCCCCAAAATTTCTTATGTATCAACAACCGTCAAAAAAATTAATTCTTTAGTAGTTTCTAAATTTAGTACTGAGTTTAGCAATACCCAATGTTTACATATTCCTCGCTTTTTTCCTTATTTTATGCAACAATAAGTGCAAGTAGCACTTTGCCATTTCCAAAGAGTTTATTTTCAAAACTAGTGATAGTGACATTGTAACACTGATATCTGTCACTAATTCCTCAATAACCCTCCACATATACATATTTTTTTAAAGTACACAAATCAAGGTATTAAACTTGGGGTATTTTGACTCTTTCCATGCAAACCATTTTACCACAAATCTATGCCAAAGTTTGAGAAAAAAAAAAATTTGGTGATTTATTTTTTTTGAACGCAATTTAAGAATACATGTACTGTGAACTTTAAGGTTTACTGCCAAAAAGCACCCCAAAATATGTTCAGCAACATCTTCTGAGTAAATTGATACCACCCAAGTATAGGTATGTCGGGTCATTTGGGGGCTAAAAGGCCTTATTTGGGGGGTGCGCATTTCAGTTTTCCAACTTGGAATTTTCACATTTCGTCATCATGCACCCATGTCCTATTTGGGACATTTTTGAAGCCGGCCAAAGTAATTTACCCCCATCAAACCATATATTTTTAGAAAGGGCACACCCTGGGTGCTTCAAAGAGTTGTATTTTAACACTTTCCATGCACTAGCTCTATGTCAAACTTTCAGGTAGTCACTTTTTGTGTTATTTTTTTACACACATTGTACTTTAGGCATGAATTGTCAAATCCAGTTATGGGTTACTGCCAAAAAACACCCCAAAATATGTTCAGCAACATCTTCTGAGTAAATTGATACCACCCATGTATAGGTATGTCGGGTCATTTGGGGGCTAATAGGCCTTATTTGGGGGGTGCGCATTTCAGTTTTCCAACTTGGAATTTTCACATTTCGTCATCATGCACCCATGTCCTATTTGGGACATTTTTGAAGCCGGCCAAAGTAATTTACCCCCATCAAACCATATATTTTTAGAAAGGGCACACCCTAGGGTGCTTCAAAGAGTTGTATTTTAACACTTTCCATGCACTAGCTCTATGTCAAACTTTCAGGTAGTCACTTTTTGTGTTATTTTTTCACACACATTGTACTTTAGGCATGAATTGTTAAATCCAGTTATGGGTTACTGCCAAAAAACACCCCAAAATATGTTCAGCAACATCTTCTGAGTAAATTGATACCACCCATGTATAGGTATGTCGGGTCATTTGGGGGCTAATAGGCCTTATTTGGGGGGTGCGCATTTCAGTTTTCCAACTTGGAATTTTCACATTTCGTCATCATGCACCCATGTCCTATTTGGGACATTTTTGAAGCCGGCCAAAGTAATTTACCCCCATCAAACCATATATTTTTAGAAAGGGCACACCCTAGGGTGCTTCAAAGAGTTGTATTTTAACACTTTCCATGCACTAGCTCTATGTCAAACTTTCAGGTAGTCACTTTTTGTGTTATTTTTTCACACACATTGTACTTTAGGCATGAATTGTCAAATCCAGTTATGGGTTACTGCCAAAAAACACCCCAAAATATGTTCAGCAACATCTTCTGAGTAAATTGATACCACCCATGTATAGGTATGTCGGGTCATTTGGGGGCTAATAGGCCTTATTTGGGGGGTGCGCATTTCAGTTTTCCAACTTGGAATTTTCACATTTCGTCATCATGCACCCATGTCCTATTTGGGACATTTTTGAAGCCGCCAAAGTAATTTACCCCCATCAAACCATATATTTTTAGAAAGGGCACACCCTAGGGTGCTTCAAAGAGTTGTATTTTAACACTTTCCATGCACTAGCTCTATGTCAAACTTTCAGGTAGTCACTTTTTGTGTTATTTTTTCACACACATTGTACTTTAGGCATGAATTGTCAAATCCAGTTATGGTTACTGCCAAAAAACACCAAAATATGTTCAGCAACATCTTCTGAGTAAATTGATACCACCCATGTATAGGTATGTCGGGTCATTTGGGGGCTAATAGGCCTTATTTGGGGGGTGCGCATTTCAGTTTTCCAACTTGGAATTTTCACATTTCGTCATCATGCACCCATGTCCTATTTGGGACATTTTTGAAGCCGGCCAAAGTAATTTACCCCCATCAAAACATATATTTTTAGAAAGGGCACACCCTAGGGTGCTTCAAAGAGTTGTATTTTAACACTTTCCATGCACTAGCTCTATGTCAAACTTTCAGGTAGTCACTTTTTGTGTTATTTTTTCACACACATTGTACTTTAGGCATGAATTGTCAAATCCAGTTATGGGTTACTGCCAAAAAACACCCCAAAATATGTTCAGCAACATCTTCTGAGTAAATTGATACCACCCATATATAGATTTGTTCTGTTGTTTTTTGGGGTGCTACGCCAATCTTTGACATGTGCTTGTCAATTTTTCTAATTTGACATACAGTATCTTCTTTGCTTATCTTCTTTTTAGGGGCCTTTTTACCATACCCCAGTTTTATGAACGTGCATATATTTGGTAAGCTAACACCCCAAAGTATTGTAAATGGAGTGTTTTTATGCTATGGATGCATCCGTTTGCTCCAAACAAATTGGATACAGTTTGGTGGTCATTTTTCATTTTCACACCCACATCAGTTTTGGACTGTGATTTAGGAGACACTGTTGTTTGTTACTGCATGAAAACTCTCCAGGTTGTTTTCTGCAAGATCTCCTGAGTACACCCATGCCCCCCATGCATAGGTTTGCCAGGATTTTGGGAAGGTTCAAATACAATTTTTATGACTTTGTCATTGGAGTTGAAATTGAGATTATTTCTTCAGCTAGGCCTATCTTTGGTTTTGGGTCTACCGCATACCCCAGTTTGAATTATTGCCAGAAAATTGTTTATATTTGTTATGTTGACACCCCAAGGTATTGCATATGGAGTGCTTTGATGCCATGGATGCAACGGTTTTAGCCCAAAACATTTGAGAAGGTGTGTGGTGTAATTTTTCAATTTTCAGATTTTTACGCCCACAGTAGTTTTGGACTGTGATTTAGGAGACACTGTTGTTTGTTACTGCATGAAAACTCTCCAGGTTGTTTTCTGCAAGATCTCCTGAGTACACCCATGCCCCCCATGCATAGGTGTGCAAAGATTTTGGCAAAATACAGCACCAATTGTAGAACATAAAAATGTACGAATAAAATGTAAAAGTCTGGTGCCTGTCAAACTGGGGATGCTCTCTAGGGGGGCACAGGCTGTTGTCACTGAAGTGCATGAAACGCAAAATGTTTTCATACCTTCTACGTGACATTGATTGGGGGTAAATGGGGGTAGAGCAGATGGGGCTACTGCTCCAGTAGGAGCGAATTGAGGGCTTCTTTATGATGCCCTCAGCATAGTAAGTGCCCAGAATTTCAGAAATTCTGGCACATCTAGCGGGGTCCATTGCTGCCTTGCCAAGTAGGAGTCTGGCTTCGCAGCACAATGCTGATGGGCATACAGATTTGATTGGGCCACGATGTGGCCCAACAAATCATCCCCCATAAACACCTGCAAAAACTGTGTGGCGGTAAATCCTGCAACATCAATATTGATGCCAGGATTTGCCGTGAAAGGAGGGATATCTGGCCTCTGGCGATGAGGCACTACCCACTCCTCAGCTGGAGCTGTGCGTCTCCTGCTGGCAGGTGGTGACCCAGGATCTGCATCAGAAACATCACTAGATACATCAGCCAGCGTAGATAATGTATCTAGCGACATCTCTGAGCAGTTAGCGGGGTCGAAATGAGGGTCTGAGTCTGACGCAGATGCCTCAGATTCTGACGCCAGGATGGCATATGCCTCCTCGGCGCTGTACACCCTCTCAGACATTATATATAATAGATTATAAAATTTTATAATTATTATATATATATAAGCGGATTGTTGGTTCTTAGAGAACCGTTGGGTTTCACAAGAAAATACAAATAAACACCTAAATCTCTCTAAATCCCTCTAAACCTGCCTCAATTCTTCTAAATCTCCCTAAAATCTCTCTAAATCTGCCTCAATTTTTCTAATCTCACTAAATCTCACTAAAATCTCTAACCTGTCAAATCTGATCTCTCTCTCTCGCTCACCAAAACACAAGTGAGGAGAGGGAGGGAGAATCACAGAGGTCAGAGCCAATATTTACAAAATATTGACCTGACCTGACAAATTAGAAATTTTATTTTGATTTTTTCTAACTTCTGATTGGATGTTGCTAGCCTGCCTCTCTGAGGCAGGCTAGGAACATCCCACTCAGCCCCAAGATGACCCTGCCCTTAGAACCCTAACCCTAGCCCTAGCCCTAACCCTAGCCCTAACCCTAACCCTAACCCTAACCCTATCCCTAACCCTACCCCTAACCCTAACCCTACCCCTAACCCTAACCCTACCCCTAACCCTAACCCTACCCCTAACCCTACCCCTAACCCTACCCCTACCCCTAACCCTAACCCTAACCCTACCCCTAACCCTAACCCTAACCCTACCCCTAACCGTCAGTTTATTTTATTTATTTTTATTTTTATTTTACTCTTTATTTTACTTTTTTTTTCACTTTTTTTTACACTTTTTTTTACTCTGCTGGGTGCCTTGATCCCTCGAGGCACCCAGCAGAGCACCTGATCACTGATGTGATCGTTTTTGTACTGAGTGCCACGATACCTCGTGGCACTCAGTACTTCCTGCCGCTACCGGAAGTGATCGCTCGGGGGAGCGATCACGGACGGACCGGCGGCAGGTAAGCATATTGCAAGGATGCCTCGATGTCGAGGCATCCTTGTAATATACTCAGAGCAGCTGGAAGCGATCTGATCGCTTCCAGCGCTCTCTAGAAGTGCCGGCACCTCTCCGGGAAAACCGGATGTTGATCGCTCCCGGGGAGCGATCACATGGTGCCCCGGCACTTCTAAACGCCATTGCACGGCTGCCTGGACTCCCAGGCAGCCTGCAATGGCGTTTGAGCTGCTGGAAGCGATCCGATCGCTTCCAGCGCTCAAAAACAGCAGGACGTACCATGTACGTCAGCGGGTCTAAGAGAGACCCGCTGCAATGACGTACATGGTACGTCCTCGGTCCTTAAGGGGTTAAAGGACACAATCTTGAGATCAGAATAATTCATTCCAATAATATTTCTGTAATGGATAAACAAATACATTATAAATTAAAAATGCGCAAACTTACATTTTTAAGCTATCTCAGAAAAACACTCTCTGTGCAAATGTTCTATTTTACCTTATATTTTATTGTTATCTTTGCACCCCATGTTTCAAATAAATGTTATGATAAAAAAATTCCAACAAAAAACGCTTCGTAGTGAAGGGATTAATCAACATCAATGATCCTTTCCTTAAGCAAAATCATATTTATAAAATTAGATGTATTTATGCATAATCAATTGTAGATGATATTGATCCCTTTAGAAATATTCCAAACTTATTAACCCCTTAATGACCACTGACGTACCATGTACGTCCTGCCCACGGGTCTCCCTTAGACCCGCGGACGTACATAGTAGGTCAGCGGGCTCCTACCTAACCTCCCTCCCGCCGATACTTGCCTCCCTCGATGGCTCCAACGGAGTTCTGGCAGGGAGGAAGCCTGCCCCTCTGTTTTAGAGGGGCTGGCGGGCACGATGACGTCACCACGCTGCGTGGTGATGTCATCTGCAGGCGACCCCAGGCGCCTGCATTGAAATCAAGGAAGAGGAGGGGGTGGCTCTTTTGGAGCCCTATATCTCCCCAACCATTTAAGCTACAGTGATACAATTTGCACCGCTGGAAACGGGAGAGTCTCCCCTTTTCAGCATTAACTGATTCACTGCCGGGTCGCGATTCGGTGCAAATTTGCACCAAATCGCAATTCAAACCTGGAGGGGGCTGACATCTTGGATGTCAGCCAAGCCTCCAGGTCACCCCCCACCCACTGACATCCTCACCATATGTGTGAGTATGTCAGTGAGCCAGTTAACCCCCTAGCTGCCATGTGGAGATAGGGGGATCCTTTGGATCCCCCTATCTCCCGATCCGTGGCAGCTAGAGGGTAATATTTGAGATCATTGACATCACCTTTCCAATGATGCCAAACATGACCCGGTTCGGTGTAAAAATATAATTTAAAAAAATATAATAATTAAAAAAAAAATTAAAACAATTTGGTTTTTAATTTTTTTTTGTCTGGGGAGGGTTTAGTTAAATAGTACTTAGGCTGTCATCTAAAAACAATTTGCATAAAACGGTCAGAATGAGCTCAGCGTACATAGATGAACTGGCTCAGCAGTCAAGGGGTTAAAAATCAAAAACATGTAAAAATTGGGTATTTCTATTCTCGGGACAAAATTTTGAAACTATTTAGCCGGGTTCTTTTTTGGTGGTTGTAGATTTTAGGAATTAAAATACGAAAAAGTGTGTTTTTTACCATTTTTTTCATCATATTTCATATTTTTTTTATAGTAAATTGTAGGATATGATGGAAATAATGGTATTTTTAGAAAGTCCATTTAATGGTGGGAAAAACGGTGTACAATATGTGTGGGTTGAATAAACGAGTAAGAGGAAAAGTTTACCTAAACACTAACAGCGCAGAAATGTAAAAACAGCAGCGGTCACTAAAGGAGAGATTTGTGTAAAACCACCCGGTCACTAAGGGGTTAAAAGAGAATAGGTGCATGGTAGTAAGTAAATAAATCATTGCAATATTAACCCCAGTGACTGGGCGGTTTTACAAAAGCCTGTCTGAAAGTGCCCGCTGCCGTTATGTTTCTGCGCTGTTTCTGTTTAGGTCAAATTTTACTCTTACTCGTTTATGCAACCCACACATATTATATACCGTTTTCCCCATCATTAAATGGACTTTCTCAAGATACCATTATTTCCATTATATCGTATAATCTATAACATAAAGCAGTAAGGCTTGGCTTGTCCATCGCCAAGCCTGTACTGCACATGCGCGTGCAACCAGCTCATCCTGGCTGCGCACGCATCCAACCGGTGGCTGTGCGCATGCCGCGGCGGTTACAAGATGTGCATGCAGCAGCTGGGTAGAGTCTGCAAGCGCATCCTGTAGAGCCAGATGCACTCACAGCCTCTACCCGGCTGCCACGCACGCATCCAACCGCTGCGGCGTGTGCCGCGGCGGTTACAGGATGCGCACGCAGCAGCCGGATAAAGGCTGCGCGCGCATCCTGTAGAGCCGGATGCGCTACCAGCTGACGGCTATAGGTTGCGCGCATCCAGTAGACCAGACCAGACCAGACCTCTACCTGGCTGCTGCGTGCGCATCCTGTTCTCCTGGATGCGCGCGCGGCCGACAGGTAGAGGCTGCGTGCGCATCCAGCGTCTGAGCTGGGGGCACTTATACCCATGTGAGCTGGGGGCAAATATACCCATGTGAGCTGGGGGCAAATATACCCATGTGAGCTGGGGCCAATTTTACCCATGTGTGCTGGGGCCAATTTTACCCATGTGTGCTGGGGCCAATTTTACCCATGTGTGCTGGGGCAATTATACCCATGTGAGCTGGGTGCAATTATACCCATGTGAGCTGGGGGTAATAATACCCATGTGAGCTGGGGGCAATTATACCCATGTTTTCTGGGGGCACTTATACCCATGTGAGCTGGGGCCAGTAATACCCATGTGAGCTGGGGCCAATTTTACCCATGTGAGCTGGGGCCAATTATACCCATGTGAGCTGGGGCCAATTATACCCATGGGAGCTGGGGCAATTATACCCATGGAAGCTGGGAGCACTTATACCCATGGGAGCTGGGGGCACTTATACCCATGGGAGCTGGGGCAATTATACCCATGGGAGCTGGGAGCACTTATACCCATGGGAGCTGGGGGCAAATATACCCATGTGAGCTGGGGGCAAATATTTCCATGTGAGCTCGGGGCAATTATACCCATGTGAGCTGGGGGCAATATATATATATCCATGTGAGCTGCTTCACTTAACAATAGACTGCCATCTGGGCAGGCTTTCCACCTAGTTTACTATAAAAAAGTATGAAATGTGATGAAAAAAAATGGAAAAGAAAAAAAACACTTTTTCAAAATTTAATCCCCCAAATCTACAACCGCCAAAAAAGACCCCAGTTAAATAGTTTAAAAAATTTGTCCTGAGATTAGAAATACCCAATTCTTCATGTTTTTGCTTCTTGACCCCTTCACTGCTGAGCCATTTCACCTCTGTGCGCTGAGCTCATTTTGACCATTTTATGCTCATCATTTTTAGATGCCAGTTTAAGTCCTATTTTATTAAACCCCAGACAATTTTTTTTTTAAAACAAACCTTTATAATTCTTTTTAATTATTATATTATTTTATTTTATTTTACTAAAGTATCCCCCTATCTCCCGATCCGTGGCAGTTAGAAGGTCATGTTTTATTTCATTGGAGATGCCTGCTCATGGCCTTTCAAATGACACTAAAAATGACCATGTTTGTTGTAAAATAAAATAAAAATAAAATATAATAATTAAAAAGAATTGGTTTGTTTTAAAAAAAAAATTGTCTGGGGTTTAACCCCTTCGCGGCTAAGGACGCGCTGAGCGCGTCCAACCGCATGTATCGTTCCATGCGGTGGACGCGCTGAGTGCGTCCTCTCTTTGGGGTCAGCGTTCGGCCGGGTTCCGGCCGATCACTGGCCCCCCCGGTGCGGGCTGACATCCTCGATGTCAGCCCAGCATCCGGAACCGCCGCCGGAGTAATTAGGGGGCGCGATGACATCTAATTAAGGCGCCCCCCCCACATGTGCGGAGGAGGCGCCTGAAAGGGATCCCTCCCAATCGGCAGCGTTGCGGGGGTTAACCCAGGCACCGTTTGGAAGGGCACAGCCTGCCCTTCCAAATGGTACCTGGCATTAACCCCATGGGGGCCGGATCACAAATCGGTGCTGAAAAGCGCCGGTTCGTGATCCTTTCCCGGAGCTGGCCGACATCTTGGATGTCGGCCAAGCTTCCCGGAATGCCCCCTGAGGACTGGCGTCATCGTGCATAGCACGATGACGCCAGTCCTGGAGTTAACCCCTAACTGCCACCAATGGTGGAGATAGGGGGTTCCAATGAACCCTCTATCTCCCGATCCGTGGCACTTAGGGGTTAATGTTTGGTATTGTTGGATCGGCCAGAGTATGGCCGTTCCAACGATACCAAACATGAGTATAAAAAAAGTTTGTAAAAAAAAATAAAAAATTAAATAAAAATAAAAAAATATTTTAAAAAAATTATAAAAAAAATAAACACTTTTTTTTTCTTTTTTTGGTTTGTTAATGCAGCAATATTGTTCCCATTTCAATTATAATGTCAACAATGATGCTGCACTAACGATTTTTGTATGCGGTGCGTTTGTTAAAAATCGTGTAATTTTCCCCAAAACAAAATGTAACGAGACCCCATCTCTAATTTTTTTAACAAGCGCACCCCATACAAAATATAACCGCAATTGCTCACATGTTAAAATGTGAAAAAAAAAACACTTTACACTTTACACGTTGTAAATTATTGAAAATTCATATTTTATTGCATTTTTTGTTATATTATACAGACAGGTCATGACGTATACATATAATAATGACATATTATGAATCTGCCGAGTCTGACAGAAAGAATGATATATAATATGTCTGGGTCATATACTAAAATAAGCCTTCAAAACACGTTTAAACATGATGAGCAAAACCGGTAAAAATGACCTCAGCACAGAGGCGGGAAAAGCCTCAGCAGCGAAAGGGTTAATGAAACAGGACTTAAGCTGGCACTTGGCAGCTAGGGGGTTAACTGGCCCACTGACGTCCTCACACAAATGGTGAGGATGTCAGTGGGTGGGGGCTGACCTGGAGGCTTGCCTGACATCCAAGATGTCAGCCACTTCTGGGTATGAATAGCGATTCAATGCCAATTGGCACAAAATCGCGGTCTGGCAATGAAGGGGTTAATTATAGGCACTCCCCTTTCCAGCGATACCATTTGTTTGTTTCTATGAAGAAGGGTTGGGGAGATAAAGGGTTCCAATTGAGCCACCCTCCCCTTCCACCTTTTTTCACTGCAGGCACCGGGGGCGCCTGGCGATGACATCATCAGGCACAGTGGTGATGTCACTGCCACTGCCAGGCCCCCCTCAAAAGTGAGGCAGACTGGGGGTAGATTGAGCAGAATTCAGCGCTTCTTTCTGTCTGTTCCTTATAGAGGATAATATACTATATCTTCACTAGTAGGTAGATGGTGAATGATCCTCAATGCCTCAAAGGAAACATAGGGTAGTATAGCCTGACACCGTATGTCAAAAAAATGAATGAAAGATTACACTCACATGGAATGGTGTCTTACGTCAGACACTGGATTTGAAGGCGGCTGGCGGCTTCTGTGGGAACGCCAGCTTTCCCCAACTCACGGCAAGGAGTCCTGAATCTGTAATTTCGCTCTGCAGCAGGAGATGCAATGCTCATCTGTGGTGGATGACTCAGCCAAATTCTTCTGTGAAGAGCTGTTTCCCTGTAGCATATTGCAAAAGGGACTGTGCCTTAGCCGCAGTGAAGAGAGGCAAAGTGAAGAGAGGCAAAAAACGTTCACCTGCTGGTTTTTAAACGTTTTTATTCCTCTGAAGATAAAATACATGTAAAGGAATGAAATAAAAAGGGGTAATACACTAAAACGCGTTTCGCGGATCACAGCTGCTTCCTCAGTGTGTTGCTAAAATTACCCTGTGTCTTTAAATAGTCTGAAAATGAAAGTAAAAATCATTTGTTTGTATGGGGAATCCAAAATGGCCGCCGGTGGCCTAACTGAGCATGCTCGTGATGTCATGCATGTCAGAAACAAAAAAAATAAAAAATTAAAAAAAAATATGTATAAGTGTAATTTGAGCAGACATCCCTGAGAGATGAGTAAGAGCCATTTTCCCATGTTCTAATAGGCATCGCTGGGCTCATAACTTGCAGAAACAATATAAAATGATGTATACAGTCCAAAGCAGATCATGAGAAAATAATAAAACTCCAATAGACATCGCTGGGCTCATATGATATACAGAAAAATATCAAAAACAATGTATACAGTACAAATAATACAAAGCCGATAATAGTAAAACTTCTTTCAATTTGCAATAGACTAGTGACCCTGGTATGCTAATTCTATAATGTATTTCAAATGAAGGGAAATAATAGGATGTTAGACAGGAGAATTGCCTATATTCTAAGCTCAATTATAATAAGCAGTAGGGAGAGCCCTTTCTAAAATCAAACTTTTTCTGGAGGATGTGTGGTGTTATACCAAGACGTATGGTCTGTATTACTAAATATGCACTGTTCATAGTCAATA
This sequence comes from Leptobrachium leishanense, assembly GCA_009667805.1. Lineage (NCBI taxonomy): Eukaryota > Metazoa > Chordata > Amphibia > Anura > Megophryidae > Leptobrachium > Leptobrachium leishanense. Next base: position 191,883,739 of record CM019065.1, read on the forward strand.
TGGTGCGTGGGTCTTACTGAATGGTTAAGACTCAGAGAATAGAAAGTAACCATTTGAACCATAAGAGGTATTTATGGTGTAATAAAAGCATATAATTCTGGAGAATAGGATGTTAGTAGAGGGAGAGGAGTGGACGACAATAGCAATGTTCGCCTAAGACTCCAGGCCTGCCAGAACGCCACTGGAGACTGGACAGAGAGGTAGGGAGGGAGGTTAGGAGACTGTGACGTACATAGTATGTCCGCAGTCGTTAAGTGGATTTCCCCACAGGACGTACTATGTACGTCAGCAATCGAGAAGGGGTTAAACTTACATTGTGTTATCTCTCACAAAAATATATCTAATATACATAGAGGTCTATTTACTAAAGGTGAAACTCAGGAGAATTGGCAGGAGAAGAGAACAATCTAGACCAAATAGCCAATTTGGAAAGTGCGATAAATGAATTTTTCTGGTTTGGCTATTTTGACCTAGAATTTTCACTTCTCTTGCCAATTCTCCTGAGTTTCACCTTTAGTAAATAGACCTGATAGTAACATTGTACTAAAAGGCACATACATTTTCCATGAAAAGCTGTTCAGTTTACGTTAGTGTTAAATAATAATTTAGATGCATGAAGGACAAATGAAGCAACTACCTTCAACCCAAAGAAAATAAGCTGTGTTACAGAAATAGAATTTTAGAAAGTCATTTGTTTCTATAAAGCCATATCAATTCTTCAATGTATACTATTTGGGTTGATCTCAGCAATTTAAATGAGACTATAGTGAAGTGTATTACTAACTTGTATATTTCAGGAACTGAGGTCAGTGGGTCAGATTTTGCAGCTTAAACAGCTTAATGTTAAAGACTTTAAATCCACTGTAAATCTTTGTTCACCTTTCAGCCTTCAGCATTTTCAATTTGCTGCATGTTTAGTATAGATTTGTTTAGCACTGACAGCTAGATCTGGATAATACCATTTAGTTTAAATAAATCTATTGAGCAACCAGTGTCTGGACAGTTTCTGTATCCGTAGATTAAGATATGTACCCTATTAACATTATTTTGGTTCTTCTTAGTCGCATACAAATGTATTAATTGATTATGTTGATTCTCATTGGTCTTTTCATGAATTTAATTAGTGTTATTATCTTACATTGTTAGCAAATTTTTAAATCCTCATTTTTCTGTCTTTCACCCATTATTACTGAATAATACATTTATCTTTTATGTGGTTTTTTTCAGTGGTCTGTCTCTAATCTAATATTAGAGTTACTATAATCACATTGTTAATTAATTATCAATTAGCTTATAATTATTTTGATCTCACCGGTGTGTCTTTTCTCAAATTTAATAGTAATTCTAAAATCGTACATGGTTAAAACATTATCGATGAATTTATCAGTTTACTATTTTATTCTTATTGATCTTTCTTCTCTTGAATTAAATATTAGTGTTACTTTTATTATTCTTTATTTATATAGCACCAGCATATTCCACAGCACTGAACAAGGTGCACAATGTAGACAGGGTTACAATACATTGAACATCATTTGACAAACCAGTACAGGAGGAAACGAGGGCCCTATTCCCATGGGAATTTACAATCTAGAAGGGTTGGGGTGGAAACAGGAGAAGAGAACTGCTAGGTGGGAGTGATTGACTGGTTGGGGCAATGCGGTGTACTATCACACATTGCTAATGATTTACAATAGGCACTACATACAGTACATATCAATTTCATCAGCGTTAAAATTAAATGAACAATTAATTCATAATTTGATTTAGATTTTCTGTTGACTTTTCTTGAATTTAATATTAGGGTGACGCTCTACAATTATTACTGGATTATATATTAATTTATCTATTGGTATGATTGGGCACTAGGCCCGGTGTGAGCGCACTTATCTGTCAATAGTAACTTCAAATGAAACTTCAAAAGTGTTTCTCCTTATTCCTTAATAGAAAATCAGCTTCGACATAACCTATTGGTTGAAAGATAGAAGGAAACTCTATGGTGCAATGATGTTTAAAACAATGACAAGTATGAAATACAGTTTTGTTTGTATATAGAACTCACAAGTGTAGAGCCCTATAAGGCTCAGATAGTAACGCCTCTTGACCACTCTGGGGGGGTCACACATGTAAGACTGAGGAAGCCTACAGATTGATTAGGCGAAATGCGTCTCTTATTGTTATTTTAATTGTTTTTTTAGAATAAATGTTTTTACTTTACCACCTATTTGAAGTGCAGATCGATTCTTTCAACTGGTAACTTTCGGTCCAAGAAAACTCGCACTGTTGTCGAGAGAGGCTAAAAAAATTGTGAGTATATACCACATACTTACCGATATGGTAAAAAAATGGCGATGTTAGCGCAATGGAGGTCTTTTTTTCTTTTCAAGTGCTAAAGATGTCACCCACTGACGATCCGAGTGCGATAAATCGTATACAAGGATGTGAGCCCCCAGAGTTGTCAAGAGGCGTTACTATCTGAGCCTTATAGGGCTCTACACTTGTGAGTTCCATATACAAACAAAACTGTATTTCATACTTGTCATTGTTTTAAACATTATTGCACCATAGAGTTTCCTTCTATCTTTCAACCAATAGGTTATGTCGAAGCTGATTTTCTATTAAGGAATAAGGAGAAACACTTTTGAAGTTTCATTTGAAGTTACTATTGACAGATAAGTGCGCTCACACAGGGCCTAGGGCCCAATCATACTGATGTCTATTATATGTATGGGGTATACATGGGTGTTTGAGCTGCAAAAGTAAATTAGCGCCACATATCTCTCTATAATTTATCTATTGATTATATTGATTTTCATTGGTATGTCTTAAATTTAATATTGAATTTGTATCTTACATTTTTAATGATTTACAGTAAACACAGCAACATTACCCACTTCTTCTTTATTTCAGAAGCGTGAAAATTATGGAACTTTCACACAGTTTGCCACCACAAAGAAAACAATTTCTGGATTATATCCCGCATTCTTTAACTAAGCAACAAATAGTCGAAGTTTTTTAGAATGTTTTTCACATTCACTCTGACAAAGGATGCTTTCCACAATCACTTTCAGTGTTTTCCCTCATGCTTGCAGATTGGCCAAAGTACTGCTCAAAGCAGCAAATCAAAAAGTCAAGAAAAATGTCAATAAACCAAAGATGAAAGTATTCCAAGAGGTCATTCCATGATACATTTAAAGCAGTGTTTCCCAAACCTGTCCTCGGGACCCTCAGCCAGGCCAGATTTTGCAGGTTACCTTGGGGAAATGCAAACTGAATCCTGCAATCACTAGGGATGTGCACCGATTTTTTTTTCGATTCGATACGATTTTTCGAATTTTTAAACTTTTCGATTCGGCTCGTTTCGACTGCTTTCTGTTTCGATTCGGTTGGGCTCGATTCGGTTTTCGGGTACATTTATTTTTTCGGAATATCGACCATTTTTCGTATTTTCGGGTAACTTTACTAGGTTTCTGTATCAACTTTTCGTTATTTCGGAAATTTTCGTTTTTCGGAATTGTACATGGTTTTCGGCATATCGCCCATTTTTCGTTTTTTCGGAACTTTTCGTTTTTCGGAACTTTTCGTTTTTCGGAATTGTACATGGTTTTCTCGGCATATATCGCCAATTTTTCGTTTTTCGGAACTTTTCGTTTTTTCGGAACGTCTGTTCTCGTTTCAAAGCTGTCTAACTCTATTCGTTTTGATGAAAACTACTATGGTTTACTTTTTTAATACTACTTTATATTATTTTTTATAATATTTTTGGTTTGTTTTTCGGATCCAATAATTCATTATGTCGATACGATAATTCTGGCGATTCTATCGTGTTTTTTTAATTAACCCTTTCGCTGCTGAGGCTTTTCACGCCCCTGTGCTGAGGTCATTTTTACCGGTTTTGCTCATCATGTTTAAACGTGTTTTGAAGGCTTATTTTAGTATATGACCCAGACATATTATATATCGTTCTTTCCGTCAGACTCGGCAGATTCATAATATGTCATTATTATATGTATACGTCATGACCTGTCTGTATATTATAACAAAAAATGCAATAAAATATGATTTTTCAATAATTTACAATGTGTAAAGTGTATTTTTTTCACATTTTAACATGCGAGCAATTGCGGTTATATTTTGTATGGGGTGCGCTTGTTAAACAAATTAGAGATGGGGTCTCGTTACAATTTTTTTTGGGAAAAATTACAAAATTTTTAACAAACGCACCGCATACAAAAATCGTTAGTGCAGCATCATTGTTCACATTATAATTGAAATGGGAACAATATTGCTGCATTAACAAACCAAAAAAAAGAAAAAAAAAATTGTTTATTTTTTTTTTATAAATTTTTTTAAATATTTTTTTATTTTTAATTTTTTTACAACGTTTTTCACATTCGTGTTTGGTATCGTTGGAACGGCCATGCTCTGGCCGATCCAACAATACCAAACTTTAACCCCTAGCTGCCACGGATCGGGAGATAGGGGTTCCAAAATGAACCCCCTATCTCCACCATTGGTGGCAGCTAGGGGTTAACTCCAGGACTGGCGTCATCGTGCTATGCACGATGACGCCAGTCCTCAGGGGAGTTCCCGGAAGCTTGGCCGACATCCGACATCCTCATGGATATGCCCCAGCTCCTCATGGATATTGCCCCAGCACCTCGTGGATTTGCCCCAGCTCCTTGTGGATATTCCCCAGCTCACACATGGATTTGCCCCAGCTCCTCGTGGACATGCCCCAGCTCCTCGTGGACATGCCCAGCTCCTCGTGGACATGCCCCAGCTCACACATGGATTTGCCCCAGCTCCTCGTGGATATTCCCCAGCTCACACATGGATTTGCCCCAGCTCCTCGTGGATATGCCCCAGCTCCTCGTGGACATGCCCCAGCTCCTCGTGGACATGCCCCAGCTCCTCGTGGACATGCCCCAGCTCCTCGTGGATATGCCCCAGCTCACACATGGATTTGCCCCAGCTCCTCGTGGATATTCCCCAGCTCACACATGGATTTGCCCCAGCTCCTCGTGGATATGCCCCAGCTCCTCGTGGACATGCCCCAGCTCCTCGTGGATATGCCCCAGCTCACACATGGATTTGCCCCAGCTCCTCGTGGATATTCCCCAGCTCACACATGGATTTGCCCCAGCTCCTCGTGGATATGCCCCAGCTCCTCGTGGACATGCCCAGCTCCTCGTGGACATGCCCCAGCTCCTCGTGGATATGCCCCAGCTCCTCCTGGATATGCCCCAGCACATGGAATGCCCCAGCTCCTCATGGATATGCCCCAGCTCCTCATGGATTTGCCCCAGCACATGGAATGCCCCAGCACCTCATGATAATGGCCCCAGCTCACCTCCGCCGCCTTTTTCGCTCCCTCAGAGCGTCCGGCGGCGCAGAGCTTGGGCGCTCGCCAGGGGGAGCCACGTGACCAGCTGCGATTGGCTGGTGACGTGTTTCCTCCAGGCGAGCGCCGAAGCTGCATGCTTCGGACGCTCGCAGGGAGCGAAAAACGCGGCGGAGGGTGAGACACCCGCCCTTAGGGTGACGGTGTCACCCTAAAGGCGGGTGTCACCTGGTGCGGGCCGCACCCCGCCCCCATGTTACGACGCCACTGGTATATACATTTAACGGCCACACGCCCACGGACTTACACTATCCAAACAAAGTTCAGAATGATGTGAAACATTGGGACTTTTTGGATAGATCGATTTTCGACTATCCAGAAGTTAAAAAATAAAAATGGTCGAAATCTAATGCAAAAGTCCTGATGTTTCACATCGGGATGTCAGATATTAATAGGCTTGTGCACCGATTTTTTTTTCGGTTCGATTTGTTCTGATGTTTAAAATTTTCGATTGTGTACATTTTTTTGGAATATCGACCATTTTTCGTGTTTTCGGGTCACTTTGCTCGTTTTTTGTATCGACTTTTCGTGATTTCGGAAATTTTCTTTTTTTTCGGAACGTCTGTTCTCCTCGTTTCAAAGTGTCTAACTCTATTCGTTTTGATGTAAAGTACTATGGTTTACTTTTTTATAATAAATTTTAGGTTTGTTTTTCGGATCCAATAATTCATTCATTCTGACGATACGATAATTCTGGCGATTCTATCGTGTTTTTTTTTTTTATTAAATAAAGATCCTTTTTTTCTTATGAATATACATTTCACAACTTTATTTATTTAATCACATTAAAAAAATGGTATGAAAGCCAAGGAACAAAAAAAAAAGAACAAAACGATTTAAAAAACGGTAAACTGACCCGAATGGTCTGACTTTAAAAATAAAAACCAGAACAAAAATGTTTTAAAACGGAAAAATAGTTGATCAAAATGATCTGAAATGAAAAAAAATAATAAAATAAAATGATTTAAAACAGACAAAAATATAAATTAACCCTTTCGCTGCTGAGGCATTTCACGGCTTCCCTTCACACCTGTGTGCGGCACTGCGGTCTGCTGCTGAGCTAATTTTTAACAGTTTCGCTCCTCTTGTTTAAACGCGTTTTGAAGCCTTCTTTTATAATATGACCCAGACATGTTATATATCGTTCTTTCCGGCAGACTCGGCAGATGATTCATAATATATCATTATCATATGTATGCGTCATGTCCTGTCTGTATATTATAACAAAAAATGCAATAAAATTAGAATTTTCAATGTTTGTTTTACAAGGTGTAAAGTGTTTTTTTCACATTTTAACATGCGAGTGTTTGCGGTTATATTTTATGAGTTGCGTTTGTTAAAAAAAATTGAAAAGGGGACTTGTTATATTTTTTTGGGTGACAATTACACTATTTTAACAAACGCACCCCATACAAAAATCCTTAGTGCAGCATCATTGTTCACATTATAATTGAAATGGCAACAATATTGCTGCATTAACAAAACAAAACAAAAACCTGTAATTTTTTTTTTTTTATTTAAATTTTTTAACATTGTCATGTTTGGTATTGTTGGAAAGGCTATGCTCTGGTCGATCCAAAGATACCAAACATTAACCAACCGATAGCTGCCTCGGATCAGGAGATAGGGGTTCCAATGAACCCCCTATCTTCACCATTGGTCACAGTTAGGGGTTAACTCCAAAACTGACGTCATTGTGACGAGGTCTTGGGACTGTCAGCAGCTGCTGTTCCCCCACGCTGTTGTCTTCCTGCAAAGACATGACCATGTTGACGGGCAGCGTCTTAGCGGGCAGCGGTGGGAGAGAGAGAGCTCATAGCTGGGAGGAGGTGTTGTGTGAAGCTGCAAACAGGGACAAATAAACTAGACCTGAGCCGCACTAAGGATCTTTGGGTTGTGTCGGAGAAGACTTCATGCAGTGCTGCCATCAATATTTTTTGATAAATTCTTGGTTATACAATGAATGTGACTGTGGACAAAAATCCGTGTTGTTGTGACATCGCCTAAGCTTAACAAAAAACCAGGCCACGTCGGTAATCAAATCTCAAGGCCTTACAACAAGGTTGTGTTAGTGTGTGACATTTTTTGGCCAGGCAGGAAGTGTAGAATGTGCACAGTCACATTCATGGCCACAAATATGTTGACAAATTTATGACAAAGGGTCCATAGAAATGTCAATACATTTATGTACATATAATTTTAACAGTGTGGAAACCAAGCAATACATATTAACTTATTAAGTAAGGAAAAGCAACGCACACAAACAGGAAAATAGTGAAAAAATAGAAAATTTATTTACAACATATTAACATAGGGAAGGGAACATGCCAAGGATGGCAAACTGCCGAACAAGTTACTGGCATTTGAGGAGATGTTGGAGCTGGTCCGCATCTTGGACTGCAAAGATTACGATTGCTGTATGGGCCCTTACGGCAGGAAGAATAACACCCGCAAGGATCGTATCCTTGAAAAGCTACGCACCACCATCCTGGAGCTGTTCAGGAAGGACTGGACGAAGGACCATCTCTGAAAACGCTGGTCCGAACTCAAGGCACGCGAGCAGGAGCAGCTGAGGCACATTCTGGAGGAGGCTGCCATTGGTCTCACTGCTGCTCCAGGAGGTCTGCGGCATTGGTTATGTGCTCCCGCAGTTCCTGGAGCAGTTCTTGTAGGGAGTTGACGGCGGTAGCTGCCAGGCGAAGCTCGCCGATCGCCTCCCGTCGGCGTCTGGCTTCTCCTTCTATATATCCAATAAATGAAAGAAGGAAAATACAGTAAGTAAAGCAGGTTTCTATTTTTGACTGAAAGTCTTGAAAAAATATAACAGTAGTATATACCAGAGCTGGCGGCCTCCTGAGTCTCCGACTCCTCCGACTCCTCCCCACCACCACTGTCTGCATATCCAGTGCTATATGTAAGAAATTAAAGAAATAAAAAATACAGTAAACAACAAAACTGATTTATTTTAGAACAAAAGTCGATACAAAATACAACAGTAAAAAAAAAAAAACCTGGACTGGCGGCCTCCTGCTGCTCCGGCTGACTCTCTACATCTCCTCTTCCTCCTGCTCCTCCTCCTGCTCCTCTTGTGCTATACATAAAAAAATTAAATTAAAATACAGTAAACAAAAAATGTTTCTGTTTTTGACCAAAAGTCGTTGCAAAATAAAACAGTATATACCAGCGCTGGTGGACGCCCGTGGCTCCCCCTCCTCCTCCGCTGGGGCACTGGTCCCTGCCCGGGCAGATTCGGCGGCCTCTTCCTGTCTTCTGCCAAATCCAAAAAATATAACACGTAAATAATGCAGACTGGAAAAAATGGTATATCTATACAATATATTGCCGAAAGTATTGCGACACCCCTCCACTACCCCACTACCAGCTTGACCCACCACTACTCCCATCTCATAGTTCTAAAGTCACAAAATATTTATTTATTTCCTCTGCACAGACATATATTACCGTTCATTTATATATTTTTTTCAGAAGTAAACATTACGTTTATTCAATAAAAACTATTATTTGTGTTGTGTGCGTACAAAGCGCATTGTGCGACTGCTTTTATTTATTTTATAGATGCCTCAGCCTCAGTTTCACTTTCAGTTTCTGCGAATAAAACTGTGGATATTGCAGAAACAACAACAGAAATCCACCATTTTGTTTTGAAATTTGCATCTAAAGCATTCAATGACACTGCTGCAGCAGCTGCTGAGGCTGTATTGAACACAGCTCTGTTTGGATGCACTTTCAGAAGAACTACATGTCCCATCCTATCACTTAGCAAAGACGCAGAGATTTTTATTGATGCGCAGGTGGGAGTCAATATTGGGCAAGCTGCGGGTCTTCTCGTATGCATCACTCAATCACAACAACCTCCCCCCCAGCACACTACAGACTATACACACAGTGCCAAAAAAATCCAGCATTGTAACTTCATCTACATACATCAAATATCACAATTTTCACGAATATGTAAAATCACAAAAAAAAAAACTATGGCAAAAATGCATGTATGACGAATTGTGAAAACGCAAAGCTATACACAATCACATTGCATGAAAAAAGGGACTAGATAAATCAGCGTATTTCTGCGCACATTAGCACATGCAAGCACATTATTATTATTATACAGGATTTATATAGCACCAACAGTTTGCGCAGCGCTTTACAATATAACATGACACTTACGTTTCGCTATGACGCGCCGGATGCGTCTCAACTGCTCCTGCTCGCGTACTTTTAAATCAGACCAGCGTTTCCGTAGCTGGTCCTTTGTCCGGTCCTTCCCAAACTTCTCCAAAATGGTGGTGCGTAGCTTGTCAAGGATACGATCTTTTCTGGCGTTATTCTTGCTGCGGTAAGGTCCCTTCCGGCAATCGTAATCTTTTCTATCAAAGATGCGGACCAGCTCCAACATCTCCTCAAACGCCATATTTTGGGCCCATTTTTTCCTGAGTGCAGGTGGTTCAACTTCATCATGAGATGATGACGAGGTCTCCTCTCTGGCAGCGGCCATTATGAAGAATAATAAAAACAAAATTTTGTTCAAAAAGTTGTCAATAAAACTGGCTCAATAAAGTTACGACATGTGCGCGCGCGCGCATGCGCGACCCGCGGACGAATCGGATCTGACCAAAATACGAAAATTCTTATCGGATCTTTGGAAACAATAAAAAAATTTACAGAATCAGCCATATAACCGATACTAGTTAAATATACGATGTCCAGACTTACCGAAATGGTACCGAAATCCCGAATGGAACTGAAATCATGAATAGAGGGAAAATAAATTTCGATTTGACACATTTCAAGTCCATTCGAAAATTCCGAAAAATTTTCGATTTGGTAAATTTTTCGTTTTTTTCGGAAAGTCTGTTCTCGTTTCAAAGCAATAGATTTCGATTTGACACATTTCAAGTCCATCCGAAATTCCGAAAAATTTTCGATTCGGTTCGGAAAACAGTTCGGATTCGACTTTTTCGGATCTAAAACATTTCGGAATTTCGGCCGCATCGAAAGACCCGAATCGGGAAATTTCGTGAAAATTCCGAAATTCCGAAACCCGAAACGCACATCCCTAGCAATCACTGATCAGCGAATCATATCACCTGCGCTGTGCTTCAGATATCTGGAAAAAGTGGTGAGGCGAGGGTCCCGAGGACAGGTTTGGGAAACACTGATTTAAAGCATATCAATCAGCTTTATGTGGAAATCTTAAATTCCTTCTGTTGCTTGGCTATCAATCATACAGGGTTATTCAAAGAGATCCGAATTGTGTCCGAAAGGCAACCGAACACTGAAATTCAGCATACGCTTACCTTTCCTGGCCATTCGGCTATTCAGAGAGCAGGCAGTTCACCAAATGCTGGCGAATTGCCTGCACATACGGTGCCTGTTCGAGGGCAGTGAATACAGTAACTGCCCTTTTTATTATCATTCATTGGATCTTCTATGTAAATTCCACGCATTTCGTTCAGTATTTTTTTTGCAAACAACATTTCAAATTTCAAACTTTCAAGCGTACTGTTTTTTTTCAATTCTCTTTGAATAACCCTGATAGTCATCATTCATTTATTTGATGTATTCCTGATTAACACAAACCTGTTCTAATAAGCATATGAATCACAATTTAGCAATTACAAGATATACAGGTGTTTCAGAAGAAGGATTCTATCTCACAAATCTTTCTTTAGCACAACTATGCCTGTGATTTAGAATGTGATAAATTACTCTTACCTGCACAATAACTTTGTTGTTATCATTGAACAAATACAAGCTATATATACCTAGCAAATGCTATGAGTAATCCATCCTTTTTGCTGTCACCACCTCTCAGTACTGAAGTCACCAATTAAGAAACCATGCAAAAATAGAAATTTTGTATATCTTCATAAAATGAATACCTCATATACAAACTACACAGCAATTCTAGAATATAGAATTAATATTTTTCTAGTATAGGTACAGTAAAATATAGACATGTTCGAAAGATGGTAACAAATAGCTAGAATCTACTTAAACTATCTTTGTTCACATCACTGGACCTATACTTGGGGCCCTATCACCTGGTGTGAGCCAAATCTAGCGTCAGCAAGCATCTTTTTGCATTAGAGCCAGGTAAAATGAGTCTGACGCCTGACCAACAGATCGTTTGCCTAACACTAGAAATGGGAAAAATATTTTAGCGAGTGGTAATTTGCAATTCATAGCGCGAGCTTACTGTACTTACCCCGACCTATACTTAACAGGGAGCACTAGAAAGCACCTGCGCTATTGTAACTAACATCACTTGGTGGCTGCTCTAATTTTTAGACAGACACTAATTGCAAAATTATACCTACTGCTCAACCCTGGTGGTAACTTCAACCCCCCCCCCCCACACACAAAAACAGGTCCTCGTCCAAAATTAATAGGCAATTGAAAGGAATGCAGCTCAGGTGTTTTCTTGGCCCCACACACCATAGTAATGGATTTGGTCAGCAACGTCACTGCTGGTGCAGTAGGCTCTATTATGATATATATGTATCCTTTATTGACATGTATCCAAATTCTAATATATTGGCTAATTTTAAACTTTTTATGCTGGGGGTTATTCATAGCCTGTAAGCAGTTGATTATTAGGGTGACCGTGTGAGCCATGTTTAAAGGGACACATGGGTAAGTCTTGCCCTGAAACATGTATTATTTATATGCTGCAGCAGGGAAATTATTGTCACTCACCTGGTCTTCCTTTTGGATCTATTAAATGCATTGTATTGATCCTACATGCTGTTGGGTGGCATTTATCATGCAATGCCTTAATATGTGTGTGCATATAAACATGGATAATACGGTCACCTTGGAGGATTTCAATAATGCATGGGTGTGAGGTCTCTTCGTTGGATGTGTTCATACTTAAGCTTGTGAGGGCGGGGGAAAGGTATGGCCCGGCACTCTGCACTGTAAAAACACAGTTCTATCCTGTACACAACCGCATTAGCGCTGGGTCTCAGCCCGGGTCTTAGCATATCCCTATCGTGCGCTAAACGACTTTGTACATGGACTCCCGCAGACAAGGTGATCTGTTGGTGGGTCGTCAGGTGCTACCTTTTAGTGACTCATGCTCGATTTTTCCATTAGCGATGACGTTTTAGCTCCCACCAGGTGATAGGGTCCTTGGAGTCCTGAGAATATTGTTGCAGTGCTGAAACTATAAATTGAGGGGGCTGCATTAAGAGGATATTCATTGTCTGTTGTGAGGTGAGATTAAAATTTAGCTGGTGATGGGAACTTTATATTTGTGCTTTTATAAGGTCTAACTGAGGTGGTATCCAGCTCTGCGCGTAGATCATCAAAATCACATTGCCGAAATCTTAATATTTTATACAAGTAACTAATGGTGCAGTTTTGTATGCGTTGCTACTAGGATTATGCAAATTATGTGACCTAATATTTCAAGGTATGTTTGCACGGTCATAAACAAAAATTGTGTGACCTTGCAAATACCAAACACAATTTTTTCAAGTACACAGTATAATTGAATTTAAGTCAGTTTAACACAACAGACAGTTGTACTTAATTTTAACAATGTTTATGGGTTGCAACAGAATGACATCTATGAGTTTTATGGAAGAGACATTATTCATTATTTCGGTTTTAATCTCTCTTATTCTGGTTCACCATGCTTGAATGTTAATAACTTAAAAGTAAGCCTTCTTTGCCATTTATGAAAGTTCATAAAGAGCATTTGCTCTTTCCAGAGAAGTTGAGACAGTAAAGCATAATTTAAGATTTATAAGCATCATTTATCAAAGAGATCATCTGCTGTGCAAAAATTATCTTGCAAGGTCACTACTTTCTTTTAAAACCTGATAGCTTTACAATACTGTATATACGTAGCTGTCTGATGGAGGGCATTTAAGCCTTCATTTACTACTAACTTATAAGTCTCCTAAAAGGTATTGTATGGTTGAAATATTCACATTGATACTGGCCACTGCAGCAGCCTAAAATGCATTATTAAACAATTTATGATCAATAAAAAAGGGACATTCAAGAGCTGAAATAGGAAAGGGCGAAGGGGTCCTGAGCTGCCCCCACACCTCCACTCCCGGTTTCAACCCTTTAATCCAGTGATGTCCTTTCTGGTGCTACTCTTGGCCTCACAGCCAGCATCTTCCATTGAAGCTGATGGTATCAGATCTGACAGGGTGCAGGATGCTCACTTGAGAATCAAGTGAACCCATAGGCTCTCAATGCATGGTGTACCATTTGCCAGTTAAGAATGTACACAGCCTGTCCATTCCTGACCTAAACCCCAATAAGACTAATAAGCGCAAGCTGATTAACAGTTTTTTGAGCAGAGGGAGCCTGAGCGCTCCAGTACTGAATGATGAAGCAGCATTCTGGGACACATGTTGGGTACAGACGCCAGGGATCCATTTAGCAACTGAAAATTTGTCAAACGAACATTGTGACTAAAGAGTACCCTTATGTAGAAAGATGACCTTATAAAATAATAATGCAATTTTTAGTCAAAGCGGTGTTTGGTTATGCAATACAGAATAGGAACAGAATATTTACACAAGTTAACTCTGGGATATAAATTGCAGATGACTACATTATTTTGGTTTGATGAATGAGGGCTGAAATTTAATAGTGCACAATGCTGTCTGATAATAGTGAAAGTTTAAGTAAGGTACTCATTTTACGGGTTTTTAACGGTTTTCAAATTGTATTGTCATGCAAGGTATTTCACAAGCATGTAAATTAAGACACTTGACTATATGACACGATTATGCTACTACACTCATGTCAAAAAGAAGGAGCGGGATCTGTTGCCTAAAAATGAAATGAACACTGTAGAAAAATTGAACAGAAACTGTTGGTTAGGATTAGTGGTTGGGATTTAGGATTCTCACATGCAGAATTCTCAATGCGCTCACAGGAACTCATTAACATTTCCCTACCTATTCAAACAAGTTCTCAATAATCACAAGCAGACATTCATACTCAAGAATTCAAAAACTCCCAGTATTCATATCCACATGCACACCAAAACTAATAATTAGACAATTCCGCACACTCTTACAAAGACTCCCATCACTCGTATTGAGACATTCCCTTTTGATTACCAAACACTCAGATTATTATATATACCTTCACACACAGTCAGCCACCAAACATCTACTCAACTCCAAACACTAGACTACACATGACGCTGCCACAACTTCTCATTCTACAAATATATCTAGGGAGTGAAAATTATGGAGAAATAGGTAGAGGGAAAAAGATGTAGGTAGAGAAGGGTGAGTGAGAAGGGATTAGTGGAGGGAGAGAGAATTGGACAGCAAAGGAGAAAGATATTGGTAGTGGAGAGATGGGTGTAATGGTTGACCCCTCTTGGGCCATCGTGGTGGCGTGGAACATGGAGTGTAGCCCTTAAGGCAAGTGAGCTACTGACTGGACACTGGACAGATCAATAAAACAGACTTGTTTCTCCAAAACCAAGGAGCACAAAAGCAGGACTGAATTGCCACTAAGCTCTGAAGGTTTCAAGACCGACAGATAACCCAGGACACACTCAGAAACACCAACAATGTAAGACAGTAGATGAATTATGCAGGCTGCAGGGCAGTTAACAAACTGACAGACTTGGCGAAGCAGGACCTGAACTGAACTCCACTTCAGGATGATACAGTAATCAGACAGTGATACATGGAACAGGAGGGCCAGAAGAAAACTAAAGGGATCCCTATGCTGGAAATACTTCTAAGAAAACCCTCACAAAGAATTAACAGATCAATATGAATAAGAAGGGCAAGGGATTAACAAGACAGACAAAACATTATGCACTGAGGAGGTCCTTTTAATGGCCTCGGAGACTATACTAAACTAGGACAAACAAAATACATGAAACATATATGCATAGGCGTGCGCAGCCTATTGTATTAGGGTCTGCACCCAAAAGTTCAAACACACACATATATTCATGCACCCTTATGCAAACATACACAGACACACACTCACGCATTCAGCCAAAATATATCATTACTATAGGGGTCATTCACAGAGCACCGAAATGTCGCTGACTGTTGTTCCCCGCACTTCGGGGAATCAAATTGTCCCACCCTGTGGTGAATTCACCATTCACCGCAGGGCCCCCAAAGTGCAGGGATTCAGCCACTCGCAACAGGAACCAGGACGCCGCGATCGGCCAGAGGTGACTGCGAGAGGATAGCGAGGGAGTGCAGGGACAGGTATGTAACAGCCCAGGTGTGGCTCGGGGTTACTGCTTTCAGCATTGAAATTTAACCCCGAGCCACACTCGGGAAAACCGCCAGGGGGCTGAATAAATGCACAGATTTTGAAATAAAAATGACAAAATCAGACCGCCAGGGAGGTTAACCTTCTGCTGCCAAGCACCAATATTTAGTCTCCTACCTGTATCTCACGATGCTTTATTCACTATTCTTACTTTGTGGAGTGCAGGCAGAAGATATAGCAGCGATTCTAGGAGCAATACCAGCCTTTTGGATGCAGGGCAAGGGCCAATGCCGGGTTGAGACAAGGACACAGGTGCCGAATTTTACGTACAGCACAGTGAAAAAAGACTGTTTAAAGACAAATACATGCATTTACACACACAGCCATACAGTGCAGTCAACACAGAATCCACAGCAATAAAACCCCCAGCCATGTGCGGTGTGTATGAACGTATCACAGACTCCACAGCAATAAAACTCACAGTAAGGTGCAGCGTATATGAGCATACCATAGAATCCACAGCAATAAATCTCCCAGCAATGTGTGGTGTGTATGAGCGTATCACAGAAACCACAGCAATAAAACCCCCAGCAAAGTGCGGTGTGTATGAGCTTATTACAGAATCCACAGCAATAAAACTCACAGTAATGGGTGGTGTGTATGAGCATATCACAGAGCTGCACAGCAGTAAAACTCACAGTGATGTGCGGTGTATATGAGCGTATCAAAGTCCACAGCAATAAAACCCCAGTAATGTGCAGTGTATGAGCGTATCACAAAGTCCACAGCAATAAAACCCCAGTAATGTGCAGTGTATGAGCGTATCACAAAGTCCACAGCAATAAAACCCCAGTAATGTGCAGTGTATGAGCATATCACAAAGTCCACAGCAATAAAACCCCAGTAATGTGCAGTGTATGAGCGTATCACAAAGTCCACAGCAATAAAACCCCAGTAATGTGCAGTGTATGAGCGTATCAAAGTCCGCAGCAATAAAACCCCCAGTTTAAATACAAAAGTTGCCCCCTCTCCTGCTTTCCTTTCTTTTTGCAGGGAGGGGGTATTGCTGGTCCAGAAGCAGGCCCGGACTGGGGATAAAAACCAGCCCTGGAAAAAATTTCATACCAGCCCCAGTAATATGCAGTGTGTTTGAGGGTATCACAGAGCTGTACAGTAATAAGCAGCTCACATTTGATATATTGCCCCCAGCTCACATGGATATATTGCCCCCAGCTCATATGGACATATTGCCCCCAGCTCACATGAATATATAGGTGCTCACACGGATATATTTGCCCCAGCAGCTCATACACGGATATATTTGCCCCAAGCAGCGCATACATGGATATATTTGCCGCCAGCAGCTCATACATGGCTAGATTTGCCCCAAGCAGTTCATACAGGGCTATATTTGCCCCCAGCAGCTCATACATGGCTAAATTTGCCCCCAGCAGCTCATACACGGATATATTTGCCCCCTGCAGCTCATACACGGATATATTTGCCCCCCAGCAGCTCAGACACGGATATATTTGCCCCAAGCAGCTCACACATGGATATATTTGCCCCAAGCAGCTCATACAGGGCTATATTTGCCCCAGCAGCTCATACAGGGCTATGTTTGCCCCCAGCAGCTCATACACGGATACATTTGCCCCCAGCAGCTCATACACGGATACATTTGCCCCCATCAGCTCATACATGGATATATTTGCCCCCAGCAGCTCATACACGGATACATTTTCCCCCAGCAGCTCATACATGGATATATTTGCCCCCAGCAGCTCATACACGGATATATTTGCCCCAATGCTCATACAGTTGTGTTCAAAATTATTCAACCCCCAATGCTGTAAAGGGTTTTAGGGGATTTAGTGTACATTTGTAATTGTATTCAGAATGAAATCCTACAAGGACTTTTTAAAGAACCATATGCAACTAAAATTACATCAATTGGTTTTGTAATACAGTAGTAAATGTTTCTTTTGTGAATTCTTCATTGACACAATTATTCAACCCCTTAAAGACTACCACTCTGAAGAACAGAGGTTCATTCAAGTGTTTTCAATCAGGTATTGAAAACACCTGTGGATGTCACGGAGCAGCAATAAAGCATAATAAGCACCAATTAGGCAGCTTTAAAATGACTGTGATACTCAGCTCCTTCTAGACATTTACTGGTGAGGTTACAAACATGGTGAAGTCAAGAGACTGGTCCAGGAAGACAAGAGAAGAGGTGATTACTCTTCACAGGAAGGGCAATGGCTATAAGAAGATTGCAAAGATGTTAAACATACCAAGAGAGACCATAGGAAGCATCATTCGCAAATTCAAGGCAAAGGGCACTGTTGAAACGCTATCTGGTCGTGGCAGAAAGAAGATGCTGACTTTGACTGCTGTGCACTACCTGAAGCGTAGAGTGGAGAAAAGTCCCCGTGTGACTGCTGAGGAACTGAGAAAAGATTTGTCAGATGTGGGTACTGAAGTTTCAGCACAGACAATACGGCGCACACTGTGTAATGAAGGCCTCCATGCCAGAACTCCCAGGCGCACCCCCTTGCTGTCTCCAAAGAATAAGAAGAGTCGACTGCAGTATGCCAAAAGTCATGTGGACAAACCACAGAAGTTTTGGGATAGTGTTCTGTGGACTGATGAAACAAAATTAGAACTGTTTGGGCCCATGGATCAACGCTATGTTTGGAGGAGGAAGAACAAGGCCTATGAAGAAAAGAACACCTTGCCTACTGTGAAGCATGGCGGGGGGTCAATCATGCTTTGGGGCTGTTTTGCTTCTGCAGGTACAGGGAAGCTTCAGCGTGTGCAAGGTACCATGAATTCTCTTCAGTACCAGGAGATAGTGGATGACAATGTGATGCAGTCCGTCACAAACCTGAGGCTTGGGAGACGTTGGACCTTTCAACAGGACAATGATCCCAAGCATACCTCCAAGTCAACTAGAGCATGGTTGCAGATTAAAGACTGGAACATTTTGGAGTGGCCATCGCAGTCACCTGACTTAAATCCGATTGAGAACCTCTGGTGGGACTTAAAGAAAGCAGTTGCAGTGCGCAAGCCTAAGAATGTGACTGAACTGGAGGCTTTTGCCCATGACGAATGGGCGAAGATACCCGTAGATCGCTGCAAGACACTTGTGTCAAGCTATGCTTCTCGTTTAAAAGCTGTTATAACTGTAAAAGGATGTTGTACTAAGTACTAACATTGAATGTCACTTGGGGGTTGAATAAAACTGATAATGATGTGAACACAGAAAAGACATTTGTGGTTATTTCATTATAAATGTTATGCTATATTTGTCTGACCTACACGTGCCTCTTTGATTTAATTGTAAGCAAGATGACTGAATGATCAAAATCAATGTCAAACTGGCCAAAACACTCAATTTCAGTGGGGGTTGAATAATTTTGAACACAACTGTACATGGCTATATTTGCCCCCAGCAGCTCATACATGGCTATATTTGCCCCCAGCAGCTCATACATGGATATATTTGCCCCCAGCAGCTCATACATGGATATGTTTGCCCCAAGCAGCTCATACATGGCTATATTTGCCCCCAGCAGCTCATACATGGATATATTTGCCACAACAGCTCATACATGGATATATTTGCCCCCAGCAGCTCATACATGGCTATATTTGCCCCAATGCTCATACATGGATATATTTGCCCCAATGCTCATACATGGATATATTTGCCCCAAGCAGCTCATACATGGCTATATTTGCCCCAGCAGCTCATACAGGGCTAGATTTGCCCCCTGCAGCTCATACACGGATATATTTGCACCTGCAGCTCATACATGGATAGATATGCCCCCAGCAGCTCATACACGGATATATTTGCCCCAGCAGCTCATACACGGATATATTTGCCCCCAGCAGCTCATACATGGCTATATTTGCCCCCAGCAGCTCATACACGGATATATTTGCCCCTGGCTGCATCGCATGGATATCTGCCAGAACGGGACCCTTCACCGCCGCTGGCCTGGCGGCAGCCACTGCTTCCCTGGTGGTCCAGTGGCTGTGGGGTGCTGCATTGTGATCTGTGCTTCGCGCACAGACCGCAGAGCACGTCCCACAGTGAGCGAGTGACTGGACACGAACGCCGGAGGTGACATGTCACCTGACCGCCGGCGCTCTGACACAGTCATTGAGCGCCGGCGGTCAGGTGACAGGCCATCAGCGATCGCCGGTGCTCGTGGCCAGTCAATCACTGTGGGACGTGCTCTGCGGTCTGTGCGCGAAGCACAGATCACAATGCAGCACCCCACAGCCACCGGACCACCAGGGAAGCAGAGGCTGCCGCCAGGCCTGCGGGAATGAAGGGTCCCGGCGGCTATCCATGGGATGGAGCCAGCCGGGACCCAAAGTGTTCTGCGGGCCTGCGGGGGACCGGCATTAGGGTGTGCCCAGGCACACCCGGCTCACCCCGTGCGCACGCCTATGCATATATGAATGGTCGTTCAGGCAAGGTTGGCAACAGATCAGCATACAGAGTACCAGTAGGGATGTGCGTTTCGGGTTTCGGAATTTCGGAATTTTCACGAAATTTCCTGATTCGGGTCTTTCGATGCGGCCGAAATTCCGAAATTTTTTAGATCCGAAAAAGTCGAATCCGAAATGTTTTCCAAGCCGAATCGAAAATTTTTCGGAATTTTCGATTGGACTTGAAATGTGTCAAATCGAAATTTATTTTTCCTCTATTCATGATTTCGGTTCCATTCGGGATTTCGGTTCCATTTCGGTAATTCTGAACATCGTTTATTTAACTATTATCGGTTATATCGCTGATTCTGTAAATTTTGTCTTTGTAAATGTGCTGGGGCAAATCAATGAGCTGGGGCAAATCCATGTGCTGGGGCAAATCCATGTGCTGGGGCAAATCCATGTGCTGGGGCAAATCAATGTGCTGGGGCAAATCAGTGAGCTGGGGCAATATCCTATGAGCTGGGGCAAATCCATGTGCTGGGGCAAATCCATGAGCTGGGGCAAATCCATGTGTGAGCTGGGGCAATATCCTATGTGCTGGGGCAAATCCATGTGCTGGGGCAAATCCATGTGCTGGGGCAAATCCATGTGCTGGGGCAAATCTATGTGCTGGGGCAATATCCTATGTGCTGGGGCAAATCCATGTGCTGGGGCAAATCCATGTGCTGGGGCAAATCCATGAGCTGGGGCAAATCCATGTGTGAGCTGGGGCAATATCCTATGTGCTGGGGCAAATCCATGTGCTGGGGCAAATCCATGTGCTGGGGCAAATCAATGTGCTGGGGCAAATCCATGAGCTGGGGCATCCATGTGCTGGGGCAAATCCATGAGCTGGGGCAAATCCATGTGCTGGGGCAAATCCATGAGCTGGGGCATCCATGTGCTGGGGCAAATCCATGTGCTGGGGCAAATCCTATGAGCTGGGGCAAATCCATGTGCTGGGGCAAATCCATGTGCTGGGGCAAATCAATGTGCTGGGGCAAATCAATGTGCTGGGGCAAATCCGTGAGCTGGGGCAATATCCTATGAGCTGGGGCAAATCCATGTGCTGGGGCAAATCCATGTGCTGGGGCAAATCCATGAGCTGGGGCAAATCCATGTGCTGGGGCAAATCCATGTGCTGGGGCAATATCCTATGTGCTGGGGCAATATCCTATGTGCTGGGGCAAATCCATGTGCTGGGGCAAATCCATGTGCTGGGGAAAATCAATGTGCTGGGGCAAATCCATGAGCTGGGGCAAATCCATGTGTGAGCTGGGGCAATATCCTATGTGCTGGGGCAAATCCATGTGCTGGGGCAAATCCATGAGCTGGGGCAAATCCATGTGTGAGCTGGGGCAATATCCTATGTGCTGGGGCAAATCCATGTGCTGGGGCAAATCCATGTGCTGGGGCAAATCCATGAGCTGGGGCAAATCCATGTGTGAGCTGGGGCAATATCCTATGTGCTGGGGCAAATCCATGTGCTGGGGCAAATCCATGTGCTGGGGCAAATCCATGTGCTGGGGCAAATCCATGAGCTGGGGCAAATCCATGAGCTGGGGCAAATCCATGAGCTGGGGCAAATCCATGTGTGAGCTGGGGCAATATCCTATGTGCTGGGGCAAATCCATGTGCTGAGGCAAATCCATGTGCTGGGGCAAATCCATGAGCTGGGGCAAATCCATGAGCTGGGGCAAATCCATGTGTGAGCTGGGGCAAATCCATGTGCTGGGGCAAATCCATGAGCTGGGGCAAATCCATGTGCTGGGGCAAATCCATGAGCTGGGGCAAATCTATGAGCTGGGGCAAATCCATGTGCTGGGGCAATATCCTATGAGCTGGGGCAAATCCATGAGCTGGGGCAAATTCATGAGCTGGGGCAAATCCATGTGCTGGGGAAAATCCATGTGCTGGACTGCTGGGGCAATAGAGTTAGACAGCTTTGAAACGAGGAGAACAGATGTTCCGAAAAAACAAAAATTTCCGAACTAGCGAAAAGCCGATAACCAAAAAACGAGCAAAGTGACACGAAAATACGAAAACTAGTCGATATATACCGAAAACCATGTACAATTCTGAAAAACGAAAATTTCCGAAATAACGAAAAGTCGATACAGAAACCTAGTAAAGTGACCCGAAAATACGAAAAATGGTCGATATTCCGAAAAATAAATGTACCTGAAAAACGAATCGAGCCGAACCGAATCGAAACAGAAAGCAGTCGAAACGAGCCGAATCGAAAAGTTTAAAAATTCAAAAAATCGAATCGAAAAAAAAAAAAATCGGTGCACATCCCTAAGTACCAGGAGTGAGCAGAAAAGGATCATCAGGAAACACAGCCGAGGTCAAAACCAGAATACACTAGGACAAGAATGCTTAGCAGCAACACTGGGAACCAGGGCCGGACTGGGAATAAAAATCAGCCCTGGAAATGTTTTTTAGACCAGCCCTATAGTGCTAAATTAAGTGACTTTAACGCATGCCCCATATTACAATCTAAACGCTAATGGGCTAAAAAATACAACCCTTAGCGCATTAGTGATTGTGCTCGCTTCTGTGAGCTTACTGTACTTTGCGCTTCCCATGTTAAGGATAGGGAGCGCAAAGTCCTAACTCTAATTACTGCACTGATGAGGTAATGAAAAAGTTAACCACCGCTAGAAGCTGGTGCTAACTGATACCATTTCGCCTGAATAATTTATCACCAACTAAAAAACCCCCAAAAAAAATAAAAAATCAGAGACTCACCTCTCATCCCGTGGCGAGAACAGTGGGCCAATGAGCCTCTTCTGGCCCCAGGGAGCAGATTGAGACTGGGGACAAAAAGTCCCCAGTCTCCCTCCTTGAATCAAGTTGCAGACCTGCAAGATCTCACGAGAGGCGAGATACTGCAGGTCACGCGGCCGGGTAGCAAATGCCTCCACGGAGTCCTATGGACTGCATGAGGAGGTACTTGCAGTGGCGCTTAGTGCTGCATTACAGGGCAGACTTCTGAATCAGCACCTGACCTGTAATTTGGAGCTTAAACAGGGACACTAAGGGGAAACCTGCAGGTGCACATTATTCACCTTAGCGTCCCCATTTTAGCACAGGGCAAGGAATAGCGCCCACAAGCTCTTATGGTGAAAGAACACAGGAAAAATAAAAGAAGCAGAATAAAATCCTGGTATATAACATAGAGGAGACATTCCATAATAATAAAATAATAATTACAGCTCTCATTACTGACCAGTCTCTGAGTTAGGCTAAAGTCCCACATATACAGGGTTATTCAAAGAGAGCCAAACTGGCCCAAAAATTGCACCAAACAGGGAATTTCCCTATACGGTGCAATTTCGGGGCCATTCGGCTATTCAAAGAGCAGGCAGTTTGACAAATTTTGTTGAATTGCCAGGGAAAAACGGTGCCTGTTCGGCGTCAGTGAAATCCCCTATAGAGAAGCAATGGTTAATCTATTCACAGACATTGAACAGCAGAGAAATGATAGTGAAATTGCCCTGAAGTTCAGTGGTTTCATTTGACAGGTTTAATCGGCGATTCCCATAGGTTTCAATTTTAAAAATATTTCCATTTTATCCAATATCTAATAAACCATTTATTCTTTTAATTTGCAGCAAAAAGTCTCTTTTTTTTTTAGGCATTTTTCTGGTGAATTATTTTAAAATGTTTTTTTTTTCTGTAACAGACCTTTTTATTATTATTCATAGGACTTTATATACTATTTCCAAGCATTTTCATGCAGTAGTATTTTGCAAACCGCATTTAAAAAGTCGGGTGTTTTTTTTTTTAAACCCGTTCAGCTGCTGATCAGCTTTTTTGTGGCTGCGTTGGGCAGGCCGTCGGGTACGTTTGGCAGTCTCTTCTGTGTCTTGCGGGTACGTTCAGCAGTCTCTTTGGTGGCTTACGGGTCCGTTCGGCAGTCTCTTCGGTGGCTGCGCTTGGCAAGTGTGTTCGGCGGTTTGCTCAGTGGGTTTGCGGCTGCCTTTGGGTTGATCTGTGGCATTCAGCAGGTTTGCAGCGTTCGACGGGTCGATTCACTGCACTTTGGGGACCTTGCGGTGAATGCTGAATTCACTGCACGGTCTGCAAATTTAACTTGTCAAAGTGAGGTGAACCAGAGAGCACTGAAATATCAGTGACAATTCGGTGCTCCCTGAATAACCCTGATAGAATGAACACATTAAACAGCTATTTATATAAATAGGACCAAATAAATCATATAAGGAGGAATATCAGAAAAACTTCACTAGACATGAATCCCCCCCCCCCACTGCAACTTCATTTACTCACAGTGTGCCTCTTTACCTCCCTGTCAGGACCTGAAGCTGCTGCTGGAATGGAGGAGGCAGGGCTCCCCAGCACCATCAGCCCATAAATCAAGCAGCCTGTCGGGATTCCTCCCGGTAACCCGGTCCAGCCCTGCTGGGAAGAGACAGGACACAACCATCATCAAACTCCACAAACCGTCAATGAGGCTCTGTGCTGCTGGGATATTTATAGGGAGTGGGTCTGTGTGATTGGGCCACATGACCCCAGACCAGGAGATCATATCAGAACCCCAGAACAGCCCCAGACAGCATGGCCAAACACACCACAGGGGAAAAACAGACATGAAGGCCCTTCACCACCAGGGGGCGCAGCCTAAACCAGGGAAAATGTAACAATGGGAGGAAGTGAGAAGTTCTCCCTTGTCAGTCCCCAGGATTGTTCTTTTTTCCTGACAAGAAGACACACAACACACAATCTGTAGTGATACACTGCAACAGATTATTGTGATATGCTCAGCTATTGAGATCTGCGAGCCCTCAGCCAATCCTGGTGGTCATGTTAGTAAACAGTAAAATATATAAAATACACACACACACATTTTTAAAATAAGCATATGCTCATTATATACATTTGTTTACCCACTCTAGATGCTTTGAATAACATTAGCATCAATAACATAATTGATTTAATAAGACATGACATTGTTGATGACATCAATGACAGATCACCCAAAACATCATCATTAGTGACATAACCCATAACAACATTCTATAGTTCAGTGATAATATAGAGGACAAATATTACTGTGGTGCTTCATATTATGTTGTGCTCATGCACATCATGTATAATAAAATCAATGCCATTACTTAGTGACATAATCCTACCACTCAGAAAAACCATAAATAAAAATGTGTTGTTTGCAATATAAAGTTTTTATTCAAAGGTATTCAGAGCAAGAACGTGGTACAGTAGCATAAGTACAATTTAGTGAAGAAGGGCATTATAAATATAGGCATTATGTATATAGTGCCCCAGGGGGCTACCATCATGCTGAGCAATTAGTAGTCAAACATTGTCTGTGTAGGTATGACAGGCTGTAATGAAATGCTGAAGGGAATCTGAGAACCAAACAAACATAAAAACAGAGCCTGAACATAATCAAACTAAACTAAACAATTTTGTTACAGTTAAACAATTATGATGAGCAGTCAAATTGTTCCATCAAACTAAGGGAACTGAGAGTCCCCATGGCTCCCATATACTCACACACCATCCCCTCCCACCATCCCCAGACAAGAGGTGAGAAAATCCCCAGGTGGTGGTATTATTATCCTGTGGGAGGCCAGGGAGTCAGGGTAGAGAACACACCCACAGGTTGGTGTTTGAGTACAAAGTCTGACCAGTACCAGATCTTGAAAAAGTTGTCGTATTTATTATCTAGCATATAATGCAGTTCTTCCATCTCCAGCACTCGGTTCACCTGACTCAAAAACCGTAGGTAAGAGCTACCATTTCTAATATTTTGGGATCAACACCTTAATGGCATTAAAGAGATGAATGGCCAAGGACTTAAGATATCTTGTTGGGGAAATCAGGACCATGTGTAACTGGGCAGTCCAAGGGGGAGGGAGAGACGTCCAAGGAGGTGATCTCCTTTATATTCATGCAAAAATAACCTCCCAGTACGGAACAATCACTGGACATGTCCACAGAAATGGAGGAATGTGCTGATCGCTTGTCTGCAGCGCCAACATGTCGGGTATACAGTCGGGTATATGGCATGCAGTCGGCTAGGAGTCAGGTACCATCTTGAGAGTAATTAAAATTAATTTCCTAGACCTGTAGGTCTCTGGAAGAGTGGAAGGTGAGGTTAAAAATAATGGACCAGTTGTCATCTGAGATAGGCTCACCAAAGTCAGCGGCCCATTTTGAGGCGTGCCCTGGTAAAGCAGAGTATTCATCACCTAAGAGCATTACATAGAGGAGCGATAACAAGTGAGCGGGCTGGGGGGGTGGTCTGACAGGCACAAAACACTCAAACTGAGCCATGGTTCATCTCATGGGCTGGCAAGCAGTCAAGTGGGTTTAGAAATAGATAAGTACCGATATTCCCAACTTACCCAACAGTGAGTGCATACGGTCTGGAGCCAAATCCGCTAGGGGTCTGAATTGCCTGGCAGTAACGCACGACTGGATGGATACATACGGGCTATCACATTCCAAGTGCAGGACATTGGCTGAACGACATGGGGGAAAGTCAGGGTTGCTTGTCATCAGGGTCAGTGAGGTGGGCAAAGGGGAAAGGTCCAGTACAGGTACAGTATCGTCTCCAGAGACAGAGTGGAGGGGAGATGGTAGGATGAGGACACAGGCACAAAATGTCACGTGAGGCTGTCTGCCATGGCGCCGAGACTATGGGGACCTTTAAAGACTGTTGCTCTAGAGGGACCCCCAGTTTGTGGGGTGGGGAGTACATGGACCAGTCGCTGTGATGCATACGTAATGCTGCTACATAGTAAAATTCTAGATGGGGCAACCCCCCCAGGAAGTCAGCCTGGTGAGATGGGCAAAGGCAATTCTAGGTTTCCTCACAGACCAAACGTACCTCCCAAGTAGGGTCCTTAGTCTAGTGAAATACGATGGCGGTATGTGGAATGGGAGAGTCTGAAAGAAGTATAAAAAGTTAGGGTGAAATAACATTTTGATAATGTTCACACGGCCTAACCAGAAAACCTGGGGTTTATCCCCGTCATGCAGGTCTTGTTTAACTCTATTCAAGAGAGGTTCAAAATTGCAGGTGAAAAGAGTAGCAAGGTCTCCAGTGTGTGTAGGATACCAAGATATGGGAGAGCGGATAGGTCCCAAGCGAACTTGGCCACTTTCGAGAGCTCCTTCTGTAAACCTGCCAACGCTGCTAACTGCATCTGGCATACCATCTGTCCTCAGGCAGTCACATATAAAGTGCTACCCCCATGTTCTGCACTGCTCAAAAGAACACAAACAGTTAAAGCACAAATCTACACCACACCCTCCAGCCAGAATACAGCTCTCCTCCCCCCATTCAACAATGCTCCTGCATTATGGTGCAAAGTTGTGTTCCTACCAGACCGGTTTCCCTGAGCACCCTGATATCTACTATTTGATCACCCGTGTACTAGACCCAGGGGTCAAGTCCTGGCAAAAAAAGTGAGGAAACTCACCCAAGAATTCCACAACCCCCATTACCCGAAGAAAAAAAAGTGTGTGTATACAGTTTTGTTCAAAATTATTCAACCCCCACTGAAATTGAGTGTTTTGGCCAGTTTGACATTGATTTTGATCATTCAGTCATCTTGCTTACAATTAAATCAAAGAGGCACGTGTAGGTCAGACAAATATAACATAACATTTATAATGAAATAACCACAAATGTCTTTTCTGTGCTCACATCATTATCAGTTTTATTCAACCCCCAAGTGACATTCAATCTTAGTACTTAGTACAACATCCTTTTACAGTTATAACAGCTTTTAAACGTGAAGCATAGCTTGACACAAGTGTCTTGCAGCGATCTACGGGTATGTTCGCCCATTCGTCATGGGCAAAAGCCTCCAGTTCAGTCACATTCTTAGGCTTGCGCACTGCAACTGCTTTCTTTAAGTCCCACCAGAGGTTCTCAATCGGATTTAAGTCAGGTGACTGCGATGGCCACTCCAAAATGTTCCAGCCTTTAATCTGCAACCATGCTCTAGTGGACTTGGAGGTATGCTTGGGATCATTGTCCTGTTGAAAGGTCCAACGTCTCCCATGCCTCAGGTTTGTGACGGACTGCATCACATTGTCATCCAATATCTCCTGGTACTGAAGAGAATTCATGGTACCTTGCACACACTGAAGCTTCCCTGTACCTGCAGAAGCAAAACAGCCCCAAAGCATGATTGACCCCCGCCATGCTTCACAGTAGGCAAGGTGTTCTTTTCTTCATAGGCCTTGTTCTTCCTCCTCCAAACATAGCGTTGATCCATGGGCCCAAACAGTTCTAATTTTGTTTCATCAGTCCACAGAACACTATCCCAAAACTCCACATGACTTTTGGCATACTGCAGTCGACTCTTCTTATTCTTTGGAGACAGCAAGGGGGTGCGCCTGGGAGTTCTGGCATGGAGGCCTTCATTACACAGTGTGCGCCGTATTGTCTGTGCTGAAACTTCAGTACCCACATCTGACAAATCTTTTCTCAGTTCCTCAGCAGTCACACGGGGACTTTTCTCCACTCTACGCTTCAGGTAGTGCACAGCAGTCAAAGTCAGCATCTTCTTTCTGCCACGACCAGATAGCGTTTCAACAGTGCCCTTTGCCTTGAATTTGCGAATGATGCTTCCTATGGTCTCTTTTGGTATGTTTAACATCTTTGCAATCTTCTTATAGCCATTGCCCTTCCTGTGAAGAGTAATCACCTCTTCTCTTGTCTTCCTGGACCATTCTCTTGACTTCACCATGTTTGTAACCACACCAGTAAATGTCTAGGAGGAGCTGAGTATCACAGTCATTTTAAAGCTGCCTAATTGGTGCTTATTATGCTTTATTGCTGCTCCGTGACATCCACAGGTGTTTTCAATACCTGATTGAAAACACTTGAATGAACCTCTGTTCTTCAGAGTGGTAGTCTTTAAGGGGTTGAATAATTGTGTCAATGAAGAATTCACAAAAGAAACATTTACTACTGTATTACAAAACCAATTGATGTAATTTTAGTTGCATATGGTTCTTTAAAAAGTCCTTGTAGGATTTCATTCTGAATACAATTACAAATGTACACTAAATTCCCTAAAACCCTTTACAGCATTGGGGGTTGAATAATTTTGAACACAACTGTATATATATATATATAAAAATATATGTATGTATATATATATATCGGATGTCTGCTCCCGCACTCCTTATTGCGCAGAAAAATACTTCAGAAGAAATCGCGGTGCCAGCCATAAAACAAGTGGAATATAGAGAAACGAAGCAATGGCTGCACTTGATGGCTCTGTAAATGTTGCATGCGGACCTCTAGTTGATCAGAGGGGGTCCAGCCTCCGATATAGAAGTTCACCCTCCAATGGAAAATAAATGGTATACGTAAAATAGAAGGGAAAAAAAATGAATAAATACAAAATAAACACATATAAAATCCGAAGCGCATTTCACTTGCATTCTGCAAGCCTCTTCAGTCCGACTGAAGAGGCTTGCAGAACGCAAGTGAAACGCGTTTCGGATTTTATATGTGTTTATTTTGTATTTATTCATTTTTTTTTTCTTTTCTTCTATTTTACGTATACCATTTATTTTCCATTGGAGGGTGAACTTCTATATCGGAGGCTGGACCCCCTCTGATCAACTAGAGGTCCGCATGCAACATTTACAGAGCCATCATTCTAGAAGGCTCTGAATCACGTGCATCCCGCCATCAAAAGAATATCTAAGGACATCTATACGTGGGTGAGGTCCCCCTCTAATAAGAGACCTACAGGCCAATTGATACGAGCCATTGGGGGCTCCACCTTTGTGAGTGTGAATATTTTCACTGTCCTATTTGTGATACTCATCGTACTGTATTACGCGATATATTTTTCTCTTTATATAGGACATTTACACTACGTCACCGTATTTCTGAATGGGAAGGTCCAATCTTATGCTGACATTTTTGAGCTAAATTATACCTTTGTATATACCTACTGATCAATATACCTACCAATTAATATATATCCATTGCGCTCCCTTTTGAATACATTTATTTGTATTTTTCTTTGAGAATCTTGGAAGGTGATAGGTACGCCTGAATAGGTGAGCAGCAAAATAGATCACCATTTCTCCACATAAAACAGATAGCGCTGAGCACTCTGAACGATTCGTTCTACTTTTTTTAATTCTTCCAGACTGTTACCCAAGGGCAGTTGGTTAGTCCTAAAATTACCCGGGTAAAGTCTGAAATTTAGATTTTTTTGCAGCTTTACCCAGCAGTTTTGGGTAATGTCAGGATTACCCGGGTAATCCTAGGATTAACCACACTTCGGGCTTTACCCGTAACATATATATTACACCCCACCCCGAGAATCCTGTATAACCAGGCACAGGCCCCCAGAATTTTATCTACACACAGGCACAGACCCCCCAGAATTACATATACACAGACCCCCAGAATTATGTTTACACAGGCACAGACCCCCAGAATTATATACCCAGGCACCCCCCCAAACAATTATATACCCAGGCATCCCCCAGATATATATACCCAGACATCCCCCCCGAAATATATACCCAGGCAGACTCCCAGAAGTATATACCCTGGCAGATCCCAGAAATATATACCCAGGCAGACCCCCAGAATTATATACACAGGCATCACCCCAGAAGTATATACTCAGGCAGACCCCCAGAATTATATACTCAGGCAGACCCCCAGAATTATATACTCAGGCAGACCCCCAGAATTATATACCCAGGCAGACCTCCCAGAATTATATACCCAGGCAGACCCCAGAAATATATACCCAGGCAGACCCCCAGAATTATATACCCAGGCAGACCCCAGAAATATATACCCAGGCAGACCCCAGGAATATACTGTATACACAGGACAGGCAGACCCCCAGAATTATACTTACCAACAGCTCAGACCTCCCGCGCCACGTTTTCCTCCCTGCTCCAGCGTGCTCCTGCACATGGCTGCCGGTGTTCCCCCTGAAGGCTATGACACGGCCCACGAGATCTCGGCTGTAGGCCATGTCACAGCCTTCACAGGGCTGAGGACGGCGGCCGTGCACAGGGAGCAGGCAGACAGGCAGGCGCTCGGGGAACCCGGCCAGTCGAGGGGGTTGCTAGCGGAATGCAGTTAATGCATTCCGCTAGCAACCCCAGTGATAAGTTAGCCGACAGCGGGAAAGTGCGTTCCCGCAGGACTCGAGCCCTGACTAGACCCCATGCTTTGACCAACGACTACCATCTTCTGCCTGCCTCTGATCTACGGACCGTCCCGGACTGTTATTTTGGAGTGCCCATCTGTACCTCGCCTGGAGTCCCCCTTTGTGTCTTGTCTGCCACCCCAAGGCCTATTCCACGTATCCTGGTCCTTCCTGTCTGTGTATCAGTGAATCCCCACATACTGGATCTCTATTAATATACCTCGACACAGAATGCACCTGTAAACATGAAACATAATGACTATATTTTCTACATATTTACAAAACCATCCGGGCCATGACTCTTACCAGAAGGCGAATTCTTAAGCGCGGCCGCCAGCTTCTCGACAGTAATGGGGGCATACAGTTTCTGAGCACGCTGTGGGGTTATGGTCGAGTGCAATGTGTCAACTAGGTAGGAGGCCTGCAGGTCGGGGGGGGAAGAGTCTCGCAGTCTGTACAGGGATTTGTAGTATTTGCAGAATTCTTTATTGATAGACTGTGAGCCCGTCCTCAATTTAGAGATAAACGTGGATTGTTACTTTAGCGCCCTAGCCAGCAATTTCCCACAGCGGTTCCCATGTGTATAGTATGTGTGTTTGGTAAGGCTTAGTGGACCTACATACCCGTTAGTGCAGAAGCTGAAGGTAATCTGATTGAAGGGAGTCCAGCTCAGTATAGTATTAAACAGGGGTCAAGTCCTGGGAAAAAAAGTGAGGGAACTCACCCACGAATTCCACAACCCCCATTACCTTAAGAAAATATATATATATATCACGAGTATAGCAGTACGTGGTGATACCATTTTTATTGGGTTAACTTTACATTTAAAAGACAAGCTTTCAAGAGTGTAAACTGGAAACTATACTGATCAGTGAAAGGTATCACTACGTACAGGTATACTCGTGATTGTGGCAACTGGACTAACGCATTTTATATATAATATATATATATCCAGGCACAGGCCCCCCAGAATAATATACACAGCACTGTGCCCCCAGAATAATATACACAGCACTGAGCCCCCAGAATAATATACACAGCACTGACCCCCCAGAATAATATACACAGCACTGTGCCCCCAGAATAACATACACAGCACTGAGCCCCCAGAATAATATACACAGCGCTGAGCCACCAGAATAATATACACAGCACTGTGCCCCCAGAATAATATACACAGCACTGTGCCCCAGAATAACATACACAGCGCTGAGCCCCCAGAATAATATACACAGCACTGACCCCCCAGAATAATATACACAGCACTGTGCCCCCAGAATAACATACACAGGACTGAGCCCCCAGAATAATATACACAGCGCTGAGCCCCCAGAATAATATACACAGCACTGTGCCCCCAGAATAATATACACAAAACTGAACCCCCAGAATAACATACACAACACTGAGCCCCCAGAATAACATACACAGCACTGAGCCTCCAGGATAATATACACAGCACTGAGCCCCAAGAATAACATAATAACATGCACAGCACAGAGCCCCCATAATAATATACACAGCACTGAACCCCAAGAATAATATGCACAGCACTGGTTATATGGATATATTTTCCCCAGTTCACATGGATATAATTGCCCCCAGCTCATATGTGTATATATTGCCCCAGCTCTCATGGATAGTGCCCCCCAGCTCTCATGGATATGCCCCCAGGTCTCATGGATAATGCCCCAGGTCTCATGGATAATGCCCCAGGTCTCATGGATATGCCCCCGGCTCTCATGGATACCGCCCCCAGCTCTCATGGATAATGCCCCCAGCTCTCATGGATAATGCCCCCAGCTCTCATGGATAATGCCCCCAACTCTCATGGATAATGCCCCCAACTCTCATGGATAATGCCCCCAGCTCTCATGGATATGCCCCAACTCTCATGGATAATGCCCCCAGCTCTCATGGATATGCCCCAGGTCTCATGGATACTGCCCCCAGGTCTCATGGATACTGCCCCCAGGTCTCATGGATATTACCCCCTGGTCTCATGGATATTACCCCCTGGTCTCATAGATACTGCCCCCAGGTCTCATGGATATTACCCCCTGGTCTCATGGATATTACCCCCTGGTATCATAGATACTGCCCCCAGGTCTCATGGATATTACCCCCTGGTCTCATGGATATTGCCCCCTGGTCTCATGGATACTGGCCCCTGGTCTCATGGATACTGCCCCCAGGTCTCATGGATATTACCCCCTGGTCTCATAGATACTGCCCCCAGGTCTCATAGATATTACCCCCTGTCCTCATGGATATTACCCCCTGGTCTCATGGATACTGCCCCCAGGTCTCATGGATATTACCCCCTGGTCTCATGGATATTGCCCCCTGGTCTCATGGATACTGCCCCCAGGTCTCGTAGATATTACCCCCTGGTCTCGTGGATATTACCCCCTGGTCTCGTGGATATTACCCCCTGGTCTCGTGGATACTGCCCCCAGGTCTCATGGATATAACCCCCCTGGTCTCATAGATACTGCCCCCAGGTCTCATGGATATTACCCCCTGGTCTCATGGATATTACCCCCTGGTCTCATGGATATTACCCCCTGGTCTCATGGATACTGCCCCCAGGTTTCATGGATATTACCCCCTGGTCTCATGGATACTGCCCCCTGGTCTCATGGATATTACCCCCTGGTCTCATGGATATTACACCCTGGTCCCATGGATACTGGCCCCAGGTCTCATGGATATTACCCCCTGGTCTCATGGATACTGCCCCCAGGTCTCATGGATACTGCCCCCTGGGCTCATAGATACTGCCCCCAGGTCTCATGGATATTACCCCCTGGGCTCATAGATACTGCCCCCAGGTCTCATGGATATTACCCCCTGGTCTCATGGATATTACCCCCTGGTCTCATGGATACTGCCCTCTGGTCTCATAGATACTGCCCCCAGGTCTCATGGATATTACCCCCTGGTCTCATGGATACTGCCCCCAGGTCTCATGGATATTACCCCCTGGTCTCATGGATATTACCCGCTGGTCTCATAGAAACTGCCCCCAGCCCAGCTCACCTCTGCTGCTCCTGCCGCACATTGCCAGCGGCAATGCTTCCTGCTTCAGCCGCCGCTGACAGGAAGTGCAGCCGCTCGCCTGGGATCTATGAAACAGCCAGGCGAGCAGCTCCACTTCCGGTCACCGGAGGTTCTAATAGGAAGCACGCGGCCGCCGGCAATGTGCGGCGGCCGCCTGCTAAAGCGTTCGGGCTCGGGCCACAGCGGGAACGCTGCATTCCCGCAGTGTTCCCGCTGTTGGAGAAGTGCGGGAACGCCATTCCCGCTCGTTCCCGCTCGACTCGAGCCCTGGTATTACACTGACAGGGAGTCCTTGTGGAGCATTTCATGAATGTCCTCTAACAGGGTCAAAATCCGCTCCCCCTTCTCCCGTTCATGTCTGGCCCCCAGTTGGATCAGATAGCCAGTGCCACGAAGAACGCATTTATGTGCCTCCTGTAACAACGGGGCTGCCACATCATCCATATCATTGTCGGTGAAATATTGCATATTCGCAGTCTGGATGGAGTCCTGATACCCCTTTCCCTGTAATACCGTTGCGTTTAGTCGCCACTGACAGGTCCTCAGCGGGCCCTCAGGTACACTCAGAGTGAGGAGGCATGTCTGACCAGGTTATGTTCCCTACGTCGACTGAGCATATCACACGTAGAGTATGATGTCGCATGAAAAGCATATCCAGGCGAGAGTATACACGTGCCAAGGCAGAGTAGAAAGTGTCATCATGCCCCAGGAGATGCATCACCCTCCATCAACTGGTAGTACTGGAACAAGTGGCAGTATCGCTGTCGTTTGGAAACGGGGGGGGGGGACGTACTGCAGAATCGGCCTGCTCAGCAGGGGAGTCTAAAGAGAGGTTAAACTCTCCACCACATTTCAGAGTATCCTTGTCAAACCTCTCCAGTTCAACCAAAATCTGTCAGAGATTCATACACTGGCAAACATTTGGTAAGTATAAGTTAGTGAGGGAGATAGACGTGGAACCAAGTCGTCCCTTAAGGAACAGGAATCTACCTTGCAGGTGTCAGACCCATGCCAGGATGGAGCCATGGCAGGGCCTTAGGTTTATATTTATTATCCCAAGCGCTGGTGGTGAACAGGTAAACAGACACTGGAAACTGTATAGGTGAATAAGCAGAGTATTGATGATAGCACACAGCAAACAGACTTGGCAAGTAAAGCCTTCAACACAAATACACTAGCAGTGTTATAGTATGTGGATAGTGGGCCACGTAGTCTCTCAGGATCCACTTGAGGGAGAAGCAGGAGTCTTTGGCAACGGTACCTTGATTGAAGGTCTGCTACTTTGGAGAGAGCTTGAGGACTGGAAGCCACCTGTAAGTCTCAAGACCCACTGGATACTGGGCTACGTAGTAGAATGCAGAATCCACTAGAACCAGCAGCAGGACCTTTGGTAGCAGGTAAGGTGGAAGCAGGGCCGGTGCAAGCATTTTTGTCTACTCAGGCGAAGGTGCGTTTTGGTGCCCCCCCCATCCCTACCATGCCATGTCAATCAGCATTGAGATGCATAATAATCTCTAAAACATACCAAGAAAATAAGTTGTCATTTGCGCTCACCCCCAGGCATGTACTGGCCATAGGGACTACAGGGAGATACCCGGTGGGCCGATGGCTCTGTGGGCCAGTGTGAATGCTGGTTCACCGCGTGGCTCGCGCTGCCCTTAATGGGTGAGGTGAGAACTTCCACACTGCAAAACAGACGCAGTCTCATATTGCGGCCACCGTGCCGGTGAAACCCTCTGCGCATCCGTCCTCACTTTAAGGCATGGTGCACACTTGACCTCAGTGCCACTGCAGTGCTTTACCCAATCGCTCTGCAGCAACTCCAGTATCTGTAGAGCGATTGGTTGATCGATCCAGTTGGATTATATACTATATTTGTGCGTATTTGCATAATTAAATTGGGCCGGTCTGGATGACATCCAGGGCTGATTTTCTGTCCCAGTCCAGCCCTGCTCACCCCTGTAGCTCCATGTTAAACAAAACACAGAGGTTTTGGTTTATTTGAATGGTCATTAAAGTGTAAGCTCTTCTGCCGCATCACGAC
The DNA here is from genome assembly GCA_009667805.1 of Leptobrachium leishanense. NCBI lineage: Eukaryota > Metazoa > Chordata > Amphibia > Anura > Megophryidae > Leptobrachium > Leptobrachium leishanense. The sequence goes on from CM019065.1 coordinate 191,920,187, forward strand.
ACCTCTGGGTCAGGCTAGTCCTTCCTAATGAAACCAAAAGCTGCTTTCTAAGCAACCACATGTCCTCATGCGGCTTCTCAGCCATGAGAGAAACTGGTGGGTTTTATTTATACCCTCACCAGGAGCAATTCAGGTTTATAAGAAACGTCTACCTTATTGATGTACTTATACACACTGCAAATTACAGATCTCACTTCAATAAACCTTCCAGTAATGTGCAGTGTGTAAAAGCGTATCACAGAGCTCCACAGCAATAAAACTCACAGTAATGTGTGGTGTGTATGAGCGTATCACAGAATCCACAGCAATAAAACTCACAGTAATGTGCAGTGTGAATGAGTGTATAACAGAGCTCCACAGCAATAAAAAAAGGTAATGTACCAATATCAGTTTATTCAAACCCCCTGCATATCATTTTACACCCCCAGACCCCGGTACATGATTTTACACCCACCAGCATAGCAATTTACACCCCCAGTAAATCAGTTTACAGCCCCAGACCCCAGTATATCAATTTACAGCCCCTCCAGTATATCTATTTACGGCCCCCAGACCCAGTATATCAATTTACAGCCCCCAGACCCAGTATATCAATTTACAGCCCCCCAGTATAGCAATTTACAGCCCCCCCAGTATATCTATTTACGGCCCCTGTAAAGTAATGTGACAGACACAGAGCTTCAAAACAGAGCTGTGCTCCTGTAGATGTTTAATCTATAACTGAACACAAAATGGAGGGGGGGGGAGGGATCAGGAAGACTAACTACGGTGGTCAGGATTGCTCAAAAAGAAACATAGGCAAAAACAATACATTACATCTCCCTTCGTAAGTATAAAACAAACCCTTAACTAGCATAGTCACTTGGGATACAGGTATAGATATCGCAAATATTAAATCGGTGATATTTCTTTAAACTTCTCAATTTACATAAACAGAAAACTTGCATCCCTCAAAAGAACAAAGGAAAGGTTAGCACATTTTAAACGAGACTCAAACGATAACATATCATCCAGAACAGTGCACCATTGTACATAAGCAAGTGGAACTGGAACAGTTATTGGCACACTGCTGTCGCCATTCGCGTTTGCTACGCATGTCTCTGGCTACAAGGAAAGCCGGTCCGGAGGTTTCACAACTCTGCCTAGCCTGGTGATGTACTGCCCGGTTGACGTCATTCCCTTAGCAGACTGTGGTACTGGAGCAGATTCTTGCTGGGAGTTAGTATGTTCCACAGGCTCGGGCTCCTCGGCACTCACTGGCTCCATCAACTCAGCCCAATGATCATTGATAAGTCTGTGACGGGAGTCATTGGCATCTGGTGTGCTCTTACGAAGGTGCTGGACGTTGCGACGGTATTCCTTATTTCCACTTTCTACAATATAGGATCGAGGGGCATCGTGAGACCTCACTACTACTCCAGGCGACCACCTGTTACTGCCTGGGTGCGCCTGCATCCGAACTTCATCTCCAGGCTTCAATTCAGCACGGGGGCCACTTGCTCTTTTATGGTCATAGTAGAATTTCTGAATGCATTTGCTTCTGTCTAGACGCTGTTTGACTTTGATGGGATCATAAGCTGCAGGTGCGAGCAGCAGACGAGCAGTAGGCAGGCTATTTCGGGGCCGCCTGCCCATCAGCAGTTGAGCAGGCGAAAAGCCTACAGAATCCAGTGGAGTTGTCCTGTAATCAAGCAGTGCAAGGTGTTTGTCTGACGCTTTGGCCCAAAGTTTTTTAACAGTCTGGACTGCACGCTCGGCTTCACCATTGGAATGTGGTGTGTGGGGTGATGAAGTTCTGTGAGTAATTCCATAACTTTGGCAGAACACCTTAAATTCCTCTGCTGCATATTGAGGGCCATTGTCTGTTCGAAGGATGACAGGGATCCCATGCCTGCTAAACTGAGCCTTCAGCTTTTCTATGATACTGCGACAATGTAGATTCTTCAGCGTGTCCACTTCGATGAACTTTGAGTAGTAATCCACCAGCAGAATGTAATGGGTCCCTTCGAACTCAAACAGGTCCGAGGCTACTTCTTCAAAGGGAAAACTGGGGGTTTCTGTTGGACGTAGGGGTTGTCTTGGCAGTTTATTCTGGAAGTCTGCACACTTGCCACAGTTCTTTACCATTTGTTCAATTACAGAGCTCATACCTGGCCAGTATAGGACCTCACGGGCTCTCTGCTTGCTCTTCACTATTCCCAAGTGGGACTGATGTATGAGCTTCAACATGTGAGCTTGCATAGAAGGGGGAACCACTATACGCAGGCCTTTGTACACAACGCCATCGGAGACAACAAGCTGGCTTCGCGAGTCCCAGTATGGTTGTAGTTCATTAGGGAGATCATGCCTGTGGTCTGGCCAGCCTTGCCGGATTATCCTTTGAAGACAGCTGAGCTCTTCTCTTGTGCAGTTCTGCAGCTCTGAGTATTTCTGCTCACTGACTGAAACAAAATGAAGCATGGAGACGCACTCTAAGCCTTCCATCTCAGGCTTGTTCACAGGTAACTGGGCTCTCGACAGCGTATCCGGCAATTCCATATCTTTTGCCCCGTCTGTACTTAACGGTGAGATCATACCACTGCAAGCGAAGGCGCATCCTCTGAATGCGCATGGGGGTAGAGAGCAATGGCTTCCTAAAAATATCCTCCAGAGGCTTATGGTCATTGTAAATGGTTACGTGGTTTCCAAATATGTAATTATGAAACTTGACACATGCATGAACAATTGACAGCATCTCCTTCTCGATTTGCGCATAACGAGTTTCAGTGTCTGTTAGTGACCTGGACGAAAAGGCAATGGGGTGGCTGTCCTGCAACAATACTGCACCGAGGCCGTTGCTGCTGGCATCACAGAAAATTTCGACAGACTTGGATGGATCAAAAAATTGTAGCACAGGAGACTCAGTGCACATGTCTTTGAGTGTGTCAAAGGCTTGTTGTTGAGCTGGCTGCCAGGCAAATTCCACATCAGTTTTAAGAAGTTGTCTCAGAGGTGCATCAACTTCGCTGAGATTGGGCAGGAATTTCGAGAGGTAGGTGACAAACCCTAAGAAGCGACGGACACCATCCTTGTCTCTTGGTGTTGGCATGGATTTCACAGCCTCTATTTTTGCAGGGTCTGCCTTCAGGCCATCTGCTGTTATCAGGTGTCCTACATAGGGCACAGAAGATTGCTTGACGTGGCATTTATCAAAGTTGAGACTCAGGTTGTAGCTTGTGGCTCTCTGAATTACCTTACGGAGAATCTCATCATGTTCCGGTACTGAAGGGGCCGCAATGAGAATGTCATCCATCACACTGATTGCGCCGCTAATACCCTCAAGCATTTCGTCCATAATACGCTGGAATATTTCAGGTGCACATTTTAGACCAAAAGGAAGCCTAAGCCACCTAAATCTGCCAATGGGCGTGTTGAAGGTTGTCAGGAATGATGACGCTTCATCCAATTCTATTTGTAGGAACCCAGATTTTGCATCCAAAACAGAGAAAACTTTAGCACCAGGTATTGCAGAGACTACCTCCTCGATGGTGCGCATTGGGTAATGTTCCCTCTTAATGACTTTATTTAAGTCGCTCGGGTCAATACAGATTCTTATTTTGCCATTACGCACAGCTGCCACCATAGAACTCACCCACTCGGTTGGTTGGTTAACTTTGGTGATGTAGCCATCTTTAACCATCTCTTGTAGTTTCTCTAGTATCTTATTTCTCAGTGCAGCTGGTTGACGGCGGACAGGATGAACCACACCTTGTGCTTCAGGATCAATTTTGATTGTGTACTTGCCCGGCAAGGTTCCAGTAGTGCGAGTCAGTTCTGGGTAATCATCTAGCCCAACTGGCAGAGGTCCTGTTGTTGCCACTTGGATAGAGTGTCGTGTGTTGCTTTTCATAGTAGGCTGCAGCGCATGGAGCCGCATCACTAAACCTAAGGCTTCTGCTGTTGCGCCACTAAGCACATTTTCTTGCAAAATGTCCACAATCTCAAATTCTGCTGGTATCTCTGTATTCTTGAATTTGATTAGAAGGTCCACCGCAGCTATGGGCTTCAGCCTGTGGTTAGAGTAGGACTTTAGCACTCGATTAGAGCGCTTAAGCTCACCTACATGCGGGAGTGTCTGATAATTACTTAAAGTCAATGTGTTGCACTTTGCACCAGTATCAATTCTGAATGGCACTTGCCGAGACAGGATTTCAATGTCCGCAGTCCATTTGTCATCATAGTGCTCATCCGTTCGTGTGAGATTTATGCCCAGTACTCCTCATCCTCAGTTTCTGATTGCTGCTGCACACTAACTGTGTTTACTGACCTTTTGCGACACACTGCCACCCAGTGGTTTGGTTTGTGGCAGTACGAGCAGACAGAACCTTTCGCTGGACATCTGCCCTGGGTCCACTTATGCTGGGGATCTTTTCCACAATTTAAACAGTTGTATGTCCGGTAAGTATTCATGTCTTTCTGCACAGATTTTGGCTGATATTGTAGATAGGCTTTTTTATTTGCAGTTTGGAATTGTGTATTCACCTTTATTGCTTGCACTTGAGATTCTTCTTCTCTGATTATTGTAATTTGCTTCTGTGACAGTTCAAACTGTTGGGCAATTTCAATTGCTTTTGGTAGTGTTAGATCTTCCCCTTTGTCTAAGAGTCTCTCCTGGACGCGCTTTTCTTTGATTCCAGCGATTATTGTATCGATTAACATATCATCTGGATCAGCATACTCGCAATCCATTAGCAGGAGTCTTAAATCCTTCACAAAGTGGTCAAATCCCTCAGTGACTCCTTGTTTTCTCTGTTTAAAGCGGTGTCTGGCAATTCTCTTATTCTTTCTTGGCCTTATATAGCTGGCAAATTTATCCAGTACTTTAGATGGATCATCCTTCTCCCCTTCTCCCCAGGGTAGCGTTTTATATATCTCTCTGCCCTGCTCGCCAATCCACGTTCCCAACCAACCTGTGCGCTGCTTCAGTGTTTGTTCTGAGAGCGGTCCATCAAACACAAAGGAGACGTGGCTGCGAAATCTTTCAAACTCTTGGTACAAGTCTGGAGCTTCCCAGTCAATCTTGGGGTGTTCAAACTGCGATAATGCCATAGTAAGCGTGAGATCTGTTCCAGACAGACTTCTGACACCATGTAAAGTAATGTGACAGACACAGAGCTTCAAAACAGAGCTGTGCTCCTGTAGATGTTTAATCTATAACTGAACACAAAATGGAGGGGGGGGAGGGATCAGGAAGACTAACTACGGTGGTCAGGATTGCTCAAAAAGAAACATAGGCAAAACACAATACATTACAGCCCCCAGATCCAGTATATCTATTTACAGCCCCCAGACCCAGTATATAATTACAGCCCCCAGTATATCTATTTACAGCCCCCAGTAAATCTATTTACAGCCCCAGACCCAGTATATCAATTCAGCCCCAGACCCAGTATATCAATTTACAGCCCCAGAACCCAGTATTTCAATTTACAGCCCCCAGTATAGCTATTTACAGCCCCCCAGTAAATCTATTTACAGCCCCAGACCCAGTATATCTATTTACAGCCCCAGACCCAGTATTTCAATTTACAGCCCCCAGTATATCTATTTACAGCCCCAGACCCAGTATTTCAATTTACAGCCCCCCAGTATATCTATTTACAGCCCCCAGACCCAGTATATCCATTTACAGCCCCCAGACCCAGTATAGCAATTTACAGCCCCCCAGTATATCTATTTACAGCCCCCAGACCCAGTATATCCATTTGCAGCCCCCAGACCCAGTATATCAATTTACAGCCCCCAGACCCAGTATAGCAATTTACAGCCCCCCAGTATATCTATTTACATCCCCAGACCCAGTATATCAATTTACAGCCCCCCAGTATATCTATTTACAGCTCCCAGACCCAGTATATCCATTTACAGCCCCCCAGTATATCGTTTTAACAGCTCCCAGACCAGTATATCCATTTACAGCCCCCAGACCCAGTATATCAATTTACAGCCCCCAGACCCAGTATAGCAATTTACAGCCCCCCAGTATATCTATTTACAGCCCCAGACCAGTATATCCATTTACAGCCCCCAGTATATCTATTTACAGCCCCCAGACCCAGTATATCCATTTACAGCCCCCCCAGTATATCTATTTACAGCCCCCAGACCCAGTATATCCATTTACAGCCCCCCAGTATATCTATTTACAGCCCCAGACCCAGTATATCCATTTACAGCCCCCCCAGTATATCTATTTACAGCCCCCAGACCCAGTATTTCAATTTACAGCCCCCCAGTATATCTATTTAGAGCCCCCAGACCCAGTATATCCATTTACAGCCCCCAGACCCAGTATATCCATTTACAGCCCCAGACCCAGTATAGCAATTTACAGCCCCCCAGTATATCTATTTACAGCCCTCAGACCCAGTATATCCATTTACAGCCCCCAGACCCAGTATATCAATTTACAGCCCCCAGACCCAGTATAGCAATTTACAGCCCCCCCAGTATATCTATTTACAGCCCCCAGACCCAGTATATCCATTTACAGCCCCAGACCCAGTATAGCCATTTACAGCCCCCAGTATATCTATTTACAGCCCCCAGACCCAGTATATCCATTTACAGCCCCCCCAGTATATCTATTTACAGCCCCAGACCAGTATATCCATTTACAGCCCCCAGTATATCTATTTACAGCCCCCAGACCCAGTATTTCAATTTACAGCCCCCAGTATATCTATTTACAGCCCCCAGACCCAGTATATCCATTTACAGCCCCCAGACCCAGTATAGCAATTTACAGCCCCCCCAGTATATCTATTTACAGCCCACAGACCCAGTATATCAATTTACAGCCCCCAGTATATAGCAATTACAGCCCCCCCAGTATATCCATTTACAGCTCCCAGACCCAGTATAGCAATTTACAGCCCCCCAGTATATCAATTTACAGCCCCCCCCCAGTATATCCATTTACAGCTCCCAGACCCAGTATAGCAATTTACAGCCCCCCCAGTATATCAATTTACAGCCCCCCAGTATATCTATTTACAGCTCCCAGACCCAGTATATCAATTTACAGCCCCCCAGTATAGCAATTTACAGCCCCAGACCCAGTATAGCAATTTACAGCCCCAGACCCAGTGCAGCAATTTAAAGCCCCCCCCCAGTATATTAATCTACACCGCCCTCCCATTAGTTTATTCACACCTGGTAATAAATCTCCTCTCTGCCTCGCTCCTCCTTCGCAGCAGAGTGAAAGCACGCGGGCTGGTGGCTCCTCCTGCAGTTGTTTTCCTGGGCTATGTGGATCACGTGTGGGGGCGGCGCCAAATTACACAGTGTGCCTGCTCGTGTTAAGAACGTGGGATGGGACTGAGACAGGCACACACACTGCAGCGCCGCCGCAAATCTGATTTTTCCGCCCCTCAAACTTTCAGCAGGCCAGGACAGTAAGGCGGCCGCCTGTGCCGCCTTACATTAGCGCCGGCCCTGGGTGGAAGCAGCTATGACACTGGCAGTCTCAGGTGTAGTCTCTAAGCAAGCAGGATGAAGGGCTATGCAGTGTCTCAGGATTCACTTAGACTGAAACCAGGAGCTCTTCACAAAGACACCTTGAAGTAATGCAGGTAGATACAAGCTGGAACACAACAAAGCCACAGGAATATTACAGTACAGAGGATGGTGGGTAATAAGACAAAACAAAGGGAGAGGCAGCTCACAGGACCTCACACATAGCAGGAAAGGGAACCAAAATGAGAGAGCGAGGAGAGGAGGGCATGACCTGGTTTTATGCAAGCACACAGGATCTAGAGCAGAAATTAACCCTTGGGTGGAAGCATACAGGGAGTAACTTGTAACCCAGACTGACCACAGCACGCTACAAGGCCTGGAGCATGACAGCAGGTCAGTGCTTTGAGCCGTGCAGTGAAAGGGAAGATGTGAGGCTATCAGTCGCCACCCCTATGGACTTGGATTGGGCATAATTACTGTAATAGATCTGGGAGTAATACCGGGACGTCAACGTTGGGGCGAAGTCAGAGCGGAAGTGCGTCTCCCGAAGAAATACAACCCCCCCAAGAGTTTCAGATCTGTCAATATTCAGGAAGTAGGAGCTGGGGAAACACCCCTAGCTGAGGGGCATGCCCAGAGAAGATGAAATGACAGAGTTTAAAGCAAGAGAAACAAACCTGTTTTTACATATTCTTCGAACTTTTGATTTATTCTAGTTTGTCTATTGGTATAAAAGTGTTTAACTGGCAATTTAAAAAACTTTCTAGACATGTATGTCCCTTTTATAAGTTGGGACAATTATTTTTTTCAGCTTTATATGGATGTATGGTGTCAGGCACTGGGATCTTAGATACATTTTATATTTCCGTTAAATTTTTAAAGGAATTTAATTGATCTATATAGCAATTTTGTAAATATGCCATCTGGCACAAAAATATTAACTTATGATTTGCTTATATTTATAATACATTTGTATATAATTTGTATTTGAAGTTAAACTGCTTTATTGAAAATGTTTTTATAATTATTTATGGCATATTAAACCTAATTAATCACATTATCATGTTAACGACAGTCAGTTCAGTTGCTAATAAGGATACTTTTCACTAAATAGCCAATTCAACAACTGATTGACATTTCACAGTTGTGTGTGGTATTAATTATCCAGCAGTTTAATTAAAAGCATTTTAATTAAACTGCATTATCTCTCATTTAACTCTTAACTAGATAAATAAGATTAATATCAGACCTACAGAGAAAGGGTATCTGTTAATAAAAAAAAAAGGACAAAAATCTACCCTTTAAATTAAGGAGGCAATACAAAAAAGGAACATGGGGATACAGTAGCACAGCAGGCTTGGAGCACTGCTGGAAGAGAGATGGTACCACACAGGATGGTACAGAACAGCTATGAGGTGATCCGCTGACATACTAGACAAGTACTCACTGCAGATGTAATTGTAGTGTCTGTGGGTAAACCAGAGGCCAGGCTGGAGAGCAGGTATAATATCAGCAGGATTAGCAAAGAAAATAGTGGTTGAAACAGAAGAACCAACACACACACACACGACACACGACACACGACACACACATGACAGACAGACAGACACACACACACATGACACAAGAGCAGAGCACTGACTCATGTAGGAAATGACCTTAAGTAGGGAATTGATCAGCGCTTTGTGAGACAGGTGGAAGTCCTGGACCAGGTGGAGAATGAGATACTGGGTAAGGCAAGGCCAAAGGAAGAGCTGGCCCCATATATCGGTTTCATTGCTGGAATTGTGACAAATACATATACAAGGTGTTCATTTAATCTCCATACACAGGCATTATGTGACATACAGATAATATTTTTATATTGTGCTGTGATGTTTTGGAAGCTGCATTGCTAATAATCTTATCTTGGTCACTACAAATCTCAATTAGCAGGAGAGGAGACCATTTTTACTATTTATTTTTTATCACACTTACAGTGTTTGACACAGAGGCCGTTTCTGCCTGTATGCTGATATTACAGACCCCGTGTGAAACTGTAAGATAAAAGTACACTATCTACAGTTCAGAATCTTTCCAACAATATCTATGAGAGGTATAAAGAAATGCATGAAAAAAAAGAGAAAATTTACATTATTTTAAATTTTTAAATAACTCAGAACAACAATCTCTGTGCAAATTTTCTATTTTACAATATATTTGTAATGTTGCTAGCCGTGTTTCAAATAAATGTTATGATAAAATGTTCAACAAAAACCTATTATTAGTGAATAGGTTAAAGTGCAACTTTCATATGCAAAATGGCTTTTGCCCACTTGACATGGCATGCCTACTTTTATCTAGGTCAGCATTGTTTGCTGACCTATAGAATGCAAAATACTTGATATTTCTGTTTTAAAGTCCCTCTCCCCTGGGCCAGTGCCATGATGCCAGTGGGAGAGGCTGCTGTAAGTAGAGAGTCATGCTATAGGATGGCCCCCTGCACAATCAATGTGCTTCGCTGACTGTAACTCAGATCATGACAGGCAGACAGCACAGCACTCACGGCGAGCAGAGGGCTGTCCTGTAGACTCCCTGCTCACAGCCGTCTTCCTCACTGCAGCATGCCACAGTCACCTAGAGAACGGGGAAAACGTAAAAACGAAATATCTCCATTTTTAGCGTTATATAAGTTAGCGGGAAAAAACACTGTCCTATATAAATGGAGACATGCTCTGTCAAATGGGCAAAAGTCATTTTGTTCATGAAAGGTGCACTTTTTAACCTCTCTTATTTCAAGATGTAATACTTTGAATTAATAACTGCTGTTTTGTAAGTGACTTTATTGTCTTCATGTGCTCCTATATCATTCCTAGGGTGTCATCAGTAGTCAACTAATATATCCTTGTGCATAAAGGTCAAAATTAGGGGTGGACATCACCTACTGGCACCTTTATGTTTTAAAGAAATGTTATGCTATTATTTTTAATATCACAAAAAGTATTAGGTGCTATAGGATTTACATTTCACATATTAGAACTAGAAATGTTGAACGAGTGCAAATAACACATTCTTGCAAAGCATTGCATAGCTGTTAAATCTCTGGAAAAAATAATTTATTTTAATAAAAACCTATTCTTTTGAACAGACTACGTAACTAGTTTTAACAAAGGATTGAATAGTGTGAAGTCAAAGAAGTGCAAATTTTTAAAATTCTATTGCTTTTACATTTCACCGACGCCTTTACTGTTCTTACAGAGAATAAGTTGAACTGGAATCAATATTAGAGACCATCAGTATAATCGTCTACTCAATAATTTCAATTATTTTAAATGTCATGCTATGCATTGAACAGTCTTTAAATGTTGTGACAATGAAAGAATTCTCTGACTCGGCATTTGCCCTTGAGAGAATTATGTAAAGAACTGAATAGTTGTATATTTAAAAAGCAGTGACACAAATGATCACCTCTTTACAGTCGTCTGAATAAATTTTAAAGCACATGTACATACACTTACCGGAATATTGAAATTGAGTGTCATAATTTTCTTCCCAAAAGTAGAGTTTGCTGAATTATGAAATACCTCCGCTATATTGGAAAAATATCTTTTTAAGTATCATATGAAATCCACTGCATCATGGGTTTATATTCTAACTGAAAATGTTTAATTTTTGATATTCAATTCAAGAATGTTTTCAAAAAATAAAATAAAACGGAAATAATAATTTATTTAAAAAAAAATTATAACTCAGCAAACTGAACAAAATATTAAACGTGACACACTCAAGAGCGCAAAAACATCAGTGCTGTTTTCGAATATAGTAGTGAAATAAATCACACCAGTGCAAGTGTCTTGTCTCAGTGATCTTCATAAGTAATTATAACTATAATGTAAAAGTTATATATATAAATAAATATATTCTATAAAATGCTGTGCTCCTAAAAAATAACTTTTCCTATATTTGTTCTTGCGAAAAATTTGCGCAAAAATAGCAAGACATAAAAGGAAGTCTGTGAGGGAATCTGTATACCTATATCTTCAATCAAGAAAGCAATAGTACTGAGGGGAGGGGAAAATAAACACCTCTTCCACATGTGCTCTTTTGGACAATGTTGTGCTAAAAGTCAGCAAAGCATGAAAAACATAAAGGAGAGGAATCTGTATATCCAAGTAAAGTACCAGAAACATAAAACATAAGAAAATGTATAAGCAGTATATACACAATATCAATATACTGTATATAATTTCTGCATTAACCAAACAATGGAGTAAGATCCAGTTAAATAGCCAGGGAATGGTTCAGAAAAAATAGAAAGTTCCTCAGTCCTATATAGTCCAAAATTGTTGAAATTCAGGATGAAAAGGTCTTTATGGGTGCCTATGGATCAATGTTGGAGATCACTGGAACTCCTTGTTCACTGCAGTGAATCCACTTTGCATCGGCGACTGTCCATGGTTGTGATCTGAGTCAGAACCATGGACAGTCGCCGATGGAGAAACACATATTATCGATCTATTTCTTCATATCAGCACCATGGATAACGACAGGCTTGTTACTATCCATGATACTGATACTGACAAAATGTATTGTATATTAAAATTCATTGCCGAACAGAACACATACGGACAGACTGTGAGAAGATAATCCAGCTGTATGTGTTCTGCATCTGCAAAGAAAAAACAGACCTCGTTATACATTTAAAATAAGTTAGGAAGAACCCTAAATATTAACCCAAAAATTCCCGAAAAATGCAAGAATGATCCTAACAAATAAATAAATACAGACACTTCTTGCTGTAAGCGAAAAAAATAAATGCTTTGAGATATATTTAATATAAATGGGAATTTTGCACTGGAACAAGTGAAAAAATGGACGGACGATACGAAATTACGAAATCAGCAATGGAACCGAAACGGATTTGAAACGATACGAAAATACGTTGTCCGAAATGAACCGAAACGGAACTGAAATTGCGAATTGAACTAAAATGACTTGCTATTTTTTACAAATTTTGGGCTCTATTACATTCTTAATGCAAAAACGCACGCTAAACGCGTGTTTTTTTTGCGCAAAGCGTTAAACGTTAACGCACGAAAATCACCGCTGGAATTACATTCCTCGCGCATTTTTTCATCCGTTGGGAAATTGCGCTCATAAAACCGACGCGCAAAAATGCTACTTTGCGTGCAGAAATCAGTGAGCGCAATGTAATTTTTAACGCGAGTCCATCAGACGAACGCATTTTTGTGCGGACTGCAAACAACAGACGTACGTTCTGACGTAAGACAAGGTAGTGGCCGTCATTTTTGACAGATCTAGTAAAAAAAACGTGCGTCTCGACGTTCCCCGTTGTGAATCCGCATTTTGGTATGGTCAGGTTGTTACAATTTGCCGTTACCACCAGCTTTTCAAAGACATTAAAATTATGCGCGCAAACATTGTCTGTTAAATTTTGCGCTAAGATTGTAATACCATGTGCGCACCAGTGCATAAACGCATTTGCGCCCACAATGTTAAGTATAGGATGCTCTTAAATTGCGCTTGCAAAGGGTTCGTGCAGGGTCACTCGCGTTAGACGTTAACGCACATTTTGTGCGTGAACGTCGTAATACGACGTTCAGCGCAAAGGGTTTTGCCCCTCGCGTTAATGTGTAATTGTGCGCGAAGAATGTAATAGGGCCCTTCATGTCCATACGAAATAACGACATTTTTTTGGTTTCGTATCGGGAAATATTTCGGATGCCGTGTATTTCATTGCCGGTCCGGTTTGGAACATTGGACGAATCCGAAGCACCGAATCAGCCCGTTTCGTGAGAAAAACGAACCGGTACGAAACGCACATCCCTAATACAAATATACAGGAATGTGGAAGCAAGGAGCTGGAAACCTCACGTACAGATTCACAAAATAATAATGCACATTAAAGAGATTGTTTTCCATAAGTCACATTACCCAAATTATTTCTGAAGTATTTTAGATGCTGAAACCATCCTAGCTACTTATTATACATTCAGAGCACAGTCTTCTGCTTGATGTATGTCTTAGGGCTCTGTAGTATTGCACACAGTAATTTGTTATTGCCATAGTGCATTAAATCATAACTTTGCTAACATTGACATTTAATTTAGGATGCGCAATTAAATGGTTTTACAGTTCTGATCAACGGGAAAATGAGCAAAATTTCACTGCCCATCACTTCTATAAAGCTGAATGTTTGTATTATAAAATTCCATGCTTTTTAAGAATTTTACCTCAAACCACTAAGCTAGTAATTTGCTGGAAAACCCTTCAAACTACTTTGAAAAATAGAAAGTTCAAGTTAGAAAACTTCAGTGAAATTTCAGTGCTTTCTGGTTTGGCGCACTTCGGCTTGCTTCGGCGATTCCATTTTGCCGACCCTGTGCTGAATTCATTATTCACCGCAGGGTCCCCGAAGTGCGCCAAACATGGAGCCACCGAAGCTCACTGAACTAACCGACGAACTGTAGAAAACAATTTTACATTGAGATTTCTCTAGTTTTCAAGCATGTCCTGGGTGGCGAGTATGTACCGTTAGGTGTCTTGCCCAAGGATACTTACTGGAGAGGTGCTCTTGCTGGAATCGAACTCATGTCTCCACAGGCTCTCTCCACGCAGAGCAGTGATGTTACCTCTACTCCACCCAGCTTGAATGAATCTCTAAAATAGAATGTAGAAGAGAAGGGATAATAATAGTGCAATATTGCTAAAACATACAGGGTTATTCAAAGAGATCCGAATTGTGGCCGAAAGGTAGCCGAACACTGAAATTCAGCGTACGGTTACCTTTCCTAGCCATTCGGATATTCAGAGAGCAGGCATTTTGCCAAATGTTGGCGAAATTGCCTGCACATACGGTGCCTGTTTGTTGCCTGTTCAAGGGCAGTGAAATTCCCATAGAAAAGCAATGCTTCATCTATTCAGAGAACAAAAACCAGCAGGGAAAAGTTGCCGAATTGCCCTGATTTTCGGTGGTTTCATTCGACAGGTTTATTAGGCAAATCCCATAGGCTTCAATGTTAAACATATTCCCGTTTTAATGCAATATCTAATAAACCATTGATTATAATATTCTGCATTAAAAAGTCAATTCATTTATAGATTTTTAAGGATCTTTTAGGCATTTTTCGGGATTTTTTTGAAAAAAAATTTTTTCCCGTTTTTTTTAATCGTTTTTTCTTTTTTCTGTAACAGCCCTTTTTATTATCATTCATTGGATCTTATATGTAAATTTCAGACATTTTCGTTCTGTAGTTTCTTTGCAAACAGCGTTTCACTTTTCAAACATTCAAGCATATTGTTTTTTTTTTCCCACTCCATTCGTCTGCAATGTCGGCTTTTTCCGGTGGCTGTTCTGCGCTGTGATCTGCAACTGCTCGGTTTTCTCCGGCATGTTCGGCGGGGTTAATCCAGATGTTTTTGCGGGTTTCGGTGAGTGTTCGTTGGGTTTGCGGCAGCTTTTCCCTGCACTACGACAGCCCTGTGGTGCTTGCTGAATACACTGCAGGGTCGCCGAAATGGGATCGCCGATTTGCACCGAATTGAAGAGAAGGAAAAGTCACCGAACGTGCGGTGACTTTTCGATTCTCTTTGAATAACCCTGATAGTCTGAGAAAGAAATTGGTAAAGGTATCACACTCACTGATTATAGAGCCCACTATCGACCCTATATATTGCGCAGCATGTCAACTTAAGCGGGAGTGACACCATCCACTCCTCAGGAAGGATACCAGGATTCAGATTTCCTCAAAAAGAATGTACAAACATCTCTTTGCTATTCTCTTTTCGAGATTCATGGGCTTACAGATTCCCAAGTGGAGGAGCTGCACATAAACTACAGATTGCACTTCAAAATATCAAGGACTGTAATATACATATATTTCCTTTTGCTGGACTGCACTTTTTTACTACCAAGGACTAAGATATACATATCTTCTACTATTTTGCACATACACATGTTTTCAGCACTTCTGTGTGATATGGCACATTAGGCAGCTGTTGTTGCTTTTATGTACTGTTTGCACTTTACAAATGAGTGGCATGTTCACCACACTGGTTGGTTTTTATTGAAAAATGATGTACATTTTCTTCATGCATGAAGATGTGTAGAGGTTGGATGAGTTTATTTACACTCATTGTGGCTTATTAGTTGAAAATCAGATTAGATGTTCCACACCGCTCCATTAACACTTTCATGTGTATGGCACATATTTTTTTTCTTATGTTTTGCACTATTACTACTTTGTTTGACTACGATCAAAAGTCACATATACTGTATCGTTGGCCTAATTATGTAGACTCTTCTTCCTTTTTCCAGCAGATCACCAAAGCAATCGTTGTTTTTTTTTATATATTATTATTCTGTAACTATTCATTATTTTACTAGATACTGGTACGATATGAAATAATAAATCTTATATTCCCATATTTATAGCTATCCAGCAAGGTAAGCTTGCACTTTTAGGTAGCAGTTCTTGCATATGTGTGCTTATTGAATAATCCCTAAAGTTTTAGAAAGACTTGCGCTTTAGCAAATTTCGATAAAGATGGACGTTTTTAAAGTGACTCGGTCATGGATATGTTTAGCTGGTCTGTTTCTCATTTTTAGCCAGTTTACAACTGCTGTGATGCGGTCTTGTGAATACTTAGTCACAGGGAGGGCAACTCTATTTGGAGGGTGCTAAGAATATAAGCTGCGATGATGTCTGCCACTAGTCTGAGTGTACATGCATGCAAAAGCATAGAATATCTACTAACAACTAAACTTAAATATTCCTTCACAAACCATGAAATATTGTTTTCAGACCAACAGGCTGGATAGTAGTTATAGTAGTAGTCCTTGTAGACCGGTCCATCCTTAATTCATACCATCCTACCCCCCTGCTATCCCCAAAGTAACCCAATATACCATTAAGAGCTAGTCTCCCATGTAAAACTCTCCGAAAGGAGAATGCATTTATTATCCCACCTATTGTTCTTCCCCTTCCTCTCGCCCCCCTTCCCATACTCACATCCAGCCTATTTGATAGGTTCTTATAGCAATGAGCCCTTCTCTATTTGTTTACATCAATGAACATTATTTTCCAAATGATTTAGTTATAGTACATCCCAAATTGGATTTACTATTCACAAGAAAACTTAACTCCTTTTAAATAATACAGCCCTCAACCAAATAAGGGTTAAATATCTCACATTACCTGACACCCTGCACTTTGACATCCCAGTTTAGGGCTAACCTCCCATATCATCAGGTTAATAGATTGGAGTTAGCTAAAGTCAATCAAATTACTTCTTTAATTTTAACCACAAGAAAACTGTATATTTTGAAAAATATCAATATATTTTATATGCACCATTATGCTACCCCCTTAGTTGAGGAATTAAAATAACATTAATAATTTCCCCTACTATTATGCCCCAGTGGGTTAACTAATAATAGATCTACTAGTATCCTTTTAAAATTGGCACTCACCCCTTTAAATTAATAAAAAATAAAAAAAACGCTAACATTCTATGAACCAACTCTTCTATATCACCCTGTACACTACACTTTAACGACAAAATCCCAGTTAAGGGTCAACATTCCACATTCTAGGTCAAGTGACTATAGATAGTCATATAAAACTGTTCAGACAACAACCATCATCTCCCCCATAGAGGACTTTTATTCTGTAAGATTTAGCACTCAATTCCCTTTAATAATGCAGCCTTTAACCCAAAAAGGATTAAATATTTCACATTGTTCAGCACCCTGCACTTTGGTATCCCATTTTAAGGTACACCTCCCATATCTTTATGTTAATTGAATGGATTTAGCCAAGTTCATCTTATTAGTATTACAAATTGAATCACAAAATTCTTTAATATTAACATATTTTATACCATTCCCTTAAAGTTGAGGGACCAAATTAATATTATTATTATCATTTTTCTCCACTAATAATAGATCTATGAATGATCTTTCTAATAAAATTGGCACCTATCTCCTTAAAAAGCTCTACTACTATATGAGCCAACTCTCCCACACCACCCTGCACAATGAATTTTAAAAGAAGAATTAAGGGTTAATCGTTTATACCTCCAGGTTAAGTGACTATAGATAGTCATATAAAACTGTTCAGGAAACAACTACAATTTCCACCAGAGGATTTTTTTCCTTTAACACTTAACATTCCTACAATTTGATATGTTTAGATGGGATCTACAAACCTTATGACAATCCCTTCAGCCTTGGGTTAAACCAATATTGAAACCCCATGTGGGAAAAAAAGCAAATTGAAAGCAGAATAGGACATGGCTATTTATAGAGATCAACTGGCATTACCTTTTTACACCCACTGACGAAGCTGACCACAGCGAAACGCATATGCAGTGTTTTATTTATTTATTGTATTGTAAACTTTTAATAAAGTAGTTTTAAACATAGCCAGCGACTGCCTGTCCTGTTTTAGTGGATGAATCACCACCACTATTACCACTGAGGATCATTCCAACCAAGAAGAGGGTGCCCCTTCGAATCACCAGCTGCTTGAGATTTGGTGCCTCTTGAATAATAGGCACCATTAAATGGAAGTAGACATTTTATATTCTACTATAACCATCTCTTTTAAATGGTCTGCACATTGCATTCTATTTGGTTTTTACCGAGGAACCCCCCACGTAGTAAAGACTAGACATGTGCATTCGTTTTAGTACTAAAACGATTTAGTCAGAATTTTGGGATAATTTAGTTTTAGTATGACTCAAGAGAAACGAAACTGCTCAGTACAAAAAACGAAAGAAACTAAAATAAAATGCACTACATTTTAGTTTCAGTCCTTTTTTGTGATATTACATTGATGAGTGAAGGAGACCAGCAATGAAGAGCGCAACATCCGAAGATCTGCACCCTCCACATGCCAATGCAGTAGGATGTTCTATACAGAGAGGGGCATTAATTAATGCAGGAGGATGTTCTATACATTATACAGAGAGGGGTATTAATGCAGGAGGATGTTATATACATTATACAGACAAAGGTATAAATTGAGGAGGATGTTCTATACAGAGAGGGGCATTAATTAATTCTGGAGGATGTTCTATATATTTATACAGAGAGGGGTATTAATTAATGCAGGTGGATGTTGTATACATTATACAGAGAGGGGTATTAATTAATGCAGGAGGATGTTCTAAACATTATACAGAGAGGATCCTTTTTTTTCAGCCCTTTAAATCCAGTGGCCGTGAGCGCTGAGATCGGCTGCTTGTTACTTTTATCTCTCAGTACAATGTATCAGGCTCAGTTGTTACAGTAACTGACTGTAACAGTGCTCAGAGTTTCAGTAAAACAAGGAAATAATATTGTTCTAACCTCTTATATATAAAAATATTATTTACTAGTTTTACTGAAACGCTGAGCGCTGTGATGAGCAGCAGTCAGTTACTGTAACAGCTTTGCCTGACACGGGGCAGTATTACAATGTTGGTGCTAACTTAGGCTAGGGTCAGACGAACGCATTTTCGCGTTGTCTGTGAAAAAGTGCGTTTGAACGAATGGACGCATTTTTTCACGGAGTACGCGATAGTGGTCATACGATGCGCCTTTTCGTCCATGATTTTGTACGGATCATCAATAAAACATTTTTGTGTCTGGACGTTATGTTGGCCGGACATTAGCAGCGTCTGACGTCTCCCAATCACGCACACACGCCTCTAGCGGACGCAGCGCACTCTGTACGTCCGTACTAGAGGTTTGACGTTCTAGAAAAAATGCGTTAGTTTGCCACTTGCGTTGCGCGGACGAACTTTCGTGCGGCAGTACTTCGTGTGTTCCCCGGCATTGGACGTCATTTGCTGCTAGCACGGCCGTGATTTCGTGCGTCTAAACGCACGTTAAAACTGCTTTCGTCTGACCCTAGCCTTAACCAGAGCTGTTGTAAACTGAAAACCTCCATAGGCTATAATGGCTCTGGGAAGTTTACAACAGCTCTGGTTATGTTAGCACCAACTATGTAATATGGCCCACATTGTGCTGAGAGTGAGAGATACTGTAACAAGCAGCGATCTCAGCCCTCTGAGGAGCCACTACAATAGTAATTGTATCCACTGGTTTTCGAATGAATGAAATTAGTTTTCATACTAAAGAACTGAAAACGAATTTCTTTAGTAACTAAATATATAGCATTTTAGGACTAATCCATTAGTTCAAAACGAAATTTTGTGCTGTGCACATGTCTAGTAAAGACCTAATTTTCCAGTGTAAATACTGAAAATTGGATGAATTGATCACCATTGCGAGCACTGATATCCACTACACCCTACATTAATTCATACCACCACTCCATGTTTTCCTGGGCCTACATTCTCTGTAATGTTTTCCACCTATACTTTGTCACCAGGTTGGTAAGTGACACCTTTATAACAGACTTTGGCTGTTCTGGGACACAATCTGGTATGTTTGTCTCATTCTACGTCTCAATTTAGTTCAAACTATGATATATTTTTCAGATGGAAGAGCAAATTATAAACTAATCATGGTAATCTGCTGTACAAGAAGACCAATGGCAGGTAACCACGTGCTTCATCAGCTCTGAACCACATTTGTGGCTCTTTAAAATTACACTACCAGAGTAGAAGTAGCCTGTAAATGTGCTTGTAATATGTTTTCCTGATCTTTACAATATTGAAATTTCCATTTATAAAACTCCAGTTGAATAACAATGTGATGACAGTATACATTTCAACAAATAAAGCAGATCATATCTCCTGTGAAGACACGAGTTGAAAAGGTCACATCATGAAGCATTGTCATTACAGATCTCAGAGGAAGTATGTTTATTTCTTCATTTGTCTTTATCACCCTAATGTCCAAATTCCTGACATCTGCCTCTTTTAAATATCTAGAACAATTATTTCTATAGTAATAGGGCTCACAAGGGCTTGTTGTGGTCTACTTCCTAAGTGGGCTATTTTTAAGTGGAGTTTAAAAACAGGAATTCTACCTGTACTGGTCTGTGGTTTGTATCTCTAGAGGGAGAGAAACTTCTGGTTTATTTATCAATTTGTTTAATTCCTCTTTGTTTTTTTTTTCTGCTGTTTTTTTTTTTCTTCTTTTTTTTTTCTGTTGTGCTTTTTGGTTGTTGTTTTTTCCCTGAGTGGCTGGTGACTTATTAATTGGGGGCGTGTAGCCTGTCAGGTGATTTCACTTGTATGGCTACATAAACTCAATGGCAGCTCACTGAGCTTGCTCACAAGGGCTTGTTGTCAGTGGTCTACTTCCTAAGTGGGCTATTTTTAAGTGGAGTTTAAAAACAGGAATTCTACCTGTACTGGTCTGTGGTTTGTATCTCTAGAGGAGAGAAACTTCTGGTTTATTTATCAATTTGTTTAATTCCTCTTTGTTTTTTTTTTCCTGCTGTTTTTTTTTTTTCTTTTTTTTTTTTCTGTTGTGCTTTTTGGTTGTTTTTTTTTTCCTGAGTGGCTGGTGACTTATTAATTGGGGGCGTGTAGCCTGTCAGGTGATTTCACTTGTATGGCTACACATAAACTCAATGGCAGCTCACTGAGCTTGCTCACAAGGGCTTGTTGTCAGTGGTCTACGTCCTAAGTGGGCTATTTTTAAGTGGAGTTTAAAAACAGGAATTCTACCTGTACTGGTCTGTGGTTTGTATCTCTAGAGGGAGAGAAACTTCTGGTTTATTTATCAATTTGTTTAATTCCTCTTTGTTTTTTTTTTTCTGCTGTTTTTTTTTTTTCTTCTTTTTTTTTTCTGTTGTGCTTTTTGGTTGTTTTTTTTTCCCTGAGTGGCTGGTGACTTATTAATTGGGGGCGTGTAGCCTGTCAGGTGATTTCACTTGTATGGCTACATAACTCAATGGCAGCTCACTGAGCTTGCTCACAAGGGCTTGTTGTCAGTGGTCTACTTCTAAGTGGGCTATTTTTAAGTGGAGTTTAAAAACAGGAATTCTACCTGTACTGGTCTGTGGTTTGTATCTCTAGAGGGAGAGAAACTTCTGGTTTATTTATCAATTTGTTTAATTCCTCTTTGTTTTTTTTTTCTGCTGTTTTTTTTTTTCTTCTTTTTTTTTTCTGTTGTGCTTTTTGGTTGTTTTTTTTTCCCTGAGTGGCTGGTGACTTATTAATTGGGGGCGTGTAGCCTGTCAGGTGATTTCACTTGTATGGCTACATAAACTCAATGGCAGCTCACTGAGCTTGCTCACAAGGGCTTGTTGTCAGTGGTCTACTTCCTAAGTGGGCTATTTTTAAGTGGAGTTTAAAAACAGGAATTCTACCTGTACTGGTCTGTGGTTTGTATCTCTAGAGGGAGAGAAACTTCTGGTTTATTTATCAATTTGTTTAATTCCTCTTTGTTTTTTTTTTCTGCTGTTTTTTTTTTTCTTCTTTTTTTTTTCTGTTGTGCTTTTTGGTTGTTGTTTTTTCCCTGAGTGGCTGGTGACTTATTAATTGGGGGCGTGTAGCCTGTCAGGTGATTTCACTTGTATGGCTACATAAACTCAATGGCAGCTCACTGAGCTTGCTCACAAGGGCTTGTTGTCAGTGGTCTACTTCCTAAGTGGGCTATTTTTAAGTGGAGTTTAAAAACAGGAATTCTACCTGTACTGGTCTGTGGTTTGTATCTCTAGAGGGAGAGAAACTTCTGGTTTATTTATCAATTTGTTTAATTCCTCTTTTTTTTTTTTCTTTTTTTCTGCTGTTTTTTTTTTTCTTCTTTTTTTTTTCTGTTGTGCTTTTTGGTTGTTGTTTTTTTTTCCCTGAGTGGCTGGTGACTTATTAATTGGGGGCGTGTAGCCTGTCAGGTGATTTCACTTGTATGGCTACATAAACTCAATGGCAGCTCACTGAGCTTGCTCACAAGGGCTTGTTGTCAGTGGTCTACTTCCTAAGTGGGCTATTTTTAAGTGGAGTTTAAAAACAGGAATTCTACCTGTACTGGTCTGTGTTGTTTGTATCTCTAGAGGGAGAGAAACTTCTGGTTTATTTATCAATTTGTTTAATTCCTTTGTTGTTTTTTTTTTCTGCTGTTTTTTTTTTTTGTTTCTTTTTTTTTTCTGTTGTGCTTTTTGGTTGTTGTTTTTTCCCTGAGTGGCTGGTGACTTATTAATTGGGGGCGTGTAGCCTGTCAGGTGATTTCACTTGTATGGCTACATAAACTCAATGGCAGCTCACTGAGCTTGCTCACAAGGCTTGTTGTCAGTGGTCTACTTCCTAAGTGGGCTATTTTTAAGTGGAGTTTAAAAACAGGAATTCTACCTGTACTGGTCTGTGGTTTGTATCTCTAGAGGGAGAGAAACTTCTGGTTTATTTATCAATTTGTTTAATTCCTCTTTGTTTTTTTTTTCTGCTGTTTTTTTTTTTTCTTCTTTTTTTTTCTGTTGTGCTTTTTGGTTGTTTTTTTTTCCCTGAGTGGCTGGTGACTTATTGTTTGTGGGGGCGTGTGTAGCCTGTCAGGTGATTTCACTTGTATGGCTACATAAACTCAATGGCAGCTCACTGAGCTTGCTCACAAGGGCTTGTTGTCAGTGGTCTACTTCCTAAGTGGGCTATTTTTAAGTGGAGTTTAAAAACAGGAGTTCAAATAACAGGTATCAATTGTTATTTATATATTTGTTTTCTTGTTGTGGGTATGAGTGTTAGCAAGCTTGAAGGTTTGACCCAGTGCACATCTTGCTGCATGTATGCATGTCTGGAGGAATCCTTCCAAGGTCCATATCTCTGTAGCAGGTGTGAACGTGTAGCTCTTCTGGAAGCTCATATTGGAGATCTGGAAGGGCAAATCGTAACGCTGAGGCAGATTGACAATCTTGAAAGGAGCCTGCTTCTCACGGAGCAAAGTATAGTTGAGGAATCTAGGGGTGTGGGAGGAGTGGAGTTAACCGGGGAACAGGTTGGTAGCTGGGTGTCAGTGACACGTGGTAGCAGGGGGGGAGGGAAGAGGAAAAGGTTGGCTAGTCCTGATCTTGCGCACACCAACAGATTTGCCCCTTTGAGCGAAGATGTTGGGAGCATCAGCTCAGGTGTAGCAGTACTGGAGGCTGCTCCCTCTAACAGCCGGGGGATCAGCCCACCAAGTAAGGGAGGGATAAAGAGGGCAAGTAAGCCTAGACAGGTTGTGGTGGTAGGGGACTCTATTATTAAGAGAGTAGACAGGGTAATCTGTCGCGCTGATCGCCTTAACCGGACAGTTTGCTGTCTGCCGGGTGCCCGTGTTAGGCATGTGGTTGACAGAGTTGATAGATTATTGGGAGGGGCTGGAGATGACCCAGCTGTCATGGTCCATATTGGTACCAATGACAAAGTAAGCGGAAGATGGAAGGACCTGAAGAATGATTTCAGGGAATTAGGAAGTAAACTGAAGAAGAGGTCCTCCAAGGTAGTATTTTCTGAGATCCTACCTGTGCCACGTGCTACAGTGGAAAGGCAGCGGGAGATTAGGGAGGTCAATGCGTGGCTTAAAGCTTGGTGCAGGAAGGAGGGCTTTGGGTTTTTAGAGCACTGGGCTCATTTTGCACTGGGGTACAATCTGTATAGTTGTGATAGATTGCACCTGAATGGAAGAGGGTCTGCTGTGCTAGGGGAGAGGATGGTTAAAAGGTTGGAGGAGACTTTAAACTAGTGGAAGGGGGGGAGGGATACAGTATCTTACAAAATGGAGACAGAGCAGATAGCGCAAGGGTTTCAGCTCAGACTAAGGGGGGTGGAGCCGGGGGGATGGGTAATGTCAGAACAGTGGAGACATGTAATGTAAAGTCGCATTCAGCATGTGTGGGTAGAGACAACATTAAATGTATGCTTGCTAATGCAAGAAGCCTTAATAACAAGATGGGGAACTAGAGGTAATAGCATACACTAAGCAATACGACATTATAGGAATAACAGAAACGTGGTGGGACGAAACACATGACTGGGCTGTAAATTTAAACGGTTATACATTGTTTAGAAAGGATAGGAAACATAAGAAAGGGGGTGGAGTGTGTTTATATGTAAATCAGGATTTAAAGCCTAATATTACACAACTGGAAAGCGATGAGGGAAATGTGGAATCCTTATGGGTAAATATTTCATTGGGGAATAAACAGGGAAGTCAACTATTGGTTGGCATATGCTATAAACCACCTAATATAGATAATGATGAGGAAGAACAACTGTTAGAGCAAGTTAGGAAGGCTGCAGATCATGGTAGCACTTTAATTATTGGAGATTTTAATTACCCGGACATTAATTGGGATAGTGGGACTAGTAATTCAGCAAAGGGAATCCGGTTTCTGAATATTTTAAATGATACCTTCATGTCACAACTGGTAGAAACACCAACTAGAGAGGATAACTGTCTGGACCTGGTTATAACAAATAATGTGGATCTTCTCTCAAATATTAATGTAAAGGAACAGTTGGGAAACAGTGACCATAATATGGTGACTTTTGAAATAAACTCAAAAAAACACATTCATAGGGGGCATGCTAAAACATATAATTTTAAAAAGGCCAACTTTATTAAAATAAAGGAAGCTCTCAATGTCATTGACTGGCAGAAACTCTTTCACGGGAAAAACACTGAGGATAAGTGGAATATCTTTAAACTAACATTAGAAAAGTACACGTCACAATATATTCCACTGGTTAATAAATATAAAAGAAACAGACTGAAACCAATGTGGCTTAGTAGGAAGGTAACTAAGGAAATGAAAAATAAAAAGAAGGCATTTAAAGCTTTTAAATCTGATAAATCTGAGGCATCCTATAAAGCATATAGGGCAGCCAATAAAGCATGTAAAAATGCGATTAGATGGGCTAAACTAGAAAATGACAAAGAAATAGCCAAAGAGAGCAAGACCAACCCTAAAAGATTCTTTAGGTACATAAATTCTAAAAAACCCAAGAGTGAAAATGTAGGTTCACTAAAATCTGAGTCAGGGTTATTGTTAACTGAAGATCAGGATAAGGCAGAAATTTTGAATGATTATTTTTCTTCAGTATTTATCAAAGAGAAACCTATAACAGGAGACATGCAATTCATTAATAAAAACTTACGAATACAAAGTGACTGGTTGACTCAGGACAAGGTTTTGCAGAAATTAAACAACGTGAATGTGAATAAAGCCCTAGGGCCAGATGGAATTCACCCGCGAGTACTGAGAGAGCTATGTGTTGAAATATGTAAACCTCTGTTCTTAATCTTTCAAGATTCTTTTCTTTCAGGAATAGTACCAGAGGATTGGAGAAAAGCTGACGTCGTCCCTATATTTAAGAAAGGTTTAAAATTTGTGCCTGGGAATTATAGACCTGTGAGCTTAACATCTGTGGCTGGGAAAGTATTCGAGGGGTTACTAAGGGATAATATTCAGGAATTTATTGGGAGGTATAATGTTATTGGCAAAAATCAGCATGGTTTCATGAAACACAGATCATGTCAGACTAACCTAATTACGTTCTATGAGGAAGTAAGTAGAAGTATAGATCAGGGGGTCGCAGTGGATGTGATTTACTTAGATTTTGCCAAAGCTTTCGACACAGTTCCACACAAAAGGTTACTATTTAAATTAAGAAAAATTGGTCTAGATGAAAATACTTGTTCTTGGATAGAAAACTGGGTAAAAGATAGGGTACAGAGAGTGGTCATAAATTGTACATTTTCAAGATGGACACCAGTGGTAAGCGGTGTCCCTCAGGGGTCTGTTATAGGACCAATACTATTCAATTTATTTATAAATGACCTTGAGATAGGCATTGAAAGTCATGTATCAGTGTTTGCAGATGACACAAAACTAGGAAAAGTAATACAATGTGAGCAGGATGTTACTTCGCTGCAGAGGGATTTAGATAGATTGGGGGACTGGGCACTTAAATGGCAGATGAAATTTAATGTAGATAAATGCAAAGTTATGCACTTTGGAGTGAAGAACACACAAGTAATTTATACCCTAAATGGTACGGAGTTAGGGAAATCCAAGCAGGAGAAGGATTTGGGAATAATCATAGACTTCAAACTAAGTAACAATGTGCAATGTCAAACAGCAACAAGCAAAGTATTGGCATGCATTAAAAGGGGAGTTCACTCACGGGATGAAAACATAATTTTGCCTCTGTATAAATCAATGGTCAGGCTGCACCTTGAATATGCCGTGCAATTTTGGGCACCGGTCTTAAAAAAAGATATTATAGCGTTAGAAAAAGTGCAGAGACGGGCAACTAAATTAATAAGGGGAATGGAAGGGTTAAGTTATGAGGCAAGACTAACAAGCTTAAACCTGTTTAGTTTAGAGAAACGGCGCCTTAGAGGGGATCTGATAACCTTATATAAATATATACGGGGCCATTATCAACCATTGTCTGATAACCTATTCATTAACCCCTTAGTGACCGGGCGGTTTTACACAAATCCGTCTCTTAGTGACCGCTGCTGTTTTTACGTTTCTGCGCTGTTAGTGTTTAGGTCAAATTTTCCTCTTACTCGTTTATTAAACCCACACATATTATACACCCTTTTTCCCACCATTAAATGGACTTTCTAGAAATACCATTATTTCCATCATATCGAATAATTTACTATAAAAAAAAATATGAAATATGAGGAAAAAAATGGTAAAAAAACACTTTTTTGTAATTTAATCCCCAAAATCTACAACCACCCAAAATGACCCCAGCTAAATAGGTTTAAAATTTTGTCCCGAGACTAGAAATACCCAATTTTTACATGCGTTTGCTTTTTAACCCCTTCACTGCTGAGACAGTTCACCTATGTGCGCTGCGCTCATTCTGATCATTTTGTGCTATTTATTTTTAGATTACAGCCTAGGTCCTATTTAATTAAACTCCCCCCAGACAAAAAACTTTTAAAAAAAAAAACATTTTTTTATTTTATTTAATTTTTTTATTATTTAATTTTTTTTTTTAATTTGTTTTTAAAACCAAACCTGGTCATGTTTGGTATCATTTGAAAGGCCATAATCAGGCCTTTCAAATTATGGCAAATATGACCATCTAGCTGCCATGGATTGGGAGATAAAGGGATCCTTAGGATCCCCTTATCTCTACATGGCAGCTAGAGGGTTAACTGGCCCACTGACATCCTCACACATATGGTGAGGTTGTCAGTGGGTGTGGGGGGACCTGGAGGCTTGGCTGACATCCAAGATGTCAGCCCCCTTCCAGGTTTGAATTGCGTTTTGGCGCCAATTGGCGCCGCAACGTGATCCGGCGGTGAAATGGTTAATGCCATACACCGCTGGAAAGGGGAGGCTCTCCCCTCTCCAGCGGTGCAAACAGCATCTCCCTACCTTTAATGGTTGGGGAGATAGAGGGCTCCGAAGGAGCCCCCCCCTCCATTGAAAAGCATGGGGACGCCTGCCGATGACGTCACCACGCAGCGTGGCGACGTCATCAGCCTCGCCTGCCCATGTAAATCACATGGGCAGGCTTCCTCCCTGCCAGATCCCCGTGGGATCCGGCGAGGGAGGTGAGTATTGGGCGGGAGGGGGATTAGGCGCCGCTGACGTACCCTGTACGTCCGCGGGTCTAAGGGAGACCCGAGTACAGGACGTACAGGGTACGTCAGAGGTCCTTAAGGGGTTAACAGGACTATACATAGGACAAGGGGTCATCCATTTAGACTGGAAGAAAGAAAATTTAGCTTAAAGCATAGGAAGGGTTATTTTACGGTGAGAACAATAAAGCTGTGGAATTCTCTGCCTGTTGAGGTGGTTGGGTCTGAGTCTGTACAGACTTTTAAAAAACGACTGGATGACTTCCTGCAGACACAGAATATTAAGGGTTATAATATTTAATATGTGGGTAAAAGCTTCTTGATCCAAGGAGAAATCTGACTGCCATTCTGGGGTCAAGAAGGAATTTTTTCCCAGTATGTTGCATAATGGCAAGCATTTCAGACTGGGTTTTTTGCCTTCTTTTGGATCAACAGCAGTAGGTTATGTGGGAGAGGCTGAACCCGATGGACGCATGTCTTTTTTCAACCTATATAACTATGTAACTATGTAATAAAGTTAAAATATGAGTGGCATCCTAGAACTACTATAAAAGCTTTGGTATGTATTAGATTTTTGATAGAGACCTATAAATTACTCTCTCTAGGTTTAAAACAGTTTCTTTATGCATGCATACTGAAAAACAGTAATTATAATCCCAGTCTTGGAGTCAGAAATCTACATACCAATATTCATTTAAAACTGGAAAAATAAAATCTAAGCTCCACAGCTGGCAAGACATTTTCTGAAACATACCTTAAAAAAGTGTTAAACTACAATTAACCCAATCACTCCTGAGATCGAAATTAATTGGGTCTTCAAAGGCACCATCAGGTGCTGGATATAGAGTTATCTCGATCTGCAGCAGTGCAGGACAAAAGGAAATTAAATTATTTTGATGGAAGGAGCCACAGCTGTAGTTCTAACTGCAGTAACTCCTTTTGGCGAGTAGATGGCAACAGCTGCCTCCCAAATAGGTTATTACAGTAAAGAATACATTGGGAATATTCCCAAATATTTCTCATTGTATAATTAAAATGATTTTTTAAAAAACAAAAACACTGGTTCCTACAATGGTGTTTTGAAAAATCACTTGGTAGTGAAGGGGTTAATTATTAACACTAAAAATCTACTGCCAACCAGAATTTGAAACAACATTTTATTTGTTAAAATCCCTTCAAACCAGAAATATCAATATAAATATTGCCTCTTAACAAACAAATACTATTATATTTATGAATTTTTCATGAAATTTTAAATTAGATTAGATCTTCCTTCATTTGTTTTAAAAAAAATTCAAATGGACATTCATTAGCCTATTCCTTTTTTTAAAAAAAAAAATCACTTGCTGTAGATGTATTTCCTTTAATAATTTCTTAAAAAAACTCATAACTAAAATGTCAATAATGGCTTGATTGATTTGAAATGGATTAATCCGCTCATAAAAGGCTCTAAATAAGTTCAGGCATTATATAAATTTATAAACATTTTTCTAATCATTAAAAGATATAAGTTCCTATTCCCCTCTTGATGTTATGATATCTTCTGGAGCTGCTTTATATAACAGCTTTAAGTTATCTTGACACCTGGAATCTCTATTCCTCACTGTAGGTTAAAATCTTCTATACCTTGTATAAGAGGTGTTAACTTGCGCCTGGGAGTAGAAGAATGTGATGAGGGCCTCTGGCACATGAATAATTATAAATCTAGTAATTACAACATCTAGGGCATGGGTCAGCAACCTTTGATCTCTAGATGTTTTTGAACTACATCTACCTTGAATTTCTGCCAACCTAATAAGTGATTGTGTAAAGGTGGTTCAGGATTTATCTGAGGTGTGTTTCGGGTAAGCCTGACATATATGACCAAGAAGCCTTTCACCCAGGTTTAGTACCAGTCCTTGAGGTGGCTAAGTTTAGCAATAGTAAAAGGTGAACCTATAAGGCAGGGACAGCAAAAAGGAAGGGAAACACCAGTCCTTAGAATGGCCAGCATATACGACAGGAAAGACACAGAAAAAAGAATGAAGATAACAGAACCGGGCTAAGCCGGCAACAGGAAACCGCTACAAGGTAGATAGAGTAGTCAATAAGCATTCCGAGTCGAGGGAGTATAGAAGGTACACAACTAATTATCCAAATCCGGGTTAAACACTGTCGATCAGTCAGAGAGAGAATATGTATATATATCAGCAACAAAAAAGTACTTGGGGGAGTCAGCAAAACTGGAACTGGAACTGAGAGTTCAGTTAAGGAGGTTTAAATAGAAGGCTCTTGTCTGTGATAGTTTGGCGGGACGGGCCACCGGCAGCATACAGACGCTGCAGCTGGCAGCACACGGACACAGGGCGAGAGGACGGCCGGAGAGCGTGCACTAGCCTAGGAACACACAATGCGGGATGCCGGGTGTCACTGGGGTCCCGGGCAGATGCCAGGGAAGGCCCTTCATTGCACATATATTTGAGCCCTTGAGGCAGGTTCATGGTTTGTTTCATAAGGTTTAATCCAGCACACACTAACATAAACATAAACAGAGGTGATAGTGCAGGTGACGTGCACAAGAGGAAGCCCTGCACTGGGTAGAATTTCTCACTCTAAATACAGATTCAGGGCTAGGGTAGACAGAATGAGAATACACAGTAATTCTCAACAGGACAGACTGAGACTTGAATGAATTCAACAGAGTGCAGGGCAGAACTCGTTGGTACCCAAAAAATACTGTGAACAGAACTGCTGATCCTGGCACTCCCTCCAGGGAGATCGAACAACAAGAGAACACTAGATATTGCTCCGTAGCTATTGATTTCGTGACCAAAAGATCTGAGCAAATACACATATAAACACATACAAGAGAGTGGTCCAAAAACATAAGCCAGGTCATACACGAGAAATCCAGACCGAATATCTTTAGGGGACAGACGTAAGAGTAATCCAATGGCCAGAACCAGAAGTCATACACGAGTAATCAGGAATACAATATTATATCAAGAACAGTGAGTTATATATATCAAGAACAGGGAGCAGGAACTTAATAGGTGTAACCTATCTAGACCCAGGGAGCAAGAGACTTACTGGGCCTATATATAGGGCTGAGAAGGTCATGTGACCGCAGACCAACCAGCCCAACAGATAGTCTGTAGAGCCTGAAAACCAAAAAACATGAATCCCTGCTACAACCAGCAAGGGGCAGGACCGAGATGTGACACCGGGGCCTGGTTATGTCTGAGAGAGGTCTGACAGATTGAGCATAATCTGAAATGTAGTTTCAAAACATTTTGGAGGATCAAGGTTGTTGGCCCCTAATCTCGTGAGTGTAGAACCTTTCATCCTAGCAATATTTCTTTTAAGGAAAAAAATATGTGAATAATTAAAAATGAGCAAATTTAAAAAAAAAAATCATTTAACAATCTCAGAATAACAATCTTTATGCAAAATTGCTATTTTGTCCTTTTAGTGTGAACTACATTCCCCACGTTTCAACTAAATGTTATAATTATTCTGTTTTCAACAAACGTCTTTGGTAGTGAAATGGTTAGGGGTTACATTTCTTTCAAAAATCTGTTGTTAATGTAATTTAATATATTTTTGTAGTTTTTGTAGCACAAATTGAAGTCTCTCAATCCAAATTATGGACACAAATTATTATTTACTTTATCTAGATGCTTCCTTTAAAACTGCTTATAGAATGTGGTGCGCAAACAGCTTTTACGATACTCAGATTTCTCCAGGGACAGAGAGTGAGATTTTAACTAATTTAATATTGATCACACCATACCTTCTTGCTTGATAACAATAATTGCACTGAGTGAGAGAAGACAAAACTTCTATCAGCATAAAGTGGATAAAGTACGTCAGCACAGACAAGCCAATTCAGGGAGTAGTGTCCCCTGCAGCTAGTCATTGTCAGGTCTAATAAAATAGTCTAAATTAGATTGTGCCACCAATATTCAAGGAGCAAACTTTTCTGATGCCACATACATTGCTATTCATTCTGGCTCAGAGTATATAGAGGTAAATAATATTTCACAAAAAGGAGACAGATATGTGGGTTGACTCAGTAATGAATAAATATTCTGTTGTTTTTGCATTCTTGGCACACATAGAGCAAATTAATCACCATAATAAAATACTTAAAAGCTGAACATTAAATATTTTAGCAGTAAATTTTAAACGAGCTCATCAGTTACAGCTATACCTTGTTTTATTGTGCTTCGCTTGATACGTTTCACAGATATTGCTCATTTTTACAAACTGTAGGATTGCAGCAACCCTGCATTGAGCAAGGCTAAGGCTAGGGTCAGACGAACGCATTTTCGCGTTGTCTGTGAAAAAGTGCGTTCGAACGAATGGACGCATTTTTTCACGGAGTACGCGATAGCGGTCATACGATGCGCATTTGCATCCGTGATTTTGTACGGATCATCAATAAAACACTTTGTGCATCTGGACGTTATGTTGGCCGGACATTAGCAGTGTCTGACGTCTCCAATTCACGCACACACGCCTCTAGCGTCGCAGCGCACTCTGTACAACCGTACTAGAGGTTTTACGTTCTCGACAAAATGCGTTCGTTTTCCACTTGCGTTGCGCAGCCGGACTTTTGTGCGACCGTACTTCGTATATTGGCCGTCATTGCCTGGCACTTGCTGCTACTACGGCCGTGATTAAGTGCGCCTGCACGCGCGTTCGCACTGCGTTCGTCTGACCCTAGCCTAAAGGTGTGATTTTTCAAACAGCATGTGCTCATTTTATGTGTCTCTCTCAAATTTTGATAATTCTTACAATATTTCACCAGCAAACACATTATGAGTTGCTGAAGGCTCAGGTAAGGTTGGCATATTTTTTTATCCTCCCTTAGACCCGCGGACATACATAGTATGTCAGCGGATCCTAACCTCCCTCCCGCCCAATACTTACCTCCCTCGCTGGATCCCTCGCAGATCTGGCAGGGACGAAGCCTGTCCCCGTGATTTACAGGGGCTGGCGACCTCGATGACGTCACCACGCTGCGTGGTGACGTCATCAGCAGGTGCCCCCATTGAAATCAGAGCCCTCTATCTCCCCAAATAATTGAAGGTAGAGTGATGCAAGTTCCACCGCTGGAAAGGGGAGAGTCTCCCCTTTTCAGTGGTGTGCAGAATTAACCATTTCGCTGCTGGATCGCGATTCGGCGCAAATTTACACCAAAACGCGATTCAAACCTGGAGGGGGCTGACATCGTGAATGTCAGCCAAGCCTCCAGGTCACCCCCCACCCACTGATATCCCCACCATATGTGTGAGGATGTCAATGGGCCGCTTAACCCCCTAGCTGCCAAGGGGAGATAACGGGATCCAAAAGATCCCCCTATCGCCCGGTCCGTGGCATCTAGAGGGTCATGTTGTACATCAGTGGAACGGCCTGATCATGGCCTTTCCAATGATACCAAACATGACTAGGTTTGGTGTAAACAACAGCTAGAAATAAATAAAACGATTTTTTTAAAAAGAAAGTTTTTTTAAAAAATTTTTTTTGTCTGGGGGGGTTTAGTTAAATAGGACCTAGGCTGTCATCTAAAAATAATGAGCATAAAACAGTCAGAATGAGCTCAGCGAACGTAGGTGAACTGTCTTAGCAGTGAAGGGGTTAAAAATCAAAAACATGTAAAAATTGGGTGTTTCTATCCTCGGGACAAAATTCTGAAACTATTTAGCGGGGGTCTTTTTTGGTGGTTAAATTATGAAAAAGGTGTGTTTTTACCATTTCTTCATCATATTTCATATTTATTTTATAGTAAATTATAGGATATGATGGAAATAATGGTATTTTTAGAAAGTCCATTTAATGGCGGGAAAAACGATGTATAATATGTGTGGGTTGCATAAACGAGTAAGAGGAAAATTTGACCTAAACACGAACAGCGCAGAAACGTAAAAACAGCAGCGGTCACTAAAGGACAGATTTGTGTAAAACCGCCCAGTCACTAAGGGGTTAAAATAAGGTCTGTACATTTTAATTTTGTAGACCAAATTCTATTGCATGCTTATTATATGTGCACTGTAATGTAAACATAGCTTTAATATGCACTAGGAAGCAAGTGAAATCACTTTATTGCTATATTAGTTTATTGTTTGGTCTGGAAACCAACTCTCAAATTTCCCAATGTATGTGTGACGTTCTGGACTATTTGACCATTTGGCGCCCCCCTGGTAACCTCTTGAATCTGGACCTTCTGAGCCCTGGCGCCCCCTGTGGTCCTATTGTCAGCCTCGACTTAATTGTGGCATTCACAGTAGAGACTATCCCGATTCCTGGACCTTCTGCCTGACAAGTATTTTGTATGCAAGTTCAAGGGCCACACCTGAACTCTCGTCCCTAATGAACTTTGCTTATAAGGAAGCAACACCTAAAGGAAGTTGCTTCCTCATTTTCATTGTAGTCCTGGTTTTAGTTGAGTGCAGTCTGTCCTCCTTGGAGTTCTGACCTGTATCCCTCTAGGTTTCTTGTTAGTTCCATGATTATCCTCTGCTTTATTCTGGTTTTTAACTTTTCATAGCACTGGTACCCTCCTTTGTCCCCTGTTATATTGGATATTTTGTGTATCAGATCTATAGCTTTGTATCTTGACAATCCTGTTTGCCTGTGACCTGCTGAGACCCCTTGTTTTTGACTATTCTTATTGCCTGAACCCATATTGTACTTTTGCCTGGATTATATGTTCGTTATGTCCTCTCCTCCTGTTTCCAACCCCAACCCTCCCAGATTGTGAGTTCCTACGGGAATAGGGCCCTCATCTCCTCCTGTACTGTTTGTCAAATGTTGTTCAATGTATTGTAACCCTGTCTATACTGTGCTTATTGTACAGCGCTGCGGAATATGCTGGCGCTTTATAAATAAAGAATAATAATAATAATAATATTCTAGTTTATATTTTTAGGATTGCCTTTTCTGTTTACTGTAAGGTTTCATTCTGTGTCTATTGTTTCTCTTGCCCCTTCTCGCTACTCCATTTCTAAAGTCAGTCCCCACTCCTACTCCCAGCCATTCTGTTACTCTAGCCTTTCCATGTTCTTCCTCCTGCTCTTGTTTAAGAATATACTGTATATAGCTTGTGTGTACCGTAGTGCTTAGTTCTGGTTTATTTACATTTGGTCTGTGCTATTAGTTCGGTTCTAGTCTCGTCTGGTTATAACTTGCTTAATGGAATAAACCCTGTCTGGCTAACCCTGTAATCTGTCTAGAGAATGTCTCATTGCAAATTTGTCAGGCTCGCGCCATGAAGGAGCCTTGGCACAGCCTCTGTTTGGTGATATATAATCCCAAGCGCTGGGGTTAAGCAGGCAGACAGACACTGGAGGCAGTATATGCACAATAAGGCTTGTATTGTGGAATGGTTCACAGCAAACAGTCCAGCACAGAACAGATAGTAACACAGGCAAGTGGCTGGTGGGCCACGTAGTCTCTCTCTAGATCCTCTTGAGGTGAAGCAGGAGCCTTTGGTAACAGTACCTTGATAGAAGGACTACTTCTAGGAGAGGGCTGGAAGCCACGAGAGTCTCTGGACCCACTGGATAGTGGGTAACACAGTGGATCGTCCAGCAAGCAGGAACCAGGTAATGCAGACACAGCAAGGATGGAATAACTGGTATACACAGCAGAGCAGATAAATCAGGAGATATACAAAAACAAGAGGGAGCTCTCAGGACCTCTGACAACAGGAAGGGAAAACACAAAATGGAAGAGTGAGGATGGGAGGGCTTAATCAGGTATTTATGCAAAACAGACAGGCTTCTAGAACAGGAGTTAACCCTTAGGTGGATACAGATAGGGAGTAATGGAAAGCCAGACTGGCCACAGCAAGTTCCCAGGCCTGAGGCATGACAATTAGGCTCACACCCAACCTTCCAGCACTCAGGGCTAGGCCCCGAGCGTGACAGTATGTCTGTATAATCAAAATTATTCATATTTGTGTCAGAAAAGAAAGAATCGGAACCACAATGTATCATGAAAAATAATATATTTTTTTAGGGGTCTGAAATATTTATCACTATAAAGATTTTAGTAAAAGACACTATGAAATAAAGATCCCCCTCCCTCTCTTTTTCCCCTTAAATAATTAGGCAGAGACTGCTGACAGCATCTGTCAAAAATACTCACCTTTTCTACATTGGCATGTGCTGCACCACCACAATAGCTCAGGGCCTCCAAAATGCATAAGTCTGTGCACCTAACTCGATTTGCATACTGTACAAATTGCATATCACTTGAACCTTGCGTACTTTTGTAGGCAAGTTCCGTAGCACTTGTGCAGAACGATGGATTGGTGCTGCTAGTGCACACACACACACACACACACACAATCCATCGGCTCACTACTGTGACTGGAGACAAAATGTGACTACTGTGACTGTTTGGAGACAACGCATGCTGACATCCGTCCCCAAGTGGTCCCTTGCAGGTGGGATATTCAAATCCCATCTACCTGGTAACAGTTGTGTGAGCGGAGGAAATTCCTCTGCTTCACACACAAATGGCATGCGAACAGGATGGAGGGGGGGGCACTCCACACAGCTTGACCACTTTAAAAAGCTAAAGTGGCCAGGCACTGTTGTTTTTTTAAATATTTTATTACACATTATATTGCACAAGTAAAATGCTCTTCTTTATATAGTATGATCATAAAATCATTTCATAGCACGACATGCTAGTTGAACAAAATAAACACTAATTTATGAAAACACGGAATATAGTTATATATTCTGACTTAAATTAAAATAGATTTTTATTATTCACAGATTATTAAAGAAAGCTCACAATATAGAATTATTCTGTAGGTTTAAGATCACACTATAGAATGTTTCTTAGTTTTTTTTTCCTATGTATATAGAAAAAATAGAGCTTGCATTCAACCATTTGCAAGATACTCATAACAAGCTGAAATGGGATGCAGTCAAGAATCAATGTCCATGTCAGAATAGGTCCAGTAAAAAAAGAACTGTAATTAGATGCCACGGCAGAGTAAACAGAAATATATAACTGCATTTGTAAGAATACATATACATCTACTATATTTAAATGTGGAATGTCCTAGGCAAATGTAAGAAAAGCTAAGATTAAACTAAAGCAATTTAATGGTGAAAACAGATAAATTATTGAAATGAATCCTATTCTGTCCCATACCTTTATATTTTTATGATACATATTTTGGGCTTTATTTAAATGCACTGTTTACTCTCAAATCTAATTTTATATTTCCATTTACTCAGGTTTGGTATCCAGTAACAGTTTAGTGTTAGTGGATCTTTGTCGAGTGATTGATTGCTGACTGTCTTTTATTTCAACCTCAAGCAAAGTATATAGAACAATAAAATTACTTTTTAAAAAATTGAAAATGGAGACTCTTCTTCGTCCTGATGCAATGCAGAGTGCTGCATTCTAAAGTGGATAATCTCTATGATTGTGCATTTTATCCATTTTGTTTTCCTTTTCGTCTTTTCAATTTGATCTGAATGAACCATTTCCTTTCAAGTAACAATGTCATATTCCTTGTAACAGCATAATGGCTTGTTGGTACATTATCATCTTTCATCTACACACATCACATTTTAGAACCGCATAACCTTTTGCAAAATGTCCTCTCATATTTTAGAAAATATAAAATTGCACTGCTTCTCGTTTTCAAATGTTATAGAGGTTTTGCAATTTGGAAAACTATATATTTGACCCCTAACATTGTTCTTCTAGTTGAAGCTGAGTTATTTTAAAAACACACACATTAATCCTTATCTTTCTTGTTATTACATCAAGTCAATGAAAAGAACTGGTTACTGCGATCTCCATTAATACACATATATACTAGTATGTTGCACATTCCCTAATAATGGGTGCCGGACAAAATCACTACAGCCAGGTTCCCTAATGCCAACATCCCGACAGCCAACTTCCAGACAGAACAAGTGCTGGACATCCCAACTTTCCTACATGGCCAACTTCCAGGCATCCATAATCCCAGCGGCTAACCCTAATACTAACAAAAATAACCATAGGTTTAGGGGGGTTAGGGCTAGGTTTAGGGGGGTTAGGGCTAGGTTTAGGGGGGTTAGGGCTAGGTTTGAGGGGTTACAGCTAGGTTTGGGGTGTTACGGCTAGGTTTAGGGGGTTAGGGCTAGGTTTAGGGGGTTAGGGCTAGGTTTAGGGGGCTAGGGTTAGGGCTAGGTTTAGGGGCTAGGGTTAGGGCTAGGTTTAGGGGGCTAGGGTTAGGGATTGGTTTCGGGGGGTTTTAGCTAGATTTAGGGGGTTAGGGCTAGATTTAGGGGGGATTAGGGCTAGATTTAGGGGGTTAGGACAAGGTTTAGGGGGTTAGGGATAGATTTAGGGGGGTTAGGGATAGATTTAGGGGGTTAGGGCTAGGGTTAGGGGGGTTAGGGTTAGGGCTAGGTTTAGAGGGTTAGAGCTAGGTTTAGGAGGTTAGGGAGTAGGGTTAGGATTAGTGTTAGCCGCTGGGATTTTGGATGTCTGGAAGTTGGCCATAAGGGAGTTGTCCTGTGTAGGGAAGTTGGCCGCAGGGAGTTGTTTGTGTAGGGAAGTTGGCCGCCGGAATTTTGGCATTACTGAACCTGGTTGTAGGGATTTTGACCCAGACCCCGTAATAATAACATTATGATCTTAGGAAACTTGATGAAGAGGCTCATGTTGGTTAGTGTTGCAAAACCAAATACAAGATAAATAATTTTTCATGAGATACTGTATGAAAATGTAATTGGTTAAGTGTACTGTATGTTGTTTCTCATGATTAATGGTTAATCAGAAGTTAATGTATATCAGGTTATGACACACATTCAATCTAGAATCTTCTACACAGTTTTTGTTAGAAGTCGGCAACCTTTGGAAGTGAGCAATAAAACTGTGTGTGACTCATGCCTTCAATAAGATGATAAATAACATACAGGGTTTTTCACAGAAAGGTAAAAAACAGGAGAATTGGCAGGCGAAGAGAACAATCTAAACCAAATAGCCGATTAGGAAAGTGAGATAAATGGGAGAATTTTTCTGGTTTGGCTATTTTGACCTCGAATTTTCACTTCTTCCAGTTATTCTCCTGAGGTTCACCTTTCTTTGAATAGACCGGTTTGTTTTCAGACTACAATATAATTTTGCGATAGTAAGATGATATATAACCCTTTTGTTAACATTATTTTTTGGGAGGATGCTAGAAATATAGGAGAACAGAATTGACTTCATCCTCATGAGGAGGATTATATTCCTTGTATGTGCCAGACGTCTGGCCAACGTTATGGTACTTTCAATGGAAAATGACTTGTCCTTGTGAAAGTCAACCCTGTTTACTGATGATATACTCTATTATTAAGAGATGGTCTAAATGGGCGGGGGACTGTGCAGTCAGGTTGACGCCTCACACCTGCAGAGTGGAGGCACTTCTCAGGGCATTCCCTGATTAAGGGGGTTATTCAGAGAGTCGGTGACATTTCGGTGCTCTCTCGTTCCCTGCATTTCGGGGAATCAAAGTTCCCCACCCTGCAGTGAATTCAGCATTCACCGCAGGGTCCCCGGAGTGCAGGAAAAATCCGCTGCAAACCAGCTGCACACCCACCGAACACGTGCCGAAAACCCACCGGAAACGCTGCAAAAAACATGCCGAACGTGTCCAAAAAAGCCGGCAAGCTTATGAAGGGGATAAAAAAACAATATGATTGAAAGTGTCAAAATTGAAATGCTGTTTGCAAAATAAACTGCTGGATGAAAATGCCTGGAATTTACATATAAGATATTATGAATGATAATAAAAAGGTCTGTTAGAAAAAAAAAACGCTTTAAAAAAAAACAGAATATTTTTTTCCTGAAAAATGCCTAAAAGACCCTAAAAAAAAATAATCTATGAATAAAGAGTCTTTTTACTGCATATTAAAATAATGAACAGTTTATTATTTCGGGGCCAGATCGGCTCTCTCTGAATAACCCTTTTTGATTCTTATGTTATTGCTGATACTAAACAGTATCCTTTATTATTTAAACTTCGAATTGTGTAACAAAAAATAAACAAATCAATTCCATTGATATCCACACAGCACACACTGATACAGTGTGTGTATGTGTATATATATATATATACACATTATATATAGTGACAATTTCAATTAAACTGTCAATACTTCGCCGTACATGTGAATTAATGTGCATAAGGAAAATATAAAATACTTAATTCATGCCGTCAACATATGATCCAAGATCATACAGCAACCCAAAATAGATAAAGAAAGAATATCAATAATAGTGCAATATTAATACGCCAACTGTAATGGCAGAAAATGTTGATTTCACACTCACATTCGCTTGAGCCCAACTACAATTGGTTCAATTCCTTCGAATTGGTCTTTTTGTGGGAGGTGACCTATAATGCCTCAAATATGAAGAATTCCATGCTCCATCCATTATATCATGGAAGGGAAAGAAAACAAAAAAAAGGAAAATACCTTTGTGTAATACAGTATGGTATGGGAAAACCAAAATCAGTATAGCCAAAGGCCCACTCACATGTTTATGAATCCTTCTAATGTGGCTCAGTGTGTAATGCCTAAGTCATTTGTCTTGAGGTCACTTCCCCTCTTTGAAAACAATTCAGCTGTTTCCTCAGGGATATGTGGATAGAAATAATATATAATAGTACAGCACCTGTGGATATTTTATAATGCACTATACACTATACAATATAGCACTATTCTTTATTATTTAAAGGTGCTCTCTTTATGCACCTTTTTATTTCTACATGTGCCTACAGGTGCCTATCTTAAGGGGGCACCATGCTCTGTAAAAAAAAAATTGCATAATAATTTAGACCCCTGTATCTCAATCATACAGGCTAGCGGGACATATGAGGTTTCATTGGAAAGGCCAGATTATGGTCGATACCAAACATAACCAGGTTAATATAAAATAAAATAACAAATAATTAAAAAATAAGATATATTTTTTGTTTTCTTTTCTAACACAGCGCTAATATTCAATTTACAGTTATAATGTGTACAATGATGCTGCACTAACTTATATTCTCATTTCCCACAATGCCAGCAAGTGTGGAGGTGATGGCACTGTGAAACCTTGACAACCTAAATTGCGGCACTGCAGTGAGGAGAGAGAAGGGAACTTTGGAACCCTGCACCTATGATTCTTGCACTGTACGAGGTCAAGTGAGGTGTCTTTGGAAAGGTCAGAGTCTGGCCTTTGCAAAAATACCAAACCTGGCCAAGTATTTAGTAAATGTATTGAAAATAATTTACTTTTTACTCTGTTCTAAAGAGTCATTTTGTGCTTTTTCATATAGAATAAACAATACCATTGCACCAACTCACCATCTCATTTTCCACGCTGGGTGCAAATGTGGAGGTAATGGTGCACTGTGTTACTATACATTGTTCATCTAAAACACAAGCTCTGCTATGAGGAGAGCAGGAGACCTTTAGACCCTTGTAGCTCCATTCTTTAACCCCCACAAAATATTAATTAATACATTTTCAAAAGTAAAGGAAGTTTTTAAAGCCAATTGAAAAATTGGCAAAAAATAAAGCAGCATAAGAAAATTAAGTGGTAAAAAGTAATGTCTTAGGCTAGGGTCAAACAAAAGCA
Source organism: Leptobrachium leishanense (assembly GCA_009667805.1). NCBI lineage: Eukaryota > Metazoa > Chordata > Amphibia > Anura > Megophryidae > Leptobrachium > Leptobrachium leishanense. The sequence goes on from CM019065.1 coordinate 191,961,783, forward strand.
TTTTTCCCCCGCGAACGTCAAAAAGTGCGTCCGAACGCATTGACGTATTTTTTCACGGAATGCGCTAAAACGGTCAGACGACGAGCTTTTTCGAGTGTGATTTATTACGGATCGTCAGTAAAAAACTTTTTTGCGTCTGGACGTTATGTTGGCTGGACATTAGCAGAGTCTGACATCTCCTAATCACACACACACGCCACAATGCCGCCGCAGCGCACTCTGTACGTCAGTACTAGCGGTTCTGCATTCTCAAGAAAATGCGTTTAAATTCCACTTGCGTTGCACGGCCGGACTTTCGTGCGGCCGTGCTTCGTATATTGGCTTTCATTCCCCTTCATTTAGTGCTTTCATTCCCCTTCATTTATTCCCCTTCAAATGCTACTGCGGCCGTAATTAAGTGCGCCAGAACTACAATAGGACACTCGGCTTCGGCTGTTTTTGATGCCCAGAATTTTAGTTGCTCGGGGTCAAAATGGAGCATCCTTTGCCATAGCTATGGTTAGACTTTTATAGGGATAGGTTACTAGTTGTGCTTGTTTTAGGGTTACCCTAAGCTCCTAACATTCTGCTCCATTTCTGCTTCATTTTAAGGCAACAGATTCTGCCACTTCTTTTGATGCAAGCACTGTGAGCCACTCTTCAATTTTTAAAATGTTATTTTTTTGTCCCCCCTCAAATAAAAATTAAATAAGTATTTTTTGCAATTTTTTGTGAGACAGGGTGCTCAGGATATCTGTGCCTATAGGGTCCTGAGATGTAAATCTGGCCTTGTGCGCAGATCGAATGGAGTGAGGGTAGTGATCACATACCTCATGAGGGAAAAGCAGTTTTTTTCCCATGTTTAATTAAAGGAACACTACCACTAACAAAAGGTGTAACTAGAATACTTGTACATTACAAACAAAAACAGATCATAAAACACATGCTACTATTTTTTTCTTTTTTGTTGGAAGTTATTGCATGTAAAGAGGAAAAATAAATTTAGGCATTTATCTCGTTTCCATTTTGTGGAATTTCCTCTTGATGCAACATGTAACAAAATCTTAGGCCAAATCTCACTTTACAGCTGTGGTTTAGGATAAAACAATAATGAAGAGCCAATGGTGTAGGTAAGCGACTGTTTAGACACGGCTGCAGGGGATCTAATGTGTTGTTTAGGCTACCTGAGGTAAGAGGTGCCAGACGAATGGGATCTGATAGTGGGTTTCTAATACTGGATACTATCCCGGTAATGTTTTTTTAGATCAACTCCCACACATGAAAATCTATGAGTCAATTTTCTGGAGATCTGACCCACAGACTCTATTATATGTCATATGCCAGACATTGAGGAGCAAGTGCTGAAAAAACACCGTGGGGCAGTGTAAAATACAAACAGAGTGCACACAGTGACACTTACTGAGTAAAATGTCTTCTTAACTATACCTACATGAGAAAAACAAAGTGTACGCTAGATATCAGCAACATGAAACAAACAAAATAAGAAGATTTAAAATTTTGGTGGTAGTGTCCCTTTAATAACTTTTTTATAAAATACTTTACGGTTTGTGTTCTGCAGACACTGAACACTGTTACAAAATGAGTATACAGTTATTACCAGTTTCTTTCCATTCAATGACATCCTAACTCAATCCTTTTAGGTTATAGGTGAATTGATTATTTTCAGTCTGTAAATGCATTAGATTCATTAGTGAGACACATCTCATCTATCTGTGTCTTGCCAATTCTATTCTCGTACTATAACAATTCCTCAGGATGGAAGTTGAACAATCCCTAGTAGGAACCAAAAGATGTGTGACGAGGGGAAAATGGTCCATTGAACTGTAAATGTTGGAAAATTGGAAGTGCAGTTACTGCTCTTCATAGTAAATTTTCAAGGTTTTTTCCTTTTATATTTGTGGCACAGCTATTGACTGACTCATCGCCAATATACTTATTCCATTATGAGCGCCATCTCTAACACAGAGACTACTTTTCCACTAATGAGCTGATTCTATGATATTGTCATTTACTTGATTCTTTTAAGTCACATTCATTTTTGAAAGACCTAGAAATAATACGGGGTTATTCAAAAAGAATGAACCGATTTCTTTACGCAATATTTTATTAAGGAAAAGTAATACAAAACTCCAGCCAAGTCACAAGTATCATACTCACAATCAACTTTTATTTCCTGTCTTACAAGTGTTCAATGTGACCACCATCTGCAGCATGGGCAACATACTTTCAAATGGTCACTGACTCACTCCAAAACTTAGATAACTCCTCTTTCAAATGGTCACTGACTCTTTCCATGACGATGCTTGAGAACTGAAGCAATGCATCATGATATTGGTTCATTCTTTTTGAATAACCCTGTAGAATAAAACTGAGACAGCTATACATTATGGAACCCAAATACACACAAAAGGTTATTAAAAAGAGCACCAAACTTGCCACCGAACAGTGAATTTCACTGTACGGTGCAATTTCGTGGCAGTTCACCTATTCACTAAGCTGTCAATTCACCAAATACTGGCGAATTGACAGCGAAATATGGTTAATTTCCCAGCAGGTCACCTCAATTCGTAGGCAGCTAGCGGTTTCCTGGTTAACTGACGTCATCGCACCACACCCGATGACGTCAGTCTAAGATGACAGAAGTCAGTTAACCAGGAAGTCAGATCAGAGTTGGAACCCTGGGAGAGTTGAGTATCGGCGGGAGGCGGGGATGAAAATGTTTCAGCACCAGGGAGAGCAACGCTGAAGCCAGCTCGCAAAGAAAAAAACAAGTGATGCAATTGAAAAAAGCCTAGTCTTTTAAAAAGAAACAGAACCAAAAAGTTCATCTAATAAATACAGAAAAATACCTAGAAAATCCTAAAATATCAATAAATAAAAAGGCTTTTTGCTGCGAATTAAAAAAATAAATGGTTGAATAAAAAAATAAATAAAATTGAAAATATTTTTTCCATTGAATTCTATGGGCTTCTCGTACGGCGGTTATACTAACCAATGTATCTTTTTCAAGTTTCCCTGCCTGGCACGGCGGTTAACTATTCAATGCATCTTTTTCATGTAAACTTGTACCAGATCGTCCCAGCATAGTCCGATAAAATTTGTTGGAATTTAAAGGATCACAAATCTGTTGTAAACACATACAATCGTCTGAAATTGTCTGTCGGTGGTCGGATGCAGTGTAAGGCTGGTGTCAGACGAGCGTAGTGTTCACGTCCGTGATTGCGCCTAAAAGTACGTCCGTGATAGCATGACAGAAAGCCCATCGGAGCCTGTTACACAAAGTACGTCCGCACTGAACTGCAGACGCACAACGGCCGCGGCCCACAGACGCAAGGCAGGCAAGAACGTACAACCCCTAGAAAGGCCGCACAAAGTGCGCTGCGTCCGCAACGTCCGCATAGCTTTGTGTGTGAGTGATGGAACATGGTCAGACGGACTGCATTTATACGGCCAGCATTTTTCACGGACAAAATGGTTTTTCTTTTTATTTTATTTTCTCTCCTACATCCGTCAAAATATACGTCAGTGATAAATGGACTGTGTGGCCACTACTGCGTCTTCCGTACTGACATATGTCAGTGTGCACGGACGTACAGTCCGTAGAAATCACGCTCGTCTGACCCTAGCCTAAGAGGACTGATTCACCTGCATGTTGTCGGGGTGACCTCGGACGATATCGGATGATCGCACCATCGCACAAATATGGTGCCAGTGGAAGGCCGGCCTCAAATTGTAATCACAAAATCAAATATCAGAAAAACAAACATCCAAGGTTGAAAATAGGCAGCCATAAACTGCAATCTGTAAAATGTGTCTGTATGAAAATATATGTTAAATGCTATGTTTTGCAATAGTGCAGTAGGTGAGTCTACATGTAAAAGTCAGAACTGCAGGTATATTGCTGAACATATAAAATAATTTCCATCCAGTTTATCTCCTGTATCCACTATTGCACTTGAAATATAAATACAAAGCTCAGGAGAAGCAGGTATTCATAATGTCTAAAATGATGCTGAATTTCTTTTACTTAACTGTAGACATCTCATGTCACAGCTATTAGACATTATAAATCATACATGCAACATTCAGGGCAATGTACTAAGTGTAATAAAGAAAAAAATAATTAGAAATGTGAAAGGCCTGACATTACATTATATTACTAGCATTTTAAGCATTCTACATGATGGACATTGAGCATGTTTCTGTCAATTCTCAAGCATATGTTCATTTAATTACTGACTTATAAATGGCCTTAAAGCAAATTCTCATTTTTGTGTCATTTTAAACTGTAAGTTAGTCAATGACAACACTGAAACCCACGGAGAAATTGAATGATTTGGCAATAAAAAGTTTGACACAATTTAATTGGAATATTTGTATTCTTAAACTCACAGACATTGATTTAAGTAAAGGCCATACATCATAACTGTATCCTCTTAAAATCTTATCACTAATGCGTTTTGCTGGTGCTATAAATTCAGAGTTGGCAAGGCATCTTAATTACAATGGGAAGCCTTTTGTAATGGCAGCTATAGGAAAGTTCACTTGGGAGATAAAAAATGGGGAATTGCATGCATTTTGTTAACAGAGTAGAATTTTATATTGCGAACACTCAAGAGTCTTGTCGGTTTTGAAAGTGTTACATTTAACTATGAAATAACGCTATCATGACAACGATTCTTTGTTAGAGGCAAATCAGTAAAATTTAACCCTTTCGCTGCTGAGTCATTTCACCCCTGTGTGCGGAGCTCACTTTTACCGGTTTTGCTCATCATGTTTAAACGCGATTTGAAGTAATATTTTATTATACGACCCAGACAAATTATATATCGTTCTTTCCGGCAGTCGACAGATTCATAATATATCATTATTATATGTACTGTATATGTCATGTCCTGCCTGAATATTATAACAAAATTGTGTTTTTCAAATTGTTGTGACTTAGATGAAGATCAGAGCACATTTTATGACCAATTCATGCAAAACTCCATGTAATCCCAAAGGGTTCACATACTTTTTCTTGCCACTGTATATATTATCGAAAAATGGTAGAGGGAGGCACACGAGGACTTCTCTAAAAAAAATCAAAATTTATTAAGTTTGCATTAAAAAACTGACGTTATGGCCCCTAAAGGCCTTTATCAAGGTAACATACATTAATATAAAACAAAGATTAAATAGGCAGAGGGAACATTACTCACCCAATCCCCACCCAAAGCAGACTGCGCCGCACGTTCAGAAAACCCGGAAGTGCCGGCTACGTGAGCGTGGTGACGTCATGGGGGCGTCGCCAAATGCCACGTTACCATAGCAAACATAGACGCCGGGAGGGGAGGATTTGAAACTGAAACCCAACATGTTAAAAACAACATATGTATCCCAAATGGGGAATAGAGGGAGAAATACTGTTAAACACAGACTAGGACCTAAAGGAAGGGGGCGGATCTAAGAAAATATAGGGAGGTACGGTACACTTGCCGATATATATTGTGGTAATATTCAAGATAGAATGTTTGACAAGGGCCAAGTGCCTTCACAGCGATCACTGAGTAAAACAAAGAAAAAAGCAAGGAAAAACCAATGAAGGGAATGTGTGTAAATGTGAGAAAGTGGTATTAAAAAGCCATGTGAATTGAGTGAAAGGTGATGGTGAAGCTGTGAGAGTGTTTGAATAAAAAAGTGATGCAATGTGAAAGTGAGTGGTGGGTGAGGTGCAGGAAAGATGAAACAAAAAGTGGAAGTACAGGTGATGTGAAGATGAGGGCAGGGGGAATGTCAGAGTATGAGCTAAAGATGAGCTGAGAATGAGAAAAGTAGAAACCCCGAGGGTTTATCATAGTGAAGGTGTGTTGGAAAACCTGTAAGAGGAGATGATCCAAGATGTGTGTACCATGATGTAAAAAATTACAGTGCAAAATAAGTGAGAGACTAGTGACAAAGAGAAGGAAAAAAGAAGAGTGGGGAAAAGGGGAAAAATGTGCACTAAAGTGAACCCTGGGAAGGGGGAGAAAAGAAAGAGAGATTGGAGAAGTGAGAAGAGAGGGGAAGCGGAAATGAAGAAAAGGCGAGAGTAGGCATTTGAAAAAAAGTGATTATCAAAAAAGTTAGAGGGCAGAAAGAAAGGAGGTAAACGAGACATATTCATTTAAACCCTCAACCTATAACCTCCGATCCAGGACCAGCACCTTACTTGCAATACCACAATACAAAAAGACAGTGGCTCGGTCCTCATTTTCCTACAGAGTACCACAGTTATGGAATAACCTCCCAGACGCCATCAAATCTTCCCCCAGTCTTAAGTCACTCAAGAGCTCCTTACTAACATACCTCAACACAGAATGCACCTGTAAACATGTAACATAGTGTCTATATTTCCTATTTATTTATTTTCTGTTAATCTGTATATTTGTGTTTTTTTTGTTATATTTATATCTTGCATTGTATTACTTTGTATTTCTGTAACAACTGTAACATTTTAATGTTCTTGAACCCAGGACGTACTTGAAAATGAGAGAAATCTCAATGTATCCTTCCTGGTAAAATCCTTTATAAATAAATAAATAAATAAATATGGCACCACCATGCTCAAAGCACGAACCCAAAATGTCTCTCTCTGTAGCAATGCCTGTGAACGGTTGCCACCCCTGGATAGGGGGGGAATGTGGTCGATGGCAATAAATTTGAGCGTTGATAGTCAATGTTGAGCTGCCAGAAAGTGTTGGCTACTGGTTTTTCTGTATGTCCATCTCTAAAAGCCGTCATGATGACAGACCTGTGACCTCTCATCCAATCCCTTAGAGTGTGGTCAGTCTTCCCTCCACAGGCAAGTCCGCATGACAAGTGATGAGATAAATGACGTGCATGGTTGTACAAGTAATCCAATGACGGATTTGGTATCTTTTGCCAAGGCATTGGAAGCAACCAGTTTTGGTAGTTAGATTCTTTTTAGAATACGATGCTCTCGAGTCAGTGTGAACCAGCATGTCTTGCAGATTGCTAGCCCACCAATAGCAAATTAAAGGTGATTGGGAAAATTGTTTAGGTAATGTGTGATCATACTGAAAGAGTTGCCAATGTTGCCTAATATTGGTAGTAATGTGGCTGGTGCCCGAATGATAGGTGAGGGGAATGGTGATGAGCTGTTCAGCAGGGACGGCCTTGTTCAACTTTGAAGAAACACAAATTTCATGCGTGCCCAATGGAGGGCCGTTTGTAGGGTATTTGTAGAAAAAACCCTATTGAGAAAGCGTTAAGTCATCTCTATAATTTGTGCCTCCCTTAGATGATCCTCACTGTTGTAACACTGTCAGGAGTATGCAGTTGATTGATGCCCTGGATCCAGGAGTCCAGGGAGAGGGCATCCCCAGATCAGGAAGATATCATCCATGTAACGGACATAACAAAGGAGTTGCCGTTGAAGGAGGGGTATGAAGTGTTGGAACTCAAATTGATACATGAAAAAATTTGCGTATACCCCCGCCATGGATGCCCCCATCGCCGTGCCGGCTAACTGCAGATAGAAATGATGCTTGAACCGAAAATAGTTGAGTTCCAGATTCAGTTCTAGTATTTCCAATAAGAAATCAATAGGAGGGCCAGTGTAACTCCCTAAGGAGAGCAAGGTGTCTCTAAAAGCCATTTTCCCTTCGGTGTGTGGGATAACCGTGTAAAGACTTTTGACAGCCAGAGTGGCCAGCGCAATGGTGTCTTCATTGCAGGTGATCTGTGATATTCTGTGTAGAAAATTGGGAGTATCCTTGATGAACGTAGGTAAAGTCATCACTGTAGATTTGCAGACCTGATCAATGTATTTACCCAAAGGTTCCAGAACACCGCCACGGGCCGATACAATTGGTCGCCCGGGCGTGCGATTACTGTCCTTGTGGATCTTTGGGATAGTATAAAGTATTGAGATATGTGGATGTATCACCTTCAAGTAAGCTGCACATTGTTCACTGTTAGCCAGCTTGTAAGCCCAAATCAATGGTTGAAAAGATAATTTTCTGAAATTGTGACGTGGGATCAAATGCCAACTTCCTATAGGTGTTACTGTCAGCAAGTTCTTGGTATATTTCCAAACTAGAATAGTCATAGTCCATTAGGACAATGCCGCCACCCTTGTCTACTGAGCAAATAATAATTGAAGGATCTGCGGTGAGATCATGCATGGCTCTGCGCTGTTCAGCTGTTAAGTTGTTTCTTGGAGGCCGCCCAGGTGGAATGGGTCGCTTGATAGTGTCCTGCAAGATTTGGGAGAAAGCCTTCACCATCGTATTATTGCTCTTGAAGTCATTTGTATTTTTCAATTTGAGAGTCTTATTACCAGGTGGTGTGGGGTCAGTAATAAGTTCCTGTATGGCCAATGAAAGATTGATTTTACAAATTTCAAGTTCTTGCTTGAAGGGGGGACTGGATGCTGTGGGGATGTAAGAAAGTCCTTTAGAAATACTGAGATGTGAAGGTCGATGAGCTGTTTTTGTGAAAGATTGAAAATGGGGGTCATTTCCTGGGAAGGGGGGGTTTCCCCTGCCTGATGGTGCATTTGGTGCCCTTGCCTCATCTTGGCAGATATTTGCGCTGCTGCTGTTGAGACAACCTCTGGTTCAGATTCTGGGGTAAAGGAAGGCGCTGTCCTGAGCCACCGTAGGCTCTAAAAAGGCTGATCAGCTGGTTGTTGATGAGAGAGATGTTGAGCATCTGTGTCTGATGCCGTTTCTCCTGATGTTATGTCAATAATGTGGACACGCTGCTGGCAACTGTTGCTGCAAACAATAAAACAAGCCTTCCAACATTTTATCTAGTCTCTGTAGTGCCTATATCACTATATATATATATATATACATACAAGGGTTGTGGTGGAGGACAAAAAGTGAGATAAAAAGCCTCCACGCAATAATTAAGTTTATAATTGCAGAAACCATTTGCACATCACAGCAATTCAAAGAACTGCAAAGAATTGCTGTGATGTGCAAATGGCTTCTGCAATAATAAACGTATATATATATATATATATATACAGCAGGGCTCAAAATTTCAATTCCCACGCTACTAGCCAGACCTTAAGAGTTACTCGCGACCAGTTGCCCCACCTACCCTGCCCTGAAATCCGCCCCTAAACACACCTTCTTAAATTATCTTATGAAATTATACTGTTAAAAGATTTATTCAGAATAAAGTTACAAAAATAAATAACATTAATACCCAGGCATCAGATACATGTATACCCAGGCAAGTAATATCATCCATTAGTACAGAAAGACTCCTCTTCAACAGTTTTTAGGACCAAATTAATTTGGGGTTTATGCATCCGACATATCAAAGGGAACCGAATACTCTCTTTTCATTATTCATATGGCAGGTTATCAACAGAAGTTAGAAGACCCCAAATTCAGGTTCCCTCCTTGGATGCTTAAACAGATAAAACCATTAATATTCATGTGCGATACTTCATCCCCATTTTTTTCTTTTTTTGCTCCTTCCGTATCACCTCTTTCTTTATAGATTTATTTTGCATAAACTCAAACACCTACGCCACCATTTTACGAATTATGGACCCTCGCAGGGGTTGTAGTAGCGGCGCTGGTTCTGGCGTCACTTCCGGCGCAGCTTTTTACTTTCACTTAGTTTACAACAGGGGTGGGAACCTTTTTTCTGTCAAGGAGCCCCCTTTAATTCATTTCTCCCTACTTTTATTTCATTTATTTTTCCACATTCATTTCTCTCCCCAGCATTTATTTAATTTCTCCCCAGCATTTATTTAATTTCTCCCCAGCATTTATTTAATTTCACTCCAGCATTTATTTAATTTCGCTCCAGCATTTATTTAATTTCTCCCCAGCATTTATTTCACTTCTCTCCAGCATTTAATTCATTTCTCTCCCCATTTTATTAATTTCTCTCCCCCACTCCATTTTATTCATTTCTCTCCCCCATTTTATTAATTTCTGTCCCCATTTTATTCATTTCTGTCCCCCACTCCATTTAATTAGTTCCTCTCCACACATCCCCCCTCCTTTTACCTGCCCTGCGAGTAGAATGAGGGGGCGGTGATTATCTCTGCTTCCCTCACTCGCTGAGGCATGCCGGATTCAGGGACCTAGCATGAAAGAGATCCAGCGGGCAGCAGTAAGGAGAGCGGAGGGAGAGCGAATTTGCACCCGCTCCCTTTGTGGAACTCAGGACTCACTTTTTATAGTGCCCTGCAAGAAGGCATATATGCAAGATATTTGCCATAAAAGGTGTATGGAAGTCCGGGTAGTGCCCTGGGGGACAGGAAACAATGAAAAAAAAGTTTTAAAAAAGACATTTTTAAAGGAACAGTGATTTTTCCATGAAATAAAGGTTTAGAATAAAAGCGAAAAATTCCTTCAAATATCGTGCCTAGGAGGTCCCCATAACCTGCCAGTGAAGTGGTGGATTTGTCAGATGTATAGAAACATTTAAAAAGAAAAAAATTACATTTCAAATGACGGTAAATGGTTTTCCTTTAATCTATTCATAAACCACTGCTTGGGGCGGCAGCCTGTATGAAAAGAGGAGACGTTTTAGGACACACAGAACAAGTTTAGTGATTTTTTGGCTAAATTTTGGTGAAACTTATGCAGGCTTTGGATGAAAGTAACAACAGGTGCATTAAAATTGGACCTTTGGTGCCAGCTAGTGCCTTCACACCGTGACCCCTCTGCAGTATTGTGGAAGAGTGCAGGGGTGGACTGTGCATTCAAATATTAAAATGATTGGAATTTGGTATACGCGTCAGTGCCCCCAAATATTAGGCCTTTGGTGCCAGCTAGTGCCTTCACACCGTAACCCCTCTGAGGTATTGTGGAAGAGTGCAGGGGTGGACTCTGGATTCTGGTACATGCGTTAGTGCACCCAAATATTGGGCCTTTGGTGCCAGCTAGTGCCTTCACACCGTAACCCCTCTGAGGTATTGTGGGAGAGTGCAGGGGTGGACTCTGCATTCAAATATTAAAATGATATGAATTTGGTACACACGTCAGTGGCAGTGCACCCAAATATTGGGCCTTTGGTGCCAGCTAGTGCCTTCACACCGTAACCACTCTGAGGTATTGTGGAAGAGTGCAGGGGTGGACCCTGCAGTCAAATATTACAATGATATGAATCTGGTACACGCATCAGTGCACCCAAATATTGGGCCTTTGGTGCCAGCTAGTGCCTTCACACCGTAACCCCTCTGAGGTATTGTGGAAGAGTGCAGTGGTGGAGGTTTTGGGAATGCAGAAGAGATCCCCGATCTATTCAGTTACATCAGCATCAGGGAAGTGATAGCTGCTGATCCAGGACTAATTCATTTTTATAAATGTCAGCCGGTCTACAGAGTCGGTGGACAGACGCACTCTTTTGTTTGTGACAAAACCTCCAGCGGCACTAAACATCCTTTCAGAAAGCACGCTGGATGAAGGGCAACCTAGTCGCTCCATAGCATATTGGCTAAGTTCTGGCCAGTGATCCAATCTCAACACCCAGTAAGCCAGTGGATCATCTGCTGTAAAGGTATCCAGGTCTGCCCTTGCACCTAGATAGTCCTGCACCATATGGTGAAGACGCTGGCAATGGGTGCCTACATTTGACGTCCCTGGGCGTTGTAGACTAAATAAATTGGAAAAGGCATCAGTCAAGCGGCCCCCTTCACCGCTCTTCCTCTGATAAACAGCAGCCTCAGAAGCACCTGTGTCATCAGTTGGTAACCTACCAGTGTCTGGAAAGGTGTTACACAAGTGTCGCTTTAGAGCGTCCTCAAGTTGTTTCATCCTGTGCTCCCTCTGTGAGGGCAGGATGAGCTCTGCAACCTTTCCCTTGTATCGTGGATCAAGAAGGGTTGCCAACCAGTAATGATCCCTCTCCTTGATAACACGAATCCTGGGGTCCTTTAGCAGGCTTTGCAGGATAAGGGAGCTTATGTAGCGTAGGTTGGAGGTGGCATTAGCTTCAGAGTGTTCATGGTCGCTAGACTTGTGCACCGATTTTTTTTAGGTTTGATTTGTTCGATTTTGTAAATTTTCGTTTTGGACGATTTCCGTTTCGGTTCGTTTCGTTTCAGTTCGTTTTTTGTATTGACTTTTTTTTGTCGTGATTTCGGAAATTTTCGTGTTTTTCGGAACGTCTGTTCTCCTCGTTTGAAAGTGTTTATTCGTTTTGACGTAAACTAATGGTTTTTCGGATCCGATATTTCTGTCGATACCATAATTCTGTCGATACCATAATTCTGCCATTGAGATTTCTCATGTTTTACAAGAAGGATACATTGTGATTTCTCTGGTTTCCCGGGAAGGATACATTGAGATTTCTCTGGTTTCCCGGGAAGGATACATTGAGATTTCTCATGTTTTACAAGAAGGATACATTGAGATTTCTCTGGTTTCCCGGGAAGGATACATTGAGATTTCTCTGGTTTTACAAGAAGGATACATTGAGATTTCTCTGGTTTTACAAGAAGGATACATTGAGATTTCTTATGTTGTACAAGAAGGATACATTGAGATTTCTCTGGTTTCCCGGGAAGGATACATTGAGATTTCTCTGGTTTCCCGGGAAGGATACATTGAGATTTCTCTGGTTTCCCGGGAAGGATACATTGAGATGGGAATGAAACAAAGAAAATTACAGAATCAGCGATATAATCGAAAAATACATTGTCTGAAATTACTGAAATGGAACCGAAAACAGGAATAGAGCCGAAATCACGAATGGAACGAAAATGATTTTCGATTTTACACATTCCTAGTCCATTCAAAAATTCCGAAAAGTTTTCGTTTCGGCTTGGAAATTTGTTCGGATCTGCCGTTTTCGAACCCGAAACTTTTCGGAAAATCGTCCGAATCCGAATGCACGAATCGGGAAATTTTGTGAAAATTTCAAAATTTTGAAACCCGAAACGCACATCCCTACTGGTCGCTGAGGATGACCGTATCGTGCACTACCTCCTCCCAGCCACGTACTTGTCCTTGGGTTTCTGGGGACACAAAACCCTCCCTTGAGGAATCCACACCTTCAATGCCCCCACAACTTAAATATTCCTCCTCCTCCTCATCCTCCTCATCTTCCTCCTGTCTAATCTGAGGACCCGCAGAAATGCTGTCTGCGTAAAGACTGGGGCCTTGAGAGCTAGGGAAGGCCTCCTCTTACTCCCGCTGCTCTGCTTCTAGTGCCACATCTATAATTCCCCGCAGAGTGTGCTCCAGCAGGAACACTAAAGGAATTGTGTCACTGATGTATGCACTGTCCCTGCTCACCATCCTCGTTGCCTCCTCAAATGGTGACAGTACAGTGCATGCATCTTTGATCATCAGCCACTGCGAGGGGAAAAAAAAAACAAGTTGACCTGAACCTGTCCTTGTGCCATACTCACACAGGTACTCATTGATGGCCCTCTGCTGCTTGTGCAGGCGCTGCAGCATTGCCAATGTCGAGTTCCACCTGGTGGGCATGTCACAGACCAGGCGGTTTGTGGGAAGGTAGAATTCTCTTTGAATTTATGCTAGGCAAACACTTGCTGGGAATGACCGTCTGAAGTGGCTGCAGACTTTTCTGGCCTGGCTGAGAAGCTCTGCAAGTCCTGGGTACCTGGTTAGGAAACGCTGTTCCACCAGATTTAGGACGTGTGCTAGGCATGGTACATGCATCATCTTACCCAGGCGTAGGGCGGAGAGAAGGTTGCTGCCATTATCACAGACGACCATTCCCAGCTCAAGCTGGCGTAGTGTTAACCATCTCTGCGCCTGCCCCTGCAGAGCTGACAGAATTTCTGGCCCAGTGTGGCTCCTGTCCCTTAAACAAACCAGCTCAAGCACAGTATGGCATCTTTTTGCTTGAGCCATTGCGTAGCCCCTGCCACACGACGGTGTAACTACCACTCCGCCGGAGACATTGAAGGAGGAGGAGGAAGAGGTGGTGGAGCAGACAGACCTCATACAAGCAGCTTTCTGGAGGCATGGTGGATGAACAAGCTCCAGCACAGAGCCCCGCCCTGGATCCCTTCCAGCTGCAATCAGAGTTACCCAGTGTGCCGTGAAGGAAATGTAACGGCCCTGTCCATGCTTGCTAGACCATGTGTCTAAAGTCACATGCACCTTGCTGCTGACTGCCTTTCCCAATGACTCCATAACATTGTCTTCCAAATGTTGGTATAGTGCTGGAATGGCCTTCCGTGAAAAGAAATGGCGTTTTGGAACCTGCCACTGTGGTACAGCACATTTGGCAAATTCACGGAAGGAGTCAGAGTCCACCGGCTGGAAAGGCAGCAGCTGTAATGCGAGTAATTTTGCCAAGCTGGCATTTAGACGTTGTGCATGTGGATGGTTGGGACAATATTTTTTTTTCAGATTACAATTCCCAGATATCTGCTAGAATTCTCTGAGACCCCAATAGCTGGTAGTGAGAAGACACAGATTACAATTCACAGAAATCTGCTAAAAGTATGTGAGACTCCAATAGCTGGCAGTGAGAAGACTCAGATTACAATTCCCAGATATCTGCTAGAATTCTGTGAGACCCCAATAGCTGGCAGTGTGAAGACACAGATTACAATTCACAGAAATCTGATAGACGTCTGTGAGACACACTGAAAGAACAATCTCCTCTCACTCCTGCAAAAAAAAACATGTGCTGGGGCTGCGGGGAAGCCTTATATAGTGTGCTGTGGGACTTAGCTCTGTGAGCCTATGATTGGGCAAAATTTGCCTAATCAGGACTCTGAGCCCTGATTGGCATAGTCTTGCACCTGACCTGTGGTCAGGTGCAAGGCTGTAGCCAATTACAAGCTTCAGGCCAATGGAAAAGTGCATTGTGGTCCATTGTGGTGCATTGTGGGCGAACACACGGCGAACATGCAGAAATGTTCGATGTTTGCCGAACAGGCAATGTTCGAATCAAACTCATGTTCAGATCGAACCGCCAGCCCATTACTAGTTGCAACTGTCATGCTCTACATATCTCTGTTTTAAGGGATGACTTAAAATCTCATAGGATTCAATGTAAAAACATAATATAATTTTTATTTTATTTTTTCAATATAAAAGTTTTTATTGAGTACCATCAGAAATGCATAATACAAAGATATAATAATGACAACATAGGCCACGCAGGGCCTTCCAACAATATAGGTCACATAACTACGTGTGGATGCTCATCAGCAGTGTGCGGTACATTTTACTTTTTTAAAGTACCTTTTATTTTTTATTTTTTTTTCATTAACAGCAAAAATCCTTTTAACCCCTTAAGGACCGCTGACGTACTTTGTACGTCCTGCCCACGGGTCTCCCTTAGACCCGCAGACGTACATAGTACGTCAGCGGCTCCTAACCTCCCTCCCGCCCGAATACTTACCTCCCTGCTGGTTCCAACGGCGATCTGGCAGGGAGGAAGCCTGCCCCTATGCTTTAGAGGGGCTGGCGAGCACGATGATGTCATCGGCAGGTACCCCCCCCCGGCGCCTGCATTAAAACCAGGAAGTGGAGGGGGCTCCTTTGGAGATCTCTATCTCTCCAACCATGGCAGCTAGAAACTTACTTTTTACACCACTGGAAAGGGGAGAGTCTCACGTAAAGATCCTGACCCCAAGGGATTAAAGCCATCCACCGCATGGAAGGGCAGGCTGTGCCCTTCCAAACGGTGTCTGGCTTTTGATCGCGTCCCTAGCTGATCGTGAGGATCTGGCCGATCGCTGGCTGCAAAGGGAGGATGCACTCAGCGCGTCCTCCGCAGCCACCGCTTCCTGTGGCTGGATGTGCTGAGGGCATCCTCCGCAGCAAAGTGGTTAAATTTATTTATTTATTTTATTTTTTAATAATTTTTTTAACATTGTCGTGTTTGGTATCATTCGAAAGGCCATGCTCAGACCTCCATGGACCCCCTAGCTGCCACGGTTCTGGAGATATCAGGGTTCAAAGGAACCCCCTATATCCACCAAGGGATTTCCTTGGGAAATCCCTGGGCAGCTATGGTTTCCCCGGCTATCTGATGTCATTTCGCTATGCGCGATTAGGTTAGGAGGCGAGGGGGAACCCGGAGGTGGAGCCGCCATCCAAGATGGCAGCCCCCACCGGAGCTAGGCCGCGATTCGGAGCCGCATGGAGCCGATTCGCGACTCGGTGTCTGAGGGGTTAAAGCCAGGCACCACTTTAGTCTATGTCAGACGAACGCATTCTGAGCACACTGTGCGTCTGTGCACAACTGACGTACTTTCTGACTGATGATACTGTAGACACCACACGGTCCGTTTTTTTTGACTGACGTTTTTATTGATTGATGCAGATGGGAAATAAAATTAATATGTAAAATGAAAAAAATGTATACATTTCCGAACTATAATAGTCACAGTCCATTAGGATATGAAAAAACATTTTGTACGTCAAAAATGCTGGACGTCAAAAATGCAGGCCGTCTGACTACGATCCATCACTCGCACACAAAGCTACGCGGACGTGGTGCACTATGTGCGTCCATCCTAGCGATTTGACGTTCTTGCCTAAATTGCGGCCGGTGCCACGTGTGTTGTGCGTGCGCACTTCTGTGTGGACGTACCGTATTTTTCGCTCCATAAGACGCACTTTTCTCCCCCCAAAAAGTGCTGGATGTGCTGAGGGCATCCTCCGCAGCAAAGTGGTTAAATTTATTTATTTATTTTATTTTTTAATTATTTTTTTAACATTGTCGTATTTGGTATCATTCGAAAGGCCATGCTCAGACCTCCATGGCCCTCCAGGACCCCCTAGCTGCCACGGTTCTGGAGATATCAGGGTTCAAAGGAACCCCCTATATCCACCAAGGGATTTCCTTGGGAAATCCCTGGGCAGCTATGGGTTTCCCCGGCTATCTGATGTCATTTCGCTATGCGCGATTAGGTTAGGAGGCGAGGGGGAACCCGGAGGTGGAGCCGCCATCCAAGATGGCAGCCCCCACCGGAGCTAGGCCGCGATTCGGAGCCGCATGGAGCCGATTCGCGACTCGGTGTCTGAGGGGTTAAAGCCAGGCACCACTTTAGGCTATGTCAGACGAACGCATTCTGAGCACACTGTGCGTCTGTGCACAACTGATGTACTTTCTGACTGATGATACTGTAGACAACACACGGTCCGTTTTTTTTGACTGACGTTTTTATTGATTGATGCAGATGGGAAATAAAATTAATATGTAAAATGAAAAAAATGTATACATTTCCGAACTATAATAGTCACAGTCCATTAGGATATGAAAAAAACATTTTGTACGTCAAAAATGCTGGACGTCAAAAATGCAGGCCGTCTGACTACGATCCATCACTCGCACACAAAGCTACGCGGACGTGGTGCACTATGTGCGTCCATCCTAGCGATTTGACGTTCTTGCCTAAATTGCGGCCGGTGCCACGTGTGTTGTGCGTGCGCACTTCTGTGTGGACGTACCGTATTTTTCGCTCCATAAGACGCACTTTTCTCCCCCCAAAAAGTGGGGGGGAAAGTGGGTGCGTCTTATGGAGCAAATGCTCCATGATATGCCCCAGCTCACCTGCCGCTGCCGCGTTCGGCTCCCTCTGAGCGTGCGTCCGGCGGCAAGGAGCTTGGGCACTCGCCTGGGGGAGCCACGTGACCTCGATCTCGCGAGATCGCGGTCACGTGGCTCCCCCAGGCGAGTGCCCAAGCTTCCTGCCGCTGGACGCATGCTCAGAGGGAGCCTAACGCGGCGGCGGCAGGTGAGCTGAGGCATATCCATGAGTGAGCTGGGGCATATCCATGAGCGAGCTGGTGCATATCCATGAGCGAGCTGGGGCATATCCATGAACGAGCTGGGGCAAATCCATAAGTGAGCTGGGGCAAATCCATGAGTGAGCTGGGGCAAATCCATGAGTGAGCTGGGGCATATCCATGAGTGTGCTGGGGCATTATCCATGTGCTGGGGCAAATCCATGTGCTGGGGCATATCCATGAGCTGGGGCATATCCATGAGCTGGGGGGCATATCCATGAGCTGGGGGACAGTATCCATGAGCTGGGGGACAGTATCCATGAGCTGAGAGCAGTATCCATGAGCTGGGGGACAGTATCCATGAGCTGGGGGACAGTATCCATGAGCTGGGGGCAGTATCCATGAGAGGAGCTGGGGCAATATCCATTATTACACTATTTGATTTCAGAATATTTATTTTCCTGTTTTCCTCCTCTAAAAACTAGGTGCGTCTTATGGTCAGGTGCGTCTTATGGAGCGAAAAATACGGTACTTCATGTGTGGGTCTCTATTGATCATAATTTTATGCTTCGACGGACGTTAAAATGTGCCTGCAACATGGACATGATCACTGCGTTCTTTTGACACGGACCTTAGTGCTCCACAAAGACAGGTTTGGGAAAAAAATTCTATGCAGTGAATATACACTTTAAAGTGCCTGTGGTATTGCTTTATGCCTTAGAACTATTGCTGTATGAGTGTAGCATTTTCTGTACAAGCACTGAAGTACGAAAAAAGCCCTTACTTAAACATGTACATCGTCCCTTCCATAGATTTTTTTTATTCTAAATATTCTGGGAAATTGTATATTTTTGCACTCAGACACATACAGCACATGATTAAAACTGACTAGATGATATTGAAATCTTCATAATTGCCAAGACTGACTGGAACATCAATGACTTACAGCTACAAAGTAATATTTCAGCAATGGCAGTGATAAAAGTCATAAAGTACAGAGAGCTGCAGATGAATCATACACGGCAATTGTAGAATATTAGCTTGCAAACTAGTGATCTATACAGTGAAATAATAAATAACAAATCAGACGTAACATAAATCACACTTGCATACATCATTATTTACAAAGCAACATTATATAAGATTGAGAGTATTTATAAAGCCTAGAGGTCATTGTAGTTATCTAGAAATGAGAATAACAGCTATTTTACTTTCACTTGTGATTCTTGTATGTCAGCCCAGTTCCATTCTGATATCATAACACTCAATGCTTCAAAGTCAATCCTAAGGCCATCACCCACAGAGAAGGTTTCAAAGATTTATCAGAACTGTCAGATGAAATGAAATGCACATTTAGCCAAGACAACGTATGAGACTAGATCTTGAAATCAAACTGATGTTATGGCTGAAACATCCTATAGAATCTCAAAAAAAAAAGAATGGGAGGGAAAGAAATGTAAACAAAAAGAAGCAGAAATGTTTAGCTGATATTTCTTAAATGGGTGACAGTGTCATTGTGTAGGTGGGGTAAGTGTGTTTGTGAGTAGTGATGAACTGAACACCCCCGTGTTCGGTTCGCATTCGAACAATTTCAAAAGTTTGAGTTCGAACTCGAACACGAACCGAACTCAATGCAAGTCAATGGGACTCGAAAGTTTGATTTTTAGAGTGCCCTCCAAGAGGGCATATATGCAAGATATCTGCCATAAAAGGTGTATGGGGGTCCGGGTAGTGCCCTGGGGGACAGGAACAAGGACAAAAAGTTAAAAAAAAAAGTTTTCCATGAAATAAAGGTTAAGAATAAAACCGAAAAATTCCTTCAAATATCGTGCCTAGGAGGTCCCCATAACCTGCCCGTGAAGTGGCGAATTTGTAGGATGTATAAAAGCATTTAAAAAGAAAAAAAAGACATTTCAAATGACGGTAAATGGTTTTCCTTTAATATATTCATAAACAACTGCTTGGGGCGGCAGCCTGTATGAAAAGAGGAGACGTTTTAGGACACGCAGAGCAAGTTTAGGGATTTTTTTTGGCTAAATTATGGTGACATTTATGCAGGCTTTGGATGAAAGTAACAATAGGTGCTTTAAAATTGGGTCTTTAGTGTCGGCAACAGTGCCATCACACCGTAACCCCTCTGTGGTATTGTGGAAGAGTGCAGGGTTGGACCCTGCGGTCAAATATTAAAAAGATATGAATCTCGTACAGGTGTCAGTGCACCCAAATATTTTGCCTTTGGTGGAGAGTGCAGTGGTGGAGGTTTTGGGAATGCAGAAGAGATCCCCGATCTATTCAGTTACGTCAGCATCAGGGGATTGATAGCTGCTGATCCAGGACTGATTCATTTTTATAAACGTGAGCCGGTCTACAGAGTCGGTGGGCAGATGTACTCTTTTGTCTGTGAAAAAACCTCCAGCGGCACTGAACGTTCTTTTAGAAAGCACGCTGGATGAAGGGCAACCTAGTAGCTGCATTGCATATTGGCTAAGTTCTGGCCAGTAATCCAATCTCAACACCCAGTAAGCCAGTGGATCATCTGCTGTAAAGGTATCCAGGTCTGCCCTTGCCCCTAGGTAGTTCTGCACCATATGGTGAAGACACTGGCAATGGGTGCCTACATTTCACGTCCCTGGGTGTCGTGGACTAAAAAAATTTAAAAAGGCATCAGTCAAGCGGCCCTGGCCTTCACCGCTCTTCCTCTCATCATCCGCAGCATCAGAAGCACGTGTGTCATCACTTGGTAACCTACCAGTGCCTGGAAAGGTGTTACACAAGTGTCGAATTAGAGCGTCCTCAAGTTGTTTCATCCTGTGCTCCCTCTGTGTGGGCAGGATGAGCTCTGCAACTTTACCCTTGTATCGTGGATCATGAAGGCTTGCCAACCAGTAATGATCTCTCTCCTTGATAACACAAATCCTGGGGTCCTTTAGCAGGCTTTGTAGGATAAGGGAGTCCATGCAGCGTAGGTTGGAGGTGGCATTAGCTTCCAAGTCTTCCTGGTCAATGAGGATGACCCCATTGTGCACTTCCTCCTCCCAGCCACGTACTAGTCATTGGGTTTCTGGAGACACAAAACCCTCCCTTGAGGAATCCACACCTTCAATGCCCCCACAACTTAAATATTCCTCCTCATCCTCCTCCTCCTCCTGTCTGATCTGAGGACCCACAGGAATGCTGTCTGCATAAAGACTGGGGCCTTAAGAGCTAGGGAAGGCCTCCTCTTCCTCCCGCTGCTCTGCCTCTAGTGCCACATCTATAATTCCCGCAGAGTGTGCTCCAGCAGAAACACTAAAGGAATTGTGTCACTGATGCATGCACTGTCCCTGCTCACCATCCTTGTTGCCTCCTCAAATAGTGACAGTACAGTGCATGCATCCTTGATAATCAGCCACTGCGGGGGGGAAAAACAAGTTGACCTGAACCTGTCCTTGTGCCATACTCACACAGGTACTCATTGATGGCCCTCTGCTGCTTGTGCAGATGCTGCAGCATTGCTAATGTCGAGTTCCACCTGGTGGGCATGTCACAGATCAGACGGTTTGTGGGAAGGTGGAATTCTCTTTGAATTTCTGCTAGGCGAACACTTACTGGGAATGACCGTCTGAAGTGGCTGCAGACTTTTCTGGCCTGGCTGAGAAGCTCTGCCAGCCCTCGGTACCTGGTTAAGAAACGCTGTACCACCGGATTTAGGACGTGTGCTAGGCATGATAAATGCGTCAACTTACCCTGGTGTAGGGTGGAGAGAAGGTTGCTGCCATTAACACAGACAACCATTCCCAGCTGAAGCTGGCATGGTGTTAACCATCTCTGCACCTGCCCCTGCAGAGCTGAGAGAATTTCTGGCCCGGTGTGGCTCCTGTCCTGTCACTTCGCCAGAGACATTGAAGGAGGAGGAAGAGGTGGTGGAGCAGACAGACCTCATACAAGCAGCTTTCTGGAGGCGTGGTGGATGAACAAGCTCCAGCACAGAGCCCCGCCCTGGATCCCTTCCAGCTGCAATCAGAGTTACCCAGTGTGCCGTGAAGGAAATGTAACGGCCCTGTCCATGCTTGCTAGACCATGTGTCTAAAGTCACATGCACCTTGCTGCTGACTGCCTTTCCCAATGACTCCATAACATTGTCTTCCACGTGCTGGTATAGTGCTGGAATGGCCTTCCATGAAAAGAAATGGTGTTTTGGAACCTGCAACTGTGGTACAGCACATTCAGTAAATTCACAGAAGGAAGCAGAGTCCACCAGCTAGAAAGGCAGCAGCTGTAATGCGAGTAATTTGCTAAGCTGGCATTTAGGTGCTGTGCTTGGGGATGGTTGGGACTATATTTTTTCTTACGCTGAAGCAGCTGGGGCAATGTTATCTAACTGCATAAATCTTCAGCTGATGGAATGCTGTCAAATTCTGAGGAAGGACCTGGTACACCCATTACTGTAGCATCATCCCTGTCAGTGGAGGTTGTAGGCAATGACATGGCAGGACATATAGTGGGGTAGAGAGTGAGACAGATGAGGAGGACCTATGCAAAGTGTTGTGCCAACGAGATGCGTGGCAGGTGGTCATATGTCGCCTCAAGCACATGGTACCCAAGCGTGGGATGTCTTTCCCATGCTTGATCCTCATCTGACATAGATTACAAATAGCAACGGTGTGGTCTGCTGCACATTTCTTAAAGAACTCCCAGACAGCAGACTTCCTGTACATGTGCTTTGAGACAACATCGCTCTGTACCTGAGCAGCTGTGACTTCTGATGCCTTGGACTGGCTACGGTTGGTCATAGAGGACGTTCTGCCTCGTTTTTGTTGTGCCTCCTCCTCCTCCCTTGACTCCTCTGTTCGATCAGGCACCCAGGTGAAGTCAGTGACCTCATCATCGTCATCACCCCCTATCTCCTCGTCACTGGAGCCAACTTGGCAGTATGCTGCAGCATGAGTGCCAGTTATTTGTGTGTCACTGGCACCCCCTTCCTCTAGGTTGATTATAGCCCCTTCCTCAACCTCAGAGTTTGAATCAGAGCACTGTAGTTGCTGCGCATCCTCAAGCAGCATGTCACTGTCATTATAGTCAAACAATTCATCTGACTCCTCCGTGTGTGATAGTGAGGCTACGGCAGGAGTAGCTGCGGACATAGAGGCTGAGTTAGATGTTTTGGCAGCTGAGGTGAACTGTAAACCACTACAAGCCTGGCTGGCAGAGGACTCGGACGATGAGGATGGCCTGGTTAGCCAATCCTGCAAATCCTCTGTATGTTACTGCTGCTGCTTAAGATGGCCAGCACCAGTTAGAAAGGACAAGCGTGCCCCTGCAGAGGATGCACCACGTCCACAAAGACCAGAGGCACAGCCTCCAGACACAAAGGCTGCTTTCCCTCTTATCTGTGTCTGGGAGCGTCTGCCTGTCCTTTTTGGTATTTCTGACATGGTGAGTGATATACAGTCATGGCCGAAATTGATGGCACCCCGACATTTTTCCAGAAAATCAAGTATTTCTCACAGAAAAGTATTGCAGTAACACATGTTTTGCTATACACATGTTTATTCCCTTTGTGTGTATTGGAACAAAACTAAAAAAGGGAGGAAAAAAAAAGCAAATTGGACATAATGTCACACAAAACTCCAAAAATGGGCTGGACAAAATTCTTGGCACCCTTTCAAAATTGTGGATAAATAAGATTGTTTCAAGCATGTGATGCTCCTGTAAACTCACCTGGGGCAAGTAACAGGTGTGGGCAATATAAAAATCACAACTGAAAGCAGATTAAAAAGAGAGAAGTTCACTTAGTCTTTGCATTGTGTGTCTGTGTGTGCCACACTAAGCATGGACAACAGAAAGAGGAGAAGAGAACTGTCTGAGGACTTGAGAACCAAAATTGTGGAAAAATATCAACAATCTCAAGGTTACAAGTCCATCTCCAGAGATCTAGATTTGCCTTTGTCCACAGTGCGCAACATTATCAAGAAGTTTGCAACCCATGCCACTGTAGCTAATCTCTCTGGGCGTGGACGGAAGAGAAAAATTGATGAAAGGTTGCAACGCAGGATAGTCCGGATGGTGGATAAGCAGCCCCAAACAAGTTCCAAAGAAATTCAAGCTGTCCTGCAGGTTCTGGGAACATCAGTGTCAGCGCGAACTATCCGTCGACATTTAAATGAAATGAAACGCTATGGCAGGAGACCCAAGAGGACCCCACTGCTGACACAGAGACATAAAAAAGCAAGACTACAGTTTGCCAAAATGTACTTGAGTAAGCCAAAATCCTTCTGGGAAAACGTCTTGTGGACAGATGAGACCAAGATAGAGCTTTTTGGTAAAGCACATCATTCTACTGTTAACCGAAAACGGAATGAGGCCTACAAAGAAAAGAACAGAGTATCTACAGTGAAATATGGTGGAGGTTCAATGATGTTTTGGGGTTGTTTTGCTGCCTCTGGCACTGGGTGCCTTGAATGTGTGCAAGGCATCATGAAATCTGAGGATTACCAAAGGATTTTGGGTCGCACTGTAGAGCCCAGTGTCAGAAAGCTGAGTTTATGTCCGAGACCTTAGGTCTTCCAGCAGGACAATGACCCCAAACATATGTCAAAAAGCACCCTGAAATGGATGGCAACAAAGCGCTGGAGAGTTCTGAAGTGGCCAGCAATGAGTCCAGATCTAAATCCCATTGAACACCTGTGGAGAGATCTTAAAATTGCTGTTGGGAAAAGGCGCCCTTCCAATAAGAAAGACCTGGAGAAGTTTGCAAAGGAAGAGTGGTCCAAAATTCCGGGTGAGAGGTGTAAGAAGCTTATTGATGGTTATAGGAAGCAACTGATTTCAGTTATTTTTTCCAAAGGGTGTGCAACCAAATATTAAGTTAAGGCTGCCAAGAATTTTGTCCAGCCCAATTTTGGAGTTTTGCGTGACATTATGCCCAATTTGCTTTTTTCCTCCCTTTTTTTGTTTTGTTCCCAAACACACAAAGGGAATAAACATGTGTATAGCAAAACATGTGTTACTGCAATACTTTTCTGTGAGAAATACTTGATTTTCTGCAAAAATGTCTGGGGTGCCAACAATTTCGGCTATGACTGTATAGATTAAAGATATACCGAACTCGGATTCAACTGTGTTATCTAGAGTAAAGATTTCCAGAACTCTGGTATAACTCAGTGAGACACCCTGATAGCTGGCAGCCAGTGACAAGACACAGATTAAAATTCTGAGAAATCTGCTACAAGTCTGTGAGACCCCCTGATAGGACCCCCTGTTAGCTAAATTACAATTCCCAGGAACCTCCTATAAGTCAGTGAGACCCCTGATGGGTGGCAGTGACAAGACACAAATTACAATACCCAGATATCTGCTACAAGTATGTGGGACCACATGATAGCTGGCAGTGAGATGACACAGATTACAATTCCCAGGAACCTCCTACAAATCAGTGAGACCCCCTGATGGGTGGCAGTGACAAGACACAAATTACAATTCCAAAATATCTGATACAAGTCTGTGAGACCCCCTGATGGTGGAAGTGAGAAGACACAAATTACAATTCCCAGGAACCTCCTATAAATCAGTGAGACCCCCTGATGGGTGGCAGTGACAAGACACAAATTACAATTCCCAGGAACCTCCTATAAATCAGTGAGACGCCCTGATGGGTGGCAGTGACAAGACACAAATTACAATTCCCAGGAACCTCCTATAAATCAGTGAGACCCCCTGATGGGTGGCAGTGACAAGACACAAATTACAATTCCCAGAAACCTCCTATAAATCAGTGAGACCCCCTGATGGGTGGCAGTGACAAGACACAAATTACAATTCCCAGAAACCTCCTATAAATCAGTGAGACCCCCTGATGGGTGGCAGTGACAATACACAAATTACAATTCCTAGATATCTGCTACAAGTATGTGGGACCCCCTGATAGCTGCAGTGAGAAGACACAGATTACAATTCCCAGGAACCTCCTATAAATCAGTGAGACCCCCTGATGGGTGGTAGTGACAAAACACAAATTACAATTCCCAGGAACATCCTATAAATCAGTGAGACCCCCTGATGGGTGGCAGTGACAAGACACAAATTACAATTCCCAGGACCCACCTATAAATCAGCGAAACCTCCTGATGGGTGGCAGTGACAAGACACAAATTGCAATTCCCAGAAACCTCCTATAAGTCAGTGAGACCCCCTGATGGGTGGCAGTGACAAGACACAAATTACAATTCCCAGGAACCTCCTATAAATCAGTGAAACCTCCTGATGGGTGGCAGTGACAAGACACAAATTACAATTCCAAGATTTTTGCTAGAAGTGAGACCCCCCAATAGCTGCTGGCACTGGGAAGACACACTAACAGAACAATCTCCTCTCAAAAAACACATGATGGGGCTGTGAGGGACGCCTTATATAGTGTGCTGCGGGACTTAGCTCTGTGAGCCCATGATTGAGCAAAATATTCCCAATCAGGACTCTGAGTCCTGATTGGCATAGTCTTGCACCTGTCTTGCACCTGACCTGTGGTCAGGAGCAAGGCTGTAGCCAATTACAAGCTTCAGGCCAGTGGAAAAGTGCATTGTGGTCCATTGTGGTGCATTGTGGGCGAACATGCGGCGAACACGCGGAAATGTTCAGAGTTCGACGAACAGCCGAATGGGCGATGTTCGAATCGAGCACCGAACAGATCGAACCGAACAGCTCATCCCTATTTGTGAGGGATGCATGGAGGGTGTCAGTGCGTGTGCAGTGGTTCTCCGTGTGTGATTTGGTGTGTGTGTGTGTAAGTAATTGGGTGGCATGTCATTGTGGGAATTGGTGTGTGCAGGGTGTGTAAGTGTATGAGTGGGCATAGTAAATTAAGTGGGGGTATAATAAGAAAAATGGGCTGGTATAATACATGAAACTTCCGCCACCTTTTCAGTGACTTGTGTTCCAGGGGCCTGGGACTGGCTGGCGCGGGGAAACTCACAGCATTTCCCGCACTACATATAGACGGTCTGACCCATGGAGAGGAGCGGATGCCAGCCTCGTGCCCGCATACTATGGGTAATTATGGCAGAGAATGTTCATAGGGCATTTGAGCATTGCCATACTGTTTGGAATTTGGTTTAATGCTTATTTCTGTGTTGAACCAGTATAATGTAATTAGGTTTGTGTAAACTGGATTATGCCAGAATACTGCGTCACTATCTGTCACTATCTGTCTATTGTCTGTCATCTGTTTATATTTGAATAGGTTGTAATCTGCTGTCTGTAATCTATTTCTTAATCGCGATCTGTTACAGGGCATAATAAATGGAGTGTGGGGGCATGGCAAATGAAATGGGTAGATTTCCCTCCCTGGTGTCTGGGTCCACCCCTGGGTCTTACAACACTTAAGTAATTTAATAGAATTGCCAAAATGCAGCAAGATAGGAATGCAATTTCAGTGCTTTGTGAATAGCCCCTCATGGCTTGTGCAGCCCAGCATTGTGATGTAACAATAATCCCAAACAGGCAATTTTCAAGTTCATGCAGCAGGAGATTTACAGCATGGTGACGTCTGACACCTTTTTAACTACAAAAGGAATAATATTCCCCATGAGAAGGCAGGCATTGGGGACTGTTGAATGCAATAATTGCATTTGGCATGGTAAGGAGGAACATTGATGATACAGAAAAAATTTAAGTTAGTTATGCATTACATGGGAACATTTTGTTGAATTAACAGGTTTTAAGGTTTTGCGCATTTTTTTAATCCATTAGCGATCCAGTAAATCTATATTAGTCATGGACAAATGCAAATTAAAAGAGCATGATCCATTTTTGATGAGGAGTGGACTTTTCATTTTCTAAATGTTAGCAACATTTGTTGCACGTCCTATTGAAAAAGATTCTTTGTGAAAGAAAAAAAGCAACAAATGGATCTCAGTAACCCAACTGGATCACATATGCTAATGCTGCTCCCTTGTCGGACCCCTTTCTCCCACCAACCATCTGTCATATCTTCTCCAGCCCTTAGCCAAAGTTTAATGACAAATACACTAAAGGAGCGGTGATAGCATTCCCCAGAAATGAAGCGGCAATCAGAGCTTGAGGTAAACCAGCCAGCAACTGGTTTTTTTTAATGAAACATATGATCTAAATATGTGCAGTGCAATAAGGGGCCTTGAAGCCAATGGAAAATGACACCCTGGTGTCCCCTCTCAGTGAACCAGACATGAAACAATAAGGTGCCATATAATCACAAGACCAGGTCTTCACCTTACCAGAGAAGAATAGAACAAAGATTGGGGGGATAAACAGAGGATTCAGTATTTGACTGATAACTCTGGGAGGGATTAAACCCTTGAAGGCCAATGATGTACATGGTAGGACCTGGGGGAAAAAATCCCACTAAGTACCATGTACGTCATGGTCGGCTAACCCCTCCCCCCCACCACCTGTTACTCACTTCTCTGGCCGGGGTCCTGCAGCGATCTGACTTCCTTGCAGTTAGATCTCCGTATTTAATGACCCCGGCTGTTGCAGTGATGTCTGTGTCGGGCACGATGGCGTCAGTTTCAAGCGCCTTTCCAACGATACAGAATATGACGAGATTTGGCGTAAATAAATAAATAAATAAAAAATGTTTTGTTTTGTTTTGTTTTACTGTTTTGTCTGGGGGTATAATAAAATAGGGCTTCAAATCGCGTTAAACATGATGATGAGTAAAAAAACAGTCAAAATGAGCTCAGCACACAGAGGTGAAATGGCTCAGCAGTGACGGGGTTAAAAAGCAAAAACATGTCAACATTGGGTATTTCTAAACGCAGGACAAAATTTAGAAACTATTTAGCTCTTTTTGGGCAGTTGTATGTTTTGGGGATCAAAGTTGAAAAAGGGTGTTTTTTCATAATTTTATTTTAATAGTAAATTATAAGATATGATGAAAATAATGGTATCTTTTAGAAATTCAATTTAATGGTGAGAAATATGGTACATAATATGTGTGGGTTCCATAAACGAGTACAAGAAAAATTAGAGCTAAACACAAACAGTGCAGAAATGTAAAAACCGTAGTGTGTTCTTTCACACAGACAATGGTAAAATCGCTTGGTCCCTATGGGGTTAAATCATTGACCTAAAACCAGACAATCCAAACAATAACTAGTGCAGCAAACTTGTATCTTGCCTGATAACAGGGCAGTGTTTTGTAAACAAGACAAACAATGACCATTTAAACTTTTCACAGTTCTGAAACATATTCTATACGAGGGTGGGATGGAAAGGGCTGCAATCACATCAGAAATGATAGCAGTAAAATATAAACACAGACAATAACGATATTAACATTAACAATTAGGGATGTGCAATTTGTTTCATTCCAAATTCGCCGAAAATCTAAATTTTCCTGTTTCAGGAGCATTTCAGAAAACGAACTATCAGCCGTCCGAATTTTTGGATCGATCTGAAATTTCGAATCAATGTTTTAACACAAACGAAATCAATTCGGTATGGATCCGAAATGAAAAAAACGGAATGAAAATGATACAAAATGTTGAAAAAAGGAACAAAACGTTCAAAAACGAATAAAATTCGTAACGAGATGATCTGCAACAAAAGAAAATGGAACCAAATGATCTGAAACAAAAAAAAAGAGCGAAATTATCTAAAAAACGGTACCAAAAGCACTAAAAATAAATTTTAATGCAGCATATGAATCCACACACTGCTGGGAACCACCTCTCTGCAGTATAAGTAATGTAGCATATGAATCCACAATGCTGGGAAGCGCCTCTTTGCAGTATAATTAATGCAGCATATGAATCCGCACACTGCAGGGAAGCGCTTCTCTGCAGTATAAATAATGCAGCATATGAATCCACACACTGCTGGGAACCACCTCTCTGCAGTATAATTAATGTAGCATAAGAATCCACAATGCTGGGAAGCGCCTCTCTGCGGTATAATTAATGCAGCATATGAATCCACAATGCTGGGAAGCGCCTCTCTGCAGTATAATTAATGCAGCATATGAATCCACACACTGCTGGGAAGCGACTCTCTGCAATATAAATAACGCAGTATATGAATCCTACAAGAAAAGAAAAGTGAAGCGCACACATGGTTTGAACAAGACAAACATACCTTGCTAGATGGACATGTTCATGGCTTACATTGCCTCAAAAAAATCAAACATAGAAAAGTACAGCCTCACAGAGCCAGTCAAGCTGGGCACAAGTAGTCAGCCAAAAATGAGCAGATCAACTAAATACAGGACAAAAAAGGAGGTGGCAAATTCCAGTGTCAGCAAAAAAGGCAAAAAAAATGCAACAAGCAGGCAGGGAAATTTTCATGAAATCAAGGATTTGTCCTGAAAGGTGAATCAAAAAAGCTAGTCTAGAGACCAAAAACTCGTACACATAGGAAAAATGCTGGGGTGGGTTGTAAATAACAGCGCTCAGTCCGGCTGAAGGTCCGGAGGATCTGGTGAAAGGCCCGCAGCTGCAAGGTCGGTCCAGGCTACTGCGGGATCTGGTATTGAAAACAAATAAATTTTATTCAAGGTTAAACACAAAATAAACAAGACAAAGAATTATCGTTTAAAACCAAAAAGAAGTGATAAGAGATCAAAATTTCTGGCAACAAAATAGAAATCTTAAGTCGTTTAAGACAGAGACTCTTTTGTTAGGTTTCTTTAGGGTCCACAGTTAGAACTCAATATTGAGGCTTCGATGGTTTCAACAGTACCCATTTTAAATTTAATATAAAGGTGAATTGAAAGGGCACCATATAGGGGTATATGAATTTGAATAAATTGTGCCCCTTCTTTTTTAATCTAAATTCTTCTATGACACAGCAAAAAGCAGTAATTTTTAGTCACAGATTATTGGTGCAACAATGTTTTAAATTCAAACACACCAATTCAATCATTAGAATGTTATTAGAGAGAATTCAGAAAGGAGTCACAATTACATCCAAAATTCGACACGTCATTAACTCAGTGGGTTCAGCAGTACCCGTTTCAGAATTTAGCGTAAGGTTAAATTGACACCATACAACGGTACAAGGAATTTTGTTGAGGATTTGGACAAGTTTGCCCCCTCTTTTTACCCCAAAAGATTCTATAACACACCAATATAGTGATTAACAATAATAGTCGCAAGATAATTATTGCAACAGCTTTTAGAATTTAAGCAGGCAGGCGACAACAATCATTAGATAAATGTTGGAAGGTTTTGGGGAAGAGTAATAGGGCACCAAATCAGCCCATCAAGCCAGAATCAGTTCAAGTGAATAGTCAAAAAGGACCCAAATTGTTTAGATACCAGAATCCAAGACATATAAACAAAGCGGTTTAAAAGGTAGAACACCCAACGCGTTTCGTCGTTACTCAGAACGACTTCATCAGGAGTGATCCTACTTTGTGTGTGGTTTCCATTTAAATAGTAAATCCTAAGAGAGAGACACAGATGCATTCAATTGACGCATACATTGCCGGATTTCCGGCGCGACGTCAAAATCGTCATTTCCGGCTCGACCATCACTTCCGGTCAATCAAGAGAAGAAAATTCTAAGTGCCGAGAAAGACAAAACATGCACAGAACAGCCCCAAATACATACTACTCCTTCCTCACATTCAAGGAGCGCAGAGTTTGTTTTGTTTTACTGTTTTGTCTGGGGGTATAATAAAATAGGGCTTCAAATCGCGTTAAACATGATGATGAGTAAAAAAACAGTCAAAATGAGCTCAGCACACAGAGGTGAAATGGCTCAGCAGTGACGGGGTTAAAAAGCAAAAACATGTCAACATTGGGTATTTCTAAACGCAGGACAAAATTTAGAAACTATTTAGCTCTTTTTGGGCAGTTGTATGTTTTGGGGATCAAAGTTGAAAAAGGGTGTTTTTTCATAATTTTATTTTAATAGTAAATTATAAGATATGATGAAAATAATGGTATCTTTTAGAAATTCAATTTAATGGTGAGAAATATGGTACATAATATGTGTGGGTTCCATAAACGAGTACAAGAAAAATTAGAGCTAAACACAAACAGTGCAGAAATGTAAAAACCGTAGTGTGTTCTTTCACACAGACAATGGTAAAATCGCTTGGTCCCTATGGGGTTAAATCATTGACCTAAAACCAGACAATCCAAACAATAACTAGTGCAGCAAACTTGTATCTTGCCTGATAACAGGGCAGTGTTTTGTAAACAAGACAAACAATGACCATTTAAACTTTTCACAGTTCTGAAACATATTCTATACGAGGGTGGGATGGAAAGGGCTGCAATCACATCAGAAATGATAGCAGTAAAATATAAACACAGACAATAACGATATTAACATTAACAATTAGGGATGTGCAATTTGTTTCATTCCAAATTCGCCGAAAATCTAAATTTTCCTGTTTCAGGAGCATTTCAGAAAACGAACTATCAGCCGTCCGAATTTTTGGATCGATCTGAAATTTCGAATCAATGTTTTAACACAAGCGAAATCAATTCGGTATGGATCCGAAATGAAAAAAACGGAATGAAAATGATACAAAATGTTGAAAAAAGGAACAAAACGTTCAAAAACGAATAAAATTCGTAACGAGATGATCTGCAACAAAAGAAAATGGAACCAAATGATCTGAAACAAAAAAAAAGAGCGAAATTATCTAAAAAACGGTAAATAACAGCGCTCAGTCCGGCTGAAGGTCCGGAGGATCTGGTGAAAGGCACGCAGCTGCAAGGTCGGTCCAGGCTACTGCGGGATCTGTGATGGTATAGGGAACGTTGGCATGTGTAACCACAAATGCTCCCGCCAGACCCCAGTGATATCGGATACTTTTTCGGCGAAGGACGGATGTCACGTCACGAAAACGCCTGCGAGCCAGCAGAGTCTGGAACGGGAGATCATGATATAAAGCCAGCATTGAGCCCTAAATATTTATTAAACCGTAAAAAAAAATTCACTTGCAGCAATAATCCATTTTGTTTATTTTTTAGGATTTGTTTGGCTTTTTTTTGGCATTTCTCAGGAATTTTTGGGTTAAACTTTAGGGGCCACATTACAGTCATCAAGCTAAAACGGGAACGCTAGGAAGAAAAACCTGTGCCTGCAGGTTTCTCCTTTGCATCCCCTTTTTAGCGTAATATTATGATGCAGGCGCTAGAAAAGCTTCCCGTATCGTAGTCCGGTGCTAAGCCCCGGGATGTGCAAGGCATCGCTAATCGCCGCCACGCATATTCCCCTCCATGAAGTCAATAGGACTCCATTAAAGCAGACGCTGCCGGTCACATGACCTGCCGGATCCTGCCTTGCGAGATCAGGCAGGTCGGTGTAGTGATTTGCAGAGGGAGACTGGGGGACTTTTCCCCCCTGCTCCCGGCAGACAGAAGAGGCGGTTGGAGCTGCAGTCCTCGCTGCAGGATTAGAGGCGAGTATCTAATACATTTGAGGCGATTTATTGCTGGTGCTGATGTATTCTGCAGCAGCGGGATCCGTTGGCACCAGGTCCTGGCTGTGGTTAACTGTCGAGTTAACCGCAGTCAGATGGTAATTAGCGGTAGTATATTGTAATAATAATGCTAATTAACACTTTGCGCTCCCCATGTTAAGCATAGGGAGCGCAAAGTACAGTAACCTCACGCTGAAAAGTGCAAGATACCAATCGCTAACGGGTTTTTTAACCCGCTAGCATTTGGATTGTAATATGGTACGCCCACACTAGGGCCACCAGGGCTAATGTTAATGCTCACTCAGGTGAACGCTAACGTTAGCGATAGGAATATAATGTGGCCCTAGGTTTCCTAACTTATTTTAAATGTAATAATGAGGTGTGTTTTTTCTTTGCTGAACGCATGCAGTTGTACAATTTTCTTACAGTCCATCTGCGTTCAGCAATTAATTGGATACATTGTGGCAGAACCATGGACAGTTCCGAGCCTTATCCATGGTCCGAAAATGAAATATTATTATGCTATATGTTTTACTTTCAGGAGTCCTCAAGGTGATCTGGCTCAGCAGTGAATGGGTTAAAAAGCAAAAACATGTAAAAATTGGGTATTTCTAATCTCAGGACAAAATTTCAAAACTATTTAGCCAAGGTCTTTTTGGCAGTTGTAGATTTTGGGGATTAAATTTCGAAAAAGTGTGTTTTTTCCCCATTATTTCATAATTTTTTATAGTAATTATACGGTATGATGGAAAGAATGTTACCTTTAGAAAGTCCATTTAATGGTGAGAAAGACTGTATATATATTATGTGTAGATTCCATAAACAAGAGGAAAATTGGGCTAGGTCTGAAACAATCGATTAATCGACAACTAATTGATAATGAAAATAATTGACAACTATTTTCATTATCAATCAGCTGTCGATTAAGAGTAAGATTGAGTTAAACGTTATAGCCTCAGATTTTGCTTCAGACTGTGACACCACCAACTTGCCTGTCACCCCCTCTTTGGTTTGGAGATGTTATTCTCTCTTTCGGTCCCTTCCCGCAAACTCCATCCCACATTCAGGTCCGGTCATTTGCCCAAACCCACCACCGCTCACACTCGGGTCAAGTTCCTTGCCCAAACTCACTCCCTTCCACCTCCAGACTCTCCTCCCGCTCAGTTTGCTCATGAAATTATCGTAAAGGGACACTCTAATACCTAATTCACCACCTTGTTTGTTTTTACAGTTTGTTAGTATTCTCCCAATAGGTGGGGCAGCGATTTTCTACTGTCATTGTGTCTATCTTTGATTATAGAGACAATTGGCATCAGAATGTTAACCAATCATTTGATGTAATTTTGGATGATGATATGGTTGCTGACTCAGTTTTAGTCAGTGACAATTTAGACATTATCTGTAATAATTTAGAAAAGTTGTTGATCACAGAACTTCGTCTAAAATGGGACATTTTTACGTTGGAAAAATATATTGATAAAAAGATCTCACCCAGAGGTCTAAGGTTTACCAAATGGCCCACTTTTGACAGAAAGAACTATTTCTAAAGATTTGGAACAACACATTAGACTCTTTCTCTATATAGATGATGGATATTGTTATCAAACAGCGGATAGATACTTTGTCTGATTTAGACAAATCTATCTGCATTATTCATGAGAAACTTGAACCTTTTATAAAGTCTGAAGACTTTTTAACCCTCTCCAAAAAAATGAAAGAAAGATTAATTAAGATTGAAATTAATATCGCTAAAAACAAAAAGAAAAAATTCGTACGGGATCTTCAGGATTTCATAACTGGGAATGTAAGAAAAAGGCCTAAAGAGTCAGATGGTCAAAAGGGATCTGGGAATACGCCTAAGAGATCAAATTATCAAAAACAGAACCATCAAAAGAGTTTGAAAAATAACCCAGTATTTAAAACACCACAGCAGCATAATATTGGTCAGCGAGCTGGTGCTAAATATAATCCACTTCATAAAAATAATAAACAATATTTTTCCCAATACAATCAAAGGGACTACCAACATAATGGTTGGAATCGCCAACCAAACCCATATGTTTGGCAAAGGGTGGAATATAGAAATGGAAATGGAAATAGGAATTGTCAAACAAATAAAAAATATTACAATAATAGACAGCATGAACGGATTTCTGATACCAACAGATATGAAGTTTTAGAGGTACAGGATCAGGTAGAATACCCTTTTTCCACAGTGAGTTTTTTAGATCGGCAACCGCTCCAAAATCAAAAAAAGAAAAAATATAACCACAGTCCTAAAAAGAACAAAGGAAGATGTAGAAGAGGAGTCAGAGGAGGACAGATTAGAACCAAAGGAAAGAAGGGACAAGAGGGAAAAGAGATAACTATCTTTCACCTTTCAAAAAAACCTTTGACTATAACCCAGGAAAATATTTTAAAGAAAGGATTAAAATTTGCTCCAAGTGTGGGCCTAAACAAATTTGAAACTTATCTTGATATCAACAGATATATTAGAAAACTCTGTTTGAAAAAATATTTCTTGTGCAGAGATACTGTTAACACTTCAAAAAATGAATCCGAATTTGTTCATACTTCTTTAAAGAAAAAAATCAAGCTTCTACCCTTCCTTTCTAAAGAGTGACAGTATGAAAACCTTTGAGAAGGCATGTGTAGAAGATATTAGAAAGATTAAACCTTTGAATAAGTACCAATATAATCTTACTAATACTGAAATGAAAGCACTAAATGATCTAAAAAAAGACAACGAACTGGTTATAAAACCTGCCGATAAAGGGGGTGGTGATCCTTGACAAACAGAAGTATCTAGATGAGATTAAAAGGCAATTACAGGACGAGGACACATATGAAAAATTGTCCTCAGACCCTTCCCTTAAAATAATGGACAAATATAAAGATTTCCTGACCAAGGGTGTAGATCTGGATATTTTGAATGATAAGGAGCATGATTTTCTTTTTCCAAAGAATCCCAGAATTCCAGTTATTTATATCCTACCTAAGCTACATAAGGATCCTCTCTGTCCACCAGGAAGACCAATAGTTTCGGGGATAGGGTCTATTTTGTCCCCTCTGTCTGAGTATATTGACCACATCCTTCAGCCATTGGTAGTGAAACAACCAGCTTATTTGAAGGATTCAATCAGTTTACTTCAGATTTTAGACGGAATGGTTTGGATGGAGGGATTATATATGGCTACTTGCGATGTTGGAAGCTTATACACTATCATAGAGCATCATAAAGGTTGTGAAGCTGTCCGTCACTATATGGAATCGACTGAACTTTTTCCATCAGCTCAAATTGATTATGTGGTGGATGGGATCAATTTAATCTTGAACAACAACTTTTTTTGGTTTGAGGGCGAATTTTATTTGCAGCATAGAGGTATGGTGATGGGGACCAGGT
The DNA here is from genome assembly GCA_009667805.1 of Leptobrachium leishanense. Classification (NCBI taxonomy): domain Eukaryota; kingdom Metazoa; phylum Chordata; class Amphibia; order Anura; family Megophryidae; genus Leptobrachium; species Leptobrachium leishanense. The sequence continues at coordinate 191,998,261 of CM019065.1, forward strand.
TCGCTCCTAGTTATGCTAACTTATTTATGTCCTATTGGGAGGATCAATATATTTTCTCCAAGCATGACTGGGATGTGAGCCTGGTCCTCTATCGCCGGTATATAGACGATATTTTTTTAATATGGAGGGGGGACCTCACATCTTTGAATACCTTTTTGAACTATTTGAACTCTAATTCATGGGGAATTATACTCACCCATGACATTAGTGATGATAAAGTTCATTTTTTTAGATTTAGAAATCTCAAGGGAGGGAGATACCTTTGTTACTAAACCATATTTCAAACAGGTAGATATTAACAGTTTTATCCATATTGATAGCTGCCATCATGCCCCGTGGTTGAAAAATATTCCGAAAGGTCAAATATTGAGAGTTAGACGTAATTGTTCAAAACTAGGTGATTTTGAAGAACAAGCAGATTTCTTAAGAAAACAATTCATGCAAAAGGGTTACGATAAAGTTGAGATAGATAAGGATTATGATAAGGTGGAAGAGATGGATAGGGCAAAATTGCTCACGTATAAAAATAAAAGTGGTTATAGGAATATATTCGGCACCCAAGTACCTTTTATCATGAACTATTCTACGAACCATAATATTATGCAAAAGATCCTTAAGAAAAATTGGAGCATATTACAACAGAACAAAGATATCGTTGAATATATCGGAGATAAACCTAGAGTCATTTATAGAGGGACGAAAAATTTAAAGATGGTATTAACTAGGAGTGTTCTGGATGGAGAAGGTAAGGAGACTTTCCTTTCCAACTTTAGGAAGAAGGGTTTCCATAGATGTGGGGTATGTAAGTGTTGTAGGACAGCTAGAGGTAGCAATAAGTGCACCATAGACTTTAAATCCCACTCTAATAACCAATTGTTTTCTATCCCAACGTTCTTAACATGTAACTTTACCAATATGATTTACCTTCTGTGGTGTCCATGTGCATTGCAGTATATTGGACGGACAACCAGAATGCTAAAAACCAGAGTGGCCGAACACATTTATAACATTAATAGAAAATATGATAAACATAGTGTATCAGCACACTTCGCTAAGTACCACGATGGAAATCCTAAAGATCTTGGATTTGTTGGCTTTAAGCAAGCTAAGAAACATTGGAGAGGGGGAGATATGGAGAGAAATTTAAATTGACTGGAATCTAAATGGATATTTGACATAGGATGTTTAACACCTGATGGTCTAAATATCGATCTGGAGATTAATGCTTTGTTATAATAATTTTTTTAAATAATCTCTGAGGATTGTATGTATTTATTTTATTTTCTTTTAAAATATATTTTTTTATAACTTTTTATTCATTTTTTGCTTCTTTTAAAGTTATCATTATGGAGATTGTTATGCCATGCACTCAGTTATGATGCGAGGTAGTATATATTGTTTTTTGGGTAGCGAGGAACATCTCCCTAATTGATGAGGGTTGTTATTGTTAACCAACATTGCGCCGGCATATGTCGCATCAATATTTAACTTGAATGAGATCCCAAAGAGGCTCGACGTATATGAACATCTTTTTCCCTTTTCCAAAATGGCGCCCATGGGTTCTAACTGGCGGAAGTTTGAGTAATTGGACGAAGATATTGCGCATTCGTCTAAGAGCCGGAAACCCGTCAGCATCAGGACCCGGAGTGACCAGAAGTGGGGTGTGCCGAAGCAATTTGGAGTAATGAGGTTGTGATATGACACCGCCTATTATTTCTGCTCTTTTGGGGTATAAATGAACGTTATGCACTGTATGTATTATATGCACTTTGATAAAGACCGCTGGTCGAGACGGGTTAGTGCCGCATTAAATTTTATATATTCAAACCTAATTGACGTCTCGCTCGTGGTGTGTTCCGGGGATCCAGCATTCCAGCCTATGGACCGGGTTACCATTGGAGGTTGACGTATGTAGGACGTGTTGGTCAGATTCTATTCACAAGATTATATGCCCATACAGTCTAGAGCCGGCTTTATGGGGCTCTTAAAAAAGTGAGTAGACTACTGAGCGGCCTGGAATGAAGGTGTGATAAGGATATACTGCGTAATGTGTATCTCTTGTTGTGTTTTCTAGATTGCCTGGAGTGCTACTCAACCTCTGGACCGTTTTATCTGCAAGCGTGAGGACTCTATACAACCTAACTATACCGATTATCCACACTTGGGAGTGTGTGTTTGTGTCCTTGCTGCTGCATAAGTGACTGTCCTATTATATATAATCTGCGCCAATACACCTTGTTTGTTTTTACTGTAGTGAATTCAGGATTTAACGCAGGGTCCCCGGGGTGCATGGAAAACATGCCGCAAATCTGCCGAACACATCGGAAAAAGCTGACGAGCCACCGAACACAGACCAGACCAGCCACCTTAAAAGCCGACAAGCTGACGAACGAGGTTAAAAGAAAAAAAACACAATATGATTGAAAGTGTCAAAATTGAAATGCTATTTTCAAAACAAAACAAACAAAAATACTGAATGAAAATGCCTGGAATTAGCATATAAGGTCCTATGAATGATAATAAAAAGGTCTGTTACAGAAAAAAGAAATTTAAAAAATATATATATTATATATAAAAAATTTGCCAAGAAATGCCTAAAAGAACCTAAAAAGGAAACAAAAAAAAATCAAGAAGAGACTTTTTACTGTAGATTAAAAATGGGAATATTTTTAACATTGAAGCCAATGGGGTTGTCACGTCTCACTTTGCGGGGAACACCACAAGGGTGGACAGGACAGGTACTGGACTGAACACTGGATGAGGAACACCACAAGGGTGGACAGGACAAGTACTGGACTGAACACTGGATGAGGAACACCACAAGGGTGGACAAGACAGGTACTGGAATGAACACTGGATGAGGAACAACACAAGGGTGGCCAGGACAGATACTGGAATAACACAATAAGGGCTGACTGAACAGAATAGAAACTAAAGAACACACTTACTGGATACACAGAGGGTGGAGGACCAGGAGACACAGGGCAAAAGGAATAAGAAGATCAGGCGTGGAATCAGAAGGGCTATCACAGGAGAATGGTCAAATCAAGCTTAGGTCGATGGCTGGCAGCTGGCATAGGGATTGTCAAAGTCCAGATCAGAGGTCATACATGTGAGGTCAAACAGTTCAGTTAGCAGAATGATGGAGGATAGATGTGGAAGTCCAAGAATAAGGGTTACTGAAGGTATGCAGCAATGAGAGGTCCGCAATGGAATGTAGCAATGGAGCGGTTCACAGACAGGTATGTGCATAGCACGCAGGTCAGGCTTGCAAATGAGACTTTCTAGCAAGAACGAACGATGCAAAAGCATTGATTCAGAGGTGAGGCATGATTATATGGGCAGTCCAGGCCCAGCCCACACCTGAGGCTGGAGAGGTGAGGGAAACCAGGAATGGATCCCCGAGTGCCTGGACACCAGTCAGGCAGTGGTAAAATCAGGACTGGAACACGATTCTCGAGGGGAACGGCACCTCACTTGCCCTTTCTCCAGCGCCTACAGCGTGTGCCATGACAGGGGTTCGCCTGAATAAACCAGTCGAATGAAACCACCGAACAGCAGAGCACTTCGGTAACTCTTCACTGCTGTTCGGTGTTCTGTGACTAGATTAACCATTGCTTCTCTATGGGGGATTTCACTGCCTTTGAACAGGAACCGTCCTTGCTGGCAGTTCTCCAAAATTTGGCGAACTGACTGCTCTCTGAATAGCCAAATGGCCCCAAAATGTCACCGTATGGGGAAATTCCCTGTTCGGTGACATTTCGGGGCCAGATTGGCGCTCTCTGAATAACCACTTATGTGTTCATGGGAAAATAAATTACTTGTCTGCACATAGTATGTAGAGTATCTCACATGAGTCCTAGCTTTTATATTTTGCTCGCTTGCTTATATTTCCTGATTATCTATTTCTATTGTTATTTTTTTGCATCTGCTCAATTAGTCATTTAAAATAATAATCAGTGCAAATAAAGTAAACCATGAATGTTTCATGATCCATGCTTATGATAGTAAAATGAATGTAAGTAAATGATAAGTCAATATATTTAAAATCAACCTTTTTGTTATTAGTAGATTGATGTAAACCTTTTATTCAATCATTCACTAGCAACACTATAGGGGTTATTCAAAGAGAACCAAACTTGCCACCGAATTGATGAATTTATCCGTACAGTGCAATTTCGTGGCAATTCGGCTATTCAGAAAGCTAACAATTCACCAAATATCCCCTTCACTGCTGACGACATGTGGGACACATCCTCAGTTACTCCCGCTATATGCTGAGGACGTGCCTTCAGACGCTGAAGTTTAGCCCCTCCTGACGTAAATGACGTCATCGCGCCATGCGCAATGACATTGTTTCCAGGTGACCCCCCCGGAAATGCCGGAGATCGCCTGGAAGGGAGGGGGGATCCGTTCGGATCCCTCTCCCTCCCGATCGGGAAGGAGCAGAGCCACAACCCAGGTACCTCTTAAGGGAAAACTCTCCCCTTTTAAAACGGTGCCTGGCTTTAACCCCTTAGGCACCGGGTCACACTTCAGCACCTTGCGTCACCTGAGCATGACCTTTCGAATGATACTCAACATGACCAGGTATAAAGTTATAAAAAAAAATTGGAAAAAAAACCAACATCTTTTTCTTGTGTGTTATTTTTATTAATGCAGCAATATTGTTCACATTTCAATTATAATGTGAACAATGATGCTGCACTAATGATTTTTTTCTATGGGGTGCGTTTGCTAAAAATCACGTAATTCCCCCCAAAAAATGTAACAAGTCCCCATTTCTAATTTTTGTACAAGCGCACCCCATAGAAAATATAACCGCAAATGTTCATGTGATAAAAGGTGAAAAAAAACACTTTACACACTGCAGATGATTAAAAATTCTAATTTTATTGCATTTTTTGTTATAATATACAGACAGGACATGACGTATACATATAAAAATGATATATTATGAATCTGCCGAGTCTGCCGGAAAGAACGATATACAATATGTCTGGGTCGTATAAAAATGTGGCTTCAAATCCCGTTTAAACATGATGAGCAAAAGCGGTAAAAATGAGCTCAGCACACAGCGGTGAAATGCCTCAGCAGTGAAGGGGATATTGGGGAATTGCCATCGAAATACTGTGCAATTCGGCGGCAGATAAATTCTCCATAGAAAAGTAATGGTTAATCTATTCAGAAAACACCGAACAACTGTGAAAAGTTGGCAAAATGCCCAGATTTTTGGTGCTTTCGTTAGACAGGTTTAAACAGGTGAATCCCATTGGTTTCAATGCAAAAAGAATCCCCCATTTTCACAAATTTTTTATTCAACCATTTATTATTTTCATTTGCAGCTTGGAGATGTACCCCTCTTTGAATAACATCTTATGTAATATGTATAACTGGTGTGTAGACAATAAGGGCTCTATTACAATGTGGCGCTAAAGGGAGAAAAACCTGCACCTGCAGGTTTCCCCTTAGCATCCCTGTCTTAGCACCATATTACGGGCAGACGCCAATTCATCGGATTCACCCCGTAATGCAGTGCTACCCTCCTGGATACTCGCTGCAGCAGTTCTACAGGTTTAAAAAGGCGAATTCCATAAGATTTAATGCAAAAATATTAACTTTTTATTATTATTCAACCTTTTATTCTTTTCAGTTTCAGCAAAAAGCCTTTTTATTTATTTATATTTAGATTTTTTTTTTTTTCTTTTAAAAAAAATTAGACTAAATTTTTTATCCTTTTTTTATTCTGTAACAAACCTTTTCTTTTATTATTTGTAGGACCTTATTTATTTCCATGCATTTTCATTGTTTTAAACCCCTTTTGAAACAATGGCGCTTTTTTTTTACCCTCAATTCGGTGTGGTTTGGCGGATCGTCGGCTGCATTCATAGGTGTGCGTCATAGGCTAGGGTCAGACGAACGCAGTGCGAAAGCGCCTGCAGCCGCACTTTATCACGGCCGTAGTAGCAGCAAGTGACGTCCAATGACGGGCAATATACGAAGTACAGCCGCACAAAAGTTGGGCCGTGTAACGCAAGTGGCAAACAAATGCATTTTTTTCAAGAATGTGAAACCACTAGTACTGATGTACAGAGTGCGCTGCGTCCGCTAGCGGCGTGTGTGAGTGATTAGGAGACGTCAGACGCTGCTAATGTCCGGCCTACATAACGTCCAGACGCAAAAAGTGTTTTATTGTTGATCCGTACAAAATCACGGACGAAAATGTGCATCGTATGACCGCTATCGCGTATTCCGTGAAAAAATACGTCCATTCGTTCGAACGCACTTTTTCACGGATGACGCAAAAAATGCTTTCGTCTGACCCTAGCCATAGGCGTGTGCACCTAATGTTGGGTAAAGGGTTCATCTTTGACCCCCTAAATTGCTATTTTGACTGTTTCTTATCTAGTTCATTATAAACAGCATGGACATTGACTGTATCACTGCATAAATATTGGTTATTCCGAACTAAAAATAATTGTTGTGTATAAAATTACCCAAGCACAGATATGCAATTAATAAATGTTCCATGGGTGCACACCCTAATGAAATGGGCTGCACACGCCATTGGACTCAGTCATAATGATAAGAGAAGACAACAAACAGTTTCATGTAATAGGCATATATGAATGATAGGTCAATTTTTTTTTTAAAAATCACAGTATGATGAGAATACTTTCCCAAGATCTCCCTCATATTTTGCTTTCAAATATGTTTTGTTTATATGTTCATATGATCAATTTATACCTATTGTAATTCAGGCCTTAATCCTCTAGTTTAGCATCACCTCATGCATGACAACAATAACACCCTTATTATAAGCATTTATATTTCCATTGTGTAACATACTGTCAATTTAATTAGTTCAAGCTTTAACATCTATAAATATCTATGCCTTTTGTCTGAAGTGAAAGCACTTTATAAAATACATTTACAAAATTATAATAATTCTGAAAGATATAACCAAGGACTGCATACTTTAAAAAAAAAAGTGATGCCATGTATCTAAGATAATTCATGTTTTACGTTATATATGCATTTAAAAAATATAGATATACATGCTTTATTTATATATTAAATTAACTCCTAGACAGTAACATTTATGTTCACATTAGTTGTTTAAACGTTGTGTGTTCACATGCTGTTTTATTTTTACAGTGCTTTTTAAAACTGGGGTTTTCTGTTGTGTGGTGTGGGTGGGGTTCTCTGTTTTGGTGTAGGGGTGGGTTATTTGTTGTGTGGTGGGGTTCTCTGTTGTATGGTGGGGGTGTGTTTTCTTTTGTGTGCTGGGGTGGGGTTCTCTGTTGTGTGGTGGGGCAGGGTTTGCTTTTCTGTGGTAGGTTGAAAAATATAAAATGGCGGATGGCTATGCTGACTGAAGGAAAGTAAAGAAGTTCTTGCTTAAGCAACAATGGGTTATTCAATGAATAGGAAATTGTAATGAGTTGTAATGTGTGTGTGTGTCACAATTTGTTTTACATTATAGGCCCTTTTGAACTGAAGTGAAAATTTAGTGATTGAAGAGGCGGCAGAGCCAGGTGATGTGCTGAACTAATGCAGAGGGCCTAACTGTTCAGACACGACAGCTTGCTCAGACAGAAACAGGCAAAGCGAGGCCTGCATTTTACTATCGCTTGCACCTAGTCCAGCTTCCAACTGCTCAGGCCTTCACATGCTGAAGCCCACCAGAATTTTCACAGGTATCGTGGTGAGCCAGTCCAGCCCAGATAAATCACTTTCATGGATGTTTTTAGTCAATTACCCTATTACGTTTAGTATGACAATAAAAAGTTAAGTTGATTCTACCCTTTGCTCTTTTTATTGGGAGCCTGTAGGTTTTAAGATCCCCATAGTAGCTGATTAGTCCTTTTATCCTATGTTATCGAAGTACAATTTGTTGCTGCATTACAACAACCTGGACGAGGATAGAACTGAAGGAGAGCACTGAGGTCACTTACTACAGGGAGAAACTCAAATTATTGTAATAGAAAAAACCCCTCTATTGTACAGATATCAGGTGTTTATGTACCTTCAGTTGAGGATGCGCTATATCGAATTAGATATTTTTACGTTTTCTTTACACTTTTTAGAAGCTACATTTTTAATAAGGATAGTGTGTATATACTATAGATATGTATGTATTTTTAAAAACACTGTTTATGGGTACTCTTTCAATGTATCAACCCCTGTTATTATTTGGAGCCCCTCGTTTTTCACTATTTATTGATAATTAGAGGACAATGGGCACTATCACCTCATTAACGCTAGCGCTCACATAAATTAACATTAGTGCTAGGTTAATTGAGGGGAAAGCACTCCGTTGCAGCCTTAGAGCTGATTCCGCAGAAGCAACAGCTGGAACCCTCCCCCAAAAAAAAATCAAATACTCACCTCTCATCAAGCGGCGAGGACGGCGGCCTGATCCGCCATGTCTGGCAGCCGGGAGCAGAGTGAGACCTGGGGAAAAAAGTCCCCAGTCTCCCTCCACGATCACTCCACAACGTGCAGGATCTCGCGAGAGGCGAGATCCTGCCGGTCATGTGACCCAGAAACAGAATCATCCATGGAGTCCTATAGACTCCATGGAGGGGATGCTTGGGACAGTGCTTTAGCGCTACCCCAAGCATCCTGGACCCTAGTGGCCGCTACGGGGCAGGCTGCTATTATTATTATTATTATTCTTTATTTATAAAGCGCCAGCATATTCCGCAGCGCTGTACAATAAGCACAGTATAGACAGGGTTACAATACATTGAACAACATTTGACAAACAGTACAGGAGGAGATGAGGGCCCTATTCCCGTAGGAACTCACAATCTGGGAGGGTTGGGGTTGGAAACAGGAGGAGAGGACTGTAAGGTGAGAGTGATTGATGGTTGCGTCAGTGAGTTGGGTGGTAGGCTCCCTAAATAGGAATGTTTTCAGGGAGCGTTTGAAGGAAGAGAAGTTAGGAGAAAGTCTGACAGTACGAGGGAGAGCGTTCCAGAGAGTGGGGGCTGCGCGTGAGAAATCCTGCAGTCTATCATGGGAAGAGGTGATGCGGGGAGAAGCTAGGCGCAGGTCACTGTTTGACCTTAGGGAGCGGGCTGGGGTGTATTTGGTGATTAGTGAGGACAGGTAGTGGGGAGCTGAGTTAGTGAGGCTTTTGTAGGTAAGGATAAGGATTTTGAACTTAATTCTGCAGTGGATGGGGAGCCAGTGAAGGGACTCGCAGAGGGGAGCGGCAGAGACAGAGCGGCGGGTGAGGTGAATTAGCCTGGCGGAGGCGTTCAGGATGGATTGTAGGGGGGAGAGGTGGGACAGAGGGAGGCCAGATAAGAGATTATTGCAATAGTCGAGTCGGGAGATTACCAGGGCGTGTATGAGTTGTTTTGTGGCGACAGCGGTAAGAAATGGCCGAATTCTGTAAATATTACGCAGTTGGTATCGGCAGGAGGAGGAAAGAGACTTGATGTGGGGGATGAAGGAAAGAGCAGAGTCAAGTGTAACTCCAAGACAGCGAACTTGGTTTGATGGGGACATGGTGATACCCTCCACCGTGATAGAGAAGTCAGGAGGTGGGGAGGCATTAGAGGGAGGAATAAGTAGGAGCTCAGTCTTTGACATGTTGATCTTTAGGTGGTGGGAGGCCATCCAGGAGGAGATGCCAGATAAACAGTCACTGACTTTGGAAAGGACAGGGGGAGAGAGATCAGGGGTAGAGAGGTAGATCTGAGTGTCATCAGCGTAGAGGTGGTAATTAAAGCCAAAGCTGTTGATGATTTTGCCCAGGGAGGAGGTGTAGATGGAAAAGAGCAGAGGACCAAGGACAGAGCCTTGAGGTACACCAACAGATAGAGGCAATGAGGAGGAGGAGTTACCAGCAAAGGACACACAGAAGGACCTGTTGGATAAATAGGAGTCAATCCAAGCAAGTGCAGTGTCACCGAGACCCAGAGAGTTGAGGGTCTGTAGAAGGAGGGGGTGGTCAACAGTGTCAAAAGCAGCCGAGAGGTCAAGCAGGATGAGAATAGAATAGTGGCCGTGTTTTTTAGCAGTTAGGAGGTCGTTGGTGACTTTGGTGAGGGCAGTTTCAGTTGAGTGTAGGGGACGGAAGCCAGATTGCAGGGGGTCAAGTAGGGAATTGGAGGACAGGAAGAGGGAGAGGCGGTTGAAGACTAGTTTTTCTAAGAGCTTAGAGGTAAAGGGAAGCAGGGATACAGGACGGTAGTTGGATGGAGAGTTGGGATCTAGGGATGGTTTCTTTAGTAAAGGGGTAACTAGCGCGTGTTTGAAGGCGGATGGAAAGGAGCCAGTGGAGAGAGATAGGTTGAAGATGTGTGTGAGAGCAGGGGTGAGGGAGGAGGAGAGGGGAGGAATTAGATGTGAGGGAATGGGGTCGAGCGGGCACGTGGTGAGATGTGAGGAGGACAATAAGGAATTGACTTCCTCCTCAGTGGTTGGGAGGAAGCGGCAGAGGGTGGCAGATGGGACCTGTGGGAGTGGAGGTGGCAGATAACTATCTTGTGTTGGGATGTTGCTTCTGATAGTTAAAGTTTTACTGAGGAAGTAGTCTGCCAGCTCTTGAGCGCTGAAGGCAGCTGAGGGGGAAGGCAGGTGGGTAGAGAGGGTGTTGAAGGTGGACCAGAGCCGTTTAGGGTTGGAGGACAGCGTAGATATAAGAGATGAGAAGGAGGATTGTTTGGCCAAGTGGAGGGCAGAGGTGTATGACCGGAGAATAAACTTGAAGTGAACAAAATCAGCTTCAGAGCGGGATTTCCTCCAGGCACGCTCTGCGGTGCGGGAGCATCTTAGCTAACCTAAGCGCCTACCCCATAATCTACAGGTAAACCGGTAACGCTAAAGGGAGATTAGCGAACACTCATGTTTCCCTTATTGTCCCTGTTTTAGCTGTAGGGACTTGATAGAGCCCAATGAGTGTAAGTCTCCAATGTAAAACTGAAAAAGCTAAGATAAAATTAGTGAGATACCAGAGGCAAATGGAAAGTAAATGGTATGGTGAGGTATCTATGATGACCGATATTGCTGGAATTGGAGCAAGTGAGATTAGTTAGGTCAATATTTTCATTTCACATAGGTTTTGGTCTGTTTGAACTGGGTGTTATTGCACATATTACAGAATGGGTGAGATGCTAGTAATTCCATCATCAGACTTTATTGTCAAATGGCAAGGAAGGTAAACTTTTTTTTATTAAAAGCAAAAAGATTTACAAAAATGTTTACTTGTTGGATTTGCCACAGCTGCAGAAATGTGGAGTATTTGTCCGGTTTCAAATATAATGTAATGAAAATCAAACCACTTGGGGGCATATGCAGGAAACAAATCCGACAAAATATGTTTATGGATTCCTTTTACAATGAATATCTACCATAAGTTTAAAAGATTACGACACGTAAAATTCCATGGATTGTGTTAAAACAAAATCAATCCAGACTAAGGGCTATATTACAAAGCTGTTGCTAACTTAACCAGTGCTGTTGTAAACTTCCCAGAGCCATTATAGCCTATGGAGCTGTTAAGTTAACAACAGCTCTGGTTAAGTTAGCACCAACTTTGTAATACTGCCCTAAATATTGTGGCCCCTATTACAATCTTCGTGAAATCGGTTTTGCGTGCGCAAATGCGCATTTGCGCGAGGGGCAAAACCCTTTGCGCTGAACGTCGTGTTACAACGTTCACGCAAACGATGCGCGTTATCGTTTAACGCGGGTGGACCTGCGCGAGCGTGATGAACTGTGCGCGTCCTATACTTAACATTGTGAGCGCAAATTTGTTCGTGCGCTGGTACGCGGATGGTATTCCATTTGATGCGCATCTTTTTACGAACGACGTTTGCACGCATAATGTTAACGTCTTTGAAAAGCTGGCGGTAACTGCAAATCGGAATGTTCTGGCCGAAACGAAAAACACCAGCACGAAAAAAAATACAGCACTGTATAGTTACACATTCTACACATACCCAAATAAAAAAATTGTGAATTTGTGCATATTTTTTTTTATTGCTGCAGCATGTATACTCAGATTTACTTTGACAGGCGCAAAAACGTAAGTGAGTCAATTAAGGTAAATTGATGTCCATTAAGGTTCTTCATTCTGATTGCACACTGATTGACGTGCGCTACGTTACTGCGCGCGTATTACTCTTCATTTTGCGCGTCGTTTTTCCAAAGGCGATTTTCGGATGGATGAGAAAATGCGTTCGGATCGGAATACTCCGTTAAGTTTCGCGTGATAACGCTGGACGATGCGCGCAAAAAATCTGCGCTGCGCAAACAAAATTGCGTGAAGAATGTAATAGGGGCCTGTATATTTTAAAGCACAAAGGAAAATAACACCTTCCAACTTTTTTGTTTCCTTATGTAAAACAAATACAAAGTCTCAAGATAGAATGTATGTGGGCATCTTGTTAAAAGGCAGGACCAGTCCTATCAAAGGATTTTTCCTGTTCCTTTTTTGTAATGGAAATGCTGCCATATATAAGTTTAAATGCATTTTCACTTTTAAATATGTTTTTTTATTAAAATGGCACTACATGAACAGTGAAACATTATTAACATTTAATATTTGTACAAAGAAATGGTGGTTCAGTAGGGCCGGAGGTGTATTCAGGCAGCACATCATGACAATAACCCCTAATACAGTTTGTAGATTAAATATCCTTAATTTTTCAAGATTTTAAGATTATATTTGTTACTAATTAGATCACTATAATTGACACATGAGATGTTATTAAATAGATTATGTTTGCTTCCAACAAGTGCAGATTTGGGTAATTTTTATAAATGGTTGGGGTTGAGGCTGTGGGCTAGGGATGAGCTGTTCAGTTCGATCAGTTCGGAGTTCGACTCGAACATTGGCAGTTCGAAAGTTCGCGAACTTCGAACTTTTTGGCGTGTTTGGTTCGAGTTCGAAAAAATAAATTTTTGAAAAAAGTATAAAAATTGCTTAAAAAATACTAAAAAATCTAGAAATAAAGAGACTCTTTACTGCAGAATATTATAAGCAACGGTTTATTAGATATTGAATTAAAAAACTACCCAGGGCAAGAAGGCACGCATGTGGGCGATGAATAGCAATGGACGGACTGTGTACGTCATCAAGAAGCGGTATGTATAATAGCATAAACATGTTACATACACATAACACACATTACATACATCTACCAACATATGTCAACACATGCTGCAGTGTAATGTATTATCTGTTTGTCAGACAAATGTGACTGTCATAAAATTATTCTGGCTTTATTTAAAATATTTGCACACGTGTACATTTTTCTGAAACTTTCACACCTCAAAATTACATGTGCTTAGAGTGCATGAGGCTTGCATAGGATTTTTTGCGCCGCCTGTGTGTTTCATCTTTAAAATGCAGCAATGGGTGATGTGGAATTTCTAGCTTACAAGGAAAGCATGCTTTACAGTCTGCCTAATTTCTAGGTGCAAAGATTCTCACCTCTAAATGACATGTGCTATCAGCAGGGCTCTCAAACTCTGGTGCCCCTGATGTTTTTGAACTACAACTCCCAGGATTCCCTCGCCATGTATTGCATTGAAATCATCCTGGGACTTGTAGTCCAAATCATGTTGGGGGGCCGTGAGTTTGAGACCCCTGGCATACTGTGCATGAGGCTCGCATAGGATTTTTTGCGCTGCCTGTGTGTTTCATCTTTAAAATGCTGCAATGGGTGATGTGGATTTTCTAGCTTACAAGGAAAGCATGCTTTACATTCTGCCTATTGTCTAGGTGCAAAGATTCTCACCTCTAAATGACATGTGCTTACAGCAGGGCTCTCAAACTGCGTAAACAGGTGTTAATTAGTGTTTGGAAATAACATGTGCTTCTAATTAGTCTGGCCTCATGAATTTGATACATTGCCTGCAGACTGAGTGTGGCTCCTGCACATGTATGAATACTGTGCTTCTGAATTCTAAGAAGTGTTAATTTCTACTACATGTTCCTCTGATATGCTGTTTAACCCCTTAAGGACCAGGGCTCTGTAAAACCAATCATTAATGATGTAGATGTTACGTCATTTGTCATCAAGGGCTTAATAAAATCTTTATCACACTCCTTAGATTTAAACGTAATATTCCAGTATTTGTATGTCATGTACCTCTCCCGAAGGGCCTATGTGAGCATACAATTACTATTGTGTTAGATCTATAGTTTTGGTGCAAGCGTGGAAGAGCTTGCTGCTTCTGCATTAGTAACACAACACAACGTGAAAATGTCTATCATAAAGCGTACAAGCTGAGTCCCTAGAGTCTCTGACTATCCATTGTCATATATACCTTGCTTTATACATATAATACATTCCCTCATCTAACAGGATAGTAGCCAGTCCCTGTGCATGTTAACCCCTTAAGGGTGGCTAGGTGTTGTGTGTGGGTCTCTGATGGCGATATTTCTATACATCCTACAAATCCGCCACTTCACGGGCAGGTTATGGGGACCTCCTAGGCACGATATTTGAAGGAATTTTTCGTTTTTATTTTTAACCCTTATTTTATGGAAAAAAACGTCTTTTTTTAACTTTTTGTCCTTATTATTATTATTCTTTATTTATAAAGCGCCAGCATATTCCGCAGCGCTGTGTAGTGCCCCCAGGGCACTACACGGACCCCCATACACCTTTTATGGCAAATATCTTGCATATATGCCCTCTTGGAGGGCACTCTAAAAATCGAACTTTTGAGTCCCATTGACTTGCATTGAGTTCGGTTCGTGTTCGAACTCGAACTTTTGAAATTGTTCGAGTTCGAATGCGAACCAAACACGGGGGTGTTCGGCTCATCCCTACTGTGGTCAAGTTTGTAAATGGTTCCAGGGTCAATTACATGTACATTCCAGTTATGGGTAGAATTGCAGTGGGTTGTTGTGGATAGGGTTCACATGCATAATGCACTATTAGTGGCTTAATTTCATATCTTTTGCAGGTACTACAGCTTGCGGAAGAAAGAAATACATAACTATATAGATGTGTGTTCGGACACGTTTTCTATTTTATTTTGTATTGTTGACTGTATAGAGCAAGTGACCAGGCACCGGTGCGCTTTGGCTGCACTATTGATTTTTGAATAATTGAACTATTGAATAATCTTTGATACAGCGCCACTGTGTTCTTCTAATTACTTGTTACCCTAGCCAGGGGCAGACTGAACCAGAGGGCAAGAGGGCATTTCCTCGCTTGCCGATACGGTCTACGGCCAGATGGACTGGCCAGCAACTGCAGCCTTTTTTGTGTGTCTGCTGACTGATGCAGGGAACTGGCTGCCTTGCATGTCCAGTGTGACGGGCAGCACATAATCCCTCCACTGCAGGCAGTATTTCGACTTTATGGCAGCATAGGAAGTACTGTCTAGTAAATCAAGTGCTGGCTCTGTAACTCCGTAGCAGGGACTGGTCATGTGACCAGAGGATCCCGTTACAGAGAGGCCAGGAGACCGTCAGCACGAGGAGCAGCTGAACACATCACCGAGAAGCCACATGCCAACATCACACACATCCACTCCTGCACACTGTTACCTCCCAGACTGTTATAACTCCCATAACCTGCAAACACACTACGCAGTCTCCCATTTCCCATCACACTCACCCACAACAAAATTATTATTGCATGCAAATTTACTTATGTGATCACCATTTATTTTTGCACAAACCTATTGAAACACCACAGGCTCTAACACTCAAATAAATGAGCATTAGCACTCCGCACAGATCACCTCCGAATCGCTAACGGGTTAAAAAAAATGGTGTCGGAATTAGCGCTTTTTAGCACTTGCTTACTGTACTTTGCACTCCCTATACTTAGCATGAGGAGCGCAAAGTGCAAGCACTTAGGATCACAAGGTCCTAACACTAATTACAAAGAGCTGTCACTAACTAAAATAGTTAACACCAGCTCTGAGCTAGTGCTAACTGATTCCGCTGCTGTAGAATAAGTTAGCAGCAGCTGAAAACCCCCAAAAAATAAATACCTCTCATCCCGCGGCGAGAATGGCAGCCCGATTTGCTGCTTCTGGCACTGGGAGCAGAGTGAGACTGGGGGGAAAAAAGTGTCACTCTGTGAGATCCTGACGGTCATGTGACCCGGCAACAGAAGCCTCCATGGAGTCCCATGCACTCCATGGAGGGGATGCTCGGGACGGCGCTTTAGCGCCATTCTGAGCATCTAGTACCCTAGTGGCTGCTATGGGGCAGGCAGCTGGACTCAGCGCCTGCCCCGTAATCCACTGGGAAAATGGGGGTGCTAGCGGGAGGTTAGCGAACGCAAATTTTTCCCCTTTGCGTCCCCATCTTAGCAGGGCGCAAGTGATAGGACCCCACATTTATAAACTGCTAGATTCACCACGCATGTCAACATATGTAATTAGAATTCTTGCTATAAAATATAAATCTATAAATATAGATTTAAACCATACTGTTTACAATAGTAAGTTTTATAAACAGATAAATCTATTTTATGGTCTTGGTATTTCCCACATAAACACAGTTCCGTTTCTTTAATGTTCATTATTTTAACTCCTTTAAATTGAAATAGTGTTCCCTTGAATAAACAAACACTGAATCAAATTACGGATTCTAATGACACGTGCATTCCTCGCATTGTTTTACAGGCAAAGCATAGCCATGGTTGGTAATGATATTGTACCCTTTAAATGACCTTCTTTTTGTTGTTCCTTCATTTAATAAAGAAGCATGTGATCTGAGCTCCCACATGATGTGCATACCAAAGTATATAGTCTGATTAACAAATACACCCTCCCACAATGTGACAATTAGCTTTTTCTTAAAGTACTTGTTAAGTCAAACTTATCCTTATTAAGCATTATGATTAGACAACTTAGTTATTTATCAAATGGTTGGAAATTACTGGTCTGTTGATTACCTGGACTCGTTTGTTAAATCTACCTTACAAATTGAGGTACTGTTATCGGCTCTAAAACGTCTGCCCTTTTAAATAGACCTAAGAGGTTATTCAGAGAGATCCGAAATGTCACCGAAATGTAACTGGACAATGAAATTCAGCAAAAGGGGACATTTCGGGCTATTCGGCTATTCAGAGAGCAGGCAGTTCACCAAATTTTGGCGTATTGCCTGCACGTACGGTGCCTGTTCGAGGGCAGTGAAATCCCCCATAGAGAAGCAATGCTTCGTCTATTCAGAAAACACCGAACAGCAGTGAAAAGTTGCCGAAATGTCCTGCTGTTCGGTGGTTTCATTCGGCAGGTTTATTCAGGTGAATCCCATAGGCTTCATTGTTAAAAATATTCCCATTTTAATGCAACATCTAATAAACCGTTTATTATTTTATTCTGCTGTATAAAGTCTCTTTATTTATAGATTTTTTTTTGTATCTTTTAGGCATTTTTTCGGCAACATTTTTTTTTCTATAACATACGTTTTTATTATCATTCATAGGATCATATATGTAAATTCCAGACATTTTCTTTCAGTAGCTTTTTTGCAAACAGCGTTTCAATTTTGAAACTTTAAAGCGTACTGTTTTTTTTTATTTACCACATTCATCTGCTTGCAGGGTTTTTCCGGCGGCTGCTCTGTGCTGTGATCAGCGGCTCGTCGGGTTTTTCCGGTGTGTTCGGCGGGGTTTTTGCAGTGGTTTCTGTGGGTCTTCAGCGAGTATTAGAGTGTTCGGCAAGTTTTCCCTGCACTATGAGGGGCCCTGCGGTGCTTGCTGAATACACCGCAGGGTTAGCGAACTAGAATCGCTGAAAAGGCCACCGAACGTGCAGCGACATTTCGAATCTCTCTGAATAACCCTGCTTGACATTTTTGATAAAGATTACACAACTGAAGAGGGAAACTTAAGCAGACCTGGCTATTTAATTCTATAGGTCATAAATGTGCTGAGTGTCGCCCACTCTCCCTTTGCTGACCCTGGGGCTGTCACAACATTTGAAAGTATAGGGTTTCCCTCAGCCCAGAAGGCTGCCAATCAGCTCCCACTGAGTCGTCTTGAGTAGCAAGTGTCCAGACCCTAGATTGTTCACCCTAAGGTGAATGCTGAGAGGAAAGTATTCTCAGGTTATTCAGCACAGGTGATAAAGAAAAACCTTAATTGGAGGTTTTATCCTCCGTGGCGTTACGATTCTGACATATTTAATATGTCAGAATCGGTACAATTTTTTTTTTAATCCGCCTACCATATTCCTGAGTGTGGCTCGGGGTTAAATTCCTATGCTGAAAGCGGTAACCGCGAGCCACACTCAGGCTGATACTTACCTGTCCCTGCGCTCCCTCACTGTCCCCCACTGTCACACTCCAGCTTATCGCGGCGTCCTGCTTTCTGGTTCCCTTCTCGCAAGAAGGGAACCAGGGAGCAGGACGCCATGATCGGATGGAGGAGAAGAATGCCAAGGCCTTCTGTCCCACAGAGGGATACAGGAAATGCGTTCCTCTCCTTTTGTGTGATCCTTGCAAAGGACAACCAGGATAATGACAAGAGGGAAATTCTAACTATTAGAAGAATCCAACTGGTGGATACAGCTAGAAGGTCTATTAACCTCCCTGGCGGTATTCCCGAGTGTGGCTCAGGGTTAAATTTCACTGCTGAAAGCAGTAACCCGGAGCCACACTCGGGCTGGATACATACCTGTACCAGTGCTCCCTCGCTGACCTCCGCAATCGCATTCTTCTCGGTCTGATCGTGGCGTCCTGCTTCCTGGTTCCCTTCTTGCGACTGCGGGGGACAGCGAGGGAGTGCAGGTACAGGTATGTATCTAGCCCGAGTGTGGCTCGGAGTTACCATTTTCAGCAGTGAAATTTAACCCTGAGCCACACTTGGGAATACCGCCAGAGAGCTTAATAGACCCTCTAGCTGTATCCACCAGTTGGATTCTTCTAATATTTAGAATTTCACTCTTGCCATTATCCTGGTTGTCCTTTGCAAGGATCACACAAAAGGAGAGGAACGTATTTCCAGGTTCCCTCTGTGGGACAGAAGGCCTTGGCTCTCTATAGGGATAAGGTAGGAACTTCAAAAGGTGATAATGCCTGCTCCACATCTCCTCATCTAGGATCCTATAAGGATAAGGGAGGAACTTTATAAAGGTGTTAACGCCTGCTCCACATCTCCTGATCTAGGATCCCCTCTCAAAACCTAGATCTGTGATCTATCCACCTCATGGTATAAAGCTGAATGGAGCTCTTTACAGGTTTGAAACTCTCATGTTCGGGGGTAAATACTTGATCATAAGAAAAAAGACACGAAAGAAAACTTCTATCAGATACTACAGATTTTCACAGGTCTTCCCATATTTGGATATTGCCAGATTTTGGGGTTTGGGGTACGCTTATCCGTTTTTTATACTGAATTTTCTCCAGTTAAGAAAGAAGTCTTAGACCTCAAACCTATTCTTAGGATCAGCAATCACCAACTTTTATGGAAACAAAATTCCTGCCTAAAGTTATCTCCTGTGTATTGCTCCCTACCATAGCAGACGCTTACCATCTCTCACTTGCCAGTGATCATTTATATTGTGCCTCGGTTATTTGTTCCCCAGCTGTGTTAGATTACTGGCTATATCCCTGCTATCTCAGATCACACTCCGTCACTGATTTCCCAAAGATCAATTGTATATATTTTCACTGCTTGCCAGCCCATGATATTCTATCATTCTTGATCTGCTCCCTCCTATCTATTATGTCCATCTGGTGGATATCTGGATTCCCATACCTCTGGACCATCAGCTAGCTTAGGCAGTACCGTTACAATTAGTCAATAAAAAGGGGAGATTTAGTCACATTTTTAACCCATTTTTCCATCCGAATCTCCGTGTAACGAGAGCCCAGGTCAAATATCTTCCCTCAGCTGCTGTGATTCGTTCTCCTCCTCTAGGTCTCTGGATTCTCCCCTCAGCAAGCTGCACTGAATTAATGTCAGTTCTTAATTTCTCCCAATAAAGCAGACAACAGTGGTCATATTGGGTAACGCAGACTTACTAGCCATTTCAGCCTCTTTTTATTTTGTACAGAATCAGATAACAGTTAACATCCCAGCCCATCCAGACATCCCGGCACCGCAGTTTTCCATGCTCTCCATCAGGTCCACCTCGCGGATTGAAAGCTCTTCTCTCTGATACTGTTCTATGTGTTTAGCTTGTATGCATATTGGTTATTCTGTCTCTCCCATTGTACAGCCCTACGGAACTTGGTGGCGCCTTACAAATAACTATAACTGCAGTTATTTAGAGCAAGGGTTCTTGTTTGGGGTGGATTTCAGGGGAGCAGCAGAAATCCAGGGGTACCATTTGATAGCTCTGGTGCCTAAGGTGCGGGCAGGGGCAAGAGCGGCAGCATGTGGAAGTTCCCCAATTGATGCCGCATGGCTGCTACTGTGTGAGCCCCTGGGGCCAATAAAGGCTCAGAAACGTGGGTTCCCGATGGAGCTCCTTCATGTAAATCAACCCAATGGTAGCTCCCATGAGGGGGACCCTCACCCCAAAAGAGCACCCTGCTGGAGCAAAGGGTTTTCAGGGCACCAGGGTTTAAAGTTTCTGCAGATGTTTCCATTAAAGTGAATGCTCCTTGAATGGGATTGGTTGCCCCGTCTAGCTCCTTAGATGGTGATTGGCTGGGGTTCCAACCCCAGCTCATGGCTGGGGTTTCAAACCCAGGCTTCCCCTGGTGTCAGGGAACATGAGGGGCAGGCTTAAAGGCATTTGGATTATGTTCTGATGGGGAAAAGTCACAAACCACCACTTTTAACGGTAAAACATAAACAGACCAATAGCTTAAATGAGGGGAATAGCAGAGAAGCAAGGTTTTAGTACAGTCTGCAGTCTCTGAGCACAGGGTTCCATGACACTCCATTTTAACAACTCTGTAACCACTTGCTCTCCACTGTAATCTTACTAACTCCAATCAAACATGTTATGGTCACTCACCATTTTAAAAAATAACTCCTTTGACACTGCTTTCTAACTATCATTCATTATTATCTTCTTCCTTTCACAATTAAACTGCTTGTATGATGTTTAGTGTCTATTAACACTTACACACCTTTCTTGCTGCGTACACGCTCTTCAATCTCTTACAATCTGTTCTTGAAACAATCACTAAATCTAAACCAAAACCACCTATACTAAAATTATAATTGATCTGACAGCTGTCAAAGCAAAAGCTCACCACTTCTTTTTGGTCTCTCTTCTACCTTTGACATTATCAACCACACTACACTTTTAGACACCTTCACTCTAACCTAAAAGGCACAATCCTATCCTGGTTTGATTGTGATCTCACTATTCATTCTTATAGTGTCTCGTTCTCTGGTACCTCATCTTCTCTACCTTTGTCAGTCTGGGCTCACAAGGCTCAGTCCTTGGGCCCCTAATATTCTCAATTTACACATCGTTGATGTGGAATATATTGGTGCAGTAACAATAAATGAATAATATTAACCCTTTCACTGCTGAGTCATTTCAACGCTGTGTGCTGAGCTCATTTTTACCGCTTTTGCTCATCATGTTTAAATGCGTTTAGAAGCCACGTTTTATTATATGACCCAGAAATATAAAAAAAAAAATCTGGCAGACTCAGCAGATTCATAATATATCATTATTATATGTATACGTCATGTCCTGTCTGAATATTACAACAAAAATGCAATAAAATTAGCATTTTTAATCATCTGCAGCGTGTAAAGTGTTTCTTTTCACATTTTTTCACATGAGCGTTTGCGGTTATATTTTCTATGGGGTGCGCTTGTACAAAAATTAGAAATGAGGACTCGTTACATTTTTTGAGGGGAATTACGTGATTTTTGCAAACGCACCCCATAGAAAAAAATCATTAGTGCAGCATCATTGTTCACTTTATAATTGAAATGTGAACAATATTGCTGCATTAATAAAAACAACACACAAAAAATCATGTTTTTTTAATAAATTTTTTATTTATTTTTAAAATTTGTTTAATCTTGTTTTTACTTTGAACATGGTCATGTTTGGTACCATTCGAAAGGCCATACTCGGAGCTTTCGAATGACAACATGCATGACCCCCTAGCTTCAAAGGAACCCCATACCTCCACCAGGGAATTTCCTTGGGAAATCCCTGGGCAGCTAGGGGTTCCCCGGCTATCTGACGTCATCGTGCTATGCATGACATGTCAGGAGCTGAGGGGGAACCTGGAGGTGGAGCCGCCATCCAAGATGGCAGCCCCCAGCGGAGCCTGATCGCGATCGTGCAAGTAAAGGGTTAAAAACCAGGCACCGCTTTAAAGGGCAGACACTGCCCTTCAAAGCGGTGCCTGTTTTTTTTTCTGAAAACCCTCCCGATTGGGAGGGATCCAAAAGGACCCCCCCCCCCTTTTCAGGCGATCTCCCGGCATTGTTCTCCCATTTTTGTTCTCTGAATAGACAAAGCATTGCTTCTCTATGGGGATTTCATTGACCTCGAACAGGCACCGTATGTGTAGGCAATTCGCCAGGATTTGGTGAACTGCCTGCTGTCTGGATAGCCAAATGGCCAGGAAAGGTAAGCGTACGCTAAATTTCACTGTTCGGTTACCTTTCGGCCACAATTCGGATCTCTTTGATTAACCCTGTAATCCACTGATTACACTACTTTTACTAAATCGAATTCTGTGGATTTGAGGTTCACAAAAGAACTAGATTTTCCCCCATTTGCCATGCCCTCGTTTATTCTTTTAAAATGACCGACTCATATTCTGTCACTTTCTAAGGAAGATAATATACTATCGGGGTTATTAAAAGACATCCGAATTGTGGCCGAAAGGTAACCGAACAGTGAAATTCAGCGTACGGTTACCTTTCCTGGCCATTCGGCTATCCAGAGAGCAGGCAGTTCGCCAAATGTTGGCGAAATGCCTGCACATACGGTGCCTGTTCGTTGCCTGTTCGAGGGCAGTGAAATCCCCATAGAGAAGCAATGCTTCGTCTATTCAGAGAACAAAAACCAACAGTGAAACGTTGCCGAATTGCCCTGCTGTTCGGTGGTTTCATTCGACAGGTTTATTCAGGTGATTTCCATAGGCTTCAATGTTAAAAATATTCCTGTTTAAATTCAACATCTAATAAACCGTTGATTATAATACTGTTGCGAAATAATAGTAAGCGCCACACAACATTCCGTATCCACCCAAGCTCCAATGCTACACTAGCAAATAGTATTTTCCCACACACCATAAAATAGGCAAAATAATAATACGTATCTGGTGAGCGCAAAAAGAAATTGCTCTGGAGTTCAGATGTCTCATGCAGGTTTGCAATACATTATATGGATATGTGGAAGAAGCAAAATAGAAAAATCATAGTGCAGATTGCAAGGAACACTTTTAAGGTAGTAGGATGTATAGAATTTTCCACTCACAAACGTAGAGCCCCAACACTAGCTCTGAGTGGAACTACGCCCCTGGGTAATTTGTCTTCCTCCTTGTTAGCAGGTGACCCCCACCTTTACGTGACGATTTTCTTCAAATGACATACACTCGTGGAAGCAAAAGCGGATGAAAAAAAACACTTTCCTAGTGTAAATCCTTCTCAATAATGAGCACAATTTTCACAAATTGTTTTTTAAAAAAATTGTGCTCATTATTGAGAAGGATTTACACTAGGATAGTGTTTTTTTCTATCCCCTTTTGCTTCCACGAGTGTATGTCAATTGAAGAAAATTGTCATGCATAGGTGGGGGTCACCTGCTAACAAGGAGGAAGACAATTTACCCAGGGGCGTAGTTCGACTCAGAGCCAGTGTTGGGGCTCTACGTTTGTGAGTGGAAAATTCTATACATTCTACTACCTTAAAAGTGTTCCTTGCAATCTGCACTATGATTTTTCTATTTTGCTTCTTCCACATAACCATATAATGTATTGCGGACCTGCATGAGACGTCTGAACCCCAGAGCAATTTCTTTTTGCGATCACCAGATACGTATTATTTCGTTGATTATAATATTCTGCAGTAAAAAGTTTCTTTATGCATAGATTTTTTTAGGATCTTTTAGGCATTTTTCCGCCAATTTTCTTTTCGTTTTTTTATCGTTTTTTTTCTTTTTTCTGTAACAGCCCTTTCTATTATCATTCATTGGAACTTATATGTAAATTTCAGACATTTTTGTTCAGTAGTTTCTTTGCAAACAACATTTCACTTTTCAAACATTCAAGCGCACTGTTTGTTTTCACTCCATTCATCTGCGGTGTCGGCTTTTTCTGACGGCTGCTCTGCACTGTGATCAGCGGCTGCTCGGGTTTCTGTGGCATGTTCGGCGGGGTTAATTCAGATGTTTTTGCGGGTTTCGGTATGCGTTCGCCAGGTTTTGCGGTGAGTGTTCGGCGGGTTTGCAGCGGCTTTTCCCTGCACTAAGATGGCCCTGTGGTGCTTGCTGAATACACCGCAGGGTTGCCGAAATGGGATAGAGAAATCGCACCGAATTAAAGAGAACGAAAATTCACCGAACGTGCGGTGACTTTTCAATTCTCTTTGACTAACCCTGTATGTTTGGCTTTTTCTACAAAATATGTCTTTATAATTTTGCACAGTAACGGCTCTACATCAAGCTGAATTTTCATTTAGCTTCAGAACAGGGAAGTTGCTTTATAATTAAAAAATATGTTTTTTTTAAATTTTGGGATCCAACAACACACTCTTAGGCTAGGGTCAGACGAACGCAGTTTTAACGTGCGTTTAGCCGCACGAAATCACGGCCGTGCTAGCAGCAACTGACGTCCAATGCCGGGGAACACACGACGAACGGCCGCACGAAAGTTTGTCCGTGCAACGCAAGTGGCAAACGAACGCATTTTTTCGAGAACGTCAAACTGCTACTACTGACGTACAGAGTGCGCTGCGTCCGCATAGTGGCGTGTTTGCGTGATTGGGAGACGTCAGACGCTGCTAATGTCCGGCTAACATAACGTCCAGACACAAAAAGTGTTTTATTGATGATCCGTACAAAATCACAGATGAATATGCAAATCGTATGACCGCTAACGCGTATTTCGTGAAAAAATACGTCCGTTCGTTCGACCGCACTTTTCCACGGACGACGCGAAAAATGCGTTCGTCTGACCCTAGCCTTAGTCAGCCTTTTAAAGAAAAATGGAGAGTAATTAGAGAATGAAACTAGCTTGTTCGGTAACTCCCATGTTAATCCACTGTTTCAACAACTTGATAGAATTTGAAATAGGAAACACATGTTGTTAACTACAGGCAGGATGTTATCACTTAGTTTCAGTTTGGGTTTTCCTCTGCTAATATTAAACACAACAGTCAATTTATACTCCACACTGAGGAATATATTTCATAACAGATGATGTGATTAAAGTGAAATGATGTAAATGGCAAAAGCAATGTATGGGAATGAAAGTTATAGGTGCATATGTGTTTGACGTAATCAAATAGACAAAAAAAACAATAAACTTTATATGATTACCAAAGGTGACACAAATAAATAAAATTTCCTCTGAGCCACAAAGTGACATTGAGCCCTGTCTGTGGACTAACAATCTACTAAACATATTCCGTTATGACAAAAAAATGCATTATGTACTGCATAATAAAAGCAACTCTTCACAGAGGAGTTCTGCATTATCATTCTTACCATACTGAAACCATTTCTCTGTTGAGATCTAAAGTATTTTATTCAAGTCTCAATGTACGATGTTTGGCCGGTTGTACAGTACTGATCTACCATACTCTCAATGTTCAGCTCACAAGAGAACTGGTTGTACTGGCCTTATACACTATATAATCATGTCCACAAAGACATGGCTTTTTTTTTCCAAAAGTAAATAAATGCAACTTTTCTAGACTTTCTTCAGAATACAATACTCACATTAAGCCTATTTTATATTGTTCCTAGTCTTTGCAATTCCATACTATTCTTCCAAAAAAGTACCTCAAATTCCATCTCACCATTAATTTAGAATGATAAAAATATTTTTTCCCAACATTCTATAATAACTATTTGTATAGAAACAAATCTTATATTGCGGCAATGACAGGTCTTCTGGGAATGTTGCCATTTTCTGGCCACAGATAAAAATGTCAACTTAAACATTTAGTGAGAATTGGCCACCTCTAAGGCTAGGGTCAGACGAGCGTGATTTCTACGGACCGTACGTCCGTGCACACGGACGTACGTCAGTACGGAAGACACAGTAGTGGCCACACAGTCCGTTTATTCACTGACTTATATTTTGACGGATGTAGGAGGGAAAACAATTTTGTCCGTGAAAAATGCTGGACGTATAAATGCAGTCCGTCTGACCACGTTCCATCACTCACACACAAAGCTATGCAGACGTTGCGGACGCAGCGCACTTTGTGCGGCCATTCTAGGGGATGTACGTTCTTGCCTGCCTTGCGTCCGTGGGCCGCGGCTGTTGTGCGTCCGCAGTTCAGTGCAGACTTACTTCGTGTAACGGGTTCCGATGGGCTTTCGGTCATGCTATCACGGAGGTACTTTTAGGCGCAATCACAGACGTGAACACTACGCTCGTCTGACCCCAGCCTTAAATTGGTGCATGCACAACAATTCTTTATGCATTTGTGTAGAAACATAGAAAATGTCAGCAGATAAGAACCTGTCGGCCCATCTAGTCTGCCCAATTACATGGATACTTTACCTGGATTTATCTTTTGCTTAGGATAGCCTTATGCCCACTGGTGTATTTTGGCCTAGGCCAACAAGGCCTAGGCCTAGGGCGGCACTCTCCAGGGGGCGGCGGCCCGCCGGGTGGCCCCACCCCTAAAAAAAAAAAAAAATTTTTTTTTTTACTTTTGCAAACTATTTTACCAGGAAGGAAACATTGAGATGTCGCAAATTTTCAAGTATGTCCTGGGTAGGCAACGCCTAGGCTTTCACTTTCCAGGGGGCAACAAGAAACCTCACCACTAATTGGGTTACTCACAGAGCACCGAAATGACGCCAACATTTTGGTGTTCTGTAGTTCCCTGCACTTCGGGGAATAAAATTTCCCCACCCTGCAGTGAATTCACCATTCACCGCAGGGTCCCCAAAGTGCATGGAGTCGGCCGCTGTATGCTGCCACCGCAAACCCATGGCCTGCTGTTTTCAAAAGAACTACTGAACGAAAATGTCTGGATTTTACATATAAGATCCTATGATTGATAATAAAAAGTTCTGTTACAGAAAAAGAAGAACCGCTATTAAAAAAAAGGGGGGGATTTTGCCAAAAAAATTCTGAAAAATTACTAAATTTGGTACTAAAAAAAAAAATCACTGTGTGTCCGCTTTGAGCTGTGTTCTCAAACAACGAGCAGCGGAGCATGGAGTTTGCATACGGAATAAAATCGAATAGAATAAAAATCCCCCTCTCGGACGATGATAGTTCCTGGTCCCTCGGAGGTGGGCCAGGGACTTCATGGCTCTCCCCGCCATCACAGGCACCGGAACTGCGCCCTCTCTCCGCAGCTGGGAAAAAACGTGCGCAGAAGAAGCGCAAGGCCATTTTGGCAGCGTCTCCACAGACGGCGGTGGCCCAGGAGTCATCGGAAGAGGGCCTGACCGGGGACCCCCAGTTCTCTGCCATCAGCAGTGCGGCGTCTGAGCGACGACCCGGCCTGAGGACGGACGGAGGAGACGCAGAGCCTCGACAACGGGAAGAGGATGACCATCTCCCACCTACAAAAGGTGACCTGCGTAGAATCCTGGATGAGATCAGAGAGATAAGGGAGGTATGGCGCCCGGAGGTGGCAGCGGTTAGAGAAGAGGTTGCTGCGGTTCGTGCTCAGGTGTTGGAGGTGCAGTCGGCGGCTGCTGAGGTGAAGTCGGAGCAGACGCTGTTGTCCGGTCAGGTCGCTGCCCTGAGATCTCAGGTGGATGTTCTATCTCGCTCCGTGGAGACTCTAGAGACCAGACATAGATGCCGCAACATCAGGGTCAGGGGCATACCAGATTCGATTGCGGCGACAGAACTATTGCCCTATGCTACCCGTTTGGTCCTTCGGGTCGCTGGACTTCCACTGGACACTCCAGACATACTTGGCGCTGCGTTTCGGGTCAGGAGACCGGCGATGTCCTCCAGAAGCATACCCGGCGACGTTGTTATAGCTTTTAGGGAGGTCGCCCTGAAGGGAAAAATTATGTCCTCTCCTGGGGCCCGAGAGCCTGTGCCATTTGAGGGCTCCTCCCTGACCTTGTTTCACGACCTTCCGTTCCAGACCCTGCTGGCACGTCGCCGCTTTCGGGATGTAACAACGATCCTTCGAAGAACCGGGATTCACTACCGTTGGGGCATGGCGGGTTCGTTAGTAGTTACGTATGCCAATGTTTCATATACCATTACTGACCCCGCACAGGCATGGAAGGATCTAGAGGCAGCTGGTATCTCCCCGGACCTCCTGGAAATACAACCGGGATGAGAATCATACCACCCCTCACCAAACACTTATGTTTTTAGTTCTTCACGAGTTTTTCGGACAATTTTCTGTATGACCTCTGAGTGGATATTTTAGAGAGCCATAGACCGGTTCTTGAACTTTCACGCGTGCCTTTTTGTCCTATGCCGGACTCTGTGCTCCTTTTTCCGCTCGTTCTAGTTTAATCCACGCTACTCCGCTGTTCTACTCGTAAGAAGTTTAGCTGGCCCTGCGTGGCTGTATTTCTGTTCGTGTGATTTCATGACTTTCTTTGTGTGTTTTGAATCTTTAAATAAAGAATTAAAAAAAAAATCCCCCTCTCCTCCCTCCATAGCTCCTCCCCTGCCCCGCAGCAGCTCTAGGAGGGGGATGTGATTTGTGTCCAGAGAGAGAAGATGACAGTAAACGGCAGGTAAAGGGGGGGGGGTATCAGCAGAATATGAAGCCCTGTCTGCTTACTGCTGTTTAAAGTGGACCTTTCCTTAACCAGCACTGCAGTGATAGAAATTTGTCATTGAGCTGCTGGCTCCTGGTGAGGCTGCGTGCGTGCAGGTCACACTCGGTCCGGCCAATCAGGTGGTACTGAGTCTCAGTACCACCTGACTGGCTGAACCACGTGACACGCACGCAGCTGCCCACCCTTTCGTTAACATGGACTGTCACTCTATTCTGGACTGAACACCCACCAGGAAGGGAATCAAAGCTACGGTGCACCCTCTGGCAGTGGCACCCCACTGCTGACAAGATGGCTCCACGCACAGGCACAGCCACGATCCTAACATGGCCTGGAGGGACCTCCTGCTGAGTCTGTACACAGTCCCTGCTGACTCTGCACACAGCCCTACCGTGGACGGAGGCCGGTAAATGTAGAATAAATAATTGCTGTGTGCTCATATACACTCGGTTTGCTGGGAGTTTTATTGCAGTGGATTCTGATGCACTCATACACTCCACACATTGCATTGCTGGGAGTTTTATTGCCGTGGATTCTGATACGCTGACACACACCACAAATTGCATTGCTGGGAGTTTTATTGCAGTGGATTCTGATGCACTCATACACACCACACATTGCATTGCTGGGAGTTTTATTGCTGTGGATTCTGATATGCTGACCCGCACATTGCATTACTGGGAGTTTTATTGCTGTGGATTCTAATACACTCATACACACTGCACATTGCATTGCTGGAATTTTTATTGCTGTGGATTCTGATACGCTGACACACACCAAACATTGCATTGCTGGGAGTTTTATTGCTGTGGATTCTGTGATACACACTGCATAGTACTGTGAGTTTTATTGCCTTGGAGCTCTGGGATACACTCATACACACTGCACATTACTGTGAGTTTTATTGCTGTGCAGTTCTGTGATATGCTCATACACAGTGCACATTTCTGTGGGTTTTATTGCTGTGCAGCTCTGTGATACGCTCATGTGCAGTGCATGTATCTGTGGATTTTATTGTTCAACCAATTAGAGCGGCTGTGATCCAGTATACTTAACATGCGTGGCTGTTCTTTGTAAAAATGCTTGCATTTAAACATTTCATAATTCTATTTATCTCAATAAATACATTTGAAATGGTATACAAAATATACAACTAGGCACTTGGTATCCACTTTTAATATAAAGAGAGGAAAAGGCGTAGCTCTAAGAGGAAAAGGTGGAGCTTAAAGAGGAAGGGTGGGGATTAACCAGGAAGAGGTGTGGCCTTGACAGGAAGGGGTGCCTCAAATTTAAATTAGGGGGTGCACGAGTTTAGTCAGGCCTAGGGCAGCACAAAACCTAAATACACCACTGCTTATGCCTATCCCATGCCTGCTTAAATTCAATCACTGTTTTGGCCTCTTCTACTGGAAGGCTGTTCCATGTATCCACCACCCTCTCAGTAAAATAATGCTTCCTGATTTTACTTTTAAACATTTGCCCCTCTAATCTAAGACTATGTCCTCTTGTTTTGCTACTTTGTTTCCTTTTAAATATACTCCCTTCCTCTACCTTGTGGATTCCCTTTACGTATTTAAATGTTTCTATCATATCTCCTCTGTCTCGTCTTTTTTCCAAGCTGTACATGTTAAGATCATTAAGCCTTTCCTGGTAACTTTTCTCCTTCAAGCCGTACACCATTTTAGTAGCCCTTCTCTGAACTCTCTCTAAGATGTCTATATCCTTCTGGAGATACGGTCTCCAGTACTGCACACAGTACTCCAAGTGAGGTCTCACCAGTGCTCTGTACAGTGGCATGAGCACTTCCCGTTTCCTACTGCTAATACCTCTCCCTACACAACCAAGCATTCTGCTAGCATTTCCTGCTGCTCTATTACATTGACTACTTACCCTTAGATCCTCTGAAATAATAACTCCTAAATCCCTTTCCTCAGATGTTGAGGTTAGGACTGTATCAAATATTCTATATTCAGCCCTTGGGTTTTTACGTCCCAGGTGCATTATCTTGCACTTATCCACATTAAAACTCAATTGCCACAGCTCCGACCATTTTTTTAGTTTACCTAAATCATTTGTCATTTGGCTGATCCCTCCAGGAACGTCAACCCTGTTGCAAATCTTTGTGTCATCAGCAAAAAGACATACTTTTCCATTAATACCTTCTGCAATATCACTAATAAAAATATTAAATAGAATGGGTCCAAGTACTGACCCCTGAGGTACCCCACTGGTAACAAGACCTTGCGCCGAATAAACTCCATTTACCACAACCCTCTGTTGCCTGTCACTCAGCCACTGCCTAATCCATTCAACAATATTGGAATCCAAGCTCAAAGATTGCAATTTATTGATAAGCCTTCTATGCGGAAAAGTATCAAAAGCCTTACTGAAATCTAAATAAGCAATGTCTACTGCACCACCTGTGTCTATTATTTTTGTTACCCAATCAAAAAAATCAATAAGATTAGTTTGGCATGATCTCCCTGAGGTAAACCCATGTTGTTTCTGATCCTGTAATCTATGTGTTTTTAGATGTTCAACAATCCTTTCCTTTAACATGGTTTCCATTCATTTCCCCACTACTGACGTAAGACTAACTGGCCTATAGTTCCCAGATTCCTCCCTACTACCCTTCTTGTGAATGGGCACAACATTTGCTAATTTCCAGTCTTCTGGGACGACTCCCGTTAGCAAGGATTGGTTAAATAAATCTGTTAACGGTTTTGCTATTACATCACTGAGCTCTTTTAATAATTTAGGGTGGATCCCATCAGGCCCCATTGACTTATTTGTCTTTACTTTAGGCTAGGGTCAGACGAAAGCATTTTCGCGTTGTCTGTGAAAAAGTGCGTTCGAACGAATGGACGCATTTTTTCACGGAGTACGCGATACCGGTCATACGATGCGCCTTTTCGTCCGTGATTTTGTACGGATCATCAATAAAACACTTTTTGTGTCTGGACGTTATGTTGGCCGGACATTGCAGCGTCTGACGTCTCCCAATCACGCACACACGCCTCTAGCGGATGCAGCGCACTCTGTACGTCCGTACTAGAGGTTTGACGTTCTAGAAAAAATGCGTTCGTTTGCCACTTGCGTTGCGCGGACGAACCTTCGTGCGGCCGTACTTCGTGTGTTCCCCGGCATTGGACGTCATTTGCTGCTAGCACGGACGTGATTTCGTGCGTCTAAACGCACGTTAAAACTGCTTTCGTCTGACCCTAGCCTAAGACAGCTGCTGTAGAACCTCCTCCTCTGTAAACTGATATGTAATTCTCTCGTTAGTGTTTCCTCCTAACTGAGGTCCCTTTCCTTCCTTTTCTTCTGCAAAGACTGAACAAAAATATTCATTGAGGCAGTCAGTGAGACTTTTATCCTCTTCTACATACCTTCCTTCCTTTGTTTTTATAGGTAATTTGCCTAAAAAAGTCAGGTAGTCATAATAATCTGGCCACTCAGTGTATATTAGCTCATGTTTAGAGAACATTGACTCCATACAACTTATTGTCTACAGTCTTATTGTCTATGTATTATCCTTCATTGTGGAATAACAATGAATTACTTTTCAACATCCAGACGGTTTTCACAACAATCTCCCATTCTGGGCTGTAGAGTTAGAATTTGTAGCTTTGCCTGTCCGGTTCATTGCTTAATGTCTGTCCAATCAGCTAATTCATGCCATTTAAGTGTCACATCCTTTAGAAGACCTTGTGTCAGCTTGACACCATAGGAATGATATCACTAGAGATACATTTGCAAATTAAAATTTAGAAATGTTTAATCAGAGTTATGAACAGTCATAAACTAGTTCTGCTCTATTTTATTACCTCAACCTCCTAAAATGTATTTATTTATTTATTTTATTTATTTATTCGCAAAGGATTTTACCAGGAAGGATACATTGCGATTTCTCTCGTTTTCAAGTATGTCCTGAGTTCAAGAACATTGAGAGGTTACAGTTACCAAGTTTGATGACAAAGAAAGACTATCCCTCCCACCTTTAAATCTACAGTTGCCAAATATTTGAATATATAACCTGTCACGTCACGAATCCATCCACCCACCTTCTACACTCACTTCAATCACTTCTGATTGGTACAGTTCATCGACTTGGAACCTGTTCTTGCTTGTACCACTGCATCATATATTGTTTGTCATAGGATTGATAAGACCTTTATCTTTATTTCTTCAGTGGCAACTGGTGCAATTTTAACAAAGATATATGCCTTTCTTGGCATTACCCAGGAAAGGATTGGTTTGTTGAACTTCATATTTACATTTAGCACTAATTAACTAATTTGCAATATTTCTACCTTTTGTGATGCAGAATGTTTGCAACTGTTATGGGGATAACTTTGGCTCAGTATAAACCAAATTGATATAATGGTGAGGTTTATTAGTATGAGTCCCATATTAAGTGTCAAAATTCAATCTATTAGAAGATTATTTTTATCCACACACAAACACTCTTTTTCAGATTACTAGCGCTTTCTAGTTCCATTTGTAAAAAAAATTTCAATATCTTCATTTGCAAAATGTATTGGCCATTTCTTGCTCTCTGAAATCTAATGACCACTCATATGATACAATACACTTGACCCACATAAACTTACTAAGTGGGACAAATTTAAAAGTATGTGGCACGTGAGTAAGCTGGACTACGTTGATCCTATCTGTGTCTTTGGTAACTAAATATATAACCAAACAGGCTTAATTTTTAGATACCTTTATATACAAAAACAACACTTTAGTTTCTCTTATATTATTGAAAGATTGTACAAATACCATTAGGTTAGCCATTGTTCCCCACCACAAAATAAAAATGATTGTCTATATACCACCATAACCTAACATTATGAGAAATGTATGAGTGGGACCCAAAAATCTCCTGGAGCTTGGCAGAATTTAGACTGGTATAGTTGGCGCCACATGGTATCCCCTGGCACTACCACTTATTTGTACAAAGAAATAGTTTTCAAATAAAAAGTAATCTGCTGTAATTTACATTTCGGGGCCAGATTGTCCCTCTCTGAATAACCCCTAAAGAAACTGGAGCTGCTGTAGAGCGATTGAGTAAAGCAACGCAGCAGCTGAGGTTGAGTACGCACCATGTCTTAAGTTGAGGCTGATGGAGGCTGATGCACAGCGGGTCTCACTGGCACGGTGGCCGCAATATGAGACTGCATCTGTTTTACAAACAGTGAGGAAGCAGTGAACCAGCATTTACACTGAGACATCGGCCCACCGGGAATCTTATTGTAGTTCCAATGGCCAGTACATGCCTGCTGCAGATAGTCATTGTCCTTCACTGATTGCTAGAATGAAACAGATTAGTCCATCAAATCATAATTTAAAGTGTAGGAACGAGTGGGGAATGATAACTA
Organism: Leptobrachium leishanense; assembly: GCA_009667805.1. Lineage (NCBI taxonomy): Eukaryota > Metazoa > Chordata > Amphibia > Anura > Megophryidae > Leptobrachium > Leptobrachium leishanense. Next base: position 192,032,466 of record CM019065.1, read on the forward strand.
TTCTCAATCAACCTAGAGGATTGAGGTTTAAATGCTAATTTGCTATTGTTTTGCAGTGCAAAATATAAAATAATATGGGCCATATTATATAGTTGGTGCTCACTTAACCAGAGCTGTTGTAAACTTCCCAGAGCCATTATAGCCTATGGATGTTTTATGTTTACAACTGCTCTGGTTAAGTTAGCCCGAACTATGTAATTTGGCCCTATGTATATACACAACACAATAAGAGAAATTTATTAGACCTCATAACAACTGAGCAGGTAACAGCTCAGCTTTACTTAGTATATGTATATGGTACTGTCCTCATTGCCATCAAATGCATTCTAATCTAGAGATGTGCATTCGTTTCGGAAAAATCCAGAACTTGGAATGAAATCCATTAATTCGTATTTCGGAAGTACTTCCGAATAAATAATCGATACAATACGAATTCGAAACGGTATATAACGAATTTATTTCATTTTACAGTGTCATCATCCTAAAAGAAAAAATTGAATATTTTTTTTGGTGTTCTGGAATTCTAATTGATATCAACTATCGAATTGATCTTAATTTAAAATACATACAATACAAGTAATGCAGTCAGCAAACAACTTTATGAAGCAAATTCATTTCGTTTCACAGTTTCACAAGCACCTGTCCCTGTTAAATTGACTCCTACTAAATCTGTGAGACAGCTTAATTTAACCCTAGCTTGTCTTTTAACAGCAAAATTTGATTAATTGGGGTTTTATTTAGTGACCCGAAATTCAAATTGATATCAACTATCGAATCGATCTTAACTTACAATATATGTAATAGTCAGCAAAGGGCTTTTGAAACAAATTAATTTTGTTTCACTGTTTAATTTGACTCAAATACTAAATCTGTGACACAGCTTAATATTTAACCCTAGATTGTCTTTTAACAGCAAAATTTGTTTACTTGGGGTTTTATTTAGGGATCCAAAATTCAAATCGATATCAACTAACGAATTGATATATGAAATTCAAAATTTCAAATCGATACGAAATTTTGAATCGATCCGAAACGAAACTGTCACACTCGCTGTCACACTTAACCTCGACAACCGTGGTGTGGATCCTTTTGGACAGACCTCTAAACCCTCCGATCCTTGAGTGGTCAGGACACTAACCCTAGTACTCCCAGCCAGGGATAACGAACACAGCAACAACACAGAATACAACCCTGTGAGACAAACAGCAGGTTTCAGAACATAGAGAACACCTGGGCAGAAAGGTTCAGCCTTGATGACAGCTGAGAGGTAACCTGAGTTAGGTGTAGGAAAAATGTTAACACAATGGGGGTCAGAAAGAGCGTAGTCGTTTTAACAATCCGGGTTGGCAACAGATGGGGTTCTCCTACAATCAGAGTAAGCGTTATACAGGGTCAGTATACTCTGTGAGTCAGCGTTATGTAGGATCATCATACACTCTAACAGGGTTATTCAAAGAGATCCGAATTGGGGCCGAAAGGTAACCGAACGCTGAAATTCAGCGTACGGTTACCTTTCCTGGCCATTCGGCTATCCAGAGAGCAGGCAGTTTGCCAAATGTTGGCGAATTGCCTTCACATACGGTGCCTGTTCGTTGCCTGTTCGAGGGCAGTGAAATCCCCATAGAGAAGCAATGCTTAGTCTATTCAGAGAACAAAAACCAGCAGTGAAAGGTTGCCGAAATGCCCTGCCATTCAGTGGTTTAATTCGACAGGTTTATTCAGGTGAATCCCATAGGCTTCAATGTTAAAAATATTCCCGTTTTTATTCAATATCTATTAAACCGTTGATTAAAATATTCTGCAGTAAAAAGTCTCTTTATTTTTAGACTAGATGGAAAGCCTGCCCAGAGGGCAGTCTATTGTTGTTGTCTCCAGCTCAGAATTCATGTCCACATATTTGCTTTTCAATGTCCTATCCAAGAGTATCTCTCTATATAAATGCATTTGTAACGCGTCCATCGCCATCCCATCCGCAACAGGAGGGCCAGCTAAGCAGCTCTGATGGGTGCGCGCACAGCTGACAGCGCATTACAAAGGCATTTATATATTACAGCAGGCTCCTCTTCCCTCTTAGATTGTAAACTCACGGGAACAGGACCCTCAGATTGTAAACTCACAGGAACAGGACCCTCAGATTGTAAACTCACGGGAACAGGGCCCTCTTAGATTGTAAGGTTACAGGAACAGGACCCTCTTAGATTGTAAACTCACAGGAACAGGACCCCTTCTATTGTAAACTCGTGGGACCCCTTAGATTGTAAACTCGTGGGACCCATTAAATTGTAAACTTGTGGGACCCATTAAATTGTAAACTCGTGGGACCCCTTTGATTGTAAGCTCATGGGACCCCTTAGATTGTAAGCTCATGGGACCCCTTAGATTGTAAAGGTTTGGGCGGCCATTTGTTTTGTAGCGTATACATTATGCGTATGTTTACTTTATGCGTATATATAATGGCACGTGGTATGCATGGCATGTCAGGCTGGTAGTTAGGCACACTGGTATTATGACACATTGGTATTATGCATGGCACACTGGTAATATGGCTGGCAGACTGGTATTGTGCATGGCAGACTGGTAATATGGCTGGCAGACTGGTATTGTGCATTGCAGACTGGTAATATGGCTGGCAGACTGGTATTGTGCATGGCAGACTGGTAATATGGCTTGCAGACTGGTATTGTGCATGGCAGACTGGTAATTAGGCTGGCAGACTGGTATTCTGCATTGCAGACTGGTAATGTGCATGGCAGACTGGTATTAAGGCTGGCAGACTGGTATTATGGCTGGCAGACTGGTATTGTGCATGGCAGACTGGTAATTAGGCTGGCAGACTGGTATTCTGCATGGCAGACTGGTAATGTGCATGGCAGACTGGTAATGTGCATGGCAGACTGGTATTATGGCTGGCAGACTGGTATTGTGCATGGCAGACTGGTAATTAGGCTGGCAGACTGGTAATTAGGCTGGCAGACTGGTAATATGGCTGGCAGACTGGTAATATGGCTGGCAGACTGGTATTCTGCATGGCAGACTGGTAATGTGCATGGCAGACTGGTATTAAGGCTGGCAGACTGGTATTATGGCTGGAAGACTGGTATTATGGCTGGCAGACTGGTATTGTGCATGGCAGACTGGTAATTAGGCTGGCAGACTGGTATTCTGCATGGCAGACTGGTAATGTGCATGGCAGACTGGTAATGTGCATGGCAGACTGGTATTATGGCTGGCAGACTGGTATTGTGCATGGCAGACTGGTAATTAGGCTGGCAGACTGGTATTCTGCATGGCAGACTGGTAATGTGCATGGCAGACTGGTAATGTGCATGGCAGACTGGTATTATGGCTGGCAGACTGGTATTGTGCATGGCAGACTGGTAATTAGGCTGGCAGACTGGTATTGTGCATGGCAGACTGGTAATTAGGCTGGCAGACTGGTAATATGGCTGGCAGACTGGTAATATGGCTGGCAGACTGGTATTCTGCATGGCAGACTGGTAATGTGCATGGCAGACTGGTATTAAGGCTGGCAGACTGGTATTATGGCTGGCAGACTGGTATTATGGCTGGCAGACTGGTATTGTGCATGGCAGACTGGTAATTAGGCTGGCAGACTGGTATTCTGCATGGCAGACTGGTAATGTGCATGGCAGACTGGTAATGTGCATGGCAGACTGGTATTATGGCTGGCAGACTGGTATTGTGCATGGCAGACTGGTAATTAGGCTGGCAGACTGGTATTGTGCATGGCAGACTGGTAATTAGGCTGGCAGACTGGTAATATGGCTGGCAGACTGGTAATATGGCTGGCAGACTGGTATTCTGCATGGCAGACTGGTAATGTGCATGGCAGACTGGTATTGTGCATTGCAGACTGGTATTGTGCATGGCAGACTGGTAATAAGGCTGGCAGACTGGTAATGTGCATGGCAGGCTGGTATTCTGCTTGGCAGACTGGTAATGCGCATAGCAGACTGGTATTATGCATGGCAGACTGGTAATGTGCATGGCAGACTGGTATTATGGCCGGCAGTCTGGTATTGTGCATTGCAGACTGGTATTGTGCATGGCAGACTGGTAATATGGCTGGCAGACTGGTATTGTGCATGGCAGACTGGTAATTAGGCTGGCAGACTGGTAATATGGCTGGCAGACTGGTATTCTGCATGGCAGACTGGTAATGTGCATGGCAGACTGGTATTGTGCATTGCAGACTGGTATTGTGCATGGCAGACTGATATTATGGCCGGCAGTCTGGTATTGTGCATTGCAGACTGGTATTGTGCATGGCAGACTGGTAATAAGGCTGGCAGACTGGTAATGTGCATTGCAGGCTGGTATTCTGCTTGGCAGACTGGTAATGTGCATAGCAGACTGGTATTATGCATGGCAGACTGGTAATGTGCATGGCAGACTGGTATTATGGCAGGCAGTCTGGTATTGTGCATTGCAGACTGGTATTGTGCATGGCAGACTGGTAATAAGGCTGGCAGTCTGGTATTGTGCATTGCAGACTGGTAATAAGGCTGGCAGACTGGTATTCCGCATGACAGACTGGTAATGTGCATGGCAGACTGGTATTATGGCCGGCAGTCTGGTATTGTGCATTGCAGACTGGTAATAAGGCTGGCAGACTGGTATTCCGCATGACAGACTGGTAATGTGCATGGCAGACTGGTATTATGGCCAGCAGTCTGGTATTGTGCATGGCAGACTGGTAATATGGCTGGCAGACTGGTATTGTGAATGGCAGACTGGTGTTGTGCATGGCAGACTGGTAATAAGGCTGGCAGACTGGGAATATGGCTGGTAGACTGACTGGGGGAGACTCTGGGCAGGGGGGGGATCTGTGAGGGACACAAAAAATCTGATGCATTGGAGAGGCGCTGTGCACACAGCGCATCTCCAATGAATTGGATTTTGTGTGTCCCTCGCGCACGCTGGGCGCTGTCACGTTCCCACGTTCCAACCCTGTCTTCCTGCCCTCTGTATTTGTATATTGTGTTTTTTCCCTTGTGTTTCTGTTGCTGCCAATTCCTGGGTGGCCTCCCAGGGGTTAATTGGTGTTCTGTGTGCTGCTCACCTGTTGACCCTTGCCTTGATTCCCCTGCCTATATTAGAACAATGTACCTATAGGACATTGCTGGGTCATTTTACTTTGCCTGGTCTCCTTGCATCCTGAGAGCTCCTTGCTGTGTTCCTGATATCCTCCGTTTGTTCATCCTTGTTCAGTTTTTGTCTCTATTATTTCTGTTCCAGTTCATGTCAGTTCCTTCTGTGTATTTAGTTCTGTCTATTGCTGTATTTTGTTTTGCTGTTTATGTTCCATTCAGATTCCCCGGTTACTGATTTTGGCTTGGCTGACTTCCCTTCTGGTTCCTATTCCTATATTCTGTATGACGTACTCTCTCTGGTTATGACCTTTGGCTTTCCTCTTTATGACTACTCTATTGTATATTCCTTGTCTGTACCGTTTCCAGGAAACCCTGTCATCTGTATACAACAAAAGACTCTGTACGGCTTCAAGGTAATACTTTCCTTTAGATTAGATCCGGCTATCCTAAAGACCGGTCTTTCAGTGCAGGGAATCTTTGGTATTGCCGTACAGAGGTCTTTTGTTAACCCTTTGTTGCGTTCACCTGTCCTTGCAGTTTACCCTGCATCTCTGCATATAGGGGCTTCTCTCAGGAACCAAGGCCTCACCTTCCTGCGAGTTATATTCATAGGGATATATATACAGACCGACCACTTCCAAGGATCGGAGGGCAAGTATAGGGTGGTGCGTGCCTGGTGGTACTGCCACCGTGACAGGCGCGTGCTGCGGCGGTTGGCTGCGTGCGCACCCAGCACTACGCTGGGAGAGCACGCATTCCACACTCCGCACTGTTTTGGCGGTTGGATGCGTGCGCAGCCAGCAATACGCTGGTTGCACACGCATGCGCAGAAGGGTTTTTTGGCGTCGGACACGCCAGCCCTTACTGTATTATGGTATAGAATTTTTTTAAGATCTTTTAGGCATTTTTCGGGATTTGTTTGCGACAATTTTTTTCCGTTATTTTTTTTAATTGTTTTTTCTTTTTCTGTAACAGCCCTTTTTATTATCATTCATTGGATCTTATATGTAAATTTCAGACATTTTCGTTCTTTAGTTTCTTTGCAAACAGCGTTTCACTTTTCAAACACTCAAGCGTACTGTTTTGTTTTCTTTTCTTTTCACTCCATTCGTTTGCGGTGTTGGGTTTGTCCGGCGGCTGCTCTGCGCTGTGATCGGCGGCTGCTCGGGTTTCTGTGGCGTGTTTGGCGTGGTTAATCCAGATGTTTTTGCGGGTTTCGGTGTGCCTTCGCCGGGTTTTGCGGTGAGTGTTCATCGAGTTTGCGGTGGCTTTTCCCTGCACTATGACGGCCCTGTGGTGCTTGCTGAATACAAAGCAGTTTTTTTTCTGTGTTATGGTGGCACACTTATCTGCAGCAGAAAGGTACATAATACAATCTTGGTATAATTGCACAGTTCATTGAACGCAGAGATCAGCATCCTTGGCTTTCCATATGTCTTGGCACTACATTTCCCCTTAAGACTCTGACAACCTAATGAGTAGCTGAGAATCATGGGCGATGTAATTTCAAAACACCTGGGTGTCCAAGGTTGCTTTCTAATGATTACGAGCAACACTCAGACAATCTCATAATAAATGTATTCCTTTATTCAATAATTAACCTCTTCCCGACGTACTATGTACATCATGGTCTTCTAACCTCCCTCCCTCCCCATACTCACCTCTCTGTCCGGGCACCCATGGCGTTCTGGCAGGCTAGAAGTCTGCCCCACCTATTCAGGGGCCCCAGCAGTCATGATGATGTCATCAATATGTGATGACGTCATCGCCAGGCGCCCCCTGTAGCCTGTAGTAGAAAATAGGAAAAGGGAGCCCTCTCCCTCCCAAACCACTCCACTTGAGAAAAAAAGAAAGGTACTGCTGGAAAGGGGAGAATCTCCCCTTTTCAGTTTTGCCTCTTTAACCCATTAGGTGCCGGATCGCAATTCGGCACCGATTCGTGATTTGAACCTGGAAGTGGCTGACATCTTGGATGTCAGCCAAGTCTACGGGTCATCCCCCACCCACTGACATCACCATATGTGTGATGAGGTCAATGGGCCAGTTAACCCCCTAGCTGCCAAGTGGAGATAGGGGGATCCAAAGAATACCCCTTTCTCCCAATAGAGGGTCATGTTTGATATCATTGGCCTTTCCAATGATACCAAATATCACTAGGTTTAGTGTAAAACAATTATAAAAATAAAGTGTATTTTTAAAAAAAATATATTTCTTGTATGGGTGTATAATAAAATAGGGCTTTAATTGATGTTTAACCTCCCTGACGGTATTCCCGAGTGTGGCTCGGGGTTAACTTTTTGTACTGAAAGCGGTATGCCTGAGTCACACTCGGGCTGTATACTTACATGTCCTGCGCTCCCTCGCTGATCCCCGCAGTCTCCTCCAGCTGCTCGCAACGTCACACTGTCTGGTTCTCTTCTCGCGAGGAGTGAACCAGGAATTGTTACATCGTGATCGGATGCAGTGTGACTGCAGGGACAGCGAGGGAGCGCAGGACATGTAAGTATCGGCCCAAGTGTGGCTCGGGGATACCGCTTTCAGTATTGAAAGTTAACCAAGCCACACTGATACCGCTAGGGGGCTAGATTAATTGGACCGATTCTGACATATAAAATATGTCAGAATCGGACAGCCAGGGAGATCAAACATGATGAGCATAAAACGGTCAAAATGAGCTCTGCACAGAGGTGATCTGGCTCAGCAGTGAATGGGTTAAAAAGCAAAAACATGTAAAAATTGGGTATTTCTAATCTCAGGACAAAATTTCAAAACTATTTAGCCAGGGTCTTTTTAGCGGTTGTAGATTTTGGGGATTACATTTTGAAAAAGTGTGGGTAGCATAAACGAGTAAGAGGTAATTAGAGTTAAACACAAACCGCGCAGAAACGTAAAAACAGCAGCGTGCACTTTCGGACAGACTTTCGTAAAACAGCCCGGTCACAAAGGGTTTAAAGATACAGTCTACACACCCTGACCACTTCAGCAAATTTAAGCAGTCAGGCTGCATGGATTGCCCTCTCCCTGTCTGAAGTGGAAGAGTTTCCACTGCCGACACAGCTGTTACTCGACAGACGAGTTTTTGAATATTCTGTCTACTGGGAACCAACTTGGACCATCATCCTCTGTCCATATGCTCGCAGCAGTGATACTAAATCTGCATACCTGCATGTATGAAAGTTATGGATGCTATGCAGATTGCACAGGAAGCTGTGGAGATTTCCGCATTTTATAATCTCTGAGACGAAGAGAAGGAGCAGCCCAGTGCTGAGAGACACACGGTGAATATTTATAAGTAAATTAAGTCAAATATAATCTAAAAATAATTGGACAGATGCTGTCAGCAGCACCTCTAATTAAGGGCAAAAAAATGTAGGTACATTTGTATAAAGTGTTTGTGTAAACTATCAGTATGGCCATCAGCTTGCTGTTCAAAGTATTTTTTGTATTGCAGGTGTAATTTAAAGCCTGAATAAACCATGAGCATATTCAGGCTACAGTAAAGATTTATAAACACTCTTCCACAATTGGAGGAAAAATAAAGTGGTATATTATAATAGTTTGCCGGAATCATTGAAACAAAGCTTGGCTTTCTGCACATTTATCTTTTTATTTTTAAACCAGAAAGTCAGAATAACTTTTATTTGTATGATCCAAAATATGACATTGCCAAATGCAATGTTTAGGAAAATGCATTATTTATGCTTGAATGTCTGGCACTTGTTTAATGCAACATCGTGACTGTATCTCTGATTCTCGGGCATACTACTGAGTAATAATGCTTTTGTTATTTTATCTGTGAAATAAATCTTTATTACCTGAAATAAAAAACATTGTTTTCTATTAGTTGGAATTTGACTATTTATCACAGTTATTATTATAGTAATAATGTAAGCGTTTCAACTGCAAAAAAATGAAATTGAATTAAAGCGCATTTCTCACAAAAATGCCAAGCTGTTATGAAAAATGACAGTATTGAAGTTTGATTACATAAAGGTAAAGGAACCACACATTGTTCAATCAGTACGGAATACACAGCTCTAAGAAAATCATATAAACCTAATAATTAAATGATGATTTATAAACTGCAAAGATGACAGTGCTATCAAAAGAAATATATGTCTTTTAGTTTACATTACTCGTCTTTTCACTGAAAATAAAATGAAAGACTACAATATGCTTACACAAGATAGAATTCCATGTACCTGCTGGATTTGTTTAACAACAAAAACTAATAGATTTCACCTGAAGGAACACTTTTACATACACATTAAGCAAGCTGATCTATTTGTACATTAGATTTCACATTTTACCTCTGTATATTTAATAGACCTCTTGATCAAGAATGATGATGTGGCACTAATATAAAAAAAATATAATATATATAATATAATATATATATATAACTAATATATGAAAAAGGGATAAAAATCTCAGATGATAGACAAAGTGAATGCTTTTGGATTTTGCTTTCTGTACGTGAGTGCAAAATGCTTAGGGCCCTATTACAATTTTCACGCAAAAATGCACGCGCAACATGTGAATTTTTACATGAAGTGTTAAACATTAACGTGTGTAAATCAACGCTGGAATTCCAATCCTCGCACATTTTTTTCATCCATAGAGCAATAACGCACGTAAAACGGACGTGCACAAACACGCGTGCAGCAATGTTGTGCGCAGAAATCAGTGTGTGGACTGATTTTTTCACGCGACTCAGCCAATCAGAATTAAGAACCACAATTGTCTCATGTTAAGTTTTTGCGCCTGTCAAAGTCAATCTGTGCATATATATGCTGTATCAATAAAAAATGCACACACAACTTCTCAATTTTATTGGTTTGCAATGTTTAGAAGGTGTAACTATACTTTGCTGCGTTTTTTTTTTTGGTGCTGGTGTATTTGGTTTCGGCCAGGTTGATAGAATTTGCCATTAACACCAGCTTTTTGGAGTTGCTAAAATTATGAGCGCAGAGGCTGTGCGTTACAAACTGCACATAGATTGTGCTCTGGTACGCGGATGGTATTACAAACGCATTTGCACTCACAATGTTAAGTATAGGACACGCAACGTACAGTAACCTCGCGCAGCGTTCACGTAGGTTCACCCGCGGTAGATGTATACGTGCGTTTGTTATGCTGACATTGTAATACGACGTTCAGCGCAAAGGGTTTTGCCCCTCGCGTTAATGCGTTTTTGCGTGCGCGCAAACGTTTGCGTGAAGATTAGGGCCCTTAGTGTTTGTAATATTCCATTTACAATTATATTTCTGCTGCTGAGAAACATTTTATTACACAATTGTTATGAGGACTTAACCCTTTTGCTGCTGAGGCATTTCCCGCCTCTGTGCTGAGGTAATTTTTACCGGTTTCGATCATCATGTTTAACCGCGTTTTGAAGCCTTATTTTATTATATGACCCAGACATATTATATATCGTTCTTTCCGGCAGACTCGGCAGATTCATAATATGTCATTATTATATGTATATGTTATGTCCTGTCTGTATATTATAACAAAATCTGCAATAAAATTTGAATTTTCAGTAATTTACAACGTGTAAAGTGTTTTTTTTTCACATTTTAACATGCGATCGTTTGCGGTTATATTTTCTATGGGGTGCGCTTGTTAAACAAATTAGAAATGGGGACTCGTTGCATTTTTTTGGGGGGAAAATTTTGCTATTTTTAACAAACGCACCCCATATAAAAATCGTTAGTGCAGCATCATTGTTCACATTATAAATTAAATGGGAACAATATTGCTGCATTAACAAAACAAATAAAAAATAAAAAACTTGTTTATTTTTTTATTTATTTTGTATTTTTTTAATTTTTATTCTTTAAAAAAACTTTTTTCATGGTCATGTTTGGTATTGTTGGAAAGGCCATGCTCTGGCTGATCCAACAATATCAAACATTAACCCGTAGCTGCCACGGATCGGGAGATAGATGTCATCACGCCGCCGCGATGACATCTATTGTGCCTGCGGCAGTCCCAGAGTGACGGGCTGACATCCAAGATGTCAGCCGGCACCGGGGGGCACAGCGATCGGCCGGAATCCGGCCGATCGCAGGCTGCTTTGGGAGGACGCGCTCAGCGCGTCTTCCGCAGCCAACCCTTCCTGCGGCAGGACGCGCTCAGCGCGTCCTCCGCAGTGAAGTGGTTAAGAATGTTTGGCGACCTCACACAGTGGGTGATTTAAGAGGTTATTCAAAGAGCACCAAAATGACAGCAACATTTTGGTGCTCTCTCGTTCCCGTAGTTCCCTGCACTTCAGGAAATCAAAGTTCCCCACCCTGCGGTGAATTCAGCATTCGGAGTGCAGGGAAAACCCGCCGCAATCCCGCCGAAAACGCACCGAAGAACTGCCAGAAAAACCCCGCCGAACACGCCAGAAAAAGCTGATGAGCCGCCGATCACAGCGCAGAGCAGCTGCTGGAAAAAGCCGACAAGCTGAGGAACAGGGGAAAAAAAACAGTACACTTGAAAGTTTCAAATTTGAAACGCCGTTTGCAAAAAAACTACTGAACAAAAATGTCTGGAATTTACATAGAAGATCCAATGAATGATAATGAAAAAAAAAGGAAAAAAAATATTTTAACCCTTTCGCTGCTGAGGCATTTCACGCCTGTGTGCTGAGCTCATTTTTACCTGTTAAGCTCATCTTGTTTAAACGCGTTCTGAAGGTTTATTTTAGAATATGACCCAGACATATTATATATCGTTCTTTCCGGCAGACTCGGCAGATTCATAATATATCATTATTATATGTATACGTCATGTCCTGTCTGTATACTACAACAAAAAATGCAATAAAATTTGAATTTTAAATAATTTACAACGTGTAAGGCTGGGGTCAGACGAGCGTAGTGTTCACGTCCGTGATTGCGCCTAAAAGTACATCCGTGATAGCATGAAAGAAAGTCCATTGGAGCCCGACACATGAAGTACGTCCGCACTGAACTGCGGACGCACAACGGCCGCGGCCCACGGACGCAAGGCAGGCAAGAACGTACAACCCCTAGAACGGCCGCACAAAGTGCGCTGCGTCCGCAACGTCCGCATAGCTTTGTGTGTGAGTGATGGAACGTGGTCAGACGGACTGCATTTATACGTCCAGCATTTTTCACGGACAAAATGGTTTTGCTTTTTAATTTATTTTCCCTCCTACATCCGTCAAAATATACGTCAGTGAAAAAAAAACGGACTGTGTGGCCACTACTGCGTCTTCCGTACGGACGTACAGTCCGTAGAAATCACGCTCGTCTGACCCTAGCCTAAAGTGTTTTAACATGCGAGCAATTGCGGTTATATTTTGTATGGGGTGCGCTTGTTAAAAAAATTAGAAATGGGGTCTCGTTACATTTTTTTTGGGGGAAAATTACGCGATTTTTAACAAACGCACCTCAAACAAAAATCGTTAGTGCAGCATCATTGTTCACATTATAATTGAAATGGGAACAATATTGCTGCATTAACAAAACAAAAAACAAAAAAAGCTTGTTTATTTTTGTTTTATAATTTTTTTTAAATATTTATTTTTATTTTTAATTTTTTAAAAAAGATTTTTTTTTACATGGTCATGTTTGGTATCGTTGGAAAGGCCATGCTCTGGCCGATCCAACGATATCAAACATTAACCCCTAGCTGCCACGGATCGGGAGATAGGGTGTTCCAATGAACTTCCTATCTCCACCATTGCTGGCAGCTAGGGGTTAACTCCAGGACTGACGTCATTGTGCTATGTACGATGATGCCAGTCCTCAGGGGGAGTTCCCAGAGGCTTGGCTGTCATCCAAGATGTCGGCCAGCTCGGGGGAGAGGATCACGATCCGGCGCCGAATCTTGATCCGGCTCCCCAGGGGTTAATGTCAGCCACCGTTTGGAAGGATAGGCTGTGCCCTTCCAAACGGTGCCTGCCTTAACCCTGTGGCCCCGGCGATCGGGAGGGAGAGAGGTCCGAATTACCTCCCCCCCTCCCTTTCAGTCGCCCCCTCCGCACACGTGGGGGAGGCGCCTCAATTAGATGTCATCACGCCGCCGCGATGACATCTAATGTCCCTGCCGGGGTCCCGGAGTGGAATCCCGGCTGATTTCTGCCTCCTGTGCTAGGACACACTCAGCACGTCCGTGGCACAGGAGGTGCACTTGGCAGGACGCATTGAGCGTGTCCTTAACCCCTTAGTGACCGGGCGGTTTTACACAAATCCGTCTTTTAGTGACCGCTGCTGTTTTTACGTTTCTGCGCTGTCAGTGTTTAGGACAATGTTTCCTCTTACTCGTTTATTCGACCCATACATATTATACACCCTTTTTCCCGCCATTAAATGGACTTTCTAGAAATACCATTATTTCCATCATATCGAATAATTTACTATAAAAAAAAATATGAAATATGAGGAAAAAAATGGTAAAAACACACTTTTCGTAATTTAATCCCCAAAATCTACAACCACCCAAAAAGACCCCGGCTAAATAGGTTCAAAATTTTGTCCCAAGACTAGAAATACCCAATTTTAACATGCGTTTGCTTTTTAACCCCTTCACTGCTGAGACAGTTCACCTATGTGCGCTGCGCTCATTCTGACCATTTTGTGCTAATTATTTTTAGATGACAGCCTAGGTCCTATTTAATTAAACTCCCCCCAGACAAAAAAACTTTTTAAAAAAAAAACATTTTTTTATTTTATTAAATTTTTTTATTATTTTGTTTTTATTTATTTTATTTTTTTATTTTTTTTTAAAACCAAACCTGGTCATGTTTGGTATCATTTGAAAGGCCATAATCAGGCCTTTTAAATGATGGCAAATATGACCATCCAGCTGCCATGGATCGGGAGATAAAGGGATCCTTAGGATCCCCTTATCTCTACATGGCAGCTAGAGGGTTAACTGGCCCACTGACATCCTCACACATATGGTGAGGTTGTCAGTGGGTGGGGGGGGACCTGGAGGCTTGGCTGACATCCAAGATGTCAGCCCCCCTCCAGGTTTGAATCGCGTTTTGGCGCCAATTGGCGCCGAAAAGCGATCCGGCGGCGACACTGTTAATGCCATACACCGCTGGAAAGGGGAGGCTCTCCCCTCTCCAGCGGTGCAAACGGCATCTCCCTAGCTTCAATGGTTGGGGAGATAGAGGGCTCCGAAGGAGCCCCCCTCCCCTCCATTGAAACACATGGGGGCACCTTCTGATGACGTCACCACGCAGCGTGGCGAAGTCATCAGCCTCGCCTGTCCATGTAAATCACATGGGCAGGCTTCCTCCCTGCCAGATCGCCGTGGGATCCGACGAGGGAGGTGAGTATCGGGCGGGAGGGGGATTTGGCGCCGCTGACGTACCCTGTACGTCCGCAGGTCTAAGGGAGACCCGAGTACAGGACGTACAGGGTACGTCAGAGGTCCTTAAGTGGTTAAGCAGCCAAGTGGTTAAAAAAACATTTTGCCAAAAAAATCCCAAAAATGCCTAAAAGATCCTAAAAAAATCTATAAATAAAGAGACTTTTTACTGCAGAATAAGAGAATAAACAGTTTAGTAGATATTGAATTAAAATGGGAATATTTTTAACATTAAAACCTATGGAATTAGCCTGAATAAACCTGACGAATGAACACACCGAACAGCAGGGCACTTCGGCACCTTTCACTGCTGTTCGGTGTTTTCTGAATAGATTAACTATTGCTTCTCTATGGGGGATATCACTGTCGAACAGCACCGTACTCAATTTGTAAAACTGCCTGCTCGCTGAATAACCGAATGGCCCCGAAATGTCACCGTACGCTGAATTTCAGTGTCCGGTTACATTTCAGCAACATTTCGGAGCTCTCTGAATAACTACTTTAGTCTGCTAAAAAAAAGTGTCACCCACGATTTTAATAAAAGATGCAAATGTGCTATAAACAAGAAAATGTTATTAGTAACTCTATTGGAATACAAACTTACCTGCCATTGTCACAGCAAACACTTTAGATGAATCCTACTCTGCCCACTCACAATGGCTGATTTCAACTCAAAAGCAAACTCTTAAATGAGTCTAATAGAAAAAGGAAAGGGTATGGTTTGTTCTACAAAATCACATTAAAGGTTTCTCAAATAAGATCTCTAAGTTATTTAAAATATCAGATTTGAATATCAGATTAAATGTCCACTTACAATTATTGTTTTTTTTTGTTGCTGTTTTTGCTTCAGCAGCAATGACTGGGAACATTATAGAGCAGTCCTATTGAGTACAAATGGCTAAGGTAACTTGCAGAATAATTTCTAATTGTTCAGTATTTACAGCATATAGGATCATAATGAATTTAAAATAAATCAAATATAGGGAAAATTGTGACTTCCGCTGTTTTTTCCAAATAATTGCAACACATGCAATTTGTAGAATATATCTCACTTTCCAAATTGGCTATTTGGTCTAGATGGTTCTCTTCTCCTGCCAGTTCTCTGGATTTTCACCTTTCTTTGAATAGACCTGTATGTGTTTAGTATGTATGGCTAGTTCCCAATGCAACAGGGATAACAGCTGTTGCTTCATGAGCTTAATCTCATTAAGTAATGCTGCTACTAGGAGCTCCAGCAACTGCTTGGACTTTGGACAACAAGACACTCTCCCTGCATTTATCACAATGCTAATCCTAAAATCAGTAATGTGTTACTTGGTGTGAGAGTGATCTGTTAGTCTGCTCGTGTACTCTAGCGGCAATGGAGCAATTGAGCAATGTGCAGCAAAATGTATGTAATGTGGTAGAAGACATTTTAGCAATGATGTGTAGATATTGTGGTATTATTGGGTAATGTGGTGATTATATGGTTATAATGGGGCATTTTGACTACATGTATCATTATAAATATTCCTGTTTTATACCATCATTATTCTATGTACCGGCTGGGTGGAGTAGAGGTTATATCACTGCTCTGCGTGGAGAGAGCCTGTGGAGTCATGGGTTCAATACCGACGAGCACCTCTCCAGTAAGTGTCCTTGGGCAAGACACCTAACGGTACATACTCACCACCCAGGACATACTTGAAAATGAGAGAAATCTCAATGTATCCTTCCTGGTAAAATCCTTTCTCAAAAAAAAAAAATTAACATCATTGATAGTTTAATTGACTGAAAATGTTAAATGACAAACTTGCATAGATTAGAAATCTACACATTATTTTACAAAACATAAAAGAACACAACCTTGAGACGTCTTTTGCGTCAACTAATTTGCAGTGAAAGTAATAAATAACATAGTACTCATCCAGCAGTGATCAGAAATACAAAATATTGCAGAACAGTAAAGATGGTCTGCATGCACCTGAAGGATGTGGTTATATGCCTATTTCTTTGCCTAGGGAAACGCATCTGGTACAAATAGATGCCCAAGCTAAACACACTATTGAAAAACCTAATCCTAATACTTTTAGAGTTTAGTACTGTATTTTACTGAAGATGTTGTTAATGTAACAAATTTTACGTTGGAAGGAATAAACATCAATTTTAATCAGAATTAGATGTACTTTGTTGAGGGATGTATCAAAGCTGCAAAAGCAATAAAACTCCTAGTGATGTCTGTGTAACCTACAATACATTGTATTATAATTTGGTACATGTACAGCAAATACATTACTTTTGTTTAATGTAAATTACATTGCTATTTATATAAGTCTCACTACGTCAGTTATATCTGTCTTAATTTAAAGTCAACAAACTTATTTTGAAACTAGGAGAGGGGAGCGGTATCATTTATAACCGTAATATATAATTGTTATTAATCTGTTGAAAAAGAGCTGCAATTAGAGGCAGTTGAAAGGAGCAGTAGAAGCTTACTCTGGATGCTAACTCATAACCATGAATGGATGTTTGAATCCGCTATATATGAAAACAGCAACTCTGCCACTAAGCACATTTATAATTAATATTATGCAAACGTTAAACACCAAGATTATTTCAAGTTGACATAAATGCTGACTTTTTTATATGAAGGGAACCACTGGTAACCTCAACAGTATATGATTCCCCACATTATCTCGGCTGTTACAGCTTTATAAGGCTTGTTCAGAAGAAGACAAGTGGATGAGCCTTTTTCATTATTTCCCCCCCTGACAGTTAATATAACCCACTCTGAAATTAGTTGCCAGATTTTCATAGATGAATGGCAAGATAATTCTTTAGAAGACTTTATAATACATATTTATATTTCATTCTGCCTCTTACTTTCATCATTTATATCACAGAGAACCACACAGTTTACATAGTTTTAAATGTGTGTCTACACGTGGTCACATCTCCTACAATCAGCTGGTTGTACATCTATGAAACATTAAAGTATACTAAATTATGTATTAATGCGAAAAATACTTTTTTCTTGATTTTTTTAAAGCAGCGAGCTTTTCAAAATGATAATTATGAATATGTTTCTTCTTATTTTTAAGTCTATAAATAATGAATACCTTTTTTGCATGGAAGAGTCCTACATAACAAGCAAAGGTTTCACAGTATGACAGGTTGGTAATGCTTGTCCCAAGAGAGCACAAACTTCAACTAGAAAAGTTTATCCAAGGTCAGCGGGTGTTCTGTCAATGTACTTTAATTGACTACATCAAAGTGGAAAAAGAAATATTTTAGAACAAGTGTCCTGTTTTTACTGTGCTTTGTACATAACAAATGTAACAGCAACATTAATTAGATAAATCTGAAAATGCCTTCTCCATTCTGCAATCAGCCAAACTGAACACAGTCATATAATCATGTTTGCATCATATTTTTTAAATGTAATACTGTGATCCAGCAGTGTTTCTTCTTAATACTGAAAACACAGGAGATCAAACAAATGTGTGTGTGTTAAAAAATAAAACTTAGTACTAACGAGTAGAGCCATTACATATGACAGCTTACTCATTAACACTATCAACATAGTTTTCTATTCCAGCCAAGCCACTTCGTGACCCAGCTGTAACAGCTCCCTACTATAAATTAATGCTTCCTATACTTTGTATCGGAAATGTTAATGTATGGCCAGCCAGTAGCCAGAGAACAACACGTGATTCCAAAGTCACTTGTATTTCACTTCTTGAACCCGTTAATAAGGAAAATAAATTCTAGCTGAGAGACCATAGCAGTAAGGATTTTGCTTTTGCAAAATAACATAATAATAGAAAAATAAAAGCATTAAAAAATCGTGACACACCACTGGTTCCACTGTGGAAGTAGTACTCCTTGGGAAATGTGTTGAGCATGTTGTCTTATTATTTTTAACAAGCTCGCTATTTTTCTTTTTACTGCTACCTCATAGTAGCCTCATATTCCCCCCTTTAATTCTTATTAGATTGTAGTTAGCATATCAGGAATAATAGGCAGCATGAACAACCAAGGTAATAGTCAGACCGAGACAACTCGCTTTGAATTTCCTTTTTTGCATTGAATTTTCCTTAATGGCATTAGTGTTTGTATTTGTAATTCATTTTCTTCTGCAGTGCTTCTACATATATATAGACAGACTCTTTCTAGGTTATAGTAGGCAGCATGAACTCCCGAGGTGACAGTGTAAGGCAATAGTCTGTGATCTCTACATTAAATTACACATCTTGTGTTTGTTCTGGTTAGTATTTTTGAGGGGTCAATTTGGCATGGTTTTTGTTGATATTTGAGCTTACCATTTTGTGTTAATACTTATCCCTTAAATAATATATAGTTTCTGAGGGGTATTTCCCTAGAATTGAGAGTTGTACTTTAGTCTCAGTGTCTATTAACCCCTTCACTGCTGAGCCATTTCATCCCTGTGTACTGAGCTCATTTTGACCTTTATGTGCTCATCATGTATAAATGTGATTTGAAGTCATATTTTATTATAGGACCCTGACAGATTATACAGTTGTGTTCAAAATTATTCAACCCCCATTGAAATTGAGTGTTTTGGCCAGTTTGACATTGATTTTGATCATTCAGTCATCTTGCTTACAATTAAATCAAAGAGGCACGTGTAGGTCAGACAAATATAACATAACATTTATAATGAAATAACCACAAATGTCTTTTCTGTGCTCACATCATTATCAGTTTTATTCAACCCCCAAGTGACATTCAATGTTAGTACTTAGTACAACATCCTTTTACAGTTATAACAGCTTTTAAACGTGAAGCATAGCTTGACACAAGTGTCTTGCAGCGATCTACGGGTATCTTCGCTCATTCGTCATGGGAAAAAGCCTCCAGTTCAGTCACATTCTTAGGCTTGCGCACTGCAACTGCTTTCTTTAAGTCCCACCAGAGGTTCTCAATCGGATTTAAGTCAGGTGACTGCGATGGCCACTCCAAAATGTTCCAGCCTTTAATCTGCAACCATGCTCTAGTGGACTTGGAGGTATACTTGGGATCATTGTCCTGTTGAAAGGTCCAACGTCTCCCAAGCCTCAGGTTTGTGACGGACTGCATCACATTGTCATCCAATATCTCTTGGTACTGAAGATAATTCATGGTACCTTGCACACGCTGAAGCTTCCCTGTACCTGCAGAAGCAAAACAGCCCCAAAGCATGATTGACCCCCCGCCATGCTTCACAGTAGGCAAGGTGTTCTTTTCTTCATAGGCCTTGTTCTTCCTCCTCCAAACATAGCGTTGATCCATGGGCCCAAACAGTTCTAATTTTGTTTCATCAGTCCACAGAACACTATCCCAAAACTTCTGTGGTTTGTCCACATGACTTTTGGCATACTGCAGTCGACTCTTCTTATTCTTTGGAGACAGCAAGGGGGTGCGCCTGGGAGTTCTGGCATGGATGCCTTCATTACGCAGTGTGCGCCGTATTGTCTGAGCTGAAACTTCAGTACCCACATCTGACAAATCTTTTCTCAGTTCCTCAGCAGTCACACGGGGACTTTTCTCCACTCTACGCTTCAGGTAGCGCACAGCAGTCGAAGTCAGCATCTTCTTTCTGCCATGACCAGGTAGCGTTTCAACAGTGCCCTTTGCCTTGAATTTGCGAATGATGCTTCCTATGGTCTCTCTTGGTATGTTTAACATCTTTGCAATCTTCTTATAGCCATTGCCCTTCCTATGAAGAGTAATCACCTCTTCTCTTGTCTTCCTGGGTCATTCTCTTGACTTCACCATGTTTGTAACCACACCAGTAAATGTCTAGAAGGAGCTGAGTATCACAGTCATTTTAAAGCTGCCTAATTGGTGCTTATTATGCTTTATTGCTGCTCCGTGACATCCACAGGTGTTTTCAATACCTGATTGAAAACACTTGAATGAACCTCTGTTCTTCAGAGTGGTAGTCTTTAAGGGGTTGAATAATTGTGTCAATGAAGAATTCACAAAAGAAACATTTACTACTGTATTACAAAACCAATTGATGTCATTTAAGTTGCATATGGTTCTTTAAAAAGTCCTTGTAGGATTTCATTCTGAATACAATTACAAATGTACACTAAATTCCCTAAAACCCTTTACAGCATTGGGGGTTGAATAATTTTGAACACAACTGTATATCCTTTTTTTAGCAGACTCTGCTAATTCAAAATATATCATTATTATATGTATCTGTCATGTCGCGTCAGAAAGCTATAACAGAAAATGTAAAACAAATATAAAATTCCATTCAGATTTCATTCATTTGCAGCGTGTAAATTTTTTTATTTTCACTATTTATCATCCAAACCTTCATGGTTATATATTCTATGGAGCACTCTTGTTAAAAAAATTAGAAATGGGGACCTGTTACGATATTTTTCTGAGAAAATATGCAATTTTAATTGAAACTGAAAACAAACGTAATTTTTCACTTATTTTTTGTCACATTATGTTTTTGAATAATATGACTATATATAAAACACTGAACTTGTTCGCAGTAACAGATCTCACTACACCGACCGGCTCACATCTGTCAATTCCCCTTCCTTGCCAGACTCTCGTACCTGCCTCCAGTCCCCAAAGAGAATCGAAAAGTCACTGTACATTCGGTGACTTTTCGTTCCCTGCACTTCTGGCGATTTCGCAATCCTATTTTACCGACCCTGCAGTGTATTCAGCAAGCACTGCAGGGCCCCTGTAGTGCAGGGGAAAACCCACCGCAAACCAGCCGAACACTCACTGAAACCCACAGAAAACAGCTGGATTAACCACGCCGGAGAAAAACGACTACTCACCGACCACAGCGCAGAGCAGCTGCCGGAAAAAGCCAACCCGCAGACGAACGAGGTGAAAAAAAACAAAAAAACAGTACGCTTGAAAGTTTGAAATTTGAATCGCTGTTTGCAGAAAAACTACTGAATGGAGATGTCTGAAATTGTTATATGAGATGATATGAATGATAATAAAAAGGGCTGTTACAGAAAAGCAGAAAAAAGTTTGCCAAAAAAATCCCAAAAAATGCCTGGAAGATCCTATAAAATCTATAAATAAAACAGATCTTTTAGCGCAGAATAAAAAATAAACAATTTATTAGATATTGAATTAAAACGGGAATATTTTTAACATTGAAGCCTATGGGAATCGCCTGAATAAATATGTTGAATGAGACCACCGAACAGCAGGGCACTTTGGCAACTTTTCCCTGCTGGTTTGTATTCTCTGAATAGACAAAGCATTGCTTCTCTATGGGGGAGTTCACTGCC
The DNA here is from genome assembly GCA_009667805.1 of Leptobrachium leishanense. Taxonomy (NCBI): domain Eukaryota; kingdom Metazoa; phylum Chordata; class Amphibia; order Anura; family Megophryidae; genus Leptobrachium; species Leptobrachium leishanense. Next base: position 192,054,178 of record CM019065.1, read on the forward strand.
CTCGAACAGGCACCGTCTGTGCATGCAATTCGCCAACATTTGGCGAACTGCCTGCTTTCAGAATAGCGGAATGGCTAGGAAAGGTAACCGTACGCTGAATTTCTTGCATTTCTGTAACAACTGTAACAATTTATTGTTGTTGAACCCAGGACATACTTGAAAACAAGAGAAATCTCAATGTATCCTTTCTGGTAAAATCCTTTATAAATAGTTAAATAAATAAATTTCAGTGTTCGGTTACCTTTCGGGGCTAGATCGGCTCTCTGATAGAGAGCCTTGATAGCATCCCCCAAAAATAAGACGAGGCTGTGGATCTGGAGGATTTCAGGGTCAAAATGGAAGAGGTTTTATTGGGGGCAGGCACAGATTTTTATATCAGACATGGGTTATTTACATAGATACAAATCCTCCCCAAGAAAATGTTGTGAGGGTTTCTGATGTTACTGCTCCTTCTGCTTCACGACATTTGGGACATAATTAGACTAGCACAGATTATGGAATGAATATTTGCTCAAAATTCCTAGACACAACAGGGCAATGGCAATCGTTGGTGATAAACAAGATTACAGTCTAACAGCAGATAATGGGGCAGTGCTTGCCTGACAAAGCAGATTACCAAAACTACTGAAATATACAGCAGATATTAACACATTCTTGAGAGGGCATGCTGGAAGGCTAATCATATCAGCAGATAGCAACAGATACACATGGACAATAACATTATTCATACATAACACAGATTACACACTCTGCACACAAGAGAGGGCAAGGAAATAACATTATATAGAACATCAGGCCTGTACCTCCCAAATACATCTCCAGGTCCATGCACCTCAAATACAAAGTGACACATGTCACACTCGTGTTGTGTGGCAAATGAGAAGGTGAGTAACGGCAGTGGTATTGCTTATTTTATATGTGACAAATGGACAATGTTATTGGTTTGGTACAATTTTTTTTTTAAAAATTATAAAAAAACGTATTTGATGTTTGTGTTTTTTGACTAATGGAATGAATAAACAGTCCCTTTATTGACCGTCCCGGTTGTCACAACGTGCAAAGATCGCCCCGTCCCTGTGGTTCACCGCTCTGTTTACATGGGGATCCATGGAGATCGTTGCGATGGACGTCATTGGACAGCGCCGAGATCAACGTGCCGAGACGTATCAAGCTAGGCGGCTCCCCTTATACAATATAAAAAGACGGTATTGTATCGGGACGGTAATTCCCTCCCGTTTTTTTGCTACTGATGAAGCTTCTGGTAAGGCGCGAAACGCGTTTAGCTGCTTGCCCCATGCTTTTTTATCTTTTTAATATTCACCTATATATGAGAAATTAAAAGTCTTTCTTTGAAAGCCAAAAAAAAAAAAAATTCTCTCATTTGTTGCTCTGAGTATTCACCAGTTTGTGAGACGACTAAGGCTAGGGTCAGATGAGCGCATTTTGTACGTACTGTGCGTCCGTGCAGTACGGACGTACTTACTGACTAACAACAAGGTAGTGGCCACACAGTCTATATTTTTCACTGACGTATTTTTTGACTGATGTAGCAGGGAAAATAAGTTACTATGAAAAAACATTCTGTCTGTCAAAAATGCTAGACGTATAAATGCAGTCCGTCTGACCACGTTCCATCACTCAACACAAAGCTACACAGACGTTGCAGACCTGGCGCACTCAGCACGTCCATTCTAGCAGTATTACGTTCTTGCCTAACCTGCGTCCGTTTGCCGCCTCCGCCATGCATCCGCACGTCCGTGCGGACGTACTTCGTGTGTGGGGCTCCATTGGTCAGAATGCTATGCTGCCATGAACGTACAAATGTGCGGCAACACGGACGTGATAACTGCGCTCGTCTGACCCCAGCCTAACACCTGGAGATCCATACACCTGGAGACACAGGCAATCAAGTTGGCCCATTAAACACTTGAGAGGCGACCATATGAGAGCTGGAAGCTCTCGTAAACCGTGAGTGCCCACTTGGCTGTTAAAATATTTTTAATGTGATAATCATACACTATTACGCTATGTAGTATATTTTTTCTCTCTTTCTGAGGTATATACAAGATATTATGTGCATTCCCCTACTGAAAAAGTCTAAGGAGACTAAAGGAAAGGAACACACCTTTTCTGCTGTAAGGGAACACTTTTCTTTCTTTTTTGTTTTCCATTCACACGTTGTATTGTTCTTGTTATTCGGAGGAGCGCTGCCCTATTTGTGTGTACTTTATTTGTGAATTTGAGGTATTGGGGAGAATACCTTTCTTTTTGGGCTTAATATAGCGATCCCCCCCTTATGGTGTAAGCGCACTACCATCCATTGTTTCTTTATTTGTGTTTTTTTACATGACAGTTTGCATTGTCATGTTTGGTATCATTAAAAATGCCAGACTCTGACCTGTCGAAAAATGCCTAACATGACTTTGTGAGATGTAAAGAATGGAATTACAGGGGTCCAACGTTCCCCCGCTCTCCTTGCAGCAGTAAGGCGCCTTGCGTTTTAGATGGACCAATGATTAAGAACGCTTTGCATCTTCACCTCCACATTTGGTCCCGGCGTGGGAAATAAGAAGGTGAGATAGTGCAGCAGTACTGTTTGCTTTACATGGTTATATTTGATATCATTGGAAAGGCCAGACTCTGACCTTTCCAATGATGCCTTGCATGTCCCACTACCTGTTATGGTTCAGGAGATACCATAGGACACCTGTATCCCCACCATAGGAATTTCCCTGCTCAGCCAGGGCGAATACCTTTCTGACATCATCATGCCCATACACAAAGACGTTAGTGGGTGGGGGGACATCGCAGAAGTAGGGCTGACATCCAAGATTCAGATCAGTACCAAACCGTGTGGCTGCGACAATGCGCTTAGCGTGTCCTGCAAACCCTAGTGGGAAAAGGAGGGCGCTCTCGGTACGTCAAGCGGTTAATGAATTTACAATTAAATACATTGGATTACACTCCTAACCATAAATAACAGAGTTGTGTTTACTAGTAGTCAGACATTTTTTGTGCCATTCTTTTTATAATTTGTTTGTGGGTTCTTTGCATTATAACGAAAGACATATCATTTTTAGGATTCTGACCTTGCATTACGATTATCTGTTTGCTAATCATTGTTCATAGTGCTCTGTCTTGACCCTCCCGACCTGGGTGCTTAAACTTTTTAAAACCAGCTGGGGGTGTGTCTTACTGACATCACCCCATCTGATCCTACATGGAGCTCAGTAGTAGCTCTGTTTGGCAATCTGATGACGACACCTGCCTGGAAAATCTGTTATTACAGTAAGAAATACATTGGAAATATTTCCAAATATTCTTACTATATAATTAATTAAAAATGTTTTCCAAAAAAAATAATTAATCCCCGACAGTATTGTTTTTTTTTTAAAATCACTTGGTAGTGAAGGGGTTATGAACAAAAAATTCTACCTTTGCGCTAAATTGAAAGTATGCTGTATAATATAGGTTATTGATACATTGATATGGTTGATACAAGTAGGCAATAATACAATATCACTTAACAATATATCCAGGCAAATAATGCCAGGCCCAGAAAGGTAGATTGTGAAGCCATATTCCTAAACATATAAAGAAATAGGGCATTTAAAGAAATGATTTTAAAGAAAACAAACAGGCATCTGCCTTTAAAAAAAATCACAATAATAATTATAGGTTTCTTCAAGATATAGTAAACAAGTGGCTGTACTTGGAACATCTTTAAATAAGTGATTAACTCAAAACTAAATTTTGAATTCTCAAACTAAGTCTCCTTCTCCTTTCCCTAAGAGAGAACTAAAAAGTTGGGTTCAAAGTAATCACTCTCTGTTTGGCCCAGATGAATCATACGTTATTAATACTAACAGAGGGACATGAGCTCCTTGAGTTTTTAATATCTAATGATTCATCTGGGCCATGCAGGGACTGATTAATAACTTGCCCACTGATATATTTCACTTTTAATCAGTAACTTGTCGGAGATATTACAGGTAAGAAATTTATATGAGATATAAGAACCAATCGTCTATATTTCTCAGAAATTCTCCTAAATTCTTTTAATTGTATGTGTTTTGCTTTAAAAAATATAACCAACCAAACAACTAGATAAAAATATATATTTATTTATTACGTATATAAACAGTTCTTAAATCTCATAACATAATCAAAAATTTATAAAACACAACAACATCCATCAGCACACAGATTTCTAGCTCCCCAATATATGTATCTCCTGTTGCAGTAACTGCATATATGATTAATATCATTTACTTTATCAGTTAGTAACTACACACAGATGGTTAATAAACATCTCTGCTTAAAGAAAGCAATTAACATGTATTCCCAGCACCAGTTTAAAACAAGCTAGCAATCTTGTAGAGATATATGTATCTCTCTATGCTATGTGGATCAGCAAAAGATGAGCTATCACTTATTCTATTTCTAGAATAATAAGTAATAAAAACTTATTTAGTGAATCCTCCCCTAATAACGAGAATTAAGCTTCTAATCTTCTGCTTTTTATATTGTAGTTATAAATTCCTTGCTTCATTACTTCAATCACAGTAACTTCTAAATTCAATATATATATTTGTATATCAATGTAACAATTACTTGGGATAAAATCCTTATATCCGATTCTTCTTCATATCTCTATCTGCAGATTTAGAAATATTTTGAAGACTCTGGGTCTAACAGTACTTGAGATAACTCTCAGTCTATCTTATTGCAAAATATACTCCATATATATAGAATTACATTAATTCCTTAATTTTGCTTTCATACATTACCCGTCCAAGATCTGGATTCAATGTTTCTGTAGCTACAGCAGCAATATTCTTTGGATATAATGTATTGTTTTGGAATATGTGAAAATTATCAATGTCTGATAATATCTTTTATCATCTCCTTGTTATAAGTGAGAGATAAGTCAATGCATGAGAGTTAGAATTGTGCATTCCCATGAGGGAAAATTTAGGTGTGGTCCTAATTGAAGTGAGGTGTAATGTCCTGGAATCAATGCATTGTGTGTCCTGTCCTGAGATGATCTGAATGCTTGAACGAACAGTGCATGGCAAATTATAGTAAATTCTACGTCACTCTCTTATCTACCTCCTAATTTAAATATAATGTTTCTCTATGTAAATTCTCCATTTTATTCTTTAAAATGTAATATTTACTACACCACGAGATGGCAGTGTTGCTTTTCAAATAAAAAAATATTAAAATTAAAATTAATTTGAAACATATGACAGGGATCAAAGGTCAATCTGTCTTATCACTGTCTCACAAAAGAAACTTCTCTCATACAGACTGTCTGGAATTGTCATTTTTGATTTACTAAAATACTCCTTTATCAATTAACCACTTGGCTGCTAAGGACGCGCTCAGCGCGTCCTGTCAAGTGCACCTCCTGTGCTACGGAGCACGTCAGCTGGGTTTCTGGCTGATTGCTGACCCCCCCGGTGCAGGCTGACATCTAGCATGTCAGCCTGGCACTCCGGGACGCCGAGGGGGAAGATAGATGTCATTGCAGCGGCACAATGACATCTATTTCAGGCCCCCCCGCGAGTGTGGAGGAGGTGCCTGAAAGGGAGGGGGAGGTCCTTCGGACCTCTCTCCCTCCCGATTGCAGGGGACCAAAGGCTGAAGGCAGGCACGGTTTGGAAGGGCACAGCCTGTCCTTCCAAACTATGCCTGCCTTTAACCCCTTGGGTGCCGGATCATGATTCGGCGCCAAAAAGCGCCAAATCGTGATCCTCTCCCAGAGCTGGCCGACATCTTGGATGTCAGCCAAGCTTCCAGGAATGCCCCCTGACAACTGGCATCATCGTGCATAGCATGATGACACCAGTCCTGGAGTTAACCCCTAACTGCCACCAATGGTGGAGATAGGGGGTTCCAATGAACCCCCTATCTCCCGATCCGTGGCAGCTAGGACTTAATGTTTGGTATTGGTAGAGCATGGCCTTTCCAATGATACCAAACATGAGCATGTAAAAGAAAAAAAATTATAAAAAAAGTAAACAAGTTTTTTTGTTTGATTTGTTAATGCAGCAATATTGTTCCCATTTCAATTATAATGTGAACAATGATGCTGCACTAACGATTTTTGTATGCGGTGCATTTTGTTAAAAATAGCGAAATTTCCCCCCAAAAAAAAGTAACGAGACCCAATTTATAATTTTATTAACAAGCGCACCCCATAGAAAATATAACTGCAATTGCTCGCATGTTAAAATGTGAAAAAAAACACTTTACACATTGTAAATTATTGAAAATTCTAACTTTATTGCATTTTTTGTTATAATATACAGATAGGACATGACATATACATATTATAATGACATATTATGAATCTGCCGAGTCTGCCGGAAAGAACGATATATAATATGTCTGGGTCATATATTAAAATAAGGCTTCAAAACGCGGTTAAACATGATGAGCGAAACCAGTAAAAATGCGCTCAGCACAGAGGCGGTAAATGGCTCAGCAGCGAAAGGGTTAACATTCCTTTCTAGTTAAAACAGAATACATTTATTCTTCAGTTAAAATAACTTATTTCTATCCTTCAGTAATTATACTGTTATATAGTTCTACACTCTTCAAAATATTCCTTAATATTATTTTCTGTGCTACTAATATAGAATATATATTTATTATATTATATATTATATATATATTTTGATTATAAAAATATATTTTTGTGGATATATTTTTGTGGATAGCATAGATATACTTGCATATCTTTTAAACCTTAAATGTGTCTAGGAAAATATCTTTATTTCGAGGACAAACAAACCTATAAATTTGTCTGTGACATCTCGTAGCAATTAGACTGGCAATATATCAAATAAAGAAATTTTATCGTCTATAGCATCATAGTCTTGCAATTTAAACCTATATAACTCTTATAATAAACCTTCAAATGAACTTATATAAAAAAATTCATTTTAAAACTAGACGAAAGTTGAGAAAGACTTTACATTATAACAAGATGGCTACAGGCATCTATTTTGTGTTACTCTGAAAATCCCTAACAAACTTGTTCATGTGATTAGTTCACCTGTGCACAAGCAGGGAATTTTAAAAAAAACGGCTTTGCTACTACAACTTAAGACCAAACTACACTGCTCTTATTTATATCATCGGTCCATAAAAGGCAATTTATCGAACATCCACCAAAACATGGTGCAATCTTATAATCATTTAAGTGTTTAATGTCCATTAGGTTCCTGCTGGCTTTGCTGACAGTAATAAGCGGTCTCCTTATAGAAGGTCATATATTGCCATAGAGATATCAGGTAAAGAAGAGATGGTTTTACATTACTTTGTATGCTTTCTTTATGCTATTTATTCTGTAATGATATCAGTAAAATTTTTACAGTCCATATAATATGTAATCAGCTGATGAAACATTAAAAGGCCCTACTCCTGTCGAGCTCTGAGCTTCACTAACTTCATACTAATATTAGAGTGAGGGTAGCAACTTACTGTTAGTAAGAATTATCCATGATTGATTTTGTTTTCGAAATATCACTTAAAATAAAGAAAGTCTTAGAAAATGTAATACTTTCTCCTCACTCCACAATCTGTTGCATCCTCTCACAAAACTGTCCACATGATCTTTGGAACAGCACCTAAACTACAGTACATCAATTGCAAAATCCCCATCTATGTGTCAGGACAAGATCAAATGGCACGCTAACCACAGTCAATTCTCTCAAATATCCAGGTATGTGTTGAGACCCAAATCTATCCGTTAGCCCCCACATCGAAAAACTCATCTAAACTTTACCCCAAACTAGGTACCCTGTACAGAAACAAATCCTGCCTGAGCCACGCGGTAAGAAAGCAAATTGTACAACAAATGCTTATGCCGGCTATTGATTACGGAGATGTAGTGTATGCAGCTGCCCCGCAAACACACCTTCAGAAACTTACTACATTGTATCACAAAGCGGCAGAATGAGTTATACAATGTCCCACCATTGTGACATGTTAAAAGAGCTAAACTGGCCGCGCTGGAATCCAGCTGCACCCTTCACCTTTCCAACCTGGTGTTTAAGAGCTTCTCTGGGAAGCTGCCACCCTACCTGAATAGACTGCTTCCCCCAGCAGTTCCCTCCTCCTATGACCTCCGATCCAGGACCTGCACCTTACTTGCAATACCGCAATACAAAAAGACAGTGGCTCGATCCTCATTTTCCTACAGAGCACCGCAATTATGGAATAACCTCCCAGATGCCATCAAATCTTCCCCCAGGCTTAGGTCACTCAAGAGCTTTCTATTAACATACCTCAATACAGAATGCACCTGTAAACATGTAACATAATGACGGTTTCCTACATATTTATTTTCTGCGTAAATCTGTATTTTGTTTTGTTTAACATCTTACATGTTATTAGCATTGTATTTCTGTAACAACTGTAACATTTTAATGTTCTTGAACCCAGTACATACTTGAAAATGAGAGAAATCTCAATGTATCCTTACTTTATAAAAAAAATATATAAAAAAAGAGCACTGACATATAGTTCTCTAGTTTCCTTCTGCTGTCCCAGCATGACACTGCAAGATCCCATTCACATGATCTCACACCGGGCTTGTTAGTATTAATTAGCAGCTCCCAAACATGTTGAGTTGCTAACACAGCCGCTTGCTCATTATAGATTTAGTAATAAGGAGCTACTATGGCTAAACAGTTCTCTCTAAATTTTAGCATCTTGGGCTCCATATTGAGCCTAAGAGTTTTCAGAGGTTGTTTTAGACACTTGTCTCGGTAGAAAAAAATTAATCCTTCTCAAAGTGGAAAATTATGTTTCACCAAAACAATCTGCTACAGATGATGTTAACAAATGTCCCATTGCTATATGTATGTTTACGTAAACGGAGTGTCCCATCAATCCCTGAGCCGCATCCTCTTCTGGTTAGAGCTCCCCACATTATTGAGAAGTCTGGCGATTCACAGTAACTACAAGAACTGTGAAGAGGACTGTGTTTTGTGTATTTATTATTCTATCTCACCCATTGTACGATGCTACAGAACCCCTTAATAAATATTTGTAACTGTATAATTTTTCATTGTTATTCTGTTTTATGCCAATTTGAATACATCCTCTACAGCACTTTAAAAGGTCATCTGTTTAATCCTGGAATGCACCTGTAGAGTGTGTGTGCGTGTGCGTGCGTGCGTGTGCGTGTGTTTGTGTTCAATGAGACTATTATGAGACAAATATATACATTTGCAAGGTCATGGCAACAGAGAAAGTGAAGAAGGTTGCATGACCTCTTAAATCTGATGTGGGTGTAATACAGAAATTATTATTCCTGCATACTTTGCTACAAATATTCATTGAACTGGGAATAGTTGACAGACAGCATTCTTGCTGAACTCTATGTAAACTACAGAATTAGCTCTGCAATGTCCATCCTAGATTATGCTGTAAACTCTGCAGCAGCAATAACGGGGATTTTTCTGAAAGTATTGACATGCAAATAATAGTTATTTGTGTTAAATCCATTTTAGTTTTTGCAATGGTTTGATATAGTATGCATACATTCCTTAATATAAGATGCATGTGCACCTGAAAGTGTTCTTTAACCCCTTAACGCCGCAGGGCGTTCCATGCCGTCCTGCATTTGGTGGGCTTTAATGCCGCAGGACGGCATGGAACGTCCTCGGCATTAGGAGCCCAGCCGGCGGTAATACTTACCTCCCCGGCGGCTCCCACGCTGATCTGGCTTCGATGAAGCCTGATCTGCGTATTTTCAAGCCTCCCGGCGCACTGACGTCATCGCGCTGGCGCGATGACGTCAGTTTCAGGCGCCCCCCCCCCCGCCGGAGCATGGGGAAGCGCCTGGAGGGGAGGAGAGGGATCCTTCGGATCCCTCTATCTCCCCATCGCCGGGTGCTACAAGGCTGTGGCCAGCATCGCTGGAACGGTCACAGCCTGACCTTTCCAGCGATGTACGGGGGTTAACCCATGAGTTGCCAGGTCGCGACCGGGCACTAATTTGTGCCGATCGCGGCCTATTTCCGGTGGGGGCCGCCATCTTGGATGGCAGCCCCCACCTCTGGGTCCCCCCCCGCGTCAACTGACTCATCGCGCCATGCGCGATGATGTCAGTTAACTGGGGAAGTCCCTAGCTGCAAAAGGATTTCCTATGGAAATCTCTTGCAGGAGATAGGGGGGTTCTTTGAACCCCTTTATCTCCTGATCGGTGGCAGCTAGGGGGTCATGCCTGATATCGATGGAAAGGTCTGAGCATGGCCTTTCCAACGATATCAAACATGACAATGAAAAAGTAAAATAAAAGTGTAAAAAATAAAAATTAAAAAACAATTAATTAATTAATAAAAAAATAAAAAAGTGCTTTTTTTTTTTTTTTTGATGCAGCATTATTGTTCACATTTCAATTATAATGTGAACAATGATGCTTCACCAATGATTTTTTTTTGGGGGGGGAGGTTTAGCTAAAATCACGTAATTCCCCCCCCAAAAAAAAATGGGTTCCCAAGTCTACCCCATAGAATATAACCGCAAAGGATCGGATAATAAAATGTGAAAAAAAAACACTTTACACACTGTGATGATTGAAATTTTATTGAAAATTCACATTTTTTTACATTTTTGTTATAGCATTTTGGCAGGACATGACGTATATATATAATTATGATATATTATTAATCTGCCGAGTCTGCCGGAAAGAACGATATATAATTTGTCTGGGTGGTATAATAATACGTTACTTAAAACCGCGTTTAAACATGATGAGCAAAAACTTCAGCAAACTTCACTTCCGAAAGAGCGCCAAAGTCGTAAAATTACTCCCGTCCTTAAGGGGTTAAAATAAAAGCTAAATTCTTTCATGCTACTTAACCTGAACATTCAGTTTCCGTTTTGAAAAAGTCCCCCCAAAAATGATAAACACAATATCATTCTCGTTATTTTACAAAAAGGTGGAGTTTTACTCACCCACAGGAACAATAAAATTTATACAAGACATTCCCTTTAAAAGCAGTGTTTCGCAAACCTGTCCTTGGGACCCTCAACCAGGCCAGATTTTGCAGATCATCTTGAGGAAATGCAGACTGAATCCTGCAATCACTGAGCAGCAAATCATATCACCTGTGCTGTGCTTCAGATATCTGGCAAACCTGGCCTGTCAGCAGGTCCTGAGAACAGGTTTGGGAAACACTGCTTTAAAGGGATCATATTAAGAAGCTGTGTATAGAAAAAAGAATGTCTTCATTACTATGGCTTTGACTCTCTATCAGGGTTATTCAAAGAGATCAGAATGGCTCCTGAAAGGGAATTGAACACTGAAAATCAGCGTTCGGTTACCTTTCTTGGCCATTCGGCTATCCAGAGAGCAGGCAATTCGCCAAATCTTGGCGAATTGCCTGCACATACGGTGCCTTGTTCGAGGGCAGTGAAATCCCCATAGAGAAGCAATACTGCGGCTATTCAGAAAAAAAAAACAGCAGTGAAAAGGTTCCCTAAATGCCCTGTCATTTGGTGGTTTAATTCGGCAGGTTTATTCAGGCGAATCCCTTAGGCTTCAATGTTAAAAATATTCCCGTTTTAATTTAACCCCTTAATGACTCCTGACGTACCCTGTACGTCCTGTCCTCGGGTCTCCCTTAGACCCGCGGACGTACAGGGTACGTCAGCGGCGCCAAATCCCCCTCCCGCCGATACTCACCTCCCTCGTCGGATCCCACGGCGATCTGGCAGGGAGGAAGCCTGCCCATGTGATTTACATGGGCAGGCGAGGCTGATGACGTCGCCACGCTGCGTGGTGACGTCATCAGAAGGTGCCCCCTTGTGTTTCAATGGAGGGGAGGGGTGGGCTCCTTCGGAGCCCTCTATCTCCCCAACCATTGAAGCTAGGGAGATGCCGTTTGCACCGCTGGAGAGGGGAGAGCCTCCCCTTTCCAGGGGTGTATGGCATTAACAGTTTCGCCGCCGGATCACGTTGCGGCGCCAATTGGCGCCAAAACGCGATTCAAACCTGGAGGCTTGGCTGACATCTTGGATGTCAGCCAAGCCTCCAGGTCCCCCCCACCCACTGACAACCTCACCATATGTGTGAGGATGTCAGTGGGCCAGTTAACCCTCTAGCTGCTATGTAGAGATAAGGGGATCCTAAGGATCCCTTTATCTCCCGATCCATGGCAGCTGGATGGTCATATTTGCCATTATTTGAAAGGCCTGATTATGGCCTTTCAAATGATACCAAACATGACCAGTTTGGTTTTAAAAAAAAATTAAAAAAAAAATTAAATAAAAAAAAATATTAAAAAAATTAAAATAAAAAAATGTTTATTTTTAAAAAAGTTTTTTTTGTCTGGGGGGAGTTTAATTAAATAGGACCTAGGCTGTCATCTAAAAATAATTAGCACAAAATGGTCAGAATGAGCGCAGCGCACATAGGTGAACTGTCTCAGCAGTGAAGGGGTTAAAAAGCAAACGCATGTTAAAATTGGGTATTTCTAGTCTCGGGACAAAATTTTGAACCTATTTAGCCGGGGTCTTTTTGGGTGGTTGTAGATTTTGGGGATTAAATTACGAAAAAGTGTGTTTTTACCATTTTTTTCCTCATATTTCATATTTTTTTTTATAGTAAATTATTCGATATGATGGAAATAAGGGTATTTCTAGAAAGTCCATTTAATGGCGGGAAAAAGGGTGTATAATATGTGTGGGTCGAATAAACGAGTAAGAGGAAAATTTGTCCTAAACACTAACAGCGCAGAAACGTTAAAACAGCAGCGGTCACTAAAAGACGGATTTGTGTAAAACCGCCCGGTCACTAAGGGGTTAATATCTAATAAACCGTTGATCATAATATTCTGCAGTAAAGAGTCTCTTTATTTATAGATTTTCTTACGATATTTTAAGCCTTTTTTGGCATTTTTTTTAAAAACAAAATTACGATTTTTTTAAAAAATTTTTTTAACTTTACTTATTTTTTCTGTAACAGCCCTTTTTATTATCATTCCTGGGACCTCATATGTAAAATTTCAGACATTTTCGCTCAGTTTCTTTGCAAACAGCATTTCACTTTTCAAACATTCTAATTTATTCACTACATTTGTCTGCGGTGTCGGCTTTTTCTGGCGGCTGCGCTGCGTGTGATCGGCTCCTGCTCGGGTTTTTTCAGCGTTTTCCAGATCCAAATGTTTTTGCGGGTTTCTGTGTGCGTTCGCCCTCGTTTTGCAGTGGGTTTTCGACGGGTTTGCGGCGACCTTTTCCTGCAATTCGGGGACCCTGTGGTGCTTGCTGAATACACCGCAGGGTTGCCAAAATGGGATCGCCAAATCGAATTGAGGGGAACGAAATGTCACCGAAAGTGCAGTGACTTGTCAATTCTCTTTGAATAACCCTGTATATCTATATGGGCACAGCAGGATTTGCATCAGAGTGTGGCCAAAGTTGAAAATAATAGTGCATCAAATTGCAGCAAAATATTAGCTAATCACCAACTGCCAGGAAAAAAGTTGGATGTGGCGGTTGCACTAAACATTATAGCCCGCCACTCTCTTGAGAATCGGGATGATTGCATGCAAAATCTCACCACTTGAAAACCACCATTGCTTGTGACGGCTTTATGTGACGACTAAAATTTGTGTGTTTGTTGTGTATGTTGCATATTGGAGAGCACTTCAGACTGGGTTTTTAGCCTTCTTTCGGATCTACAGCAGGTGATATGTGAAAGGCTGAACTCGATGGACACACGTCTTTTTTCAGCCTGTGTAACTATGTGAATTCAATCAATTCCATTTTGAAGAACGCATATTAAATCCCAGATCACTAGGAAGCAGCAATGAGTCACACGGAATAATAGGTCTAGAAGTAAATTACATTGACAGATGTTAGGTTTGTGTCCATCTCAATCTATTGAATCTGTCAGTACTTTAACAAAGTGAGATGAATCAAGCAGCATTTTGTCACTTAAATGTTATTACTCAATCAGTCATAAAAGTAAACTTTGCCACACATCAAAGTACAAATAGATTAAACACAACAATCCAAACAATCATTTGGTAGAACAATCACATGCAGGTGAGATCAGTAGCTCATTGATGTGATGTTCTGTCACTTTATTTTGGCATTATAATGGCCGTATGTCCCTCTTTCTTGTTATAATTGGTATATTGTACTCTTACAATGCTTTCAGCACTGGCAAAGCATTCACAGAACATTGTTAATAATTCACTCAAAGCTTTCACATTCCAGTCTTGTCCAGTGAACAAAATGTTTAGCACAGTGTTAACAAATTTCTCCAGCATTCACTTCTTTTAAATCATTCTCAGAATGAAATGTTATCCTTCCCCACAGTGAACACAATCCCATTTGCCATACACCTATAAAGAACTCCCCTTTTAATACTATATGACACTGGATATGTTAATTACTTAGTTATCGATCAGTACTTACATTAAGTGAATACCGAAACATTCATAACCACTGCGGTTCTGTGATGTAATATAGTTCGGGGGTGTAAGGAGGCTTAAGGGCTGCATGTACTATTCATGCTTTTTCAAAGTATTTAATTAAATGCATATTAACCCTTTGTCCATCTATGCACTTGACAACAATCTTAATACTTTTTTTTGATAAATCACAAGGATACATGCATCGACTAAACACATTTAGCCTTTGAATTTTTGTATGTTTTTTGTCAAGGCTTGAATTGTACCAACATTCTTAAAAAAACATTATTTAACCCCTTCACGACGGGCAGGTGTCACTCGTCAGGCAGAGTTAATGACGGCCGGGTGAACAGGCGCTGCCGCGGGCCTCTAATTTGGACCACCCAAGCAGTCGACATGCGGCACGTGTCATTGACTGTAGGGGGACGGCCTGAGTTCAGACCATCTTTCTGCAGCCAATGACGCGTGGCGCATGCCAGCTGTAGGGAGGTTTTCTAGTGCAAGCTTATTGTACTTTGCACTCCCTATACTTAACATGGGGAGTGCAAAGAGAAAGGAGTAATTAGCGTTAGTCCTAACTGAAATGTTAGCCACAGTCTAAGGCTAGTGTCAGACGAGCGTCTTTGGAGAGCGGAAGGAACGTCCGTGAGAGTGGACATTCCTTCCACTCGACGCCCATCTGGCCGCCTCGCTGAGCGCTCTCCTCCTATGGAGAATTGCGCTTTGCAGCTCCGTCAACGTCGTCCTAGCGCTTTGTTGGAGAGGTTTGGACAATGAATTGTGAGGACAGAACTGCATCTAACAAACATTGAATGGTCTTTGGTAACACATGGTGAATATATCTCTCCATGGTGTGGTGATTGTGCCCATCAGTTAGGTGCTTCTGGTTTTACTTTGGTGCTGATTCATGGTCTCAGGTTTTATGGTTTTTATAATTCACTTTTTGGTTGTTTGTCTTGTTATGCATCCAAATAAAATTTATATTTCTGTATATATTATTCTGCTCACTTGACTTTGGATCACTGTGATCTAGTTTGTCCCTGGACTCCTACCTACAGTGCTCCTGTATCCTCTGTCTCTTGCTTCCTGTAACTCAGGTCTCCTGTCTCCAGTGGTTTCTCCAAATTTTCAGTCAGCCCTTTTCTTGCCATTCATATCTGCTGTCTTGTGCCTTCTGTGAGTCTTCTGCTGTGTTGCCCTAAGTGTCTCTTTGTGTCTTATTCTTCCCTTCCTTTATTTCTCTGACCTGACTCTTCGCTTAGTCAGACCCATTCCTGCCCTGCCCCTCTCCATTATTCTTGACCTTCAGCCTAAGCATCTGTAGCGCTCACTCCCGGAGGAGCCGCTGAAAATGAACCACGGGTCAGTCTCCCCGCACTAGGGAATAAATATACTCCAACACGCTGTAAGTTTTACAAGTTAAAAGGTTTACTAAAAAGGTTTGCAGCTCTTGAGACACGGTATATGCAGGAAGATTTACAGTACTTTCGTAACACGATAAACGCGTAGCGGTAAAAGAAACGAAAACACGAGAGCTTCGTATTTTCGGAAAAAAACCCTGACCGAGCAGAAATTTAAAAGATACGAAATTCAAGGAAAAACCGCGTAGCGGGACACAATAAAATACACAGTTCTCGTATCACGGTAAACGCGCAGCGGGAACAAAAAGAGGAAAAATTGTTCGGAATATAACTTTAACTTTGCCCCCTTGTATGGATTTGGAAAAAAACAACTGAGTCCTGCACAGGTTAAGTCCCAGAACGTGAAGTGGTGTGTATTCGTGTGTATAGGGTACCCGGGTACTTTTCAACTGGCCAGTGAGTTTACTTTAATGATGTCTTCGACTAGTCAGTTGGGGCCCTGTGGGTTTTAGAAGGAAAACAGCAGCGTACGCTCTTATTTACATACGGCCTTGGGGGCCTCTCACCCATCCAGCGCAAGCTTGAGGTTCCGCTGACCCAGGACGTCTCTCCGCTCGATATTGACTGGGGACGCCGACCACCGGATCTGTTGTCTGGCCTTCTGTCTGTCAGCCGCGACTCAGCCAGTTTACCGCCTGCTCCCCGTTTCAATCGACCGCGGTACTACTTACTCGAGGGGTCTTCTCTCCTTCTCTGCACTCGGATAGTATAGAGGGTGATGTCTGTATCCCGCAAGGCTGGGTGACCCAATCCTAAGGCCCAATCCACTCTGTCTGCGCTCCGGCCTATCTTTTGGTCTCTCCTTCTCTGTGTGTGCATCCACTCTCCTCTGCTCCCTGGCGCGCCCTGCCTGTTCTCCACGAGGTGCAGGATGTACAGCGTCTCCACAAACCCACCCACTTCCTGTTTCTTCGCAAAGCATGCCGGGACATGTAGTTCGAGTGTCCAGGGTCTTTAATCGTGATTGTCTCCATCTTGTGGCCAAAAATGGGTACTGCCACAGTAAACTTTAACACATCGCTACACATCTTTATGTATTTGGATTCAATAAAACCCGGTTCATAACCTATGTGCGTCTCTCATGTGTCGCTGCATCTTGGGTTCATTCCCCTGTCTGATTGCACACTCCTGACACTATAAATGCTGCAGAGGGCACTTTTTGACAAGCAAGCTTCCAAAGTTGCACAATGAAACTTCTAATTCATCAGTCAACATATTGTCACGGTCCCCGCCGAAGGAAGGGCAAGTACGGTGCTGTTTCCCTTCCAGAATCAGGTTCCAGTCCAGATCTTACCTCTGCCTGGTCTGGTGTCCAGGCATTCAGGGGTCCATTCCAGGTTTCCCCACACCTCCTCAGCGTCAGGTGTGGGCTGGGCCTGGACTTCCCATATAATCAGGCCTCACCTTTCAGTGGATGCTTCTGCATTGTCCTTCCTTGGAAGCCTCACTGTGTGCCAGTCCTGCATACTATGCACATTACCAGTCTGAGACCCCTATTGCTGTATCCTGCTGAGACCCCTTAATCATTGCATCCTGTGGAGACCACCTTCCTTGCAGTACCATGTGGAGACCACCTTCCTTGCAGTACCTCGTGAAGACCACCTTCCTCGCAGTACCCCATGTGACCCCCTCATTGCAGCATTCCTTCTACAGTCCTCCTATCCTGGACATTCCTTACAATCTCCATTTCTGGACTTCTACTCCCATCACTACTCCTGATCCACCTCCTGTGTATGACCATCTGCATGAATCTGACCATCCTCTTGCTATAGCTCTTGATATGGTTGTTGTTGTTTATTTTGCCCCCTGTGTCTTCTGGTCCACCCTCTGTGTATCCAGTAAGTGTCTTCTTTAGTTATTTCTGTATTCAGTGTCCAGTCCAGTACCTGTCCTGTCCACCCTTGTGTATTTCTGTATTCAGTGTCTGAATAGCACAAATGGGCTAACAGGACAGAGTCCTGTCCCGTCCACCCCATCTGATCAGTGTACCCTGCCCTGTGTATATATTATATCCCTCCAAACCAGCTCCTATACGTGTTTATTACTTATTCATTGTCCCCTTTCCTGGTTTACTTCTGTTCCTTCTTAAATAATAAACCTTTTATTTCTGGTTAAAACCCACTTACCTGCCTCTCAGTTTGTGTAACCACACCCTGGGCTCTTAAACCCCCGGCACCCTTGTGACGCATAACGTCAGTCAGTCAGTTATGCTGACTGATGAAGCCGCAAATGCGGTGAAATGCGTATTAGTACTTATGGTTTTTAATGATCAGATGCTATAAGCTGATTTTATTTTGTTATATTGGCTTAATAAATACATTTATTTATAGTTGGGAGCAAGAGTTTCTTTACTCCTCTCCTTTAATTCTATAGTTTGGGTGAGCGAGATTCTCATCAAGTGGAATTCCGTTCCTGTTAGAGACTGGGCTGACATCCAAGATGTGAACCCCCTCCGGGAGAAGTCGGCAATCTGGTGCTCGTTAACGGTATTGGCACCTAAGGGGTTAAGAGGGGCATCGCTGGAAAGGTCAGACTGTGACCTTTCCAGTGATGCCTTTCCTAATTTTGTACCTCTTGCCAATCGAGAGAGAGAACGGTCCAAAGGACCCCACCCTCCCCTTCAGGCGATCTCCCAGCACAAATACTCCAAGTGAACAGATCTACAGACGTGATCCTTGAACAAACATAAACGTGATACATGAACAGAATGGACAAGACAGTCGTGGACCAACCTGACATAGCAACTAAACTCAATTGGTTTCTGGACCAAAATACTGCTTAGTGCAAACACAATTATACTTTAAGTGAACAGATCTACAGACGTGATACTTGAACATAAACATAAACGTGATACACGAAGAGCATGGACAAGATAGTCATGGACAGACCTGACATAGCAAATAAGCTCAATTGATTTCTGGACCAAAATACTGCTTAGTGCAAACACAATATACTTTGATTAGAAACATACAGAGTAGGAACTTATGAGTTTATCAGCCTGCAGGGAAGGCCTTCAGTCAGTGACTGGATTCTGTATTATCCAGTCATACAGAGTGGAAACTCAGTTCAATAGCCTACAAGGCAGGCCTACAAGCAGAGCTTGGCTTCTGTATATCTCAGCTATACAGAGTAGGACTCAATGAGTTTATCAGCCTGCAGGGCAGGCCTTCAGTCGATGACTGGATACTGTATAGCAACGAAGTATACACAGATTCTAGACAGACAACCAGACAGTGAATATATTATGCAAGAAGCAGGACAGGACTTCAAACATGAAACTGGGAACACCCAGATACTTGACAGACAATATATACAGCAACAAAACAGGACATGACTTGAAACTAGACTCTAGAAGCACGCAGAACTGGATGCCTTGCGATTAGGACTCACAACCAGTTAAACGAACATCAGACATGAACCATAAGGCAAAACATAAACATGAACAAGAAGTACTCAGGCAAAAGTACACATGGGACAAGCAAGAACGTGGTCAGTAGGGATAGCCAGGTTAAAACGTAATCAGGGTCCTCGAACAAAAACAAGTCAGCAACAGATCAGTCAGAATGCTATCAGACTCCACTACACTTGACTTCACAACAGTTCAAGGAGCAACTCCTCTCAGCCTCTTTTAAAGGCTGATGGCTCCTTGCACTTATGCCTAGCTCCGCCCCCTCAGATGCCATGCTGCCAGCTCTAAGTACTGGCAACCGGCCAGCCATTGATGCCACCTGTCGCCTTGACCCCCCAGGAAGCGCTGCGGGGGCCAAGGATGTAACAATTCCCCACACATTATGCACAGTGAAGGGGTTAAGTGTGTTTAACATGACTTCCTATACTTTAGGTTGAATTTCCTTTCGTACAATCTAAGGCTAGGGACAGATGAGCGCATTTTCTGCGGCCACCGTCAAAATGTACGTCGATGCGTGCGCACGCATTTTTTCACGGAATACGCTTAAGTGGTCAGACGATGCGCAATTCTGGACGTATTTCATGACGATGGGGTGAAAAGAAGTCTAGGGAAATCCGGCTGTTTGAACGTTATGTTGGCCGCACACTAGCAGCGTCTGACGTCTCCTAATCACGCACACACGCTGCTATGCGGCCGCAGCGCACTCTGTACGTCAGTACCAGCGGTTTAACGTTCTCGAAAAAATGCGTTCATTTTCCACTTGCGTTGTGCAGCCGGACTTTTGTGCGACCGTACTTCGTATATTGGCCGTCATTGCCCGTCATCTGCTGCTAGCACGGCCGTAATTATGTGCGCCAGAACGCGCGTTCGCACTGCCTCAGTCTGACCCTAGCCTAAATGGGTGACCTCGTGTCCTGTGTATAGTCCTCGTAGGCTAGGGTCAGACTGAGGCAGTGCGAACGCGCGTTCTGGCGCACATAATCACGGCCGCACTAGCAGCAGATGACGGGCAATGACAGCCAATATACGAAGTACGGTCGCACAAAAGTCCGGCCGCGCAACGCAAGTGGAAAATGAACGCATTTTTTCGAGAACGTTAAACCGCTGGTACTGACGTACAGAGTGCGCTGCGGCCGCATGGCAGCGTGTGTGCGTGATTAGGAGACGTCAGACGCTGCTAGTGTGCGGCCAACATAACGTTCAAACAGCCGGATTTCCCTAGACTTCTTTTCACCCCATCGTCATGAAATACGTCCAGAATTGCGCATCGTCTGACCACTTAAGCGTATTCCGTGAAAAAATGCGTGCGCACGCATCGACGTACATTTTGACGGTGGCCGCAGAAAATGCGCTCATCTGTCCCTAGCCTTAATGAATAGGTTTCCAGACAATGGTTTATAATGGCCCCGTATATATTTATATAAGGTTATCAGATCCCCTCTAAGGCGACGTTTCTCTAAACTAAACAGGTTTAAACTTGTTAGCCTTTTCTCATAACTTAAATCTTCCATTCCCCTTATTAATTTAGTTGTGTCTGCACTTTTTTTAGTGTCATAATATCTTTTTTTTTTTTTTTTTTAAAAATACAGGTGCCCAAAATTGCACGGCATATTTATAAAGAGTCAAAATTATGTTTCCATCCTGAATTACCCTATTAATGCATGCCAATACCTTGCTGGCCTTGGCAGCTGCTGTTTGACATTGCACATTGATACTTAGTTTGGAGTCTGACTATTCCCAAATCCTTCTCCTGCTTTGATTTCCATAACTTTGTACCATTTACAGTAGAAGTTGCTGGTGTGACTCCAAAGTGCATAACATTGCATTTATCTACACTAAATTTTGTCTGCCATTTGAGTACACAGTCCTCCAATCTATCTAAATCCCTCTGCAGCGAAGTAATTATCCTACTCACACCAAATTACTTTTCCTAGGTTTGAGTCATCTACAAACACTGACACATGAATTTTGATGCCTATTTCCAGGTCATTTATAAATACTTTGAATAGAAGTGGTCCTATAACAGACCCATGAGGGACACCACTTACCAGTGGTGTCCATCTTGAAAACCTCTAGGCACCAGGAACATTTAATTGAATTGAATTTAAATAGTCATTGGTCTCTGAATGTCCTCCCTTTCTCTACCCTCTAGAAAAGTGGTTTCCAATCCTGCTTCTCAGGTACCCCTACCAAGCCAGGTTTGCTGAAGCACATGTGTTATGATTTGCTGCTTAGAGATTGCAGTATTCACTCTTTATTTCCCTAAGGTTATCCTTAGAGGGACCTGAGGACCGCAGTTAAGGGATAGTCTAAAGAAGTTATTCCTAAAACTCAGGAGAGCCCAATTGAAGGATGAAATTTTGCTGTAGTTGTTGATGTGCCAAAAAAAACTGCACTTTGAAAAACCTTGTTGTTCTTTCTCCACTTCTTATTTAATCCCATGAGGCTGTGAAAGCCTTCTAAAGTGGAGATCTTCTGGATACCCAGATGGCTGTCAATGAGCTGGCTCTGGACAGCCTGCTAGGAATTCGTTTAGCAGTTTTTGCAAATCTGCTTGTTCGATAACTCTCATTTCAAAAGCATTGAGTCATTATTAGGTTAAACGTGCACTCGTCAAAGCAACAGCTTCTGCTGCAGGTTTTGCACAGCTGATTTTCCAAGGCCTTTGAAGCGTTGAAAGGAATCAGATGTGCTGCGTGCTAGGTTCGCACACTCTCTCAGAAACCATCTGCTTGGAAGTGCACAACGGAGACTGCAGAATGGGAAAGGGGGTAAGATAAAGCAGGGGTGCTCAACCTTGGCCCTCCAGATGTTTCAGAACTACATCTCAAATGATATTCAGTCATACAGAGTCTTGTGGGAAATGTAGTTCCAAAACCTCTGGAGGGCCAAGGTTGAACACCACTGGTGTAAAGCAATCCAAGTAACAATAGAGAGAAGAGCAGGAAGAGTTAATAATTAACCCCTCTGGCCCCATCCCTGTTTCTAGCCTAGAATATTCCTTAATCACACTTTTTTTCACACCATCCCACTAAAGACATACGCTATACAACATTAAAGTGGCAGGTATCACTTTGTTTTTAAATTACAACTTCTGCTATTAAATTACTAGATTTATCTTGAATCCCAGAAAATGTGTGGTTTTTTTAGTATCTATATACTAGCAAACGATTGGAAAGAAACCAATGAGTCTCCTAGTAACCACCAGAATGAATGAAACATCAGAGCAATTGAACACACATCTCTACTGTGTCATTATTCAATAAGGGACTAGCTGTAGAATATGATCTTTGGTACAAGCAGGGTTTTTTTATCTGCCGGTATGGGCCGGTTCTCAGTACAGGCACATACCGGCAGGGCAGGCACTCATTTTTATAACAGACTGAAGAAGGTAATCTGCTCAGTGACTTTTTTCGCCATTTATCTCTGGACAAGCGGACTTGTATGTATTAATGGATTGTTCTTCTATGTGGCCTTTTTTCTTTATCAATATGTTTAATGTTACATTCCATGTAAGGTTTTTTAGAAACTTTTTGTATTTGGCCTTTATAAGAGTATATTCAGCATAGTTATTTATTTTTACATTTTGATGAGTAGACAATAAAGATATATATATATATTACCCTTTCGCACTCCCTTTTTAGTAGATATATTAATCAGACCTATACCACTCCACCATATAAATATATATACCAACTACAGCCGCTGGATACGGGAATATTCCTTTGGAGAGGATCAGCTAGAGTCAGACACCCACCTATATGAGAGTGTCTACGGCATGCGATATTTACCAATTTTGATCTCAAACGTTTCTAATTCAGTATTCAACTAATCATAATATATACAACAAAAAATAGTTTATCTGTGCTGTTACTCACAATCACATATACCGTATGCACTCTAAAGAAAAAACTATTTTTTGTTAACTGACCATAAGGCTAGGGTCAGACGAAAGCAGTTTTAACGTGCGTTTAGACGCACGAAATCACGGCCGTGCTAGCAGCAAATGACGTCCAATGCCGGGGAACACACGAAGTACGGCCGCACGAAAGTTCGTCCGCGCAACGCAAGTGGCAAATGAACGCATTTTTTCTAGAACGTCAAACAGCTAGTACGGACGTACAGAGTGCGCTGCGTCCGCTAGAGGCGTGTGTGCGTGATTGGGAGACGTCAGACGCTGCTAATGTCCGGCCAACATAACGTCCAGACACAAAAAGTGTTTTATTGATGATCCGTACAAAATCACGTACGAAAAGGCGCATCGTATGACCGCTATCTCGTATTCTGTGAAAAAATGCATCTATTCGTTCGAACGCACTTTTTCACAGACAACGCGAAAAATGCGTTAGTCTGACCCTAGCCTAAAAGTCTCACAATGACCTGCCACATCAAGGCAACCTTTCAAGGTGGGTCTTAACGTAATGCAATACACATACACAGTTTACGCTGCTGCACAGGTAAGGAATAAAGTATGAGACTTCATTTTATATATATTTAATAATAATAATATATAGTTCAGATAAAAGCCACAAACCGATAAGATCTACTACGCAGAGGTTCTTTCCAGATTAACATGTTTTGCTACTGATTATGTGGTTAAATGCATACGTTTTACATATAAAAGGCAAATAAAATATTTATTCACTCTCTAGTGTGTAATAGCATTTTATTTTTAACAGAATCTGTCAAAAATATAAGCTCAAGATATAGGCAACATTTGTTGTTCTCTTAAATTTCGGTCAGTAGCAGCTAAATATTATAAAATATTTATATTACACAGGGAATTCTGGAAGTGTCTGCAACTAAAATCCCCAGCTCAAGACAATGACTTCTATTTATTTTTTTCAAAGTAAGATAGACTTGGAGAGAGAGACATTTCTTACAAGTTTTACAGTTGCTATTGAAATGTATTCTGGATAGTTATCAATTATTATGCTTAACTTGATAAATAACTGTATTCCCACAGTTTTTCCTACATTATATATGTCACTAGAGAGCAATATGTCCCAGCATACAAATAATCTATCATTATGAAGCAAATTAATAACAAAGTGAAATGGATAATGTGTTTTTCCCCCACAAATGTTTTCATTAACATTTTGACATACCGTCATATGGCCCCATGACATCAAAATGAATAAAACTCCAATAACAGTAAAAAAAAAAAGTTAAAGTTCATGAAAGGTGTCAGGACACATAAGGCTATTGTGATTAGGAAAGCAATGCTTGAATCTTTTTTATATTCTCCAATAAAACCAGCAATCTATATAATTATCGGAAATCTCTTCGTAGAAAACCTGTTTTGTGTGAAAAGTTTTTAGGACTATAGGAAAACGTCGGTGTAGGTGGGACACTCCTAGACAACTCAGAAAAGGAGATTGAGATGTGGTGAGATTGATTTGAAGAAAGTGCAATCGCGAAGGATATGGCAAAATCTTGACTTGTGGGAATATAATAGTAATTTTAACATGATGTAAAAAGTGACTTTCAGAAAAGGTAAAGTTCTGTAGACTGCACTAGATGAAGTGGCAGTGAATAATGACAGGTTGCACTACTTTAACTGACAGCGAAAAGAGCAAAGTCAATGTTAGCAATATTTGTATTCCACTAAAATAAATAACTTGTGGGAAAGTGTTTACCTCACAACTCTTGACTACATCGAATGAGGGTGGGGGCTGTGTAGTAGACATGTGCATTCGTTTTAGTACTAAAACGATTTAGTCCGAATTTTGGGATAATTTAGTTTTAGTATGACTCAAGAGAAACGAAACTGCTCAGTACAAAAAACGAAAGAAACTAAAATAAAATGCACTACATTTTAGTTTCAGTCCTTTTTGTGATATTACATTGATGAGTGAAGGAGACCAGCAATGAAGATCGCAACATCGCAACATCCGAAGTTCTGCACCCTCCACATGCCAATGCAGTAGGATGTTCTATACAGAGAGTGGCATTAATTAATGCAGGAGTATGTTCTATACATTATACAGAGAGGGGTATTAATGCAGGAGGATGTTATATACATTATACAGAGAAAGGTATAAATTGAGGAGAATGTTCTATACAGAGAGGGACATTAATGCAGGAGGATGTTATCTACATTATACAAAGAGGGGTATTAATTAATGCAGGAGGATGTTCTAAACATTATACAGAGAGGAGCCTTTTTTTTTTAGCCCTTTAAATCCAGTGGCTGTGAGCGCTGAGATCGGCTGCTTGTTACATTATATCTCAGTACAATGTATCAGGCTCAGTTGTTACAGTAACTGACTGTAACAGCTCTCAGAGTTTCAGTAAAACAAGGAAATAATATTGTTCTAACCTCTTACATATAAAAATATTATTTACTGGTTTTACAGAAACTCTGAGCGCTGTGATGAGCAGCAGTCAGTTACTGTAACAGCTTTGCCTGACACGGGGCAGTATTACAATGTTGGTGCTAACTTAACCTGTTGTAAACTGAAAACCTCCATAGGCTATAATGGCTCTGGGAAGGTTACAACAGCTCTGGTTAAGTTAGCACCAACTATGTAATATGGCCCACATTGTGCTGAGAGTGAGAGATACTGTAACAAGCAGCGATCTCAGCCCTCTGAGGAGCCACAACAATAGTAATTGTATTCACTGGTTTTCGGATGAACGAAATTAGTTTTCATACTAAAGAACTGAAAACGAATTTCTTTAGCAACTAAATAAATTGCATTTTATGACTAATCCATTAGTTCAAAACGAAATTTTGTGCTGTGCACATGTCTACTGTGTAGTATTAAAAATCAACATATATAGTTTATTAGAATGAATGTATATCTAGAAAAGAAAACCCACCAAAAATAAAAATATATAATAATAATACTACAATGTGAAAGTGTCTTAGGTTCTATCTGCACCCAAATATTTATCTTAAAAAAACTTGTCATTATTAAAAAGTGCACATTCCCATGTCACAAAGAATATACAGAGTTGAGATTGGACAAGGATCCGCTGTGCAATGCTGGAACCAAGCTGAACACGTAGTGGTTGGACAAAGCAGGAACTAGGCTGTACACATGGTGGTTGGACAAGGCAGGAACAAGGCTGAACACACTGCAGGCTTGGATCGCAGGACACACCGCAGGATTGGATCACTGGATATGCTGCAAGCTTGGATCCCTGGACATACTGCAGGCTTAGAACACTGTACACAATCTGGAGGACAAGCACTGACTCCTCACTGGGGACTCAAGAACAGAGCATATCTAGAGGGCACACCGCCCCTAAATACAGAGTGAATCAGTGCTCTGCTGATCAAGTGGTCGGAGATATGGCTGGCTGCAGGGAAATCCTGGACTGGATCATTGTCACATATTCCTTTGCTCCCTACACGCAGACACTGTCTACCTTCACTGCCAGTCTTTAGAATAGCCAGATTGCTAAACGCAGGACAAACACACAGAATAAACAAAATTAGAACAAGCCGAATTTAGGAATCAGAACATATAATCAAACAAAGCCAGGGGTCAGAACGAGAACGGATAATCATACAAAGCCAGGTGTCAGAACCAGAATGAATAGTCAGACAGAGCCAGGAGTCAATACATAGTGATGGGAATCGAAAGAACAAGAATTGCACTGAACAATAATGAACCACGATAAGGCAGTGAGAATCATAGAAACATAGAAATTGTCGGCAGATAAGAACCTTTCGGCCCATCTAGTCTGCCCAATTACATGGATACTTTACCTGGATTTATCTTTTGTTTAGGATAGCCTTATGCCTATCCCATGCCTGCTTAAATTCAATCATTGTTTTGGCCTCTACCACTTCTACTGGAAAGCTATTCCATGTATCCACCACCCTCTCAGTAAAATAATGCTTCCCGATGTTACTTTTAACCCCTTCACTGCTGAGCCATTTAACGTCTAAAAAAAAAAAAACGTTTTTCTTTTTTTATTATTATTTTTATTATTTTTTTTCTTTACTTTAAACATGGTCATGTTTGAAATCATTGGACAGGCCATGATCTGGCCTTT
This sequence comes from Leptobrachium leishanense, assembly GCA_009667805.1. Taxonomy (NCBI): domain Eukaryota; kingdom Metazoa; phylum Chordata; class Amphibia; order Anura; family Megophryidae; genus Leptobrachium; species Leptobrachium leishanense. The sequence goes on from CM019065.1 coordinate 192,081,462, forward strand.
CTAATGATACCAAACATGACCCTGCTAGCTGTCAACAGTCGGGAGTTATCGGGGTTCAAAGGAACCCCCTATCTCCACCCCATCTTTCCTTAGGAGTCAATCAGGATGTTCCCCACACGTCCTCAGCAATTAAACCTTTACCCCTCTAATCTAAGACTATGTCCTCTTGTTTTGCTACTTTGTTTCCTTTTAATTATACTCCCTTCCTCTACCTTGTGGATTCCCTTTACGTATTTCAATGTTTCTATCATATCTCCTCTGTCTCGTCTTTTTTCCAAGCTATACATGTTAAGATCATTAACCACTTGGCTGCTATGGATGCGCGTCCAGCCAAGTGGTTCTCCTGTGCTATGGACGCGCTGAGCGATGACATCTAATTCAGGCGCCCCCCCGCATGTGCGGACGAGGTGCCTGAAAGGGAGGGGGGAGGTCCTTCGGACCTCTCTCCCTCCCAATCGCCGGGGGGCAGGGGGTTAATACAGGCACCGTTTGGAAGGGCACAGCCTGCCCTTCCAAACGGTGGCTGTGATTAACCCCTGGGGAGCCGGATCACGAATCGGCGCTGAAAAGCGCCGGATCGTGATCCTCTCCTGGAGCTGGCCGACATCTTGGATGTCGGCCAAGCCTCCAGGAACTCCCCCTGAGAACTGGCGTCATCGTGCATAGCATGATGACGCTAGTCCTGGAGTTAACCCCTAGCTGCCACCAATGGTGGAGATAGGGGGTTCATTGGAACCCCCTATCTCCTGATCTGTGGCAGCTAGGGGTTAATATATGATATCGTTGGATCGGCCAGAGCATGGCCGTTCCAACGATACCAAACATGAAAATGAAAAATATTTTAAAAAAATTCTAAGAAAAAAATAAACAAGTTTTTTTTTTTTTGGTTTTGTTAATGCAGCAATATTGTTCCCATTTCAATTATAATGTGCACAATAATGCTGCACTAACGATTTTTGTATGCGGTGCGTTTGTTAAAAAAAGCTAAATTTTCCCCAAAAAAAATGTAACGAGACCCCATTTCTAATTTTTTTAACAAGAACATCCCATACAAAATATAACCGCAAAGGATGTTAAAATGTGAAAAAAAAACACTTTACACATAATAAATTGAAAATTCAAATTTTATTGCATTTTTTGTTATAATATACAGACATGACATAATGTATACATATAATAATGACATATTATGAATCTGCCAAGTCTGCCGGAAAGAACAATATATAATATGTCTGAGTCATATATCAAAATATGGCTACAAAACGTGGTTAAACATGATGAGCGAAAGCGGTAAAAATGACCTCAGCACAGAGGTGTGAAAACCCTCAGCAGCGAAAGGGTTAAGCCTTTCCTGGTAACTTTTCTCCTTCAAGCCGTACACCATTTTAGTAGCCTTTCTCTGAACTCTCTCTAAGATGTCTATATCCTTCTGGAGATACGGTCTCCAGTACTGCACACAGTACTCCAAGTGAGGTCTCACCAGTGCTCTGTACAGTGGCATGAGCACTTCCCTTTTCCTACTGCTAATACCTCTCACTACACAACCAAGCATTCTGCTAGCATTTCCTGCTGCTCTATTACATTGACTACTTACCCTTAGATCCTCTGAAATAATAACCCCTAAATCCCTTTCCTCAGATGTTGAGGTTAGGACTGTATCAAATATTCTATATTCAGCCCTTGGGTTTTTACGCCCCAGGTGCATTATCTTGCACTTATCGACATTTAAATTCAATTGCCACAGCTCCGACCATTCTTTTAGTTTACCTAAATCATTTGTCATTAGGCTGATCCCTCCAGGAACATCAACCCTGTTGCAAATCTTTGTGTCATCAGCAAAAAGACATACTTTACCATTAATACCTTCTGCAATATCACTAATAAAAATATTAAAGAGAATGGGTCCAAGTACTGACCCCTGAGGTACCCACTGGTAACAAGACCTTGCGCCGAATAAACTCCATTTACCACAACCCTCTGTTGCCTGTCACTCAGCCACTGCCTAATCCATTCAACAATATTGGAATCCAAGCTCAAAGATTGCAATTTATTGATTATCTTTCTATGCGGAACAGTATCGAAAGCCTTACTGAAATCTAAATAAGCAATGTCTACTGCACCACCTTTGTCTATTATTTTTGTTACCCAATCAAAAAAATCAATAAGATTAGTTTGGCATGATCTCCCTGAGGTAAACCCATGTTGTTTCTGATCCTGTAATATATGTGTTTTTAGATGTTCAACAATCCTTTCCTTTAACATGGTTTCCATTAATTTCCCTACTACTGACGTAAGACTAACTGGCCTATAGTTCCCCGATTCCTCCCTACTACCCTTCTTGTAAATGGGCACAACATTTGCTAATTTCCAGTCTTCTGGGACGACTCCCATTAACAGATTTATTTAACCAATCCTTGTTAACGGTTTTGCTATTACACCACTGAGCTCTTTTAATAATTTAGGGTGGATCCCATCAGGCCCCATTTGTCTTTAGACAGCTGCTGTAGAACCTCCTCCTCTGAAACGTCTCTTTAATGTTTCCTCCTAACCGAGGTCCCTTTCCTTCCTTTTCTTCTGCAAGGACTGAACAAAAATATTCATTGAGGCAGTCAGCGAGATTTTTATCCTCTTCTACATACCTTCCTTCCTTTGTTTTTAATCTAACTAATCCTTGTTTTACTTTTCTTTTCTCGTTTATGCATCTAAAAAATGTTTTGTCCCCCTTTTTTACTGACTGAGCTATTTTCTCTTCTGCGTGTGCTTTGGAAGCTCTTATAAATTGCTTTGCCTCTTTCTGCCTAATCTTATAGGTTTGCCTATCCTCTTCACTCTGAGTTGTTTTATAATTATTGAATGCTATCTTTTTGTTCTTCACTATTTTGGCCACTTCTGCAGAGTACCACAGTGGTTTCTTCCATTTTTTGTTTTTGCTAACAAGCCAAATGCAATTGCCTGTGGCCTTCAATAATGCCTCCTTTAAAGAATCCCATTTCTCCTGGACTCCCTTTAAACTCCTCCAGTCTGATAATGACTCATTCACACAAAATCTCATTTTAGAAAAATCTGTTTTTTTAAAGTCTAAAACTTTTGTTTTTGTGTGGTGCAGCTCCATCCCTGTTCTTATATTAAACCACACTGACTGGATCACTAGATCCCAAATTGTCACCTACAACAACGTCTGATACCAAACCTCCATTTGTGAGTATTAAATCCAATATGGCCTCTTTACGGGTCGACTCCTCAACTACTTGTGTTAGAGATAATCCCAGTAGGGAGTTTAGAATATTTGTACTCCTGGTCCACCCAGCTATTTTGGTTTTCCAGTTCACATCAGGAAGATTAAAGTCCCCCCCTGATAATAACTTCCCCCTTCATTGCCATTTTGGCTATTTCCTCAACCACAGATTATCTAGCTCTTCTACTTGTGTAGGGGGTCCAGGATAATTTACTGCTTGGATTTTAAATCCGGCGAGCTTTGAATCATCATGTTGCCACGTTACTGACCTGCGGCCACGATTCCCAGCTACTTCACTCTGTGGCCAGCCAATAAGCAGTGTGGACGGCGCTGCTGGCTACAAGGCATCCGATGGGGGAGCCATGACCATCATATTAATGGATGGACCTGGGAAGGGTAAAATCTGGCCTAGATCAGTAGAAACAAGTGGTTTACAATGTACTCCATGGGGTTTCAGGCTGAAAGCATGACAATTAAAGCTTCCAGACCTGAAAAGAGAGTTATACTCCCGAAAGCTTGTCTTTCTTTTAAATGTAACCTTAGTCCAATGAAAAAGGTATCACTATGTACTGATATACTCTGATAGATCATCCGTGTATACCAGTGTGTAGTGATACCTTTTTGATTGGACTAATGTTACATTTAAAAGACAAGGTTTCGAGAGTATAACTCTCTTCTTCAGGTCTGGAAGCTATACTGAGCAAAATCATAGAAGTGATGATTTTGCTCAGTATAATGTATACAAGAGAAACACAAAGCACGTGTAAGATATCAGCAACATAAAAATAAATACAATAAGGACATTTCATTTTTTGGTGGTAGTGGCCCTTTAAGTGGATGGAACAATATGCTAGTAATATAGACAGTGGCATGACTAATAAATCTGTAAATAGTACAAAAGATTCCACAGACTTCCAGAGAAGTCAAAAGCTGTAAAAACCTAATAAGGTTGCGTGTGCTTTGTACTCTTTCCGTTGGACAACTGTCCTGTGCCAAGTTGTTACTATTCACTGATAACACAGCATAATCTAAATTACACCTTGGCTTTTAGATCAGATTTTAGACACATCTCATGTATACATTAAAATGTTTTGCTCATAATTATAAAACGTGAAAGACTTAAATTTCTTTTTGTGTTAGTTCAGATGTGCATACTATTTAGAGTGCAAAAACAAATAGGAGCAAAGGATTTAATTAAACTTTTGTAATTAAATTGCTCAGAAGGGAATGTTCTGGGATGTAACATGTGGTTGATGGCCCTAAGGCATGATTTCATCTTGTATCTGCTAATTTTGCAGTAAATTACATAGATTGTACGCCTTTGGAGTCAGCATAAAGTATCATGTAGTTCAAATAATGGTTTTTAATTCTAGTTCATTTTTAGGCATATTGATCTAACTTCCATATTACTTGGACAGGACACATGTACTATGTTTTAATCATTTGCTCTAAGTTTCACAATTGACTGAAACAGTAACAGATTAATGTGGCCTTATTTTGTACAACTTTAAATAAATAACAATGTCAACTAGTATTGTGTTACTGTATTTGAAATCGTATTTTTAGAACTATATTTGTTTGTGTCCCTTACAAGCGGACCCATAGTTCCTGACGATGCTGCTGACGCCATATGATACAAGGATGCATCTAGCATCACCCAGGACCACAAGACTTGAGCCGACAGAACAGATCTGTTAAGTATTAAAAAGTACAATAAAGGGGCGTGTCCTGACCTCGAGGAGAGTGGTTGCCTTTTAGCTGAGCTCCGTGCTGAGACGTTGGATTTTGATATCCAGCGGCCGTTTTTGTACCCCGTTTTTGGCACACTCTCCTCTGAGGGGTCACTGATTGTCCAGGGATCCTTTTGACATATTGGAGTGGGGAGGACCCCGGCTCCGTGAGACCCACTTGCAGTCTCACCCATCTGCAGCACACAGCACGTGGCGGCCATCTTGCGGCCTGTGTTTGTACCTATACGAACTTTGCACTCGACGTTCATGGGCAAGAAACTGAAGGATCCCAGAGCGGTTGGGGGCTCTGCCCTACCAGACATCCGGACTTCTCTGGGAGCTGGACGGACGGGAGGGGCTGGAGGCCCTAAGGTTGCCTCGGTCTCGCCGCCATCAGATGGAAAGATCACAGCTGACCGGCCCCCACCTGGAAGTGTCCCTGACGCTTTGCCCGCGGCACCGTTACTCACCTCCGCAGAACTGCAGCGAGTAATGGAGGACTTTCGTGCACTCTGGCGACAGGACCTGAAGGAGGTGAGAGCTGTCTTGGAGCCCTTGCAGACGTAGCTAGCCGACGTTCAGACTCGGACACAGGAAACAGCGGCAGCGCAGGTGGCTACTGCTGCCACGGTGAAAGATCTCCAGGCACAAGTTACTCACCTTAGTTCTGCTGTGCTGGCTCTGGAGACTCGACACCGGCGCAGGAACCTCAGGCTACGGGGAGTCCCCGAGGAGATACGAGGGGATGAGCTCCTCAGGTATGTGGTGGAATTGGTGTCCTCTCTCTTGCAGCTGGATGGGGATGTCTCGCCTCCGCTGGTCTTGTCGACGATTCGATTGAGGAAATCTGCAGCAGCCCCGGCGGAAGCACCGCGCGATGTTCTACTGGTCGTCCGGGACACGGATGTTCACTCCCGGGTCCTATCTGCGGCTGGTCCCTTGTTCCGGGTCACCCATGCCTCCGGCTGCCTTACTTTTTTCCGGGATTTGCCCTTTCTGGCGCTGGTGGCTCGGCGAAGTTTCAAGGAGGTCACTTCTCTGCTGCGCACTCGTGGGATACGCTACAGATGGGAATCTTCGGGATCGCTCATTATTCATCATGATGGCAAGACACATGCAGTGACTTCGGTAGCAGAGGCACGAGCGGTTCTGCTTTCTGCGGGAATTGGACTGGAGCCGCCAGGTCCACTGGCCCCGATGACGGAACCTGGCTGAAATGTGTTCCCCCCTCATGTTCTTCATACTCTCTGCTTATTCCTTGCAAGTTCCCCCCTCCCTTTTTCTATGTAACCACTTGATTGACTCTATGTTTATACCTGCTGACTTTTAGGGCTTACTGATATTTATCTGCCGGAGCACTGAGACCCTTCCCCCCCCTTTTTTTTTTTTGGTGATGGGCATCGGGAGGAAACCTGGGCGAGCCGCTAGGGCAACTACCTAGGCTCTGTTTGTCCTCTTGGCCCCAGGTCCCCCGGCCACGTGGCTCCTTCCATGGCCCTCGGTGTCCTCACGGTCGTCAGGGTGAGCCAGGAACGCCACAATTTAAACGGCAGTCCCTCCCCATCTTCATTTCCCCCACCCTATTTTTTTTTGTGTATGTTTCCTCAGTGCTCTTCCTACCGGATTTCACCGCCCTCCTGATGAGTTAATATCCCCCCGCCCCTCCTTCATTATGTTCCCCTTTGATGTATTATGGCTCTATGTGGCCATTTCAGTTTGCTGGCTTTCTGTTTGAATATGCAACTATTCTAAAATAAAGAATATAAAAAAAAAAAAGTACAATAAATCACTAACCTCTTGGCTGCAGACGACACGCTAAGCGCATCCTACACTTTCCTACTAGGATGCAGAGGGCACACTCAGAATGTAATCGAAGTCCCGCAGCTCGGCACCGATCTGCTGCTGATTGTGGATTTCTCCTCCAGTGGGTGGACGTCCTGGATGTCAGCCCTGCCTGCAGGACCTCCCTCCACACTGTGAGAAACAGAACTTCCCTCTGACAGGGGATTTCCTGTGCAACAGATACATCCTTTGGACCCCTGTATCTCTGGAACCATAGAAGCTAGTATGGCCTCTCTATGTAAAAATAAAATAATAAAGAAAATAATTATTTTTAGATTTTTTTATTTGCTTATGCTGCACTATTGTTCATTTTCAATTATAAAGTGAGAAATGACGCTGCACTAATTCCTTTTCTCTTTTCCCATGTCGCCAGCAAGTGTGGAGGCAATGGCATAATGTGTTATTACACATTGTTTTATCGAAAACCTAATCTGCTGCACTGCAGCAAGGAGTGATGAGGGTACTTTGGAATCCCGCTTCTCTTATTTTTTTACACTGCACAATGGCAAGTGAGGTGTCTTTGGAAAGGTCAGAATCTGCCGTTTCCAGTAATAGAAAACTTAGCTTTGTATGATGTAAAAAAACAAAAGCAAATTAAAAACAAGAAACTAATTTTTTTTTAGTTATTCTGTTACAAAGCAATGGCATTGTCCATTTGCCATGTATAAAATGAGCAATACCACTGCCATTACTCACCTTTTCATGTCCTGTGCCGGGTGCAAGTTCAGTGTTTTATGGATATAGTCATATTATTCATAAAACACATTGAACAATGTACAAGAGATAAAATATTTTTTCAGTTTTGCTTTTTCTTAGAAATGTGAACCTGTTACTGCATTCTTCTATACTTTTTTAACAAGAGTACTCCATAGGATATATATATAATAAAATATGACTTCAAAACACTTTTAAACACGATGAGCACAAAACAGTCAAAATGAACTCCGCACACAAGGTGAAATGGCTCACAGAGAAAGGGTTAAAGGGCAACTCTACACACTCTGATCACGTCAGGTTTTTAAAGTGGTCAGCTGTGTGAAGTGCCCACTTCCTGCCCCATTTGCCCAATATTCTTGTGTAAAGCGAAGTTTCTGGCTGCTGTTCACCCAATCTGTCAGTAAGTTGTTAATGAGTGGAGCAATTAACAACTGGGACCATTATACTTAACCCCTTCACTGCTGAGCCCTTTCACCCCTGTGTGTGCTGAGCTAATTTTTACCGTTTTTGCTCATCATGTTTAAACGCGATTTGAAGTCACGTTTTATTATACGACCCAGACAAATGATATCCTTTTTTTCAGCAGACTCTGCAGATTCATAATATATCATTATTATATGTATACCTCCATACGCTTCCTGAATAATATAACAAGAAATGCCATACAATTTGAATTCAATATCTAATAAACCGTTTATACTTTTATTTTGCCGTAAAATGTTACTTTACTTTTAGATTTTTTTTAGGATCTTTTAGGGATTTTTGAGATTTTGTCAAAAAAATATCTGTTTTTTTTTAAAATAGTTTTTTCATTTTTCTGTAACAGCCCTTTTTATTATCCTTCATTGGATCTTAACGAAAATGTCTGCAATTTACATATAAGTAGTTTTTTTGTAAACAGCGTTTCAAATTTCAAACTTTCAAGCCAACTGTTTTTTGTCCACCCCGTTCGTCTGCGTGTCGGCTTTTTCCGGCGGCTGCTCTGCGCTGTGATCAGCGGCTGTTTGGATTTTTCCAGCGTGTTCGGCTTGGTTTCTGCGGCGGTTTCCGCTGGTTTTCAGTGAGTATTCGGTGAGTGTTCTGCGGGTTTGCGGCGAGTATTCCCTGCACTATGGGGGCCCTGCGGTGCTTGCTGAATACACCGCAGGGTCGGTGAACTAGGAATCGCCCCAAAGTGCGGGGAACAAAAAGTCACAGAATGTGCGGTGACTTTTCAGATCTCTTTGAATAACCCTGACAGTCATTTTGTTCATAAAACACAATACACAAAATACAAGCAAAAAAAATATTTTTTTCAATATTAGTTAAAATTATGTTTTTTCTCAGAAACTGTAACAGGTTCCCAATTCTAATTTTCTTTTAACAAGAGTGCCCCATAGAATATATAACCACAATAGTTTGGATAATAAAATGTGAAAGAAATAATTTTACACACTGTAAATGATTGAAACCTGAATGGAAATTCACATATATTTAATTTTTTTGTTATAGCATTCTGGCATACACATAATAATGAAATATTATGAAGCTGCTGAAAAAAAGGATATATAATTTGTCTGTGTCCTGTAAAAAAAATGGATTCAAATCGTGTTTAACCCCCCCTTCACTACCGAGATCGAGAGATCATGGGCTTCAAAGGCACCATCTGGTGCCCCGATCGAGATATCTCGATCTGCTGATCTGCAGCCAAAAAACAAATGAAATTCGCTTGCTGCAAACTAATTTTGTTTGCTTTTGGGCTGCAGAAGCTGCCCCCAAGGTTTTAGGCTGGGGTCAGAGGAACGCAGTGTTCACGTCCGTGTTGCCCACACATAAGTACGTCCGTGATAGCATACAATTGTGTTAAATGGAGCCCCACACACGAAGTACGTCCGCACAGAACTGCGGAGGCTGACGGATGCTGCAAACGGACGCAGGTTAGGCAAGAACGTAATACTGCTAGAACGGACGTGCGGAGTGCGCCACGTCCACAACGTCCGCATAGCTTTGTGTGTGAGTGATGGAGCGTGGTCAGACGGACTGCATTTATACGTCCAGCATTTTTGACGGACAGAATGTTTTTTCAGTCTAATTTATTTTCCCTGCTACCTCAGTCAAAAAATACGTCAGTGAAAAAAACCGACTGTGTGGCCACTACCTTGTCGTCAGTCAGAAAGTACGTCTGTACTGCACAGACGCAAAGTCCGTACAAAATGCGCTCATCTGACCCTAGCCTTAGCCTTGTGGGCATAATGCCCAAATAGCTAAAACTGCTTAAAATTGGCTGATGATGCCCTGAAATCGAGGATTCAACAGCCGATACAAAGGGGGGAAAAAAAATTGAGCTGCAGCTAAAACTCAGTTTGTCAGTAGATGGTGCCATTTACTGGCCAAATAGGTCATGTATAGTAAAAAATACAATGGGAATGTGCCCAAATATTTCTGACTGTATAATTAATTAAAAACAATTTTACAAAAAAAACACTGGATTCTGACAATGTTTTTTGGAAAATCACTGGGTAGTGAAGGGGTTAAACATGATGAGCACAAAATGGTCAAAATGAGCTCAGCACAAGGGGTGAAATGGCTCAGCAGTGAAGGGGGTTAAAGATTTTTTTGGCCAAAATTAGCATCCGGTTATTAGGCATTGTAAATGCACATAATGTTGTTCTCAAGGTCCTCTTATATCTATGCTGTAAGTATTGCTTGAAGAATAAGCACAATGAAAAAATATGTATATTGAACAGATGGGAACTGCATTTTGATCTGCATCTTAGCAACTAAATGCATACATGAGATAAGTCTTCTAAATAAATACATAAAACATGACCATAGATGACTATAACATTATGAAAGAAAACTAGAAACCCAAAGATTAAAGCAGTGACTAGTATAATGTATCACACACATACAGAAATCCTATACTTTAAGGAGCCATCTCTGCAAACAGTGGAATGTTCCAACAATATATCTTCACGAAGAGAAGAATCCGCTTATGATACAATGCTATATATTGAAAACAGGTTGTATTGCTCTCATTAACAAGATAACACAAAGGAACATCATGTATCTGACAAATGATGACATGTTTTGCCAAAAACACAATAACGAAAATGATTCACATAAGTATATACAAACAAAACATTGCAAAATAATCTTGCATCAACATTCTGTTGTCAGAAAGACACCTGTTTCTGTGGGGAATACGATTAATCAGCAAATTAATAAAGCTCAAATTTCAGATGCTTCACAAATACTGGTGTGACGCTGACAATTCTGCTATTCAGTAAGCATTAACTAAAACACAACAATGCTATTATCATTGCAGTGAACTGTGAAAGAAGGCTACATGGAAATAACTCATCCCAGAATAAGTCTCTTGGGTGTTTCAATTTTGTCCCTCAATGGTTTTCAAAGAAGTACTCAAATAATTCTGTGCCATCCTTTACAGGTTGGTGCAGTGGCAGATGCCCTGGCAGCTGATGAGAAGGGATTTAAAAGATGGTTGAGTCCTAAATTTGCCCCTATACACAGGGATGGATTTATAATTAGGCAGAGCCTGATTTATAATTAGGCAAGTGCCTGCAGCTGCCTGCTACAAAGGCGCGCCTTGCTCTGTAAAAAAAAAAAAAGAAAAGGAAAAATATTTTCAATAAAGTAAACCCCTGTATCTCTGGAGCCTGGATGGAGGGACTTGCAAGGTATCATTGGAAATGCCAGGGTACAGCCATTCTAATGATGCCAAATATGACCAGTATTATGTAAAAATAAAATAACAAATCAAATATTTTTTTCTCCTTCTAATGCATCACCCTTATTTACTTTACATTTATAAAGTGACCAGTGATGCTGCACTAACTCACCATCTCATTTCCCACACTCAGTAAGTTTGCAGATGATTCCACAATGCATTGTTTCGTCAAAAATCTAAACTGTGGCGCTCCAGTGAGGAGAGACAGGGGGGTTTGAAATCCTACATCTCTCATTTTTACACCACACAAGGTCAAGCGAGGGATCATTGGAAAGGACAGAGTTTGGCCTTTACAACGTTACCAAACATGACAATGTAAGTTGTAAAAATAATTTTAAAAAAATGAAATTTACTTTTTTTTCCTTTTTATTTTGTTTTCTGTTTTAAGGCAGTGGCATTATGGGCTTTTACTTCTAAACAATGCTACTGCACTAACTCACCTTCTCATTCCCATGCCAGGACCAAATGTGAAGGTGATGGAGTAATGCATTATTACGCATTGGTTTGTCTAAAACGCAGGCTCTACTGTGACGAGAGCAGGGGTCCTCTTGGAGTGCTAAATCTCCATTATTTACACCTCACAAGTTCAAGTTGGTTGTTATTGGACAGGTCAGAGTCTGCCCTTTCTAATGATGTTTTTTCTAAAAACACTTTTTTTCTCCCAAACCAAATTTTGTTTATTCCATTGAAAAATTGCCAAAAATAAAGACTCATCAAAAACGAAATGGTAAAGTCACGTCCTGAAAAACACCCTCAAGAAAGATTCGATGTCCAGAATTTTGGTTGCTCCAGGCCAAAATTTTCCATTGCTAGGGTTAGAAATTAGGGTTCAGTTACTATTTGTGCTTGTTTTATGGTTAACCCGACCTCTAACATTCTGTTTAATTTTAAGTCAACAGATGATTCTGCCCCTTCTTTTAGCCCTCAGCGAGAAACTGGCTTTCAGTTTTTTAAATAAGGGCATCAGCTTATTTGTCCTTATGACCTGGTTTGTACTTGACATGAAAATAGAATTGAGCGAAGAAAAGAGTCAATTGGGCTTCGCGAGGTTTGAGTCTTTTGGTGGATTTTAAGTACTCAAGATTCTTGTGATCTGTGTAGATTGTAATAGAGTGAGCTTTGCCTTCTAGAAGATGTCACCATTCAAACAGGGTGTGTTTAAGGGCCAGGAGCTTGTGGTCAGCAACATCATAGTTTATCTCTGTTGGTTGGATTTTTCTCAATAGAACGGCCACTGCATGTAACAATCCATCTGTGTCATGTCTCTGGGATAATATTGCCCCTGTTACAAGCTTGGATGCATTCTCCTCAAGAAAAAAATGGTTGCTTGGAAACTGGTATAATGAGGGTGGGAGCATGGCAGAATTTTTATTCTTAAGTTCATGGAAGGCCTTTTGCGCAGCAGAGTTCCTGGTGAATTCAGACAGGGGAACAACTATCTGTGAGAAGTGTCTTATGAATTTTCTGTAGTACTTGGAGAAGCCATGGAACCATTGGACATCTTTCAGATTCTTGGGTACGGGCCAAGTGGTAACAGCTTTGATTTTTCGTGGAGGCATCTCTGTGTGACTAGGAGGTAAGGAGGAAACCAAAGCACTCCATACGGGTGGTTTCAAACATTTATTTCTTGATTTTGGTGCATAGGCGATGTTGACGAAGACGACACAATACAGTAAACATATAGACACGATAATCAGCCAACGAGGTAGAATAGATGAGGATATCATCCAAGTAAACAATAACATATTTTTCAAGGACGTCTTGAACCAGAGCATTGATGAAATGTAGTGAGGGAAGATTGCAGGCCCTTTTCAAGTCAAGTTTCATGAAAATAGTGGCTGACTGCAGCCTTTCCATGAGTTCAGGGATTATGGGTAAGAGATATCAAATTTTTTTTGCTACATGGTTCAGATCCCTATAATCCACACAAGCCCTTAAACCACTGTCTTTTTTTTTTTACCAACGAAGAATATAACAGCACCGCCTGGTGACATTGAGGGCTGAATAAATCCTTTCTTGAGGATTTCTTGTACAGCGCTACGGAACCTGTTGGCGTTTTATAAATGCTTGTAACTGTAACTGTTCTCTTGTATGGTTTTATGTAACACTTGCAGGTCAGGGTCAGACAAGGGATAAATGTATCCATACAGTAAGATGCACAAGGCAGCATGTCAATACGACAATAATATGGCCCGTGGTGTGGAATTTTCTCTGCTTCTTTCTCATTGAATACATCAGCAAATTGCAGATAGACTGTGGGTGGCTTCGTATCATGCATTGGGACCATGTCTTTGTCAAGTTTGGAATGTAGGAACCCGGTGGATGGCCGTAAATAGATCACACGGCAATACGGTGAAGAGAAGGTAAAGGTTCCTGTGGCCCAATCTATGGTCAGATTATGGTGGCGTAGCTATGGGAGTCCTAGAATGATTGGAAATGTAGGAAACAATGTTGAATTTCATGGCTTCTATGAGAAGAGGACCCACTGACAAGGCCAGTGGTATTGTCTCCTGTGTAACAGAACCAAAATGTAAGGAAGAACCACAACCACATGAATGCTTATGGGGTTTATTTCAGATACAAGGGGTACCGCATGTAGTCAGGCTATAGAAATATCCATGAAATAACTACTCGCCCCAGAATCCACCATAGCCAACAGCTCCAAGGTCCACTCTCCCCACTGCAAACAAACAGAGAGAGAGAAAGGTGAGGAGTAGGAGTCTTGGGGGTGGGTTAGAAGCAAGCTTGTTAATGCAATAGTAGCATTTGTTACCTCCCTGAGAAGACGATTTATCAGGACCGGTATGAGCTTGATGGCCTGGTTTGCCACAATACACACAGAGAGCATTGGCACAACGACTTCGTAGTTCCTCTGGAGGGAGATTACCAAGGAAAAGTCACAACTGCATGGGTTCCTCAGGCGAGGCTGTCAGCACCAACTTTTTGGGTACAGGAGGAGAGTTGCAGAGTGGCCCTTTCTGTCATTCACATAATCTTCTATACATTTGGATTGCCAGGAATATCATCTGGCCTAGACTGGGTGGAAGATCAATACAAGCAAATTCATAGTTACATTAGGCTGAAAGAAAGACATACGTCCATCAAGTTAAGCTTTTACCACATCACCTACTGCTGTTGATCCAAAAGAAGGAAAAAACCCAGTCTGAAGCGCTCGGCAATATGCAACATACTGGGAAAAAATTCCTTCTTGACCCCAGAATGGCGGTCAGATTTCTCCTTGGATCATGCAGTTTTTACCCACAATTTAAATATTAAAAACCATAATATTCTGTTTTTGCGGGAACGTCTTTCAGTGTCTCAGATAGTTCTTGCCGAACCTGGTCAGCTAATGCCATTCCATGGCCACCTACGGAACTCTGTGATATACTCCTCTACGGGTATCTCTTGAATTTTTTGTGTTGGATGCAGGAAAACAAGGCGATCGAAAAGGTCTGAGTGACTTTGACAAGGGCTAAATAGTGAAGAATAGATGACAAGAACCAATGGTGCCAGGGTCATGGGCGCCCAATGTTCATTCATTAGAGTCATGATTTTGACTCCTGATTTCAGATTCATGGAGACAAAATCTGGGCCAGGAGCTTCAGTTACTGGTCAAGACAACTCCTTCATGTAACCCCTAACACCTGCAGGCACTCTGCGAAGTGGAAACATTATTTTATACATGATTTTGTCTTTCCTATGTCCAAGGGTCATGTCTGCCATGACAAACAGCAATAAAACTCACAGCAAAGTGCGCTGTGTATGAGTGTATCACAGAATTCCACAGCAATAAGTTGGTATTTGGATGTGTATGACAGAAGGGACCAGGAGACAACATGTGTTCTAAGAGTGATGAGACAGAGGTGATATGGATAGAGAAAAAGTGGGAGATATTTGGGTTGAGGAAGATAGAAGACAGGGTAGTACAAGCAGAAGACCTTTAGATTGGATTGGATAGAGATATTAAGGACAGGGATACTTTGGGGCAATGGCAGTGAGCCCTATGCTGGCTCACATGGTAACAGAGAGTGAAAAATGGGGGAAGTAGGCAGGCGTGGTTAACCCTTACTGGCTCCCTAATCTAATTAAAATACTAATTAGGAAACAATGCTTTCAAAATGACTTATATGCATAATTTAGACAGACATCAAGGTACAACAGTATGCTGAATAAATTAGTACATTCAAACTCATTCATCCGTCAGTGTGCTTCAATGCACTGCAAGAGATCAAAACATATTTGTATGTCACACAAAAAGCACATTGGCATTTGCACATAAACAGACATCGTACAGACATAAAACTTTGCACTCACATTTGAACACTTCACACCAATACGTACCTGCATGCACAAAACATTTGCATAATTATACTTTAACACTTGCGGGTTTCTAACTATTCCAAAATTATAGAATTAACTAACTACGCTCAGCGAGGTGACCAGACGGGCGTCAGAGTGGAAGGAACGTCCACTCTCACAGAAGTTCCTTCCACGTTCAAAAATGCTTGTCAGACCCTGGCCTAAGCTGTTAGAAGCATAGGGAATGCCAGTCCCTGAAGGAACCAATTGTGGCATGATTGAATTTGTGCTGCAAGATATTGTAATAAAAAGCTGATCTATCCCATGCGTGGATCATTACATGAGAAATGGGTAATTTGCAGTAGAACGTCCTCACATACCAAAACAGCCCTGGTGCTTAGCACTTTGGACAAATAAACCTAGACTTAGAAATATTAGAAATCATAAATCTATGCTATATATTCTATGCCCAGCAGCCCACTTTTTATTATTCCCTATATGAATGCAGGTATAAATGTAATACATAAGGATTCATACCATATTTCAATGTTGGGATGACTAATATAATCTTTAGCACCTCCAGCAAAATAAGGAAAGTTAATATAAACACTGAAACATTCTCTATACTATGACCATTTGTATAGTGAAAGTATTACACCATTATTACTAAAAAAAAAAAAAAATGATGTTATTCACTAACCATTATTATTTCTTTGAAAGAACAGTGGTTTAAAGGGATATTCTATTGAAAGTTAGAGTTCCCTTTTTTGCCCTTAAATAATTGGGGAAATGCTGCTGGCAGCCTCGGTCCAATTATTTTTTTCATATCTTTATTTTCTAGGTGATCCTTTGCCGCACACAGCTCCTCCCTCTTCATCTCAGGGACTCCTGCACTTAGAAGTCCCTGAAGCTATCTAACGCAATTTATTCTCTTACAAAACTTGCATGGCATAGGTACCGCAAATTGTGCACCGCTACAGACTTGTGCACTTTATAACTGGAGCTCCATGCACATGCGCAGATCTGATCCATTGCTGCCTGAGACTACAGGCTGTAGTGAGCTGTCTCAGAGACGGTGACAGTAGCACGTTGTGTGCTGACACCACTAATGACCAATCTGGTCACCGGCAGCTGGGAAATTCAAACTCCCAGCTCCTGGTGAGGTTGGGTGCGGTGGAGGAAACTCTTCAACTTCACCCAGTAATAACACCAGAAAGGAGCAGGAGAGAGGGGGTGGGGCAATCTCACACCCCAAACAATTTAAAAATATAAAGTGGTCAGGATGAGTAGAGTGTCCCCATAACATTGGGAAAAGTATGATGCTCTAGGGAGTAGTCCCTGTAGTTCACCATACTTTTGAAAGTTCTTTCCACCATAGTCTCAGCTGATATTCTCCAGTGCAGCCTTCAATTGGTGTTCCACTGTTGTTCCTGCCTTAACAGTTCAGCATAGTACCCATCAGTGTTTCATTCGAAGTTGTCTACTTTGTATGGGAGTCCTATAGAGATTGTCCCAAAGTATATTCCCTGGTGAAACAATAGTAAATTATGAAGAACCACAGTTTACACTTTTTACACAAGTCAACATTGGCATTGTTGTCCACTCCAGCTAAGTGTTGATTGCAGGAATTTCGTCTGCCGGTGTTGCATTTTTCCTTCTCTGGATAGCATGATGTTGAACATAATAGTGACCATTGATTCAATAATGAAAACTCACAGGGTTGCTGATTTACAGACTTTTTGTTTTAGTGGTGGTAACACAGGCATATTTAGGGTTGGTGCTGCCTTAAGTTATGATGCTCCTCTCCTCTGGTTTCAAAATGAATTTGTCCACATGAAAGTACAACAACATATATCGCTGACCTATTCAGGTCTTTTATGTAATTTATAACAAAAGTATAGTACCTTAGTTAAATGTAGCAATTTCAGATAACACTTAAGGGGTTATTCAATAAGAGCCAAACTTGCACTAAACGGTGAATTTCACCATACAGTTCAATATCGTGGCAGTTCAGCTATTCAGAAAGCTGTCAATTTTCCAAATATTGACTAATTGCCAGTGAAATACAGTGCAGTTTGTGTCACATTGCTGCAATTCGGCGACCATCGTGGCAGTGAAATTATCCCATAGAGAAGTAATGGTTAATATTTTCAGGGATTGCCGAACTCCACCAAAATGTCAGGGAAATGCCCAGATTTTGGTGCTCCAGTCGACAGGTTTAAACAGGCTTATTCCATAGGTTTCAATGAAAAAAAACCAAATTATCATTTTTTTATTCAAACATTTATTTTTTAGAAATTGTTTAGGCTTTTTTCTGGATTTATTTACAGCGGCATTCGGCAGGTCATCTCATCGGCTGCGTTCCATGGTCTGTTCGGCAGTTGCCGGCTGCGTTTAGTGGATCCTGTTTGGCATACTTTTGGCTGAATTCACCGCAGGGTAAGCTAAATGAAATCATCGAACGAGAAAACACTGATTAACCCCTTAATTGTAGTTGAGAGTAGGGCTGCAACAACTAATCGATAAAATCGATAATAATCGATTATGAGATTTGTTGTCAACAAATCTCCTCATCGATTAATTGCCAGCGATTAGTTGGCAGAGTGTTGTGGCCGGCTGCGCGCTGTTCACAGGCTTTGAGATCACGCGAGACATCGCAGGAGCTTCCTGTATCCAGCCTAATGAGGAGTCTGCCTGACGTTTCCTGAATCTCGGCTGATCTAACGCGAGATACTGAGCCCGCCCCTGCAGCACATGGTGATTTCCCGCCGGCAGACACTCAATGTAAGTAAGTGATTAAGCCTGTCCTGGCAGTGATCAAAGGCAGAAGAAAAAAAACAGCCCTTATCTTATCAATTAACCCCCTGCAGTGCCAGTCCAAACCGCCCTGCAGCTTCATTAACCCATGCTGTGCCAGCCTGAAACTGTCCCACAGCCTCCATCTGCTCCATTAACCTCCTGCAGTGCCATAAGTTCTGGCAATGCAGGGGTGTAATGAAGCTAAGGCTGCTGTGCAGATTTCTGCCATTGCAAGGGGTTAATGGAGCCCAGAGGGTGGGGGGGAAGAAAAACTGCCTACAACCTCTATCTGCTCCATTTAACAGCCAGCCTAAACCTCTGCCTTATAGCCTCCATCTGCACCATTAACCCCTACTGTGCCAGTCCAAAACTGCCCTACAGCCTCCATCTACTCCATAATTTCTTCTGTGCTAGTCAAAACTCTGCCCTACAGACGTAGTCTACACATTAACCCCTGCAGTGCCATCCCAAAACTGCTCTACAGTCTCCATCTGCTCCATTAAATCCCCTGCAATGCCAGAATTTCTGACATTGCAAGGGGTTAATGGAGCAGAGACTGCAGGGCAGAGTTCTGGCATTGCAAGGGGTTAACCTTCCTGGCGGTCCGATTCTGACATATTTTATATGTCAGAATCGGTCCTATTTATTTTGGCCCCCTAGCGGTATAAGTGTGGCTCGGGGGTTAAATTTCAATACTGAAAGCTGTGTCCCCGAGCCACACTCGGGCTGATACTTACATGTCCTGTGCTCCCTCGATGTCCCCGCAGTCACACTGCAGCCGATCCTCACTCCTCACGAGAAGAGAACCAGGCAGTGTGACATTGCGAGCAGCTGGAGGAGACTGCGGGGATCAGCGAGGGAGCACAGGACATGTAAGTATCCAGCCCGAGTGTGGCTCGGAGATACCGCTTTCGGTACGAAAAGTTAACCCCGAGCCACACTCGGGAATACCATCAGAGAAGTTAATAGAGCAGACTGGCCAAGGCTGGGATACTGCACATAAGATAATATATAATTTCTAATATTTTAATAAAATCATTTTAAAATAATCTTTAAAGTTTAATACGTTGTTATTCCAAAGTTTTATATTTGTAACACTTGAATTTGTTAATTTTTTTTTTTTTTTTTTTTAGAATCAATGGGGAAATTATCCGATTAGTCGATTAATCGAAAAAATAATCGGTCAACTAATCGATTATGGTAATAATCGTTAGTTGCAGCCCTAGTTGAGAGACACTTTATACACATCCAAAACACCCTCAAATATATGGAGAAGACTCTAAGAAGAGAGAATTTAGGAACTCAGATGGGCTGATTGACCCACAGATAGTGATTGTCCTTCTCAAATTGGGATACTTAGGAAGTATATGTGTGATAGTGTGAAGCATCTGAGTGTGAGTGATAGGAATTTTGGAGAGGCTGCATGTAGATGGTGATGAATGAGAATACCCAGTTGGTAACATTATAAATGCATACATGTAAATGACACTTTCTCTGAGATGACATTAAACCAAAGAATCCTCTGGGATGATCACACTCTTATTTTGACAGTCTATTGAGTGTAGTGAAAAGGCTCTACAGATGTCTCCATCATTATCACTGTTGATAGCAAGGTGGTGGTGGTGGTGGGTAATACATTGACTCCTCTTATAAACAGATAAAGTCATGGGAATCAACTAAATTGCATGAATGTTTTAGTTTTTTACAACTTTCATGATTCAAGTGTAAGAGAAAAAGAATTTTGCCTTGTTTGCTTATTAACTTAATGATAGTTTTCTAGTGGTAATTTATATTAATATTTTCTTCTTTCTATGATGATGAATTATTTATTTATAACTGAACAGCGGTTATCTTTCTGAATGATCTGCTTTTAGGATTTAGTGGCTACTGTTCAGAGATAAATTGTTGCACTCTTCTGTAAATGTTTGTTTTGACCAGAAGGCCACCACCACAAACATAAGCTTGTTGTCTAGTTTACGTAAAACCACATTGTTACATTTTTTGTTTTTCTATTTTGTTTTTTTATTTATACTTTTGCTTTTTCTTTAAATCAAATGCGCTCTTAAGGGGTTATTGATAGAGCATTGAAAGAGCATAATCTGCCGACCCTGTAGTGAATTTAGCATTGACCACCGAGTACCCGAAGTGCAGCGAATCGATCTGCCGATAAACCCACCGAACACAGCCACAAACAGCCGAATGCATCCGATAAACTACAAAAAAAACACTGGACGCATCCGAAAAAACACAAAAAAGCACAGAACGCATCCTATAAACCAACAAGAAAAAAAAAAAAAACATATCCGATAAACGCACCTGAGATCCACAAAAAGACCGCCGAATGCCTTCGTTCAGCCACCAGACAGGAGTAAAAAAAAAAAAAAAAAAAGAGCAAAAACACAATTTTTAAAAGGGGTTTTAAACAAAAATAATGCATGGAAATAATATATAAGGTCCTATGAATAACAATAAAAATGTCGGTTACAGAATTTAAAAAAAAAAAACAAAGAAAAACAAAAAAAAAAAAAAAATCGGAATCAAATATTTTGCAGAAAAAAATCCAGAAGAATGCCTAATAAATTAATAAAAATACTTTTTGCTGCAAATGAAAAGAATAAACAGTTGAATAAAAACGGGAATTTTTTTTACATTGAAACCTATGTTTACGTTTAAACCTGTCAAACGAAACCACCAAAAACCGGGGCATTTCGCCAAATTTTCGGTGCAGTTCGGCATTCTCTGAATAGATTAACCATTACTTCTCTACGGGAAATTTCACTTCTGGTCAATTGAACCATATTTTGCTGGCAATTCGCCAATATCTGGCGAATTACCAGCATTTTGAATAGCAAAATTGCCACGAAATTGCAACGTGCAATAAAATTCACTGTTTGGGTCAATTCATTGGCCATTCCACTGTTTTTGAATAATCCCTTTAGATTGTAAACTCTTGATCTGGGTCCTCGCTCCTACTGTCCTGTGTGTTTAAGGCTGGGGTCAGACTAACGCAATTTTAACGTGTGTTTAGGCGCACTTAATCACGGCCGTAGTAGCAGCAAATGATGGGCAATGACAGGCAATATATGAAGTACGGCAGCACGAAAGTTGTTCGACCGCGCAACGCAAGCGGCAAACGAAGCATTTTTTCAAGAACGTCGAACCGCTAGTACTGACGTCCAGAGTGCGCTGCGCCACATAGCGGCGTGTGTGCGTGATTAGGAGACGTCAGACGCTACTCATGTCCGGCCAACATAACGTCTAGACACTCAAAGTTTCCTGGTTTGCATCCGTAAAAAATCACGCACGAAAATGCGCATCGTATGACCATTTTCGCGCATTCCATGAAACAATATGTCAATGCGTTCGGACACACTTTTTTACGGACAACGCGAAAAATGCGTTTGTTTGACCCTAGCCTTATTCGTATGTATGTTTGTTCTCTGTCTTACCCATTGTACAACGCTATGGAACTTGTAAGCGCTTTTTAAATACTTGTAACTGTAACGAAATGTATTAAAACCTTTGTCTGAAAAGCATAAAATTGTTTCAAAATACGATTGCAATTACATGCATTATTATATAACACATAGCGATCGTGCAAAATAGGTTTTTCTATTCCTGATTGTTTTCCTTCCATTAAGAAACTAGAAACAAAAACAAAGCATTGCTAGGCAATGTGTTGCCATGCCAAGCTACTGGATATAAAATCCTTTTCTGTGCCAAAATAAAGGATAATACATTGTATTTCACCCTTGGTGGCAATGAATACATAAAACAAATGGTTTTTTTTAACCTCAGGGCTACAGATTAGTATTTTATTTCTATAAATCAGTATTATTTATGGTATATCTCCCATATTGGATGTCATGAGGGTTCTAGTGTAGAGCAAAAGCAATGCAGTGTTCCTTGCCAGCCACTGTCTCCTTTACTATCACCCACAGCCAGCCCTAAGAGAGGCAGAGGAGCTAAGGAAGGAAAACAGAGGATGCCAGAGAAAATATAGCAGAGTATCTGGCCCCAGTCAGCATTCCAAAGGAAGGGGGTGGATGCACTTCTCAAAGATTATTTCTTGTAAATAAACCAGCACTGTAAGTGGGTGGGAGTATATAAATATCTCCATCCTGCCACAATGTAGAAGCTGCATTGAACAGCTCCAGCTCTGGACACCTCCTCTCTGGTTGCCTGGAAAACGCAGTCAGCCTCTCTCTCACACTTCACTACCGGGTTATAGAGAGAGGAGAGAGGAGACAGCTCCCATCCCTCCTCCTCCCCTCTCTGCTCTCCATCCTTCCCCTCCCTCCAGCCCTCCACCAGTTCTTACTGTACAAGTAGTACACACGTACACACACACATATACAAACACTGTACCAGCTGCAGCAGCCACCATGGAGATCAGCTAACATGCACTGCAGACACACAAACGGCATGGCTATAGCAATAGACTACACAGTGTGTATGTGTGAGTGTGTGAGAGGGCATACACATCCAGGCTTCCTCTAAAGCTAGAGGCTACACACATACACACATTACTCCTGCTCCTGCCTTCCCATCTCTAAAGCCTGGCCATTCATCAGGACAGCAACAAGAAGCCCCCCTACCATCACCAAGGATCTGCTGCTTCTCCATCCCACGCCAAGCCCCCTTCCTCATCAACTCGAGCCCCAGGGGCAATGTCCAAGAGCCTGAAAAAGAAAAACCACTGGACTAACAAAGTCCACGAGAGTGTGATTGAGAGGAACCAGGATGGGGAGCTTGGCTTTGACATCAGAGGGGGTGCAGAGAATGGTCAGTTTCCTTTTCTTGGAGAGGTGAGAGCTGGGAAGGTGTCCTATCAAAGTGGCAAACTGGTACCCGAGGAATTAATTTTGGAGGTGAATGAAACCCCAGTGGCTGGACTTACTATCAGGGATGTATTGGCTGTTATCAAACACTGCAAGGACCCCTTCAGGATTAAGTGTGTCAAACAAGGTAAGAAGGTGTGCTGCATGCACAGTGCTGCTACTTTGTATTTACTCATCACCCTCATGCAGTGACCAGACATTACACTTTACAATGTTTATTATTAGGTGTTCTTCATCCTGACTTTTTGTTATTGATAATTTGATACATGGTTTCATCACATCCCTGATGGACTTTCTGAATGTGTCACTGAAAAGGTACCACACCGCAGGAGATAGGTTACCTGCAGGCATCTGTGATGAAAGAGGGGGGGCTGATCCCATAACATAAGTCCACTAACCAGCCCTGCAATGCAGTGACATGTGTGGAAGAGGAAACACATCCAGATCCAGGCTGGTGTTGCAACTGTTGCCGGAGTAACTTTGTTTTTGCAGCTGCAGGAATGACTTCTTGGAGTTTGGGGATTTCTTGGAGTTGGCAATGAGGTTGCAGTATGACAGTGAAATGGATCTACTGCTCTGTGTGTGGAACTGAAACTTCAGGGCATGAATTTTGAGTCTCAGGGGTGTGATTTGCTAGCAGTCATCAGCAGCATGATTTAACCCTATACACTGGATGACAGCTCCATCACAAGCTGCATTTGTTAGCAATGAAAGCTAACGTATTTTAAATGTGTTTTTAAACAGGTGGAGTGTTGCAATTTAAAGGTTTGGTACTTCATATACAGTGTATCTATTTCTATAAGATGCTGATATAACTGACAGTTTCAGAACATCACCCCATTCTATATCTGGTACTATTCATTAAAGATGTGCTTGAGGTGGGAAACCAGTGAATGATCCCAAGCTTTGTGCAATCATTGGGAATATGAATATCAGTACAGTGTGTAATTTATAATCACAAGGACTGGAGTTTGAGAAATGCAGCATTCTTAGAAAAGACACTGACATCTGAGTGATCTGAACAAGGCATATTGAAATATTTACCAATGTTACATTTGTGTGGGTTTTACATTATGTTTCTGTCTCCCTGCAATGTTTTTTATATAACTGCTTTGTGTACTGTGATCATTTAGAAAGTGTAAGTCTATGCGACATTTGGTTTTGACAGAATCTTACTTTAATAACACTTTCTTACCTAGTTGGGAAAAAACCCTGTAGATATCTTTTTAAATAAAACTCTAGGAATATGTTGCCTCACTAAGCTGATTGCTATGATACGAGATGTGCTGTTGAACAAATGAAGCTTAAGTGCAGTTAAAGAGTTCTTTTCGCTCCCCCACTTTTAATCATTATTTACATCAGTGCAGGCCAATGTGGATAAGATCTGGCCATGTGCCTGGTGTGCTCAGTCTAATTCTTCACACCATATAATACCTAGTGCTTCCCATTTAAGTAGGGTTATTGCATGTCAGGTTAATGACAGATCTGGACGGATGAGAACAATCAGGTTATTTACTGCAACTCTTTGAGGAGGAAAAAATGATCTTGTGATACGGATCACATCTCCAGCAAGGCCTTCCACTCTTTTCGCTAATAAATACACCGTAATATGATGGTTTTCTTTTTTTGACACGCTGTAGTAGATTTTTCAAATCTAGATATGTATTTGAACTTAACCACTTAACCTAGCAATGCTAATGCGATCGCATAGGGTTGCCAGATCTGTCATGTTTTTCTGACACGGATTACTATTTCATGCAGAGGAAAGCCCTTCAACATGTGTAGCTCATATGCTGCAAGAAGGAAATCAAGGCAGGTCATCTGCAATTTTTTTTTTTTTTACCTGTAACATAAGGATTGTATGTCCTGCAGGTTTGCATTTTTCATCCTACGCTCATCAGTATGAAAGATGTGCCTAGGTAAACCTTTGCCTAATATCTCCTAACAGGCTCGAATTGCCTGATATCTGAAGCACAGCACAGGTGATATGATTTGCTGCTCAGTGATTGCTGTAGTCAGTCTGCATTTCCCCAAGGTAATCCTTTAAAACCTGGCCTGTTAGTGGTACCTGGGGTCACGGTTTGACACTACTGTTTTAGAAGAGACTTCATCAATTGGACCCCACAGGTGCTTTTGATCTACATGTCCCTTGATCTCAAACTACTCATTAGGTTGTCTGAGCCTCATGGGGAAAATAGTCCAAGACAGTTGGCGGGCCAAGGTTGCTGCCCCTCGCTCAGCTTTTCTGAGACAGACCCTCTACACATCTTGGGCAATATTCCAAAGTTTGTGCTAACTTAACCAGAGCGGTTATAAACTTACCAGAGCCATTGTAGTCTATAAAGCTGTTAACGCCAACTTTGTAATATTGCCCCTTGTCTGTGGTTCTCAAGTTTGTAAACTGTTGGTGTATTTAAACACCAGGAGGGCAGCACTCAGTCTTGACCAAGCACAGAGGGTGGGTGCTTCTTCTCACGACCAAAAAACCACAGTGTAGATTCCTGAAACAACTTTTTTTTTAATTTTTTTATTAAACAGAGAAATCTGAGGAATTGGCAAGGAGTATCATGATACAGTGTCTGCAGCCAGGTTGAGGCCTATTGTTTGCAATTTATAAATTTTAGACGGTCAGTTCACCAAAATCATCAACTTTGTGACTTCACTCAATTTGCACACTCACCTGGTGTTGGCTAGAGAAAGCTCAAATTCCCAGGGCTGATCCAGCCACACGAGGAGGAAAATCCTTACATTCCTCAGTTTTTCCAGCTTCATTACTTTGGCTTAAAATGGGAAATTCTTTGGTTATTTCTCTGAAATTCCCCTGTGTGGTGAATAACCCCCATGTGTTGGACAGAATGTGTTTTGACAATTAAAATGTGTTAATCAGAGTCCCAGAAAGTAATTGGTATGTAAAATATTGTGTCATGAGCATATGCTACAAGATTTTTAAATACTAGGCTAGTAGGCCTTTATTTTTGTATAATAATGGTAATGGATGATGTAATGTGCTGTCATCCAATAATAAAAACTGGCTTTGAGTATTAAAACACTCATGTGTCTCGTGCTGAAGTTCGTATGTGGCGAAGTGCCATTATTTTAATTTCCCACTCAAATCGATTTAGATTATTGTAGTGTTGTTTCTTTTCTACGTTGTGTTTCTGTAGTGTGGAGCTTTGTAAAACTGAGCAGGCCCTGCCCATGTCCTTTTTATTATATCCCTGTAGAGTAAGTGCAAAAAAGAAAAAAAAAATGAATTTACTGTATCCATAGAAACTGATTTAAACCGTTAAGTTTCTCCTTGAAGGTTCTCCTTCAGTTGTTTGGATTTTTCTTTTGTGACGTGCAAGATTTCTACCTACCTCAAGTAACCATGTTTATCCCACCCTTGGCTCACACTAAAACCTGATTAAAAATATATACGGGCTGAGTTTTAGGGGAAACATCATAGTTCTCCTAAATAACATACATCGAGTGGCGCCACGAGGGGGGGGGGGGTGTCCCGCACTGTTATTTTTGTGTAAAAAATTTGCCAGGAAGGATACATTGAGCTCTCTCTCATTTTCAAGTATGTCCTGGGTAGGCTAGGCCTAGGGTAGCACTTTCCAGGGGGCGGGAAAAAAACACCACTGAAGGGGATACTCACGGAGCACCGACATGACAGACATTTCAGTGTTCTGCTGTTCCACACACTTTGGGGAATCAAATTTCCCTGGTGAATTCACCGCTGGGTCCCTGAAGTGCAGAGAATCAGCCACCGAATGCTGCCGCAAACCTGTCGCCCGCTTTTTTCCAAAAAACTACAGAACGAAAATGTCTGGAATTTACATATAAGGTCCTATGAATAATAATAATAAAAAGGTCTGTTACAGAAAAAAGAAAAACTATTAGAAAAAAATGCTTAGATACCAAAAAAATAAAAATAATAATATATATATAATTTATTAGATATTGGATAAAATAGAATTATTTTTACATTGAAACCTATGGGGTTTGCCTAAATAAACCTGCCTAATGAAACCACCGGACATTTCTCTGCTGTTTGGTGTTCTCTGAACAGATTAACCATTACTTCTCTATGGGGACTTTCACTACCATCGAACAGGCACCGTACTTGCTGGCAGTTCGCCAAAATTTGTGTGTGAGCATATCAGAGCTCCACAGTAATCAACCTCACAGTAATGTGCACTGTGTATGAGCAGTCAGTGTTCTAATGGGAGTACTGCTCTATGAGTAAGGCTAATGTCAGACGAGCGCACTGATCACTTCCGTGTTGTCACACATTTTAACATCCGTGGTAGCATACAATTATGATCAATAGAGACCACACACTACATCCTCACAGAAGTGTGGACGCGGCAAATGGACGCAAGTTGGGCAAGAATGTAAATCTGCTAGTACGGACGCACAAAGTGCACTGCGTCCGCAACGTCTGCATAGCTTTGTGTGTGAGTGATGGCACATAGTCTGACGGACAAAATGTTTTTCATGAATTTATTTTTCCTTCTACATCAGTCGTTAAAATGGACCGTGTGGCCACTACCTTGTTAGTCAGAAAATACGTCTGTTGTGCACAGTCCGCACAGAATGCGCTCGTCTGACCCTAGCCTAAGGCTGGGTTCACACCTCTGCGTTTTTTGACGCGCAAACGTAAAAAACGCGCATTGCAGTGCATTTATGCTGCAGTCTATGGCTGTGAACACGCTGCAATACACCCCAAAGAAGCTCCTGTACTTCTTTGGGCATAGGACGTTTTACAGCACGTTCTTACGCGGCGTGAACGGGCCCCATAGGAAATCATGGGATTTCCGTGTTTAGGCGGTTTTCAGCGCACAGGAACGCGCTGTAAAACGCCCAGGTGTGAACGAGGCCCAAGAGTAGTTGAAACCGCAAAACTCGGGGGGGGGGGTGACACCATGAGTTAACGAACCGGGTGACACCAACCCTAGTGACGGCACTGCATACATCTATTGGGACTTGATATTGTGATATAACGGAAACCTAAAATAATGCTTTTCAGTGTGTGGGGGCCTAAAAGGAAACTCTGTTCTGGTTGCACAAATAGTGGAGGAACTGTGTTCTCACGTTTTCCTGCCTGTACTTGATCGAAACCGAAATGGTTACCCTTAGCTGAATTTTCTATGTTTTACTTGTTATTCCTTGTGTTTGGCACGGATGGCATAAGGTGATGTCTTGTTAACCTCTTGTCAGACTAACGTAGGGTAGAAATATATGCTACAGACATTTGGTAAGTATCCTTCCACAGCATGCAGGTTTATGGTTAGTGTCATAGGGCCCGTTTCCAAGTCTGGAATCAATTTTCCAAAGCTCTTTAAAGTTAACGGCTTTACTAAGATTACCAGCGCTTTGCTTCTGTTTATACCAGACTCGACTGAGCCATCCACAGCATGTCACGTGAAGGAAAGGGAGCTGTATGTTAGTCAATCCAGTGGCTCTCAATGCAGGAAGACTGATACCATTGGATGGGCCTGGTTCTCAAATATCCAGAAGCTTTGAAACCTGAGCACAGGGCTCTCTCAGGCTGAGATTCTGGGTGGAACTATGCCCTTGAATACTGAGAGCTGAATCCCCCCCCGACTCCCCCCTCAGCCTGAGAGGAGAGCAGAGAGCTCAAAACACCACGACCAGTCATAACACTGGTGTGACGTCTTCGACCCCCGCGGCGCTTCCTTGGGGGGATAAGGGCGCCCGGCAGCATCGCTGTCTGGCCGGGTGCCAGGAGTTAGAGCTGGCAGATCTGCATCTGAGGGGGCGGGGCTTGGCATGGTGACAAGGAGCCGCCGGCGTTAAATGCAGTGCGCGAGGATCTGCTCGTCGCCCTGACGTGGAGTTATTCCCGCATCGCCAGCTGATCTAAGTTTACTGTCTCAGTCTTTCTGCCTAGTTGACAATTCTGATTGTATGCGGACCCTGCTTGTGTTTGACGCAGACTGCCCACTTGACGATTCTTACGCTTATCCCATATATGTGTGTATGTTGTTCTCTGTAGATGCAGTGTCTGCTCAGATCACACCGCATGGTCTCTGTGGGTCTGCCCTGCAGGTTGCTGAATCCATCAACCCCTCAAGTTGCTTGTCTGGTACTATGTACACATCATACTGCATTGTCAGTGGGTCTGCCCTGCAGGTTGCTGAATTCATTGTGCATTATACATTGCTGAGAACAATACTGCCTGTACGACTACCCTCTGGTACCAACTTGGAACGTACTTTTGACCACGCTTTTGATAACCAAGTTATGTTTATCTTGCTGAACTATCTCTGTGTATAGTTAACTTGCCTTCACTCAGTAGACACTTGGTCACGAAATCATTTGCTGCTGAGTGGTATGTAGTATTCTAGATCACCTCCCTGGCTGGGATTGCTAGGTGTGGCAGTTCTAACTGCTGCTAACTCAAGTATCAAAGTAATCTGTCCATAAGGATCCAAACCACGCTGATCTGGGGTGAGCGCCATTGGGAACGTGACAACTGGTCACACTGTGTAGTGACCCTTTAATGCCATCACCGCTGCATAGAGCTCTAAATTCCATGTGGATGCGTAGCTGCTTGGACCATGCTGTGGGCATGTCACTAGATATAGCTATAAATTTAAGGGTAAACAGGAATTGGATACAAGTAAACCATGTCATTTTGGGTAGGGGGGATTAATGGCACTTAATTATGTTGTGTTTTTTTTTTTTTTCTTGTGTTATGCTGATTGTGACAGAACGCATTGTCACTGCAAGTTGGAGAGGGCTGTGGGCTTGCTTACAGACTATGGCCCAGCAGTTAAACGGGAGATTTTTGGGGCTGTTTGCCATTTCCCGCAACTAAGTAAATTGGTACCCCTGACCAGGCAAACGCGGCTCTTATTGCTGCGCTTCTGGAACGATTATCGACTACATTTTCAATTTCCTCCCAGAAAGTGAGACAGAATTTGGGTGCTTGGACAACTCAGAACAAAATGGAGTTTTTATAATGCAATTAGGTTTGTGTAATCTCGATTATGCAAGAATGATATTGCCTATTCTGTCTATTGTCTGTGTATATCTGTTTATTTGAATAGGTTGTAAATCTGCTGTCTGTAATCTGTCAACCAGGATTCCCTTTGTCTTGACTCCTTTAGAAATGTTGCGCAATGTTTAATTTAACTGTCAATCTAATTATGTTTCACCTTCCAAGAGGCAAATGTGTCCCATTGTCTGTTTCGGTCTGGTTGGGCCTCCCAGCGGTTTCTAGGGGAGGTTTTGTATATGTAAATGACCCATGTGTGACCGTATAAATCTGTGTGTGTGTCCCTGATTAAAACCGTTCTATTCTGACCCTACATGTAGTCACGACTCATGGTTTGGGTAGCAGTTATTTTCTGCTCGCTGTGCCAATTAAAGGTTCCAGTTCTACAGCCTTATCTTATCTCTGTGCGTACCCGTCTTTTTAAGATGCGGCAAAGGGCTGGAGAAAGACACGGGAAACCCGAGGAGAACTCGGGTGTCCAGCAAGGAAGCGACATTGGCAGATGTGACCCTGTCGGGGCACAGATCTGTTACACTGATGTTATTTAACTTGTTGCTGAAAGTATTGACCTGCCTGTACAGTCATTAATTATGCCTTTTTAAAATGACTTAACGAAAATATAAGACCATAAAGTATGGAGATGACCCATAAAATAGCCAAGAGTGGAGTACAACTGGATAACCATTATAATACCTTGAATAGACCGAAGCACCTTGCAATAACGTGCACCTATTTTATAATATTTCAGACAAGGATTTGTAGGTATACAGACTAGCCTGTCTATACATGAATTGCAGCAATTACTAAAGATTCTGCAGCATAGAAAAGCTTTTAATGGTCCTTGTTACATTTTTCTTTTAAGTGTACAGAAATAAATGCCAGTTTTCTTTATGGTCAGCTTAAACAGATAATGGATTTAAGAGGCAATTTTTCTAAATTGCAGTTTCAGGTAGAGATCACTGTTACTTATTGGTGTCTGAATTCGTGTAAAAAAAATTCTCTTATGTTGAGAAAATCCTATGATAACTGAACTATGTAATTCGACCTGTGTGTACAGCTAATATGAGGGATGGAAAAAACTCCTTAAGCCAATTAGTGAAAATATCTTTAATATGCCTATATAATGCTTATCAGAACACATTTCTAGAAGTGTCAGCTATCTGAGTACTTAAAAAAAATAATTACTGCGAGCACAATTGAGAGAAATTTATAGCCATCATGAGAAATGAGCAATCTGCATTGCCAGCAGTTTACATATTTCTTGCACCCGGTTCTCCCATGTTTTGTGAAATGCTCCAGTCACCTATTTTGTTGATTAAGAAAAAATATTTTTTCATGGTCCATGTAATGAAATTCACTGTTATTGTAACTGTGATCATGTCCTCCTTTTGATGAGGTCAGCAATGCTTGACCAATTGCAGCAAGCCAAGCTAGTCTTACTGGAAGTTTAATTAAATTGGACCATTCAGTTTGACCTAGTAATTGTGATTTGAAAACCATGTGAGTTACTTCCAATGTCAGTGGTTTTATTATTTCAGGGCATGACGAGCAGATGAGGTTATGCCAGTGACGCAGTTCACAGCTAGTTTAATTGACTTATGCGTCTGTAAAAGGAGTATGTTATTCCTTCTTGCTTATTACCACACATCTGCACAGCAACCACTTCCAAGAATCTTGCTTACCCTGCACTTTAACATTATTTTTCTTAGGTGCCTCCAGATATGATATACCAAGAAGTCCAAGACTAATTGACAGCAACCCCAAAATGGGGGAGGTATGACCGTGCACAGCTTCAGGGGGTGATGTGATTTGTTCAATGTCCCGGCAGCTAAATGGGGACAGCGCTCCTACCAAACCTAATTGCACTTGGTTTACCACCGCCAAGAGCTCAAGTTGCATGGACCATGTAAAAATAGTGCCAATTCTACGGTTGTTTTGCAGTCAGGGCTGGATTAAGATAGGGTGGGTGCAGGGTCACTTTATTCAGAAGGCAAAGTGGTAATTTGCTCAAGGCTCACTGCCTTTAGGGCCCACATCAACAGGAGAGGGGTTTTCTTTATTTTATCTTTACCCTACGTGCATGGCTGGATTTTCCGCAAGGCCACAGAGGCCATTGCCTCTGGAGGCAGGAGTTTGAGGGGCGGCACTGCAGGACAGTGTACACAAGTCCCTGAAGTGGCCATCTATTAAATTCAAATGATTGAAGGCTTTAAAGCTGCATTTAAGATGTGCTTTTACATGCAGTGTTAAAGCAAGGGGTGGCAAGGGCCCGTGAGGGGGCCCCATGCTCAGGGCATTGCTGTAGGCGTGGATAACTGATTTTACACTAATGGTTAATGCTATCCCGCTGCAGCAAACACAGAAATGTAATTGTTTATTATAACATGATTTTTTAAAATTTATTATCCCGATAAGTCTGATTCCTACAAATCATTGTACTTTAGTGGATCAAACCTAAGGCTAGGGTCAGACTAACGCATTTTTCGCGTTGTCCGTGAAAAAGTGCGTTCGAACGAATGGACGCGTTTTTGCACGGAATACGCAATAGCGGTCATACCATGCGCATTTTCGTCCGTGATTTTGTACGGATCATCAATAAAACACTTTTTGCGTCCGGACGTTATGTTGGCCGGACATTAGCAGCGTCTGACGTCTCCTAATCACACACACACGCCGCTAGTGGACGCAGCGCACTCTGTACGTCAGTAGTAGCGGTTTCACGTTCTCGAAAAAATGCGTTCGTTTGCCACTTGCGTTGCGCAGCCGCACTTTTGTGCGGCCGTTCTTCGTATGCTGCCCGGCATTGGACGTCATTTGCTGCTAGCACGGCTGTGATTTACTGCTGCTAAACGCACGTTGATACTGTGTTAGTCTGACCCTAGCCTTAGCTGCAGCAAAATAGCATTTTCATCTGCCTTTCCAAAACACAAATATTTAAAAATGACAAAATTAAATTTCACACAGCACATAATACATGCAAATGGCAGCATTTCTTCTGTCAAAAAAATGCAAACCTAAAGAAACAGGAATTAAACTGCCTACAAGAAAATACAGCACAACCATTCCCATATAAAGACAACACAAACTCTTCTAAAACCAATGTAGACCATAATTGCTGATGTTTTATGTTAAAAAAGCTGCCAAAAATACACAGCTTAGATAGGTATATATTTATAGACAGACCGATAAAACCAGATGGGATAAATTTTATATATTTCCTACATAAACAGTAAATTTATCAGCAGTAGGTGTTATTTTAATTTCCACACAGCCTATAATACAGTATAAAAGGCAGCATTTTGTTGTAGAATATATATATTTTTGGGTGTATACATATTGCAATTTCAAACACAAATTTGGATTTTAATCATGTCAAGTGGTTTCTTACATTCTTCTTAATTGCCCTGACCATTTATTGCATTTAATTCTCCTGGTGGGACAGGTGACTGGTTTTCCTATTTAGCCTGCAGATACAAATATTCTGAGTGCTTTGTAATGGTCTGTGATTGTAGAGCTGCAGGTACATGACATTGTGCGGTGTATCTTATTTCTTGGCTACCGGTGGGCCTTGGGCTTTGTTTCCATAAAGAAAGGATGATAAAATGGCATTGTCCTCATTTGGGTCTATAAAAGGTTCTTGAAAAGTGAAGCCGATTAGTTATCTAGTGGTTTTAAAATGATATACTGCGTGTGTATTGTGACATAAGGAAAGGGAAAGTCATCGAGGGGTGATATATTTCACCTCATTTTCTGTCCTATGTACAGGACTAGCGGAACCCAAACCGGGTTTTTCGGGCTGACTGTGGGGTCTGAATAATCCAGCTCGGGTTTTGAGTCCCTCCCCTGGAGAGTTAATTACTTAATTATTGCTTATCCAGGTCTGATAAAAGGGGAAGGCTGAAACATGATGTTGTTCTGGACTCTGACAGCTTTCTGAGAGAGCTACAAGTTGGATGTGCGTGAGTAAAAAGGTTGCTGGAAGTACTTTTATTTGAGGTGGCTGAGCGAAGCTCACCACTTGCTAGAGAGGAAACCTGCCTGTTTAATCAGAGCCTGGACGGCAAGGATTTATTTTTTGTCTTGTTTTATTGCAATCTTTTTAATAAAAACTGACTGCACAGAATTAAAACAAAAAAAAAAACTTTTGCTGCCTTGACTACCTTTTTCCCAGGGAAGGTAATCTTCATTTGAGCTTTATCAGGTCATCTCTTTTGGGTTAAGATATAAAATTTTCTTTCAGTTTATACCTCGCATACACTCTCTTTTTTTTTAAAGGGAAATTACCTTTTACATAATATGATTGCCATAGTGGTTTTTGCCCCCTTTCGGCAGGTCGGTGCGCTTCGGGGCCTCTGGTGAATTTGAATCGCTGAAGTGCGCCGAACGAAAGAGCACTGAAATTTAGCCCCTGAACGTATGCTGCTGTTAAACAATTTCAAAATACAGTTTATTCAGGACTTTAACATCTTCAAATAAAACATAAAATATTTACAGTGTAAAATAATTGAGACTACAGGATCGCTTTCTTACTGGTACCATCCCATAGTGCTTTTCAGCAACCTTTCATTGACCTTGGTTATATAAACATCCCACAGAAACCACAGCACCGTTCAATATTGCAATCTGCTAATTGATTTTGTAAAATGATATAGTTTAAACTTTGTTAACATTCCTGGTTTGCTCTTTATAGTCTTTTATACCTATTAATACAGCACTATATGAACCTGCCTTCCCTCAGCTAGAGGCCCGATTATGGTAATAGGGAATTGCTAATGGGATAATATGGAGCAATCCAGTTACCATTAGCTGCTCTCTAATATGATTGAGCAGCTATGTTATCCGTTTATTAAATGGGAGTGCTGATGTCTACCGGCAGCAGCTCTACACTCTACCACTGGTATGCATTTCTGGAGTCCAGAAAGCCCTCAAAGATATTATGCACAAGTGATCTTGCAAAATCTCAATTTGCTCCTAGTTTCCTTCTGCAAATGTCAGTGGCAAATTAATTAATTAGTGTCTTGGAACCAGAGGTGAGTAATGTTGCCAACTTGTTCTCAAACAGACGTCGTTTTGCATGCACCCATACGAAGCACTGCCAGGAACTGCTCAGCCATGCTGCAGCATTTAAAAGGGAATGTGGAGGCAGTCAGCACGGTCACAGGTGCTGCACCATTACCTTCATGCAGCATAGAGCTCAGAGCCTCCACCCGCCTGACTGCACAAATCCCATTTTCTTGGCAAGGCATGGTCCTGTCATTTTGGGCATCAATGGTACTCCCCTGGACCTACCTACCCCTGTTCTAAGATTATATCTTTCAATATTAGGACATATGCCACAGATTTAGGAGAGCACTATCATTTTTCAAGCTTGTTATATGCAGCATCCATGACAGCCATGTTTACTGTGGTGATGAGCATTCCTTATATATTCCTTTTGTGAGATGTGATGTCTGTATACCATAATTTTATAAAACAACATGGATGCTGCATTTACTATTATATGTTGGTGATATTACACGATGGAGATACTGAGGCCTATACAGAGCCAGGTTTCCTGTTGCGTACAGTTAGCTGCCAGACACTTATTTATTTGCAACGTATTTTACCAGGAAGGATACCTTGAGATTTCTCTAGTTTTTCAAGTATGTCCTGGGTTCAAGAACATTGAAATTTTTAGACGTTACAGAAATACAAAGTAATAAATTCAAGATATTAAAAACAAAACACAAATATACGGATTAACACAGAAAATAAATATGTAGGAAATGTAACAATGAATATATGTTTACAGGTGCATTCCGTATCGGTGTGTTAATAGAGATCTCTTAAGTGACTTTTGATTGGGGGAAGATTTGATGGCGTCTGGGAGGCTATTCCATAATTTTGGTGCTTTTAGGAAAATGAGGATCGAGCCACTTTCTTTTTGTATTGTGGCACTGCAAGTAAGGTGCTTGTAGGCATATGCCTAAGGGGCAACTGTATTTGCAGTTTTAAAATTTAATTTCTGCTGCCGACAATATAGAACACCGTTAACTCCACTGCATACACGTGCTCTAGTTTGCTAAACTTGTGCCATACCTACTTCATGTAGAGGGTCAATGCCACAGGAATCCCTTCTGTTGCCTGTACAGACATGTGATGTACCGTGGAAAAACCTAGCCTTCTTTTATAGATCTTACCGGGAGTCTGCAAATGTGCATCGCAGTATGTATTCGTCTGTGTTTGCATAATATTATGTAATATGTATTCAGCAAGATTGTGGTGGTTATGTTTACAGTGATGGGTATGACTGGATATTAGGTGTGCAGAGATGGGCGGAACGGAATATGTCAGCAATTAGGTTTACTGTAAAGTTCTGCAATCATTCTACATCTTCTAAGACAGGCTCCAAATAACGGATAAGACATTGTCTATGTGTGATGGCTTAGTGCTTTATTAGTATAATCGCCCTCTAATGTGTTTTAAGTTGTGTTTGAATTAAACCTCAAGGCTGTGAATAACAATGAACCATGGCATCAGTGGTCGTGAGGGTTATGTAAATAAGGCTTCATACTGCAATAAACGTGTGTGTGTGTGTGTGTGTGTGGAAACAGATTTATTTGGTAATACAGGCTAATAGAGATTCTGACATAATTGGCTCTGTTCCAACCTTGGTAAACCTAACCAGAGCTGTTGAGAATTTAACTCCATAAACGTTAACAGCTCTGGTTAACTTTACACCAAGGTTAAAATTGGGACCAATATATTAGCAGATACGAATTGGTCCTTAGTTTGATAACTGCTAAAGAATATAAAAAAAAATTGTTATGGTTTAGGAACAAGTACTACTGTGCATTAATGGACGGTATTTACTTCTCTTGAAGGGAGCGTAACTAAGGAATATTTTTACAAGTCGACTATACCTGATGAGATACTTCTATTTGCTTGTTATTTTCTACTACAGAAACTGGTAAAGATGAGAATAATCT
Source organism: Leptobrachium leishanense (assembly GCA_009667805.1). Taxonomy (NCBI): domain Eukaryota; kingdom Metazoa; phylum Chordata; class Amphibia; order Anura; family Megophryidae; genus Leptobrachium; species Leptobrachium leishanense. The sequence continues at coordinate 192,118,635 of CM019065.1, forward strand.
AAACCATCTGTTTTGAGATAAAATGCACATTAAGTATTGGATTCATTGTAACTGTTACTAAGCCGTAGCCTCAAAGTATGAGAAGTTTAAGAACCGAATCTAATCATTCAAATTGAAACTGTAAACTGTTTTGTAAATAATTCAGTAAGGAATCCAATATAGTTGTGGTCTTTTATCAGAAACCTAATATAGTGAACCTGATCTGGAGGAGAGCTGTTTCTCAAATTCCTTCTAAGCTGGACATTGGATTTAAAAGGATGGAAAAAACATGTGTATATTTATCCTATTCTAAAAGGGGAAATTGGTTTCGATACTAGTAGGAATCATTTGTAGTTGCTGCAAAATGCTGACGTAATCTAAGTCTCCAAAGATGGGCGTAAAATATTACTTTCTACACATTAGTACAGCGCTGCAGAATATGCTGGCGCTATATAAAGAATAATAATTGGTGTGTAGAAAAAAAAAAACACAGTGGTGGGAATAATTTCACAATTTAGTCTTGTAACAATAAATAACATTCCTAAGAACACTTTATTTTTTTTTCCTTTACAAAAGAAATCTTATAGTTTAACTTTTTATTCTAGAGACTCTTTTAAGAGAACCAATAACAAATGAGTGAAAGCACTTGTAACACAATGTATATTCAGCTGCAAGCAAGATCTATAATTCCCGCATTGCTGTACATAGTGCAGTAGCAATCTGAAATACATTTCTCTACTTCGTTTGAAAGCTGCAGTAGGAATGCATTCAGGTTTTTTTATGTTTCTGTGTGTCCTTGAGTTCTAAATAATGATGGTGCCCTTGGTTTTCAATTGGTGTGTGCTGTTTTGGTCAGATTAACTCCTAGTGCACTTATCATGTATGCTGAATAACAAAAATAAATCTTTTGCGACTGCCCAACATCCTACATTATGGCCTGTCTGTGCTTTTAGACATGGAAGTGGGCTTTTTGACTGCTTCCAGATGATTAGCAGTGCTGATGGGCACGGCAGACCATCTGATACATATCTTGCATAGTAAGAAAACTCTTCCAAACATTTTTTTAAAGAAGTAATTGTAAATCTATAGAACGGGTTCATGTAAAGTCCAAGGCATGGCTGGCATAGTATCAGCCTGTTCTTACCATTCTGTTCCTATAGTGCTGCACATCCAAATGAGTCTTCATTTTTGTCTCAGGTTTATTACTAAAATGAACAGATTTACATTTATACGGTCATAAAAATATATGAATTAACACGTATGTTTTTATGTAATCGTGGTACAACATGCGCACTTCATTCCTTCACGTTTTGCATGAGTTGATCACAAGTGCTGTTTCAGACATCAAAAACGTGGCGGTTACTATTCCTAATCAAATTCTCTTACCAAATTGCCACTGAAATATACAATAGTTGAAATGGGAACAAGCGTAGGACTCCTATTACATAACACTATCCAATGAGAATTAACCTAGGGCAGGAGAGGCAGGCTGGAGTGATGGAGTTCATTTTCTTTCCGTCATGTCCCCAGAAGTGACACGAGAACCAAAAATCCGCAACAGAAGGGTGCCAGATTAGGTCCGTTATTCCATAGGTAACTTTCAGTCCAATGATCCATAGAAGAAGGTGAAAAGACACCCTCCGAGTTTCTTTGAAGTATGATCCATGTCAGCGGCATACCCCCCCTCCCCAAATTAAGTCGGCTCATTTCGTTCCCCAACAAAGGTCCCTAAGCGAGCGTCAGTGCCAGGTTAATTGAGGTGATCTGGCCGTAACTCTAACAGGTTAAAAAATACCTTTAACGCATCGGTATTGGTGCTTTTTAGCACCAGCATACTGTACTCTGCGCTCCCTATGCTTAACCATAATGGCCTTGGTTATCGGTTGAGGCGTGAAGCCAAAAACACCTCTTTAAATACACATGTAGCGCTCACTCCCGGAGGAGCCGCTGAATTTGAACCTCGGGTCAGTCTCCCCGCACTAGGGAATAAATATACTCCAGCACCATCGTGGATTTTATAAATTATATAGTTTACTGAATAAACTGGCATATAATGAGTAACACATATATATTGTTATGGTGCTGGAGTATATTTATTCCCTAGTGCGGGGAGACTGACCCGAGGTTCAAATTCAGCGGCTCCTCCGGGAGTGAGCGCTACATGTGTTTTTGGCTTCACGCCTCAACCGATAGCCACAATAAAAACCCACTAAATATATATATATACCCACTAAATATATAAATATATATTTACAGTACTTCGTAGTGCGGGAAACGCGCAGCGGAAAAGAAATACAATGCTTCGTAATGCGAGAAACGTGCAGCGGAAAAGGGAAAAATATATCTTTAACCCCCTTTGTGGTTGGAGTGAGTCCCATACAGGTTATGTCCCAAAGAATGTATGTGTGTATTGGTACCCGGGTACAATATTCAACTGGCCAGTGAATTATTTATGAGGTATCTTCGACTAGTCACGTTGGGGCCCTGTGGGTTTTGAAACAAACGGCAGCATGCTTTATTTTCACAACGGCCTGGAAGGCCTCTCCCCCATCCGCCAGATACTCTGTGCTCCGCTCGACCCAGGACGTCCCTCCTCTCGCTTTTGACTGGGGTTCTCTGTGTCACCGGATCCACTTATACAGACTCGAGAGAAAGATAGAAATGAATTTATTCAATATAAAGTTAAGAACGATGATTTTTAATCTAAGGTCCCCTTCTTATATAATTTTAACAGTCAATCCGCGAATATTAATAAAAGTATCCGCAAACACTGGCACATTTTATTGGAAGATCCGGCATTGGATGATTTTATGCCCGATCGGCCACAAATCATTAATCGAGGGGCCTCGAATATTAAACAAAAAATTGTTCACAATATAAAAACGAAGAATCTGCAGAATCCTTTCAATCTTAAAGTAGGGTTCCATAGATGTGGTTACTGCCTTGCGTGTAGAAACTTGCACCTGAAAAAGCAATATTTTAGTACGTTTGAATTCAAAGAGAGTTTTAAAATCCAACAAGTTATTGACTGCCGGTCCAAGGATGTTATTTATGGACTTATTTGCCCCTGCCATCTATTATACGTTGGCAGAACCACACGCCAGCTGTATGTGCGGATCATGGAACATGTGCGCAATATTCGGAAAGGATACGAAAAACACTCTGTATCGGCACATTTTTTAATGAAACATAATAAAGACCCTACAGGTCTCACTTTTTTTGCTCTTAAAAAAGTTCAAAAGGATTGGCGGGGAGAAGACTTCATAGGTAAAATCGGCCGAGAAGAGATGAAACTCATCTATAGGTTCGATTCCCTGATTCCCAGGGGTCTCAACTCTGATTTTGAACTTTGCCATTTTTTATAACTTACTTCCACCTATACTTTTATAATTTACCTACTTTTTTTAGGGCTCTGTATTGCCCATTGGTTTTAGCCTTCAATATTGCCTCAGGATTTCCTATATTAGTGATAATTTTTGCAGACACATTTTTTTCTGTTTTGCATTTTTTATTTTGTATTTTTTATTTTATACTTGTTTTTCTTTTTTTAGGGCTCTCTATTGCCCATTGGTTTTAGCCCTCATTATTGCCTCAGGATTTCCTATATTAGTGATCATTTTTACAGACACAATTTTTTTCTGTTTTGTATTTTTTTTTTTTCTTTTTTTTTTTTCTTTTTGGGCTCTCCATCGCCCATTGGTTTTAGCCTTCATTATTGTCTCAGGATTTCCTATATTAGTGATCATTTTTGCAGGCACATTTTTTTCTGTTTTGCATTTTTATTTTCTATTTTCTATTTTATTTTGTAATTTCTTTTTTTTTTTTTTTTTTTTCTCCTCACATTTTCATCATTTTGATGCACTTTTTTTTTTTTTTTTTGTTTATAGGACTGATTTTATTATTTTTTTGAATTTTCTTTGCCTTTATGGCGGTAGGACCTCAAGAGGTGATCGAAGAGCAGCGATCTATATATGTAGTGTGTTAGTTTTATATATTAACACTGCCAGTTTTGTGTATTTTAAAACTTGAAGAGGGCGGGCCTTTTAGGTTGCCAGCTCATTCAATAAAGATCTGTTTAAATACACCGGATGACTAACGATAAAATGGATTAGCCATATCCACTATTTTTTAAAATTTTGTGTTCAGATGGTGTTGAGTTCTGGGGAGAAGCTTTGGATTTGTATATGTATTTTGTTTATTGACTTTTATAAACACATTTATATGTTTAATTGTATGTATTCCAATTTGGAAGTGGGCGGGTTACTTGGGCTGCTGGCTCATTCACTAAATGTCTTTGAGTATATAATGAACCCCTGTTTTGAAATGTACCCTTGTTTGTCTGTTTTACCACTGAAGAAGCGCTGTAAAGCGCGAAACGCGTCTGGTTCCTGTCTTTTTTATCACTGATATTTCATATTATTGGAATAAATGTTTTATTATTTTCACTTGCTGACTACATTGATGACTCTAAACTGAGATGGCTTTTTAAGGGCTGTGCCACTTCTTACAACCCTATGCGAGTTTTCCCCGAGCCAGGCTAGGCTCTGAACAGGGTAAGTTTATTACCATATAAAGGTTTTATACTCTGTCCCTGTAAAAACTGGCTGCACTATTGTTCTTTTGTTTTCTCTGAGGAATTTTCTGAAGAGATTCCTGCAGCAACGCAACGGTTAACCCCACCCAGGGATTCATCAGTGTTCCCTGTGCATCTCTGGAGGAGGTGTGGATCTTGTGCTGAGGCTTCTTTCCACTGTGGATACATACCAGGAGGGCGAATTGAATGTTTGGAGCCCTTTATTGGATGAAAAGACGATCCTAGAAACTGAAAGTTCAAGGGAGTGGTCCCATTTATATATTCGTGTGAAGATTTCTTCTCTACCGGTGACTTTTCCTTTGAGATTTTTTTTTTTTTTTTGAAATAAGACTTTTGTAGTAAATAATAGACTGTGCAGTTAAAAAGCAGAAAGATTTTTTGTCGCAATCTCTTTTTGGTTGAAAAGATATAACTTTTCGTGGGAGCGCTGTCCTTATTTTTGTGTTTGGATCCACTGTCTTGCTTGTCTGTATCTGCCACAAGATGTCCAGCTCACCGCCTGCACTCCCTGTTAGATCGATCTGCAGTTCTCCTAACTCGGGGTCCTCCAGCTCACTCTGTATCAGCTCGGGTTACTGCGGTGGATCACTGGGTCTTCGTATAATAAGGCGGAAAAAACCCGGTCTCCAACTCTGTCAGGCCGCACCTGCACTCCGGCCTGGTCACTATCACGTTCAGCTACACTGCGTCTTGCTCCTCTCACTCCTAGGCGCGCTCTGTGCACGAGGCTCAGGATGTCAGCGTCTCTCTCCCACCCATTTCCTGTTCCCACCCGCAAAGCATGCTGGAAAATGTAGTCCCAATGTTCAGTGTCTTACATCGCGCTTGTCTCCCTCCGGTGGCCAAAAACAAGTACTACAACGACAGGGGATTTAAAACCAGCGCTACACACATTTGCATCCTACATAGAGAAATGTTATCTTGGTTTATTACAATTAAACTATCAGTCTCAAAATTACATTTTGCCCAAATAGATCAATGTACTCAAATGCACATTTACAATTTTGCATAATTTAATAAATAACGGGCATCACTTTTTTCATGTCTGCCTCCTAAATTGTGTGCAAGGTTGAAATAACCGGTTATCTGTTTTGTGCTGTAAGTGCATCCTAATATAAATATGCATGAAACAAATTTATATTTTAGAGCTGTTTTACAGCAAATGCAAGCTTGGGTTACATTATTAAATACTCTTCTCACCTTGTTCTGTGCGAAAGTCACTGTGCCCTTTGCAATTAATTCAAGATAATTGCCTCTTGTGTTTATTTGTAATGGACCTCAACATCTATAGGCATTACTTGCATTCTACATGAGTTGTTTTGTAGAGCCCTGCGTGGTGGGTTTATTAGCCCCTAAATAAAGTCTTCATCTGTTATCTATTTTATTTGTCTTTTAATTTTAACACTTGCATTGCGTGGACATGCAAAGTAAATAAGCATTGCAGACGCCTACTTAGGTGTTTTTGTGTACTTTAATAATTGAGCTTTTTTAGTCCTGCCCTCTGGTGTGATCTTTCATCTGATGTATACATCATTTTCTTCAATAAAGAAGCATTTTAAGTTCTTTGTCAGATGATGCTGGCTTTTTTTAATCTTACATTTATATGGACATGAAAGACAATCTAAGCTGTAAAATATATGCTCATTAGGCATCTGTATTGCTGGAAAAATTTCTTTACAGAGATACCTTTTTTATCCAACATTTGAAATGGAAATTTACATATAGATAATTACAATACGAAAGTGTAGAAATTGCAGGCTCGTCAAGGCTGTCAACTGCACAAAATGCATTTAAAATACCACCTGTCGTTTTATATACAAACTAGTCCTCCTTTGGGTAAATAAATTGTTACTTTACATTCTGCAAGTCTGGAATGCCCATGCCCTGCTGCGTAAAGTGCGAGTAAAAGGGGCTCATCTCCCCTGGGTTACAGCTGATCTTACACAAATGTACCAGACTAGAGATTCACTGTGGCTCAAATTTCAAGAGTACTGGTTCCATGAATGATCACTGTGAATACCGACAATGCCTGAATGCATGTACAAAACAAACAAAAATGGCTAAAGCCCAATACTTCAATGAAAATCTAAACAATAACCAATCAAACCCTTGCAATTTTTGGAGAATCATAAGTAACATACAAGCACCCCCAGTCCACTCCCAGCCGGCTGCTATCAAAGTAAACAACCAAACCCTGCAACACCCCCTAGATGTTGCAAATGCCTTTAATTATTTTGTTGGGTTGCGCCACCACCCTAATTGCTAAGATAGCAAATGACACACCTACAGAAAGAGCACACACAGGTCAGGCCCCTCCAACCAGGCAGGGACCCCATATCGCAGATAAATTCAACTTTAGACCAGTGCCTGTCAGTGTAGTTACTAAACTGCTCCGTAATCAAAAAATGAAATAGCAATCTCGACCTGATCAAATCCCAGCAATGCTGCTGAAAATCAGTGGCCCAGCAATTGGAAAACCTGTCGCAACACTTATCAATGAATCACTGGCAACTGGATACATACCCAAACTATGGAAGACTGCGAGAGTGGTACCTATCCATAAAAGTGGTGACAGTACTTTGGTATCCAACTACCGTCCAATCTCATTGCTCCCCGTTAGGTCAAAAATTTTGTAAAAAATGCGTGTACACACAATTACGTGATTATTATCAATCTTCAAACTATTTAACCCCAGATCAATCCGGCTTTCGTCCAAACCACTCAACTACAAACGCCCTTTTAAAAGTTTGCAATGATACCCAAGCTGGCATGGAACAAGGAGACCTAACTGAAGCCATCTTTCTTGATTTTGCCAAGGCCTTTGACACAGACCATGGCATCTTATTACAAAAACTTAAAAACTCTATTGGTGATCACACGCTAACCTGGTTTGAATCATATGTCCACCTCTGGCAGCTCCTCACTCCCAGTCAAGTGGGGAGTACCCCAAGGCTCAATAATCGGCCCCCTGCTATTCACATTATTCATAAATGATCTGCCCAACGTCTGCAAAGCCTCAACTGTACACATGTACGCAGATGACACCGTAATCTATACCAGCAAACCAGATCTCCCACAGCTGGAGGCCGTGCTGCAAGAACAATTTAGAGGTAGAAAAGTTGAAAAATCCCCATCTACATGTCAGGACAAATTCAAATGGCACTCTGACCACAGTCGCTTCTCTCAAATAACTAGGTATGTGGTTAGACCCAAATCTATCCTTTGGCCCCCACATAGAAAAACTCTCATCCAATCTTTACTCCAAACTAGGTGCCCTGTACAGAAACAAATCCTGCCTGAGCCTCGCGGTAAGAAAGCAGATTGTACAACAAATGCTTATGCCGGCTATTGAATACGGAGATGTACAGGGTTATTCAGAGAGCGTAAAAAGCAGGAGAATGACTGAAAAATTAGAAATTCTAGGTCAAATTCTAAAAAAATAAGATTCGGGGATTAGAATTACTGAAAATCCATGTACAGTAGAGATACAAGGTGATTATACAGATACAGATGGTATATTCCATTGGTATTTTGTGGAAACTGCATTGCTAATAATCTCATTAGGACCATTAAAAATGGCCAGATAGCCTGTTTATGGGGATTTGAAATCGGTCTTTATCACATATTTACTGTGTTTGACATAAAGGCTGTGTCTGCTAACATTATGCTGGTAACGCAGACCCAGTGTGAAATTGTGTGTGACAAGGAACGCCCTCTAGAGTTAAGAATCTTTCATTTCAACAATATTTTTGTAAAGGATAAACGAAGATGTGAAAAGTTTTTAAAACAAATTTACATTTTCTTTTTTTTTTTTCTTGGAACAATTTCTGGGCAAAATTTCTATTTTACCCTATATTTGTTAACTTTCCCACCAAACACTTTTGAAATTATTTATTTTAAACATGGGTTGCGAAGGGGTTAAATCGATGCTAGTTGGCCCTCAGCATGTCAGGGGGACATTTTTTCTTTTGTATTTAATAAACCTTATCCCCTATCCTTTACAAGCTAAAATGGTAAACAGAAGGTCACGGTGCCTATTTAACCCTTTTACTACAAAGTGAATTTCCATACGATCACTGCTAGGAACCAGTGTTTTGGGGATTTTGGTAAAATCCATTCATGTTATCCCTTAACCTAATCAACACCACACACAAATCAAAGTCTCTCAATTTAATTTACTGTCACGGATCCCTCTGATTACCAAAAGTGTGGTCCCTTTACGCAGACCGCTCTCTACCCTTCCGATCCTTGAATGGTCGGCGAAACTAGAAAGACAATTAACCAGACAATAGATAGACAAGGGGTAACACCAGACAGAGGTATGGAATAGAGTATCGTCACGAATCCTTCTGACTACCAAGATATATATCTCTTTCTGTAGCTCCCTTTCTACTCTTCCGATCCTTGAATGGTCGGCAAAGCTATGTAGACAATGAAGCAGGTAACAGATAAAGAAAGGGAAATACCAGACAGGGGTACAGAACAGATCACAAGTCCTCCCTAGGACTTTAGTAATAGCAGAGGTAGTCTGATGCGTGCTTAGGGTGCCACATAGACTGACCTCAGTACCAACGTTAAGGGCAGAACCTAGAGCAGAGTAAATGCCAATACCAGGGGTCATACACAGGAGGGTTCGTTTGCCAATACCAGGAGTCATACACAGGAGGGTTCGTTTGCCACTGCCAAGGGTCATACACAGGAGGGTTCGTTTGCCAATGCCAAGGGTCACACACAGGAGGGTTCGTTTGCCAATGCCAAGGGTCATACACAGGAGGGTTCGTTTGCCAATGCCAGGGGTCATACACAGGAGGATTCGTTTGCCAATGCCAAGGGTTATACACAAGAGGATTCGTTTGCCAATGCCAAGGATCATACACAGGAGATAGCCAAAAATCACAAGAGCTCTGCGGGAGGTGAATACCACGTCAGGGCACCGGCGTATGGGAGAGACTGGGCTTTAAACCCGGCGGGTCCGCGTCACAGCGCCAGGCCCCGCCCCTCGGCGTCCCACGTGAGCGGGCCCGGAAGCGCTTACATTCGGCGCCTGGCCAGCGAGCAGCGAGGAAGCTGCTGCCAGGCGCCCCATCCCCTGAGCCACCGTGACATTTACAATATTGTGTATTCAGTGCTACTGTTTGTCAGAGGGAGTATCTAGGTATGGGAATAGCCTGGTCCCTAGTCCCACCTCCAGTGGCATTCCTTAAAATGTGAGTGCCTCTCTTTGGCTGTCGGTAGAAATTTTTTTTTGGTATTTGACTAAACTAGAAAATTATTAATGAATTGCTGTTTCGGTGATGTTAATCAGTAATAAACTAAGACTTTATTACAGTCCTCCTATGGTTAAGTGTATATGTTTGCTGCTATGTTACTACATTGTGCAATTTAATACTCACATGCATATTTGCAGTTTACAGAAATGCAGAGTGTTGACTGGCAAAATCCTACTGCTGCATCCTTAGCCCATACACTACTAAGTTGGTTTCCATAAAGAAACTGGCAGGATTCAGTAAATTTATGGATATAAATTTGTATTGCACATATTTGAAGCACAGTTTTAATATATATATAAAAATAAATTTTCAAATGTATACACTATTTGACAGGCAGATGGCATCATCTTCTGGCCAAATATAACTAATAGATCTCCATAGTATGGCTTGGAATTAATTGGGGGGAGAGGAATCCAAGCTGGGTATCATGCCCACAGTGAAAAAAATTTGGGGGCATATCCTGGAGCCCATTTACAAATTAATTTTGCAAAAGAAATTTAATTCCTTTTACAGCACTCCTGTATTGGGCCATGTCGAGTATACAATGTCAGGGCATCAGCAGGGGCTTTGCAGATTAAGTATACTCACTCGATCTTTGTATTGATGGGTTAAAGAGAACTAAACCAATTTTTATCTAATACTGCGTTTTGCAATGTATGATTCATCTTGACTCCAGTAATGAGACCCCCTTGGTGCTGTTACAGGCCAGTACTTCTCTGACACCTTTTATCCACCACACCTAACTTGTTTGCCTTGCATGGGAAATACCTCCTGACATACAATATCCAATTCTTGACAGCACTATGGGTAAGCAACTCCTTCACTCAATTCTCAATTGGCAGCACTGTTATAGGATGTCTCTGTCACGTACCTCGCTGGTGCTTCCATGTTCCGGTGACTGTCAGCACCTTCCTTGCTGGCCGAGTGAAGTAACCGCCGATAGTGGCCGCGGGTAGTTTGTGGCGTGAAGACGCGGCGCCCACCGATGTTAAAATCAGACACCTGAACACTGGTCCTTTGCCCTGACGTGGTAATTGTGTATTTAAACATATCTCTGTGTGATCCTGGCTTGTCTGACTATTCACTCTGGCTGTTAACCCTTTGGCACCTGGCTGACTATCCGACTTGACATTTGACTCCCTACCTGACTTGGCATTGACACCTGGATGACAATCTGATCTGGTAATCTGGTATTAACCCCTTGTATCTGCTCGCTCTGATCTGAAAAATATTATAATTATATAATCAGACTGACTCATCAACGCCCAGCTGAAACCATTTAACCTAGGAACGTGAAATTCTGAAGGTGCGCTGTTTTTATGATGTAGGCACCCACTAAGGAAGGATTTTTGGAAATTCTGCCCCAAAGTGGGTTGACTTTTAAACAGGATACCTATAGCTCAAAAACAGAAGATGTTACAAACGTGAAAATCGGTATTTAGATTCTTCTTGAAAAATAAAAACACACATTTTACCGGTTTCAAAAATCCAAGTGGGGGGGCAAATAAAGGGGGTTGAATATTTTAAACTCGATACCTATATCTCAAACAGATGTTACAGGCCTGAAAATTGGCGTTTAGATTCGTCTTGAAAAATAAAACACGTATTTTACCATGTTCTGAAAATTCCTTGTGGGGGGGAAAAAAGGCGGGTTGACTACTTTTTATTGGTATGCCTATGTTTCAAAAACCGAAGATGTTACAGGCGTGAAATTTGATATTTACAATCTTCGTGAAAAAAAAACAAACGTGTTTTGCCATTTTCCAAAAATCCCAAAGGGGGCTGAATACTTTTAAACAGGATACTTATATCTCAAAAACAGAAGATGTTACAAATGTGAAAATTTGGTATTTAGATTCATCTTGAGAAATGTAAAAAAACCATTTTACCAAAAATCCATTGGGGGGGGGAGGGAGTTGAATATTGAATACTTTTATCACTATACCTATATTTCAAAAACCACAGATTTGTGACAGGTGTGAAATTTGGTATTTACATGCGTTTTAACATTTTCCAAAAATCCAGTTGGAGAAAGGGGTGTGAATGCCTTCATCAGTATATCTATATTTCAAAAACCAAGATGTTACAGGTTTGAAGTTTCGTGGTAATTACAATCTTTTTGAAAATAAAGAAACAAGTGTTTTACAATTTTCCAAAAAATCCTGTGGGGGGGGGGCAAAAAGGGGGGTTGAATACTTTTTTGGCACTATACCTATATTTCAAAAAACAATGATGTTACAGGTGTGAAATTTGGCACTTACAAACTTCTTGAAAAATATAAAAAAAAGCGTGTTTTACCATTTTCCAAAAATACCAAGTGGGGTGAAAAAAGGGTGTTTCTAACAAAAAAAAACTCATGTTTCTTTTAAAAACAATTTTAACAAATCCTAAAATCCACGCGAGTGAAGCCAGTGTGTGTGTGTGTATATCTCACACACGCAAAGGAAAAGTCCAGACTGACTCAACTCCCAGCTCAAACCGTTTAAAAAGGAACCCCAAATTTCACATGACAAATCCAGAAACATACCTAATAAATTCAATAGGCTTTTTGCTGCAGATTAAAAAATAAACTGTTGAATGAATAAAAATTTATATTTCTTTTACATTGAATCCTGTGGGCTTCGCACAAGGCAGGTTTTAGCCCTTTCGCTGCTGAGGCTTTTCACACCTCTGTGCTGAGGTCATTTTTACCAGTTTTGCTCATCATGTTTAAACGTGTTTTGAAGGCTTATTTTAGTATATGACCCAGACATATTATATATTGTTCTTTCCGTCAGACTCGGTAGATTCATAATATGTCATTATTATATGTATACGTTATGTCATGTCTGTATATTATAACAAAAAATGCAATAAAATATGTATTTTCAATAAATTACAACGTGTAAAGTGTTTTTTTTCACATTTTAAAATGCGAGCAATTGCGGTTCTATTTTGTATATGGTGCGCTTGTTAAAAAATTTAGAGATGGGGTCTCGTTACATTTTTTTTTTTTTTGGGGAAAATTACACGATTTTTAACAAACGCACCGCATACAAAAATCGTTAGTGCAGCATCATTGTTCACATTATAATTGAAATGGGAACAATATTGCTGCATTAACGAACCAAAAAAAATAAAAAATAAATGTTTGTTTTTTTTTTATAATTTTTTTTAAATATATATATATATTTTTTTTTTTAATTTTTTTTTTTTTTAAAAAACTTTTTTCACATTCGTGTTTGGTATCGTTGGAACGGCCATGCTCTGGCCGATCCAACCATACCAAACTTTAACCCCTAGCTGCCACGGATCGGGAGATAGGGAGTTCCAATGAACTCCCTATCTCCACCATTGGTGGCAGTTAGGGGTTAACTCCAGGACTGACGTCATCGTGCTATGCACGATGACGCCAGTCCTCAGGGGGAGTTCCCCGGAGGCTTGGCCAACATCCAAGATGTCGGCCAGCTCCGGGAAAGGATCACGAACCGGCGCTTTTCAGCGCCGATTCGCGATCCAGCTCCCCAGGGGTTAATGCCAGGCACCATTTGGCAGGGCAGGCTGTGCCCTTCCAAATGGTGCCTGGGTTAACCCCCACAACGCCGCTGATCGGGAGGGAGAGAGGTCCAAAGGACCTCCCCCCCCCCTCCCTTTCAGGCGCCTCCTCCGCACATGCGGGGGGGGGCGCCTGAATTAGGTGTCATCGCGCTGCCGCGATGACACCTAATTTCATCGGCGGCGGTTCCGGATGCTGGGCTGACATCGAGGATATCAGCCCGCACCGGGGGGGCCAGCGATCGGCCGGAACCCGGCCGAACGCTGACCCCAAAGGGAGGACGCCCTCAGCGCGTCCTCCACACACCAGCAGCCATGCGGAGGACACGCTGAGCGCGTCCTCCACATAGAAGTGGTTAATATACAATGCATCTTAATGTTTCCCCCGAAGTACGCCAGTTTAACCTCCCTGGTGGTATTCCCGAGTGTGACTCAGGGTTAAATTTCACTACCGTGAACGGTAACCCCGAGTCACACTCGGGCTGGATGCATACTCCCCTCCTCCTGCGCTCCCTGGCTGTCCCCCGCAGTGTAATCGCGGCGAGTTGCTTCCTGGTAAGGCTCCCTGCAAGTCACACGATGCAGGGGGTGGGACCAGGCAGCAAACTTTGGAAAACAGTGTATTATAACTTTTCTATGTGCAATGTTTATGAACGGCCACTGGGTGGCACTACAGGATAAGAAACAGGCCATACATAATCTCACCCTTGTTTTCAGACAGATTTCAGTGTTTTTTGTTGTATTTTATTGAATATCATTTATTTGCATTATTTTGGATAATCATTTTTGGGATAATAAATTATCGTATTTTTTTACTTTATTTATTTATAAAGGATTTTACCAGTAAGGACTCTTGATTGCATGGATTTCAGTGCGTGAGTCCTAATTATTACAGGCTTACTATGTACAAAAACACGTTTCCTTTAAAAAAAAATTTAGACGCTTTTAGACACAAAATTTTGAAAAAATTAGACTGTCAGGGAGGTTAACCACACAATACATCCTTTACATGTAAACTACATCCATCGAGCCAAGAGAACACCTGTGCTGCGTTTCTTTCAATTGCCTGTTAATTTTGGGCAAGGACTTTTGTCATTTTTTTTTTCTTCCTTTTCCGTCAGTTAACACCAGGGTTGTGCAGTAGGTACATTTTTTTTTTTCCATTAGTGCCGGGATCAAACTGTTAGAATAGCGAAAGTGCTCTGATGCGCTGCCCATGTTAAGTATAGGACTCGGTAAGTACAGTAAGTTTGCTATGAATCGTTAATTACTGCGTGCCTAGTGGTTTTCGCCATTTGAAGCAAGCGACAAACTGTTGGTCTGGTGCTAGACTGAATTTACCTGGCGGTAAAGCAAAAACAGGATGTCATTATGGTTAGCTCACACCTGCTGATAGTACCCAAAAACTGGTATTTAGATTCCTGAAAAATAAATGGTAAAGCATGTGTTTTTTAACAAAAATCCAAGTGGAGGGGTGAATATTTTAAACAAGATACCTATAACTGAAAAACAGCTGTTACAGATGTGAAAATTGGTTCTCCCACACTCTTCCAGCATGTCTGCTACGCTCTCACAACCAGGGCACGCACTCCCTCACTGCTCCAGCATGTCATCTTCCCTCTCACAGCCTGTCAGGTCCTGGAGGCCCTGACCCCCTGGCGCCCCTTTTTGTGCCTCCTACTACATGTCCCCTGCAGATTCCAAGACCCTTGCATGAACAATTCACCTTCCTGATTCTACCATTCTGGCCCTGGATCCACACCTGCCCTTCATCCTCCCTGATTAGCCCTGCATATAAGGGAGTCCTGCCCTCAACCCTGGACTTCCACATTGAAGTAGTATTCGCTGACTGCATTCCTGTTTAGACTAAGCTCCCTGATACCTCTTGCCATTCTACTGACTTCGCTGCCAAAGACTCCAAGGACCCTCTGTTATATCACCTGGACTTTCATCGCTGCCATACACCGGTACCCTCCCATCCTGCTCCTCTTCTGCCCCCATCTAGGACCCCCCGTGTACCAGACCCCCTGCTGAACCCTGACTACGCCATTGTCTGTTCCTTGCCTGATTTGATGTTAGTGTTTATTCACAATAAACACCCTTTGTTATCTTGAATCTGCCTAGATCACTGCATATTGGGCTCACAACCCTATCTTGCTACACCAACCGCAGTCAACCCCTGACACAGCCGGGGCTTGCACACTACCTCACTGCTCCAGCATATCTGCTTCCTTCTCACAGCCAGGCCTCACACACACCATCAATACTCCAGTGTGGGAGTACCTGTGATATTATTGTGGAGTCTCAACCCACCGAAGCTCTGTAATGGCACCAGATTGCAAGTAAAAGCACTCCACAGAAATGTGATTAAGGCTACGGTGCTAACTAGTTCTGGCCAGGGGAGTCGGTGTTCTTGCCACAAATACCTCTTACACCTCCAGAATATCCGTTTCAATTCAAAACACTTCAGTTCACCCTTAACCCCCTTCACTGCTGAGCCATTTCACGGGTTAAAAAAAAAACATTCTTAGAAACATAGAAAAATGTCGGCAGATAAGAACCTTTTCGGCCCATCTAGTCTGCCCAATTACATGGATACTTTATCTGGATTTATCTTTTGTTTAGGATAGCCTTATGCCTATCCCATGCCTGCTTAAATTCAATTACTTTTTTAGCCTCTACCACTTCAACTGAAAGACTGTTCCATGTATCCACCACCCTCTCAGTAAAATAATGCTTTTTGATGTTACTTTTAAACCTTTGCCCCTCTAATCTAAGACTATGTCCTCTTGTTTTGCTACTTTGTTTCCTTTTAAATATACTCCCTTCCTCTACCTTGTGGATTCCCTTTACGTATTTAAATGTTTCTATCATATCTCCTCTGTCTCGTCTTTTTTCCAAGCTGTACATGTTAAGCTCATTAAGCCTTTCCTGGTAACTTTTCTCCTTCAAGCCGTACACCATTTTAGTAGCCCTTCTCTGAACTCTCTCTAAGATGTCTATATCCTTCTGGAGATACGGTCTCCAGTACTGCACACAGTACTCCAAGTGAGGTCTCACCAGTGCTCTGTACAGTGGCATGAGCACTTCCCTTTTCCTACTGCTAATACCTCTCCCTACACAACCAAGCATTCTGCTAGCATTTCCTGCTGCTCTATTACATTGACTACTTTTTTGTATTATTATTGTTATTTTTTCTCTTTACTTTAAACATGGTCATGTTTGGTATCATTGGAAAGGCCATGCTCTGGCCTTTCTAATAATACCAAATATGACCCTGCTAGCTGAAAACAGTCGGGGGATATCGGGGTTCAATGGAACCCTTATCTCCACCCCTATCTTTCCTTAGGAGTCAATGAGGACGTTCCCACACGTCCTCCACAGTGAAAGGGTTAAGGTTTGTTTTGCGATGACCATCAAGTCTCAGGTAAGTCCCCGATACCTTTAAAGTCTGTTCCTAAGGGCAGACTGCTTCTGATGGGCAGTTTTGCGTTGCATGTTCCAGAGTGACCTCACCGAACTCTCTGCTGATCCAAGCACCTGATAAAGAACCAATAATGTAGTTTACAAAGAAGTACTCAAATAGAAAAAAACACTTTTTTTTTTATTTTTGTCTGTCTCATTGTCTTGTATCAACAACACAAATCTAGTCATGGATGCATATGAATGAAACAACTTTGTTTTGTAGCCAATGCGCCCTGCCTAACGTCTGCGATAAACATTGCTTATTACATTTCATACAGTTTGGACAAAAAACTCATTCTTTTAAAAACAATTGTAACAACCCAAAATCACGCGAGCAAAAGCTAGTATCCTATATTTTGTTATCTGGCTACCTATAGGGACCGGCAGTGTACGTAGACAGATTTGTCTGCATGCAGGGATTAGACAAATATACAGTATATGTGACAGTCTCCTAAACAGGGGTGTATTCAGCCTTTGGGCTTTTCCCTAGGCACTCTAAATTCTATATCGGGGACACGTAGCAGTATTTGAGCACAAGCAAAATCACCCAGCCTTTAAGTGCCACTATTCTTTCCTTAATAAAGGCTCAAGCCGATGAAGAATGAGCAACTTTGGAACAGCTCCTTCATCAACTAGCCAGAAACTAAATGGCTTATACAAAGTACAGGAGATGTTTGTTTACAGAACCACATGTGCAACGTCTGTGCTGCAAGCAAAGCTTGGGTCATTATGTGTAATGGCAGGGTCAGACTAGTGTCTTGTCATTGAGCACTTATTTGATTGCAAGGTAATCTGTGTCCACAGTGTGAGATCAGTTGGTTGCTCCATGAGGTTGCTATGCATGTTTGCGCAAGGAATTTCACAAGCAATGTTAGAACCTTATTTAACCTGGCGGGGAACTTCAGAAGAATGGTAAATCAGTACCAGGATAAACCTCAGACCAATTGCAAAAAATTATACCCATAGCGCTAATAAATTTGAAGTACACCACACGCACACACACTAGTCCCAGGACCCCTACATCACTTTTTCCTAGGAATGTAAAAAAATGTAATGGTCAATATATTTACTACTCTAATCAGCTAACAAATACTTGTGTATAATTCTCAATTTAACAAGAGCGGAAAGGAAAAAAGTCAGAACTTTACAAAAGAAAAACAATGTTCTGTAATGAAGGGGGCACAAAGCACTGGAGATTATAAAACACTAGATGTAGAAATCAATCATCAAAGCAAGAGAGTGAAAAGAAACAGAATTGCTCAAGGTAGTTTTACAAAAGCCCAGATGGAGCGAATGCACAAAGAAGCTGATTTGATTTTCTGGATTAATACAAGCTTTTAAGGTAGAAGTACTGAATTCAGCATTGATGAATAGCCCGGGCATCTTCAAACAACATTACGCTGCAGTAAAAAAATAAATAGTTTGGGGAGAAAATGAATTATTAAAGAGAAACGGTGAGTTTAGCACAGGAAGATTGTACTTGCAACACGTGTGCGGTAGTACATTATCTTTTTGCAGACATTTTGAGCAGGAGGAAAATAGACATTACTTACTGACAGCTGTCCGTGGTGAATTGTACATATTGATTTTATGCCTTTTTTAAAAAGTGAAATTATACTTCATCTATTTCTACCTGTCAAAGGTACTTTAGTTTCTAAATCTGACATTATCCAAACACCCTTTTCTCCAGATCTGTCTTAGGTTGCCTGACTTTGTGCTTCTTTCATATTGCTGTGGATCTCTATCTGCAAAACTCTGTTTAACCAGAAAATAAAATGTCAAACAAAACGAGAAATGGCATTTTTTTTTTCCACACAAGAAAAATCCACTTTCTCCATTAGCTGGATAGTTGATGTTTCCTCTGCCTAGTTAATCTACTCATATTTTTTGTTTTTCCAAATATCGTTAAAGGGACATACTAGTTGTGCTTGTACTTTACCAAACATAAATCATGTAAAATCAAGTATATTCCAAATTGCCAACCTAAGACCTTTAGCAAAAATACTCAAATCCAAAAATTTAGCTCAAGACCTCCAGTCTCTACAGAAAACTTTTTTGGATTAGAATCAAGGTGGAGAATTTGAACGTGTGATGTCAGTTCAGGTGTGCCATGCAATACTCTGTTGTATCTCATTATTTCCTGATGGGGTTTGGAGACTATTTAATGTGGGCTTCACTTCGTTTGCACTCAAGCTCTTGATAAAGTATACGAAACGCGTCGAGTTGGGGGCTTCACACTACCCACTGTTTGCGGCAGTTTTTCACCGCACAGGAATGGCTGATCTGGTGATACAGCTCGTCCTCCAGACCTCGGTATTGAGTCCCCTCTGAAAAGGAATGTGTCCAGGATATCAGATTTGGGAGTGTGGTGATTACTGGATGTTTTGCCATATGCTGTTTTGCACACATATTTGTTAATGGTGTGCCACTTGTTTTCTATCCCTGTAGTCCACGCACCAGGAGATAATTAACCTATTCCAAAGGTGGACATGAGTGCTACTGGATTGGTGTGCTTCACTGTATGCTCATTTCCTTTTGTTTTTAGATTTACCCATTCAGCACGGTTTGTGGGAAGGTCCTCTTCAGCTACGGTTTTATACTGTGTGATTTACACACTGCGATTGTTGTATTATAGCTCTTAAGAGTAGCCAGCCCCCTTTTTATCAAGGGACCAAAAGTAATTGGACAATTCAATCAAAAGCTCTTTCATGACCAGGTGTGGGCTACTCCATTATTTCTTCATCAATTAAGCAGGTAAAAGGTCTGGAGTTGATTTTAAGTGTGGTATATGGAATCTATTGCTGTGAACTGACATCAGGCATTCATCAGGGATATAAAATTAAAAAGTTGTACTTTTTAATTTTATATCCCGGATGAAGTTTGGATTGTTACCAGACGAAACGCGTTGGATTTTAACGAAATAAATTGCTTTATGACCACAACCGTTACCCTCCATGGTGCTTCCTACAGTGGCGAGCTACTGGGTCCAGGGTTCCAGGAATGTGTGGGAATACAGGATATACATGCAATTGATGTGCCTGATTTTTTTTCTACTATTTTGTGAGTGCGATACAGATTGCATGTTTTTTCTTTCTGTAGATTGTTTCCATACATTTTATTTTACTAACCCTTCTAGGTAGGACTGACTAATGAATTTAATTGATTGCTTAAATAAATGCCCATCTTCTAATACGCATCACATTTTTGGCAAGCTGTCACCTGCTGATATAAATATCTACTCAAATAGAAGTGTGTGTTATATATTCTTTTACATTGATGTAAGACACTCTAGGTCATATATATTGTATCCTTAACATTCTATGGTTTAAAGAATTGTACAATGCAGCATAAGTGTTATTTTTTTAAAGCAAATCTTTGTTTTTATTAGATGTTACTCGTGTTAATGACCTTAATCTCTATATCTAACAAATACTAAAAATAGATTGCATATTGGAAGTGAAGGAACAGTGATTCACGGAAAGAGGAAAAAGCAAACATTGACATAGATTTTTCATATAGTTTTAACACAAATTAATACATACATAATTTACACTGATTAATCTTCTACGCAGTGTTTCTCAAGTGGTGGGTTGCGACCAGGGGTGGACTGGGTCACCGGGCAAGTGCCCCCAGGCCTCTCGAATGCCTGGGACCCGCTAATGCATCTTACCTTCAGCAGTGTGTCCCAGGCAGCGTGGCTACCTCTGAATGTTCCCAGGCGCCACCTGGGATTCACTGCATCAGGTAAGATACTCTGTAACGGCAAGGTGGGAAGGTGAAGGAATCTGTAATGGGAAGGTTTAGGGTGGGACTCAGTGACTGGTGGCACACTCTGTACTCCCAACACCTGAAGCCACTGTGCACAATGCACATCTCAGTGAAGCAAAATATATTTATATAGTCCAGCCTTTCATGCAGGCATTTTTGACTGGCTTGGACCAATGGTGCTTCCCCATTGGTCCAAGCTATTCCATTGCTCTTCAGTGTCTCTCTGAGGCACTGTAGAGCGTAGGTTCAGGAAGTAGGCAGCACCAGACGCACACTGCAGACTTCTCAATCTCTTGGCCAGCTTGAGTTAATGCGATTTAGCGTAGCGTTCAGCTACGCATATTGCGTAGGCTCAGGGAGGGCAGGCTGCTGCGAAAAAATGTGTGCAGCGGCAGAGATGGGGGAGCGCGTAGCAGATGAGTTGAAGTTTTTTTTATAATATTTTATTATTCATTCAGTAGTGATTTAAATCAGAGTTGCTTTGTCTACCATCACCCCAGACTTTGAGACACTTAAGAGCAAGAAGCATCCCCAGTTTTCCCTTACGTTCTAATTAATTTCATATGTTTCAATTACAGTTTATTCTATTGGGTTTTTGCCTTAACAGCGCTTTCGTTTTCACTAGTGCTGTGATTACTGCACTATCCATTATTTTGGAAAGAATCCCTGTTTGTTTACAAAATTGTTTAAAAAGTGCATACATTGTAGAATATTGAAAACGTTTTGTGGAATAAATTATGTTTCAGAAATTCAATTATTTTTCAGTCGCGACTTGACCAAGGACAATTGTGGGTCCTGAGGATCCACAGGTTGAGAACCACTGTATCTACTGTGTATAGGTAGGAAGAGGATTATATTTCTATCCATGAGACAGAGCAAGATTTAATGGTCCTTTTGATCGGTAGGGGGTAACCCAATTATATTGCAATAGTAACGATTGGATCAGAGAACGAAAGAAACATTATCTAAAACTTAGCATTTTTTTATTCACTTAAAACATGGACAAATATACACATCTAAGGCTGGGGTCAGACGAGCGTGATTTCTACAGACTGTACGTCCGTGCAGTACGGACATCGTCAGTACGGATGACGCAGTAGTGGTCACACAGTCCGTTTTTTCACTGAAGTTATTTTTTGACGGATGTAGGAGGGGAAAATAAATTACAATGAAAAAACATTCTGTCCGTCAAAAATGCTGGACGTATAAATGCAGTCCGTCTGACCTCGCTCCATCACTCACACACAAAGCTATGCAGACGTTGTGGACGTGGCGCACTCCGCACGTCCGTTCTAGCAGTATTACGTTCTTGCCTAACCTGCGTCCATTTGCCGCGGCCGTTGTGCGTCCGCAGTTCAGTGCGGACGTACTTCATGTGTCAGGCTCCAATGGACTTACTTTCATGCTATCACGGACGTACTTTTAGGCGCAATCACGGACGTGAACACTACGCTCGTCTGACCCCAGCCTAAACATCAACAGGTCCCACTAATTCCAAAGGTTGTGTCTGGGCTCACAATGGAGCTACCTAAAGAACGTTAGAAAAGTGAGACAAAGTGTTGCTGGTCAAATGAAGTCAGCCTAGCTAACCAGAGGCATTTAGAATGGATTGTAGGGGGGGAGAGGTGGGAAAAAGATAAGCCAGGTAAGGTTATTCAAAGAGCACCAAAATCTGAGCGCTCTTTCATTTGGTGCAATTCTACGAATAAAATTCAGACCCTGCAGTGAATTCAATATTCACCGCACGGCCCCCAAAGACCGCCGAACAAGCTGGCGATCCACCGAAAAAAGCGTTTCAGCCGCCGAACTGGTAAAAAAAACTGAACTCTGATATTTTTTAAAAAGGGAGTTTAATCCAATAAAAATGCATGCGACTGCATGTAAATAATAAAAAGGTCCTATAAAAAACATAGACAGTGTTACAGAATAAAGTAAGAAGAATGGAAATCAAATTTCGCCTAAAAATTATTCTACAAAAAAAATGTATTTTTGCTGAAACTAATAAGAATAAACTGTTAAATAAAAAAATAATGTAATATTTATTTACATTGAATCCTATTTTAAACCTGTTGAACTAAATTCCCAAAAATCTGGGATTTGGGTGCAGTTCGGCATTATCTGTATTGATTAACCATTACTTCTTTATGGGACAATTTTACTGTCGGCGAACTGCACCGCAATTCGTCAATATTTGGCGTATTGACAGCTTCCTGAATAGCTGAACTGCCACGAAATTGCACCGTACGGTGAAATTCACTGTTTGGTGGCAAGTACGGCACTTATTGACTAACCCTTTTAGAGTATGGTTAAGCATTACAAGAATATCCTTTGGATCCACCGTGGAAGGAATTGCTGAGTGAACAATTCATTGCTAATGTTGCTTCTAAAGTACCATGACAGATCAGACATGAATTTCAGCCGAATGTGTGTTTATTCATATGCTTTATCTACTCCAAATTAATGCTTTATCATTTTCTAGTAGAGTTTTATGAGGTGTGAGATTCAGGAACTTCAGTTCCTGGCTAGTCACAACTTTGCTTTTAATTCTATGACCGCAAACTTTATAAAAGCAGAAAATATATTTAATATTGGTCAGTGGCTAACTAGAAACCTGAGGGCCCTGGTGCAAGAATCCATGAAGGGTCTATATTTTTACTTTTTTTCCTGCAATGTAAAAAAAGATAGTATTGCCCCAGCTCACGTGGATATAATTGCCCCAGCTCACGTGGATATAATATTGCCCCAGCTCACGTGGATATAATATTGCCCCAGCTCACGTGGATATAATATTGCCCCAGCTCACGTGGATATAATATTGCCCCAGCTCACGTGGATATATATTGCCCCCAGCTCACGTGGATATATATTGCCCCCCAGCTCACGTGGATATATATTGCCCCCCAGCTCACTTGGATATATATTGTCCCCAGCTCACTTGGATATATATTGTCCCCAGCTCACGTTGTGTATATATATTGCCCCCAGCTCACTTGGATATATATTGCCCCCAGCTCACATGGATATATATTGCCCCCAACTCACATGGGTATATATTTGCCCCCCCAGCTCACATGGATATATTTGCCCCCAGCTCACATGGATATATATTGCCCCCCAGCTCACATTGTAAGGGCAGAGGCTATGACCCCCTGTGTAGTGTTATGCGTATGGAACCCAATGGCAAGCCGAAGAAAGACCAGGAGATGTATATGAGCAGTTGAGTATTTACTGAGATGAAACAAAATATAAGTCCAGAACAAAAGACTAGAACGCAAAAGGTATCCTTGGCAAGTATAAAGTCCAGAACGGGGAATTGCGAGTAAGGGTCTTCGGATTTAGAAGGGGCACAACGTAACGTGAGCTGTGGTCTTTGAGACAAACCGGGGTTGAGGAGTTGGACTTGGTATTCTGGTCTTGGAAGCAATTCTGGAGATAGGATCTGGAGCTGGTACCGTGGACGTGGAAGCAAGCCTGGATATGGAGCTGGTACCATGGACGTGGAAGCGATCTGGGGTAGAGGATCTGGAACTCAGGATTCACTTGGAACAAGAACGAAGAGGAAACACTGGATAACTGAAGCAGTGAACCACAGTATAACCTGGTTAATGAACTGAGAAAGGCGGCAGGTTTAAATAGGGTTCAGAGGATCATAAGAATATTGTTCACCTGGAACTCGTAGGTGGAGTTGGGATGCCTGGATACTTGATAGGTTAATTGGGGGCATGCGAGGATCTCCAGTGCAGGTGTAATGCAGTACCTTTAATTGACCAGCGGAGGGCGCCAGAGTACCAAGGTCTTCGTGCTTTAAGGAGATAGGCGATCGCGCATGAGCGCTTTGTCTCTCCTCAGTTGCATCCCGAAGGCGGCGTGGGGTTGCACCCTGAGTCTCCTCCTCCGAGCTGTGGACCGGAACCAGGGAGCGACGCGCCACGAGGGACCTCGGGTAAGTATGCTGAGTGTCCCAACATGGCGGCCGCGGTGCATTACACACATGGATATATATTGCCCCCCAGCTCACATGGATATATATTGCCCCCCAGCTCACATGGATATATATAGCCCCTAGCTCACATGGATATATTTGCCCCCAGCTCTCATGGGTATATAGTGCCCCCAGCTCTCATGGGTACATAGGGTCCCCAGCTCTTACCTCTGCCGACATTCTTCTTCCTGCGAGCAGCCGCTGGAAGCATGCAGCGTGGCCGCTCGCCGGGGACCACCTGACCAGCACAGAGTTCTCGCGAGAGGATCTCATTTGCTGGTCATGTGGTTCCCATCCCACGCAAGCGGCCAAGCTGCAAGACAGCAGCCGCTCGCGTAGGGAGAGGGACGGCCAGCGCACGGCTCCCAGATTCAGGCGCTGATTGCGGGAATCTGGCGGGCGGTGCTGGGCCCCCCTCCAGTGGCGGAATGCCAGGGCCCGGTCGCAACTGCGACCCTGGTACTTCCGCCACTGATATTATTGTAATAAAAGAAGCAAAAAATTTGCATCTTGATACAGTGTAGCCTGTTGTGTCCTAAAAGAGTCTCCCTGTCGAAGCGCTACGACACGCTTTTGACGGGGCTGCTTGGCTCGACCCTCCATAGGAGGATCGAGCCTTGCAATGATGAGCGCACTAACTTCACTTAGCAAGGTGGCTAGACGGATGTCAAAGTGGAAGGAATGTCCGCTCTCAGACCTTCCTTCCGCTATGCAAAACGCTCATCTGACCTGGCCTTATTTTTCGTAAACCATGCATTGCAGTGACCTATCAAGTTGTGGGAACCGCAATCCTTTAGTTTGATCTGTTTAATACGAGGCAGACAAAGTGACCTCTGCACAGAAAATTATTTGTAATTCTGCGTGAAATAAATTGTGTTTTGGCTTTCAAAAGCTTTGTGATGCTTAACACTCTTCCTGTATGTCGTCGGTTTATAAAAAGTCCTTCTGAGCCTCTGCAGTCTGAAACCGTTAATGTTTAGTCACATTTTTGGAAATTGCTGAAAAGGAAGGTGCCATCAGTTTTTACGCAGTCATTTTATCGCTGGTGTTCAATTTCTCAAGGCTTGACGCGTTTGTAGCACAAGAACATACTAAATTTGTTTTGTGTCATCTACCAGGGTGGTGAAAAGTTACATTGTCATAATGAAGGTTCATATTTAATTTAAACGTGGGAATATATCAATCTTAAAAAATGAGCTGTCTGGGGACGGACTGATTAAGAGGGCAACGGGAAGTTCTCACTTTATTATTCCAAATGCAAGTGTTGCATAGTATTAGGATTACATAAATGGAATTTATTCAAACCGTTATTTTTTCCAATTTGTTATAGAATTTTGTTTGTACTCTGCTCTGTTCAATATTGAAGAAGATTAAAGGGGAGGCATATGCTCTACAGAAGAATTTGCTGCCTTTTTTGAGAGGCTCAAATTCACTGTAGTCCTGTTTCCCTCTTCAAAGTTTGTAGTGTTACAATTAAAAAAATTATATTTTAAACTTGCATTCCCTTCTCTACAATCTTATTCAATATTTCTTTCATGTTGGTCATCTTAAGAGGATGCTCGAGGGTTAAAAAGAGAAGTTGGAATGAGGAGCTAAACATGAACTCCTCCTGACCCTCTTCCATTTATAACCATATAGGAATTTTAAACTCTACTTCTTTCCACTTATCTCCAGTCCTTTGAACATGGCTCCTGGTTAGGTAGGAGCATGTCTTGTGGCCACGAGGGCTGGATGCTCAGAGTCCAACCAATCCAATGGTTGGGAGGAAGAAGTCGGGTCCAAATTGATGCCCACATCCTGCATAGGGATGGGCTGATGGTTCGATTCAAACATCGGCTGTTCGAAAGTTCGCGAACTTCGAACTTTTCGGGACGTTCACGGTTTATTAGATATGGAATTAAAATGGGAATATTTTTAACATTGAAGCCTATGGGATTCATAAACCTTTCCCACTTCTTGTTGGTCAAACATTTCCCACTTCTTGTTGGTCAAACATTTCCCATGGCTTCAAATCGCGTTTAAACATGAGCAAAAGCAGTAAAAATGAGCTCCGTACACAGCTGTGAAATGGATCAGCAGTGGCAGGGTTAAAAACTTTTTACAAATTTTTTTCATTGTTACCCGGACCCCCATACACCTTTTTATGGCCAATATCTTGCATATATGCCCTCTTGGAGGGGACCTTAATTTTCGAATGTTCAAGCCCCATTGACTTGCATGGTGTTCGCGGTCGACCTTTTTTGGGTGTTCGAGTTTGAATGCGAACTGAACACGGGGGGGGGGGTGTTCGGCCCATCACTAATGCACCATGACTTTCGAAGAGATAACCCACTGCTTTTGGAAAAATGAACCAGCCATTCAAGAGCACTCTACCCCCACCCCACCCCAGAGGGGGCAGCGGTGCAGAGGATGCTCAGAGCCCTGTGACCTCCCGATTTACAAAGAGTAGTCACTGTCCATTTTAATGTCTTCAGTCCCCCTTTTCTGCCTTTTATCATCTACTTTCTTCCAACTGTCATTTTTTTTCTCTTGTCTGCACATATATTTTTTATTTAACCCCTTAGTGACCAATGACATACAGGGTACATCATGGAAAGAAAGCCCATTAACCCTTCCACTGCTGAGGACATGTGGGGAACATCCTCATTGACTCCTAAGGAAAGATAGGGGTTCCTTTGAACCTCAATATCTCCCAACTGTTTTCAGCTAGCAGGGTCATGTTTGGTATATTAGAAAGGCCAGAGCATGGCCTTTCCAATGATACCAAATAGGACCAGGTTTAAAGTAAAGAAAAAAAATAACGATAATAATAAAAAGAAAAATGGGTTTTTTTAAGATGTGAAATGGCTCAGCAGTGAAGGGGTTAAAGACCAAGGAAGTACCCTGTACGTCATGGTCCTTTAACACCTCCCCCTTCCTCCCTGAATAGCCAGTGCAATGGCCAGAGAGGCATCGCCAGGCGCGATGACTTCCGTTTCAGTCCCCCCCCCCCTCCGGGCACTGCCGGGAGAGAGAGCCTGAAAGGGAGGAGAGGATTGCCCTTTCCAGCGATGCCTCTCTTTAACCTCTTAGTGCCGGATCGGGATTCAGTGCCGTATTGCATTCCTCTCCCTGAAGTGGTTGCCGTCATCGCCATATGCGTGATGACGTCTGGGCAGTTAACCCCTTAGCTGCCAAGTGGCGATAGGGGAGTACTTTGGACCCCCACATAGAAACATAGAAACATAGAAAAATGTCGGCAGATAAGAACCTTTCGGCCCATCTAGTCTGCCCAATTACATAGATACTTAACCTGGATTTATCTTTTGTTTAGGATAGCCTTATGCCTATCCCATGCCTGCTTAAATTCAATTACTGTTTTGGCCTCTACCACTTCAACTGGAAGGCTGTTCCATGTATCCACCACCCTCTCAGTAAAATAATGCTTCCTGATGTTACTTTTAAACCTTTGCCCCTCTAATCTAAGACTATGTCCTCTTGTTCTGCTACTTTGGTTCCTTTTAAATATACTCCCTTCCTCTACCTTGTGGATGCCCTTTACGTATTTAAATGTTTCTGTCTCGTCTTTTTTCCAAGCTATACATGTTAAGATCATTAAGCCTTTCCTAGTAACTTTTCTCCAAGCCGTACACCATTTTAGTAGCCCTTCTCTGAACTCTCTCTAAGATGTCTATATCCTTCTGGAGATACGGTCTCCAGTACTGCACACAGTACTCCAGTGGCAGCTAGAGGGTATATAATATGTGTGGGTTCCATGAACTAGTAAGAGGGAAATTTAGAGCTAACACAAACAGCCCAGAAATTTAAAAACCGCAGCGGGTACTTTCAGACTGACCATGGTAAAACCGCCTGGTCATTATGGGGTTAAAAAAATTATGTCTCTTGGTCTTTTTTTTTCATCTTCTTTCATGCTTCCTTTATCTTTACCCATATATTGAAGTTTGTACACTCCTACCTATTTTGACAATGTGTCACTTGTGTGCATTTTAGTTTCTAACACTCTTAGGCTTAGCTTTCCTTTTCCACTACTTGTGTCTCTTTATCTCCCCATCCTGCCCAATGTATTTCTAATCACATACAGGATAATTGTGGAGGGGGAACACCAACACCCCCGATCCTTAGGTGAAGGAAACCTGCAGAAACCACGTAGAAGAAGTTGAGACAGCGATGTGTTTCTTCAAAAGGTGCACTAGTGTCACCTGTGTTTTAATACAAGAGATAAGCATTAAGGCCGGGTGCACACGAGCACACTCAGAGTGGAAGGAACGTCCGTGAGAGTGGACGTTTCTTCCACTCAACGTCCGCCTGCCCCCTCTCAGCGCTGCGAAATGCGATTCTCCTATGGAGGATCGCACTTTGCAGCCCCGTCGACGCGTATCCTAGCCCTTGACGGGGAGGATCTCTGGGCGGATGCATGCTACGTGCAGAAACCACGGCCTTAAACATTCTTCAGTGTACTGCCCACCTTAGGCTTCTATATATTTCTAATCTTTCCCAACTTTTGTTGATGACTTCATTGCACCTACTCTCTCCACTGCGTAGAAAGTAATCTACCGTGTAATTAATTCACAGTATGGACAAAGCAAGTTTATTGTGTGTATTTAAATAAGTAAATAGCATACATAACTTTGTCTCCATTGATCTAGTCGTTAAAAAGACATGTCAGCTGACAATGGAGATTGTATGCTTGCTTTCTATCCGTCTTTTTAAGTAAATAATAAAGACAAATTGAAATCACAATTGTCTTTATAGCCAAAATGGTACACAAGTGGCTTCAAAAGTTGCAATAAATCACTTCTAAATCTTCTGTTCCTAACTTAATAAAACAGCATTTGTAAGTAAATAGAAGCAGAAATCATTCCTGACACTTGTTTCATTGTCTATCCTACTTGTAATGTAATTTATAATTGGCTCAGCGATCATACAGCTATCTGCTAAGCTAGCAGTTATATCAACTTGTGGCATTTATCTGCCGTGTTCACACGTTTGTTTCCTTTCAAGAGCTTTGACAGCTAAGTTTTAACTAAACATGTTCTCTGAAATACCTGCGATTAATTCAATGTCAAATCCAAAACGAAGATATGGCAATCTGCCCTCCTCTTTCCTATAATACTAGGAAAATGCTAATTTTACAATATTTAAATTGAACTTTCAGTAGTGAGTGACCTGTTTCTACCATGAAAATTTTGATGTGTTTTGATTTACACTTAAACCCTTTCACAACTAAAGGGCTATATTACAAGGTTTGTGTTAACTTAACCAGAGCTGTTATAAACTTACCAGAGCCGTTATAGTCAATGGAGTTGTTAACCCTTTCGCTGCTGAGGCATTTCACACCTCTGTGCTGAGGTCATTTTTACCAGTTTCGCTCATCATGTTTAACTGCGTTTTGAAGCCTTATTTTAATATATGACTCAGACATATTATATATCGTTCTTTCCGGCAGACACAGCAGATTCATAATATGTCATTATTATATGTATACGTCATGTCCTGTCTGTATGTTATAACAAAAAATGGAATAAAATTATAATTTTCAATAATTTACAACGTGTAAAGTGTTTTTTTTCCCCATTTTTAACATTCGAGCATTTGCGGTTATATTTTCTATGGGGGTGAGCTTGTTAAAAAAATTAGAAATGGGGACTCGTTACATTTGTTTTGGGGAAAATTTTGCTATTCTTAACAAACGCACCGCTTACAGAAATCGCTAGTGCAGCATCATTGTTCACATTATAATTGAAATGAGAACAATATTGCTGCATTAACAAAACAAAAAAAAAAAACTTGTTCATTTTCTTCAAACTCCGAACTGATCGATCCGAACAGCTCATCCCTAGTACTGTATATCGATTTACAGGAATTATAACTCAATGAATCTTAGCCCTGTGCAGTAGTGAGTGATGCCAGTGCTGTCCTGCCTGCTGAAGGTAGCAGTGGAGTTTGTTGAACCTTGTGTTACAGGGAGGATGAGGGCTGATTCTTACTATTCCGGTTATAAAAAAAAAAAGCTGTAAGAGTAGGGAGAAAACTAATTCTGAATTACAAAGATCTGAAAATTGAAGTTTAAATACAAACCTGCATTTTTTCATAATATTTCAATGCAAAATCCTGTATAGGGCCGGATTTATAACTAGTCAGAGTAGGCATGTGCTAACAGGCACCTGCCACAAGGGGGCACATTTCTCTTGAAATATAAAGGTTTTTTTTTTTGTTTTGTTTTTTTTTACAATTTACTATCATTTAGACCACTGTGTCTCAGACATATAAGGTATTATTGGAATTGTCAAATTATATAATCAGTTTAGATTTATGTAAAAGATAAAATGACAAAAAAATTATATTTATTTTTTTTCCTTCTAACGCAGCACAATTATTCACTTTACAATTATAAAGTGAACAGTGATACTGCAGTATGTCGCCTCATTTCTCACGCTGCCAGCAAGCGTGGAGCTGGTGATGCAACGCAATGTTTCATCGACAACCTAGACCGTGGCACTGCAGTGATTAGAGACAGGGGGACTTTGGAACCTGTATCTCTGAAATGTACACCGCACAAGGTTAATTGAGGTGTCATTGGAAAGGCCAGAGTCTGGTCTTTTACATGGTCATGCTTGGTATCATTGTAATGTGTAAAAATAAATTTGGGAAAAAAGTAAATGCTAAATTTATATTTTTCTGTTCTACAGCCGAGGCAATCTATGCTTTTACATATAAAACAAACAATGCCACTGCACTAACTCAACAAGGCAACAGATTCTGCCCCTTTTGATTTGAGCGCAAAGAGAAACTGCTTTTAGTTAATTTATAAAATAAAAAATTAACATTGTTTGCCCCAGAACAAAAATGTAAAAAATCCTTTCAGAATATTTTTTTTTCTTTGGGGGGCGCTAGGAGTTCACCGCACTTCTGTGCCTACAAGCTCCTGAGATGCAAATACTGCCCTGATCATGTATACGTGTATTCTGGTTGTGAAAGTGTTAAACATTGAGATTTGGGAAGCAGCTAAAGCTGCAGGTCCAGTTTACACACCTGCTAACTTTGATAATGAGAGCATTAGGAAATGGTCTACTGAGAATCACAAAAGGGATATCTGTATCTGTACTTCTCTTGTAATATATGGACACCCCGCCCCCCCCCCCATACAGTCACATAAATACCACCAGAAACACTGAGAACAATTCTACAATAGGCAGGCTGTGTTATGTATTTTATTCTGTTGACCTTATAATCCTCTAATTACTGAATACCAAAATTTCATAAATTTAGCAGGTCTATTCACTAAAGGGTGAAGCCTGGAGAATTGGCAGAAGAGAACAATCTAGACCAAATAGCCAGTTTAAAAAGTGAGATAAATGGGAGAATTTTACTGGCTTGACCTAAATTTTTCGCTTCACTTGACCTGACTTTAGACCTGTAGGTGTGTTTTTAAAAAAATAAATAAAAAATAAATAAGTTTTAGCAGAAGGAAATACATTATCAGGGTTATTAAAAGAGATTCAAAATGTCACCGCACGTTTGGTGACTTTTTGTTCCCCACACTTCGGGGTGATCCTAGTTCGCGGACCCTGCGGTGTATTCAGCAAGTAGTGCAGGGAAAACTTGCCGCAAACACAAGGAACACTCATCGAACCCGGCAGAAATAGTTGGATTAGCCACCGATCACAGCGCAGAGCAGCCGCCGGAAAAAGCCGACACGCAGACTAACGGGGTGAAGAAAAACGAAAACCGTACGCTTGAAAATTTAAAGATGTGAACTCTATTTGTGAAAAAAACACTAAAAGAAAATGTCTGGAATTTACATACACGATCCAATGAATGATAATAAAAAGGTCTGTTACAGAAAAAAAGAAAAAACAATGTAAAACGAGAACGATAAAAAAAGTTTGACAAACAAATCCCAAAAAATGCCTAAAACATCCTAAAAAATCTATGAATAAATAGACCTTTTACTGTAAAATAAAATGATAAACGGGTTATTAGTTATTGAATTAAAACTGGAATATTTTTAACATTGGATTCTCCTGAATAAACCTGCCGAATGAGACCACCGAACAGCAGGGCATTTCTGCAACTTTTCACTGCTGTTTTTGTGTTCTCTGAATAGGCGAAGCATTGCTTATCTATGGGGGAGTTCACTGCCCTCGAACAGGCACCGTACGTGCAGGCAATTCACCAACCTTTGGCGAACTGCCGCTCTCTGGCCAGGAAATGTAACCGTACGCTGAATTTTAGTGTCCGGGTTACATTTTGGGGCAAGATTGGCTCTCTTAGAATAACCCTGTAAGATTTTTTTATTTTGTTAATGATTTGTGGTGGAGGGGGGACCAGGAGGTTGCTGCCTGGTTCTCTTCCCCTCCCTCTTTTAATTATATGCATAATCGAGTACTAAATAGTTTTTAACCCTTTCACTGCTGAGCCAATTTTTACAGTTTTGTGCTCATCGGGTTTAAACGCAATTTGAAAACATGTTTTATTGTAGGAACCAGACAAATTATAACTCCTTTTTTTCGGCAGATTCAGAATCATTATTCTATGTATACGTCATATCCTGCCAGGATGCTATAACAAAAAATATTTAAAAAAATTTGAATTTCAAACCTCTACAGCTTGTAATATATTTTTTCACGTTTTATCCTCCAAGCCTTTACAGTTATACAGTATATATTCTTTGGGGTACACTTGTTCAAATAAATTAGAAATCGGAACCCGTTACTGTATTTTTCCAACAACATATGCTAATTTAGCTAAAACAGAAAAAAAATGAAGAAAATTTTGAGCAGCATAATTGTTAACATATTTGAAAAGTGAACAATAGTGCTGCAATAACCCCTTCGCTGCTGAGCCATTTCACCTGTGTGTTGAGCTCTTTTTCCTGGTTTTGTTAATCATATTTGAATGAGATTTGAAGTCCTGTATTATTATACAACCCAAACAAATTATATATACTTTTTTACAGCACACTCCGCAGATTCATAATCTATCATTATTCTATGTATACGTCTTGTCCTGCCACATCACTATAACAAAAAATGTAAAAAAAAATATGAATTTGCAATCCTCTACAGCGTGTAAAGTTATTTTTTCACAATTTATTATGCAATCCTTTGCAATTATATATTCTATAGGGTACGCTTGTTAAAAATATTAATGCAAAAGCAGTACTGTATTTTTGGAGAAAATATGCGATTTTTAGATAAAACTGAAAAAAAATTCATTAATGCAGCATCATTGTGTCACATAATTTAAAAGTGAACAATAGTGCTGCATTAATAAATTTAAAAAAGGAACAATTTAATTTCTATTTTTATTTATTCATTTAAAATAAAAAAAAATTCCCTATTTCAGTCGACCATACATTAAATAGGAAATACCCCTTCCAAATGTTTCAGCCCATATAGGAAATTTATTAGCAATATTGTTTAATATGTTCCATTTAAAGCCTTCCACCGGTAGATTCCCATTTTATATCATTTTTATCTTTTTTATTTATTGCTCTATCTCCCCCTTTTTTCTATCCTCAGACTTTATGACAATTGTTTACCTGAGCCCCGTTCAATACCTCAGCAGCTGCTGAATTGCTGCAGCGCAGCAATTTGGTTTGCTGCAGCAGTGTCATTGAACGCTTTGGATGCGAATTTCGAAATAAAATGGCCGATTTTCTTAATGAAAGATTCAAATTGTTTTTTGTATCACTCGGACAAAATATGATATAGGAAAGCAGTCAGCACAATTCCGTTTTGTATGCACACACCACAAATGATAGATTTTATTGAATAAACGTTATGTTTACTTCTGAAACAAAATATAATTGAACCGTAATATATGTCTGTGCAGCGGTAAATAATAAAAAAAATATTTTGTGCTTTGGTGAACAGAAACCGCAAAATTAACATTGCCGTACGGAATTGTTACTTGCTTCGTGGGGGCAGCCATCTTTAATACATCACACTCAGCTACTCGCAGCATCTCCTCTGGTCGAAGCAAGCGCTAAGTTAGCAGTGCTGAGCGTTGAACGGCGTTCAATGGCAAGTTGCTAACTTAGCACTTGCAGCGGCTAAGGTATTGAACGGGGCTCTGAATACGGTGTGTTTTTACTTTCATTTTAATCCACGAGTGACTGTCACTTTTACTTTCTCCTCTTCAACACAAGGGGTGGTCAAAGTGGTATTTTCAGTATATGTAAGAGCGGTTTAAAAATGTCCTGCGAGCTGAGCACAAAATTTCTTTACTATTAGATGTGACACACTGAAGATGCACTGAAATTTAAAGATTAATGAATATGGCACTGTATATGAATAATAATGACACGAGGAATGACGTACGGGAGAAAAAATATATCTTTGATTCACTTTTATGTTGATGTATCACATTCACTAATGTACTAGCCACTATATAGCAATTTTCTACAACAAATTCTGCTCTTATGCGTAATAGTATCATAGAAATTTGTTTAAAAGATAATACGAATATTCATAACTTATCAAGGCCATTTCTATAAATATAGTTAAAGCCAATGCAAAGTATTTTATTTAAACCAAATGACTTTTAAAACTTTGAATTGGAGAAATTAATTCTTAAATTAAATGCTGCCCCTCCCCCTCAAATCTGACCTAGACCCATGCCTAATTGGCCTATGCAAGAATACACTCCTGTGCTGGTCTAGAGCTTCTTTTGTAATGACTGAGCATACCGTGCAATTATGTGGTGATCCAAACCTATTTTCGGTAAAGAAAATCAATGTTTCTACTGTTAGAATTCCTAACCTTATCCTAAAATGTCAATGGATGCGTTTATTTCTCATGCCAAGTAAAATCTGAACAATACATTACAAAAAATTCTAAACTCTTTGGCAATGGCGCCATTGTGTTCCACAGTTATAGACGGAAGGGCACATAGCCAACACTAGGCACTTTATAATTATACTTGTACCACATCCTTCAGGGTTTAATAATTCATGAATATATCATTTTATAAAGAATGGCATAATGCTGTCCTTTAATGTTGTCATGTGTTAATGTTTAGCTCCAGGTTTTTTTTATCTTCATTACTGGTAATATTGATTTCCTCCAATACCACAGAACATTAATCAAACCTACAAACTAAGCACTTAATATCATTAACTGTTTAACCGTTTTTATTCTTTATTTTTTTCAATTCTTCAGATGCTTCAATATTCAATTATTCAGTATAAACAGTGGTGTTATAGATATTAAGCTCCTCCCCCTCAGCATCACATTTGAACCATTAATGTGCATAATTGTACATTGCACTGCTAATGACCGTTTTTGTATTTTGTAACCGTTTCTCAAAATTGTGACATGATTATTTGATTATTGGCATGTCTGATCTTGACTAGAAGGGTTTATATACTAAGCGCTAGTTTTTACCAGCATGGCTGACACCAGTGAAAATTGCTGGCATTGCAGTCCTGGCAGACTCCAGCATTTGTCAAAACTAAAATCCAAACCACAAGTGATGCTGCACAGTGCAGCTTCTCCTTTTGCTCTTTGAATTTTACAGGGTTATTCAGAGAAAGGTGAAAACCAGGAGAACTGGCAGGAGAAGAGAACAATCTAGACCAAATAGCCGATTTGGAAAGTGAGATAAATGGGAGAATTTTTCTGGTTTGGTTATTTTGACCTAGAATTATCACTTCTCCAGTCATTCTCCTGAGGTTCTCCTTCAGTGAATAGACCTGCTTTGTTTTGAGAAATGTCGGTATTTGTAGTCACTGGAATAGTGGTTATTTTTTGCCGATGTTTGCAACACTGGCTCCTAATGGATAACCCATTATGTTTTTCGATGTTATTACCACAGTATTGTAAATAGTATTGTGATGTGGTGTATATATAAAAAAAAAGAGGTGCAGACTGCTTCTTATTTGTTTTCGTATTTTCTTTTAAAATTAAAGATGATTAATGATGCCAAAGCACAAGTTGGATATAACATTTATTGTACTCCCAATAATAACTGCATATCTGTCAAATCACAAGTAACAGAATTGCCAATAACAATAATGTAGTGTAGCAGAAATCTGTTATTGTTCACCTACGCAATATATACTATGGGACAGATCACAACTGGGACGCTACGCACAGTTTTAAAACGTCCTATTACATCCGAGACGCTAGCTCTGATTGGGTGTTGTACCTGCTTAACATAAAAATTAATGTCTCCTGTATTTTGTTTTGTGAGACATTAATGTGCTTCTAGCAGGTGAAGAATGAGCTATTCCAACCAGCTCATTCTCCATCTGCGGACTGACATTATTCTGAAATGAATGTTTTTCACAGGCTGGTGTTAACTGATAGCACCTCATCACAATCCCTTAAAGGCACACTCTACTCATTCTGACCACGTTATTGATATAAAGTCGATAGGATGTGAAGAATAACAACCCTCTTCCCCAGGTCCCCAATCTGACATTGTGGGTTGAAGTGGAGGATGTTTCTTCCACCTCACCCAGTGTCACCAGCAGCTGCAATTTTTGTATATTCCAGCTGCTGGACACCAGATCGGTCACTAGTGATGTCAGCATGCAGAGACCAATCGCTGTAGGGAGTGGTCTCAGGTAGACAATGGATCAGAATTGCGCATCTCTGAGAAAAGCTCTGCTTCCTTGTTCTACCCAGGTGCTATGGAACTTGCATATGTAAAGTGCGCAAGTCTTGTAGTGAAATTTGCACAGATTTGCATTCGAAAGCTTCAGGGACTTCTGGGTTCGGGAGTTACTGAGCCATTGGGGTGGAGCTGCAAGAGACGAAAGGCGAGTAAAATAACCCACAAAAGACGCAAATGTTTTCCATTCGTGTCTCACCTTTAACTTCAGAGTTGTGATCTGACACCTATTTCTCTAATGAAGAAAAAAATACTATGCAAAACAAGCCACACAAATAGAGCGTTTTACCTCCTAATGAGTCTCAACCACAAGACTGATGGTGGGCACACTCCCCCAATTTTACATTGCTCAGTAAGTCCTCAGATGTTATTTAGGAACTTGTAATTAGGGATGAGCCGAACACCCCCCGAGTTTGGTTCGGGCCCGAACCCGAATTTTTCCAAATGTTCGTGTCCGAACCCCATGCAAGTCAATGGGGCTGAAAATTCGGTTTTTAGAGTGCCCTCCAAGAGGGCATATATGCTACATATTTGCCATAAAAGGTGTATGGGGGTCTGGGTAGTGCCCTGGGGGACAGGAAACAAGGACAAAAAGTTTTAAAAAAATACGTTTTTAAAGGGACAGTGAGTTTTCCATGAAATAAGGGTTAAAAATAAAAATGAAAAATTCCTTCAAATATCGTGCCTAGGAGGTCCCCATAACCTGCCTGTGAAGTGGCGGATTTGTAGGATGTATAGAAACACTTAAAAACAAAAAAATGATGTTTCAAATGACGGTAAATGCTTTTCCTTTAATCTATCCATAAACAACTGCTTGGGGCGGCAGTCTGTATGAAAAGAGGAAACCTTTTCGGACACGCAGAAAAAGTTTACTGATTTTTTTTTGGCTAAATTATTGTGAAACTTATGCAGGCTTTGGATGAAAGTAACAATAGGTGCTTTAAAATTGGTCCTTTAGCGTCCCCAACAGTGCCGTCACACCGTAACCCCTCTGAGGATATGAATCTGATACAGGCGTCAGTGCACCCAGATATTCTGCCTTTGGTGCAAGACTGCCAGGCCAGCAAGTATCATCATACAGTAACCCCTCTGTAGTATTGTGGAAGAATGCAGGGGTGGACCATGTGGTCCTATATTAAAAAGATATGATTCTGGTCAAGGCGTCAGTGCACCCAGATATTGTGCCTTTCATGGCAGCAAGTGCATTCATACCGTACCCCTTTTGTGGTATTGTGGAAGAGTTCAGTGCTGGAGGTTTTGTGAATGCAGAAGACATCCCCGATCTATTCCGTTACGTCAGCATCAGGGGGTTGATAGCTGCTGATCCAGGACTGATTCATTTTTATAAATGTCAGCCGGTCTACAGAGTCGGTGGACAGACGCACTCTTTTGCCTGTGACAAAACCTCCAGCGGCACTGAACGTCCTTTCAGAAAGCACGCTGGATGAAGGGCAACCTAGTAGCTGCATAGCATATTGGCTAAGTTCTGGCCAGTGATCCAATCTCAACACCCAGTAAGCCAGTGGATCATCTGCTGGCAGTGGCGTAGTGTGGGGGGGCTGTGGGGGGCCGTGGCCCCAGGCACAGTTTTCTTAGGGGCGCATAATTTCAAAAGAAATTTGCGCCCCTTAAACTTGAGGCTCGGATTGACCCGCCGGGCCCGCGGGTTGAGGGGGCTCAGATGCCGGGCAGCGGGAGTGCCTGCCCGGTCCTGAACAGCGTGTGAGTCCGTCCGTGTTGAAGGGGAGGCGGCTGCGTGCAGGCGCAGGTCACGTGATCCAGCTAATCAGGTGGTACTGAGTCTCTGTACCACCTGACTGGCCGGACCGCGTGACCTGCGCACGCACGCACGCACACAGCTGCCTCCGCTTCAACACGGACGGACTCGCACGCTGTTCAGGACTGGGCAGGCACTCCCGCTGCCCGGCATCTGGGCCCCCTCAACCCCTGCTGGATCCGGAGCTGGGGCAATATCCATGTATGAGCTGGCTGCCACTGGGGCAATATCCAGGTGAGAGCTGGGGCAATATCAATGTGTGAGCTGGGGCAAATCAATGTGTGAGCAGGGGCAAATCAATGTGTGAGCTGGGGCAAATCCATGTGTGAGCTGGGGCAAATCCATGTGTGAGCTGGGGCAAATCCATGTGTGAGCTGGGGCAATATCCATGTGTGAGCTGGGGCAATATCCATGTGTGAGCTGGGGCAATATCCATGTGTGAGCTGGGGCAATATCCATGTGTGAGCTGGGGCAATATCCATGTGTTAGCTGGGGCAATATCCATGTGTTAGCTGGGTCAATATCCATGTGTTAGCTGGGGCAATATCCATGTGTTAGCTGGGGCAATATCCATGTGTTAGCTGGGGCAATATCCATGTGTTAGCTGGGGCAATATCCATGTGTTAGCTGGGGCAATATCCATGTGTTAGCTGGGGCAATATCCATGTGTTAGCTGGGGCAATATCCATGTGTTAGCTGGGGCAATATCCATGTGTTAGCTGGGGCAATATCCATGTGTTAGCTGGGGCAATATCCATGTGTGAGCTGGGGCAATATCCATGTGTGAGCTGGGGCAATATCCATGTGTGAGCTGGGGCAATATCCATGTGTGAGCTGGGGCAATATCCATGTGTGAGCTGGGGCAATATCCATGTGTTAGCTGGGGCAATATCCATGTGCGAGCTGGGCCAATATCGATAATGTGTCCACAGGTTGGGGGGCGCACAATTCTTGGCTGGCCCTGGGCGCTGACAACCCACGCTACGCCACTGACTGCTGGAAAGGTATCCAGGTCTGCCCTTGCCCCTAGGTAGTCCTGCACCATATGGTGAAGACGCTGGCAATGGGTGCCTACATTTGACGTCTCTGGTCGTCGTGGACTAAAAATTTTTAGAAATGCATCAGTCAAGCGGCCCTGGCATTCACCACTATTCCTCTGATCATCTGCAGCCTCAGAAGCACTTGTGTCAGGACTTGGTAATCTACCAGTGCCTGGAAAGGTGTTACACAAGTGTCGCTTTAGAGCGTCCTCAAGTTTTTTCATCCTGTGCTCCCTCTGTGCGGGCAGGATGAGCTCTGCAACTTTACCCTTGTATCGTGGATCAAGAAGGGTTGCCAACCAGTAATGATCCCTCTCCTTGATGGCACGAATCCTGGGGTCCTTTAGCAGGCTTTGCATTATTAGGGAGCCCATGCAGCGTAGGTTGGAGGTGGCATTCGCTTCTGAGTCTTCCTGGTCAATGAGGATGACCGTATCGTGCACTTCCTCCTCCCAGCCACGCACTAGCCCTTCTGTTTCTGGGCACAGAAAACCCTCCCTTGAGGAATCCCCACCTTCAATGCCCCCACTACTTAAATACTCCTCCTCATCCTCATCCTCCTCCTGTCTGATCTGAGTAGGACCCGCTGGAATGCTGTCTGCGGAAAGACTGGGGCCTTGAGAGCTAGGGAAGGCCTCCTCTTCCTCCCGCTGCTCTGCCTCTAGAGCCACATCTATAATTCCCCGCAGAGTGTGCTCCAGCAGGAACACTAAAGAAATTGTGTCACTAATGCATGCACTGTCCCTGCTCACCATCCTCATTGCCTCCTCAAATGGTGACCGTACAGTGCATACATCCTAGATCATCAGCCACTGCGGGGGGGGAAAAAAAACAAGTTGACCTGAACCTGTCCTTGTGCCATACTCACACAGGTACTCGTTGATGGCCCTCTGCTGCTTGTGCAGATGCTGCAGCATTGCTAATGTCGAGTTCCACCTGGTGGGCATGTCACAGATCAGACGGTTTGTGGGAAGGTGGAATTCTCTTTGAATTTCTGCCAGGCGAACGCTTGCTGGGAATGACCGTCTGAAGTGGCTGCAGACTTTTCTGGCCTGGCTGATAAGCTCTGGCAGCCCTGGTACTTGGTTAGGAAACGCTGTACCACTAGATTTAGGACGTGGGCTAGGCATGGTACATGCGTCAATTTACCCTTGCGTAGGGCGGAGAGAAGGTTGCTGCCATTATCACAATCTCTGCACCTGGCCCTGCAGAGCTGACAGAGTTTCTGGCCCGGTGTGGCTCCTGTCCCCTAAACAAACCAACTCAAGCACAGTATGGCTTCTTTT
Source organism: Leptobrachium leishanense (assembly GCA_009667805.1). NCBI lineage: Eukaryota > Metazoa > Chordata > Amphibia > Anura > Megophryidae > Leptobrachium > Leptobrachium leishanense. Next base: position 192,159,951 of record CM019065.1, read on the forward strand.
TGCTTGAGCCATTGCGTAGACCCTGTCAGGCGTCGGTTTAACTGCCACTTCGCCAGAGACAGAGAAGGAGGAGGGGGGAGAGGTGGTGGTGGAGCAGACAGACCTCATACAAGCAGCTTTCTGGAGGCGTGGTGGATGAACAAGCTCCAGCACAGAGCCCCGTATTGGATCCCTCCTAGCTGCAATCAGAGTTACCCAGTGTGCCGTGAAGGAAATGTAACGACCCTGTCCATGCTTGCTGGACCACATGTCTAAAGTCACATGCACCTTGTTGCTGACTGCCTTTCCCAATGACTGGATAACATTGTCTTCCACGTGCTGGTATAGTGCTGGAATGGCCTTTGCTTAAAAAGTAATGGCATTTTGGAACCTGCCACTGTGGTACAGCACATTCAGCAAATTCACAGAAGGGAGCAGAGTCCACCAGCTGGAAAGGCAGCAGCTGCAATGCGAGTAATTTTGCTAAGCTGGCATTTAGACGCTGTGCTTGGGGATGGTTGGGACTATATTTTTTCTTTCGCTGCAGCAGCTGCGGCAACGTAATCTGACTGCGTAAATCTTCAGCTGCTGGGAGGATGTCACATTGTGAGGAAGGACCTGGTACATCCATTACTGTAGCATCATCCCTGTCAGTGGAGGTTGTAGGCAATGACATGGCAGGACATACAGTGGGGGTAGAGACAGATGAGGAGGAGGAGGAGGAGGACCTACGCAAAGTTTTGCGCCAACGGGATGCGTGGCGGGTGGTCATATGTCGGGTGGTCATATCAATTCCCTGATATTTTGTAGAAATGAGACCCCCCCCCAGTAGCGTGGCAGACCGGCAGTAACAACACACAACAAACTCCTCTGAAATTTCCTCTGAAATGCGTGCAGAATCGGCGCGTGGAAACGTTATATAGTGTGCTGTTGGACTTAGCTCTGTGAGCCCATGATTGGGCAAAATTTGCCCAATCAGGACACAGAGCGGTGATTGGCATACTGTTGAACCTGTCTTGCACCAGACCTGTGGTCAGGTGCAAGGCTGTAGCCAATTACGAGCTTCAGGCCAGTGGGAAAATGCATTGTGGGCCATTGTGATGCATTGTGGACTCGAACATGCGCCGAACACCCGGAAATGTTTGGAGTTCGCGATCTACCCGAATAGGCTAAGTTCGGGCCGAACTCCGAACCGCTCATCCCTACTTGTAATCAGTGTCAACCAGTATGTTTTGTTTTACGTGCAAATCGATTGGATTTCTGTGCCTTTCGCCGCTGCCTTTCCCCAAGATGCAAAGGGTCTTATGTCCGAGCCTGGGCCAGCTTTCCCTCCCACTTGAAAGGGAAAATTCGTACAAAACTGAAATCTGCTTGCAGTCTCTTAACCTGTCACAGGAGTTTGTGCAGATTGTGCTTTAGGAAACTATTCAGTGAAGCAAGTAGTAGTTGTTTTTTGTGGGGGTTTTTTAACACTGGAACATGGCTAAACAACTTGCAATCTGGCCTACTTTTGAAAATCAATATTTTGGGAGCCTTGTCCAACATCATATGCAGGAGCGTTACTTAGAATAATAATCTTGGTTAAATTCTCATTTACAACCACATTTATATTAGCTTTGTTTCCAGCATTACAGATACAACAGACCTGTACCGTATGTTTTCCTTGACATTCTGATAGGGAGCTTACACTTGAGTGATCACTCGTGATTGAGCGCTTATGAAATCACCAATACTTGTAAACATCCACCGCTGGCTGGTTACTGACTGTTAAAAAATGTTAAACGGCAGGATGGTGCCAACGTAGATATCGTTTGGGAGCCACTATATATTTATTTTACTGATTCCCATTGCTTGTGTGTCCTATTCAAAGCATGGGACATATAAAACTGTTAAAAAAAATAAATACATATTTATTGTGGTTACAGTTGAAACTCAAAACTTAGCAGCCCTCTTGGAAAAGAGCGCTATGTGATTTCTTATGATGTTGAAACTGTTATGGACACCCACGTTTTGTCTCCAAAAGTGGTTGTTAATCAGTGATCTGATCTTTATAACACAAGACCGTTACTAAGAGACGTAATGTCTGCTTATCAATACAATACTATATATTTAGCCATACACGTCATCATCAGTATAATTGCTTTATACAGAACTCCTAGCTGAGATTATCAGGGGTTTTGGCATCATATAAACTGGAGATTTGAAGTTCGAGCCTTCTGTCAAGCACATGGGAGTGTGTATTTAGACCAAAGTGTGGATATATCCATTACATTACAAAAATTATTTCTTAAATATGTAAATGTTAAAAAAATACAGGTCACTAGAAAAATGACAGGCACAAAACTATTCAAATATACCAATTCCAACAGTTGAGAAGTATGGGTGCTAGCAACGGAATTTATTATTTATATATAGAATTGTTTGCTGAACCATATTGGCTCTTAATGGTCTTCATAGGCTTGTCTTATTTCAAGAAATTTTAAAGTGTCAAGGGTAGTGTGGCCCAACACACGAACAACCCTAAAAAGATTCCCTAAGCTGATAGGTCAGTCCTTAAGATGGCCAGATCTGCTCTACAAGAGAAAACACTAGTTAAAGTATACTTGCAGGATACCTGTATTTATCAGTGTATAGATATCTCACAGTTGTATATGGGTTAACCAAAAAACAAAAGGAAACAAGAGCTTAGCAAGGAAGGAGAAATTTGACAGAAATGAGGAACGTTACTGTGAAGTTTACGAGGTGCTGCTAGGAATCCGGGAAACTGGAACCACGACAGGGCACCCGGAAGTGACCGCGACCGGACTTCAAACAAACACCACAGCAGTAATTGGCTGCCGCGGCGCAAAAGCGCTGCCCTGAAAAGGCCGAGAAGCGGAGATCATTGACGTGCTCATCGGCTGACAATAAAAGGGAACGATCGTGCGCATGCAATGTGCGATCTCTCCGCTGTGCCTTGCAGAACCGCAAGGTACGCTGCCGGGCATGACCAAAAGTTTGAATTTCTTTCCCAATTCATATGTTGCATATGCAACTTGGGTTGGAACTTCGTTGACATAAGTAATTCAGTAATTTGGTAGTTTTTCTCTGTAGTGAATCTATTGAATATATAAAAAGTAATAGAGGTGTCCGTAGAAAAATTCCCAAAATTTGCAATACTTATGTCACCAGCTAACCCAAATTGCATATGCAACATATGAACTGGGAAAGAAATGCAAACTTTAAATTTCTTTAAATTATGAGACAAGACTTTCAGTTCGGAACCAATCTGGTTCAACAATAAATAAAAAATAATCGGCTTGTAATTTGCAACCCAATTGGTAACAAACTCTAAACCTCTTTTGAAAATATATATTTTCTTGCAAATGTTTCCTCCATATAATGTTAAAGTGGTTTGAGAACCCAGCACTGTTTTCTTTTTTTTCTTTGTGTATACATTGCTGCAGCATAAAACGTGGAATCCATCTCTCTTGACAAGAAAATAAATTGACTTGTAAGAAGCTGATTTTAAAGGTCAATACTATCATTTTCAATATGCGATGTATAGCGGTGGTTAAAATTTAACTACATACACCACCGTGCTTCTTTGGTTCAGTGAGCAAAATCCAGAAAGTGTCACTTTGAAGATAAAATAGGCTCTCCCAGGAAAAACTGTCAGAAATGTGATGAAATGTTGCTGAGGCTCCCTGTGTTTCATTCCATGTGCTTTGACTTTAAAGTCCTCTGGGTTATTCTTTATTAATCTAAAGAAATCAAAGCTTCTGGCTATTTCACACAGTTTGAACTGTTAAATAAGCGTGAATATTAGTTTTTCAAGGATAGGGGATGCAATTGACTAGATTCCATACTTTTTTTTTATTTTTAATGTTGCATATACCTGAAATGTGATAGCGTGTCATGTGGATACTCTTCTAGCAATAGGTTTTCATCGATGTTGCCCTTTAGAGCTGAGGTTTGAACACGTTGTTTGGCATGTGTACTATAGGTCCATAGTTATAGTAGTTTTGACGCATTAGATGAAGGACACTCTGAACTATTTCTTCCCGGAGTACTCATTCCTGCAGTGAAAGGAGGAACTGGAACATACAGCGTCTGCACTGGGGCCCTTTGTGGGACCAGAGGAGAGTATACACTTTAATTGGTGGAAGTTGAGTTATTTTGCAAATGCAATTGGTTACATGTTAATCCAAATGACTCCATTGAAGTACAATCCATGATCTTTTCATCGAAATATAGCTAAAAAAAATTGTCTTGTATCCTTCCTTCTTATGGGTTTAAAGTTGATGTATATCAGACAATTACTTTTACTATTTGCCTTTAAAGGTCTTACAGAATGGTCTGCATGTTCTGTGGTTTTGTCAGCTGCTCTCACGTTTCCGCTCATTTCCAGCCCGGTCACCTGGTGGTGAGAGCGATCTTGGCCAGCTCTTGCCTTATGTGCTGTGCTGACCATTCCTCCTTCTCTGCTGCTGGATTCCCATGTAGCTAGTCTGAGATCACATGATCTGCTTCCTCTGTCCTTACACTATATGTATCCAGTCACTTCATTTGCTCAGGGCTCTTGCATGGGTCATTGCTCCCTGAGGGTCTGTTGGTATATACTCTGCGATTCTTGTGTATGACGCTGGCCTGGTTCTGATTATTCTATTGCATTATCCCTTTGCTCTGCATATTGATATCCGGTGTACTGACCCCTGGCTTGTCTGATATCCCTCTCTGGTTTATGATTTCTGGCTTCTGTATGAATACCCGCTCTGGTTACTGACTGCGGCTATTGTTAACTGCAACGTTTCTGGATTTGTCTGGATGTGTGTCACCCAGCACTGAGGTTCCCTTCCCTTAGATTAGACGGCCATCCTATAGGCCGTATCCAGATTCAGGGTTCCCTTTAGTGTACTGCTGGGTGCCAGTCTGTTATTTTCTCCTTTAACCCTTGCCTTTCCTGTTGTCTGTAACCAGTGGTTTAGCTCTGTGCAAGATGCAGCAAGCGGCTATCCTGCATAAAGGGCCCACCTGTTACCTCCTGGGTCCCTGGCGCCCCCTCTGGCAGAAGTGGACATTGCCAGTGCTGTTCTGGACATTTGGCACATCTGGCGCCCCCTCTGGCTTCTATGGATATTGCATCCAAGTTCTGGACATTTGGTTCACGTTCAAGCCTGGACCTCACCTGGGCTCAATTGTTTAGGTGGACTCTGTATAAAAGCAGGCATCGCCCAAAGAAGGGTGCTGTCTCATTTTGGTATTCACTCTGATCCTAGCCTCCAGTTTATCCTTGTTCTCAGTCTGATCCATGTTCTCAGTTTGTTCTGTATTCCTAGTCTTGATTCAAGCCTCACTGTGATTCTAGCTTCATTTTGATCCTGATCCTGCTTCAGTGTACTCAGCTCATGCATTCATGTTCAGGTCTGTCTTGCTTAGGTGATGTTTGCATTTAATATATCCTGTTTTCAGGTTTTTCTTAGTTCTTCTGTTTATATTCAGGTCTATGTTCTTGGTTCAAGTTCATGTCTGATATTCATGTTTTCTCTAGTTTAAATCAGGTTTATGTTCTTGCTTATGTTGCTTTAGTGTTTAGCCCTCTCATGTTGTTGCTTTTTGATTAGCTATCTGCTTCATGCATTTCGTTCTGATCTGGTTCTATGTTTTGGTATTTGTATCTCAGTATTTTGGTTTATTTCTAGTGCTCAGGTCTTTAGTTTCATGTGTGTTTGTTCTGGATCCTTGCTGTTTATATACTTTGCTGTTGTAATAAATTCCTTGTTTTATTCTATACAATTCACGGTTCATGTCTGTTCACTGCTCAAGTACCACACACCCTTTCTGTACCATGTCAGGTCAGGTCCCACGTTACACCACCTTGGCTCATGCTGAGTGCCCCTGTGACAGCTGAAAATAGAGCACAAAGATTGACTTAACTCTGTCTCGGGTCCCAACAGTAGCTAGTGGTCCTCTCTCACTGGTGTATTTTGGCCTAGGCCAACAAGGCCCAGGCCTAGGGCGGCCCTTTCCAGAGGGCGGCGGCCCGCTGGGTGGCCCCACCCCAAAAAAAATAAAAAAAATTTTTTTTATTTTTTTTAACTTTTGTAAACTATTTTACCAGGAAGGAAACATTGAGATGTCACTAATTTTCAAGTATGTCCTGGGTAGGCAAGGCCTAGGCTTTCACAACAAAAAACCTCACCACTAACTGGGTTACTCACAGAGCACCAAAATGACGCCAACATTTTGGTGTTCTGTAGTTCCCTGCACTTCGGGGAATAAAATTTCCCAACCCTGCAGTGAATTCACCATTCACCGCAGGGTCCCCAAAGTGCATGGAGTCGGCCGCTGTATGCTGCCACCGCAAACCTATGGCCTGCTGTTTTCAAAAGAACTACTGAACGAAAATGTCTGGAATTTACATATAAGATCCTATGATTGATAATAAAAAGTTCTGTTACAGAAAAAGGAGAACCGCTATTAAAAAAAAAAAAGGGGGGGAATTTAGCCCAAAAAATTCTGAAAAATCACTAAAAGGTACAAAAAAATAATAATCAGTAAATAAAGACTTTTTACTGCAGATTAAAATAGTAAATGGTTTATTAGATATTGCATAAAAAACGGGAATATTTTTAACATTGAAACCTATGGGGTTCGCCTGAATAAACCTGCTGATTGAAACCACCGAACATCAGGGCATTTCACTGACATTTCTCTGCTGTTTGGTGTTCTCTGAATAGAGTAACCATTACTTCTCTATGGGGATTTGCACTGCCTTCAAACAGCACCGTACTTGCTGGCAGTTCGCCAAACTTGTGTGTGAGCATATCACCAGAGCAGTGGTGTACTTAGAGGAGTGGCGGAGGGCGGGCCGCCCCAGGTACCAGTGATTATTGGGGTGTCATTAGGGGGTACTAGGAGGTGCCACTGTCACTGTGTGTCAGCTTTGAGCTGTGTTCTCAAACAACAAGCAGCGGAGCATGGCGTTTGCATACGGAATAAAATCGAATAGAATAAAAATCCCCCTCTCCTCCCTCCATAGCTCCTCCCCTGCCCTGCAGCAGCTCTAGGAGAGGGGAGGGAGATGTGATTTGTGTCCAGAGAGAGAAGATGACAGTAAACCACAGGTAAAGGGGGGGGTTTCAGCAGAATATGAAGCCCTGTCTGCTTACTGCTGTTTAAAGTGGACCTTTCCTTAACCAGCACTGCAGTGATAGAAATTTGTCATTGAGCTGCCTGACTCCTGGTGAGGCTGCTTGCGTGCAGGTCACACTCGGTCCAGCCAGTCAGGTGGTACTGAGTCTCAGTACCACCTGACTGGCTGAACCACGTGACACGCATGCACGCATCTGCCCGCCCTTTCATTAACATGGACTGTCACTCTATTCTGGACTGAACACCCACCGGGAAGGGAATCAAAGCCACGGTGCACCCTCTGGCAGTGGCACCCCACTGCTGACAAGATGGCTCCACGCACAGGCACAGCCGTGATCCTAACGTGGCCTGGAGGGACCTCCTGCTGAGTCTGTACACAGTCCCTGCTGACTCTGCACACAGCCCTACCGCGGACATAGGCCGGTAAATGTAGAATAAATAATTGCTGTGTGCTCATACACACTCGGTTTGCTGGGAGTTTTATTGCAGTGGATTCTGATGCACGCATACACACCGCACATTGCATTGCTGGGAGTTTTATTGCTGTGGATTCTGTGATACACACTGCATATTACTGTGAGTTTTATTGCTGTGCAGTTCTGTGGTATGCTCATACACACTGCACATTTCTGTGGGTTTTATTGCTTTGCAGCTCTGATATGCTCATACACAGTGCCCATTTCTGTGGGTTTTATTGCTATGCAGCTCTGTGATACGCTCATATGCAGTGCACATTTCTGTGGATTTTATTGTTCCACCAATTAGAGCGGCTGTGATCCCGTTTACTTGACATGCGTGGCTGTTCTTTGTAAAAATGCTTGAATTTAAACATTTCATAATTTTCTTTATCTCAATAGATACATTTGAAATGGTATACAAAATATACAAGTAGGCACTTGGTATCCACTTTTAATATAAAGAGAGGAAAAGGCGGAGCTTAAAGAGGAAGGGTGGGGATTAACCAGGAAGAGGTGTGCCCTTGACAGGAACGGGTGCGTCAAATTTAAATTAGGGGGTGCACGAGTTTAGTCAGGCCTATGGCAGCACAAAACCTAAATACACCACTGTCCTCTCTTGTTACAGTGTAAATTAAATTAATTTTGTATACTGCAAAAAACTTAATTTGCAAATTGACTCCAGGTTGTGCTTGTAAAGATTCTGCATCTTTTGACATGTCTCGCTAGGTGCTGAAATGCTTTATGATCAGCTGGGGCTCTGTCTCAGAGGGTCAAATGGAGCCCCTCCTGCAGTAGCGCTATTTGCCCGGAAAATAGGTTTAAACAGGTGAATCCCCTAGGATTCACATGTAAAAAAAATATAATTTAAATACTAATTTTAAAAAAATTGGAATTGCCCTCAGGTCCCACTGTTTGCTCGTCTTTCCTCTAAATTACAGGACATCCGTTTAATGGATGAACTCACAGCTTGTCCTCCCACTCTCTCATCCTACTATAAGCCTTTGTCCCCCTGGATTGCCCAAATGGGCTGTTGAACCCTGATGGGTGACTACATGGCGGGATGGGTTGTCTTTTCTGAGTTCTGTCTTTGATGTTGTTCTTTGCATATGAAATGTATGTGGTTCCCATGCTGACCTTATTCTCTTATATTAGTGTAGTGTAGGCTACTTGAACTGTGTGTGGATTGTGGTGTTTTGTACTGTAACCCAGGCTTTGGACAGAGACATGCAGCCTGTCAAAGCTGCGGAGGACTTTCCCTCCTCCCTTTTCCCTAAGACAGGAAGATGCAAAGGATTCTGGAACATGTAGTTTCAATTACAGGGGGCCTAATGCAATTTGTCAGGAAGAGAACTACACCTCCCAGCAGTGACAAAAAGGGAGGTGGGCGTTGTCCGAGAGGGGAAGTGCACATGCAGAGCAGAGAGAAGTCAGAGAGTGTGAGACTGGCAGCATGAATGGTCCTGTGTTGCGGATCGTGCATGCAGCTGCCCTTGTGCGTTCAGCGAAGGAGAGATCCAGTTGCCCGCATGTGTTGTCAGTACCAGCGGATCGTGCGTCCGGCTGTCCTTGTGCATTCAGTGAAGAAGGGGTCCGTCTGCCTTCGTTTGTGTTCCAGTGACAAAGGGAGCGACCGAGTACATTCTGTGGAGAAGAAATCCAGCTGTCCTCGTGTGTCCCGCGGAGAAGGATCCAGCTGTCCTTAAGTGATTCCAGTGCTAAGAGACAGCGATCGAGCTACCATCCGGCAAGGAAGGGGTGAGCGTATCAAACGGAGAGAGAGGTATTTGGCCATCCTGCGTGAGTCGATATTGCTAACTTTATTGTCTGGCCTAGTTCTACTGCCCGCGCAGTTGTTGCTAAAAGGAGGATCGCTGCAGTAACAAATCTTGTTGTTCTGTCACACTTTGCAAAGATTTCTTGCTCACTTTGTGGAATACAAATATGGTTTCATGTTAACGGTACCCAACGATAGAAGTCAAAGGGCCCCGACGCTAGCAGTCTTGAACGCTTGTGTAATTTCCACTGGCCAGTGGTTAGATAGAATGTATAAGGTTTAGACAGGTTATTGCTATTGGTTACGTTGGATATTGTTGATAATCGAGCTGCACTGAAGTATGGTAAAGATTGCTGTCTCGTTCATTCCTCATTGCATTGAATAGTTATGCTAAATTAACTCTATCAATACTGTTATACGGTTGAATATTTTGTCCGACAGAGGGTTTGCTCGCTAGTTCTAATAAACTCCTCTTTATTTAAAGTAATCTTGTCCTGGTATTATTTGGCGCCGAAGGTGGAGGTGGGTAATCACTGGAGTGAGACAGAAGGCCCGTCAAATTCAGCGGCTCTTGAGGGGGTAGCGCTACATTAGTAACATTGTATACTTAACAAGTGCCTTCCCTACCCCCATCCCCTCTCTTTTTCTCTCCTTCTCTGTCCTCTTTGGGGCTTGGGCATGCCCCCGCCTTTTATCTACGTCTCCCCTCTTCCTTCTTCTCCTGGTACTCATTTATGTTGGTAAATTTTGGGAGGTGCTGTGCCTCTTCATCACTGTTTCATTTTTATTTTCGGTGTATGGTGCTTTTACTTCCCAATAAAAGGTTACATTTAAAAAAAATAAGTTTAAGAATTTTTGCTTTAAATGAAAAGAAATATTTTAGGTTTTTTTAGAACTTTTTTGTATTTTTTTAGACTAGATTTTTGAATAAACTTTTTTTTTTTTTTTTTTTTTTTTATGACCTTTTTTATTATTCAGACACATTTTATGACATTATTGATTTAAAAACCTATTAGGCGAATAGGAGAGTTCCTTTTTTGTGGGGGGGGGGGTTCGGCGACTCCTTCTTCGGTGCACTACGGTGATTCCTGCTTTGAATAATGACTTGACTGAAATGAACAGCGAAATGGAATTGCTGAAGTGCACCAAAGTGCTAAAATAACCGCGTTAGGTTTATTTTGGATATGCACATTATTATTTGATAATTGTTATCAAAGTGTTTCAACGGATTGAGAAGACTAAGTTTAGGACTTCCATAGTTCATATGACAAACCCAGGTGCTGGGGTGCTCTGATTCTAAGGTTCTGATATCTCAAATGAATAGCAGTGTTGTAGAGGTACCTGAAGAAACATTCTTGTCAATCGTCCTGTTTGGATGGCATGTTTTAGGCTGGGGTCAGACCAGCGCACTTTTAACGTGCGTTCTGGCGCACATAATTACGGCCGCACTACCAGCAGATGACGGGCAATGACGGCCAATATACGATGTACGGCCGCACAAAAGTCCGGCCGTGCAACGCAAGTGGAATTTGAACGCATTTTTTTGAGAACGCTGAACCGCTAGTACTGACGTACTGAGTGCGCAGCTGCGGCATAGCGGCGTGTGTGCGTGATTAGGAGATGTCAGACACTGCTAATGTCCAGCCTAGATAATGTCCAGACGCAAAAAGAGTTTTATTGACGATCCGTACAAAATCACGCCCGAAAATGCGCGTCGTCTGACCGTTTTTGCGTATTCCGTGAAAAAATACGTCAATGCGTTCGGACGCACTTTTTCACGTTCGCGGGGAAAAATGCTTTCGTCTGACCCTAGCCTTAGTTTATAGTAAAAACCTTTATAAATGGTCATGAATAAGATGAATTCACTCAGGGGCGTCACAAGGGGGGGGATACGGCCCGCACAGGGTGACACCACCCCCTAGGGTGACCACCCTAAAAAAAATATTATTTTTTTCTTTTTTACACACAAATATTTTACCTTACATTTTTTGTATTTTAGGATACATTGAGTTTTCTCTCACTTTCAAGTATGTCCTGGGTAGGCAAGGCCTAGGCTGGCACTTTCCAAACAAAAAAAAAAATCACAACTAAAAAGGATATTCACAGAGCACCGAAATGACGCAGACATTTGTGTTCTGTTGTACCCCGCACTTCGGGGAATAAAATTTCCCCACCCTGCGGTGAATTCACAATTTACAGCAGGGTCCCCGAAGTGAAGGGAATCAGCTGCCGCAAAACCGTCACCCTCTGGTTTCAAAAAAACTACTAAACGAAAATGTCTGGAATTAACTTATAAGGTCCTAATGAATGATAATAAAAAGGTCTGTTACAGAAAAAAGAAAATCCGCTATTAAAAAAAATTTTAAAAAAATTCTGAAAGAGAATAAAAACATGAATCAATAAATAGACTTATTTTTTTATTTTTTTTAAATTTACAATTTTATTTTGTTAAAATAGTCATCAGACAACGTGATACAGGAAATAAAGAATCACATAGAGGCATCAAAACATTCTACGGAGATACACCAGGGGAAAAAAAAAACGTAAACTTCTCAATATAACGAGCACTTCCAAGCAAAAGTCAACTTTACATCATAAATTGTATCATCAATCTATTAAGAGGTAGTACTACCTCTGAAAAGGACAGCAAGTAATATAAAGAAAACAAAAAAAGGAGAGGGCAAACAAATAGAGTGAGAGATGGGGAGAATAAATGAATAAAGATGGGGAGGGAGGAAAGGGAGCAGAGGGAAAAAAAACTGGGGGGGGAAGACTGCAGAGGCCATTGTTGTGACTTTCCCAGCTCACTCCTAAGGGAGGCCGTGGAAGGATAATGTCACAAGGCCCAGGCGCTCGAGGGCCAAGTATGACAGCCAGAGCCAGGGTAGGTGCCATAGTGGCGCACCTCAATGCCTCCTGAAAATTGAAACACAACAAAAAAAGGGGGGGGTTGGGGGTGAAGGGGGGAGGAGGAAACACCACTGCTGGCATATCGGACATCATTAAAGACCTTAAAGTCCAAGGTGCAATACAATAGTCATCAGTAATATAAGGGGGGAATCAAAACTAGGACACTCAGCTGTAGGAGAGGAAAGTGAGTCTTCGCACAAAATAAAATAAACTGTTCCATATCAAAGAATCGGCAATCCAAAAGTCATGAAGTCCAGGGGTCAAACGTTAGACAATATCCACCCAACAAGAGCCAGCTTCAACCCGTGTCCCGTCTCGAGGGTTCGGCGGGGATACCCAGACAGGGATACAAAGCCCAAGCCGCCTCCGGGGTAGTCACAATGTGGGGGACAATCACCAAAGATCCCACCACCCCCATCGATTATCGGATCTCCTTGGACCGTAATTGGCCCGTCACCTCCCGAAATCTTCGCTGGGCTATGATCGTCGAAAAAGGCAAGTCAGCAAAAAGTGACAGCTGGGAGGATTCAAAAAAAAAAGGGGATCTTGCCTTAGGGAAAGCCATCAGGCGCATTTTAACAGAGATGGCTATAGTGACCGCGATTGTGTCCCTCGGTATTCCTGCGGGAGCCGGAGCCGCTGCCTTTTGGATGCAGAGCGCCGCACCAAAGATCTCAGGCGTGTCCGGTGGCAGTTGTAATATGTGGCGGGCCACCCAGTTAACGTAGTCCAGGAGAGAGGAAGGAGGTTCCGACATAGGAATCCCCCGAAAGCGTACCTTGCGCCTTCTGTGTCGAGCTTCCACCGACTCCAGGGCTCTGGAAAGGTGGTCCGCTTGAGTCTGCAGGGAGTCAGTATGGGTCTCCATTTTGGCCTTCGCTGTTACAGTATCTTCCACACGGTGTTGTACTGACTCCACCGTGGTCTTCAAGATGGCGACCTCGCCCATCACCTGTAACGGTTAGCCCCTGCTTGGGCCATCGTGGTGGCTTGGAACATGAGATGAAGCCCTTAAGGCAGGTGAGTAACTGACTGGACACAAGGACAGACGGATTTCTCCAAAACCAAGGAGCACCAAAAAACAGAACAGAATTGCCACTAAGCTCCGAAGGCTTCAAGACCGACAGACAACTTAGGACACTCAGAAACACAAAGATACACTTGACAATCCGTGAAGGGAGCAGGCTGCAGGACAGTAAACAAAACAGACAGACTATACTAAAAGAGGTCCTTATAAGCGGCCTCTGAATATAATACTAAACTAAGACAGACAAGGTACATAAAACATGAAACATACAAGAATCGTCAATCAGGCAGAGGTTGGCAACAGATCAGAAATATACGGTACCGGGGGGAGTAGAAGGGATAGTCAAAAAATAAAGCCGAGGTCAGAACCAGAAAACACTTGAACAGGAATGCTTTGCAGCAACTCAGGAAACACGAACCAGACAGAATCACCATCAAACTCCACAAACAGTCAATGAGGCTCTGTGCTGCTGGGAATATATAGGGAGTGGGGCTGTGTGATTGGGCCATGTGACCCCAGACCAGGAGATCACAACAGAACCCCAGATCAGCCCTAAACAGCACAGCCAGACACACCATAGGGGAAAAACAAACATGAAGACCCTTCACCACCAGGGGGCAAGGCCGAGACGTGACATCACCTCCTGGAGGTCCGCTCTCCAAAGGGCCCGCAACTCATCTAGAATACGGCGGACATCACCTCTTGTAGAGGGCCGAGACTCATCCGAGTCATCAGCCCGAGGGGATAAAACAGGTGTGTGTCCATGAGTGAGAGCGGATCCAGCCATTAATTCCGCTGCTAAGTGCAGAGGGGTCCCCGAGTCCTCCCCAGTGTCCATAGCCTCCGCAGGAACATTCCCGGTCAAGCGTCGGGTCCCTGGCCTGGGAGGGAGGCCTGGACTCCACCTCCAGTAGGCTAAGAGCTGGTCTCGAGGGGGATCATCACATCGGCTCCTCAGGCCTCCAAGCAACGATTCTCTGATGTCCGTTTGAAGGTAGCCCTCCACCTTACCGGGCATCTTTCCGCTCTTCTTCCCCATCTTGGCACTCTGTTTAGTAAGTCAGAGAGAGTCGTAAGTGCGAAGCTGCGCAGGTCTCAATATGGCCGCAGATTACGGCGGGAGCACAGGTTCCGCGGTTAGTAGCCAGAAAAAGGGAACCGATGGTCAGTTACACCTTCCCTGGGTAGCAGTAACTCCAGAACCCAAGAAGTCCGAAATCAGTGAGGAAATCGAGATAAAAACCCCAGAAACGTCTATTTCGGCGAGGAGCACTTCCAAAACACGACTTCCTCCGCTGAGAGTCAGCCAAATAGACTTTTTACTACAGATTAACAGAATAAATGGTTTTCTAGATGTTGGATAAAAATGGGAATATTTTTAACATTGAAACATAAGGGATTCATCTGAATAAACCTGCCGAATGAAACCACCGAACATCAGGTCAATTCACTGCTGTTCTGTGTGCTCTGAACAGATTAACCATAACTTCTCTAGGGGACTTTCACTGCCAGAACAGGCACCGTACTTTGCTGGCAGTTTGCCAAAATTTGTGTGTGAGCATATCACAGAACTCCACAGCAATAAACCTCACAATGTGCGCTGTGCATGAGCATCCAGTGTTCTATGGGAATACTGATTTATGAGTAAGAGTAGTTAAAAAGAAACTGTAACTCGGGGGGGGGGTGACACCATGAGTTACCGCACCCAGTGACACCAACCCTAGTGACGCCACTGAATTCACTAATATGTCTTCAAGGTGTAAACCTTTATTGTTTACATTGTTTTTGCAATGTTTTGAAAGTTATTTGCATGCGTTTTAATGGTTCGCTGCTTTCCCAACATAAGCCTAGAGCCGAAATTTGGTATAAAGTAACTGAATTAGTAGTAATAGGTTTTGGAAACCCTTTGTCAATGTACACTACACAGCATTGAATAATTTACTATAGGAAACAAATGAATTAAGTATTTATGTCAAAGCTTGTGAGTACACATTTACTTATTCGATGTCAGGATGCATGAATCATTTACTTGAACCTAGAATGACCAAAGTCTGAGGTCCTGATCCCATGGTCTACTAATAAGTAAAATATATATATATATATCTATGTATCCAAATAACGTATTATGTGAGCCTGAGGTATATAGTAGGAAAGCCTAATACTGGACTTACAGCATTGAAAAATAGAACAAAATAGTATGTTATGTACATACTAAGACTAACATAATCTATGTGTGTGTGTGTGTGTGTGTGCTCTTAATCATACGTGAGTCAAATTCCAAATGGGGTCTAAATTCCCCTTTAATTATGGGTTCCTCAATGGGAGTCTCCTAAGGCTTACAGAACCTCCAAGAAACCTAAACCTACCTGATGCAGACAATCCATGGTATTTAATATTCCTGAATATAAAAAGAGGGGGGCATTTCACTCACATGTTCTTGAGCCTGTATTATCTGGCTCGGTAGTATATGTGATTGGATCCATAGAGGAAATTCCCCCCTTCTCTTATATCTCCTCCTCGGGTCATTTGTCCATAGTTCACTCCTCCTCTCCTCAGAATATATGGAAAATAATAATAGTGCAGATGGTTGTAGCAATAGGGATCAAAAAGAAAGAATCAAGATCTACTCACGTTTTGTGGTGTCCTTTATTAAAAAGTGACACCAAATTCTGACGTACTGGTAGTTTCAAAGGAGCACCGGACCTCCTATCACTCCCGGCCAGCCTTCCTCACGGTACTCCTATAAACAGATCAGCAGAGCTAAAACAAGCTAAAATAACTTTTTATTAAACCTATAAAATGTACTAAAACACATTTCACTCTTGGAAATAGTTTCCTTGGTCAGCGTGTAGGATTTTCCCATTTGTGTTGTAAATATACTGTCCTCTAATAATTTTCCTTCCCCGTTTCCTGATTCCGCCTTTCATTCACCACTTCTGTTCTACTGAATCAACGTTGCGGTGTGTTCCGTTATTGATCATGCACGAGCGCTACCTTGTGCATACGCGGTCGATCCTTTGCGCATGCACACAATATTCCAAAATGACGTTGCATTCCTTTACTTGCGTTCCACTGTCGCAGACTGTGCCCGATGCTCTGGACCAGGACTAAGCCGTGGACTGGGCCCATGGCCCTAGTCGATGCTCCAGCCTCCGGTTGTGGGCCTCTTGCACCTCTGGGAGTTCCGCCAGTGGCTTTAGAGATATATTGGTCTAAAATTATTGTAAATTGTAATTTGTTTTACAGAGCAAGGTGTCCCCATGTTGCAGGCACCTGTATGCACATGCCTACTCTGCCTAGTTATAAATCCGGCCCTATCGATTGATTTTGTGGATATGGCACCCTTGGTGTGTAGCACTAGCTGCTGAGTTTTGTTTTTTTTCTTTTTTTTTAATTTCTTGCCTTACAGATTAACCTATATTGTAAAACGTACCACTTGGTGATGCTAGGACACTATTGCCTTTTAATATGTGCAGTATTCACTTTTGTTTCTATCCTTGTATGTGTTCATTCTTTTGTCTCGGTTAGTGGTTTTCTGTTGTCTTTGCCAGTGTCTCAGTGTATTTGTCTCTGTTTCTGCTAGTATTTTTGAGAGGGGGAACAAATAACTTTTACACCTTGGGGTAGATTTAATGGAAACCTATTCAATGGCAATGTCTTCGATACTCGATCACATTATGGATGATTTTCTCCTAAATCAAGAGTTTTTAAAAATTTGCTAGCAATGAAGCAAAAAGAAGTTCTCTGGTCTCTTCCACTTCCAATGTACTGCACAAACTAACATTTCCAAGGCGTACAACAGAATGCATTCACACAGTTCTAAACTAATTTATGGAGCATAAATGTTTCTTATTCCAGGTTTGAAGAGTTTTTCCCCACTTCTGATCTAAAATGTACTACTGTGTTTCCCTGCAAGCTAATTAATACTTTAAACATAGAAACATAGAAACATCGAAAAATGTCGGCAGATAAGAACCTTTTGGCCCATCTACTCTGCCCAATTACATGGATACTTTACCTGGATTTATCTTTTGTTTAGGATAGCCTTATGCCTATCCCATGCCTGCTTAAATTCAATTACGGTTTTGGCCTCTACCACTTCAACTGGAAGGCTGTTCCATGTATCCACCACCCTCTCAGTAAAATAATGCTTCCTGATGTTACTTTTAAACCTTGGCCCCTCTAAGACTATGTCCTCTTGTTTTGCTACTTTGTTTCCTTTTAAATATACTCCCTTCCTCTACCTTGTGGATTCCCTTTACGTATTTAAATGTTTCTATCATATCTCCTCTGTCTCGTCTTTTTTCCAAGCTATACATGTTAAGATCATTAAGCCTTTCCTAGTAACTTTTCTCCAAGCCGTACACCATTTTAGTAGCCCTTCTCTGAACTCTCTCTAAGATGTCTATATCCTTCTGGAGATACGGTCTCCAGTACTGCACACAGTACTCCAAGTGAGGTCTCATCAGTGCTCTGTACAGTGGCATGAGCACTTCCCTTTTCCTACTGCTAATTAGGGATGAGCCGAACGCTCCCTGAGTTCGGTTCGGACCCGAACTTTCCAAATGTTCGTATCCGAACCCGAACTCAATACAAGTCAATGGGGCTGAAAATTCGGTTTTTAGAGTGCCCTCCAAGAGGGCATATATGCTAGATATTTGCTATAAAAGGTGTATGGGGGTCCGGGTAGTGCCCTGGGGGACAGGAAACAAGGACAAAAAGTAAAAACAAAAAACCTTTTTAAAGGGACAGTGAGTTTTCCATGAAATAAGGGTTAAAAATAAAAACGAAAAATTCTTTCAAATATCGTGCCTAGGAGGTCCCCATAACCTGCCCGTGAAGTGGCGTATTTCTATGATGTATAGAAATATGTAAAAACCAAAAAATGACATTTCAAATGACGGTAAATGCTTTTCCTTTAATCTATCCATAAACAACTGCTTGGGGCGGCAGTCTGTATGAAAAGAGGAGACTTTTTTGGACCCGCAGAAAAAGTTTACTGATTTTTTTTGGCGGTGAAAAGCAGGAGAGTGACTGGAGAATGGAAAATTCTAGACCAAATAGCCGATTTGGAAAGTGAGATAAATGGGAGAATTTTTCTGGTTTGGCTATTTTGACCTAGAATTTTCTCTTCAGTCATTCTCCTGAGTTTCACCTTTCTCTGAATAACCCTGTCAGGGTTATTCAGAGAGCGGTGAAGAGCAGGAGAATGACAGGAGAATGGAAAATTCTAGGTCAAAATGGCCAAACCAGAAAAATTCGCCCATTTAGGCTAGGGTCAGACTAGCGAATTTTTAACATGCGTTTAGGCGCACTTAATCACGGCCGCACTAGCAGCAAATGACGGGCAATGACGGCCAATATACAAAGTACGGTCGCACGAAAGTCCGGCTGCGCAACGCAAGTGGAAAATGAATGCATTTTTTTGAGAACGCAGAACCGCTAGTACGGACGTACAGAGTGCGCTGCGTCCACTAGCGGTGTGTATGTGCGTGATTTGGAGACGTCAGACCCTGCTCATGTCCGGCCAACATAACGTCCAGACACCCAAAGTTTCCTGGTTTGGATACGTAAAAAATCACGCACAAAAATGCACATCGTATGACCGTTTTCGCGCATTCCGTGAAAAAATACGTCAATGCATTCGGATGCACTTTTTGACGGTTGCTGCGAAAAATGCGTTAGTCTGACCCTAGCCTTATCTCACTTTCCAAATCGGCTATTTGGTCCAGATTGTTCTCTTCTCCTGCCATTCTCCTGGTTTTCACCTTTCTCTGAACAACCCTGAGAGAGAGGTGAAAGCCAGGAGAACTGGCAAGAGAAGAGAACAATCTAGACCAAATAGCCGATTTGGAAAGTGAGATAAATGGGAGAATTTTTCTGGTTTGGCTATTTTGACCTAGAATTTTCACTTCTCCAGTTATTCTCCTGCTTCTCACCGCTCTCTGAATAACCCTGTGAATGTTTAATCCAGAGGTGAAAAATAACATTGCTTTAGATGTTATTTTGAATTTTTCCAAACACCAGTTAAATGCAGCATATTAGGAAGTTTTAGGAGGGAAATTAATTCTCAAATCTCAATCAAAAGCAGACACCACCCCACCCCCTCAGTACCTCAGTATAGTGTGCAATGTATCAAATTGATTACCAGACTAAAAACACCTGGTGTTATGCCCGTTTTGTGAACAGAGGTCATTTAGAGTTGAGAATCTTTCCACGTATACATTAGTTTTTAATTCAATATCCAATAAACCGTTGCTTATAATATTCTGCAGTAAAGAGTCTCTTTATTTCTAGATTTTTTAGTATGTTTATAAGCATTTTCTCTACTTTTTTCAAAATTTCTTTTTTTTTTTCGAACTCGAACCGAACACACCCAAAAAGTTCGAAGTTCGAACTTTCGAACTGCCAAAGTTCGGGCCGACCTCCGAACCCGAACAGCTCATCCCTACTGCTAATACCTCTCCCTACACAACCAAGCATTCTCCTAGCATTTCCTGCTGCTCTATTACATTGACTACTTACCCTTAGATCTTCTGAAATAATAACCCCTAAATCCCTTTCCTCAGATGTTGAGGTTAGGACTGTATCAATTATTCTATATTCAGCCCTTGGGTTTTTACGTCCCAGGTGAATTATCTTGCACTTATCCACATTAAAACTCAATTGCCACAGCTCCGACCACTTTTTTAGTTTACCCAAATCATTTGTCTGATACCTCCAGGAACGTCAACCCTGTTGCAAATCTTTGTCATCAGCAAAAAGACATACTTTTCCATTAATACCTTCTGCAATATCACTAATAAAAATATTAAAGAGAATGGGTCCAAGTACTGACCCCTGAGGTACCCACTGGTAACAAGACCTTGTGCCGAATAAACTCCATTTACCACAACCCTCTGTTGCCTGTCACTCAGCCACTGCCTAATCCATTCAACAATATTGGAATCCAAGCTCAAAGATTGCAATTTATTGATTAGCCTTCTATGCGGAACAGTATCAAAAGCCTTACTGAAATCTAAATAAGCAAAGTCTACTGCACCACCTGTGTCTATTATTTTTGTTACCCAATCAAAAAAATCAAGATTAGTTTGGCATGATCTCCCTGAGGTAAACCCATGTTGTTTCTGGTCCTGTAATATATGTGTTTTTAGATGTTCAACAATCCTTTCCTTTAACATGGTTTCCATTAATTTCCCCACTACTGACGTAAGACTAACTGGCCTATAGTTCCCCGATTCCTCCCTACTACCCTTCTTGTAAATGGGCACAACATTTGCTAATTTCTAGTCTTCTGGAACGACTCCCGTTAACAGATTTATTTAACCAATCCTTGTTAACGGTTTTGCTATTACACCACTGAGCTCTTTTAATAATTTAGGGTGGATCCCATCAGGCCCCATTTGTCCTTAGACAGCTGCTGTAGAACCTCCTCCTCTGAAACGTCTCTTTAATGTTTCCTCCTAACCGAGGTCCCTTTCCTTCCTTTTCTTCTGCAAAGACTGAACAAAAATATTCATTGAGGCAGTCAGCGAGACTTTTATCCTCTTCTACATACCTTCCTTCCTTTGTTTTTAATCTAACTAATCCTTGTTTTACTTTTCTTTTCTTGTTTATGTATCTAAAAAATGTTTTGTCCCCCTCTTTTACTGACCGAGCTATTTTCTCTTCTGCGTGTGCTTTGGAAGCTCTTATAAATTGCTTTGCCTCTTTCTGCCTAATCTTATAGGTTTGCCTGAGTTTTTTTATAATTATTGAATGCTGTCTTTTTGTTCTTCACTATTTTGGCCACTTCTGCAGAGTACCACAGTGGTTTCTTCCCTTTTTTTTTTTTGCTAACAAGCCGAATGCAATTGCCTGTGGCCTTCAATAATGCTACCTTTTAAATAATCCCATTTCTTCTGGACTCCCTTTAAACTCCTCCAGTCTGATAATGACTCATTCACGCAAAATCTCATTTTAGAAAAATCTTTTTTTTTAAAGTCTAAAACGTTTGTTTTTGTGTGGTGCAGCTCCATCCCTGTTCTTATATTAAACCACTGACTGGTGATCACCTAGATCCCAAATTTTCACCTACAACAACGTCTGATACCAAATCTCCATTTGTGAGTATTAAATCCAATATGGCCTCTTTACGGGTCGGCTCCTCAACTACATGTGATAGAGATAATCCCAGTAGGGAGTTTAGAATATTTGTACTCCTGGTGCACCCAGCTATTTTGGTTTTCCAGTTCACATCAGGAAGATTAAAGCCCCCATGATAATAACTTCCCCCTTCATTGCCATTTTGGCTATTTCCTCAAACAAGAGGAACTTCTACTTGTCCAGGTGGTCTATAAATCACACCTACACGAGCTACTGTATGATTGCCAAATGTTAGCATAACCCAAACTGACTCTATGTTCACCTCGCTCACTTTTATTTGGTTCGTTTTTATGTTGTTTTTCACATACAGGGCCACTCCTCCTCCTTTCCTACCTTCTCTGTCTTTTCTATATAAAGAGTACCCCGGTATTGTTATGTCCCAGTTATTTTTCTCACTGAACCATGTCTCAGTAACCGCCACTAAATCTACTTTTTCAGCTGCCATCATTGCCTCCAGTTCATTGATTTTATTGACTAAACTGCGAGCATTTATAGACACGACTCTGAGCTTGTCATTTTTTACCCCACATGTTGCTTGCACCCTCCGATTTAGTTTTGGGGGACAATCGGGCAGATTGTTTTTTTACCCTTTTGTCCCCCCTCCTAGTTTAAATATTCCTTTGTGAAACCTTTTGAACGTCTCACTGAGAACATATGTTCCCCTATCAGTAAGATGCAAACCATCTTTTTTATACAGTTCCTTTCTGCTCCAATTAGAGCCATCATGGGACACAAAAGCAAATCCTTGCTCCTGACACCATTCCCGAAGCCACAAATTAAATTCCCTATTGCGCATCTGCCTATCCTGAATGTTATGCACAGGCAGAACTTCACAGAATGACAGTGGACACAATCTGCTGTATTTCACCTCCAAGAACACAAAAATCTTCCTTAATCTCAGAAACCTCATTGCTAGCCAAGTCATTTGTCCCTAGATGGACTAGAACGTCCACTTCCCCTTGCTGCTTTGCTTGTTTGACAATATTGAGAATACGTCTCTTGTCTCTACGAGCAGTAGCCCCAGGAAGACATCTCACCAAACCACTACTCTCCAGCTCAACACCTCTTATGATAGAATCACCCAGCAACAATTGCCTTCTATCAAGTCCCACCTTTTCCTTTTTGTCCTTGGTTGCAGTCCTGCATACCTTAGGCATAGGGATGGTGGTTCCTCAACTATGGTGTCTGAGCCTACATCCATTTTACCACTACACTCTGAAAGTGCCTCAAAAGAATTAAGAGCCACAGACTGTGGGACATGCCTTCTATCCACAACTCCAAGTCTACCAGATCCTACAGTAGTCCATCTGCCGCTCCTAGGAGGCCTCTGTGGCAGTGGCTTTGTAACAGTCATAGCCTGAGTTTGTCTAACAGATAATTTACAAATCTCAGACTTCAAACAGGCAATTTCCTGCTGCAATAAAGAGAACTGCCTACATATCAGGCACACTCCAAACCTCCAAAAATTGGATCTAAAAACAAATGCATGACAGCTCTTACACTGGACCAAGCCTGCCATTATAAAAGAATGGATTTAAAACCAGCAAATCTTACCTTTTTTGTAGGTTTTCTACCTCCTGTCTAACCTCAGGCTACCTCCAGAGTATCTCCAGAAGATCTCTAAGTGCTCACTTTGAAGGCTTCACAAGCTCTATTAGACAAGCTAATATCCCCAAGCTTTATATAGTCACCTAAGAACACCTTCCCCAGCAAGGCGTGGACAAGGTTTAACCTCTTAGCGAATAGCACCTAATTGATTCCAATTCTATGCTAATCAGTAAGAAAAATGAGTCACCAGCCTAACCTAATTTACTCACCAGACCTATCTTAAAACCTTAAGATGAATAGAAAAGATCTGTTTGAAATCAAAATCACTCACCAGAAGATCTCTAAGTGCTCACTTTGAAGGCTTGCACTTAGAAGGCTTCACAAGTGGAAATATAGGGGTATACAGTTATCTCTGCTCACATGTCAAAGACCTTTTTTAATAAAGGAATTTTTTTACTGTATTTTTTTGCTCCATAGGACACCCTTACCCCCCCCCAAAAAAAATGGGGGGAAATGTCTCTGCTTCTTATGAAGCGAATATTGACAACTCGCTGTGCTCACTGACCCGGCCCTGTTTGACGCTTCATTGTGTGATTAGCTGAGCTGAGGCTGAAACATACTAATCTGCGATCACAGCCGAGCTGCACTTGACGACCTCATCTCTGCCATTTAATATTTTAGTACAAATTTGGTTCAGAATAAAAAAAAATCTTGTTTTCCTCCACTAAAGCCTAGGTACGTCTTATGCTGAGGTGCGTCTTATAGTGTGAAAAATACGGTAATTTTAATTGCCATGCGCTGTAACACAATTTATCTTTCATGTTCTGTTTGTGAGGGTGTTAGAAATGCACCACGGGCATAATGCAAAAGCAGTTGTACAGAAGCTTTAAAGATGGGGTCAGAAGTGATGCTTATTGCTTTACCTTAATGGCACAGCACTGGAACCCCCCTGTCCTTTTGCCATAACATTTTACTTGTCAAAGACAGCTAGTAATCTTGTTTACTAATATGAATTATCACTTTATTACTATTTTGTAAATGTCTACATTAAATGGTAGTTTTGTTAATAACCTCTTATAAACGCTAACCTTTTTCAGGAAACTTAATGTAGGTAGTTCAAAAAACAGTGAAAAGCTGTGGTAACAGTAAATCTCATTGATCTCGACATACCTGAATGGGCACACAGGGAAATTCTTTATCTGGCACCTTAGCCGGTTCAGTTTTCAATTTACTGGATCAGCTAAATTGAAGTCATTGAAGTGTTGTAAAGTGAATGGACACAAGTAGTCAATCATTTCAGCTACAAGCACCTTCTGCAGAAGTGCAATTAACATCAACCCATTCACATCTCACTAATTACCTGCTTGTGTTTTAGCATAATTCTACTTTAATATTCAGTCTATGTTCAAAAAATGTGATTACACTAGAGATGTGCATAACCTTATTTTTTTTTATTTTTTTTTTTCGGGTCATTTCGGACAGTTTCGGCAGCATATGAATCCGCACACTGCTGGTATCTAACTGCTGCATTAATTATTACTCATAAAAAACCAAAAAATTACTGATCCGAAAAATGAATCGATCTGCATAGAGGTGCTGCAGTATAATTAATGCAGCATATGAATCCGCAGAGAGGCGTGTCTGGATTCATATGCTGCATTCGTTATACTGCAGAGAGGCGCTTCCCAGCAGCGTGTGGATTCATATGCTGCATTAATTATACTGCAGAGAGGCGCTTCCCAGCAGTGTGTGGATTCATATGCTGCATTAATTATACCGCAGAGAGGCGCTTCCCAGCAGTGTGTGGATTCATATGCTGCATTGAAACCTATGGGTTAAAAAGCCTTGTTTCTTTAAAAAGAGAGAACCTAAAATTTCACCCAAAAAATGTCTAAAAAAATTATTAAGTAAACGAAATAACCCGTAAAAAGCAGAAAACTAACTGATCCAAATTGCCCTGAAATTTTCGATGGCCGATATTTGTTTTCAGAAATGCTCCCGAAATATGAAAATGGTGATTTTTGGCCGAATTTGGATTCGGAACAAAACGAATTGCATATCTCTAGATTACACTGGATATCTTTATGAAATGTGATGCACACACCTAAAACTACTAACATTATTTTTAAAGTATATTCATGCAAACAATGCGTAATAGGTAAAATCACATATCCTAGAAAAAGATGTGCAACTGAATCCTAGGAGTGGAAGCCTTTGAAATCACACTTGTTCCTATGGATATCTGAGTGTGTGAGTATTGTGTGTGAATGTTATTAAGTGAAAATTATTTGGGATGTTTCTAAAAATTTACTTATAAGGCTAATGTCAGACGAACACAGACTGAGTCCAATCTGCGTGCGTGCATAACAGACGGACGTACTGACGGAAGATACTGTAGACCCCACACGGTCTGTTTTTTTGTCGGATGTAGAAAAAAAGGGAAATATGGGAAACAAAATTAAAATAAGACAGGTACAGTCAGCCAGACCAAAAAAACTTCTGAGCGTTAACGTGATGGACGTCGCAAATGCGCTGCGTCTGATGTCATGTCATCATTCACATAGGCTGCTACGCGTGCGCGGTGCACTCTGGGCGTCCGTCCTAGCACTTTTACTTCGAGGCCTAAATGGCGTCCGTTGCCACTTGTGTGGTACTTTGTGTGTTGGTCTCTATTGATCACAAATCAATGCTACGACGGACATTAAAAACTGTGCGGCGACACGGACGTGATGACTGTGTTCGTCTGACACTAGCCTAAATCCTTTATTTAAAAAACTGGTGCATATTGAAGGGTGGGTGTTAAAAAAAGATGGTTAACACTAAGTACTTTGGCCTGTTTACTTGCCAAATCTCGGTGATCTACAATATGACGTAAACGCAAAAACGAAAATATATGCAATAATAGTGGTTTGGCATTTAATTTTACATATGGCCCGACAAGTGTGTGTGCTGTATTTGTCAGGGAAGGTATGTTAGCCTTTTATGTATTTGTTGTTGAAGGGAGCAACAAACTGTACATGCACGGATATGGATTAATACAGAAAGTATAGCATGTTAAGGAATAAGAAATAAAAAAAAACTGGGGTTTGCTTTGTCAATAGTGGGTACATAAAACATTTCTTATAAGAGAACCCCGGGGGGGGAGAAAAACAAAAATGGATAAGGCCCGAGAGGAGCGTGGCAGCTCCATAGGTTTGGGGAGGCACCCCCAGATTGCCTCCTGGGGATCAGAGGACCATGGCCAGGTCCAGCAGCAAGAGACTAGGTAGTCGCCGACATGGCACACGTGCGAGTAACCTGTTATTCTACCCCATCCTTTTTTCCCATCACCCTCCAACACATGCATCATCAAACTATAGTTACTCCCGGTGTCGGCAAACAGTCGTTCTCAAATGGTATCTTCAAAAATTAATAGAGTAGAAAAATAACAGCAGAAAACCGCAAGGTTTTCACGAGTGTAATTGTAAAACATCTGCCAATAGAGTCAGTCAAAGCAGAACATTTTACATTTAACTATATGTGGCCAACATGGAATTAAGAACAACTATGTAGAAGTGTGTCTGCAATAGTCTTTTTTTTTTTTTTTTCTTTTGATGCATAGAAATCCTTCACAGCAAAGAGCAAAAATAAAAGGAAAGCGGGATGATATTACTTTAAGACGTGGCCTATCTTCAGACCCATGGTGGTGATGAGGGAACTGGCAGCCTCAGGTGTCGATACTATAAAAGCGTGACCCTTGTCATGGATCAGGGATGTACCAAAGACACACCAGAGGTATCGAACTCCATAACTGCATAGGGTCTTGGTAAACTTCCAAAGACAGATTTGAGCAACCAGAACCATGAAGGGAAGGTCTTGCAATAAAGAGATGGATGCACCCTTGCATGGCGCTAATGCAGTATTATTCAAAGAAAGCAGTAATCCGCACACTGAGTACAGAAAAGGTGCAATCTCCAAAAAAGGGCTTCCCAAACCCCAAACAATGAACACAAACAAATAGGGAGATGCACTCTTGTAGAATAAAATAAACTTTATTAATCTCTCAATAACAAACAAAACCAAAATAGAGATATACATATATATAGTGTAACTCACCATAAGTGAATAAACCCTTCAAGGGAAAGATACTACAGATAATGAAAATAATGAACCACTAGCATAAGTTACCAAGCACTTGGAAAATCTGTAAGCAGGAGAGCGGAGTCAAGGATCCCAACGTTTCGACGATCAACGTCTTTATCAAGGGATAGAGGATACAACATGGATACCCAATATATAAACACCCCTCAATATAATTAGATAGCCAATACAATATTTCATTGATTAGAACACACCTGAATCAAATGCCGGCGGCTGGCGCGTGACGTCGCGCATGATGCACATCACGAGCATCAGGCGTCGGCAAGGGAACCAAGCGCACGCGTCCGGAATATCCAGCGCATGCGCTATGGATCCACATAAAGAGACATGAATGCCAATAGACATGCAGTATACAAAAGAATGTAATGAGCATTCAGCGTGTGCATAATGAATACTCCTAAGATAACAAAAAATCAGAAACAACGTCCAAAGTCATATATACCCACATGATAATCCATACAAAAAAACAAAATACATTACATAATTGAGTATACATCGATGAATTATCATCCCATTATAAAGCACTAAGTACTTCACAATTTATACATCAGTAATCAAATGATACCTCACAGAATGTACATCAATAACAGTAGTCAATTCAGGGATTTAAATAATCACAAATTACAGCATATCATAATTCAAAATTAATCACTCTATGCAAACAAAATATTCAAAGAATTTATTTTATTGTATTGAAAAAAGTATATGTATAGTTTTAAAAAGAAAAGCAGAAAAATCGGTCAAATGACAATCTACAAAATATAAATAAATAATATGCTCCAATAAATTATCTATATAATATAGGTATAAAGATCTTGTAGTCAATGTATATAAATAAATATAAGTATTAAGGTCTTA
This sequence comes from Leptobrachium leishanense, assembly GCA_009667805.1. Classification (NCBI taxonomy): domain Eukaryota; kingdom Metazoa; phylum Chordata; class Amphibia; order Anura; family Megophryidae; genus Leptobrachium; species Leptobrachium leishanense. The sequence goes on from CM019065.1 coordinate 192,187,924, forward strand.
AATTGAGTATTCTTCATGTAGATGGATTTTCTAAGGTGTATGGCTCTTTCGATCGAAGCAAAAATCCTAAAATGTGTAAGAAATATTAAATTATAAAAACAAAACAGCCCGGAAGAGAACTACCACATCATAGAAAGGGGCTCAAGTCCCGGTCTTCATTCAGTAAAGAAGGAGCCAATGTTTGTAATTCATATATCCAATGAAGTTCACGCTGTTTCAGAAGGGCTAACCTATTGCCCCCTCTCTCAGGGGTCAAATACTCTCTCAACCAGTGTGCCGTAATTGTGCCACCTTGTGACCAAATTCAACAAAATGTCTCACAACCGGGGATTGTATCCGTTTAGTACGAATATTACTTTTATGTTCTCGAATCCTCACTGTGAAAGCCCTATGGGTCTGGCCCACATATCCAAGACCACACGGACATTTCAACATATAAACCACGAAATCAGATTGTCAATCTACTCGAGTTTTAATCCAATATTCTTTACCTGATCTCGGGTGTGTGAATTTCAGCCCAGTCACAACATCGTCCACATCTATACATACCAGGAGTTGGAGTCCATAGTACATTTCTCTTTACTTTGGTGGTTCCAGTAATATTGCGGTTTCTGATGAGATGGTCCCCTAAAGTGTTCGAACGCCTGAATGCCATCCAGGGTTTCTCCTGGAATAATGCGTGCTGATCGTAGACTTGCTACAAGATGTGCCAGTGCTTATGAATAATTTGTCTAACTCTAGATGAGTTAGTACTAAACGTTGTCACTATGGGTAGTCTATTCTGCTGCTTTCGTTGCTTAGGGCGCAGCAAGTCACTCTGTTCATACTGACGAGCCCTTTCTTTAAATCGAACTAATTCATTCTGTGGATAACCTCGTAGTATAAAATTGCGTATCAATCGGTCCGCTTGATGGTCAAAATCATCCATCAGAGTGGTATTCCGTCTAATACAGAGAAATTGGCCAAAGGATAATTTTTTTTAATAAATGTGGGGGGTGAAAGGGGGGTGAAAAGAATCAGCATGTAAATATGCTATCTTGTCAGTTGGTTTCGTGTATAAATCGAATATCAGCGAAGAATCCCTTACCTCAACAGAAACGTCCAAATAATGTATCTTATGAGCATCATATTCCAAACAGAAACTGATAGTAGACAAACTTTCATTACGAGTCTGATTTAAATTCCAACAGGGTCCCAAGGTCCCCTGTCCAAAGAAAAAAAATATCGGCAATGAAACGAAACCAACAACCAACAGATTGTATAAACAAAGCATTAGGATACATAAAACTCTCCTCAAAGGAGTTCATAAAGAGATTCGCGTATGAGGGGGCCACATTGGACCCCATTTTGTACCCTGTATTTGAAGGAAGAACTCTCCTTCAAAGCAAAAGTAATTTCTTCCCAGAACAATTCTCAAGAGATCCATCAAAAAAAGTTTATAGTCTTCAGAAGCCAATAAATTCTGAATCGCCCCAAAAATAGCTTCTGTACCCTCAAAATGTGGGATGGATGTGTACAAACTATTGATGTCCATAGTACATAAAAGGACATTAGATGGAATAGTCAGTTGTTGTAATTTCTGGATAAAGTCTGCAGTATCTCTCAAGTAGGACTTAGTTTTCCATACTAAAGGTTGTAAATGGGCTTCAATGAACATCGATAAAGGTTGTAGCAATGAGCCACATCCTGAGACAATAGGTCTTCCGGGGGGGGGGGTGTTATATAAATCCTTGTGGATCTTGGGTAAAAGATACACGTAAGGTAACTTAGGAAATTCACAATTTAGAAAATCAAAATCTTTCTTGGAGATCAAATTGTTATGCAAAGCTGAGTCAAATCTCTAATCTCCTTCTTTATGGTGCCACATGGATCTGAATCCAATTTAGTGTAATGTGAAGCATTATTGAGTTGTCTATAAGCTTCCTGAAGGTAAAGGGCTGTATCCATAATAACAATGGCACCCCCCTTTATCAGCGTGTCGGATAGATAAAGTAAAGTCATCTTTTAATTCTCGCAATGCTTCTCTTTCTAGGAACGATAAATTGGTTGATTTGTTCCCGACATGCCCCCATTTGAGCTTGTCCACATCTAGCTCAACAGTCTTAATAAATGTCTCAACATGAGTATTAAAGCCTACTGGTGTAAACTTACTCGGTAATCGGCATTTATTCGGTTCAAAAACTGTTGATTCAGCAACATTTTCCGTATTTACTTGTGGCTCCATATCCTGTAAGCAAAAGAAGGCTTTAAGTCGAATATTCCTGAAAAAACACATCAATTCCACATCCACTTCTAACTTTTTCCCTCTATATTGTAGGACAAAACCCAAACCTCTCTGTAATAAGGAGATTTGGGTATCAGTAAGACACTTACTCGAGATATTAATCACCATTGCTTGGGCCTCTGCCTGAATCTCCCCGGGTAACGTGGTGTCGTCCCTCCCTGTGATATCTGGCCTGTGGATTTCAGTGGAGGTACTTCTGTACTTGTTGTTTTTGGCCTTGCCCCACCGTGTGCACCTCTTGGGCGTTGTTCTAAAAAATCCCTATTGGAGGTAGAAGGCTCAGATGACAATTCAGTATCAGTTGATTCTTGAGAGTTTCTATAAGTAAAGCTAATGCAGTATTACCCACTATCCCAAGTAATCTAGAATGGACCATAATGTCGCTGAATTTTATAATCTCCTGTGGCTGCTTTTCTCTCCCTAAAAGTAGAAACTAAAGGGTCAAGATTTCACACAGGTGGTTGAAGTGACATGGCATATCTGTTGGCGAATTGGAGGAGCATGTGATCTGGTATAATTTCTGAGATACTCCACAACTTGAGGTTTATCCAATAATGTCTCGCTTCAAGGGTGGTTAAAAACTATTTGCAATAATTTGAACTTTTGTATTGCCTGCATGTGGGCAGAGGTATCATCCTGAGTCTTTCCACTGACTGTGTGCCCGTGCGCACCTCATTTACCTGTTTCTGCAAGGATGACACTTCTTGTCTTGCTGTGAGACTTGCTTGTGGCCCTGGCTCTGCCCCCCCTCATGTTGCATCTTTATGTATCCTGGAAAATATGGCTTCTCTGGTGTCCACAACCGTTCTATACTTATGGTGCCTTTGCACCATTTGGTCCCTATGCTGCTTTAACAGGGAACCACTAACCCTAAGTGACTCCCTGTTACCAGCTCTTTTACAACTAGACTGCTGTACTAGTGGTTTGAGTCATCCTAGCAGGGAGTCGCTAAATATTGCCAGTGGTGCTGCCACTGGTATCTGCTCCTGGTGTCAACTCTATAAAGAGGTGTGCTGGCTCTGAAGCAGAACACAGGCAGCTATTTATTCAGTGTTTTATTTAATTCGGCCAGATGTAAATAGATTTCAATTTTTATGTATTTTTATTTAAGTGAATTTGTCTTGTTAATGGTAGGTTTATATTACTTTGCACCAATTTTAATTAAACTATAATTGGGGGAACTCCCCCATAATCCTTATTGTCTGTATACAAAGAGCAGACAGACTGAAATGTTCAAGAACTTGACAAATCTTAATTGTGGGTGTCACGACAACTACGCACGCACTACGAAAGGCACAGGGTTAAACTCACTAGCCATCTATCCTAGACCCAAATAATGACTACGCGGACAACAATCCCGGCGCGCACGTGCCTAACTACCCCGACAACGCCTCCGCTTGTGACGCACACGTAAAGCGTGATGAAGTGGTCCCAGGATTGCAATGTCGTAGTCGCTACCCCAGGTCAAGAGAAGAAGGGTACGTTTCCCACAATCCTTACACTCACTTTCTTACTCTTTTCGTTATGCTGCCACCAGTTCTCCCGAACACTAAGCGCACTGCAGCGAGAGACGCAGGGCTAAGCAATCCACTATCTGTCTATCCTAGACCCAAATAATGACTACGCGGACAACAATCCCTGCACTCTTACCCAACCGTCCCCAGCCACCGCAACTCACAATTTAGTAGATACTCGAGCTTAAAACAAAAAACAATAATCCAGTCTCTCTTAGTTAGCATGGGTCGAATATTTTAAAACGGAGATACTACAGGACAATACACCGACTGAGGAAGGCTACCACAGCCGAAACGTGTCTCGGTATTTTTATGTCCCTTTTTATGGAATAAATATATATTTTTTACTTTTAACCCTTTATTGACGGTGTTTTGCTAATTCCAACCTGATACCACATGAGAACAACACAACTTGACCTGCCAACGAGGAAAAGAGTGCCTAAGGCTATACTGACTGAGCCTGAGTTTGAAAGGCTCCTTAATTGGATCTGCGACTTGGTAAAGAAGGGAAGTGCCACTCTCTACATGGCCATAGGCGATTAAACCTAGAGCCGGGAAACCTTTTAGGCTCATTTAAATGTGAGTGGAATATGTTATGGAGCTGATGTAACGCTCCATGCTTCAAACCCCAAGAGACTTTATGTTCATTTATATCGTGTGTTTTTAAATATATTTTACATCGTTTGGTTTTAGTTTAATTTAGTTTAGTGTAAAATGGCATAGCTTTGGTTTTAAAAAATACTTATATTCCTGTAGGTAAATGTGTTTTTGTGTATACAGTAAACAAGCTTTACTGCTGTGTAATTTATGCACCAGGGCTTTTCCCATTATCTAGCTGCATGTTTAATTCAAAGGATCTCTGATAGTGTGTGTTTAATCTGATGTGTTAGAACAATGGATATACAAATGTTGTGTGAGCTGAAAGGCTAAAGAATGTAAAGAATGTTTATTGTAAATAACTGACATAATGTAATTAGTATGGGTATGCAAATTATGACTGTTGGACTTCAGCATAAATGGTGGCGTTTTGTTCATTAAAAAGTCATAGAACTCTCAGAGCTCAGAGAGAGAGGATCCTGTTTTAAATCATACAGCCGCACCTGGTGTCTTTATTACAAACTACGCTACACTCCACACTCACCACTCCGCAGAGAGCGGCCTTCTGGAGATTCCTAACTGCTCCAGGGCAGAGGAACAGAAGCAGGCAGGTCAAGCCGCTCAAGGCGCTGAGGACAGCGCTCCCAGTAGCCGGGCTGACCGCAACGAAGGGGTGTCTGGAGAGCCAGGACAGACGGAAGGGAACGGTTCCTTCACAGTATATACCTCTACCAATAATAATCTTTGTCCAAATTTGTCATAAGATCTCCTGCACCAAAGATTTTCCCGTGTGCTTCTTCCTTCTCTTTTATGAAATCGAGGACGTGACAAACTTTCCACTGGAATAAGAAGGAGCACCACAAACATTGGGACTTCTGAGTATTCTATCTTCCATTTTTACAGACTGCTATATGCACTATTGCTCTCAATTGAAATATTGGACACTTTTTGCACTTTTTGTGCATGCCCATCGGATTAGCATTGGACATTTAAATTGTGCACTTTATTGATTATTATTTACAGGTTATCTATGTATCCTCTTATATGCACTATTGCACTAAGCCCTGTTGTTTTTATTCTTTTAAGGCACCGTTGCACTTTACTGTTTTGTTGCACTTTATTTCGCTATTGTGCCTACTGTTGATGCACTTTATTCCATTATTCATATATGCATATGCAAATGTTTCAATTGCATTCTAGAGTTTTGCACTATTGATGCGCTGTCAGGGATACCTGCCACCTCTCTCATCAGGCAGAAAGCAGAGCTTAATAAGTTATATTTATTATGATATAAAAAAGTTATCACAGTGCATTTGTTACAGAAAGATGGATATGATCAATTAATTACACATTACACACAAACAGCAAACAAATAAAAGGGAGATAACCGCAGATCCTAGTTACTCAAGTGATCAAAGGATGTGCTCCTTCTTTTAAAGGCATGACCACGTACACCTTGGTGCCTCGGTGTCTGCAGCCAAGACTCCAAGGTGTGAATAGAGGATACACGACCTGTCAGTTCACCAAATGGTTATTTCCACCCTGGTCCTGTATCAAAAGAATTTCCATTTTGCAGGCAAGTGTTATATCCCTCCCAGGGGGAGAAGCTAACCATTTTAATTACTTTCTAGCACCTACTGAAGACGGAGGTCTTCACCAGGCCGCTGTGGAAAATCGACACTTCGGGTATGTGTGTGTGTGTGTGTGTGTGTATATATATATATATATATATAAAGACCAGGCAAGGAGCACTCACGGACTTATAGAAAAATAAAACAACTATTTATTGGGAAGTCATTAAAAAATATGTATATATCACGATAGATATATGGATCTAATCTGTCACAGTGGGCATTTATACTATTTTGTGTTTTTGTTTAATTTTTCCTCTGGCTTTGCAATTTTGTCAATGCATTTCATTATATTTTTTTATACTATTCTAGAATTCCGTGATAAATTTGAAAACGGATAGTGTTCTCCTGACCTCTTTTTGAATGAAATAAATTTTCATCTATTGTAACACAAAAATTGGAAAAAGTCGCTGAAGAGCGCCGAAGTGGCCTTGGCGAATTCCACTGAACTGCAAAAAGGAAGTCTCCTATTCTCTTAATAGGTGTTGAAACCAATAAAAAATTATTAAACTGTGTCCAAATATAAAAAAAAAGACCTTTAAAAAAAAGAAACCGTTCTGTTGCAGAATTTAACAAATTGGGAAACAAAAATTTCATAAATAAAAATATACAAAAAGGTGTTTAAAAAAAATGGCTTTTCGGCACTTGGTGAATAGACCCGTATATGTTAGGAAAATTAGGATAAGGTGTCATTTGGGCCCCAACAAAATATGCACCCTTACAAGCATGTATTTTATTTGGTTCGCTAGTCAAAAACAATTAGGAATTTTAAATATTCAAATGGTTTCTCTAGCAGAATGTTAATGTAATGGCTAGATTTATACTTTCTCAAAAATGACCTTGTCCTCTATAGGGTTATTCAAAAAGAATAAACCGATTTCTTTACGCAATATTTTATTAAGGAAAAGTAATACAAAACTCCAGCCAAGTTACAAGTTTTATACTCACAATCAACTTTTATTTCCTGTCTTACAAATGTTCAGTGTGTCCACTATCTGCAGCAAGGGCAACATCAATGCGATAAGAGAATTCCTCCCAGGTACGTATCCGCATATCACGATCCACGGAGTTGATCGCTGCTGTTATTCGATGTTTAAGATTATCGAGGTTAGTGGGTAGCAGTGGAACATAAATGCGATCTTTTACATATCCCCACAAGAAAAAAATCACACCCGGTGAGGTCTGGGGATCTCGCAGGCCAAGCACAAAGAGCAAGGTCATTGGCCCCCTTTTGACCAATCCATCCCTGGGGCACTTTTTCTTTTAAAGAAGCTCGAACCATTAGGTGCCAATGGGGCGGTGCTCCATCCTGTTGAAAAATGAAGTCATCCGAATCTGCTTCCAGTGAAGTGAAGAGCACGTTTTGGAGCATATCGAGATGGTTTGTCCTGTAACAGTGTTTCCTTCAAAGAAAGAGGGACTATAAACCTTGTTCTGAGACACAGCACAGAAGACATTCACCTTAGGGGAATCTCTTTCGTGCTCAACTGTTTCATGTGGATGCTCTGGTCCCCAAATAGGCACATTCTGACGATTGACTGTTCCGCTCAAGTGAAAAGTTGCTTCATCACTAAAAATGAAAAGTGAAATAAAGGTTTAGTCTACCATTATCTCTAGCATCAAATTGCAAAATTCATCCGCTTCCTTTTGTCGTCATTGGTAAGTGCCTGAACGAGCTGCAGTCTGTTTTCAAATCTAGACATCTTCCTAGCACACGCCAGATAGTCTTGAGCTTGCGATCCCGCGATCCACTATCTCGATTTGTGGACTTCCGCGGGCTCCTCTCAAATGCAGCAAGGATTCTCGCCACTTGTTCCTCTGAAACTAGTGGTCGTCCTGGACTTTTTCTTTTACAAAGACACCCACTCCCTTGACACTGTCGAAACCACCGTCGAATGTTCTAAGGAGAAGGCAGATTAATGTCAAATCGCCTTCGAAAAGAATGCTGCACCGTGACAACTGAATTTGTTTTTGCGAACTCGAACGCAGGACGCTTTAAACTGAGGGCTCGCCATTCCGATAGTAAATAAACACACTGAGGTAAATAAACAACTGAACGTTTCCGGAAGAACAACGCGACTACATCGCCCCCTTGTGGCAGCCTTTCAAAACATACTTTCAAATGGTCACTGACTCCTTCCAAAACTTAGATAACTCCTCGTTCAAATGGTCACTGACTCATTCCATGACGATGCTTGAGAACTGAAGCAATGCATCATGATATCGGTTCATTCATTTTGAATAACCCTGTATAATAAGGGTGTCATTGTTCTCTTGTAATTGATAAAAAAACTTTTAAATATCTTCTTTTACTAAAAATGTGAATCTACAACATGAAACCAGGCACAGTGGGGAGGGGGGCAAGACTATGTGTCCGTTGGGGTTAGACCTTAATTTCCGTTTCACTCTGTAAAATTTTGGTTGGATTTGAAAGGATTGTTATTTTATAAATTTTTAGTAAAACCTTGCACACTATGTTCTTTATCTACAACAAAAAAACGCAATGCACATATAAACCTTTCCTTGTTGCAAGTGCTTTTGTCAAACTGGAATTAAATAACTAGATCTGAATGACTTTAGTAGTCACTTTTCCGTATCTTATTTTCCTTTTTATGAGCCTATGCTCTGTAGTTGTGATAATTTTAGAGCTGAACAGTGAACCACAAACCGTACCACTAAACGTTATCATAAATCTTTCTTTCACCTCATTGTTCTTGATCTTAGACAAGCTTACTGGAAATGTACATCATGAGGACAATCAATGCTCTTCTTTCTTTTTAAAGTAACTCTACCATTTCATTTACATCTTTTGATTGAAAGCATTTGCAGAAATTACCCAGAAATGCTAGATCTAATACCTGACAAGAATGAAATGTTACTTTTGTTTTATTGTGAGCAAAATTAGAGAAAGTTTTAATATTCTCATTTAATAACTGCATGGAATAGACAATCAAATTTTATGAACCATATTTAAAATGTTGGCTTGTATAAAGTAATTTGCTTTTATTATTTTTTTATTAGAGATTTATCCAAAATACAAATTGAAATAATTATATGTTCAAATGTTTTCTGTTCCTAAACTGATTAGATACTTATCGAAGGTGTTCACTGTGATATTTAAATTTGTTCATGATTAATTTACATAACCACAATACATATATATAATTAGTCCAATTATGCTACTGGAAAAATACTCACCAAGCTTCACCCCTTAACTAGTACTAGACTAATGATCACATAAACCTCTGCCATATTCCTTTTGCTATATATCTTTCTGAATTTCTGCAAGGATTAATTGTATGGAAACCCTAGAGGTATATATTAACTATTTCCATGCGGCGGACGCGCTCAGCGCATCCTGCCGCATGGCCACTTCACTGCGGAGGACGCGATGAGCGCGTCCTCCCTTTGCAGCGGCAATCGGCCAGGATTCCTGCCGATCGCGGCGGCCCCCCAGTGCAGGCTGACATCCTCGATGTTAAAATTAACCTCTTGCTGCCACTTATAGTGGACATAGGGGGTTCATTGGAACCCCCCCTATCTCCCGATCCATGACAGCTAGGGGTTAATGTTTGCTACCATTGGAACGGACAGAGCGTGGCCTTTCCAATGATACCAAACATGAACATGTAGAATGTACAAAAAAAAAGAGATTTTTTTAAAAAAAATTAAAAAAATAAATAATTTTTTTGTCTTTTATTAGTGCAACAATATTGTTCCCATTTCAATTATGTGAACAATGATGCTGCACTAACGATTATTTCTATGGGGGGCGTTTGCTAAAAAACACGTAATTTTCCCCATTTCTAATTTTTTTAACAAGCGCAACCCATAGAAAATATAACAGCAAACGCTCGCATGTTAAAATGTGAAAACACACACTACACATTGTAAATTATTGAAAATTCAAATTTTATTGCATTTTTTGTTATAATATGCAGACAGGACATAACGTATACATTTAATAATGATATATTATGAATCTGCCGAGTCTCACGAAAAGAACGATATATAATATGTCTGGGTCGTATAATAAAATGTTACTTCAAATCGCGTTTAAACATGATGAGCGAAACTGGTAAAAATGAGCTCAGCACAGAGGTGTGAAAAGGCTCAGCAGCGAAAGGGTTAATAAACTAGAAAAAAATGGTTTTATACATACTTTCAAATAAGCTATTTTTTCAATTTTAATAAACTCTTGTAAAATGTATTTTTATTTGATAAAGTGACATGTCAGCATAATAAACTCAATGCTTTGACCCAAAGCCATAGCAATGTACATGTTCCATAAACCACAGAAATAGACCTAACCTATAAGCACGAAGGCAGAAATACTGTACCATTTTAATCAGACTCCTCTTTTCCTATCGTTCCCTGTGTGTCAAATTTATTTGCTAATATTTTGCTTATTTTGTCCATCATATAGCACTGTAAAATATATTTATTCTTTACTAATAATTGTATGAAGCAAGAACTCTTGGACGTGTGTGTATAGGCTGGGCACTCACTGGTCTTAATTTGTAAGAACTTCAAATTAATACTTTGTTGAAGTCATGTAAGTTCAATGTCAGTCTGCAGGTCCTTCATAAGGCCACTCCAATATAGTACACATAAATCAATATCCTGATAAAGGTCTGTTGGGAATAAAACATCAATCACCTTCTTGGATTGTGTGTACTAGCCATGGCTGCACCAGAGTGCTGAAAGGCAGGCAAGGTTTTCAGTTCCAATTGATGGCAATTAAAGTATGACCTTACCTCCGAGTTGATCCAATGGCTTTGGCTGCATTGAGGTCAAAAACAAAATCTCATCGGAGATTGTGTCAATGTTTATGATAATTGATGTATAAAACTCCATCCCTATCAAAGACCGATTAATCCATATTGTGGTTAGAGAGGAGAAAAAAATAAATGTAAATTCCAACGGATTTTACTTTAAACTTATTTTATGCTGCCATACAGAAGAAAGAAAAAAAATACAAGACATCCTGTTCTTGTTATATATAATCAAGAACACGTTGATTTGTACTACAGTTTTGTTCTCACCTCTTCTGTGTTCCAGTGTCTGAAATGTGTTTTTTTTTCTGCCAATGTGACATTCAGGATTAACTCTTGGAGTAGAAAAATTGGCAGAAATGTTTTATATTTCATATTTGTGACAAGTATGTCTGTGTACAACATTTTATGACCTGCTCACTTTTTAATAGCTGAAACAGAAACTGGCATTGGTTAGTAATCTGTAAAATATTGTTTCTTGGACTATTTTTTTTTTTTTTTTACGTCATTCAGACTAGATTTATAATGTATGATTTAATATTTTATTCGAACTGTTAAATTCAGTTTTTTATGTATAACTTGTATCAATTTGTATACTATCGTCTTCATGGATATATTTCTGCAAAATTGTTATGTAAGATCATTTGATTCTTTTTAATTGTAAAACCTTAGTTATGGATTTTTATTTTTTTCTTTCGAATTTAACCCAAATTTTAGATTTTGCATTTTTCATAATATCTGTTCAGGTGCTGTGGAATATGTTGGCACAATACAAATAAATTGTTTTGTTGTGCAAAACAAAATGGCATTCTTCCAGGCCATGAACAAAGATGCACGTTTTTCAGACTCGTACTCGAATCACAAATTTAACTTATGGTAATTAAGGTATTGTATTTTGTGGAAAGTAATCAACATTTTTCACTACATATCTATGGAATGTAGGATTTTGGTAATACAGAAGGTAGACATAAACATATGAAAATGATGATCCTTAGGAAACAAAAGCCAAGAACTACAAGGAATAGAGCCAAGATGTAATATATTACATTTCAGAAATCGTTGATGATATCTTTAAATGCTAAAAAACACATGTAAGTCAGAAGTATCCAATAAATGATAATTTATGAACTGTAATTTGACGATTATTAAACTGCCATTACACTCTACTCATCCTGTCCACTTTTAAGTGATCAGGATGTGAGGAGTGCCCCCCTCCCTGATTTGGTGAAATCACAGGTGAAGTGGAGGAGTTTCCTCAACCCCACCCAGCGGCATCTGCAGCCAAGATTTTTTTGTCTTGGGGGCGTTTTAGTGAATTAGGTCAGCAACCTTAGCATCAGGCCACTTACCCCTCCAGACAGCAGACCCCCCCCCCTCAGGTCAATCAGCACAGGCCGCAGCTCCCGTCGACCTGGACAGCGGCTTCTCCCACAGACAGCCTCAGAGGCATTGCCTGGTTGCCGGTCACCAGATTGCTTACTAGTAACATCAGTACACAGAGTGGGTGCCAAAGTCACCCTCTGAGAACTCCCACTGTAGCATGCTTTCTAAGAGACCTGCGTATGCGTGCAGCTCTGATCCATGGCTCTGAGCAGGCCGTACGTAAAGTGCACAAACGTCCTGAGCGATGCACAATTTGTGGTTCCTATGCCATGCAAGTTGCATAGGAGCAAACATTATGCAGAAAAGCCTTAGTGACTTCAGGGACCTTGGACTCCTTCAGATCATGGCAGACAGTGCATCACTCACAGCGAGCAGAGGGCGGTCTTAATGGATGATTCTCTACTCACAGACGTCATTACATCACATTGTATAGGTCAGCAAAAAAACTGATCTTTATAAAGGTTGCCCTGCTGAATAGCCAAAAATCATGTTTTCCATGACCGTGGCACTAAATAATGAACTACCTTTTTATAAGCAGCTTATTTTAACATCTTTATAATTTTATGCCTACCAGACATGAAAAACGTCACTTGTGCCAGTTTCTTTTATTGAAAATGTAAATGAATCCACTTGAAATGCTGGGGCTTGAAAGAGGTTGGTATGCAGCACTGCATCAGTAAATTTTTGTCTTGGGGGCGTTTTAGTGAATTAGGTCAACAACCTTAGCATCAGGCCACTTACCCCTCCAGACAGCGGACCACCCCCCACCAGGTCAATCAGCACAGACCGCAGCTCCAGTCGACCTGGACAGCCTCAGAGGCATGCTCCTCCATCCCCACAGGACTCCTGTAGACGGGCCACCACTGGGAGATTCCCCACAGCCACTGCTAGGTACCAGGTATCCCTGACGTCCCATGTGGCCCAGCAGCGATAGCGTAATCAGATGAGATGCTAGACCACAACCAATCCTAATAAAGCTGATGCAGCATCGCCAGACCAGTAGCCATGGCAGCCAACCAAGCATCCTCTGCTGATGGACCTCTACAAGCACTCTATTTCTCAGTTGTCCTGTGCCTCCCTAGTTTCCTTTTCCAGTTTCTTCTCCCTGCACTACTTGTTGGATATGCTTGTGGACTAGACCTTTACTTCGTTTCACCGGACAACTCTGTGCCAGCTGCCTGCCCATGACCCTGCTACATTTTACCAGACCACTCTCTGCCAGCCACCTGTCCACGACCCTGCTCCATTCAACCGGACCACGCTCTGTCAGGCACCTGCCCCATAACCCTTGCTATATTTTGCTGGGTTACGCCTCGCCTCCACCAATGCCCAACCCCTTTCGCTTGTTTGCAGTGCTATTCTCCAGATTGAAGGCATCTCCCACTGACCATATTGACCTCCAGTGACATAAACTGAACACTTGCCCCTTCCTTTTGGAAGAACATTTACAATGATGCTCAATTACTCATTAGGTTGGTAAAGAATCATGGAAAATGTAGTTACAGAACCTCTAGAGGACCCCTGACCTAGGTTAACTCCTACTTTGGCAGTCAGACTCTTCTTTATAAATTGGTAGAACTCGCTAAAGGTAAGAAATAAGGGAAATAAGGAAAATGCTTGTTTTAACATGAAGGATTGAATTTAGGTGAAATTTAAAAGCAATTGGAATGTCTTTTTAATGGAACAATCCACGGCTTCCCATAACTGTTCGTATTGCACAGACTTGCTCGCAGATAGTTGTAGCACTGCACTACAAAACATACATTTATATATATTCAAATTATCAGGTCTTTACATTAAAGACATTTCACAATACTATATTTTTTCCCATATTGTATCAGCATGCTACCATGAGTAACTAGGACCACAAGATAAATTCACTTAAATACAATGCACTGTAGACCATGCTAAATACCACTCTAATAAGTACTGTTGGTCAGCTCATGCAAATAGTTAAATGAAGAAAAAAAATTATATTTGATTTGTTTTGCTGGACATCTGTTCTGTGCTTGGAAGGAAATTGGATGATTAGTTGTGATATTGTACACACAGATAAGCTACCGAAACCCCCATGGCATTATCGTAGTTCTGGATGATGAATATGCATCTGGTATATGCATGAACTCTGGTTCCATAACCTGCAGCTCACAGATGTGTGCCATTAATAAAATACCCAGTTTACAGGGCCCATAACTCTCTAACAGTATTTCAGGATAGGTGGGATTGGTGAGTGCAATGTCGGTCCTCTGGCACACCGTTATAATTGAGAAGAGATGAATCATGCTTTACTTTCTGTATTTTCTTCTTTTTTAATATACGTATATGGCATATTGAAGGTTAACGGATTTATATAGTTTAATCTTATTTATATATCAAAGTTGGTGCTAACTTAACCAGAGCTGTTCTAATCTTTTGCTAAAGCCGCAGTTGTTGAGCGGCGAAACGTGTTGAAATGAGAGGCTTTTAACAGTTTTTTTTGTTATCCATCTCCTCCTACCAGTTGGTTTCAGTGTTGTTGCCCCTAATTAACGAGGGTGGTGTTAGGTGCTCTCTATTGTATGGCCTACGGCTTACTCTGATACCGAATTTTTCTGGGTGATGTCTCTGCTGATGAGTGTATTAGGATTTTATATCTATCCAAATATGATTGTTCAGAGCATTCAAAAGATTCTACCTTCTGCTATTTTTGCATAAGGAGGCACTGAAACTCATTTCAAAGAATTTACCCTCTGTTCACTTTTGCCTAAGAAGGCACTGAGAGTGTACAGTATATGAGACTTGTGTATATACACATCCATTATTTTTATTTCCTCGATGAGGCTCTAGATGTATGATTTAATTGAATGTTTATGTTTTGTCCACCAAGGTATATAAATTGTTCACTCTAGGTGCTGCCCGGCAACCTACACTGGTTAGGGTGGACCAATATATTACACGGTTTTCGTGTTTTATTTTTATCTCAATGAATATGTCCATTAAAGTTTAAATTTTTGGTAGCTGGTGTCTTTCTTTCCTTTATACAATTGTGTAATAAGGGTTACGCCTTATCTGACACTGGCTCTGCAGATTACCCAGTGTTCTCCTCTTTCGTTTTTCTACTTTTCTCAGTAGAACCTGTAACTTTGATTTGAATGCCCTATTACTATGTGGGGTTTATTATTCACAGAGTTAAATATATCTTTTGATCTCCATCATGGAAATTGGCATCAAGGTACAATGCAGTTTCTTGCAATCATATGTATTATACCATACTCTGATTTGTTGATTATCACACCTGTTTAATTTATACAAACACCCAATCCTAAAACACGAGAGAGGGCAACCTTGTCTGACCTCAGCGAAAACCGTTTTCAACCCATTAACCACACAGGCACAGATGTAACCTGTTCAGAACCCTGGCCATGAGTTCATGGGAAACCAGGCCATAGGCTTTTTCCTGGTCCAGACAGACTACAGCTGCGCAGACCCAGTGATCTTGGATGTAATGGATCATGTGTCAAATGAGAGAGTATCAAATTCTGTGTCCAGCTATATTTTAGGTCTGGGACAGTTATCTGGCCTATCAGTCCTCAGTTGTGTGGCACCTACTTTATCTAGGATCTTGTCCACATTCATGAGAAACGGGTCAACAATTGTTACATTGCATCTCTCCTTCATTCCTTTATACAAGATTGTGAAGTTCCATAATGCTACTTATAGCTCTGCCTGGATAATTTTACTGAATGGCACTGATGTACTGTGTTGGAATTAAGGTCTTACATGCCGAGGTACTGCTTTGGCTCAGTGTCCTGAAATTTTCAGCTCCCATCTGCCCAAAGCTATTGTCTTTCTTTTATCACTTTCTTTGCTCATTTAGACACAAACTCTTCACTCTCTCAATACCTATTTTCCACTAACGTCAGAGGGACAGAATGATGGTAACAGGCTTAGATGGGCAGCAGCTGTTCGTAAACTCCAATAACCTTTAAATAACAAATAAAAACTCTGGCTGAGACTTGGAATTAGGTGCCTATTAGTATATTGGAGACATGCGCATTACGGATGGACAAGTCAACGAATGAAATAGAAAAGGGAATTGCACGGCAGAGATTTTCATGTTTGAGATTTGTATCTGTCCATGTCCCTGCACTCATGAATACAATTTTCTGGTACTTTCTATTAAGATTAAATCTGAGTGGGTAGACTCCTCACCTCCACACTCCTCCACCCATGGCCTGCCAATTGAAGGATTAAATATGCTCTAGTGGCCTGTTTAACAACCTCTGGTTTAACTCCTCAATCGATGGCTACAGCTTGGTATGTATTGGTTAGACAGGAGTCCCTTTATCTGTGTGGGCCATGGCGATTGGGAGCAAAGAGCTGCTATGCGACAACAAAAAATTTCCAGATTAACTCCTCACCTGCTGCCAATTGTTAAGGAGTTAAATAAATATTTTTACAGTACCAAGCCTATGCACATATATAGAACCTGATTTACCTAGGACATACTTGAAAACAAGAGAAATCTCAATGTATCCTTCCTGGTAAAATACTTTATAAATAAATAAATAAATTTTCCGAACAATTATAAAAAAATATTTTTTTAAATGTCAAACAAATAATTCAAATTTTGTAACATGGCTTAACTGAGACAAACATAATTTTTAAAAGAATGTAACTTTTCCGAACAAAGTTTTTATCTTGTGTATGTATCTAGCAGTGTTGGACATTATCCGGAAGTCCAGCTTTTGGTGTTCTAAAACATTTTTCCAAAAATAAAATTTTCTAATGTAACATTAAGCAACAATGAACATTGTTTTAAGATTTGATCACTTCCTCTAAGGAGCTGGAGCTACCCATACATCCTGTCAAGGTTATAGTTCCATTGAAGGTCCAAGAAAATAATGGTTTATAATTCTAATTATACAGCTACTCGCACTAATAAGACTGCATGCATGCATTGATGACTTCAATTGCACATACCTTTTACACACCAGCATGCAGAAGCTATTCATAATGGGGGGTTATACAGAAAGTGCCAAAGTTACAATAATTTCAAATTTGCACTTTTTGCAAGCAGCAGTGCTTCCTGAAGAACCCCCGAATTGTTGAACTGTAGCCAACTAAATTTATTTATAAAGTATTTTACCAGGAAGGATACATTGAGATTTCTCTCGTTTTCAAGTATGTCCTGGGTTCAAGAACTTTGAAATGTTACAGAAATACAAAGTAATACAATGCAAGATACTACAAAACAACACAAATATACAGACTAATACAGAAAATAAATCTGTAGGAAATATATTCAGTATGTTACATGTTCACAGGTGCATTCCGTATTGAGGTATGTTACTAGGGAGCTCTTGAGTGACTTAAGACTGGGCAAAGATTTGATGGCGTCTGGGAGGTTATTCCATAATTGTGCTGCTCTGTAGGAAAATGAGGATTGAGCCACTTTCTTCTTGTATTGTGGTAATGTAAGTAAGGTGCAGGTCCTGGATCAGAGGTTATAGGATGAGGGAACTGCTAGGGGAAGCAGCCTATTCAGGTAGGGTGGTAGCTTCCCAGAAAAGCTCTTAAACACCAGGTTGGAAAGGTGAAGGGTGAGTCTAGATTCCAGCGACGGCCAGTTTAGCTCTTTTAACATGTCACAATGGTGGGTCATGTAGCTATATTGTGGCACAAAGCGGCAGAATGAGTTATACAATGTAGTAAGTTTTTGAAGGTGCGTTTGCGGGGCAGCTGCATACACTAAATCTCTGTATTCAATAGCCAGCATAAGCATTTGTTGTACAATTTGCTTTCTTACTGCGGGGCTCAGGCAGGATTTTTTTCTATACAGGGCACATAGTTTGGGATAAAGTTTAGATGAGAGTTTTTCGATGTGGGGGCCAAAGGATAGATTTGGGTCTAACCAAATACCGAGATATTTGAGAGAAGTGACTGTGATCAGCGTGCCATTTGAATTTGTCCTGACACCTAGATGGGGATTTTGAAATTTATGTAGTTTAGGTTTTGTTCCAAAGAGCATCATTACAGTTTTGTCAGTATTTAAATTTTTTTTGTTGTGTTTGATCCACTTTTCTGCCTCTGTGAATTGTTCTTGCAGCACTGCCTCCAGCTGCGGGAGAGTTGGTTTGCTGGTATAGATTACGGTGTCATCCGTGTCATGTGTACAGTTGAGGCTTTGCAGACGTTGGGCAGATCATTTATGAATATCGTGAATAGCAGGGGGCCGAGTATTGAGCCTTGGGGTACACCGCATGTGACTGGGAGGGGGAGGGTGGAGCTGCTAGAAATGGACACATTTTGCGATTGGTCGGATACATACGATTTGAAACCAGGTTAGCGTGTGATCACCAATACCAGAGTTTTTAAGTTTTTGTAACCAGATGCCATGGTCTACTGTGTCAAAGGCCTTGGCAAAATCAAGGGAGATGGCTCCAGTTAGGTTTCCTTGTTCCATGCCGGCTTGGATATCATTGCAGACTTTAAATAGAACTCTAATGTTGTAGCAAAGTTGTCTGCAATTCGGTTACACACAGTAGACTATAAAAATGCAAGATATGACAAGTGAGCTACAAGTTAGCTATTAACAAAGTACAGAATGGAAATAAATCTTTTGCCATTCTGGATCTTGCACCTTCATTTAGAGATAGATGAGGAAATTATAGGGTCTATTCACAAATTTCAGTGATTCAATTTTGCTGTAAATATGGTGAATTAACTATTTAGTGAATAATCACTTACTTTACTGAAATTGGAGTTGCCAAAGCAGTTATTCGACATCAGTGAAAACTGATGAAATGCGCCAAATTGGCATCAACGAATTCCACCCTACTGTTAAAAAAAAGGGAAGTCTCCTATTCTGTTTCTAAGCGTTTAAATCAATAAAAATGTATGTAAATAAAAAAATCATTTAAAACATAATAAAAAGGTCTTTTAAAAATTAAACAAACAAAAATGTAATTAAAAAAACAAAAACCTTTCCGCATTCTGTGAATAGACACTATAGTATTTTATGGGACAATTTGTGTGCTGCCGAATTGGACTGTATTTTGCTGTAATTCACCTGTATTTGGAGTATCGACAACTTTGTGAATAGACAAATTGCTTCGAAATTGCACCGACCGGTGACATTGACGGTTTGGTGCAATCTGGAGGTTAGTGAATAACCCCTTAAATCTACTAGTAAAACTATCGACTTCAACTAGATTGCAGCCTTCAGAGTTCAAGGGGCCAATCCCATTTTACTGGCACTTAAAGGGTAAGCCTTGCTGTAATCCGAGTGCCACACACACCTCCGCAAGTTTCATAAATTTCCAGCAGATTGTAGAGACAGAAAATATATAAAAAGCTAATCGCTGTAGCAGAGAAATTTAATGGACTATGTCTTGAAGATTTAACGGCAGCACATGCTGAATGATTGCTCCTGGAAGAGCTTTGGGTTCCTGATTTTTACAAACCTTCGCAATAGAACAGATCAACCGGACCAGGATTATTTGAACATTCGGTTTCCAAGAACATACCGATACATCATAAACGCCTTTTGTATACATATAGAAAAACATTTTGGAGCAAATTAACCTACAGGTCAATCTAATTATGACTATCGTTCTTTAGAACTATTAAAAAATGATTTATGTGATTTTAAAAAAGAAATTCTGTAATGAGAATCAAATCACGTTTCTGACCCTGGTACAAGTTAAACGAGTTGTAATTCATTTAGCCATATTACAAAGATAATGTAAATAATTAGTGAACAACATTTAACATATTTTGCATTTCTATCTGTATTTACATATAGGTAAACACCTTAATTACCAGGCACCATTAACCACTTGGCTGTGAACGATGCGCTCAGTGTGTCCTCAGCTTTCCCCAACAGATACCAATAAGGAAGCACTCCTGACGAGCCAGCAATGGCGAAACACGTGTTGGGTGCAAGAAGTTAGGGACCCCATGCTAGAAATCTTTGTACTTAGATTCTAGTTAGCAGTCAGTGCAATATTTGGCAGCAGACAAAGACACTAATTATAATATTGGTGGCTTATGCATGATTATTGGGCTTTGAGCTCTATTGGGGTGTCTAATCGGCTGCTTGGTGACTTGGTGCTATGAAGGGCACTATGCATGGCGTGCACTACTAGAGTTATTCAATAATCTAGTGGCAGTTGGGATCAACTCTATCATGCACTTTTTCCATGATTTTCAGAGAAATTTCAAATGTTCTCTTATTACTGAGGAAATGCAAGGAGATCTGATTAATTTTTTTAATGCCGTCTTTTACTTATTTTTTGTTGAAGTACACATTTTCTTTTTAGCTTTTGGTATGGAGTTAGAAACATAGAAACATAGAAAAATGTCGGCAGATAAGAACCTTTCGGCCCATCTAGTCTGCCCAATTACATGGATACTTTACCTGGATTTATCTTTTGTTTAGGATAGCCTTATGCCTATCCCATGCTTGCTTAAATTCAATTACTGTTTTGGCCTCTACCACTTCTACTGGAAGGCTGTTCCATGTATCCACCACCCTCTCAGTAAAATAATGCTTCCTGATGTTACTTTTAAACCTTTGCCCCTCTAATCTAAGACTATGTCCTCTTGTTTTGCTACTTTGGTTCCTTTTAAATATACTCCCTTCCTCTACCTTGTGGATTCCCTTTACGTATTTAAATGTTTCTATCATATCTCCTCTGTCTTGTCTTTTTTCCAAGCTGTACATGTTAAGATCATTATGCCTTTCCTGGTAACTTTTCTCCTTCAAGCCGTACACCATTTTAGTAGCCCTTCTCTGAACTCTAAGATGTCTATATCCTTCTGGAGATACGGTCTCCAGTACTGCACACAGTACTCCAAGTGAGGTCTCATCAGTGCTCTGTACAGTGGCAGGAGCACTTCCCTTTTCCTACTGCTAATACCTCTCCCTACACAACCAAGCATTCTGCTAGCATTTCCTGCTGCTCTATTACATTGACTACTTACCCTTAGATCCTCTGAAATAATGACCCCTAAATCCCTTTCCTCAGATGTTGAGGTTAGGACTGTATCAAATATTCTATATTCAGCCCTTGGGTTTTTACGTCCCAGGTGCATTATCTTGCACTTAACCAACTCAATTGAGCAATTGAATTTTAATGTGGATATGTTTTTGTATGTGTGAAAAGAGGCCACAACCTTTCACTTTTTTAATAAAATCTACTAATAAAAGTTATTTTTATTGACTATTTGGAGTATTAGCAGGTTGTCCTTGGTGACTGGGATGACCTACTGGTGAATTACTATTTTTTTTATTGTATTAACAATATGAAATTGAGTATACACGTTTTAGTTAAAGGCTTAATAGGACTCTTAACCCTTTCACTGCTGAGGACGTGTGGGGAAAGTCCTCATTGACTCCTAAGGAAAGATAGGGGGTTCTTTTGAACCACGATATCTCCCCACTGTTGGCAGCTAGAGGGTCATGTTTGTTATCAGTAGAAAGGCCAGAGCATGGCCTTTCCAATGATACCAAACATGACCATGTTTAAAGTAAAGAAGAAAAATTAGACCCGAAATGGCTCAGCAGTGAAGGGGTTAATATAAGAATTGTATAGAGCAAGGCATAGCATAAAAGAAAAGTATTGTGCATTTCAGCTAGCCATGACCTAGAGCATAGACCTACTATAAAAACCAACCAAAGTCCTTGCGCATATATCGTAAAGTCCACAAGAAGGCCTTCTAGTCGCAGAGTGTCTAATTTCTGAGCCATAATAAAGTTGGCTCTGGACTATCATTGCATAAACAATCAACTGGTCTTGTATCCTTACCACCTCCAGATATGCTGATTTATCCAGGCTATTATTTAGGTATGCAACTATATTAGCGTTGTTTATTATTAGAATGGTGTTTTATTATTTGGCTTGGTTTGTTTTTATGTAAATATTTTTTTGAAAAACGTTTGGCCAGTACATTGAGCATAGTGCCCACTTCCAAGATGGCACCCGTGAGGGAGAAAGGTTCGATGACGATCTGTGGTTGTCAAGGATATTGCAAGCCTTGTTGGAACCGGATGTACGTCATCTTTGAGATTCAGATGTACATGGAGTAACATGGAAGAGGAACTGGCGCGAATTCCTACTTCTGTATTTTTAAGTCTATAAGTAGCCTATATGGCATTTGAATTATGCAACTTCATGAAGACTATTATTGAAATGTGTTGTGCTTCACTCTTTATTTATACATTATATGTCCTATTTGCTTTATTATTATAAAAAGCGGAAATCCATATGGCGCATCTAGTGCAATTAATAGGTTAATAAATCAATGGATGTGTAAAATCCATAAAAAACAGTGTAAAATCCATTAAAAAGCTCGTAAACCGTAGCAGTAAAAATATTGTTGTAAAGTCAATGAAAGTGCATAGAGTAAAGTCCAGGTCAGATGTGCAAAAGGTGCAAAAAGTGCTCAAGTATATAGTAATGGAATACTCAAAAGATGATGATGAAGAATAATGTGCTGATCTTCTTATAAGTGCTGGTGCTGAATCCTCTTGTCCGTCAGTAATCCTCAAAAAAAGCACATCACAGGAAAAAATGATAGTGCAGACAGTCAGAATAGAGTAGGCTCAAATTATAATCAAGATCTAAACCACTCACATTCATGGGAGCCCACAAGGTCCCGGCTCGAGGAGAAACAGCCTGCAGCCAAATATAGGGTGGCACTTCCCTTCTTTCTGTCCGTACTGGAGACTAGATAAAATGGAGAGAATCGGGAGACGGCACTCCCATAGCGTAATACTGCGTATGTATGGAGATGTGGAGAGGAAAAGATGAAACACACTCACCGATTTTGGAGCCTCGTAATGTCAGGCTCAATATATGTCGCTCTGGGTCCTCTTAGGGTGGGAACCCAAACCTCTTTGCCTCAGCGGTGGTGGGTCCAAATTTCCAAGGAGAAAAAAAGGGTCGGAGAAAGGTGGCAAATGTTGGGAAAATTTAATGGATAAATAAATAAAATACAGGACAAGGTCTACCGAGACGCGTTTCGGCTTAAAAAAGCCTTCCTCAGTCGGTATAGAAGTAAATGTCCATAAAAAAATCAGTATAAAATGCAAGGTAAAGGTACTCTTTTATAGTGCATCAGAATAATATCACTTCCTACTTCCGGTCAGTTGACTTCCGATCGTTCGGATTTACCCAGTAATGCTTTGCGAATACGAAATGGCGGCAAAAACAATACGAACAACTGGCTGGTCGTAATGGCTATTAAAAGTCGGTATTAATCGAGAAAAGCATAAAAAACAGCTAAAAGGAAGAGATTCAGTTAACACAAAATACGAAAAATTAAGCAATATTCGTTCATATGGTTAATGGTTAAAAACCGGACGTAAACAAAGGGGTTCGACCAATGGTACCGGCTGGGTGGAGTAGAGGTAATGTCACCGCTCTGCATGGAGAGAGCCTGTGGAGTCATGGGTTCGATCCCAGCGAGCACCTCTCCAGTAAGTGTCCTTGGCAAGACACCTAACGGTACATACTCGCCACCCAGGACATACTTGAAAACGAGAGAAATCTCAATGTATCCTTCCTGGTAAAATCCTTTCACAAAAAAAAAAAATAGCGGTATTTCGGTTCTGATTACATAATAATGTATGGATCTTAATTTTCGTGTAAACAGATACGAAAAATGATAATAGATACGATAAAAAATCAATCGTGATGTTTATAAATCCGAAATTATGTAGGAAACGAATAATGGACGAGCATATAGCATACGATGAGAAGGAAATAGAATCGGGCGGAAATGGAAAATACCCAGTGGGGCCTTGCGGCCACTTTCAGTTTCGATTTGCGTCCATCAGAAACCAGAAAGAAAACAAATGGATTTGCCTAATGGCAACTTTTCGTTTCTGATTGTGTAATAATACATAGATCTTAATATTCGTATAAACAGATATACGATAGAGATGTAATAAAAATTTAGTCACAATGTTTATAAATCCGAAACGAATAATATTTCTTGGAAACGAGTAATATATAGTGGAGGAATGAAGGGATCGGACGGAAATGGGAAAATTACCCAATAGGGTCTTGCGGTCATTTTAAGTTACGATTTTCGTCCATATATACAGTAATATAGATTAAGATCCGAACGATAAATGAACGAAAATATGATATGTACGAAACGCATAGGAAAAAGCAGGCAGCATTTCTGCTACGTCAATTTAAGATAATTAAATAATTAGCTTAGATAATTAGATATATAATATAATTAGATTATAATTAGATAATTTGACACACCAAGAACGAAAAGCACTACGTGAACTTATGCAAGACGATGATCTTGTAATCAAGCCCGCAGACAAGGGTGGAGGAATAGTTATCATGACGGCTGATTATTACAAAAATGAAGCCATGCGCATTTTGGGGGATGCAACCACCTATAGACATCTAAAGAAAGACCCTTCAATGGATTTTAAACATATATTCCATGACTATTTGGATCAGGGCCATTTACTTGGCATTCTGAACAACAATGAGCTTAAGTATCTAAAAATTGATCATCCAAAAATTCCTATCTTTTACTTTTTTACCCAAGATACACAAGAATTTGGAGAATCCACCAGGCAGGCCAATCATCTCTGGCATAGGATCCATCTCCAGTAGGCTCTCAGAATACCTTGACAAACAGTTACAACCCTATGTCACAACTACTGAGACCTACTTGAAAGATACCATCGAGATGATTAATATTCTGACAGATGCAGATTGGAAAGATGGTGACATACTAGTTACTAGTGATGTTCAGTCACTCTACACCATCATCCCACACAATAGAGGGATAGAAGCTGCCCAATTCTTTCTAGAGAAAGACAATAAGCTTTTGCCTGAACAAGTGGATTTCATTCTCAAAGGTATTCACTTGATACTTGAACACAACTATTTTTGGTTTTTGGAAGAGTTTTATCTGCAAACATCTGGTACAGCGATGGGGACAAGATTTGCTCCTAGTTTTGCTAATCTTTTTATGGCCCATTGGGAAAATTCCTTTTTATCCAATTGGAGTACGAATCTAGTTTTTTATCGCCGATATATCGACGATATATTTTTTATATGGAGAGGGGGAGAAGAAGCTTTGCAACTATTTTTAGACTTTTTAGCCACTAATGATAGAGGCATTATTTTAACCTCTAATTGGAGCAAAACTGAAGTTACCTTTTTAGATTTGGAAATATTTGTCGAAAATGATACAATTAAGACCAAGACTCATTTTAAAGATGTTGATTGCAACAGCTTTATAGAACGTAGGAGCTGCCACCTACCTCAATGGCTGAATGCCGTTCCGAAAGGACAATTTTTACGGATGAAAAGAAATTGTACGAACATCTCGGATTTTGACATTCAGTCAACAAAGCTACGATCAGACTTTGCTGAAAAAGGATATAACATACAAACCTTGGAAGACACCAGAGCGGAGGTTAGACAAATGGAAAGATTGGATTTATTGAAGAAGAAGAAAAAGAATCCAATATTGAACCCTATGGAGAGCACACCATTTATATTTTCATACAATCCCCTTAACAAGGAAATTAGAAGGAGTATCAAGAAACATTGGCCGATTTTACAGAAAGATCCCATATTGGGTGGCATTCTTCCAGCTATACCACGCATTATATGTAGAGGGGTGAAAAACTTAAAGATGGAACTCACACACAAAGTGAGAAATAAGAAAACGATTAACCATTTTGGGTTACAAGCAGGTTTCCACCAATGTGGGAACTGTTTAAACTGTAGAAACACCAAAAGCAAAAAACAAATAACATCAGTAATTGAAAGGAATGGCAAGCCAACTAAACTCAAAGGAATAATGACATGTTTCTCTAAAAACGTCATATATGTTTTGACTTGCCCCTGTGGACTTAAATATGTGGGACGTACCACACGACCTCTCAATATACGCATACAAGAACATATAAGAAACATAAAAAAAGAGTTTGACAAACACAGCGTATCATTACATTTTAAATTAAAACACGGTCAGAATCCAGAGGGACTCCAATTTATGGCAGTTCAAAAACTAGAACCTTTTTGGAGAGGAGGAAGCCTGGAAACACGATTAGGAAAAGAAGAAATGAGGTGGATTTTTTTAATGAATACGCTTCAACCCCACGGTCTTAATGCTGACTTTGAGCTGTGCCATTTCCTTAATGATTAGCCCTCCTCTACCTTTTAACTCGTTCACCCCCTCTCCCTATTTTTTATCATTAGACCAATTTTAAGCATTACTCTTAATCTATCCATTTTAAACAGCTCTCTCTTTTAGTCTATGACTTATATTACTAATCTTTCTATTTTTATTGGCTGTTTTATCATCCATTAATTTATATCTTATATTTTATCTTTTATCTTGTTCCCCATAACTGTCTCCTTATTTCCGCCTTGATTTATAGTAAGGCTTTACCAGATAAATAGATCACTTTTATGTATTCCCTAATTTATATAGTCTAACTATTTTACCCAATCTTAATTTCACTTTTATATTTTGCCTATTGTAATGTTTGATAGGCTGTCTATAAGTTTTTTCCACTTGCTGAAAGTTTCCACTAGGTGAAATCTCCCTTACACCATTTTCCATCCTTTAAATTGACGTAGCAGAAATGCTGCCTGCTTTTTCCTATGCGTTTCGTACATATCATATTTTCGTTCATTTATCGTTCGGATCTTAATCTATATTACTGTATATATGGACGAAAATCGTAACTTAAAACGACCGCAAGACCCTATTGGGTAATTTTCCCATTTCCGTCCGATCCCTTCATTCCTCCACTATATATTACTCGTTTCCAAGAAATATTATTCGTTTCGGATTTATAAACATTGTGACTAAATTTTTATTACATCTCTATCGTATATCTGTTTATACGAATATTAAGATCTATGTATTATTACACAATCAGAAACGAAAAGTTGCCATTAGGCAAATCCATTTGTTTACTTCCGGTTTCTGATGGACGCAAATCGAAACTGAAAGTGGCCGCAAGGCCCCACTGGGTATTTTCCATTTCCGCCCGATTCTATTTCCTTCTCATCGTATGCTATATGCTCGTCCATTATTCGTTTCCTACATAATTTCGGATTTATAAACATCACGATTGATTTTTTATCGTATCTATTATCATTTTTCGTATCTGTTTACACGAAAATTAAGATCCATACATTATTATGTAATCAGAACCGAAATACCGCTATTGGTCGAACCCCTTTGTTTACGTCCGGTTTTTAACCATTAACCATATGAACGAATATTGCTTAATTTTTCGTATTTTGTGTTAACTGAATCTCTTCCTTTTAGCTGTTTTTTATGCTTTTCTCGATTAATACCGACTTTTAATAGCCATTACGACCGGCCAGTTGTTCGTATTGTTTTTGCCGCCATTTCGTATTCGCAAAGCATTACTGGGTAAATCCGAACGATCGGAAGTCAACTGACCGGAAGTAGGAAGTGATATTATTCTGATGCACTATAAAAGAGTACCTTTACCTTGCATTTTATACTGATTTTTTTATGGACATTTACTTCTATACCGACTGAGGAAGGCTTTTTTAAGCCGAAACGCGTCTCGGTAGACCTTGTCCTGTATTTTATTTATTTATCCATTAAATTTTCCCAACATTTGCCACCTTTCTCCGACCCTTTTTCTCCTTGGAAATTTGGACCCACCACCGCTGAGGCAAAGAGGTTTGGGTTCCCACCCTAAGAGGACCCAGAGCGACATATATTGAGCCTGACATTACGAGGCTCCAAAATCGGTGAGTGTGTTTCATCTTTTCCTCTCCACATCTCCATACATACGCAGTATTACGCTATGGGAGTGCCGTCTCCCGATTCTCTCCATTTTATCTAGTCTCCAGTACGGACAGAAAGAAGGGAAGTGCCACCCTATATTTGGCTGCAGGCTGTTTCTCCTCGAGCCGGGACCTTGTGGGCTCCCATGAATGTGAGTGGTTTAGATCTTGATTATAATTTGAGCCTACTCTATTCTGACTGTCTGCACTATCATTTTTTCCTGTGATGTGCTTTTTTTGAGGATTACTGACGGACAAGAGGATTCAGCACCAGCACTTATAAGAAGATCAGCACATTATTCTTCATCATCATCTTTTGAGTATTCCATTACTATATACTTGAGCACTTTTTGCACCTTTTGCACATCTGACCTGGACTTTACTCTATGCACTTTCATTGACTTTACAACAATATTTTTACTGCTACGGTTTACGAGTTTTTTAATGGATTTTACACTTTTTTATGGATTTTACACATCCATTGATTTATTAACCTATTAATTGCACTAGATGCGCCATATGGATTTCCGCTTTTTATCTTGTATTCTGACACATATTTTGGTTGTTTTCTATGTGTTTTTACCATACTATAGGCAGCATTTGACTATTTAATAGCACTACACCTTGCACTTTAAATCAACTTATAAATAGGCGCCCACACTGTGTAGTGTATATTTATTTATACACACTCCTTGCTTTGCTTTATTATTATATCTGGCCCATCGGTGGCTATGTGTTGCTTGTTTATGCGATGATAGTCCAGAGCCAATTTTATTATGGCTTCGACATGAGACACTCTGGGACCAAAAGGCCTTCTTATGGACTTTATATTATATGCGCAAGGACTTTGGTTTGTTTTTATTGTTGCTTTTGGTGTATAACTTTGAGTAATTATACATAACACGGGTACCTTGCAGCTGACATTTATTTGCTATATGTAACCAGATTGGCGCCCTGTGTTGGCACCTTCTTACATTACATTGTTTATAGACATACTATACACCAAACTGAAAAACGCTACAGGGCAAAAGTGATTTTTTTTCAACCCATAACTGTAAAATTTACAGAATTTGTGAATCCTGACAATATTTAAAATAAAACTTCACAAAACTACTAAACATGTGTAGACATCGTGACACTGTTCATGAAAGAAATTAGTGGATATTTTATTACATCTGACAAATATTCTAACAAAATATATTTTAGGTAGGAAACGACACAGTGACTCAAATGCATATGGATGATCCATGCTATTGAGTTTTCTTGCTGTAGACATTTTAATCAAACATTTTGTAGAAAGATTGTTGAAGCACAAGCCGGCAGCTGTTTTTTCCTATTATGCATTTAATCAGTTCCTTTGCTGTTACTACTTTATAAAGTAAATCTATTTAGAATTTCATGGGAAGGTTTTCTTTGTAGAGTCCTGTTTAAGAAATAAGAATACATATGCTTATAGAGTATGAAGTGCTGATTTAAATCCTTTTTCTCTCTCTATGGCACTATGCTCCTAGGAGGCCTGAAAACATTCCCTTCATTAAAGATATTCTACTGTATTTAAGTAGGGACAGAATACTTCATTTAATGTTCTTGAAATTACATCAGATGTTTGTATACTGTAAATGGAGTTGATATAGTTACTACATGGCTCCTGGACTCTGACTATAAAATCAATATAACTCCGAGCAAGAAGGAAGCTAAATAAGCTGGGATCCTGTTGATTTTGGCCATACTTAAATTCACTGGAAGTTATTTCATATGACGTTTCACTTTTTATTAGATGATTGTGTTTTAAGTTCTCTCAATGCATTTGTTAGAGGCAAATCTAGCATGGTATACAGATTATAAAAAAAATCTTTAAGAAATGAAACCCATCTCTCTTTTTGTTATTCAAAATCGTGGCACATTGGTAAGCACTGCAGGCTACTCCATTGCCCCAAGGTTCTTCTGGTAATGAGGAACACGTGAGTTGTCCTACAGAAGATGATACAACTCGCATTAGTCAATCTCTCAATGGCAACATGGTGGTAATGCAGTTATCATATTGGTGTCGTTAGGAAGGTTTGTACAGCTTGGGATTTGGCTAAAAAAAGAGCTACTCTGGCATGCCACCTGCCTGGAGACTCATGGGATACGCTGGAAGTCACTTGTTTCTACCAATCCAGGCTGTATCTTACCCTTCAAATATGTGTGTGAGGTCTAGACACCAGTATATCGTGAATCTTTTTTTTCAGTTTACAACAGCTCTGGTTAAGTTAGCACCAACATTGTAATACTGCCCCGTGTCAGGCAAAGCTGTTACAGTAACTGACTGCTGCTCATCACAGTGCTCAGTTTCAGTAAAACGAGTAAATAATATTTTTATATATAAGAGGTTAGAACAAAATTATTTCCTTGTTTTACTGAAACTCTGAGCGCTGTTACAGTCAGTTACTGTAACAACTGAGCCTGATACATTGTACTGAGAGATAATGTAACAAGCTGCCGATCTCAGCGCTCACAGCCACTGGATTTAAAGGGCTGAAAAAAAAGGATCCTCTCTGTATAATGTTTAGAACATCCTCCTGCATTAATTAATACCCCTCTCTGTATAATGTATACAACATCCACCTGCATTAATACCCCTCTCTGTATAATATATAGAACATCCTCCTGAATTAATTAATGTCCCTCTCTGTATAGAACATCCTCAATTTATACCTTTCTCTGTATAATGTATATAACATCCTCCTGCATTAATGCCCCTCTCTGTATAATGTATAGAACATCCTCCTGCATTAATTAGTGCCCCTCTCTGTATAGAACATCCTACTGCATTGGGATGTGGAGGGTGCAGAACTTTGGATGTTGCGATGTTGCGCTCTTCATTGCTGGTCTCCTTCACTCATCAATGTAATATCACAAAAAGGACTGAAACTAAAATGTAGTGCATTTTATTTTAGTTTCTTTCATTTTTTGTACTGAGCAGTTTCGTTTCTCTTGAGTCATACTAAAACTAAATTATCCCAAATTTCTGACTAAATCGTTTTAGTACTAAAACGAATGCACATGTCTAATAGAGCCTATATACTCAAGGCTCAATATGGATGCAGTGGGTCCCTTCAGGGATGACCCCGTCCCGATGTAGTTTTCGGGATGGCTCACATCAACCATATGCAGGGAACATAAATATAGACCATGGCATAACATTGTCAAACCACAAGTTATATATTAGCCCGCTATAAGAAGAACTCACGTGGTGATGAGCCTGTGCAAATCCACTGGCTCCGTATAAGCGCTTAGGTGTAAAAAGGGGATACACCACTCCCCTTTAAACACAAAAATCCTTCACTCTCCAGTAAACGAAAAAGTGGGTATTTAATAAAAGTATAAAATGGTACAATAGTATGACCAAAACGCATTTCGCTGCTACAGCAGCTTCATCAGTTGGTAATAAAAACAAGCACAATTCATACATATATAGTGCACATAATTACACTTGCAGGTGCGGCGTATCAAGGAACGCAGGATTCTCCTCCTCGTGCGGTCCATTCTGGTTCCTGATGCTTCCGCCCGTCGCCTTCCTTTCGACATCATAGAGTCTTTCTCCCCTACAGGCGCATGCGCAGAGCGTTCCGCCCGCGGATTCTCCTCCCCTCATACGTCTGCTTGGGGATTCTCTCTCCCTACATCCCGAATCCGCCATTTTAAAAGTTCCTTTGCCCATAAATTCATCCCACCAAGCTTAATGTCCATCCTCATGGGCAGAATTGATGGTATCTGAACATCAAGACGGTTACCTGTGGATGATCATAGGGGCATATACATCCCTATGGGACACTCAACCCACATACACCGACAACATACAAAACAAATTGTTATATCATCTCACAATAACAATAATATACAATACTGACCAATATCAATAACAATAATAATAACCATCCCTAGGTGGCCACTGACTATATTACTGCAATTTTAATAACTATACATAATGGAAGGAGCATACATGGGCCTGATACTTCCTATATTGTGGACATATACAATGAATGTGACAGATTTAGAAAAAAAAACTCACGTGCCCCAATACTAGTCCCTAAGGCATAGAACAACCATATGAGCCGGAAAAAACAGGGGTGACCTAAGCGGATCAACTGATCTACTAACACGATGTCTCCATATAGATACAGTAATATACTATTTCTACAGTAATATACTGTATCCACATATCATGTCTGCCTTGCTGTGCAATAAACTCTCATGGCCCCTATATCTGTGTATCCTTTCCTAAAGGGTTACCATGTCACGTCCCGTGGGTCCCACCAAGCCTCATGCCTGTTGACACCCCAACATGCTCCCAGGGTAGATGGGCACACAAAGCAAGCAAATGCACTATTTAAAAGACCCGATTTTCTGCCCTTTTTACATTTGAGCTAAAGAGACACTTTACATCAGTAATTGTGAACCTTGACATCCCAGATGCTTCTCAACTACAGGTTCCATGATGCACAGCCAGCCTAAAGTATGTTTAAACATCATGAGACATGTAGTTTCGAAACACTTGGGGTGCACAAGCTTCATCTTCTTCACTGGACTAGGTAATGTGGCCACATTATTTAATTTGCTTCAGCCTTCAGTCCTACCCAGCCTTCAGTCCTACCCAGAAGATTAAACCAGTGAGCACTGATACCAGCTTCCTTGGGACAGGGTTTCTCTGGACCTCGGTGCTATCCAATGACTCTTAATGGGCTCAGCTATCCAGCCTCCTTGCAGTTATGTGACATCTGCGACTTCAAGCATGTTACACCCAGCTAATGCCAAGGAAGCCTGGTATTGGAATAAAGGGATATAAATGATTAAGGGGTAAAAAGGTGGAAGGGGGGTCAGGAGGGACTACTGTTTAGCCTTTTCATTTCCCCTTCTCTGTACTAGAGTGTCTTTTGAACATAGTTATTTTATATTACATTCACTTTAGAGCACAGAATGGTTTGCATTTAATTTTAATGTAGTTCAGTTCTGCAATTTTTTTTACTTTTCTTAGAGCTTAAATTTTTGTTCGATTTTTGAATATACTGTATGTTTTCCATTTTCCGAGCCATTATTTCAGCTAGGTTTATAGAGTTGATTAAAAATAGACACTACTAATATATGCTCGATCGATGTATCTCTACTAGAATAGTCATGTATCCTGGGATTCCGCCAAACTTGCTGTTACACTGAAATCCATGACATTGATCTTCAGGTGTCATCTGTGTGGCAGTGACCCCCCCCCCCCCAAAAATGCTTTTACTTCTAATATGGATTTCTGATCAAACGTAGTGTGATTTGGCATTCTTTCGCTCAGTTAAAACTTTTTTTTTGGATAGTGCAGAATCTGCACCAAACGGAAAGCTAACTAGTGTTTAAGACTGATACAGTTTATTAAACCGCCCCACTAGTTCGCTTTCCCCTTTAGACTCTGCGCGGTTTTCATTATGTCGTCATAAGTCAAGCTTGAGGTTTAGTTCTTTAATAGGGAATTAATTGGTGTGACTGTGTTGCATGCATTGGCCTATTTTTCCTTTTTTGTGTTCTTATTTTCCTTGGACACTTCACAGCACAAAATTCAGTAAGCAGGTTGTGTGTTTAACCTGATGACCAATGGTTCCAACCGGTGATGCGCACAAGTCTACCTTACAATTGTTTCTAAAGCTCTGCCTTCTCAGCAAGACCCCATAAAGCATGTATTGCTATAATTCCACCAAAAGGACAGTTTTGCCAAAGAAACTGAAGGTTTATATGCACAACCTCATGCCATTACACAACAAATTAAATGTTGTGTGCAAACTTAAAAATAAATAAATAGGCTCTATTCGTATTATTTCACGAAAAATAAAAAATGTCTTAAGATGGCAAAAAACATTTACTACCCATGTAGTGTTCCTATTGATTTAGAGGTTCGGTACTTTGTAATTATTTGAAATAAGGATAAAAATATTGATTTCTATAGTTAATGTAATGCTCAATGTATTTATTTATAAAGTAAAAAGTAATGAAAATAATTTGATTGCATCTCACCCTTGTGATGTGGGAGTCCTTTCTAGCAATTGACATTAATATTTTTTGGTTTATTACTACACACAGGTCTTGGGGTTTTTAAACCATCCTTCATTTCAGTTATTAATACGCTCTATATATAATGTTGCAACATATATGGATTTTTGATAAATGTTAAGAAATAGTAGTGTCAGAGCTTAGCAGACTATTTAACATTACAAGGAAATTGCTTGTTTTTTTCCAGTAACCAAGCTTGTGGCTGTGTCTTACTTTTAATTGCATTAGGTTTTTAAGCAGATGCTGCAGTGCATTTAAGGTCATTTAACTGTGATTAAAATGTTTGTGAAGGCATCAGCATTATGAATTTGCATCATTTGCATATGAATTTAAGTTTGTGAGTTACGTTTGTGGCAAGTGTTTCATTGTTGCTCTATTAATATTGCATAGAGTGGTATACTTGCTGCATAAATAATGCCACTATTCATAAAATAACAACATGGTCTTACCTTTTCAAATCAATTTTTTTATTAAGTTTA
This sequence comes from Leptobrachium leishanense, assembly GCA_009667805.1. Taxonomy (NCBI): domain Eukaryota; kingdom Metazoa; phylum Chordata; class Amphibia; order Anura; family Megophryidae; genus Leptobrachium; species Leptobrachium leishanense. The sequence goes on from CM019065.1 coordinate 192,222,465, forward strand.
ACTTAAAACATGCAAATATTTTAGTATATTAGAAATTTTAACTGCAATGTGTCTCTCAAAGTGTTATACGATTTTATTAAAACAACAATGTTAAAGTAATTATATATGTATGGACACAACACCAATATAATAGTAAAATATTAATATATTTACAATTCCAGTTCATTGAACTTCTTTGATCAGAATGCAACACATCTCAATTTTTTTGTAAATGTCTAGTTTTATAAATTGACATGTCCTATTACAAAAATTAACACTCTATACAATTACACATCACATAATTTATTTTATCTTTCCTTCTGATCTTTCAAACTCCAGCCCCCACATCTCATTGATTTTCATTCACAAGGTCATTTCACTGTCTATGCCATAGTCTGTATTGTGTTTTGCATTTCATCTTTCATTATTTAGTTTTCAATACACCTTTCATCCCGTTTGTGCCAATTGTATCTCGGGATTCTATATTCCAAGTATATCCATGTTCTATTACATGACCTTGTGTGCCCTTGACAATGGCGCAAGTGAAAATCTTGAGCCTTGACCTGCAGTATAAACAAGGATTTTGCTATCAATCAAGACATTAAAATGTCCAGTTGCTGGGTTACTACCATAGTTTGGTGATTCATGTAAAGTGCAAACAAAATAAAAGCCAATACAATCTGAAGCATTGAGCAGTTCCATATAAGATCATCTGAGCAGTGCTCTATTATTTTCTTTCCTTTTTTTAGTTTATTTGCAATTTTAATTCCCTGTTCTTTATTGTGCAAATTCTATTGGTCTGTATAAAAAGTCCTTTCATGGAACGCTAGCCCTAACTACCAAGTGTGTTTTGTTAAAAAAAATCACTTACTTATTTGAAAGTTGAGTTGTTTAGTTAGCGCTACTATTGTAATTTTGATATTGAAAGATTAAAATAACGAAGACAAAACTAGCAAATTTACAGTTTGATCGCTGGGATAAAATGTTCTAAACTCTAGATGCTGTCCCTTAAAGACTTATTTATCATGTAGGGTCTGTGTTATTCGCATACAGGCAGAAATTACGCTTGGGTCAAATTCAGTTAATGTGATAAACATGGATAAAAATGGTCCTAATCTGTGTATGGGTATTTGTAGTGCTCGTAATGATATGATTAGCAATGCAGCTTAAATTACAGCTATTTACAAAGCACCAGCATATTCCAAAATACATTACAATAGGTAGGACAGAGCAAACATAGAGACGAACAAATACAACTGACATGCGGGGAACAAAGCAATGTTTAAAAGAGATATTTTCAGTAGAATAACAATATCTGTGTGTGGCATTATACCTACATATTGAAAGACCGTAACACCTTGTAAAAATAGACACTACTAATATATAATCGAGATCGATGTATCTCTTGCTAGAATAGTCATGTATCCTGGGATTCTGCCAAGCTTGCTGTTGCACTGAAATCCATGACATTAAGCCATTGATCTTCAGGTGCCATCTGTGTGGATAGTCCCAGGCAGTGATCCCCCCCCCCCCGAAAAAATATTTTTACTTATAATATGGGTTTCTGATCAAACGTTGTGTGATTTGGCATTCATTTGTTCAGTTGAAACATTTTTCTTGGATAGTGCAGAATCTGCACCAAACGGAAAGCTAACTAGTGATTAGTGTTTATGGTCTGATACCGTTTTATTAAACCGCCCTACTAGTTCGCTTTCCTCTTTTAGGTGTAGACTCTGCACGGTTTTCATTATGTCATCATAAGTCAAGCTTGAGGTTTAGTTCTTTAATAGGGAAGTAATCAGTGTGTGTTGCATACATTGCCCTATTTTTCCTTTTTTGTGTTCTTATTTTTATTGGATACTTCATAGCACAAAATTCAGTAAGCAGGTTGTGTGTTTAACCTGACAACCAATGGTTCCCACCGGTGATTCACACAAGTCTACCTTAAAATTGTTTCTAAAGCTCTGCCTTTTCAGCAAGACCCCATAAAGCATGTATTGCTATAATGCCACCAAAAGGACAGTTTTATCACAGAAACTGAAGGTTTATATGCACAACCTTTTTTTTTTTTTTTTTTTACGTAGCATTTATTTTTAAACCCAACAGATGCTTGTAACAATAGGTTTACGTCAATTTGCAAAGAATCTCTGTTAACATAGTTTGAATGGTTAGTACAGCAGGGATTTAGGTAAGGTTTTTTTTTTTCGTTTTTAAGTAGATATTTTCTTCATTCTTAAAATGAATAGTTTTTCTGGCTCAGCGTTTACCATATTCTAAAGCAACAATCCATTATCTAACCGTGCCAATGTGAAAACCTGATTCTTCTTAATTCAAAAATGGTAAATGGCTTCCTGCAACACTTCTTCTTTTATGATTTTATGAATCATACAAATTAATTTGGCCTTTGTTCAAGTAATAAAACAATTTATTTCACTTAGCAAAGGCACTACGCTGTTAGTATAAAAATATAAAGCAGACTTTTTTATTAGGAAAATCCTTTTCTTAGATACTATTTCTAGGGCTCTGTTCCACTGTTGTTGGTAACAGGGAGCTGTTAAGGGAAAAAATAGTCCCAAATAGAGATACCTTTTTTATTTCCTGTCACCAGTTCTTGTCGACCATGCTACTGTATTACCGGCTTGAGCCAGAATAGTTGCGAGTTGCAAACGTATCCTGGCACCAGGCCAGGAATGGGACAAAAAACAGGCCCTGGTCTTCATCCAGACTGCCCCACTCCAATTATGCAAACATGAAGCACCAGGTTAATATCTCTATGGGCACGAGGGCAGTTGAGCTTTAGATTCCTCGGAGGGCAGAAGTGTTTTCCTAGAGCTCTGTATCTGTCTCCATTTTGTGGACTTTCGGCCCCGTTACAGGCTGGATTTATTCTCTTTTTGGCAACGTACTGCAGACAGGGGCATCGGCACATGGTTCTGGACCGGGGAGTCTTGCTGACCGGAGTTCCTGGGTTTATTACCTGCTGACTCCTCCACTCTCTCGGGTGGCCATTTTGTTGGGGCCTTTTTGGCAGCGGAGCCTCATTCTTCCTGGCTTCAGGGTTGATGGCTGCTGTGGCTTTACCTGGCGCGGGGCCTCAGCTATGGAGGGATGTGCTGCCTGGGGAACCGGAGTGCCCCAGTCCATTGGGGGGCCACCCATCGCCTGCTGGAGTGCGGGCCAGGTCCGACTGCTTCTTGCCTGGATGGCTTACCTGCTTCTGGGCTGTCCTTGGAAGCGCCTCAATTCCCCCTGCGGCTGCCTGCTTGAGACTTGCTTCCACTCACCAAGAGAATGCTGGCAGACTTTCTGGTGGAGATGCAGGAGCTCTCTTAGTGGGAGGCCGGTCAGATCTGTGGAGAGGATATGGCTGAAGGGAGAGCTGGTCGTCCTGTGGCATTGAATGTGGAGGTGTTACCCTGCAACGCTCCAGGGCTTTGGCATGGGTTTGACTCCATTGCCCCAGCAGGCCTTGCCTCTTTCCCCTGTTGCCCAAGCCGGAGGTTTTCCTGGTGCCGCCAACAGCTGCACTGCTCAGAGACCGCTGTCTTCCAGCTGTGTTTTCTAGAGATCCTTTGCACGTAGTGGCACCAGATGCCTTCAATAACTGCTGGCTGAGCCTGGTGATTGGGGGTTCTGGTAGCCATTCCGTTCTGGCTACTGCTGTCCCTTTACTTAATGGATGTCCTCAGCGGCTTTCCTTTTTCGTGCTGCTGACTGGCCTATGCAGTCTCCTATGCTCTGCCATGCCTCTCCCTTGTCCTGCTGTGGGCCTTGGAGTACAATATAATGAGGCCTCAGCCAGTGTCCAGGATGACAGAGGGGACCATGTAACTCCCCCCTACCCCCATTTTAGGCTCACCTCCTCTGAATTTTTTCATATGACCTGTCCCTTGCCCCATTGTGCCTCTTTGTTGCTGATGGACCCCCCCCCCTCATCATTTATCCCCTTTTTTTCCTTTGGGCACACTTCGCATTTCTAAATTTCGTGTCCGGGTTCTCTGTGAATTATGTGCTGAGATTCTTGTGGACATGCTGGGGCTTCAGGGTCTATTTCCCCCACACACATTTTTTGGGGTTGTTCTGGGCGAGCCACGAGGACAGCAAACTGCGAGAGCCATGGTTTTCATGGCCCCAGGTCTTCTGGCCCCGTGACCTCTTCCACGGCTTTCCCTTTGGTTGCTGGGGTGAGCCGGGAATGTTCCCTTTACTGGGTAGTCCCCTGCCCTCCCCACACCTCTTGCCCTTCCCATTTTTGTTTTCCCTGATGACCCCATGCTGCCTCCACCGTTTTCCTCCTGCGGACCGTTCGATACTTTTTGATGCCCCCCATTTTGTTTCTTGCTATTTGAACTATTGAGACACTCCTTGCGGTTTTTAAGTTCCTGTTACGTGTTTTACTGTTTTGTGAGAAATGCTGTGATGGCCCTGCGTGGTCATTCTTTTCTTTGACATACTGTGCCTTTTGCAAAATCTCTAAAGAATGGATAAAAAAAAGGATCTCTATGGGCCTGGAGCGAAAGATCTTTTTCGGCATTTTTTTGCGTGCAATTTCGGTGCTTTGTGTTTTGCCGCATTTCAGCTCTTTGGTGATTTCATTTCACTGAAAATACGTGAATTTACTATTTAGTGATTGTTCACCGTGTTTTGCTGAAAATGGAGTCAAAGCAGTTAACGGATGTCGGTGAAAACCACTGTATTGCGGCAGTAATGGCTGGATTGAACCGAATTGGCATCGGAAAATTCCTATGAACTGAAAAAAAATAGTTTCCTATTCTCCTAATAGGAGCTCAATTCAGCAAAAATGTGTCTAAATAATAAAAAAGGTCCTTTTAAAAAATAAGATCTTTTGAAAAAAATTAAAGTCTTTTTTAAAAATAAAACATCAAAGAATAAAATGTTTTTGCAAATTAAAAAAAAGAATAGATGGTCTTTTTAAATTATTATTTTTTTCAAGTCAGGCCTAGGTGACCTCCAGGTTGTGGGCAAATTGTATTCAAATTTAGGTAATACTGTGTATGTCAAGAATATTCTGGCCCTTTTCTAGCACTGGACTTTACTACAATGCTGATCCAAGCTCTTATCTCCCACCTCGACTACTGTAACCCTTTTTTCATTCGTCTTTTAAAAGATCTGATTATCCACCTGCAGTCTGTAATGAATGCCTTTGCCAGGGTAGTCTATCTCACGTCCTGTACCTCTCACAGCTCACCACTTTGTCAGTCTCTACACAGGATCCCTGTTTCTTTCAGATTTTAAAATAATGCTCTTTACATACAATACTCTCCATACCTACATTTCCTCACTTAATAACTAGTATATCTCAACCTGGTCACTTCACTCCACCAAAGTTTTGATATTATCTACTTGTACCCACACCCCTCTACTCTCAGAAATTTTCCGAAGTTGCTCCCTGGCTATGTAATTCCCTCTCTGGCAACATTCAACTTTCCCTGTGCCTCCAGTCTTTCAATGTATCACTAAAATTTGATTACTTTAGGAAGCCTATAAGCTTTTTTCCTAATCCTCCATTGCACCTTTCCTTTTCTCTCCCACAAAGCCTCCATGCATACAACTACTTTCCCCATTCTGCAATTTAGACTTGTGCAGAGGTTTTTTTTTTTTTTGCTCTTTCAGAATCTTTCGTCCTGTTTTTTTCGTTTCGGGTCATTTCGATCTTTTGCCGCGATTCGTAATTTCAGACAGATCTGAAACATTGGATTGTCTGATACAGTTTTCGGATCACTTTGATTTTTGGATCCAATCATTTCGGTTCGGATCCGATTCATTGATCGGATCCAATCCGATTCATTACCATTGTTGAAATGCTGTTGGCAAAGAAAATATTGAACGAAAACGTTAAAGTTAAAAAAAAAATTTCCCCCCCAAAATCACAAATGCCAAAAAAATCCTAAATCAAATTGGCTTATTGCTGTAAGTGGAAAGAATAAACTGTTTAAGAAATATTTAATAAAACCACAAATATTTTTTTACGTTAACCTATGAGGAAAAAAGCCTAGTTTCTATAAATTAAAAAAAGGTTAGGAAACCTAACATTTCCCCCCAAAAATCAAAAAATCCTAAATAAATAATCAAAATGGCTTATTGCTGTAAGTGGGAAAAAAATAAACTGTTTAAGAAATATTTAGTAAAAACTTGAATTTGTTTTACATGGGGATTTTTATTTTTTTTAACATTAAGACCTATAGTGGAAACCTATAAATTGCAATGTTAAAAAAAATAATTCCATTTTTATTACTTTTTATTCCCTTTGTTCCTTTTTTTTTTTTTTCGTTTTAGGGAACATTTTGTTCCGTTTTTGGAACATTTTCGTTACATTTTTCTCATTTTGTATCATCCTCGTTCCGTTTGATATAATTTCAGATCATTTTTGAATCGTAATTCCAACCGATTCGTAATATCGGACAGCCGATACTATGTTTTTCGGAACCGAAAAAAATAACGAAAATGCAAATCTCAGACGAAATCAAAATATTAACGATATGAAATACACATGTCAACTGCAAGTTACCCTCATATCTGTTTTTCACCCCCTCCTCTTAGATTGTAAGATCTTGAGCAGGGTCCTCTTCTACCTTTCTCAGTAATTCTATTGTGTTTGTTAATTTGGTTTGGTTGGTTTTATCCATTGTACATTGCTACAGAGTTTATAAATAATAGTAATTGATACTCACCCAAATTTCTCATTTGCCCTCAAACATATATTATTACACTCAACATCAAATCCCACGATAGGATAGAAAGAATGAAATCCATTTAGTTGGCTGTAGTTCCCAAATACAGTGGACATGGATAAGTGGGGGCCAGGGCCAAGGTGACATTATGCGCATTGTTTCTTAGAAATAACCTTAACTTCCATATGTCCATCATGATACAAAATGCCTCATGGGTACTTAAAACCAATTAAACAACATGGTTGTTCTAGTTGGTCTAATGTTTCTTTATGACTTACAACTGTAAATGATATAAAATTAAAATATATGAATAAGGAATATTTTTTGCTGTTTCTTTCTAGCATTTCATTTCAGAATAACAAAAGTGATCCTAAAGAACAATGTTCCTGGATAATGAATTTAAAGATCAAGTTCTTAAATTAAGAAAAATATGTAGCACATAATTTTGTACTATAAATGTATACGGAAATTCGAGAAACTGGTTTGGGTGTGATTTTATTTGTCAATGCCTCTGGTGTTTTAAGATATGATTATTTTGACACAGAAATATGTACAAGTAATTTTTGTATTTTTATGCCCAGTACTGTAACGCTAGATGGATTACGTTTCATAGGGGTTTTGGCAAATGTAATAAACTTTAGTCAAAGGATTTCAGGGCAACACCTAGCACCACACCAGACATTCTGTGGATCTTATTCTGCTAGAATGCCCAATAGCTCTAGCTGCTTTTTTTCCCCTATTGTTACATATTACTTTTTGACTATCTTACAAAGCAAAAAACTCAAATGTATATTTAACTATTTTTACTATATTTTACTGCTACTTAAACTACACCTTCTCTAAATCTTTAGCCTTCAATATCATAGGCAACAACAAACACAAGAGCATAAAATCAAAATAATTAAATACCCAGCACGGAGGATTCCTGCTCACAACAATGTGCAATCTGTGCATATTTAAATACATATATAACTAATGCTTTGTTTGATTTGCCTTGTGTAAATTGTCGTAATTTCTATAAATTATTCAGGGTGTGCTCTGATTCATGTTTATTTGCTAATTAACGCTGCAACCTTACTTTATAAATGCTGTCAATTATACAAACATTTGTAGTGTGTCGTTATATTTATTCCCAGCTTCTAGAAAAACACTTGGAGGCATTGTAGCATTTTTGTAACACACATCCAGTCTGACGTGTGTTATGAAGCACTTTGGCAATTGAGCCTATTTACTTATTTTTTGCCAAGCACAAAATGGTTGTTAACCACACTATTGTGTTTATCTTCCTGGATTGGGGCTTTCCTGGGCGGGACGGTTGACTGACCGACTGGATCTCTCGGGGGGGGGTGGGCTGGCCGGATGGAGCTCTCGGGGGCAGGCAGGCAGGCCGGCTGACCAACTGGGGCTCTCATGGGCGGGCCAGCCGGCTGACCAACTGGGGCTCTCGTGGGTGGGTCTGCCAGCTGACCAACTGGGGCTCTCGTGGGCGGTCCAGCCAGCTGACTGACTGGGACTCTCATGGGCCGGCCGGCCAGCTGACTGACGGGGGCTCTCCTGGGCAGAACGGGTGACTAACTGGGGCTCTCATGGGCGGTCTAGCCGACTGGGGCTCTCCTGGGCTGGCCGACTGACCAACTAGGGCTCTTATGAGTGGGCCGACCGACCGGGACTTTATTGGGTGGGCCGACCAACTGGGGCTCTCTTGGGCGGATGGGCCGGCCAGCCAACCAACCAACTGGAGCTCTCCTGGGCCTGCCTTTTTTTAAAAAAAAAAATAATAATTAAAGACCATTTACTCTATTTAGATTTTGCAAATACCCTTTTTATTTTTAATTTTTTAAAGACCTTTTTGTATTTTTTCACTAAATAGTGAATTCACCATATTTTCATTGAAATGGAAACCTTTCACGAAATGCCAAAAATTACTAACAAAATGTTTAGCTCTAGGCCCATAGAAATCTTAATTGGAATGGGCTGGTCTGGATGAAGTCCACCCCTGTTCACACATGAATTCACACAGCTTCCATTTCTTAAACGGAACATAAAATAGAATTTAAAACCTAGAATATGGTCCAACATCCTCCATGTAGGTCAAATATCAAAGGAAATGCAAACGGTATAATAAACAGCTGAGCACCTCTTCACCCAGAGAGGTTTCTTATTAGCACAAATTAGTTTTGTAAGCTTAATTCAGTGTGCATATTGGCTAAGATTTAAGTGCTCTATTGCACTATCCTTTGTTTTTCAACAGTATGCTGAAAATATTGTTTGAAAATGTTGTGATACAGCCTGTGGACACAAGGATTAGTGCTTCACGATATTCTTTGTTATGCAGCCACTGGACTTGCAGGGTACACCATAAACAGGAAAATAAAACCAAATATAAATCAAATGCCTACTCCTTATGCAAAGCCTAACTATACAGTATTCCTACCTATAATATTGGGCGGCTAAGCCACTTACCAATAAGCAGCACAAAATAAAATGTACTTTCCTGTTGGTTTCAGGATTTTGCTTCCTTCCCTGCTGTACCCAGCTCCAAGACTGCCCTCTCAGAGGGAACCACAGCTCCTATAAGAGCAGGGCAGTCCTAATCAGAATTCAGTTGTGAGTTAACCCTATAGGGGGGGAAAGGGCGTTCTCCATTCACCTGCTAATAAACCTGTGGTCTATTACCCTGTCTCTAATCACACTGTCACACTATATACCCACACACACTTCTATAACTATCCCTTGATAAAGACCATTTGTTCTATGAATTGGCAGTGTTTTTGCAATATGGATTTTAATAAAAATATTTTTACTCCATTTATGAGCCCTGTATTGCATCTTTGCTATTTTGCTATGCACCTATATATGTCCATATGTTCGTATTATGGAACACGTTAGGAATATCCGTCGTGGTTTTGTCCATCATTCAGTTTCTGCTCATTTTTTAGAAAAGCGCGATTGTTCCCCTGAAGGTCTGATTTTTCTTCCCCTGAAAAAAGGATCCAAACAATGGGGAGGGGAGGATTTTTTAAAGAAGTTTAATCAAGAAGAAATGTGGCTTTTCTACCACTTTGACACCTTGATTCCTAGAGGGCTTAATAAGGATTTTGAATTGTGCCACTTTTTATAAAGTAGAAGAATTTTGCATCTATTTTCCTTTTCTTAGATTAGCAATTCTATTCTAAGTATATGCGGTATAGCGGGGATTAAATATTGTATATCCTCTTATGCTCTGATTTTATATAGATCTGTTCCTCCTTTGCTTTGAGTGCGAGTGCAAGGTGTCGATAGAAAAAAACCGAGAAGTTTTACCATCCGATCAGAGCCAACGATCGTTTATTTTGGTTACCGTTACTAGGGCACTGAAGAGCTGAGCAGTCGGAACTATACTGACGTCATCTCTGCGCGCCAGCGTCTTTGCGTGATCGCTGGGAGATAGCGTGGATTTCCATTCAGCGTCCGTTCTACCGACCTTAATTAATTGTATATAAATGAGAGGTCTAATAGCTTCTCTCATTTCTTTTCATTATTTGCCACTGATGAAGTGCGTTTTTGTCACAAAACGCATTTGGCTCGTTTTCTTTGCAAGATTTATGTTTAATTTCCCCTTGGAGAAACTCTAAATATTTGATATACCTCTTACAATTTTTTTATAAAACATATATATGTACTACTTTTTTGTTTGGTTCCCTGCTTAACATACTCTACTGGAAAGTAGTCTATTTGGATATCCCATCTCTGCCACACCGTTTTCTGCGGATCGAGAGGAGATAAACCTAGGTGACCCTTAACACCTGGAATATCTTCATTTGAGAACTGGCAACTCTCCTAAAGGGCAAGAACAGCTTGACTGTCAACAGATCTGACTTTGGAATTGATTCCTATATGTGAGACTGTTCCTTTTATATTGTTCCACACAGGGTTTTTTGTGAGTGCCACCCCCGTCTTTTTTCCTTTCTTTGGATTTCTCTTTGGGTGATGGGAAGCACTCTTCCTGGGGGGGATATATTTGCAATCCTAATTTCTTAGCGCCGTGAAGTTGAACATTTTTTTTTTTTTTTTTATATTTTTTTTTATTTATATTTAAAGTTTTTTTATTTTGCAAGCAAGAATAATACACAAACTGGCAATACAGGCCTCGCAGGGCCAAATAGGCATCAAATACACATAAAGCATAAGGGGGGGGGGGTTCTCATAGGGAAACATCAAATTCTCAAATAGCAGAAGGGGGGAGCGGGGGACACAATCAGAATAAGCCCCAACCGGGGAATTATAGCAAAAAAAAGACTTCAGTGTCCCGAGAAAAAAGGGTGTCTCAGTAACGGAGAAAAGAAAAGCATTCAAAGACAGCAAAATATCGGCAAAATCATCCCCAATTAAGGGGGGTCTCATCTAAAATTTGTAGCCAAAAATCAAAGTCTCAGCATGGTGGAGGGATAATAAGGGTCACGATGGGAAATGGGGTAGCTCAGACATTCCGTCCAACTGTCCTCTCAACCTGCGTCAAGAAACAAGAACGGGCGGTATATAGGCAGCGCGACCCCCAGCTGGCCACGGCGCCCGACAGCCGCCCGAGCTTCATCTCCGGAGAAGCCATCAGGACCCCCAAAAGCCCGAGCCGTTTCTGCAAAGTCCACCGCCAAGTCCTCTGGGCAAAACTACCTGGTACAGCTTTGTAACGATCATCAGGTAAGGCCTCCTCGTCCAGGTCGCATCCAGGGCCTCCCTTCCTTCCCGGGTCTCATCCAGCTTGTCAGACCGTCGACTAACCACTTCAAGGCCGCACACCAGCGGGCATCACTCGACCTCCTCTATCCACACCAGGCAGCCTCCAAGGTCCGCGAGGGCAGCTTCCTCCTCCCCGTTGTTGAGGGCGCGCATCAGACGCCTCCATTCCGCGCGTGCCCCGCCAAATCCGCCACCGGGTCAGCAGCCGCGTTCAGAGGACAGGGGCCCTCCATCCTCCAAGTCCGCGCCCGCCAGTCCTTCGGGCAGAGCCGTTTCACAGGGGGAGGAAAAGGAATCAATGGATAGTCCAAGGTAATGCAACAGGCCTCAAAATGGCCGCCGGGCCAGTTCTCCCGTCGGAAAGCAAGGCCCCAAACTCCGCTGGGCCCTGGAGGGGGGGACCCAGCGGCTCCAGGGCACTCCTCCCGATGGCCAGCCGCGCAGGGACTCCCCAAGGGGGCAATTTAAGTGAGGATTCATGGTAGAAATCCCCTCTGACAGCAGCTGGAGATGGAGCTTCGCACAGACACGTCTGCTCTCCCGCGCGGCCGGCCACGCCCCCCCGAAGTTGAACATTTTGTCTAAATCTAACTTGTATGTATATTGTTGTTCTGTCTTACACATTGTACAGCGCTACAGAACTTGTTAGCGCTTTATAAAAAATTGTAACTGGTTTGAAAGTTGCAGCTCCTCAACATATATTAATGATTCCTGTACTCTGTACACTTTTTTTTTTCAGGCGCCATTACAACCACTTGGGATGAGCGCAGCGAGCTATTCTAACATAGGTCATTGTTCTCTACTATTCCTGAAAGAATACAGACTCTCAGAGCCTGGTGTGGAGTGATTAAAATTAAATGTGTTAAGTGATTTTTAAAAACCGTAAACTTTACAAATATTCAAAGACTTACCTCTGGTAACGCAATGGTGGGGGTGCCATGAGCCGCTTGCCACAGTTTTAAGTGTCCTTCCTCGGCTCCTCTATGTCCCTGTTCATGCTGGATCACACTTGGCTTCATGGAGTCCCATGGACTACATGAGCTGACACAAGTGGTGTTGCGCAGCATTGCTGACTGTATCTGAGTGCCTCCAAAATATTCTGACTCGAGTCACTAAGGCCAGTGTCAGACGAGCATTTTGAAGAGCGGAAGGAATGTCGTCGAGAGTGGATGTTCCTTCCACTTGACGCCGGTCTGGCCAACTCGCTGAGCGCAGTTAGTCCCGATGGCCAGTACATGCCTGCCGGTAAGTGATGTGCGGCAGACTTCCTCCGCATGTTGTGGGGATACACAAGGATGTCCCTCACACGTCATCTGCAGCCAAGTGGTTAATATCCATTGCACTTTTTCACCAGATTGGCATATCACTATGGGATCACGTGTTTATATGTGGATTTTATTGACGGAATGTATAATATTATATTTTATTTTTTTGTCCTGTCCCTTTTCAGCACTCATCATTTAGGCAGCTTTTTTGTTTTTTCTCATGAGTTTTATACAAAACCTGAATATTGACTACTCCGTACGTCTTTTGTTTTTGTTTATATTTTGATCCAGGTCAATCCATCTTGTCACACGTTTAGAAAACATGATTCAGAAAATCTCATGGCGATCACAGTAATTAATTCATGTTGGCTTTAGGGCGGTTAAGCATCATACAGATTGTCAAAGTACCCCAGGAGACTGTAAACCTATACGCTACAGTTCTCGGCTAACCGCACATCAATATTAATGCTACTAAGATAGAAAGCTCCCAGAAGTATATGGATAAGATGGAATACACATGTAACATGTCTTCATTGGTAAATAATGTAAGGAGACTGCACAGTGTATGCATTTAATTCGTACAGCTTTTAATTGGCTTTCTATTTTGGTCCATAACAGGGTGTTTTGTGCTTTTAGCAGATAATTGTCTCCTAACCCATTATTTATCCACAAGGGTTCTTTAGAAATGGATTTTCTTTGACAGTAATAAGAATGAATATATAACAAAATGGAGATGTATTTAAGGTGCAGAGTTATTAGAAATGGCATATTTTGTTTTTCTTTTCCTTTTTTACATTTTTGTAATAATGCATATTGTTAAACCAGAGATTTTTTTTCCTTTCCGTGTGCATTACATTGTCTGATAACGTAATATAGTGAGACAAAAACTATAATTAATCTCTGTGCTGAGTACAGAGTTATTAAGCCCTGACTAATATGAATCTAAATGATAATCCACTGCACTAGTAAATGTGTGATTATTTTGTCTCCCTAATGTTTTCCATGGAGATATATCATGATAATGTTTTATGTTAGATCCTGGATATGGACTTTATTTATATTTATTATCCACTTTGCTAATCACAGAATAGCTATATAACACAGTGACTGTTCCCATGGTGTAAGGGAATTTCTCAATACATGAATGGAAAGTGTTATTACCATGGTAATTGTTCATTGGTTCTTCAAAATGTTGTGTCTGAAAGATTACTGTAAATATTGAAATAAAGTTCTACTTGTTTGTTTCGTTTTATTTAAAATATGACTAGTATTTAAAGACATTGGGCTTATTGCTTTAATAGTCTGCTGATTATTTGCTGTTCTGCTACTTTGCTCTGTTTGCTATTCCTAGGACAGGAGCTTACAATGGGTTATTAGACTTCAATTTCGATGTAAACCTATCTAGAGCTCTAGTAAATTTATGAACTCCTCAGACATGGCTCTGGTCAACTCAGAGGTAACATTGGCGCGCTAATTTGTCAGTCAATGAGCTGGCCTGCGATGAGGTGCACAGATTGAGTAAAGACTGTCCTGTAGGATGGCTCTTCCACCGGAAGTGACTGATGGCAAAACCGATGGGGAATTACTCAAATTTCTCCAATATATGTATTGGTTAAAAAAAATATGCTCACACATATATCATGAGTGATTCCTTGACAAATTACTCAAGCTTCCATAAGGAGAGACAGGTTCAGGAGATTCCAATTCCCAATTGCTAATTCCCAATGCTTGTACCACTCACCTCTACAGTTTCTGAACAAAACAAATCCTTCAGCATTTTACCTGAAATGCACCAATTAAAAGAATGCGCACACATGCAGGGCTATTCCGAAAAAGGTTAAAATCAGGAGAATTGACTGGAGAAGAGAAAATTCTAGGTCAAAATGACCAAATCAGAAAAAGTCTCCCTTTTTTCTCACTTTCCATATCAACTATTTGGTCAGAATTGTTCTCTTCCCTTGCAGATTCTCCTGAGTTTCACCTTTTAGTGAATAAACCTGATGGAGACGCTATAGGCAGGCCTTATAATATTTAGATTTATAGCTTACAACTGTTGTAAATGCCCAAATAGCACACTAAAGATGCAAGAGTGTGTTCATTCCTTGACGTGCATAATTATTTAACTTGTATAGCTACATGACAACGTAAAATACATATACAAATGCAATGAGGTTTATTCTCAATACAAGCACTGTGTAGAAATGACAAAGTAACTGTACAATTTAGAACAACATAGCCAAAATGGAATTTATTTTTAATCTAATTGATCATCTTGGATAAATCGGCTAAAAGCTGACCGTTTCCTTGACAATATTCAATGATTCTTGCATTAGTTAATACACTGCAAGCCTATTATGTATGCTCAACGAGCTGTGCCACGTAAGTTTTCCTGGGGTCCTGAGTGGTGGTAATCTACCCGTTTCTTCCCTAGTGGATTTCTATGATAGGAATTAAAAAAACATTAATTATGGAAACCGCAGCCAGCTTTTGCCTGGAGGGTCCCCTGACATATACAAGATTCCTTTTTCTGCCGTTCAACAACATTGTGTGCTGGATAAAGAAACGTATACCTTGAGACCTGCACGAGCAGTTTCTGGATAGGCAGTGCTGTATGGTGTGTTTAACATGCTATGTACACAATAATAGTTCACGTGCCGGATGCTGAATTATGGTAGTAAAATAAAACGGATTGTATGAAGCAGTGATTATTATAAGAGATTCATGTTGCCAAAAAGTTATCAAATGTTATTGGCATAGTTCTATTTGCGATATGACCACTTTTAATTTGGTTTAGAAATTCTGAGGCGTTCCCAAATTTATCTTTTCCTTTTTTTATGATGTGAGCTCTGCCCTAACCCTATTGTTGACATTTTCAATATTGAGAGAATAGTGGGACCGTTGGCTCTTAGTTTTATTCAATCAATAGCATTTTACAGAAGGCTTAATTTCTTATGAGTTTAGTCCATATAACTTGGTATGATCAAAAAAAGTTTCACTAAAAGAAGCACTCTGTGTCCTTTAAGTCCCTATTAGAAAGAGACCCCATCAAGGCCCTCTTAGAGGTTACAATAGTGGAGTGTAATGTGCCCTGGAGGGGGTCGCATTAACTGAGGTGCTATCAATGTTTTACACTGTCTTGTAAGAGCCTCACTTTGTTAGAGACACCCTTCTTTAAGGACCATAACCCATTTCCAACCCATTCATAATTAAACAAAGCCCATGTAACTCATATCTACAGTCAGGTCCAGAAATATTGGGACATCGACACAATTCTAACATCTTTGGCTCTATACACCACCACAATGGAGTTGGAATGAAACAAACACAATGTGCTTTAACTGCAGACTGTCAGCTTTAATTTGAGGGTATGAAAACCATTGGTGTAAACCATTGGTGAGCCTCAAAAACAGGAAGACCAGATTAGAGTTTGCCAAACAAACAGCAGTTTGCAGATGTGCCTCCCACTTGTTAAGGGACCAAAGGTAACGGGACAGAATAATAATCATAAATCAAACTTTCCCTTCTTAATACTTGGTTGCAAATCCTTTGCAGTCAATCACAGCCTAAAGTCTGGAAAGCAAACATATCACCAGACACTGGGTTTCATCCCTGGTGATGCTCTGCCAGGCCTCTACTACAACTGTCTTCAGTTCCTGCTTGTTCTTGGGGCATTTTCCCTTCAGTTTTGTCTTCAGAAAGTGAAATGCATGCTCAATGGGATTCAGGTCAGGTGATTGACTTGGCCATTGCATAACATTCCACTTCTGTCCCTTCAAAAACTCTTTGGTTGCTTTTGCAGTATGCTTTGGGTCATTGTCCATCTGCACTGAGAAGCGCCGTCCAATGAGTTCTGCAGCATTTGACTGAATGTGAGCAGATAATATTGCCCGAAACACTTCAGAATTCATCCTGCTGCTTTTGTCAGCAGTCACATCAATAAATACAAGAAAACCAGTTCCATTGGCAGCCATACATGCCCACGCTATGACACTACCACCACCATGCTTCACTGATGAGGTGGTATGCTTAGGATCATGAGCAGTTCCTTTCCTTCTCCATACTCTTGGTTTACAATGGTTTACATCTTGTGGTGAACCCTCTGTATTTACTCTGGTGAAGTCTTCTCTTGATTGTTGACTTTGACACACAAACACCTACCTCCTGGAGAGTGTTCTTGATCTGGCCAACTGTTGTGAAGGGTGTTTTCTTCACCAGGGAAAGAATTCTTCGGTCATCCACCACAGTTGTTTTCCGTGGTCTCCCGGGTCTTTTGGTGTTGCTGAGCTCACCGGTGCGTTCCTTCTTTTTCAGAATGTTGGAAACAGTTGTTTTGGCCACGCCTAATGTTCTTGCTATCTCTCTGATGGGTTTGTTTTGTTTCTTCAGCCCAATGATGGCTTGCTTCACTGATAGTGACAGCTCTTTGGATCTCATCTCGAGAGTTGACAACAACAGATTCCAAATGCAAATAGCACACTTGAAATAAACTCTGGGCCTTTTATCTGCACATTGTAATTGGGGTAATGAGGGAATATCACACACCTGGCCATGGAACCGCTGAGAAGCCGATTGTCCCATTACCTTTGGTCCCTTAACAAGTGGGAGGCACATCTGCAAACTGCTGTAAATCCTACACCGTTCACCTGAGTTGCATGTACATACCCTCAAATTAAAGCTGACAGTCTGCGATTAAAGCGCATTGTGTTTGTTTCATTCCAACTCTATTGTGGTGGTGTAGAGCCAAAGATGTTAGAATTGTGTCGCTGTCCCAATATTTCTGGACCTGACTATATATATATATATATGTCTGATAGGTCACTTGCAGTACACTGCCTACAAATACTTTCACTCTCAAGCAGTTCTCCATATACTATAGGGATGCCTGAGACTGATAGGAGTTGTAGACAGCGTGCTGTAAGTGTCAGACAATTATTGCAGCTGCTTCGAAGTTCCACAAAAATAAAACTCCGTTCCGGGGCGGACTGACAACTAATGGGGCCCCCGGGCAATTGGAGATCATGGGGGCCCCCTTGTGCCACACCCATACAAAACCCCACCCATACAACACAACATCCACATGTACAATAGTGTACCAAAGAATTTTTTACCTCATTAAAATACTCTTTTTGAAAATTGTGTAAAAAAATAAATAAATAAAAATATCCATTTGGACCACGCAGCGAATTGGGGAATCCATTGCGCCCCCTCCAGACTAACAGATGGCCATCGTTCTGCTGCAGCAGCCATCACCAACTCATTACAGCTAAGCCTGTACCACGGCACAGACTGTCCCTATGGCAAACGAAGGAAACTGCCAATCACTTTAAAAGATACTGCACAATACTGACACACTGCACATTACAGAGCTCCACAGCAATAAAACACAGTAATGTGCAGTGTGTATGAGCATATCACAGAGCTCCACAGCCTTTTAGACAACCAGTCCAATCCCATTCTTCATTATACCCCCCCCCATGCCCCCCTGCATTCTTTTTACGCAGGTTTGTTTTTAAGCAGGTCCCCTTTTTTATTTTTAGGCAGGTCCCGTTTTTTGCTTCTAGGCAAGTCCCCCTTTTTGTTTCTAGGCAGGTCTCCTCGATCGCCACTCACCAGATCGGGCCTCGGCTGCTCCTTCAGGCTGGCTCCGCTATCGTCCTCCATGCTGTTGCCTCCTCTTCTGTTAAACAAATTTAAGAGATAAGTATATCGGATTTCACCATAGCAATGTGAATGATGTCTCCCACACGTTGTTCAGTTTGCACCCTTCCATATGTAAGTAATAGTCCTCTCCTCTAGGCATCCCTAAATCAGACCTTTACCTGATGGCCACGTTATGGTTGTGCTGGATGTCTATTACAGACTGGTGGTGCAGAGTAATGAATTGCGTAATCCCTGGGTATTCCAGGAGTCCTGAATGGTACTGTAAAAGGAAGCTGTTGAGGACCCTTCAGTTGTCCAGCTCCAGGGAATGCCTGATGTGCTTCTCTGCACTACTAGATTCAGAGTGCACAGCCTGCAATTCAAAGTCTGGCTGCTCAATCAGCAAAGTGTCTAAAAGGAAAAAAAGGTCTAAATTGGGGAGACTCAGAGGAGAGGACTAGGAGTTAGGGGGGGATAGATCATTGACATTGGAGAGGCTAGGTAAAAGGGATATACATTGAGGAGCTTGATAGTAAGGAACTGTATACTTCTAGTGCCCAATTCTGTACTAAATCTATTCTATATACTACCAGAAGCAGCTTCATCTCTCACCTCGCCAGTCATCCAGCTGCTCCTACACTCGAGGCCCCACAGCCAGCCGAGAGACGTGAGGCACGTGCTACCGCCAGCACCAACATGTGCCAGCGCACGTCTTCCACGTCGTCTGCTGGCGTCAAGGAGGAGTCAGTAGGAGGAGATGAATGCGGCTCCTTCGCATTGTAAACGAGGATCGCGGGCGACGGAGGCAGGTCGTGGCTGGTGTGTGCGAGTAACTAAATTGCGGTAGACACTGATTTCTTGCTTCAGTGGTCAGGGCTGGCTGTGCCCTAGGCGATCACCTATAGCGGCAGCGCCAACCCTGCCGGCGGGGCCCACTGAACCCACCAGCCAATGCCTGCCTAAACTGGGCCCCTACCAACCCACGGGCCCTCGGGCAGTGCCCGAGTGCCAACAGGTCAGCAGGGTCCTGACTCCGTTATGTGCTTTGTATATGCGCTCATCACAGAGCTCCACATCAATAAAACTTGTAATGTGCAGTGTGTATGAGCCCAGCACAGAATCCACATCAATAAAACTCACAGAAATGTGCAGTGTGTATCGCAGAACTTCACAGCATTTACACTCATATACACCGCACATTACTGTGAGTTTCTCACCGAGTCCACATATCCGCATACCACGCCACACAGTCACTCATCTGTGCACACACACACAGGGTTATTCAGAGAAAGGTGAAACTCTGGAGAAGTGAAAATTCTAGGTCATAATGGCTGATTTGGAGAGTGAGATAAATGTGCGAATTTTTCTGAATTGGCTATTTTGACCTAGAATTTTCCCCTTTCTTTGAATAACCCTGACACATACATACACACACCCTGAACAGGGTTGCCGAGGCCCAAGTGGCTGGCTACCGGGTCTAGTTGAGGTACCCCTGTGACCCCCATCACCTAAAGCGCCCCCCGTCCCCGTAATACGATACTGGTCATGATATTTGAGTTGCAACATAAGTCCAGTAATGTAGATGCAAAATAATAGTGTTGCAGTTTCTTTTAATAACATTTTAATTGTATTAACAAGAATTTGTCGTTTACAACCGTTCAGGAAAGCTCATCACTACTAATTCTTGTTAGTCCAATAAAAGCGGTATTAAAAGAAACTGCAATACTATTAGGATCTAGAACATGAACATATTTAGTTAAGCATTTTCAACTTTGTGCACATTCTTTTATCTGTAGTGCTAGAACAGTCTGCAATGGCCTATCTTTATGGGCCACAGAAATCAATGGTAGGTGTTTATACTGTATGGGTATGAAGCCCAGAATTGGTTTGAGTTCTTCACACACACCAGAACAAAATGCCATGATTAAATAATCAAAGTCTGCTCAGATGTTATTGTATAACCTTATTCCTGAGATTAATGATATGAAAATAAAAGCTGAAATTTTGCTATGTGTGAGATTTCAAAGCATTTATAAGCACCTGGAATAATGTAAGTGCTAAAAGCTTATAGCACCAGCGAATCAACATGTAAGTGATTTATAAGGGAGCATTTAATTGTGGTTATGACTCACTGTGCATAATGTTTACATTTTTTGTCCTAAATCTTGACTCTGAGTAACTTCATCCTGGAAAATATCTCTAGCATAAGTACACGCTTCATTTTAGCCCCCCCCTGCATTCTATTTCCCTCATTTCATTATGCTTCCAATTCACAGACCCCCAGATCAGAGATTTAAGCCTCAAACAAGACTCTACTGACGTGACTCTGATACCACTCCTTGCACTAAATAAACCTTGCTGCCAGCACAACTTTGGGCTCCACCTGCATTCAGACATGTACTCATGTCCATCACTCCACCTATCTGCTACTACCTCAAAAAAGGCTCTACAACCTCTCCAAATACAAGACCAAATTTCTGACATTTTTTCTGGTAATTTTCATCCCAACTATATATATTTGATCATCTTTGTGGGCCACTTTGGTCCAGTGAGCTTGAAGTAACCATCAGGAAATGCAATCAGCACTCCTGTATTACATGCTAAATAAACTGGCAAGCCATGGTGACAAATAAGCACGAATGCACACCGATTCATACTTCTAAACACAATATTATCCCAAATGCACCATTATTACACAAAGTTGAGCAAGGGATAGAGGTATGTAGGGGTATCCTAGCAGAGGTAAAAGAGGAGTGTGCAGCTTCTCTACCGCGTACATGGGTTAGATTCTGAGTCCGGTGTAAACTTCTAAGAATCTGTGGAGTTGCTAAGTTTAACAGAGTTCTGGTTAACCGTTACACTAGACTCGGTCCTATTCCAACCCTGGTGTAAACATAACCAGAACTGTTGTAAAATCCCCAGAGCAATTAAAGTCAATGGAGTTGCTAGGTTTACAACAGCTCTGTTAGGTTTAAACCAGTGTTGGAATAGAGCCCATTGTTTAGAAAGTCCACTTATCCAGTACCAGAATAATTATACTCCTTCTGAAAATGGAGTGAGATATCATCGCAATGTGTGCTGTTAGATTGGACCTGCCGGACGTCCGCTTATATTATTTTGTGACTCAGTTGACCAGGATCCTTGACTGGATGGATCCGAACCCTACGCGCAAATGGCTTGATCTGGAAACTCATCTCGTGAACAGTCCTTTTTAGGCCTTGCCCATGTTACTTCCGGATCAAATGTCACCCTTGTGTTGGCCAGTACTCACGATAGCAAATACCATCCGCGTGTGGCACACCCTTAGAATCCGATATTCTCTGTCGTCTTTCCCAGCACCATTGCTGCCGATCACACACAACCCGGCGTTCCCAGTGGGAGTTCGCCCTACTTTACGTATGCGATTCACATCTCATCCGGGATTACTTGCCACACATGTGCTAGACAATGGGCAGTTTAAACAGATCCCCACGTCTGAGGAGGGTTATCCACCTTCCCTTCTGGACAGATTTAATTTTACGCAAATACGTCATTTTCTATTATCGATTCCCAATGGTACTAATCTTACCAGACCGTTGACGCTCTTTGAGAAATTTTTGTTGATATTACATATAAGTGTCTATTCTTGTCGCCATCTTGTTTTCTATGTACATTTTACAAGCGGGGATTTTGCTCCGTTTTGTTGTCTACCTGTATGCTATGTCGCAATTCTTCACAATAAACTTTTTGCAATGTGTGCTGTTAGGTCTACATTGATTTCCTATCTGGTCACCAACCTAGAAGCAGTTCAGTAGATCTGTATGTGAAAAGAACACCAAATTAGACATATACGTTTGTACACTTAAGTTGCCAGGTGGCATCCATTTTTTTCCTGCTTTAACTTTTACATTAAAACTTTCTAGAATAATGAACCAGTGGATGTCTATGAGTCCCATCCAGAATGATGATTGATATATGTTTAGAAATTAATTGCTGAGTTTCAACAGTGTGGCTGGATACAGAGGGCACTCATGGATTTTCTTTCTAAATGACTGTCAGCATCTTTTCTCAATAAACACGAATGTCTGTTCCTAGCAGGCAGCTTTATTCTGTTTCATGTGCAAAGTGGTTGATGGAGATTACCTGTATTTGAAAAGTCTGGGAAAATAAGACATTTCATGATAAAAAAGCTTTATGGTTATTATCCTTTCAGGTAAGAAGGCTACAATTATTGTACTGCAAGTCACTGCTCTAAGTAACTATTTCTGTTCATTTTATTAAAAACCTTCAAATCCATTTTTATTTATATATTTTCTTTTACTAAACTATTAGCATAAATATGAGCTAGTTTCCATGTTATTAGTGCTGCACTTGTGAATTGTGTAGTATTGTTTTCTATATTTATTGTCATTTTACAAATGTGGGCTATATTATTGGCTTCCATTACCAAGATTTACCTTTGTTATTTATGCACTGTAGATTCCTAACATCAAAATATCTGGCACTATTGTGCTTAGCCTCGAAATGTCAAATTGTTAACAAAAATAAAATCTAAAATGTCAATGCA
The DNA here is from genome assembly GCA_009667805.1 of Leptobrachium leishanense. NCBI lineage: Eukaryota > Metazoa > Chordata > Amphibia > Anura > Megophryidae > Leptobrachium > Leptobrachium leishanense. Next base: position 192,245,306 of record CM019065.1, read on the forward strand.
TAAAAACTGGTACCACCAGTTTTTCAAAACGATGTGCAAAGTAAAACACAACAAGAAAAAAAGATGTCATGTGCACTGGATTCTATAGAATTCCATGGAATTATATAGAAACGAGCGCAGATTACATCTTTTTTTCTTGTTATATTTTATACATGAACTGGGTTGTTACTCCTGGCTTTTGCAGCTGCTCTGAGTACAGGCGCGACGCCATTTTTTCCTGTATGGCTGTGCAAAGTAAAAAAACTAAATTCTGGGCATGGTGGTGGTGTATCCAGAATGTCTTAGTAGATGTGCATATACTGTCAGGGATCCTCTGTCCCCTCTGATCTCTTGCACAATTGCCTTTTCATTAGTATTGTTTAATTCAAAAGTGTAGCCAGAGACCCTCAAACTCCCCTCCGATCTGGCATGTCATCTGCAAACCCATTGGAGTAGTTTCCTCCAGTTATTTGCTGCAACCTTAGTAGTGTCTATAATACTAACATTATTGCTTATATATATATATATATATATGTGTGTGTGTGTAATTTCTCACTCATCTGTGCTAATTTGTAGGAGTCATTGCTGAGCTTTCAGATTTCCTGTTGCCTGAATGCTTCAGTTAGTTCCTTGTAAACTCTACTGGTTATGAATCCTGGTTAGTGAATTGAAAAACTGTTTTGTTTTTTTTGTTCTTCAAAAGGCTACAGCATTCTTTGCACTTCAACCTACAATTGACTTTACTTAAATATTGCTTTACTAACTATTTTTATTCTATCAACCATTATGCTTTATTAACCCCCCTGACGGCATTCGTTAGTGTGGCTCGGGGTTAACTTTCTTTACCGAAAGCGGTAACCCCAACCCACACTTGGGCTGTATACATACCTGTCCTGCGTTCCCTCGCTAACCTCCGCAATCGCATTCTCCTCCGGCGATCGCGGCATTTTGCTTCCTGTTCTCGTGAAGACATCCGGTCACAAGAAAACTCACTTCAGTCGTTCTGACCTGCATGGCCGATTGCGCAAAACTGAAACCATTGTTTATATATATATATTTCAATTGCAGCACAGAAACAAACCGTGAACAGTATCACGGTAATACATAAAAATAGTCGAAACTGACTGGAGTGGTGCCAAATAGGGTACGGGGGTCAACAGTCCCTCCGGATATCGCTTAGGGTTAGGGTGTAAGCGTTCAGTGAGACAGGGCCAGGGTAGAACACGTGGGGCTTCCACCTACAGGATCAGAAGGAGTTGCAGCAGGAGTAGGATCAGTGGAGGCCAGGAATTGGGATAACATGGGATCAGAGGGTGCGTTGGGGACTGGTGGGGAACCTCTCAGCATTTGTAGGGAATACCAGGGGGCGCAAAAAAAGTGTGACGCTTTTGTGTCGTCGGGGAGGACCGCAATTAGGGGTGACCAGTTCGGAAAAAACTTCATGGTCCGGTTCTCCTGGTGCAAGGAGGTTTCTACCCAATCATACACCATGCAAAAGGTGGGGAGAGTGAGGGAGATCCATTGCAAGAGAATGGCCTTTTTACCTGTGGCCGCCAACATAGCTAGCCAAATCTGATGACATTTGGGTAGGGGGTGGGAAGGTGTAGAAGTGAGGATGTTGAAAATGGCCGATTCAGGAGTGTTAGGGGCCGTGATTTCAAGGACCGTGGAGCAGAACCTATGGACAGTCCCAAAATAGCTGAATGCAGGGGCACAACCACAGACAGTGCCAGAGGTCAGCAGGGGAGTGCCCACATTTTAGACTTGCCGCGGTGGGTGATAGCCGAGCATTGGCACCATTGGTTATTTTTAAGCGAAAAACTCTACCAAAAAATGCTAAATTTTCATCTGGTGTTGTTGTTAGAGCGCAACCAAAAGGCTGGATGGACGAACATCGAATTTGATTCTGGCTTGATAAGGTTTGGTGCCATTGACCTTGGCACCTTGGCAGTCTGCTCCACAAGAGTGCATTACTGGTGTGGTACAATTTTAATGCACATCTTAAAGACTGCATCAAATCCGCTGTCTGTAATGCGTGCACTGACATTGCTCTTATTCCTGGTGGATTGACATTACAACTTTAACCGCTGGATGTTTGTCTAAACAAGCCATTTAAAGACAGAGTTCGCCAGATGTGGGCTGATTGGATGTGCTCTGATGCAGTAACAACAACCAAGTCTGGCCTGCCTCAGAGACCAGATATCACTGTTGCTTGTCATTGTTAAAGATGCCTGGGAATCGATGCCGTCATAAATAATCCATAAATGCTTCCGTAAATGTGGCTTAAGCAACGCTATGGATGGTACTGACGATGATGCCATCTATGAAAATTATGCAAATTTGGAGGATGAAACAGATGATACTGTTGATCCTTATCTGGATATGGCAGAATCTCAAGATTACATAATTGCAATATTTGAAGAAGAGGATTCTGACACTGACTTTGAAGTATTTTAATTGTTTACTGGTACGGTAAAACACCGTACTTAAATACTGTACGTTAGAGTTGCCGTAATTTTCTTTTGATTACGTTACTGTTTTTGTTATGTAATAAGAATTGTGTTTTCATTCTTGTTTACTGGTACTTGAAAATGAAAATAGCAAAAAAAAAAAGCAAGCTTTTAAGAGACTTTTGTAATTTTCTTGAATATTTTATACTTTTATAATTTTGCTTCTAGTGCTATATTGGAGTCTTGAGTAATATTCTCATTTCCGTAATGAATCTCTACCCATCGCATTAGATTCAGGTCGCGTTATACTCAGGGGCGGATCCAGGGGGGGGGGCAACGGGGCAATTGCCCCCCCCGAGATTTGAGCCGGGGACCCAGATGCCGCCGGCAGCGCAGGAGCGCCTGCCCGGTCCTGAAGAGTGCGTCCTTGTAAAGGGGATGCGGCTGCGTGCAGGCGCAGCCGGTCACGTGGTCCGGCTAATCAGGTGGTACTGAGTCTCTGTACCACCTGACTGGCCGGACCGCGTGACCTGCGCACGCACGCAGCCGCCTCCCCTTTACTAGGACGCACTCTTCAGGACCGGGCAGGCGCTCTTGCGCTGCCCGGCGGCATCTGGGTCCCCTGAACACCGGAGCTGGAGCCTGGAGCAATATCCAGGTGAGAGCTGGGCAAATCCATGAGCTGGGGGTAAATCCATGAGCTGGGCAAATCCATGAGCAGGGGGCAAATCCATGAGCTGGGCAAATCCATGACCGGGGTAAATCCATGAGCTGGGCAAATCCATGAGCTGGGGGTAAATCCATGAGCTGGGCAAATCCATGAGCAGGGGGCAAATCCATGAGCTGGGCAAATCCATGAGCTGGGCAAATCCATGAGCTGGGGGTAAATCCATGAGCTGGGCAAATCCATGAGCGGGGGTAAATCCATGAGCTGGGCAAATCCATGAGCTGGGGGCAAATCCATGAGCAGGGGGCAAATCCATGAGCTGGGGGTAAATCCACGAGCTGGGGGTAAATCCACGAGCTGGGGGCAAATCCACGAGCTGGGGGCAAATCCACGAGCTGGGGGCAAATCACGAGCTGGGGGCAAATCCACGAGCTGGGGGCAAATCCACGAGCTGGGGGCAAATCCACGAGCAGGGGGCAAATCCACGAGCAGGGGGCAAATCCATGACCTGGGGGCAAATCCATGACCTGGGGGCAAATCCATGAGCTGGGGGCAAATCCATGAGCAGGGGGCAAATCCATGAGTTGGGGCAAAATCCATGAGCAGGGGGCAAATCCATGAGCAGGGGGCAAATCCATGAGCAGGGGGCAAATCCATGACCTGGGGGCAAATCCATGACCTGGGGGCAAATCCATGAGCTGGGCAAATCCATGAGCTGGGGGCAAATCCATGAGCTGGGGGCAAATCCATGAGCTGGGCAAATCCATGAGCTGGGCAAATCCATGACCTGGGGGCAAATCCATGAGCTGGGGGCAAATCCATGAGCTGGGGGCAAATCCATGAGCGGGGGTAAATCCATGAGCTGGGGCAAATCCATGAGCTGGGGGCAAATCCATGTGTGAGCTGGGGGCTCTCTGCTCCTCTAGATTGTAAACTCCTGGGTGCCCTCTGCTCCTCTAGATTGTAAACTCCTGGGTGCCCTCTGCTCCTCTTAGAATTGTAAGCCCTGGGTGCCCTCTGCTCCTCTAGATTGTAAACTCCTGGGTGCCCTCTGCTCCTCTAGATTGTAAGCTCCTGGTGCCCTCTGCTCCTCTAGATTGTAAACTCCTGGGTGCCCTCTGCTCCTCTAGATTGTAAGCTCCTGGGTGCCCTCTGCTTTTCTAGATTGTAAACTCCTGTGAAGCCGGGCCCTCTGCTCCTCTAGATTGTAAGCTCCTATGAGCCGGGCCCTCTGCTCTCTAGATTGTAAGCTCCTGTGAGCCGGGCCCTCTGTAAATTCTCGTGAGTCGGACTCTCTGCTAAAACACCTTATTTTCTGTCAGTGCCCCTCCCGAGACTAGTCTCTGGATCCGCCCCTGGTTATACTCGATTATCTACGTGGGGCAACTAGTGGCGAGTAACTCTTAAGGCCTGGCTAGTAGCTTGGGACTTGAAAATTTGAGCCCTGATCTACGGTAAGTAAAAAGGCAGGATTGCATGAAGATTCTGATGCGCATTCTCTTTTTATTCAAGTAAAAATAGAAGTATTATACTTAAGGAAGGGCAATATTTCAATAGACTCATCTGGTTTTTTTTTTTTCCCTTTATGTACCTCTTAGACAAATCACCCTTTTGAAAGTAGCTTATACAGTTATAAGAGAAATCCAATATAAGGTTCCTGTTCATTGCAGCGTAGAAAATTCTCCATATATCAGGTAACTGACTTATTTGTGGTTGACGTGCAATAATAACATGCTTACTACTATTCAGCTTACCTTAACATTTCTTTCACATTTTACACCTTTTTAAAACCTGGAACGCCAGATTCTATTTGTGTTTTGTTGAGGAAGAAAAAAAGAAATGCGTCAATGCTTAGAAAATAAAGGGTTATATTACCAAAATCATAAAGCTTTGAATTGAGAAGTTGGTGGAGGAGATTGGTGCAAGAGGGAATATAAGCAATTTAATAAAGATAGGGCTGGGAATTGGTAGAAAAATACAATTCTGTTATGCTTACTTGAAGAATCTTAGTGTATTCTGTCTAACAGCCTTTCCATTTTTAATTCCAACGCCAACCTAGAGAGTTCTTTTCTATGTATTCTCATTTGAGCATTCACAGTATTCTTGACCCCCCCCCCGAACCTCAAGAATCAATTACTGTGTGATCTTTGTGTGTTATTCCAGGAATACTGTCTTAAAGCCCATGAGCTATTGAACAACATAGATCTTGATTAACAATTTATAAGGGATATCTGGTTTATTTTTAATTACGAGATTTCCATCCTCTGCTATGAGAAGCTTGAGAATCCATGATGTATAATAATCTGTAGGTGTGTTGTAATCCTAACTGTACCTGACCTTAAGCATGGACCTTGTACAAAAACTAGGCATATTGCTATAATACTGATGTCCAGTTGTATTTGCTCTTGATTACTACATGCAAAGATTTAAACAAATAAAATACAAAGCTGAGACAACAACCTCTTTGGTAAACGTCCTGTGCACTGATTTCAAAAGGAATTGGGAATGTTGTTTTAATTGGAGAATAATCCAGGCTTTTTAATCCATATTTTTTCTACAGACAGGTTCCTGCTAATATCTCATTGCTTGAGAATGATTCCGTCTGAAATAGAGCTGTGAAGCATACATTGAAGTTATTGGACTGTTTCTGAGTTATTACTTAATCACTTTGTAAGCCAGTTTACTGCAGCCTTGATTCTTAATTATGTTTCTTTCTGGAAAGTAATTTAAAGTCGTTCAGGTTCAATCCTTATTAAATAGTTGGCAGTGTCTCAACGTATCCCTTCACTGTGTAAGAGCATTGGCTTGATATCTCGGATATGCATGATTAGAAACTGCATTTCAACAAGAGTTTGAGACTATTTCTAGTCATCACTTTATTGTGATAAGTGTTTCAAACTCCGGTTGGTAATCAAGGACATTATTCATCCTCTCTCAATAATTTACACAAATGATTACTTGCACTCGTAAAGACTGTAATTAAATTATTTATTAAAGTCTAAACAATTATTTCAATATGTACAATACCGAATTTTTGTCATATCATGAAAGAAGCGGTTAGGTTTTGCAATTGCCGTCGCAATAACATATCGCAACCCTAATTAATAAATCACTGGCGACTGGATACATACCCAAGCTCTGGAAGACTGCGATAGTGGTACCTATCCATAAAAGTGGTGACAATAATTTGGTAGCCAACTATATCATTGCTCCCTGTTATTTCAAAATTTTTGGAAAAAATGGGTCTACACGCAGATCAATCAGGCTTTCATCCAAATCATTCAACTACAACTGCCCTTTTAAAAGTTTGCAATGATATTTGAGCTGGCATGGAACAAGGAAACCTAACTGGAACCATCTTCCTTGATTTTGCCGAGGCCTTTGACACCGTTGACATTGACATCCTATTACAAAAATTTATAAACTAAGGTATTGGTGATCACGCGCTAACCTGTTTTTAATCATATGTATTGGATCAATCGCAATAGGTGTCCATTTCTGACAGCGCTTCCCTTCCTCTCCTGGTTACGTGCAGTGTACCCCAAGGTACGATACTCAGCCCCCTGCTATTCACAATATTCATAAATTATCTACCTAACGGCTTCAAATTTTGACTGTATGCAGTCAACACCATAATCTAAACCAGCAAACCAAATCCCCTGCAGCTGGAGGCAGTGCTGAAAGAACAATTCAGAGGTAGAAAAGTGGATCACAGATGACAAACTTTTTCTAAATACTGACAAAACTGTCAAAATGCTCTTTGGAACAGCACCTAAGCTACACAAAGTACAGCCTTCCCATTTATGCGTCAGAACAAAATCAAACGGCACGCTGACCTGTCACTTCTCTCAAATATCTAGGTATGTGGTTACACCCAAATCTACAGTTGTGTTCAAAATTATTCAACCCCCAATCCTGTAAAGGGTTTTAGGGAATTTAGTGTACATTTGTAATTGTATTCAGAATGAAATCCTACAAGGACTTTTTAAAGAACCATATGCAACTAAAATGACATCAATTGGTTTTGTAATACAGTAGTAAATGTTTCTTTTGTGAATTCTTCATTGACACAATTATTCAACCCCTTAAAGACTACCACTCTGAAGAATAGAGGTTCACTCAAGTGTTTTCAATCAGGTATTGAAAACACCTGTGGATGTCACGGAGCAGCAATAAAGCATAATAAGCACCAATTAGGCAGCTTTAAAATGACTGTGATACTCAGCTCCTTCTAGACATTTACTGGTGTGGTTACAAACATGGTGAAGTCAAGAGAAGAGAAGAGGTGAAGAGTAATCACAGGAAGGGCAATGGCTATAAGAAGATTGCAAAGATGTTAAACATACCAAGAGAGACCATAGGAAGCATCATTCGCAAATTCAAGGCAAAGGGCACTGTTGAAACGCTACCTGGTCGTGGCAGAAAGAAGATGCTGACTTCGACTGCTGTGCGCTACCTGAAGCGTAGAGTGGAGAAAAGTCCCCGTGTGACTGCTGAGGAACTGAGAAAAGATTTGTCAGATGTGGGTACTGAAGTTTCAGCTCAGACAATACGGCGCACACTGCGTAATGAAGGCCTCCATGCCAGAACTCCCATGCTGTCTCCAAAGAATAAGAAGAGTCGACTGCAGTATGCCAAAAGTCATGTGGACAAACCATAGAAGTTTTGGGATGGTGTTCTGTGGACTGATGAAACAAAATTAGAACTGTTTGGGCCCATGGATCAACGCTATGTTTGGAGGAGGAAGAACAAGGCCTATGAAGATAAGAACACCTTGACTACTGTGAAGCATGGCGGGGGGTCAATCATGCTTACGAGCTGATTTGCTTCTGCAGGGACAGGGAAGCTTCAACGTGTGCAAGGTACCATGAATTCTCTTCAGTACCAGGAGATATTGGATGACAATGTGATGCAGTCCGTCACAAACCTGAGGCTTGGGAGACGTTGGACCTTTCAACAGGACAATGATCCCAAGCATACCTCCAAGTCCACTAGAGCATGGTTGCAGATTAAAGGCTGGAACATTTTGGAGTGGCCATCGCAGTCACCTGACTTAAATCCGATTGAGAACCTCTGGTGGGACTTAAAGAAAGCAGTTGCAGTGCGCAAGCCTAAGAATGTGACTGAACTGGAGGCTTTTGCCCATGACGAATGGGCGAAGATACCCGTAGATCACTGCAAGACACTTGTGTGAAGCTATGCTTCACGTTTAAAAGCTGTTATAACTGTAAAAGGATGTTGTACGAAGTACTAAGATTGAATGTCACTTGGGGGTTGAATAAAACTGATAATGATGTGAGCACAGAAAAGACATTTGTGGTTATTTCATTTTAAATGTTATGTTATATTTGTCTGACCTACACGTGCCTCTTTGATTTTGATCATTCAGTCAACTTGCTTTCAATTAAATCAATGTCAAACTGGCCAAAACACTCAATTTCAGTGGGGGTTGAATAATTTTGAACTGTATTCTTTTGGCTCCCACATCGAAAAACTTTCTTCTAAACTTTACTCCAAGCTAGGTGCCCTGTACAGAAACAAATCCTGCCTGAGCCCCGCGGTAAGAAAGCAGATTGTACAACAAATGCTTATGCCGGCTATTGAATATGGAGATGTAGTGTATGCAGCTGCCCCTGCAAGCACACCAGCATAAACTTACTACATTGTATAAATCATTCTGCCACTTTGTGCTACAATGTAACTACTAGACATGTGCATTCGTTTTAGTACTAAAACGATTTAGTCCGAATTTTGGGATAATTTAGTTTTAGTATGACTCGAGATACGAAACTGCTCAGTACAAAAAACGAAAGAAACTAAAATAAAATGCACTACATTTTAGTTTCAGTCTTTTTTGTGATATTACATTGAGTGAAAGAGACCAGTAATGAAGAGTGCAACAGTAACCAGTAACTGACTGTAACAGCGCTCAGAGTTTCAGTAAAACAAGGAAATAATATTGTTCTAACCTCTTATATATAAAAATATGATTTACTAGTTTTACGGAAACTCTGAGCGCTGTGATGAGCAGCAGTCAGTTACTGTAACAGCTTTGCCTGACACATTGTGCTGAGAGTGAGAGATACTGTAACAAGCAGCGATCTCAGCCCTCTGAGGAGCCACTACAATAGTAATTGTAGCCACTGATTTTTGGATGAAGGAAATTAGTTTTCATACTAAAGAACTGAAAACAAATTTCTTTAGCAACTAAATAAATTGCATTTTAGGACTAATCCATTAGTTCAAAACGAAATTTTGTGCTGTGCACATGTCTAGTAACTACATGACCCAGGATTGTGACATGCTAAAATAGCTAAACTGGTCATCGCTGGAATCCAGAAGCACCCTTCACCTTTCCAACCTGGTGTTTAAGAGATTTTCTGGGAAGCTACCACCCTACCTGAATAGATGGCTTCTCCCAGCAGTTCCCTCATCTTATAACCTCCGATCCAGAACCTGTACCTTACTTGCAATACCACAATATGAAAAGAAAATGGCTGGGTCCTCATTTTCCTACAGAGCACCACAATTATGGAATAACCTCCCAGACGCCATCAAATCTTCCCCCAGTCTAAAGTCACTTAAGAGATCTCTATTAATATACTTTGATACAGAATGCACCTGTAAACATGTAACATGCTGAGTATATTTCTTATGTATTTATTTTCTGTGTTAATCTGTATATTTGTGTTTTAATATCTTGCATTTTAAAACTTTGAATTTTTACAGTAGGGTACAGAAATAAAATGTTCTTGAACCTAGAACATACCTGAAAAGGAGAGAAATCTCAATGTGTCCTTCCTGGTAAAATATTTTCTAGACCTTTTTTATTTATAATTTTTTTCTTTATATGGGTGCTATGTCTGTTGGATCAAGTTGGTGGTTTAGAATTCTCCTTCCATCACATAATAGTAATAATAATGCTGTTGACAAACTATGAATTTAATTATTGAATGAATTCTTAAAGCACCTTGTGACTAGGGATGAGCCGAACACCCCCGTGTTCGGTTCGCATTCGAACTCGAACAATTTCAAAAGTTCGAGTTCGAACTCTAACTCGAACCGAACTCAATGCAAGTCAATGGGACTCAAAAGTTCGATTTTTAGAGTGCCCTCCAAGAGGGCATATATGCTAGATATTTGCCATAAAAGGTGTATGGGGGTCCGGGTAGTGCCCTGGGGGACAGGAAACAAGGACAAAAAGTTAAAAAAAAAGACGTTTTTAAAGGAACAGGGAGTTTTCCATGAAATAAGGGTGAAAAATTCCTTCAAATATCATGCCTAGGAGGTCCCCATAACCTGCCCGTGAAGTGGCGGATTTGTAGGATGTATAGAAACATTGCCATCAGAGACCCACACACGACACCTAGCCACCCTTAAGGGGTTAAAATGCACAGGGACTGGCTACTATCCTGTTAGATGAGGGAATGTATTAGGCCCGTTCACAATGTGCGATTTATCGTGCGGATTTTGCCACGACGTTGCACGGTGTAGCTTCTCCAATGCATTTCAATGGAGCTGTTCACATCTTGCTGCGTGATGTCACGCGTCACGGTTGCATGTTGCTGGTACATGACCCTTTTTTTGAGATTTGCTATCTGCGATTTTGCGATTTGCATTGGTGGTGCTTTGCAAAAATCGCACAAAACCGCGACGTCGCGTGACATTATCGCACTGTCGCGAATATGAAAATCGCGCGACTTTCAAATCGCACAGTGTGAACGGGGCTTTATATGTATAAAGGAAGGTATATATGACAATGGATAGTCAGACTCTAGGGACTCAGCTTGTACGCTTTATGATAGACATTTCTAACACAATAATAATTGTATGCTCACAGGCCCTTCGGGAGAGGTACATGACATACAAATACTGGAATATTATGTTTAAATCTAAGGAGTGTGATAAAGATTTTATTAAGCCCTTGATGACAAATGATGTAACATCTACATCATTCATGATTGGCTTTACAGAGCCCTGGTCCTTAAGGGGTTAAACAGCATATCAGAGAGGATCATATAGTAGAAATGAACAATTCTTAGAATTCAAAACCAGCACAGTGTTTGTTCATACATGTGCAGGCCACACCCAGTCTGCAAGCAATGTATCAAATTCTAATTGCTAATTAGAAGCACATGTTATTTCCAAACACTAATTAAACACCTGTTGTTTACGCCGTTTGAGAGCACAGGTCATTTAGAGGTGAGAAACTTTGCACCTAGACGACATTAGGTAGTTTTGTAATTCAATATCTAATAAATCGTTGCTTATAATTTTCTGCAGTAAAGAGTCTATTTCTAGATTTTTTTTGTATTTTTTTTTATACTTTTTTCAAAAAAAAAATCGAATTCGAACCAAACACGCCAAAAAGTTCGAAGTTCGCGAACTTTCGAACTGTCAATGTTCGAGTCGAACTCTGAACTGATCATCCCTACTTGTGACGACTACCAACTGTCAGTTCCGTCATCACGTTGGAGTGTGTGCATAATAAGCCCTTCTACTATAAGGGGTTTAATGGCTCCAAGCCTCTGGCCTTGCTAACTATAATCCACGATCCGTGCCTCAAGTTATGCTAGCCTAAGCCCCCAATACTTACTCACAACACCCTTAATTCTGCTGTCACCACATAAACAATGTGGAGAACTTAACTATAATTGAACTATAACTTAACTATATCGTACCCCAATCCAGGGCCCCACTGTATATAGCATATACAGTCAGGTCCAGAAATATTGGGACATCGACACAATTCTAACATCTTTGGCTCTGTACACCACCACAATGGAGTCGGAATGAAACCAACACAATGTGCTTTAACTGCAGACTGTCAGCTTTAATTTGAGGGTATGTACATCCAACTCAGGTGAACGGTGTAGGATTTACAGCAGTTTGCAGATGTGCCTCCCACTTGTTAAGGGACCAAAAGTAATGGGACAGAATAATAATCATAAACAAAACTTTCTCTTCTTAATACTTGGTTGCAAATCCTTTGCAGTCAATCACAGCCTGAAGTCTGGAATTCATAGACATCACCAGACACTGGGTTTCATAGGCGTGCGCACGGGGTGTGCCGGGTGTGCCTAGGCACACCCTAATGCCGGCCCGCGGCACATTCTGGGTCCCGGCTGGCCGCATCCGATGAATAGCCGCCGGGACCCCTCATCTCCGCGGGCCTGGCGGCAGCCTCCGCTTCGCTGGTGGTCCCTGTGGTTCGTGGGGTGCTGCACTGCGATCTGTGCATGGCGCACAGACCGCACAGCACATCCCTCACTGACACGAGCGGCCGGCGATCTCTGATGACCTGTCACCTGACCGCCGGCGCTCTGACACAGACAGTAAGCGCTGGCGGTCAGGTGACAGGTCATCAGCGATCACCGGCCGCTCGTGTCAGTGAGGGATGTGCTGTGCGCATGTACAGATCGCAGTGCAGCACCCCACGAACCACAGGGACCACCAGGGAAGCGGAGGCTGCCGCCAGGCCCGCGGAGATGAGGGGTCCCAGCGGCTATCCATCAGATGCGGCCAGCCGGGTTCCCCCTCCTTGACCCCCCCCCTCTGTGCCACTGGACCACCAATGATAGATATTCAACCCCCTCCCTGCAAGCACAAAAAACAAACAAAGGTAAGCAGGAGAGGGGGCAATTTTTAGATATCAAAAATATTGTTTAATAGTGTATTCAAAATATTTAAACAGAGTTTTATGGCTGTGGATTCTGTGATACACATATACTGCTGAGTTTTATGGCTGTGGATTCTGTGATACACACTGCTGAGTTTTATGCCTGTGGATTCTGTGATACACTGATACACACTGCATACTGCTGAGTTTTATGGCTGTGGATTCTGTGATACACATACACTGCATACTGCTGAGTTTTATTGCTGTGGATTCTCTGATACGCTCATTCACATTGCTTGGTTTTATTGCTGTGGATTCTGTGATATGCTCATTCACACTATATACTGCTGAGTTTTATTGCTGTGGATTCTGTGATACGCTCATACACGCTGCACATTGCTGAGTTTTATTGCTGTGGAGCTCTGATACGCTCATACACTGTATATTACTGAAGGTGTTATTGCTGCGGCGAATCTCTGATACGCTCATACACACTGTACATTACTGTGAGTTTTATTGTTGTGGTTTCTGGGATATGCTCATTCACACTGCACATTAACCCCTTAGTGACCGGGCGGTTTTACACAAATCCGTCCGTTCGTGACCGCAGCTGTTTTTACGTTTCTGCGCTCTTAGTGTTTACGTCAAATTTTCCTCTTACTCGTTTATGTAACCCACACATATTTTACACTGTTTTTCTCGTCACTAAATGGACTTTATAAAGATACCATTTTTTTCATCATTTCATATAATTTACTATAAAAAATATGAAATATGACACAAAAATTGAAAAAACACCACTTTTTCGAACTTTGACCCCCAAAATTTCTTATGTATCAACAACCGTCAAAAATTTTTTATTCCTTAGTAGTTTCTAAATTTAGTACTGAGTTTAGCAATACCCAATGTTTACATATTCCTCGCTTTTTTCCTTATTTTATGCAACAATAAGTGCAAGTAGCACTTTGCCATTTCCAAAGAGTTTATTTTCAAAACTAGTGATAGTGACATTGTAACACTGATATCTGTCACTAATTCCTGAATAACCCTCACATATACATATTTTTTTAAAGTACACAAATCAAGGTATTAAACTTGGGGTATTTTGACTCTTTCCATGCAAACCATTTTACCACAAATCTATGCCAAAGTTTGAAAAAAAAAAAAATTTTGGTGATTTTTTTTTTTTTTGAACGTAATTTAAGAATACATGTACTGTGAACTTTAAGGTTTACTGCCAAAAAGCACCCCAAAATATGTTCAGCAACATCTTCTGAGTAAATTGATACCACCCAAGTATAGGTATGTCGGGTCATTTGGGGCTAAAAGGCTTATTTGGGGGGTGCACATTTCAGTTTTCCAACTTGGAATTTTCACATTTCGTCATCATGCACCCATGTCCTATTTGGGACATTTTTGAAGCCGGCCAAAGTAATTTACCCCCATCAAACCATATATTTTTAGAAAGGGCACACCCTAGGGTGCTTCAAAGAGTTGTATTTTAACACTTTCCATGCACTAGCTCTTTGTCAATCTTTCAGGTAGTCACTTTTTGTGTTATTTTTTCACACACATTGTACTTTAGGCATGAATTGTCAAATCCAGTTATGGGTTACTGCCAAAAAACACCCCAAAATATGTTCAGCAACATCTTCTGAGTAAATTGATACCACCCATGTATAGGTATGTCGGGTCATTTGGGGGTTAAAAGGCCTTATTTGGGGGGTGCGCATTTCAGTTTTCCAACTTGGAATTTTCACATTTCGTCATCATGCACCCATGTCCTATTTGGGACATTTTTGAAGCCGGCCAAAGTAATTTACCCCCATCAAACCATATATTTTTAGAAAGGGCACACCCTAGGGTGCTTCAAAGAGTTGTATTTTAACACTTTCCATGCACTAGCTCTTTGTCAATCTTTCAGGTAGTCACTTTTGTGTTATTTTTTCACACACATTGTACTTTAGGCATGAATTGTCAAATCCAGTTATGGGTTACTGCCAAAAAACACCCCCAAATATGTTCAGCAACATCTTCTGAGTAAATTGATACCACCCATGTATAGGTATGTCGGGTCATTTGGGGCTAAAAGGCCTTATTTGGGGGGTGCGCATTTCAGTTTTCCAACTTGGAATTTTCACATTTCGTCATCATGCACCCATGTCCTATTTGGGACATTTTTGAAGCCGGCCAAAGTAATTTACCCCCATCAAACCATATATTTTTAGAAAGGGCACACCCTAGGGTGCTTCAAAGAGTTGTATTTTAACACTTTCCATGCACTAGCTCTTTGTCAATCTTTCAGGTAGTCACTTTTTGTGTTATTTTTTCACACACATTGTACTTTAGGCATGAATTGTCAAATCCAGTTATGGGTTACTGCCAAAAAACACCCCAAAATATGTTCAGCAACATCTTCTGAGTAAATTGATACCACCCATGTATAGGTATGTCGGGTCATTTGGGGGCTAAAAGGCCTTATTTGGGGGGTGCGCATTTCAGTTTTCCAACTTGGAATTTTCACATTCGTCATCATGCACCCATGTCCTATTTGGGACATTTTTGAAGCCGGCCAAAGTAATTTACCCCATCAAACCATATATTTTTAGAAAGGGCACACCCTAGGGTGCTTCAAAGAGTTGTATTTTAACACTTTCCATGCACTAGCTCTTTGTCAAACTTTCAGGTAGTCACTTTTTGTGTTATTTTTTCACACACATTGTACTTTAGGCATGAATTGTCAAATCCAGTTATGGGTTACTGCCAAAAACACCCCAAAATATGTTCAGCAACATCTTCTGAGTAAATTGATACCACCCATGTATAGGTATGTCGGGTCATTTGGGGGCTAAAAGGCCTTATTTGGGGGTGCGCATTTCAGTTTTCCAACTTGGAATTTTCACATTTCGTCATCATGCACCCATGTCCTATTTGGGACATTTTTGAAGCCGGCCAAAGTAATTTACCCCCATCAAACCATATATTTTTAGAAAGGGCACACCCTAGGGTGCTTCAAAGAGTTGTATTTTAACACTTTCCATGCACTAGCTCTTTGTCAATCTTTCAGGTAGTCACTTTTTGTGTTATTTTTTCACACACATTGTACTTTAGGCATGAATTGTCAAATCCAGTTATGGGTTACTGCCAAAAAACACCCCAAAATATGTTCAGCAACATCTTCTGAGTAAATTGATACCACCCATGTATAGGTATGTCGGGTCATTTGGGGGCTAAAAGGCCTTATTTGGGGGGTGCGCATTTCAGTTTTCCAACTTGGAATTTTCACATTTCGTCATCATGCACCCATGTCCTATTTGGGACATTTTTGAAGCCGGCCAAAGTAATTTACCCCCATCAAACCATATATTTTTAGAAAGGGCACACCCTAGGGTGCTTCAAAGAGTTGTATTTTAACACTTTCCATGCACTAGCTCTTTGTCAATCTTTCAGGTAGTCACTTTTTGTGTTATTTTTTCACACACATTGTACTTTAGGCATGAATTGTCAAATCCAGTTATGGGTTACTGCCAAAAAACACCCCAAAATATGTTCAGCAACATCTTCTGAGTAAATTGATACCACCCATGTATAGGTATGTCGGGTCATTTGGGGGCTAAAAGGCCTTATTTGGGGGGTGCGCATTTCAGTTTTCCAACTTGGAATTTTCACATTTCGTCATCATGCACCCATGTCCTATTTGGGACATTTTTGAAGCCGGCCAAAGTAATTTACCCCATCAAACCATATATTTTTAGAAAGGGCACACCCTAGGGTGCTTCAAAGAGTTGTATTTTAACACTTTCCATGCACTAGCTCTTTGTCAAACTTTCAGGTAGTCACTTTTTGTGTTATTTTTTCACACACATTGTACTTTAGGCATGAATTGTCAAATCCAGTTATGGGTTACTGCCAAAAACACCCCAAAATATGTTCAGCAACATCTTCTGAGTAAATTGATACCACCCATATATAGATTTGTTCTGTTGTTTTTGGGGTGCTACGCCAATCTTTGACATGTGCTTGTCAATTTTCTAATTTGACATACAGTATCTTCTTTGCTTATCTTCTTTTTAGGGGCCTTTTTACATACCCCAGTTTTTATGAACGTGCATATATTTGGTAAGCTAAACACCAAAGTATTGTAAATGGAGTGTTTTTTATGCTATGGATGCATCCGTTTGCTCCAAACAAATTAGATACTGTTTGGTGGTCATTTTTCATTTTCACACCCACATCAGTTTTGGACTGTGATTTAGGAGACACTGTTGTTTTTTACTGCATGAAAACTCTCCAGGTTGTTTTCTGCAAGGTCTCCTGAGTACACCATGCCCCCCATGCATAGGTTTGCCAGGATTTTGGGAAGGTTCAAATACAATTTTTATGACTTTGTCATTGGAGTTGAAATTGAGATTATTTCTTCAGCTAGGCCTAGCTTTGGTTTTGGGTCTACCGCATACCCCAGTTTGAATTATTGCCAGAAAATTGTTTATATTTGTTATGTTGACACCCCAAGGTATTGCATATGGAGTGCTTTGATGCCATGGATGCAACGGTTTTAGCCCAAAACATTTGAGAAGGTGTGTGGCGGTAATTTTTCAATTTTCAGATTTTTACGCCCACAGTAGTTTTGGACTGTGATTTAGCAGACACTGTTGTTTGTTACTGCATGAAAACTCTCCAGGTTGTTTTCTGCAAGATCTCCTGAGTACACCCATGCCCCCCATGCCTAGGTTTGCCAGGATTTTGGGAAGGTTCAAATACAATTTTTATGACTTTGTCATTAGAGTTGAAATTGAGATTATTTCTTCAGCTAGGCCTATCTTTGGTTTTGGTCTACCGCATACCCCAGTTTGAATTATTGCCAGAAAATTGTTTATATTTGTTATGTTGACACCCCAAGGTATTGCATATGGAGTGCTTTGATGCCATGGATGCAACGGTTTTAGCCCAAAACATTTGGCAACAAGGTGTGTGGCGGTAATTTTTCAAATTTCAGATTTTTACGCCCACAGTAGTTTTGGACTGTGATTTAGGCTAGGGTCAGACGAGCGTAGTGTTCACGTCCGTGATCGCGCCTAAAAGTACGTCCGTGATAGCATGACATAAAGTCCAATGGAGCCCGACACACGAAGTACGTCCGCACTGAACTGCGGACGCACAACGGCCGCGGCCCACGGACGCAAGGCAGGCAAGAACGTAGAACCGCTAGAACGGCCGCACAAAGTGCGCTGCGTCCGCAACGTCTGCATAGCTTTGTGTGTGAGTGATGGAACGTGGTCAGACGGACTGCATTTATACGTCCTGCATTTTTCACGGACAAAATGGTTTTGCAATTGAATTTATTGTCCCTCCTACATCTGTCAAAAAATAAATGTCAGTGAAAAAAACGGACTGTGTGACCACTACTGCGTCTTCCGTACTGACGATGTCCGTACTGCACGGACGTACAGTCCGTAGAAATCACGCTCGTCTGACCCTAGCCTTAGCAGACACTGTTGTTTGTTACTGCATGAAAACTCTCCAGGTTGTTTTCTGCAAGATCTCCTGAGTACACCCATGCCCCCCATGCATAGGTGTGCAAAGATTTGGCAAAATACAGCACCAATTGTAGAACATAAAAATGTACGAATAAAATGTAAAAGTCTGGTGCCTGTCAAACTGGGGATGCTCTCTAGGGGAGCACAGGCTGTTGTCACTGAAGTGCATGAAACGCAAAATGTTTTCATACCTTCTACGTGACATTGATTGGAGGTAAATGGGGGTAGAGCAGATGGGGCTACTGCTCCAGCAGGAGCGAATTGAGGGGCTTCTTTATGATGCCCTCAGCATAGTAAGTGCCCAGAATTTCAGAAATTCTGGCACATCTAGCGGGGTCCATTGCTGCCTTGCCAAGTAGGAGTCTGGCTTCGCAGCACAATGCTGATGGGCATACAGATTTGATTGGGCCACGATGTGGCCCAACAAATCATCCCCCATAAACACCTGCAAAAACTGTGTGGCGGTAAATCCTGCAACATCAATATTGATGCCAGGATTTGCCGTGAAAGGAGGGATATCTGGCCTCTGGCGATGAGGCACTACCCACTCCTCAGCTGGAGCTGTGCGTCTCCTGCTGGCAGGTGGTGACCCAGGATCTGCATCAGAAACATCACTAGATACATCAGCCAGCATAGATAATGTATCTAGCGACGCCTCTGAGCAGTTAGCGGGGTCGAAATGAGGGTCTGAGTCTGACGCAGATGCCTCAGATTCTGACGCCAGGATGGCATATGCCTCCTCGGCGCTGTACACCCTCTCAGACATTATATATAATAGATTATAAAATTTTATAATTATTATATATATAAGCGGATTGTTGGTTCTTAGAAGAACCGTTGGGTTTCACAAGAAAATACAAATAAACACCTAAATCTCTCTAAATCCCTCTAAACCTGCCTCAATTCTTCTAAATCTCCCTAAAATCTCTCTAAATCTGCCTCAATTTTTCTAATCTCACTAAATCTCACTAAAATCTCTAACCTGTCAAATCTGATCTCTCTCTCTCGCTCACCAAAACACAAGTGAGGAGAGGGAGGGAGAATCACAGAGGTCAGAGCCAATATTTACAAAATATTGGCCTGACCTGACAAATTAGAAATTTTATTTTGATTTTTTCTAACTTCTGATTGGATGTTGCTAGCCTGCCTCTCTGATGAGGCAGGCTAGGAACATCCCACTCAGCCCCAAGATGACCCTGCCCTTAGAACCTAACCCTACCCCTGACCCTGCCCTTAGAACCCTAACCCTAACCCTAACCCTACCCCTACCCCTACCCCTACCCCTAACCCTACCCCTACCCCTACCCTAACCTAACCCTAACCCTACCCCTAACCCTAACCCTAACCCTACCCCTAACCCTAACCCTACCCCTAACCCTAACCTAACCCTACCCCTAACCCTAACCCTACCCTAACCCTAACCCTACCCCTAACCCTACCCCTAACCCTAACCCTAACCCTACCCCTAACCCTAACCCTAACCCTAACCCTAACTGTCAGTTTATTTTATTTATTTTTCTTTTTTTACACTTTTTTACACACTTTTTTTTACTTTTTTTTTACACTTTTTTTTTACTTTTTTTCACTTTTTTTTTACTTTTTTTTACTCTGCTGGGTGCCTTGATCCCTCGAGGCACCCAGCAGAGCACCTGATCACTGAAGTGATCGATTTTGTACTGAGTGCCACGATACCTCGTGGCACTCAGTACTTCCTGCCGCTACCGGAAGTGATCGCTCGGGGGGAGCGATCACGGACGGACCGGCGGCAGGTAAGTATATTACAAGGATGCCTCGATGTCGAGGCATCCTTGTAATATGCTCAGAGCAGCTGGAAGCGATCCGATCGCTTCCAGCGCTCTGTAGAAGTGCCGGGCACCTCTCCGGTGCAACCGGATGTAGATCGCTCCCGGGGAGCGATCACATGGTGCCCCGGCACTTCTAACGGCCATTGCACGGATGCCTGGACTCCCAGCAGCTCAAAAACGGCAGGACGTACCATGTACGTCAGCGGGTCTAAGAGAGACCCGCTGCAATGACGTACATGGTACGTCCGCGGTCGGGAAGGGGTTAATGTGGGCTTTATTGCTACATACCCCCAGGGTGTAGGGAGGAGGATATATAGTTATGTATGTGAACGTATGGCTGTGTGTATAAATGCATGTAACTGTCTTTAAACAGGCTGCTTTGCGTAAAATTCTGCACCTGTTTCCTTGTCCGGTGTTTGCCCCCTTGTCTTGTACCATAAAGGATTGTATTGTGCACAGAAATCACCACAATATCTGCTGCCTGCACTCCACAAAAAGAATTACACAGCGAGCGTCTTAGCAGCATCGTGAGGTACAGGTAGGGACTGTATTGGTACAAGTCAGCAAGAGGTTAAATGGGCCACTCTACTCAAATTTCACTCCCTTTTTAACATTTAACCACCTTGCTGCTGACGACGTGCTGAGCGCATCCTCTGGTTTCATGTTTGTGTGTAGAGGATGTACTCGGCACATCGTTGAAGTCTTTGTGAGATCCGGCAGGTCGACATAGTATTTCCCAGAGTGAGACTGAGGGACTTTTTCTCCCAGTCTCCCTCTGCTCCTGGCGGCCAGAAGAGGTGAATGGAGCAGTCGTTCTTTTTGTGGGATGAGAGGTGAGTATCTGATTTTTTGGGGGGGGTTCAGCTGTTGCTGACTGATTCTGCAGAAGTGGAATCCATTAGCACCAGGTCCTGGTTGTGAGTAAATGTTCAGTAACCGCAACCGGACGGTAATCAGCGCTAGTAGATTGTAATGCTAATGCTGATTAACACTTTCCACTCCCCATGTTAAGTATAGGGAGCTGAAAAGTGCAAGATTCCAAACGGTAACTGGTTTTCTAACAGATTAGCGTTTGGATTTTAATATGGTGCGCCCGCGCTAACTAACAATCTTTTGGATGAAAAAATGTGGTAAAATAAATTTACACGCTGCATGTGATCAAAATCCAAATTTAAATTTTTTGATCTAGCATTTTGACGTGACATGATGAATACTGGGGTCATTGGTCCTCTAGCTCATTTCGAACTATATCTCCTATGTTGCTCGGCCAATAATTAAGATAGATGAGACTCATTGGAAATGTAGTTTCAAAACGTCTGGGTATCGAAGGTTGCTTAACCCCTGAAGCATACACATAGTAATGGTGTGTGTGTGTTGTTGTATGTATGTATGTATATATATATATATATGTGTGTGTGTGTTTGAGCTTTTGGGTGCACACCCTAATGCAATAGGCTGCGCACGCCTATGCTGGGTTTCATCCCTGGTCATGCTCTGCCAGGCCTCTACTGCAATGGTCTTCAGTTCCTGCTTGTTCTTGGGGCATTTTCCCTTCAGTTTTGTCTTCAAGTGAAATGCATGCTCAATGGGATTCAGGTCAGGTGATTGACTTGGCCATTGCATAACATTCCACTTCTGTCCCTTCAAAAATTCTTTGGTTGCTTTTGCAGTATGCTTTGGGTCATTGTCCATCTGCACTGTGAGGCGCCGTCCAATGAGTTCTGCAGCATTTGGCTGAATGTGAGCAGATAATATTGCCCGAAAAACTTCAGAATTCATCCTGCTGCTTTTGTCAGCAGTCACATCATCAATAAATACAAGAGCACCAGTTCCATTGGCAGCCATATATGCCCACGCCATGACACTACCACCACCATTCTTCACTGATGAGGTGGTATGCTTAGGATTATGAGCAGGTCCTTTCCTTCTCCATACTCTTCTCTTCCCATCACTCTGGTACAAGTTGATCTTGGTCTCATCTGTCCATAGGATCTTGTTCCAGAACTGTGAAGGCTTTGTTAGGTGTTGTTTGGCAAACTCTAATCTGGCCTTCCTCTTTTTGAGTCTCACCAATAGTTTACATCTTGTGGTGAACCCTCTGTATTCACTCTGGTGAAGTCTTCTCTTGATTGTTGACTTTGGCACACAAACACCTACCTCCTGGAGAGTGTTCTTGATCTGGCCAACTGTTGTGAAGGGTGTTTTCTTCACCAGGGAAAGAATTCTTTGGTCATCCACCACAGTTGTTTTCCGTGGTCTCCTGGGTCTTTTGGTGTTGCTGAGCTCACCGGTTCATTCCTTCTTTTTGAGAATGTTCCAAACAGTTGTTTTGGCCACGCCTAATGTTCTTACTATCTCTCTGTTTTTTTTTTTTTCTTCAACCTAATGATGGCTTGCTTCACTGATAGTGACAGTTTTTTGGATCTCATCTTGAGAGTTGACAGCAACAGATTCCAAATGCAAATAGCACACTTGAAATTAACTCTGGGCCTTTTATCTGCACATTGTAATTGGGGTAATGAGGGAATATCACACACCTGGCCATGAAACAGCTGAGAAGCCAGTTGTCCCATTACTTTTGGTCCCTTAACAAGTGGGAGGCACATCTGCAAACTGCAGTAAGTCCTACACCGTTCACCTGAGTTGGATGTACATACCCTCAAATTAAAGCTGACAGTCTGCAGTTAAAGCACATTGTGTTTATTTCATTCCAACTCCATTGTGATGGTGTATAGAGCAAAAGATGTTAGAATTGTATCGATGTCCCAATATTTCTGGACCTGACTGTATATAGAAGACTATAAAGCACTATGGTAACTAGACTTATGCACAGCGTTTTTTTTTCGTTCCGTTTCACTTCGGGAATTTTTCAGACGGGGTTTTTGTTTTGGTCCATTCGTTATCTTACCGCATTTCAGATCGATCCGAAAATCTTGGCGGCTGGTTTTCATTTTTCAGTTCACTTTGTTTTTCGTTTTGCGGATTTTTTTCGTTTTGATAAGCATTGGTTTTTGGGAGTTTTTCATATTTTCGGACGGTTGGTAATTTCATATTTCGGGAACAATACATTTAATTTTTTATTGGTTATTTAATAACCTTTATAAACTTATTCATATTACTGCATGCACATTCACTATGCACTGGGTGGGTAGGTAGGTAATGGTATACTGTAGTTCACACAGACTTTCCTGCCAGCTAATCATAGAGCTTGTCCAATGTCCCACAATGCATTACTGTTGCAAAATTAACTAATCCCACTCCTGAATGCACCTTAAAGTTTACAAAACTGATTTGATGAACCGTATGTATTATGTTCTTTAGACTGGGAATTTAGGAACAAACTAATTTTATTAATATTGACGCACAATGCACTGGAAGGTGAAATGCAAAAAGTTACCGACAGTGCAGCCAGCCAGCCAATTATAGAGCTTGTCCAATGTCCCACAATGCTTCACTGTTACAAAAGGAACTAATGTGTTTTCGTTCTAGCAGACATTTACAAATTTTTGGAATTTCGTTCTGCTGTTTTTTCCCAGATTGCTGTACTCAATTTTCGTTTTAATCTTTTTCGTTCATTTATTAATTCATATTTTGGTGTTTTCCTGTTCTATGACTATTCAATTCTTGTATTTTTGGGATTTCGTTCTGGTGTTTTCGGAATGTTGTTCTTTGACTATTTTCGTATCTGTGTTTGTTTGGAATTTCGGATAGGTGCAAATCAACGAAAATGCAAATCTTGGACCAAAACATATTCGTAACAAAATTAAATGCACATGCCTAAAGGTAACCTATAAACCCAAGCTGTCTGGTTGACGTGTGAATCAACTGATCTAGATTATTAAAGATTTAATGACAAAAATACTTTACACGGTGCGAGGACCACTGATAAAAAGGCACACAAACAAAATATGCAAGAACAGTTCTTCAAATAAAATGGGACTTAAACAAAACACAGAACCCTAAACCTGTCTACTGAATGCTTGTAAGGAGGTTTCTGGTTACTTCAAGGTTAAGTCCAGAGTTCTTTCTTAGATGTTGTCCAAATGAAAAGTCTAGTGAAGTAACTTTTGTTCACGGCGAGCATGCCCAGGACATACCTAACAAAGACTAGCGCACTTTCCTTCATCTGCACCAGAGATGAGATTCCCTTGATTAAAGTTTCCATTCATCAAAGATAGAAAACAAACATTTAGGGCTGTTAGCTGACAATCAGGCTCCATGGGCTATCCAGTAAGGTGTCAAATACAGACAATAGTGTAATAGATGATTCATAAAGGTGTTCACCTATGGAACATTTACTTATTACCAACTTGTGTTTATAAAAAATCAACAAAATCTACACCTTGTTACTCACCAGTAATTACCTTTTTGTATGGATTTTGTCAGTTGATTGGGAACACACAAAAGGTGAGTTTAGACTTGAGTTTTGCTGCATGTTTCCCATTTAGGCACTGGGGTATTTTGGGATATACTAGGCACAGTCGCTGTTCACAACTGTGACAACAGCTGTTTTTTGGCATAAGAGCAATACATGAATTGGTATGTAAGATAGGGAACTGATGTCTCTGAATCCCGGAACATTGGTCATATTTGGGGAGTCAAAAAGATCTTGTCAAAAAGTGTTCATCTCAAATGTTAAGTTAGTTCATTAGTTCAGGCTCAATCTCAGGTCCTCAGCTCTTCTCTATTTATAATGTGAAGTAAGGAAATGGGGACAGCGCTTCAACTTAAAAGGATGCAGTTTATAAGTGATGTGGTAAATATGGAATAATGCTCACAAGCAATGGTAGGTCCCTTGAGGATTAGGCGTGGACTAAATCATAGTCTTCAAAATAGGAGGACCTCAAAAAAAAAATACAGATAATGGTACAGTATTGCACAGCATATACTGCTATAGTAAGGTTGTATATTCACTACTCACACTTTACGAGAGCTGCTAGCTCTCATATGTAGACCTCACAGGTGTTCAGGGCCAACCTGTTCGCCTCATACTCCCGCACTCAGACCTCCAAAAAAGCACAGGAACATGGATTGCATATAATCCAACAGGATTGTAAAGGGTAAGCAAATATCCACTCACCAAATAGAATTGAATCTCCAGCAGAAATATTCCAGGGTAGCCGCGTGTGTAAACCTCAGTATTAGAACAAAGGTAACATAAAGGCCAGATATGCTGGAAAAATATTTATTAAAACAATATATAAAATATATAAGTGGACAGCCAAACGCGTTTCTCGCCTCAGGGGCGCCTCATCAGTGGCAAGGGACAAAAAGCATAGTCCTTTCAGGGTTTATATAGCCAAAAAAAAGAAAAACAAATTCAGAACAGCAAAGTGAAACCACATGGGAAGGAATCAGCAATCACCTCCATTTTTGCATATCATGATGTCATCTTGAGGCTGCGAGTGAGGACAGTTGCTGCTTGTCATCCTATTTCTCCAACCAAAAACCTCATAAGTCTGTTTACTTCACATTTTGCAATTTGTTCTGGTGACGGGAGCACCACAGTGTGGGAATATAGCGAATCCTTAAAAGTGTATATCTAGCGCCACGGAGTATAGCCATTTTTCTTCTCTATTCCTTCTCACTGGGTAAACTCATCACCAACTATGGCTTCAATTATCACCTATACACAAATGACACTCAGATCTACCTCTCCGCTCCTGATCTCTCCCCCTCTGTTCTCTCTCAGGTCAGTGACTGTCTGCTATCTTTTCCTGGATACTCTCTCACTACCTGAAGATCAATATGTCCAAAACCGAACTCCTCCTAATCCCCCCTCTAACTCTACTCCAATTTCTGACATTTCTATAATTGTCGACAGTATCTCTATCCTTCCTGCAGCCCAAGTCCGCTGCCTCGGAGTGACTGTTGACTCCAATCTTTCCTTCAGCCCCTACATCCAATCACTCTCCTCATCTTGCCACAATCGCCTCCGCAATATCGTCAAAATTCAAGCAACTTATCCACTCGCTTGTTATCTCCTGCCTGGACTACTGCAACAACCTCTTGACTGGCCTTCCTATCTCTCGCCTTTTCTTCCTGCAGTCCATCCTAAGCAGATCGGCCCAGCTAATTCATCTTACCCATCGCTCTGTCTCTGTCGCTCCTCTCTGTGAATCCCTGCACTGGCTCCTGATCCAAAGCAAAATCAAATTAAAAAAAAATCCACCTTTTAAGTGGGACTATATATATGCATTGGCAATATTTCACCTCCACGAAAAACTCGTTCTATTATGGGAGTGCTGTCTCTGGTCCTATGTTTTTAAGGCATTCCAGTGAAAAGAAGGAATGTATCACCCTTAAGTGGACCGTATGGTATTTACACTCAGAGCCGGTTAATGGGCTCTGGAGAATGTGTGTGTAACACAATAGTAGAACCATTTACGCCCCTTTTTATATAGATATATTGTACTAATTGAAATTTGTCGTGTTTTATTTTTGAGATATTAAAGACTCCTTTGGAGAGAATGTTATGGGAATCCACGAGCAATCATTTACTTTTTTGGTTTATTTACACCTGCATGCACACTTTCATGCACTTTATACACTTTTAGCACCGGGCAAAATCCCTCTTTTTACTATATGTCCCCAAATCTGGCTTCATTCAAATGCTCCCTCAAGACCCATCAGCTGACTCTGTAACAAGACATCCGACTGACCCAATAATGGTCCTCATCTCTCCCTGCATTAACGCATCACTGCAGTCCTCTCCTCCTGTTTCTCACCTCTCACCCATCTAGACTGTAAGTTCCCGCAGGAATAGGACCCTCATGTCCTCCTGTATCTGTTGGCGGAATACTGACCTGTCTCCTTCTTGTATTGTAGAATTGTCCTGTCTTTCCCCATTGCACCTTTGTACAGCACTGCAGAATGTGTTGGCGCTTAATAAATAATAATAATAAAAATAAAGCTTTAGTAGCCGAGAAATATTTTAAAAGCTGAAAGATTGACATCATGGCCTGGTCCTGATGTTTCAGACACAAAGTCATCAAGATTAAATCTTTTTGACAACATGCTTTGCAAGTCACATGATTTATCCAAAATTGCTTTAACTTTAGCCTGACATTAGGATTGATTTGTAGCAAAGTTGCTTTCCCTAAATGAAGATAGGAATTTTCGGTATGACATGCAAACAAAGTCTACATCCTACCACTCTTCTTGCATCTACAAGTTAGATAACAGCTAGAAATAGGACTACTGAAATGTGTTTATGGAATAGAATGAGAATGTAAATTGTAAGAGATTTCTTTAAAACTGATCATACTTTTTTTGGTAGAACCCCCCCTTCCCCCCCCCCCACTTGTGATTTTTGGAAAATTGTAAAACACTTGTTTTTTTTATTTTTCAAGAAGAATGTAAGTGCCAAATTTCACACCTGTAACATCTTTGGTTTTTGAAACATAGGTATACTGATAAAAGTATTCACATCCCTTTTCCCCATCCACCTTAACTGGATTTTCGGAAAATGGTAAAACATGTTTTTTTTTTTTTTGCGCGAAGATTGTAAATATCGAATTTCACACCTGTAATATCATTGGCTTTTGAAATATATAGGTATAGTGATAAAGGTATTCATCCCCCTTTTTGCCTCCCCCCACTGGATTTTTGGAAAATCCAAAAATCCTTCCTTAGTGGGTACCCACATCATAAAAACAGTGCACCTTCAAAATTTCACATTCCTAGGTTAAACGGTTTCAGCTGGGTGTTGAGGAGTCAATCAGTCAGGACTTTCGCGTTTATGATAAAAGTATTCAACCCCCCTTTTTGTCCCCCAAGGAATTTTCAGAAAATGGTAAAATACGTGTTTTTTTATTTGTCAAGATGAATCTAAATACCTATTTTCACGTCTGTACCATATTCTGTTTTTAAGATATAGGTATCCTGTTTAAAATATTTAAAATATTCAACCCCCTTTTTTTCACCCCCCAGTTGAATTTTTGAAAAACGGTAAAATACATGTTCTTTTATTTTTCAAGAAGAATCTAAATACTGATTTTCACATCTGTAACATCTTCTGTTTTTGAGCTATAGGTATCCTGTTTAAAATATTCAACCCCCTTTTTCACCCACTTAGTGGCGGAGTTTCCAAAAATCCTTCCTTAGTGGGTGCCCACATCATAAAAACAGTGCACCTTCAAAATTTCACGTTCCTAGGTTAAACGGTTTCAGCTGGGCGTTGATGAGTCAGTCAGGACTTTCGCTTTTATGATAAAAGTATTCAACCCCCTTTTTGCCCCCCCAAGGAATTTTCAGAAAATTGTAAATACGTGTTTTTTTATTTTTCAAGACGAATCTATATACCGATTTTCACATCTGTAGCATCTTCTGTTTTTGAGCTATAGGTATCCTGTTTAAAATATTCAACCCCCTTAGGGACGGAGTTTCCAAAAATCCTTCCTTAGTGGGTGCCTACATCATAAAAACAGTGCACCTTCAAAATTTCACGTTCCTAGGTTAAACGGTTTCAGCTGGACGTTGATGAGTCAGTCAGTCAGGACTTTCGCGTTTATATATATATATATATATGTATATATAACAATCTTTATGCCTCTTAACAGTGTTTAGGTTTGTTGGTCACAAGTTCTCTAAGGTTATGTCTACCACAAATTTGATGGTGGCCTTTAGCTATAGAATAAGTTCTGATCTGGGTGAAATGTGTCAGACTGCATTATTTCATGGATATACAGACAATTCACACCACATATTACTTGCACAGAACTTTTCTTTTTCTTCCAAGTGTCAATGCTGTAAGCTAAATTGAGCCTGTCACTGAATCTCCCCAAACTGATGCTCGGTGAACAAATGTAACTTTTTATATTTTGCTCAACTCCTTTAGCAAATCTATCCTTTTCCACATCCATACATTTGTATGTAGTTTGTGTGTTGTCTATAATAAAGTTGATGGCAGTAATACACCACAAGCTCCATTTTATTCATGGGATTATGTAGCTCCTGGTATCATTACATCAGTACAGCACAATTTCCTTTTTATTCAGCAGGTACTAACATAGTGTCACAGTGCATGCATTTTCTCACCTGCTAGGAAAAAGGCTGTAATGATCATAATTTCAAGGCTGAGAAGATCCATTACAGTTCTGTCTGTATGTTTAGTGAGTGAAATTGTGGATATCCGTTTGTGCAATGGTCATTTTCTGTTTAGTTGCTGATTATTCTAAAAATAAGTGAGTGAGTATCTAGTTTCTCATCTGACAATTCATTAGTTGTAGAACTTATTCTGCTCTCCGTAGGAGGCAAATGAGTGTTTAACAGCATCGCCCAATGAAATGCTAATTGGTGCCATTGGTGCAATTCTTTCCTTTTTCTTTCACTATAGCTCTTGACAAAACAAATTTTAAAGAAACTGATTGTGGTATGTTCACAATAAGCTGGAATCTGTAGGATTTAGAAAGCTAAACTTGGAATCCATGACATTACTTTTTATAATCTAAAGTCATTATTAAATTTTTAAAACCGTGTACGTGTATTCTTTTTATGTAGCAGCCTTATGGTAAAATTGGTTATTTTTCACATCATTCTATACTCATTAATACAAATTAAAAAAATTGTACGCAGTTTTTTGACAATTTTAAATTTATTAACCCCAGCGCTGCTGAGCCATTTCACCCTGTCTGCTGAGCTAATTTTCACCACTTTTTGTCCATGTTTAAACTTTATTTGTAGTAGCCAGACAAATGTGCTGTACTTTTTTTATCTGCAGTCTCAAAATCTATCATTACTATGTGTATGTGTCATCTGACATCAGCATGCTATATCAAAAAATGTCAAAAGTGTACATTTCCATTTAAATTTCATTCATTTACAGCATGTAAATGTATTTTTCCACATTTTATCATCCAAAACATTTCTGGTTATATATTCTGTGAGTACCATTTGATTGTTTTTGTAGATACTGCATTTTCTAAGAAAATACATAATTTTAACCAAAACTGGAAAAAAACCCACTTATTTTGGTGCATTATATTTGAATTATATGACTGTATAAAACAAAGTACTTTCTCTTAGCGTGGGAAATGAAAAGGGGAGTAATGGCAACAGCATTACTCTTTTTATTTGTGAAAAGTAGGCAATTCCACTGCCGTAGATAGGGTGTAAAAAAGGAAAGGGTTTATATTTAAGTTTTCCATAGTTTTGTGTTTTTACATTTTGCCAGATTCCGCATGTCCTCCCAGCGTGGGAAATGGAATAGTGAGTGTGTTGGCTTTATAAGTAAAAAGCAAACAGTACTGCTACTTTTAGGAACAAAAAAAAATTGTATTTATTTTATTTTTCTTTCTTACACATTAAAGTGAGGTTTCATTGGAAAGAGCAGACACTGACCTTTTTTTTTTTTTTTTCCTTCATCAGGGAGTCTATTGAAATGTTTCAAGAAAATATGCAGATTAACCACTTGGCTGCGAAGGACGCACTCAGCGTGTTCTCTCGATCACGCTTAGAATGCAGACAATGAGCTGAGAGCGCCCTCCATTGCAGCCTGCGATCGGCTGTTATTTCGGCCACTTGCTGTGATCTCCTGGTGTGGGCTGAAATCTTGGATGTCAGCCCCACCTCCGGGACCACAGCCAGCATCAAAGCGTCATCGCACCTTGCGCGATAATGTCTATTTTAGGCACCCCCCGCCAGAGCAGAGAAAGTGCCTGAAGAGGAGGGGGGCCTTTTGGTCCCCTCTCCCTCCCCATCGGTAAGGGCCACAGAACAAAAGCAGGCACCGCTTGGAGGGGCACAGTCTGCCCTTCACAGTGGTGCCTGCCTTTAACCCCTTAGGAGCTAGTTCATGATTCAGTACCGATCTGTGCTGGATCGCGGTCCTCTCCCAGAGGTGGCCAACATCTTGGATGTCGGCCAAGACTCCGGGATCTCCCTCCACCCACTGCCATGGTCGCGATGAGGTCAGTTTGGGAGTAAACCCCTAGCTGCCACCTATGGTGGAGATAAGGGGGTCCAATAACCTCTGTATCTCCAGATCAATGGCGGCTAGGGGATAAATTTGGTAGCATTTGAAAGCCCAGAGCATGGCCTTTTCAATGATACATAACATGATCATGGTAAAAGCTAATGAATAAAAAAAAAAAACGAATGCATCATTATTGTTCACATTTCAATTATAATGTGTACAATGATTCTGCACTAACTTTTATGGGGAGTTTTAGCTAAAATCACACAATTTCTTAGAAAAATTAAAGCAATGGGTTCCCAGTTCCTTTTTTAACAAGTACACCCCATAGAATACATAAGCGCAAAGGCTCAGTTGCTAAAACGTGAAAAAAATTTTTTTACACGCTATAGATCAGGGTTTCCCAAACCAGGTCAGATTTTGCAGATCACCTTGGAAATGCAGACTGAATACTCCAATCATTGAACAGCAAATTATATGACCTGTGCTGTGCTATAGCTATCTGGCAAACCTGGTATGTCAGTGGGTCCTAAGGACAGGTTTGGGAAACACTGCTGTAGATGATTGGAAATTCAATTTTTTTTAATTTTTTTGTTATACCAGTCTGGCAGGGTATGAAGTATACATATAATAATGATTTATTATGAATATGACGAGTCTGCCGTAAAAATAGATATATAATTTGTCTTGGTCGTATAATAAAACATGACTTCAAATCACGTTTAAACATGATCAGCAAAAACTGCTAAAAATGAGCTCCGCACACAGAGGTGACATGGCTCAGCAATCAGCAGTAAAGGGGTTAAATGAGCAAGAATTAATTCACGTAACAGTAATAAATAGCTACATGGGATTAATAACTGGTATTGAGTCACAGCAATATCATGGTACTCGTCCTGGGTTTGCATCAAAGTAGTACTGCCCAGTAAAAGTATCTTACTTAAGAGAAGGTATTGTGTAAGACTGGTGTAGCAATCCCGGGTTAGCACTGCTCCTGTTCAACTTAGATCTGAAAGCACGCTAATAGATTGTAAACTGTGTGTTCGTGGGAGTGGTCAAGACAAATTTAGTAGGACAATAGTTCTTGGTAAGGAAGAGAAAAAGGGTTAGGAAAGGGACAAACACTGACCTTTTCAATGATTCCTCATGTAGGGCTGTACCTCTTACCAGTGAGTAGTTAGAGGGATCCAAAGGACCCCACTCCCTTCAAATTATAGTGCCAGTATTTCTGTTCATCACTGCGCCAGGGGGAAGTTCCACTACACAATCTGCCTTCCAGGAGGTCAGACTGCCTTGAGAGATCAGTGGTGCTCTTGTTTTCTGCAGAAACAGCTGTTGGATCTTTTTATATAGACAGGTGTGTGCCTTTACATAACGTTCTGTACCCACTGTATACAAACTCAAAATTTATTAATATATCACTTAACTCCTATAATAATGAGGAACTAGAAACAAAAGCGACTTGCACACTAAAAATATTTTTTTAATTCAATAGGTCCTAGCCCTTCCGCTCTCCAGGGGGAGCCAGTGGGAGAATATCTGGCTCTTTTCCCAGTATATTATTAACGGGGTTGGACCTCCAAAAAGTTAATGTTAATAAATGTGATAGGGAGTAGGGACCTGTCCTTGGATTGGACACAGACTGAGGATCTTCATATTTACCTTGTCTCATTTTGTTTTGGGTAACTAAGCATTTTTGGTCATGTTGATCTTAGAAAGCTGTGCCTGAAAATATGGAATAAATTAATGTCAATTGTTTTGGTATGATGATGGTGTTTGGTATCAGGTGCCTGGGGGTTAGGTTGTCTTTGTAAGGATGTGTCTTTGTGCTGATTTAGATAAACTGACAGCGCTAAAGGTAGTAATTGCTCTATTACATTGCTGATTGGTGGAACGGACTGTTGTCCCCTCCCCTTTTCAAATACATGTTAATGCAAACCGCTTCATATAATTCTAGCATCAGTCTAATGTTTAAAAATTTTGTAAGGGTAGAACCAAAAACCTGACCATGTATACTCATTTACTACAAAGCATCCATGGGTATGTTCTGTTTATTTATGATATATTAATACTTCCTGCCTATAGATCAAGTTAGCGTTTTCCCCAATGACATAGAAGTTCTTATGTTCCAAGCATTTTTTCTTTACTCACATCTCCATTTTAATGATATTGACCATGGCATCACTTTCCAATAATTTGATAGACTTAATTTAACAAACATAATCACATAAGTGTTCGAACATTTCAACCCCTTCGCTGCGGATGATGTGTGTGGAATGTCCTGGTGATTGCATGCTGTGTGCGTAGGATGTCCCCCACACGTCATGCGGTCTCAGCAGCGAAGGGGGAGACTCCAGTCGTCCTGGATGGAGTCTCGGATCCGTCTGATATTCCCTTGATACCCCTTGTGATGTCAGTTTCAGGTGCTCCCTGGCAGAGCTGGGAGAGTGCCCAAAAGGGACTCCTGATTGGTAAAAGACAGACAATTAAGAGAGGCGTCACTGGAAAAGTCAGACCTTTCCAGTCAAAGACCGTTCTTTGCTGCATATGGGGAATGTAGCACAAGAGCTCTGTAAGCGGTTCTCTAAATTTCTAGGATGTGTAAGGCTAGGGTCAGACTAACGCATTTTTGACGTCTACCGTCAAAAAGTGCGTTGATGCATCCGAACGCATTTTTTCACGGAATACGTGAAAGCGGTCAGACGATGCACAATTTTTGACAGAGCTGTGAAAAAAGACAGAAATCTGATTAATCAAATTAATTGCTGAATGAAAAAATAAGGGTAAGGGGTATAAAAAGCCATTTTGTGGATGGTGGCGTTTTTCCAAGATGGATGCAGTCCAAGTCTTTTTGTTTGCTGCAATGGGGTACCTGTACCTTTTTTAAGAGAAAGCGGCGAACCTGGGTTCATCAAATTAACAGTGCCAGATACACGCATTGACACTTTGTGACGCTGTACAGGCCACTGCGAGAGAGAGACCCTGTGAAGTTCAACTACATGCAGATGTCCATCCCCTCCTTTGATGAACTGTTGTCGAGGGTACGCGAGCCGCTGACCAAGAGGGACACCAACATGAGGGCTGCCATACCACCGGAGGAGATGCTGTTTATCACTTTGCGGTAAGTACTATCACACACCTGCATACATGACATCGCTGCCAGTCACCAGACATGTGCTCGGAGTTCAGAGCCCCTTTCATCGGTCTGTAGTTATATGCCCACTGGCACATGCATACCCAGACACACGCGGGCATCACACGAATCATACATGACACCGACCACAATGTAGACCAAACAAATTATATTGTAGCAAACATATCAAATAAAATAACAATAATATATTCAAAACATATAGTTTGTTAACTGAAGCTCAAGATATGTTACAAGTTAAACCACAGAACAAATTTGTACAAACAAAAATAAAACAAAATTAAGCTATACATCACATATCATGATACCGACGAGCATCTGGGTCATGAGGGCCGGTCCCGTGGCTACAGCGGGACTCTGACTCTGTGGGTGGCCTAGCTACAGGGGGCATGGGTGGGTGGGTAGACGGCGCCTGACTGGGGTGGGAAGATGCATTGGCGGATTGTGGCACAGCACCGTAATAAACGGCTGCCTGTTGGACGGGAAAGGATGTCATCTATGGTCGCCAGGGATCTGCGGCGGTACTCTACCTTCTGAGCCGGGGTCATCTGGTTGAGGAGGGACAGGCATGAATTAAAATATGACATGTCCTCGGAGTCAGCGAGCATGCAGCGTGGATGTGGTTGGGGAGTTTGCCCCTCCATGAAGGTGACCATGGCCTGCTCTAAGTCTGCAGCTGGTGCCCTTCTCTTATGTGCAGGTCTGGTGCTGGCTGTTGGTGCTGTACCTGGCACCTGTCCTGTCTCCACATCCTCCTCCAGCTGCGACTCTGCACCACCCCAGTTGACCTCCTCCTGACAGCTGCCAGAACCTCCTGGCAGCAGGTTTTGGTCCTGTGAGCCGGAGGTTGATGGCCGCTCAATGCTGCTGACAGTACTTTGTGGCTCCTGGGGCTTCGGAGGAAGGACAGTTGGTCAGCGTATATATAGCCGTGGACTTTCTTCGAGCCAGCTCCAGAGTGCGCAGCCATGGCTTGCTTCTTCTGTACCCGCATATAGTTGTCCCGTACTGTGCGCCATTTGTTTACGGCCTTTTGTGCTGCAAAACATGATGAGAGTGACATTAGATTGGGTTCATCGGATGTGATCATCAAACATTTTAATTTTGTCTTCTAGGTATCTTGCTAGTGGATGCAGTTTGAAGGATCTGCATTACAACTTCCGCATTGGCAGATCAACAGCTGGCGAGATTGTCCACAAGGTGTGCTAAACAATATGGCACACCATGAAGGACCAAATTTTTGCCATTACCCACACACAAGGCATGTGTAGAAATTGCAGCAGGTGTCTGGGAGAGAGCCAACTTTACAAATTGCCTAGGATTTGTGGATGGCAAACATGTCCTCATAGTGAAGCCACAGCAGAGTGGCTCACTGTATCAAAATTATAAACATTATTTTTCAATAGGCCTACTGGCGGTGGCAGATGCCAACTATAGTTTTGTGTATGTGGATGTCGGATCATACGGCAAGGACTCTGACTCCACACTGTTCAGGAACTCCACACTGTTCAGGAACTCCACACTGTGGAATGAAATTCAGAGTGGGTCCCTGAACGTCCCCAGACCCGCACCTTTGCCTGGCAGTGACGTGGCAGTACCCTATGCCATTGTGGGGGATGAGGCATTTGGCCTATCCACACATCTCCTCCGGCCATACTCAGGGACACACCTGAATGTAAAGAAGCGGGTGTTTAATTACAGACTGTCGCGGGTGAGACGGTATGTCGAGTGTACCTTTGGCATACTGAGCAACAAGTGGAGGATTTTTCATAGGCCGCTTGATGTAAATGTTGATTTCTGTGTGGATATAGTTAAATGCTGCTGCATCCTACATAATTATGTTCGTGCAGGGACGGTTTTAATTTTGATGATACCCTCACAGTTATGGGTCTGGAAGATTATGCGAACGATGACATACCTGTGAATAGACACAGCAATAGGTTTCGCGATGCTCTGTCTAATTATTTCATTAGCAATGCAGGTCAGGTGCCCTTGCAGCTGGACAGCATTTAAGATTTGACGACAATAAATATTTGTTGTTTCGTATTATTATTGTACCTTACATGTATGCAATTATGAATAAAATAATCTCATATTCACTCTGAATATTCTGCTCTTTCTCTGACCACGTATCATACTCTGGGTACACGACTCGGGACACCACGACCCATGCGCTGCTCTTCTTCCCCTTGTCTTTGTACCTCTCGCAGGCCATGTCCCATATCTCTGGATGCTCCCCCACAGCGCTGATCAGCCTCTACACATCAATTTCAGCGCCTGACATTTTCTGCAGCAGTTCCAGGAACATCCAACAAAACAAGCAAACTTTGGGTGTTTGGACGTTTTGTAGGCCGGCCATTAGCAGCGTCTGACGTCTCCTAATCACACACACACGCCGCTATGCGGGCGCAGCGCACTCTGTACGTCAGTACTAGCGGTATCACGTTCTCGAAAAAATGCGTTCGTTTGCCGCTTGCGTTGCGCGGCCGCACTGCATATATTGCCCATCATTGGCCGTCATTTGTTGCTACTACGGCCGGGATAAAGTGCGGCTGCACGCACGTTTGCACTGCGTTCGTCTGACCCTAGCCTAAATGTCCTCTCCAGCTATAAACTTTATTATTTGCAGTGTGGAGGCTTCTATTCTCACTTTTTTTCACTCCACTACAATTGAAATGTATATTAGTATGTGTGTGTATATATGTCTTTTTATTGTTTAGTGAACAATAGTGCTGCATTATAAATAATCAATTATAACGAGAAAAATGATGTTGCAGTGACCTAAAAATTTAGCTTTTTCAGTTTTAGCTAAAATCATGTATTTCTCATAAAAAATACAGTAAGGCTAGGGTCAGACGAGCGTGATTTCTACGGACTGTACGTCCGTGCACACGGACGTACGTCAGTACGGAAGACGCAGTAGTGGCCACACAGTCCGTGATCACGTCAGTGATTAGTGACGGATCAATATAAAAAGTGAAATGTGAGAAACCAAATTAATTGCAGATGAAAAAACCAAGGGAAGGGGTATAAAAAGCCATTTTGGGGAAGGTGGGGTTTTCCACAGATGGATGCAGTCCAAGTATTTGTGTTTGCTGCAACGGGGTACCTGTACCTCAAGAACAAGCGAAAACGGCGATCATGGGTTCATCCCATAAACGCTGCCAGATGCACACATGGCCACTTTGTCACGCTGTACAGGCCACTGCGAGAGAGGGACCCGACGAAGTTCTTCAACTACCTGCGGATGTCCATCCCTTCCTTCGACGAACTGTTGTCGAAGGTACGTGAGCCGTTGATGAAAAGGGACACCAACATGAGGGACGCCATTCCAGGCGAGGAGATGCTGGTCATCACGTTGCGGTAAGTAACAGCAAACACCAGCATTCATATTTTCGGTGCCAGCCAGCAGAGATGTGCTCGATGTCCAGAGCCCCCATTTTCGGTGTGTTGTGATATGCCCACCAGCCCATTTGCACAAGCATACCCACACACATTGCATAATATCACACATACTCAATAATGAATGACACAGACAACAGTGACAGCAAAATAAATCTTTTATCCACAAGAAATGGTAATGCTAAACAAAATAACATTAACACACCATATGTTGCTGAACATAACATCAATCAGACATAAAATAAAGAGTCCATCATTGGGATCGGGCATGTAACCTCGGTTGTATGCAGCCTGATAGGGTGGTTGTGACCTGGCACCAGGGGACATGGGTTGGTGTGGAGGCTCCGGCCGCCGGTAATAACCACCAGCATATTGTGCACTGGGAGGCACAGGCGGTACTGGAGGCTGGCTCAAGATGCTGTGGATGGTGTCCAATGTCCTTCATCGGTACTCCATCTTCTGAGCCAGGCTCATCTGGTGCAACATGGGGAGACATGAATGATGGAACAACATGTCATCGTCATCCCAGAACCTGCAGCGTGGAGGTGGTGGTGGTGGATGGTGAGCATCCATGAATGTCACCATGGCATGCTCAAATTCAGCACCCGGTGCCCTTCTCCTTTTGTGGGCCGGCCTGGTGGTGTCAGCCCTTGCAGTAGGCAGCTCCTGGGCAGCCGTCTCCTCCTCCAACTGTGAGTCTGCTCCGGCCTCTTCCGTCTGTTCTGAGCAGGTGGCACTAGCACATGGCTGCACGTGTTGCTGTGCCCTGGATGTGGATGGGAGATCCATGCTGCCCACCATAGGTCTTGTTTCCAGGGTCCGTCGCAGGAATGACAGCTGCTCAGCATAAATATAACTGCTGCCCCTCCTCGCCGCTGATCCTGAGCGTGCCGCTTCCGCATATTTTTTGAGGACCCTGGTGTAGTTGTCCCTGACTGTCCTCCATTTCGCTATGACTTCATGTGCTGCAAAACAGAAGAATGATATTAGGTGCGGCTTACGGAATCTGATCATAACACACATTTATTTCTCCTTTTTTGATAGGTATCTTGCCAGTGGATGCAGTCTGCAGGACCTGCATTATAATTTCCGCGTTGGCAGATCTACAGCTGGGGAGATCGTCCGCAAGGTGTGCCAGACAATTTGGGACACGATGAGGGAAGAATGTTTGACAACACCCACAGACGAGGCATGGGCACAAAATGCTGCAATGTTTTTGGAGCGAGCAAACTTTCCGAATTGCTTGGGAGCTGTGGATGGCAAACATGTCCGCATAGTGAAGCCACTGCAGAGTGGCTCACTGTATCACAATTATAAACATTATTTTTCCATTGGCCTACTGGCAGTGGCAGATGCCAACTATAATTTTGTCTGTGTGGATGTGGGGTCATACGGGAAAGATTCAGACTCCACACTGTTCAGGAACTCCACACTGTGGAATGCAATAGAAAGTGGGACACTGCACATCCCTAGACCCGCACCTTTGCCTGGCACAGACGTGGCAGTCCCCTACGCCTTTGTGGGGGGCGAGGCTTTCGGACTTTCCACACATCTCCTGCGGCCATACTCTGGGACACACCTGACTGTGAAAAAGCGGGTGTTCAATTATAGGCTGTCGCGTGCGAGACGGTATGTCGAGTGTACCTTTGGCATACTGAGCAACAAGTGGAGGATTTTCCATAGGCCGCTAGATGTGCACGTCGATTTTTGTGTAGATATAGTGAAATGCTGTTGTGTGTTGCATAATTTTGTTCGTGCGCGGGATGGTTTTAATTTTGATGACTCCTTGTCTGTTTGTGGTTTGGAGGAATTTATTAATGATGATGTTAT
Organism: Leptobrachium leishanense; assembly: GCA_009667805.1. Classification (NCBI taxonomy): domain Eukaryota; kingdom Metazoa; phylum Chordata; class Amphibia; order Anura; family Megophryidae; genus Leptobrachium; species Leptobrachium leishanense. Next base: position 192,284,661 of record CM019065.1, read on the forward strand.
GCCTGTGAATCGACACAGCAACAGGCATTGTGATGCTCTGGCAAACTATTTCTCTAGCGAAGTAGGACAGGTGCCCTGGCAGATGGGGAGCATTTGACATGTGACGTTCAAGAATTTGTTAGCCATTTACATTTTGTTTGGATTAATAATGTGCATTTCATTATGAATATAATAATAATGTACTCACTCTGCACTTTCTGTTCATGCTCAGACCATGTGTCATATGCAGGGTACACTGCTCTTGTCACATCAGCCCATGCGTTCCCCTTGCTGATCTTGTCCTTATATTGTTGGCTGGCTGTGTCCCACAATTCGGGGTGCTCCCCCACTTCGGTGATCAGCCTCTCGATGTCCATGTCACTTGCAGCGTCCACTCTCCAGTGTCCAGGATACACTCTCCAGCCCCCAGAATATACTCCAGCCACGCCAGGAATGTTCTGGAGTCTGGACGTGATGTAGGCCGCAGAACAGGTGCGTCTGACGTCTCCACCTCACGTACACAGGCCGCTAGCCGGCCGCAGTGCACTCTGTGCGGCCATTCTAGGGGTTGTACGTTCTTGCCAGCCTTGCGTCCGTGGGCCGCGGCCGTTGTTCGTCTGCAGTTCAGTGCGGACGTACTTCGTGTAACAGGCTCCGATGGGCTTTCCGTCATGCTATCACGGACGTACTTTTAGGCGCAATCACGGACGTGAACACTACGCTCGTCTGACCCCAGCCTTAGCGGTTCCTTTTCTAAATTTCTTAACAAGCGTACCCTGTTAAACCACAAAGGCTTGGATGATAAAATGTGAAAAAAAAAAATACTTTTACGTGCTGTAAATGATTGAAATCTGAATGGAAATTCCTTTTTTTTTTTTTTTTTACTTTTTTTTTAATAGCATTCTGGCAGCACACGATACATATAATGATATATTATAAACCTTCCGGGAAAAAAAAGAATATAATTTTTCTGGGTCCTACAAGGCTTCAAATCTCGTTTAAACATGATAACCACAAAACGGTCAAAATGAGCTCAGCACACAGAGGTGAAATGGCTCAGCAGTTAAAGGGTTAATGTTTGTCAAATTATTTTGATTTGCTATTCAAGAGCTCTCTGCTTCTATGGTATGGAATTGGATTACACAATTTATTTATTTTCCTCTTGCTCTTATTTCTATTTGTTTTGTATTTAGATATGTGGAAATAGCACATCTCAGCCGTAACAACACTTTATTTATAAGCTTGCAATTCAAATATTGGCAGCCCTTTTATTTTGGCTTTGGCTTTTTCAGTCGCTAAAGTGGCCAAACATTTATATTGCACAACAACAATAACAATATGAATGAAACTGGTTAAAAAAAAAAAGTCTGATCCCTTTGCATATTATTCAGTTCTCTGGCATTTCCTGCCTCAGCAATGTTCCCAGGTATGGGCACATTTACAGACACTTAACAGAGTTATTTTGAGCCTATATTGCTGACTTGATGTGAAATTTTGCTAACAGCTCTCCCTGATGATGCCTTCATGAAACAAAATCTCACACCAGCTTTCTGCCAGTTTATCTTTCTTCAGTGCAGTATTATGTAATGCCTTATTTGCTTGGACTAATGGATTTTTTGTAGTTCTTTAGGGAAAAAGGGTATCACACACAAACTGCAGCATCTCAGAATAAAATAAATATATATATATATTTCAGATACACCAGATCTACCAGCTTTGGCAGGTCTGAGATTGGGAAGGTGAAGGTTTGGTGGTGACTAAATTTGCATCACTAATAATAAAAAGGAAAAAAGGCTATACTCCGTCGCGCTAGATATACACTTTTAAGGATTCGCTATATTCCCACACTGTGGTGCTCCCGTCACCAGAACAAATTGCAAAATGTGAAGTAAAGAAATGGGGACATAAAGAAATATTTTGAAGACTTTGATTGATTTAGTCCACGCCTAATCATCAAGGGACCTACCATTGCTTGTGAGCATTATTCCATATTTACCACTTCACTTATACACTGCATCCTTTTAAGTTGAAGCGCTGTCTCCATTTCTTTACTTTAAATTTGCATCACTGACCACACATGCCTCCAAAAGGGGATGACGTTACAGCCATACATGCGCCAAGATGTTGGACTGCCTGTCTCACCAGCCAATCAGGACTGCTCATACACAAGCACTGCATGGGTTTACAAAGCCTTAACTTTAACTAAGCACTGTGAGCACCAATAAACAGATGCTTGTGGTGCTTTCCCTCAGTCCTCTCGAAAAATGGGCGACAGCCTTGGGTTGTTGGGTTATCAGGAGTAATGAAGGAAAACAGTCTGTCAAATGCTCAAACTGTGTCACCTTGGCAAGTCTGACATGTATACTGCATATGGGGAATGTAGCACATGAGCTCTGTGATGCAGTTCTTTGAATTGCTGGGATGTGTAAATGGCTTCTGCAGTAATAAACTTTATTATGTGCAGTGTGGAGGCTCTTAATCTAATTTTTTGCCCACCACCACAACTTGATGAGCCCTAGGGGTTAAGCATCAAGCTGCAACTTGTCAGGCCTAGCTCCTGCTGATGAGGGTACAATAAACCCAAAACAGCTGTACAGGAGTGGCTGTGACCAGTTGCATAAACCTGGTCTCAGCTAAAAAATTAAATAAAAAAAGCCATCTAGTATGGCATGGCATTGATAGAAGGGTCCTATGTGAAAACAGACCCAGGATGCAAAATTTGAGAAATTGTAGACGTCATTTGCATGTCTTACCCAGAGTTCTGTGCTGCTTATGGAAATGTAGCACATGAGTTCTGTGATGCAGTTATTTGAATTGTTGCAGTTCTTTGAATGTGTAAATGGCTTCTACCATAATAAACTTTATATATATATATATATATAATCTATAGCCGATGGGATACATTGGTGTTTATGAGAGGCTTAAGCAAGAGATGACCATATTTTGCGAGTTCTATTCCCATCATTTATTATACAAATTAGATTGTGGAAAATCTGAAAATTTTGAAAAACCGCAATAGATTTCCTTAAATTTGTTTTGTCAAGAACTCTAAAAGAATAAAAAAATAAAAAATGAAAATCATTAAATTGTAAGAGCTGTGAGATGGTGTAGTTTGTTTAATGGAGTGCTCTCCACTTGGTTTGTTGTGTCTATTTGTCACGAAAAGAACCTGCCCTTTATGTTTAGTGAATGTATCGAGTGCTGTGTGCGTGTGTGTGTGTTTTCTTTTCATCAATGGTATTCATAAATGTGCATTTTGGGTTCTATTGATGTTCTAGAATTTCTGTGAAATTGCTAAATGTTAATGTTTCTGTCAGCAGGAGAAAATAATAAAGTGGTTTTCTACATTGTTCACGTCCTGCGAAAGCTAACATTTAATGGTCTGTTTCATTGGTCCGTTTCCGTTCCAAAACACAAGTTAAGCATCGTTTTGTCATTTTGCACGTCTTGCTTCAGTAGAAGCACCTACAGATGGCAGCAGAGATCTAAAGTTAGACTGTTTCTTGCTTTTGCAACAATCACATTAACGCTGTGATTAAAGTAGTAATTTTGCACCATGAAACTATTTCATATATTTTTTATATTTTTTGTCCTATTAAAACATAATTTATCATAAACACTGGTCCCACCATGTCAAACTAGTAGGAGGCTGAATTGTACCTCTAGGACTCCGCATCTTTTTCTTCAATGTCTGGCAGATTTTTATTGGAGCAGCAGTCTATCACTTGGAGATCCACAATGCAATACTCCTGAAACGTTGGTATTTATTTGGAAAAAATGCCTTATGTTTATTTTTTTCAGTCATTGTCATTTATATAGCGCCACCATGTTTTCCAGAGCTTTATCAAATAGTGTTCTAACTGATCCATGTGCACACCATTTAATAATTTGGAGTGATAGTATTAATAACTGGAGTTCCAGGTGCCTCCGTACCTTTTGTGTTTTTGCTGCTGCAAATAGTGCAGAACTACATTTTAATTGTCTGGAAACGTCTGTCAGTATTAATACCACATTGAACTTAAATTATTGAAAAATTCCTAGTATAGACCTTTCAAAGATGATGATGATAAAGCGATAATTATCAGTTTACTTAAACACAGATCCCTCAGACTGATTTGCGTCACATATATTTCTTAACTATACTAATTTCTGCAAATTTCTCAACAATTTAACACAAATGTTGAAGATTGCTAACATTTTATCCTCCTTATGCTGTATTTTATTTTTATTAACCGTGTTAGACGCCTGCCTATGTATTTACAGAAAAGATGTATATTGACACAAATAACACAATAAAAAGGTATGAAAGGTGTTCGGGACTTGAATTACCAAAGAAATGTTCTTATGAAATCTGGGGATTGCCCTGAGGATTGTCATTCAAACACAGACCTCATTTAACGCCTTCACTACCAACTGACTTTCCAAAAAACCATGGTCAGAAACCAGTGGGTTTTTGTAAAATCATTTTTAATTAATTATAAAATAAGTTCTAGATTGTAAATTCCCACGGGAATAAGGCCCTAGTTTCCTCCTGTACTGGTTTGTCAATTGTTGTCCAATGTATTGTAATCCTGTCTATATTGTGCCCATTGTACAGCGCTGCAGAATATGCTGGAGCTATATAAAAGAATAATTTAATAATAATAATAATAATAAATATTTGAGTTTTTATACCTATCGTATGTCTTACTATAAACAACCTATTTTTGGCCAGTAGATGGCGCCGTCTACTGCCAAATTGAGTAAGAGGTTTTAACTGCAGATCTATTTTCTTCTTTTCTCTCTGCTTTGCTGCTGAAAGCCCGATATTTCAGAGCTTCGAGCAGCTGATTTTTACAGTTTTAGCTCTTTGGGCATTATACCCACAGGGCTAAAACGTTGGGGATACCTTTTGCAGCCCAAAATCAAAGAAATGTGTTTGCAGCAAAATAATTTAATTTGCTCTTGGGCTGCAGATCAGCATATCAAGATATCTCGATATCGGGGTACCAGATGGTGCCTTTTGAATCCCAAGATATTGAGCGGTAGTGAAGGGGTTAAAACCAAAATAAGTCTGATTCCCGGATCTTTGTTCAAAGATGTCTACTTTTATATATCTATTGATATTACAAAAAAATGGTAAAACCTGCAAGTAAAAAGGCTTCATCTTAATCTATATTACCCAGCCATTAATTTACTTTTTCAATATCCCCTGGTAGCGTAGCGAGGGCACAGACAAACTAATGGAGAAACCTCATAATTTCTGCTTGTAAACACAGGTTGTATTAGTCGCATACATAAAAATAGATGAAATGAGGTTCAACCATTGGAGTTCACATGACAGGCGCATGATTTGTACACAATATTGGTAAAATGTATTCTTGGCAGAACACAGAGGGGGAGCTCACAGCTTTGTCTTGCAGAACAGACACGTGCTACAAATATTTGTTTTCTAAATTTGACAGGATCGGAATATCATCGTGAGTAGTTTGAGGCGAGTAATATTTTCCACTTAACTGTGGATGCATTGTAATGCATGATGTAATTTGAGAATACAGAATATAATGTAGAATGCATTAATTGGAATGACATATTTTGGCAGTCTTTTATTGCCTGTGAGCTCATTACACATTGGAACTAGAGAAATAGCATTGAGTTACATGACACCAATTGCTGTCCCTGAAGTTCAAGGACGCTTATGAGTAACATAGCTTAACAAACATTAGTCACAAGGGCCCACAAGGGGGATTTCTACACCAATTTCATAAATGGTAATTCCTGAACTGTTCCTTTTTATAAAAAAATTTATATACGAATTTCCTTGGACTGCAAATGCATTTCTTTTAAAATAAATATTGACCTCAAATGTGAGAGAATTGGTTTTGTTTTGTATGAACGAAGACCATTCAACACCAAACATTTACATGGTTATTCAGAAAGAGGTGAAATCCAGGAGAATGACTGGAGAAGTGAAAATTCGAGGTCAAAATAGCCAAACAAGAAAGATTCTCCCATTTATCTCACTTTCCAAATCGACTCTTTTGACCTAGAATTTTCACTTCTCCAGTCATTCTTCTGGTTTTCACTTCTCTGAATAACCCTGTTAGTGAAAAATCTGTATAACCATTTGAACAACAGCAATGGATAACTTTGGCGCTCCATCTTGTGGATTATGATAAGACATATATTTTATTGTTCAAATCAAATAAATTGATATTTTTATGTTTTATTTCATTAATAGAAGCATGCTGAAATTGGTCACTTTCAGCAGTGATAGGATAGCTCTACTATTTGTGTATATTACACCAGTGGTCCCCAATCCTGGTTCTCAGGACCCACTAAAAGGCCAGGTTTTCAGGATTACCTTGGGGAAATGCAGACTGAATTCTGCAATCACTAAGCAGCAAATCATATCACCTGTGCTGTGCTTCAGAGTTCAGATATCTGAAAAACCTGGCCTGTCAGTGGGCTCTGAGGACCAGGGTGGGGGACCCCTGTATTACCCCCAATTTATCAGTAAGATCATATTACTGCTGTTATGCTGTGTTTTAGACCTGACATGTTCAAACTAGGCATTAATACCTCAAGCTGTAACAATCTTCATCCGATAAATTCTTTCCAGAGTTTGTATGGTCTACATTTTGGTTTTCTCAAATCTGAGGTGTCAAATCTCCTTCATATGGAAGGAAATTGAGTAACTATTTGACCTTGGTGTCCATCCATAAGCAGAAAGAGGAAGCAATGGAAGCTGTTCACTCTTCACCAGAATGCCTTTTTTATTTAAGTTTTGATCGTGTAATTTATTAATTTGCTATGCTAGTGTGACATGAATAAAAATAAATAAATGGGAAACGTAGAAGAACGAAGCAGCCATGCAGCAATGATTCAACATTCAGAGGTTACGGTTGTGGCAGACATTGGAGACATTTCCAAGGCTCATGCAATTATTACCATTTAGTTTGGAATCGGATTTCTCATGTCTTCTAGTATTTGAGTAACCACAGTCAACTCCATTGAAGCATTTAGTTTGCCTCAATTTCAGGACTATCTACAGTAACTCGCTATAAAAAATCAAATTGTGGAAATTGGAATGGACCAGCCACACTCTTTGTATAGAAAAATGATGTATATTATTGACCACTTGTTGCTGATAAAGAAATTTGTGGCTGCCATGACTAATGTGCTTGTACTGCAGTGTTAATTTTAGTCGCATTTTAGTTATCAAATTTTTTTTTCGTTTTAGTTAACTAAAATGTATGATATTTAGTTGACTTAAACTATACTAAATTTAGTCTAGTAAAATAAAACTAGACTGAAAATCCATTCAGATGACTAAAATTAAATGTAATTTTAGTCAAGACTACGACTAAAATGAAATCAAAATTTGCTGTCAAAATTAACACTCCATCACATTTTGACTAAACTCATTAGATTTTAATAGACTAAATTTACTGTAATTTTAGTCGACTAAAATCTTATAATTGGTCAACTAAAGCGGAAAAAATTCAGACTAAAATGTGACTTAACACGGTTGTACTGTAAAGCTGTACATACAAAAACTTGGCTGGACAGGTCGGTTGATTGCTATCGCAGTAACTTGGTGGATATATGCAATACATACATGATTTATACAATTCAATGTGTCTGAATCATTTTCAAAAGCCTGAGACCTAAGACAACTTTCTTGATTTGGGACATGCATTCTGTCCACTATGGTCTTCCGTTGCTTTGAAACTACTAAGGACAACCTTGGAATGTGCAGGCCACTGATGTTTGCTTGTAATCCGTATAAATCATGCGCTCTCTGTCATGTACCTTGTCAAATGGAAAATTGATTAGCCCTGTCTCCGAAGCAGCCCTGTGACCCAGGTATAACATGTGAAGCAAACTCCTAGAATAATTTGATAAATACGTGCAATTGGACTGCCTTAATATTGCAGATACTTGTATGGTTGTGCAAGTTTTATATTAAAGATTATGCCCTAATGGCACATTTCTCCAAGGGATGAATGCCATGTAAGCATCCAGCCCTAGTTCCACAACAAATCTGTAAACCCTTGTCCCTTACTGTATGATTCCAGCAAAAGACAGTGTTCAATTCAGAAAACCTTTGATCCAACTCTGAAAAGATATTGGACATCTCTTGTCAGTTTTTTGCTGTGTAAATGGTAAGCATATCACTATATCATTGTAATTTCCACATCGTGTCTGCTCATCTTTGTAGTGCTAAGTTGCCTTGCATGGATTTTATCAAGACACAGACCTTCCATTAGGTTATGGTTTTTCCGTTGTGTAAAATCATGTGGCTGTTTTATGTGGATACAATATATTTTGAACTATACTGTTACTTAGGTATGTCAATTACATGTTTATATAGGGTTGTGGCAGGATTGGTGGGACATTGGTAGATTGCATGTTGTGAAGAAAAATGAGGCACATTTCTGTGTGTGTGCTGGTTATCACTTGTCAAGGCAATTAGTCTCTCTTCAGTTGGTTAATTTTGGCATATTCAACGGAGTATATTAAAGACAACTTAACAGTTTGTTACATATTGATGATTTAACATGCCATTATGAAGAGAAGAATCCCTGTTGATCATAATCACTTCAACAATTACATCTTATGATTTGTTAAAAATGTCAGTTCACAACTTGCTATGCATATAAAACTAACCGTATTTGCAGTTTTCTGATTGTTGCAGACAAGATAAAACACTAACCAGATGTTACCATTCTACAAAACTCTGCTCTAGCCTTCAAAGTGTGCGACATTGATTAGCGTTGTGTGCTATGTAAAATGCAATTATGGCTATATTTAGATAAATTACAGTCTGGGATTATTGAACAGCGAACCGCCCCTTGTACTCCAGTCTATCGTTCAAACCCTTAAGGGGTATAACACCAAGGGGAAACAAAGTGCCTGGATAATCCACTCGAGAAACTTGATTTCTCTCTGTATAAACATTTGACAGCAAATTAGTTGACGCAAGTAATTAGATTAGTAAATGCATCAACCTCTGAACTATTTTTATCTTCACAGCACAGTCCAGCATCTGTTCAGGATCAGCAAATATTGCAGAATTTTGGAAAACAAAATCTGTAAATTGTGGACTGATCAGGCAAAGAAATGGTTTTCATTACTGTTCTCTTCTGTAGATTGTCATAGTCCGTGTACTTTTGCATTTGCTTCAAGATCCTAGAAAATTTCATAAATACAATAACCACTATATAAAAAGATTGTATATAATTATATAAAATCAAAAATGTAATCTTTATTAATTAATACAGAATAAGAACAACCCCTGGCAACGAGGAAGTACGTCTTTGCATTTTGAAACTGCGTATCATAGTGGAATCCCTTTATCTTGACTTAGGCCAGGGTCAGACGAGCGCACATAGTGCGCCCGTACTGATGTGCCTCCCATGTCCGTCGCACCGTTGTGACGCTTCGGAGGTGGCAACACGCTGTAGCGCGCACATGAATGCTGAAAGCACGAGTGCTGAAAGTGCTGAAAGCCACCCCGTCGAAGCTCCACGACACACGTTCAATGGGGCTGCAAAGCGCAATCCTCCAGAGGAGGATCAAGCCTTGCAGCGCTGGGTGCACTAACTGTGCTCAGTGACGTGGCCAGACGAGCATCAGAGTGGAAGGAGCGTCCACTTTCATGGACGTTCCTTCCATTCTTAAACTTCTCGTCTGACCCCAGCCTTAAGGCTTGTAATTGCAGATGTGATGATTTCCATTTGAGTTTATTCCATCGCAGTCTACGATCTATAAATAATAAAGGATAATTGCTATTTCTGTTACAATCTACCTTTTCTCATTTTTAAACTTTCTTTCCCATTAAAGTTTAATATGTGCCAAAGTTACCCCTAGCGAACATGTTTTTTCAGTAATTTTGGATATTTGGGGTCCTTTTTCTAATGAGCAATAGATGGGAAAAACCGTTAACCATTTGCATCGCTATTTCAAGGAAACCACTCTGTTAATGGCTGAACTTGTAATATATGTGAGCTGCTAGTAGATACCAGCAGTTAGTTATTTATAAAGCGCTAACAAGTTCCGTAGCGCTGTACAAAGGGTGAGACAGAATAACAAAATATACATACAAGTTAAACACACAGAACAGTAGGAGTGATGACCCTGCTCTAGAGCTTACATAAATTTTTTAAGTATTTTATCTAAAGTAAAAGTATTTTATACTTTTTTAAGTATGTCCTGGGTGTATTTAAGAGGAGAGGGGTGGCACATTAGGTGCGGGTTAATAGAGAACATGAAGTAACAGGTGCAAGAAATGGACAGTGGGGGAAACAGGGATTGAGCCGATAGACTTCTCTATAGTAATGTGTTTTCAGAGACTTTTTGAAGGACTTTATACATGGGGAGAGTCTGATGTTGCGGGGGAGGGAGTTCCATAGAAAGGGGCAGCCTGGGAGAAGTCTTGAAGGTGAGATTTGGGGGTGCGGATACGTGAAGCTGATAGCATCAGATCATTGGCAGAGTGAAGTCGTCGGGAAGGGATATAGCTACTAATAACGGAGGTGATGTAGGTAGGGGCGCGGTTATGGTGAGCTTTGTATGGGAGTACCAGTATTTTGAAGTGGATTCTAAAGCAAACGGAAAGCCAGTGTAGAGATTGACAAAAGGGCGAGGTACGAGAGGTGCTTGAGGTAAGGTGGATGAGCCTAGCACAGGCATTAATAAAACACTGCAGAGGGAGAATCTGGAACCTCTTAAGGCCAGCAAAAACACCACCACTGTACGCACCCGTAACAGCCGAGCTGCAAGGGAAGTTTGCAGCTTTTCTGAATTAAGACCATGCTCTTTAATTCCTACAACAATACCTACTAGAATAGAGCCCTTGTTTTGCAGGTGAGTTTCAGTCTAGCCCTTTCCTTGAGGACCAATAGTATTGTTGAGCAGGCCAACCTTTAATGCCATATTTGTAGTTCTCATTTATGAAAATCAGGATAGTAGGGCTGACTTGTTTCAGAGGCTAAAAATAAACAGGGTTATTCTAAGAGAATCGAAAAGTCACCGCACGTTCTGTGACGTTTCATTCTCTTCAATTCGGTTCGATTTGGTGATCCCATTTTGGCGACCCTGCGGTGTATTCAGCAAGCACCACAGAGACCCCGAAGTGCAAGGAAAACCCGCCGCAAACCTGCCGAACACTAACCGGCGAACGCTCACTGAAACCCGCAAAAACATCTGGATTAACCCCGCCGAACACGCCAGAGAAATCTGAGCAGCCGCCGGGAAAAGCTGACACCGCAGACGAATGGAGTGGAAAAAATAAAATAAAAAGTACACTTGAATGTTTGAAACGTGAAACGCTGTTTGCAAAGAAACTACAGAATGTCTGAAATTTACATCTAAGATCCAGTGAATGATAATAAAAAGGGCTGTTACGGAAAAAAGAAAACTATTTAAAAAACAAACGGAAAAAAATCCCGAAAAATGCCTTCAAGATCCCAAAAAAATCTATAAAGAGACTTTTACTGCAGAATATTATAATAAATGGTTTATTAGATATTTGATTTAAAATGGGAATATTTTTAACATTGAAGTCTATGGGATTTGCCTTAATAAACCTGTCGAATGAAACCACCGAACAGGCAATTGGTCAACTTTTCCCTGCTGGTTTTTGTTCTCTGAATAGACGAAGCATTGCTTCTCTATGGGAGTTTCACTGCCCTCGAACAGGCAACGAACAGGCACCGTATGTGCAGACAATTCGCCATCATTTGGTGAACTGCCTGCTCTCTAAATAGCTGATTAGCCAGGAAAGGTAACCGTACGCTGAATTTCACTGTTCGGTTACCTTTTCGGCAACAATTCAGATCTCTTTGAATAACCCTGATAGTCTTTATGTGTATCCACAAATTTGCCAGTTGTGGTTCTCTAGTATTTTACAAAGGGAATCATGCCACACAATGCTGCAAGGTGATTTATGGGTTCTGTAGTCTGATTTTGTTTGCAGACTTGAGCCAATCCTGCATCCAAGTTATGTAACCTTGACTGTTTGATTGTGGCAATATTCTTGCCGTTGAGATTTTGCAGTCACTCTATGGATTGATGATATGAATCTCTATTTTTCTTCAGTTCCAGTATTGTTAGACCAGTGGTACATATTGCTCCCAACCCTACATTGCAAATTCTTCTGCTTGGTGCATATACCTTTTAACTATGGACTTGTTTAAACTTATTTTTCATATCTTGTATGGATATCCTATTATACATGAATATAATCATTGTTTCTTAATCTGTATTTTTCGACATGGAGAATAAATTGAGTGACCTTTTTTCTTGCCTTCAGTTGCAAGCTGTGGTTTCTTAACTATAATCCGTAATATATAAACCTAATCCTAAATTCTGGTCCGTATCTTTATCGCTCACCTGGGGGATAGTCTTTCAAATTAGATCAGAAGTGTTTTTAATCTAAAGAACACCATAGCAAATAGAAAAATACTATTCGTGTTCAGTCCAACCTTTCTGGTTTGTTTTTAAATCTAAGTCGAATGTGAATTTCTGTCAATAATTGGGACTTAACTATGATTAAATCCTTTCACACACTGGCTCCAAGAATTCAGTGTTTTAATTTACCAGATGCTCTAAACTTGGTATTAGCCTTGTCTTTGCATCATGGAGTTGAAAAACTGTCAAATTATGCAATATCTAGGCACTTGGCAATATTATATATGTATGTATATTACTTATTGCCCATTATGCCTATTGGCATGTAGGGCAGCAACAAAGGTTCGCCACTCCTGTTCTGGGCCAACTTTTGTATGGTATCCCATGTGTGCTCCATAGTCCAGAGTTCTCTGTCCACCATTTGAAGCTTTGGTCTTTTGGTCATTTGGTCTTCCTCTCTTGTGTTTTCCTTCTGGTGTCCAATGAAGGACAGTTCTGGTGATGTCCCCATGCTCTTTTCTGATGACATGCCCAATCCATCTCTATCGTCTTCTTGTGATGATAGTCTCCATACATTCTTGTCTACACTGAATGAGGAATTGTTGGTTGCTGATGGTTTTTGGGCCAGAAGATTCGCAGGTTTCTTAGGAGGTTCTTTGTGTGAAATATTGATAGCTTAGAGAGGTTTTTTTTCTGTTATTCTCCAGCTTTCTGAACCATACAGCAGGGTGGAAAGTACACAACTCTGGTACAGTCTCAGTTTGGTATTGGTGCTGTACTGAGGAGATTTCCATATGTTGTATAACATCTGAAAGACGTTTCTGGCCTTGCTGAGGCTGCTCATAATGTATCTGCCTGCTCCTCCATCAGGCCTGACCAGTGGCGACTCTAGGAACAATATTTAGGGGGGGCATAGAAGATACCGCAGTCAAAACTGGGGGGGCACTAATAATTTTCACCACTAAATCATACCACTGAATAAAAAAATAAGATAATAATAAATAAATAAGAAAAAAAGGGCCCTATCACCTGGTGTGAACTAAAACACCATCACTAAAGGAAAAATGACCGCGAGTCGCTAAATCTTAGTGCCTGAAGACCAAATAACAGATCACCTTGTCTGCAGTAGTCCATGAACAAGGTCGTTTGGCGCACGCTAGGAAAACTCTAAGACCCGAGCTGAGACCCAACGCTAATGCGGTTGTGTACAGGATAGAACTGGTTTTTTTTTCCAGTGTAGATTGCCGGGCCATACCTATCCCCCGCCCTCACAAGCTTGAATATGAACACATCCAGTGAATAACCTCACACCCTGCATTATTAAAAGCCTCCAAGGTGGCCGTATCATCCATGTTTTGATGCACACATATATTAAGGCTGATGGGCATTGCATGATAAATGCCACCCGACAGCATGTAGAATTATTACACTGCATTTAATAGATCCAAAAGGAAGGCCAGGTGAGCCACACAAATTTCCCTGCTGCAGCATATAAATAATACATGTTTCAGGGCAAGACTTATTCACGTGTCCCTTTTAAACATGGTCCACGCGGTCACCCTAATAATCAACCGCTTCCATACTATGAATAACCCCCAGCATAAAATGTTTAAAATTAGGCCTTATATTAGAATTAGGATATATGTGGATAAAGGATACATTTATAATAGAGCCGACTGCAACAGCAACGACAATGCGGACCAGATCCATTACAATGGTGTATGGGGTCAAGAGAACACCTGTGCTGCATTCCTTTCAATTGTCTGTTAATTTTGGGCGAGATCTGGGTTTTCTGTTTTCTTGGAGTTAGCACCAGGGTTGAGCAGTAAGTAAAATGTTGCAATTAGCGCACCTCAAAAAATTAGCGCCGGCACCAAGTGATCTGTTAGCTGCAAAAGCACTAGAGATCTCTAGCACTCCCCGTGTTAAGTAAAGGACGCGGAAAGTACAGTAAGCTTGCGGTACAAATCGCTAATAGCAACGCACTAAGTGATTTTTCCCGTTTGTAGCGGGAGGCAAACGATCTGTTGGTCAGGCGCTAGACTCCATTAACCTGGTGCTAACGCAAAACCATGTTAACGCAAGGGTTAACTCACACCAGGTAATAGTGCCCTAAATAAGTGTATATATAAATAAGATTCCAAAACCCCAGAGTAATGTGATGCAATGAGTAATGTGATGCAATGATGCCTTTTTATTGTACTAACCTGATACTTTATTTGCCGCAATTCGGCAGTTTTCGCTGAATGTCTGATAGCTGCTTCAGCGACTCCACTTTTAGCAAATTACAGCGACCATTCGCTAAATAGGGAATTCACTATATTTTCTCTGAAATGAATTCCCCGAAATGTGACGAGAAGCAGAGGATCAAAAGATGATTAGACCCTTTAGATTCTAACTTCCATAGTAACCCCTAAAATGCCATAAACCCAGGGAACTACAATAAAAATAATAAACAATGTGACATTTAGCTACCCCTTAACCCCTAATATGCCATTAATCAAGGTAAAACATGAAATGAATACACTGTGAGGCATGTAGCTACCGATTAACCCCTACACTGCCATTAATCAAGGGGAGAAAAATGTATACCATGAGGGATGAAACCTACCCATTAACCCTTAATATACAATTAAACAAGGCAAAAACTAACGTAATGTACAATGTAATGTATAGTCTGAACATTAACCACTTCACCGCTGAGACATTTCAACCCTGTGAAAATGCTTAAGTTTAAGTGCCGTTATTATTTAATGTTTTATGACTTTTATTTCAAATTGAATATGGTCATGTTGGGAATCATTGGAAAGGCCAGAAACTGCCCTTTCCAATGACACCTATATCATCCATATACGATGCACAGGGACGGAGATACAGATGTCCGAATAAGTGTGGTAAGCTGGATGCTGATTTTTGGTGGGGGGGCACATGGAGGGGCAAGGAATAACCTAGGGGGGGCAATTGCCCCCCTGTAGAGTCGCCTATGGGCCTGACCATGTTGCCCAGGTAGATGAAATCTTCTGTTGTATGTATATCTACACCATCAATTTGGATTGATAATTGGTTTGGAATATTAAGTGTCATCTGCTCTATCTGCTGTGCAAATGTGTTGAGTCGGGATGTTTTTTCTTGCATATGCTGTTGAGTGTGAGAGACCAATGCTAGGTCATCTGCAAAATCCAAATCTTCTAGTGTTGAAAAGAGAGTCCAACTGATGCTCTCTGGATGGTCCTAAGTAGTTTGCCACATTACCCAGTCTATAAGTATTTTGATTTTTGAATAGCAGTTCTGACATTACGCATCCTTGTCTCACTCCAGTTTTTATTTCAAAGCTGTGATCGCAGTTTCCTACTCTACATGTAAAATTGGTGTACAAACTCCTGATAAGGGTGACAATCTTTTGTGGGATCCCATAGTATCCATAGAGACAGCCTTTGGCATATACTTGCCTATCGAAGGCCTGCTCGACGTCTACAAAGTTGCTGTAAAGTTGCCTCTGCCATTCTGTACATTGCTCGATGATATTGCGTAGGGAGAATATTTGGTCTGCACATCATCTTCCCTTTCTATATCCCATTGCTCTTTCCAGGGTTGTTTGTCTGCTGCGTCTGAGTTTCACTGGATGATAATCTTGGCACATATTTTGCTTGGAACTGACAGCAGGGTGATTCCTCGCCAGTTGTTGCAGTTACTCAAGGAGCCTTTCTTAGGGATCTTTACAATGATGCCTTTTGTCCAGTCATCTGGTATCTTCTTTACTTCCCAAATGGTTGTAAATAGTGGCTGTAACATTCTGCACGCAAGCTCTGGATCTGACTTAAATAGTTCAGCATTGAGGTTGTCCTGTCCAGGGGCTTTACCGTTCTTGACGTATTTAATGGCTGAGATGATTTCTTCTTTTTCCGGTGGTGCAACATTGATATTGATGATAATCTTTGCCTCTTGGATGTCAGCTTCTGTTGTTGGTGGTGGTCTGTTCAGAACTTCATTAAAGTGCTCTGCCCATCGAGCTTCTTGTTCTGCTTTCGAAGTAAGAAGTCGCCCCTGTTTGTCTGTGATTGAAGGGTTAGTGGTTCCCCGATATTTGCCGCATATTGTCCTGGTTCACGTTACTTTTACTGATGTTCTCAATAAGTATATATATTTACTCTTATTGAGATCATCAGTAAAAGTGACATGAAACAGGGACAATAAGATGAGGGGCACTGTATGAGGACAATTCTGCAGAAAGAGCAGGATTGCAAATTTGTATGTTTCTGTTTCAAAAGATTAGATGGTCATTCTCGGAGAATTAGTGTGAAGATTTCTTCCAGAGGTGTAGATTCTGATACTGCGGTCCAAGTGTTACTGGCCCAGCTGTGAGTAATTCTAAGTAGAAGTTTTATTAGCTGGTTGCCAACAGTGCAAACCTAAGAGTCAACACAAGATGTTACCTTTCACTCTCAACATTTTTAAATCTTTAAAGTATTAAGAAACAAAAAATACAAAGACAAATGACAAACATCAAGAGTATTTAAAGCATCGTTCATATATTTTATATGAACACTTTCAAAGCCGTTTTTATTTTATTTTTTATTTTAGTTTGACAGGGAGCTATTCATAGATTCTCTCTGGTTAAGTTAGTCTTTATTTTTTTTCCTGGAATTTACAGGAACCTTCTAAAATCCAACTCCAGAGATGCAGAAAATGTCTTAACCTGATTGATTTCCTGCCAAGATTATAGCTAGAAGAGGGGCAAAAGGAATAGAAAGGGAGACTAGCATCATTCTTTGAGTATCACTGCCCAGGAGAAATAGGAAGACCAGAAATGAAACCATTCTGAACACTAGGAGCTGCCTACATTGCACGTCTAATATAAATAACATTTTTTTTAGTGCAACAAAATATATATATGTGGCAGTTTAACATTGTCAGTAAGTTTTTCAGAGTTGTTACTTTTGAGTGTGGGGAATGCTTAATAATTACAATGACTCAATCTAAACCCTTCTGTCAACACTTGGCAAAATGCCTTTTTTACTGGCTCTATAGCATGTAGTGTAAATTATTTAAAATGTAAATAAAACTTTCTTTCACGTGAATAACATTTAAAGCTGTCACAAGAGATCTAACTCTTTTTATGGCTTTCAGCTACTTGAACTTTTCTTCTCCAAGTAAAGTCTACAATAAATGACATGGGAATTCTGATTCGTTCACAAGTATACGTCAAGATAACAATGAACACAAGACTGAGAAAAAAGTGTCTAAACTGATTCTTTTCTTTAGGAAAGTATTAATTTAGTAGGAATATTTGCAGTAAAGTCATAAGAACTAACTCCACCTACTTTTTAAGGATTTTAACTGTTTTAGGTTTCCAGTTTGTTTTTAGAATACGAACGAATGCCAGTGGCTGCTCCATGACTTTATAAAGATTGCAGATTTTCTTCATAAAGTTGCTTGTTTTCCCACTTTTGTTAGTCCGTTTCTTTAGATTTAGCTTATTAAAATCAGACAAAAAATGTTTTACAATAACCTAAAAACAACCACAAAAAATCCACTAACGTTTTGAGTACACAAGCCCAAGTTAAAGGGACACTCTACACATTCTGGCCACTTTATCTTTTTAAAGTGGCCAGGCTCTGTGGAGTGCCCTCCATCCTGCCAAAACAGGAAAAGTGCTGTGAAGCCGTCAGGACTCGCCAATGGATCCCCCTTAATCTGCCGAGTGGCTGTCCGTGTCGAGGTCCTTATTCTAAATTAGCTCATTTTATACTCTGCAAAGGACTCCCTACAGCAGCAACTACAGCCAATATTTTCTACAGAGAAACATTCCATCCTCATGGTATAACTGTGGTTATCATATAAAATTTGGGTCTCCATGTAGGTCCAAGTACTGGTCCTTTTTCTGTAAGGTGCCACACAATAAGCCCTATCTGACATCGGCCTTCCATCTTTAGGCCAATGGCCAAACAGAAAGTATCAATCAAACTCTTGAACAATAGCTTAGATGTTACACTACTTACAGTAATTATAGGACCATAGAGTAGACCTTCATCCTGCTTCTGAATTCACCTACATCAGAGGAAAAACAAGTATAGGTGCTACAAATGTAATCTGTGTCCCAGTATAAAGATTTCTAATACATGGAATAATGACAAACAATGTGACGCCTATGCTAGTACGTGCCTCGTTTTCAAGGCCTACCCGTCGTGGGAAAGGGTTAAGTAGCATCTGCAAAATGCCAGTCTGAACGTCAACTAGTCGACTCCAGGATGCTGGCATTTTAGAGTTGCAAAGAAAAGCTATAAGGGCAAAAGAAAAGACACTGGACAGAGTAAGATGGGAATAAAAGTGACTGACGAATCTAAACTTGAGATGTTCAGCTCACAAAGAATATTTGTTAAAACCAGAAAAAATAAAAAGATGATGGAGTGCTTGATGCCATCTGTCAAATATGGTGTAGGCAATATGATGGTCTGTGGGTGCTTTGGTTGTAAAGTTAGAAATTTATACAAGGTAGAAGGAACCTTCAAGCAGGAAAGCTATCCCTCAGTTTTGCAACACCATTAGATTAGACCAAATTTCCTCCAACTGGGGAAACAGGACACAAAACAGAGCTCTGAAGTATGCAGGAACGATTGAGGGAAGACGCAGTATGCAGATGCTGGAATGATGATGGAATGACCAGTACAGTCACTAGATCTTAACTCTATTGAGCGGTTGTGGGAGCAGTTTGTCCGTATGCCCATCAAGTGAATCCAACCTGTGGGAGGAGCTTCAGGAAGCAATGAAATTTCTTCGTGGAAAATAAGGACATTTGAGTGACCCCATACATTTGGAACCCAGTGTGTGTGTATTAAATATCAGGTAACTGTGTGTGTGTATATATGAAAGCAGAAAGGTTTAGCTAGTGGGGGTTAGGCAATGCCAGTTTTTCGTGGGTATATGGAGAACCTAGGGTTGGTTTCCAACCTATTTATCTAACCCATTTGGCCCCAATTCTAGTAGGATGGGGTGTACATGGGCTTCATTGGCATTGTGGTGTTTTGTAGACCCGATGTCCACAGTAACCATTCACACACCAGCATTGGGTAGGGAACACTGGTGAGTTGTGTTTTGTTATTAACCCCTTAGGCTTCGTTAGCGTATTATGTAGAGTTATATCACATTTGTTTGCGGCTGTAGTGGTGATTTTTACAGCAAGATCAATGTTAAAATGCTCCATTATTACTGTATTCAACACTCCCCTCCGGCTGGGCGCAGGGGTCACAAGCCGCTCATCATGTGCCGGCCCTCCATCCTCGGCATCGGGGTCAGGGGTGTGCCTCCTCGGTATTCTGGGGTCCAGGAGTGTCAGTGTGAACACAGAGTGCCAGTGGGGAGCTGGACCTCCGCACTTACAACCAGTAGCAGTTGCTATGGAAGTTTGGGTCTCTCTTTTTGCTCCATTGGTGGAGAGGGAGAACTGGGGACGCAGAGTTGAGGGGTGAGTCGAGTCAACCCCTGACCCTGTTGCCAAGACCCTGCTTTTCCTTATCGACCTCACTACTTTGCTGCCCACCCTGACCTCAGAACTACCTCACTTGGCTATCTGGATTCCCCACTTTTGCACCGAAGCCCTGGTTTCTTACTCAGCATCCTGGGTTCCACATACCTAGACCCTGACACTTGGGTGCACTCGCTTGCCTCTTACTTGTGTGTGGGCAGATCCTGAAGTGTTCTGCCGGACATGCCTCATAGCAATACATTCGATATAGATATAGCAGTTGATGCAAAGTGATGTCATTACATCTATGTCTGTTCACATTGCAATGATGTTGGTGCTTAGTGAATCTACAACAATATATTCTATAACATTAAGTGGAATTTAATTACAATCAGTGCATTGCTATGATGTATACTGTATATATAATAAACACCTGGATAATTTAAATTTTGTGTAATCTAAAGTTTTAATTATAAATTTGGTGCAACTATGAAGAAACAAAGTCTAAAATCATATTTTCCATAAGTTTTATCACATCAAAAATACACTTGCCGTTTTTTTAAATTAAAAAAAAAAGCCATTTAGGGTTACATAAATGTTCTGAGGGATCATGGGGTAAGGATCACCTTTTGAAATGGACTGTTCTGAATTCAGAACAGTCCTACGAATGAATCCATGTATAACCAGCAATATTTCGTATACTGCAATGCATACTGTTCTTGTAAAAGAGATTCTTTAAGGTTTCCCTCTTCAGATGACTCTGCTTTAAAAAAAAAAAATTGTTTCAGATATGACAAGAAAAAACCCCCACATTTTTCTGAACCTTTTCAGTTACTTGTTACTCTGTAATGGCACTAGTGACCTAAAGTCATACTACACAGGAGAACAAGGTATCTATCTTTTTTCTTTTTAAGCGGAGTATCTTTTTATCAGGTTTTATGCATTTTAATACTATAAGGTTTTCTCGTCTTTTTTTTTACTGATCAGGCTAGCAATTCAACTTCACATTCAATCCTTCAAATATGTCTGGATCGGTGTAGAAAAGGTTTCCTTTCATTTTTTCTTCAAACTTTATTTACAGCTTCAGGTGAACAATATTCTAATGCAAAAGTATTCTATAGCGAGATAACCTTACCTCCCACCACACTCAAGATAAACAGTCACATAAGGAGAATAGATAAATGTTCAACAATGATATACATAAAGTACATACTGTAAGCTATAGTCATTCTCCATAAATCGTGAAAGAGCTGATGGAATTTGGTCGTGTGGCAATAAAGGAGGGCCCGACAAATTGTTGCAAATACCAACCTGTATATTCAAAGCCATCATGAAGTTTAACAATTACAGTTCCTGGCAAATGTAACATGAACTTTCTCCAAATTGCAAAAAACGTTTGTACCTTGGCCTCATTAAGAACAGTGTCCACCCAATCATGTTGGAAAAAAGGCATAAAAATGCAAAAATAGAGCCTGGAGAACATGGGAGGAGAATAAAATCCAGTGACCGAAGATTGCTTTTTTTTTTACCGGTTAGAGAAAATACCTAAAACTATTTTTGGGACTTATATGGGTGACGAGCTTTCTGGTCTGAGAGAATATTAGACAAAGTCGAATCAAGGATTCCTTTTTTTAAATTTGTTTTGATTTTAGTAGTTTTTCAAGAAATGCACCAAGGGGTACAAAAAGAAGAAAGGGGGGGTACAGACAAAATCCAAAGAGCATCACAACATCGGCAGTGACTGCGATACATGACAATCAAATAAGCAGTCTGTGTAGGGTCTAACAAACGGACATTCACTCAGTGTCTCGTCCTTGTAGCAGTAATTTAAGGTTTCCTTTTTAATGGTTCTGCTGTGATACCACAAATGGTCAGCTTTTATTCTGTATCCATGTACCTACTGATCACGAATGGGAATCCCTGAGGTCTTTTCCCTGTCTCTATCTTTTCCAATATGATCTAAGTGTTGCAGCTTAACCAGATGAGTTACATTTGTCACAATTGTATTAGAATGTGAAAGAGCATACCAAATCTTACAAAGTCGAAGGCAGGTGCTGGAAATTCTAAAATCTGCCACACACTCTGATACATAAACTGGATCCAGCAACAATAGGACATGTGTTTCACAGCACTTCTTTTAAAACCAAAAGGACTCTGCAGCTTTTCAACCCAAAAAGGATTCTTTTCAAGCCTGGGTCAAGTAAAAAAAATGTAACCAAATCCATAGACGTCATGTGATCAGCACTTAACCAATTGAGTTACAGAAAAATACGTATAGAATTACGTGTGTGTGTATATACAGTGGCAAGAAAAAGTAAGTGAACCCTTTGGGATTACGTGGAGTTTTGCATGAATTGGTCATAAAATGTGCCCTGATCTTCATCTAAGTCACAACAATTTGAAAAACACAGTCTGCTTAAAATAATACAACACAAACATTATATGTTTTCATGTGTTTATTGAACATAACACGTAAACATTAACAGTGCAGGGTGGATAAAGTATGTGAACCCCTAGCCTAATGACTTCTCCAAGAGCTAATTGGAGCCAGGAGTGAGCCAACCTTGAGTCCAATCAGTGTGATATTATTGGATGTGTTGCTGAAAGCTGTCCTGCCCTTTAAAAACACACACCAGTTTTGGGTTTACTGGTTTCAAGAAGCACTGCCTGATGTGAACCATGCCTCGCAGAAAAGAGTTCTCAGAAGACCTACGATCAAGAATTGTTGACTTGCATGAAGCTGGAAAGGGTTACAAAAGTATCTCCAAAAGCCTTGATGTTCATGTGTCCATGGTAAGACAGACTGTCTACAAATAGAGAAAGTTCAGCACTGTTGTGACTCTCCCTAGGCGTGGTCGTCCTGTAAAGATGACTGCAAGAGCACAGCGCAGAATGCTTAATGAGATAAAGAATCCTAGAGTGTCAGCTAAAGACTTACAGAAATCTCTGGCGCATGCTAACATTTTTGTTGACACATCTACAATAAGGAAAACATTAAACAAGAATGGAGTACATGGGAGGACACCACAGAGGAAGCCATTGCTGTCCAAAAAGAATATTGCACCATGCTTGAAGTTTGCAAAAGAGCACCTGGATGTTCCACAGCACCACTGGCAAAATATTCTGTGGACAGATGAAACCAAAATTGAGTTGTTTGGAAAAAACACACAACACTATGTGTGGAGATAAAAGGCACAGCACACCAACATCAAAACCTCATCCCCACTGTAAAACATGGCGGAGGGAGCATCATGGTTTGGGGCTGCTTTGCTGCCTCAGGGCCTGGACGGATTGTTGTCATTGATGGAAAAATGAATTCCAGAGTTTATCAAGACATTTTGCAGGAAAATGTAAGACCATCTGTCTGCCAACTGAAGCTCCACAGAGGATGGGTGATGCAACAGGACAATGACCCAAAGCATACAAGTAATTCAACAAAAGAATGGCTTCAACAAAATAAAATACATCTTCTGGAGTGGCCCAGTCAGAGTCCTGACCTCAACCCAATTGAAATGCTGTGGCATGACCTTAAGAGAGCGATTCACACCAGACATCCCAAGAATATTGCTACACTGAAACAGTTTTGTGAAGAGGAGTGGTCCCAAATTACTCCAGATCGTTGTGCAGGTCTGATCTGCAACTACAGGAAATGTTTGGTTGAGGTTATTGCTGCCAAAGGAGGGTCAACCAGTTAAGTCCAAAGGTTCACATACTTTTTCCACCCTGCACTGTGAATGTTTACATGTTCTGTTCAATAAAAACATGAAAACATATAATGTTTGTGTTGTATTATTTTAAGCAGACTGTGTTTTTCAAATTGTTGTGACTTAGATGAAGATCAGAGCACATTTTATAACCAATTCATGCAAAACTCCACATAATCCCAAAGGGTTCACATACTTTTTCTTGCCACTGTATATATATATATATATATATATATAATATATAATTACAGTATGTATGTATATATGGATTATACGCGTGTTTTCAACACCCGGTGCTCAGCTCAACAAAAAAATGCAAGGTGGAACAAGAGCACTCTAGGGTCTTGGCAAAATAAAATAGCGAACTTTATTGATGTACAGTCAGGTCCAGAAATATTGGGACATCGACACATTTCTAAAATCGTTGGCTCTATACACCACCACAATGGAATGAAACAAACACAATGTGCTCTAACTGCAGACTGTCAGCTTTAATTTGAGGGCATGTACATTCAACTCAGGTGAACGGTGTAGGACTTACAGCAGTTTGCAGATGTGCCTCCCACTTGTTAAGGGACCAAAGGTTATGGGACATTTGGCTTCTCGGCTGTTCCATGGCCAGTTGTGGGATATTCCCTCATTACCCTAATTACAATGTGCAGATAAAAGGACCAGAGTTCATTTCAAGTGTGCTATTTGGAATCTGTTGCTGTCAACTCTCAAGATGAGATCCAAAGAGCTGTAACGATCAATGAAGCAAGCCATCATTAGGCTGAAGAAACAAAACAAACCCATCAGAGAGATAACAAGAACATTAGGCGTGGCCAAAACAACTGTTTGGAATATTCTCAAAAAGAAGGAATGCACCGGTGAGCTCAGCAACACTAAAAGACCCGGGAGACCATGGAAAATAACTGTGGTGGATAACCGAAGAATTCTTTCCCTGGTGAAGAAAACACCCTTCACAACAGTTGGCCAGATCAAGAACACTCTCCAGGAGGTAGGTGTATGTGTGTGAAAGTCAACAATCAAGAGAAGACTTCACCAGAGTGAATACAGAGGGTTCACCATAAAATGTAAACCATTGGTGAGCCTCAAAAACAGGAAGGCCAGATTAGAGTTTGCCAAACAACACCTAACAAAGCCTTCACAGTTCTGGAACAAGATCTTATGGACAGATGAGACCAAGATCAACTTGTACCAGAGTGATGGGAAGAGAAGTGTATGGAGAAGGAAAGGAACTGCTCATGATCCTAAGCATACCACCTCATCAGTAGTGTCATGGCGTGGGCATGTATGGCTGCCAATGGAACTGGTTCTCTTGTATTTATTGATGATGTGACTGCTGACAAAAGCAGCAGGATGAATTCTGAAGTGTTTCGGGCAATATTATCTGCTCGCATTCAGCCAAATGCTGCAGAACTCATTGGACGGCGCTTCACAGTGCAGATGGACAATGACCCAAAGCATACTGCAAAAGCAACCAAAGAGTTTTTGAAGGGACAAAAGTGGAATGTTATGTAATGGCCAAGTCAATCACCTGACCTGAATCCCTGTAATGGTAGCGGTAACTCTGCAACACGAGTAGCGGAGTTGAGATCCATGAGGGCAAAAGTATCTGCCTGAATAACACAAAAGGTTCATAAACTACAGACTGTAACTTAATAGCCAAGGAGACACCAGGGCTGATTGAATTGCCTCTAAGCTCTGAAGGTTTTGAGACCAACAGATTACCTAGGACACACTCAGAAACACCATACGTGGAACGACAGTCCATGAAGTATTCATGGTGCAGGGCAGTCAAAAGAAATGCAGAAACCATATGGACTGGTTTGTAATTGCAGATAGTAGATACCTGGCTAATACCAGAAGGTACTGACTTGCATATAAGGTTGTTCTCACGAGTAAATTCAGAGATGCGATTAGAAATAACAAACAGCAGAAATAAACAATCTTTCTTAATCACGGTTTTCACATTAACATGAGCTGTACATTCGGTAATGGTACCTCGAAAGGTCACAAGCGTTACCCCAAGACGAGATGGGACAGAACCCAGACGGCAAGCAATAAACCCAGCGGCAAGCATAGGGTTAAATTGCCAACGCTCACAGACAGCGATATACAAATGTGCAGATAGAGTGGTCAAAGTACAAGCCGGGTCAATTAACAGGAGCAGGAATAGCATACAGAAATGGGTCGGTAACAGGATATCAATACAGGAATAAACTTAGCGCTGCTGGAATTAAACTCCACGTCAGGGTGACGAAGCAACTCCTCTCACCCTGTTTTAAACTCGACGGCTCCTTGTGACCACACCAGGCCCGCCCCCTCAGATGCCAATCTGCCATCAGGAAGTGCTGGCAACCGACCAGCCAGTGGCACACCACCTTGCCCAGACCTCCCAGGGAGCACAACAGGGGCTGAGGATGTAACCATCCCATTCAGGGGCGGATCCAGGGGGGGCAACGGGGCCGGGGACCCTGATGCCGGGCAGCGCGGGAGTGCCTGCCCGGTCCTGAAGAGTCCGTCCTGTTAAAGGGAAGCGGCTGCGTGCAGGCGCAGCCGGTCACGTGGTCCGGCTAATCAGGTGGTACTGAGTCTCTGTACCACCTGACTGGCCGGACCGCGTGACCTGCGCACGCACGCCACGCAGCCGCATCACCTTCAACAGGACGGACTCTTCAGGACCGGGCAGGCACTCCCGCGCTGCCTGGCATTTGGGTCCCCTCAACCCTTGCCGGAGCTGGAGCAATATCCAGGTGAGAGCTGGGCAAATCCATGTGTAATCTGGGGGCAAATCCATGAGCTGGGCAAATCCATGAGCTGGGGGCAAATCCATGAGCTGGGGGCAAATCCATGCGCTGGGGGCAAATCCATGCGCTGGGGGCAAATCCGTGAGCTGGGGGCAAATCCATGAGCTGGGGGCAAATCCATGAGCTGGGCAAATCCATGTGTGAGCTGGGGGCAAATCCATGTGTGAGCTGGGGGCAAATCCATGAGCTGGGGGCAAATCCATGTGTGAGCTGGGGGCAAATCCATGTGTGAGCTGGGGGCAAATCCATGTGTGAGCTGGGGGCAAATCCATGTGTGAGCTGGGGCAAATCCATGTGTGAGCTGGGGGCAAATCCATGTGTGAGCTGGGGCAAATCCATGTGTGAGCTGGGGCAAATCCATGAGCTGGGGGCAAATCCATGTGTGAGCTGGGGCAAATCCATGTGTGAGCTGGGGCAAATCCATGAGCTGGGGGCAAATCCATGTGTGAGCTGGGGGCAAATCCATGTGTGAGCTGGGGGCTCTCTGCTCCTCTAGATTGTAAAATCCGGGGTGCCCTCTGCTCCTCTAGATTGTAAGCTCCTGGGTGTCCTCTGCTCCTCTAGATTGTAAGCTCCTGGGTGCCCTCTGCTCCTCTAGATTGTAAGCTCCTGGGTGCCCTCTGCTCTTCTAGATTGTAAGCTCCTGTGAGCCGGGCCCTCTGCTCCTCTAGATTGTAAGCTCCTGTGAGCCGGGCCCTCTGTAAATTCTCGTGAGTCGGGCTCTCTGCTAAAACACCTTATTTTCTGTCAGTGCCCCTCCCGAGACTAGTCTCTGGATCCGCCCCTGATCCCATTGAGCATGCATTTCACTTGCTGAAGACAAAACTGAAGGGAAAATGCCCCAAGAACAAGCAGGAACTGAAGACAGTTGCAGTAGAGGCCTGGCAGAGCATCACCAGGGATGAAACCCAGCATCTGGTGATGTCTATGTGTTCCAGACAGGCTGTGATTGACTGCAAAGGATTTGCAACCAAGTATTAAGAAGGGAAAGTTTGATTTATGATTATTATTCTGTCCCATTACTTTTGGTTCCTTAACAAGTGGGAGGCACATCTGCAGTTAAAACACATTGTGTTTGTTTCATTCCAACTCCATTGTGGTGGTATATAGAGCCAAAGATGTTAGAATTGTGTCGATGTCCCAATATTTCTGGACCTGACTGTATATTAATAAAAGCCAATGTTTCAGCTCATAGCAGTAACTTCCATCAGAAAGCTCATGCTGTGAGCTGAAACATTGACTTTTAATATGATTTTAATATTAAACACAAACTATGTTAATGATTGCTGCTAGAGGCATTCAGTCAGGAGCTTATTGGATTTCATGGCGTGACAGCCGAAGACAAACACTGTACCAGGTACACATAATCGCTCAAGCATGCACAATGTCACAGAGGATTTATTTGTCCAATGACACTATCACACAGAGGACAACAGCACTAAATCACTTATTATGGCCAAATGCAGTAAATTGTAAGAATATACACGTACTACTGAGGTAAGGAACATCATAACAAAGTCTAGACTGATGGAGATGAGGTTTGATGTGTAACATCAGAACATTATTTGAAAATCAAAACCACAATGATACAAGGTTGCTGGAACCAGTATATCTAGCGCAAGAGGACGGTACAGGAGTTGGACTATTCAATTGTAAAATAACATAAGGCATATTACCATGTTTAATATATTTAAAAAAAAAAAAAACTGTTTCTTGGTCAGAGAAAAAAAGGAAGAGATTGTATGCTGAACATTGGCATTCAGTTTATAATAAATTTTATTAATTGCCCATTGGCATCCAAAAACACAAAACTAATCGATTTAAAACCACATGAAAAGAGAATGAAAAAATGGCAATTGCTGGAGTAATTAGTCAGCCCTCAGTAAATACAGAGTAGTTTGATAATATACACACTCACAGGGCGAGGTGTTTATAAAAATACGATTGTATTTTCTTTGATAACTAACAGACCTAACATGTTCCAGGATACATGTACGTAGGGGCCTAATCGTTTTGCCCACATCTTTTGCCACAGCTACATGTCAGGCGGCAGACAACACCTTTAGTGCTACGAGAAAAAACATTTTGGCCTTCTATGTCTTCAAGCCATCTGGGCTAGAGGAAAAATTGGCTCTCTGATGAATGTGTTTACATGCCTTGCACCGACCACATTTGTATGTGCCTTTTGAGGGGGGATTTCAACCACCGATCTTGTGTTGGATGAGAGAAATGGCTCTACATAACGTGATCCCCAATATTGCGGCAACGTCTGGATGTCATTGAAGCGTTCCTTGTTAAGAACCTTGAAAGATGTACATCATGTTTAAGGATAGGTCAGTACTTATTACAGATGCTATGAACATGCTGCCAATAAGGCGCATAACTTATCTGCCATATGATCAGGTTTTTTCT
This sequence comes from Leptobrachium leishanense, assembly GCA_009667805.1. Lineage (NCBI taxonomy): Eukaryota > Metazoa > Chordata > Amphibia > Anura > Megophryidae > Leptobrachium > Leptobrachium leishanense. The sequence continues at coordinate 192,313,427 of CM019065.1, forward strand.
CTAAAAGATCATGCCTGCACATTGACAATGCCCACTGATATACTTTCTTAATACATCTGTTAGGGTATCCCTTCTCCTTAAACATAGAACGAAGTTCACTTGCCTTCGTCTGGAATTCTTCCAAGGTGGAGCAAATACGCCGCAATCTTAAATATTGCCGGGTGGGAATACCATGCTCAAGTGGTGTGGGATGATGGCTATCATAATGCAGAAGGCTGTTGGTAGCCATTGGTTTTCGGAACAGTGTTGTACTAAAAGTGCCATATTTTTCTTTGAAGTTGGTAAAATCAAGAAAGTTGAGTGTAGTATCCTGTATCGCTTTAGTAGATTTCAAATTCATAGAATTGGCATTTAGTTTATCAACAAACTCGTCAAAGCTTGTTCTACTACCAGACCATGTACGGTGCCTCTTTCCAACAGGTATGATCTAATACATTGCAGACCTAAACCATGTGAAATGCAACTATATAGAGATTCCACATCCAGACTACACAACAGACTCTCAGAGGGTACCGTAAGGGTAGACAAGAACTTCAGCAAATCCTTAGAATCTTGAAAATAGGAAGGCAAAGATTTCACTATGCTCTGTAAAATCGGATCAACATACTGGAATTCTGTGTGAGGTTGTCGGTTCCTGACACAATAGGTCTTCCCAGTATCGGGGTCCTTTGTTTGTGGACCTTGGGGAGGCAATAAAACGTGGCCAGTTGTGGAGAAAACCGTTTCATAAAGGCAAACTCTTTATCAAAAATGACCCCTTTTTCAAAAGTTCATTCAAACTTGACAAGAACATTGTGGTTGGATCAGCAGGTAGGCGGCAATAGGTATCTCTATCATTTAGGATGGTAAGAGCCATTTGTTTATTTTCATTAGAGGACATAATCACAATGTCACCCCTTGTCAGAGTTTTTAATCACAATTTCTTTATTTTGCTGTAAATTTTTAGGAGCTAACTGCTCAGCTTTAGTAATATTTGATGGAATAGATCCTTCAACCGTACGTACATCTAAATGTTCAATCTCGTCACACGCAAGATTACAAAAGGTTTCAATACTACTGAATTCACTTACGGCCGACGTGAACCTACTTTTTAAATGAAGACCGGTGTAACCAGATTTGTTCTCAATCCATTCATCTAATAGACTAATCAGAGAGTCAAGACAGGTCATGTCCGCGTCAGTTAACCCATAGCGCTTCGCTGCCTTTTCTTTCTGCAGGGAATGAAATTTATGTAGTGCAAGTTTACGCTTAAACAAGTAAATGTCCTAGATCCAGATGAATTTATTAAAGTGGGGTTTTGGAACAAAAGATAGTCCGTTCAACAAAACAATCTCCTCAGTAGAATCGAGGACTTTACTGGACAAATTAATCAGCTGTGGTTGAATTGGTACCTTTTCTTTCTCCCCCTTTGATTTTTCCATCCCTTGAATGTTACAATCCCTTCCTCGCTCAGACGTTGCTCTAAAAAAGATACAGATTTCTTTTTGATTATACCATTTAGTGACTCAGTGTGTAAAACCGTTGATTCAACGTCAGATTGCTCACCCGATCAGCGGATTCATATTCAGAGCTAGAGGGAAGCTCTGGTCTACGTCTAGCTTTACTTTGGGTGTATGCATATTTATACATTTTCCTTTCTCCTATAGTCTCTGGTATGTCATAAAAATTTCCTTTGTTTTCATTCTTTAATGTTACTCTCATAACGATCTAGATTGAGCTTTAGTCTTTCCTCTAGTTTCTCAAACAATGGATCAGTTCTAAACCCTTGAACACATTCCAATTCCGCCTCAATTTTTGGCATAAGCTCGTCTAAAGTTTTATTTTCCCACTCTATTCCATATTTCTATAAAACGTTGAGAATGTTTCTTGGCATATCAACTTTATTAGACATGTCAAGCAATCACGACCACAATATAGATATGCTATCTAATCCAATGATCTAAAACTCTACCATGCCCTGATGTTAATGGCCTACAATTCTCAGAATTCTTTGCATTCTGTTGATGGGAAGTGTATCATGTGACTTGTAGTTTTAGATCCCATTCTAATTCCTCTTAGTTAACCCTAACCTTAACCCTTTCCTTCCGCAGGCGTACTATGCCATCCCTGTAGCAGGTGGTCCTTAAAGCCGCACTGCTCCATTGACTTCAATCGGCCTCTTTGCTCTGCCCACCAGCCGGTGGGCACCACATGCTGTTGGGTGCCTGAGCTCAGGCCGTCACCCTGCAGCCAATACTGTGTGGCATGTGTCAGCTGTGTAGGCAGACGGAGGAGGTGCCTGAGCTCAGGCCGTCACCCTGCAGCCAATACTGTGTGGCATGTGTCAGCTGTGTAGGCAGACGGAGGAGGTGCCTTCCACAGCAGGTGGCTATCGGGTCTTACTAGTTTAACACCCTGCTGCCAGGCACAAACCACCCGATGGCAAAGGGATAATTTAATGTTGTTGTGATAAAATTCCTCATACAGAGACGCTTAACCTATTAATTTGAATGGAAGAATAATAAGATTGGGGTGTGACATGCGTCACTTTACCCTTTTTGGTACATGGGACTAGAAATGTATTTGGGTGGTGCAGATCTAGTGTCCTATATTATTTCCCAGCCCTCTTTTATGTTGAAGTTACCCCTGTGCCTGTAGGGTGCAGCGTGTTTGTGTAATCTGTGTTCTGTAGGAATAATGTTATTTGCTATCATTATGGTCTTTGTGTATCTGTTGCTATCTGCTGATAGGGGTACTGGCTGGGTTACCTTGAAATTTCGGACAGCCGTTATTCATTTTTCAGATCACTTTGTTTTTTGTTTTTAGGAGTTATTTCATTTTTCGGGTTGATTCTTATTACGTTTATATGAGGTATTTCGTATTTTTGGGCTATTCGTATTGTTGAACAGCCGGTATTTCGGATCACTTTGTTTTTCGTCTTTGAGTTAATTCTTATTTTGGGTTGATTCATTTTTGAGTTATTTCGTTTTTATTAGTTATTTCAGAATGTGAAATGGAATACTACTACTACAGCAAAATGAAAATGCCAGCTGTACAAAATAATCCCATAGATTTCATTGTATCCCTGATTTTCAGTGGTTCGTTTGACAGATTTTAATCAGGCGAATCCTATTGGATTCAATGGAAAAAAAAATCCCTGTTTTTATTCGTTTTGAATCATTTCATTACATTTTTTATTTTTTCGTTTCTGTTCTTTTTTGGATCATTTTTCATTCCCATATTTTGCTTTGGTATATTCATTATGCTACCGCAATTTGTATTTTCAGTCAATTCGTTAATTCGTATGGCCGAGTTTCCCCCCCCAGAAGCTAAACTAGTAACGAAATTGGTGATATACGTCCGAATTTGTATTGCACATGTCTAGTACACAGAGTGTTACTGCTGTCAGATAACTGCTTTTAAAATATATTATGTCAGCATCCTTGTCTGGAAAGGGATTTAGGGGTTATTATTGCAGAGGATCTAAGGGTAAGTAGTCAATGTAATAGAGCAGCAGGAAATGCTAGCAGAATGCTTGGTTGTGTAGGGAGAGGTATTAGCAGTAGGAAAAGGGAAGTGCTCATGCCACTGTACAGAGCACTGGTGAGACCTCACTTGGAGTACTGTGTGCAGTACTGGAGACCGTATCTCCAGAAGGATATCGACACCTTAAAGAGAGTTCAGAGAAGGGCTACTAAAATGGTGTACGGCTTGAAGGAGAAAGGTTACCAGGAAAGGCTTAATGATCTTAAAATGTATAGCTTGGAAAAAAGACGAGACAGAGGAGATATGATAGAAACATTTAAATACGTAAAGGGAATCCACAAGGTCGAGGAAGGGAGTATATTTAAAAGGAAACAAAGTAGCAAAACAAGAGGACATAGTCTTAGATTAGAGGGGCAAAGGTTTAAAAGTAACATCAGAAAGCATTATTTTACTGAGAGGGTGGTGGATACATGGAACAGCCTTCCAGTTGAAGTGGTAGAGGCCAAAACAGTGATTGAATTTAAGCAGGCATGGGAGAGGCATAAGGCTATCCTAAATAAAAGATAAATCCAGATAAAGTATCCATGTAATTGGGCAGACTAGATGGGCCGAAGGGTTCTTATCTGCAAATGTCTTGCCTCTTCATAATAATCATTTTGTGCCTTGTTTACTAACTCAGTGAAGTGTTACAAGCTTGAAATTCTTCAGAAAGAAAAGTTAAAATATAATTTAGAAGAAAAAATATATAGCAATGGTAGACACCAGCTACCTAATTATCCTTTATTTGGTATACATAAACAAAAAACAACCGACCGTATAAAAACATATACTTGAAAAATATATCCCCCAGAGGATGATGATTGACCAAACCGTGGATAGGTAACCAATTGCTTGTCATACGTGGTATAATATATGTATATAATATATAATATATACGTGGTATAATATAAAAATATTTATAGCTGGACGGCTGATTGGGTTTTGGTTACCCACTCTTAAATTTTGTGATTTTGCCCCTATCAATGAGGGCGTAGCTGTCATTGTGCCATTGTGGCAATCTGTGGGAATCTGTGGGAACCCGCGCCGTTCAATTGTCTCCAATTATTGCTGTGTACAACATTAGAGTATAACCATCACGTTGTACCCTTTGGAATATTGCATCACATGCTCCATATCGCATTCAGGGTAATCTAATTGCTATTTGCCAATTTTCTCAATATTGGTATTACACCACGTATGACAACCAATTGGTTACCTATCCACGGTTTGGTCAATCATCATCCTCTGGGTGATATATTTTTCAAGTATATGTTTTTATACGGTCGGTTGTTTTTTGTTTATGTACACCAAATAAAGGATGATTAGGTACCATTGCTATATATAGGTGTCTACCATTACTATATATTTTTTCTTCAAAGTTGTACTGGGTGATGCCCGTTTGTAGACACTAGTGTGATTAACCCCAGTGTTCTCTTGTTCATTACTATTTTTTGTAAAATATAATTTATCAGGTTTCCATAACCGGGTATCTACTTAATTCTGTGTTGCTGCTCTCCTTACTTTCCCAAGGTTTTGTTCCAAATTCAAGCTAAGCTTGCTTCAACTAGGTCTTACTTAGCAAATCATTCAAAGCGGTCTACTCACGCCATACTCTCAAAATGTCACAAAGTGAAAACCTTAATCGCTGCACATTCCAGAAGCTCATCATAATTGAAAAAGATCCTATAAGCACATCTATAGACACCAATAACAATACCAATTTATGTAAATCACCGTAATAACAAACTTTTGCTATCATTTCTCTTTATTCCATAACCTCCTAAATTTCCTGTTTGAAATTGACAGCGGTTACACGCATCTTTTAAAAGTACTTTGTGTGCAGAGTGACCCCTCTCTGCTCCCTCCAGCCTCCTATGCAGGCTGTAACAACCCTCCATTGCTTGTGTGTAGGGATGAGCTGTTCGGTTCGATCAGTTCGACTCGAACATTGGCAGTTCGCGAACTTCGAACTTTTTGGCGTTATCAGTTCGAGTTCGAAATTTTTTATTTAAAGTATAAAAAATGCTTAAAAAATACCAAAAAATCTAGAAATATACTCTTTACTGCAGAATATTATAAGCAACGGTTTATTAGATAATGAATTAAAAAACTACCCAGGGCAAGAAGGCACGCATGTGGGCGATGATTAGCAATGGACGGACTGTGTACGTCGTCAAGAAGCGGTATGTATAATAGCATAAACATGTTACATGCACATAACACATGTGCTTACAGCAGGGCTCTCAAATGCGTAAACAGGTGTTAATTAGTGTTTGGAAATAACATGTGCTTCTAATTAGTCTGGTCTCATGAATTTGATACATTGCCTGCAGACTGGATGTGGCTCCTGCACATGTATGAACACTGTGCTTCTGAATTCTAAGAAGTGTTAATTTCTATGTTCCTCTGATATGCTGTTTAACCCCTTAAGGACCAGGGCTCTGTAAAGCCAATCATTAATGATGTAGATGTTATGTCATTTGTCATCAAGGGCTTAATAAAATCTTTATCACACTCCTTAGATTTAAACGTAATATTTCAGTATTTGTATGTCATGTACCTCTCCCGAAGGGCCTATGTGAGCATACAATTATTATTGTGTTAGATCTATAGTTTTGGTGCAAGCGTGGAAGAGCTTGCTGCTTCTGCATTAGTAACACAACACAACGTGAAAATGTCTATCATAAAGCGTACAAGCTGAGTCCCTAGAGTCTCTGACTATCCATTGTCATATATACCTTGCTTAATACATCTAATACATTCCCTCATCTAACAGGATAGTAGCCAGTCCCTGTGCATTTTAACCCCTTAAGAGTGGCTAGGTGTTGTGTGTGGGTCTCTGATGGCGATGTTTCTATACATCCTACAAATCCACCACTTCACGGGCAGGTTATGGGGACCTCCTAGGCACGATATTTGAAGGAATTTTTTATTTTTAACCCTTATTTTATGGAAAACTCACTGTTCCTTTAAAAACTTATTTTTTTAAACTTTTTGTCCTCGTTTCCTGTCCCCCAGGGCACTACCCGGACCCCCATACACCTTTTATGGCAAATATCTTGCATATATGCCCTCTTGGAGGGCACTCTAAAAATCAAACTTTTGAGTCCCATTGACTTGAATTGAGTTCGGTTCGTGTTCGAACTTGAACTTTTGAAATTGTTCGACTTCGAATGCGAACCGAACACGGGGGTGTTCGGCTCATCCCTACTTGTATGTCCAGTTGGAAAGACTTTGAGAGTCCTTCGGATTAATTCTCTAAATTAATGTTATATATTCAGAAGTCCTTTTAACTCTCCTGTGTTCATTATCTTCCTTGTTTCCAGCAGGGGGGGGGGACATTTCTGCTGGTGTTTGTAGTGTTGAAGAAGAGAGGGGAGGGGGTTGAGTTCAAGCTACACAGTGGTAGAGGAAAAGAGATTCAAGCTGAAGATGTGTCGTTTTAAAAGATCAGCAAGCCCTTTCAAATATGTAAATAAATCATTATGCAATTTGGTATACTTGGGATACAAAAGAACAATAGAAGTATTAACTCAAACCAAAAGTCAAGAATTGCACAACTATGCTTTATGAAACAATCCAATCACTCTAACAATATAAGTAGAAAAGAGACTAAAAACTTTATTGGCACTTCAGGTTGAGGCTGTCCCACTTAATAAGATAAATAGGTTTGCAAAAGTTGTCACGGCCCTCGTCGCCGCCGGCACCGCAAAAAGGCAAAATAGGTGCAATTCCCCTCTCCAGGAAGATTCCAGACCGGGTGTTCTCCTGCTACATTATCCAGGTGCACAGGAATCCACTCAAAGTTTCAGTGATTTCCAGCCTCAGTTGTGGGCTGGACCTGGGCCTCCTATATAGTGGCACTCCACCCTAGATGGAGTGCTTCTGCATTCTTCACTGAAATCCTCAGTTCCCTGCAACCTGCGTGCTATGCACACCCCTTATCAGACCTATATCAAGATCCTGCTGTACCTACCCACACCCCTCTATTGAATCCCCCTTGTGCATGACCTTTAGCTTTGGACTGTGGCATACCCTTCTTCCTCACTGCTCACCTCAACTCATGCCTGGACTTTGGCCTTGATACTGGATTATCCCTTTGATACCTTGCTGGATCTCCTCATCATATTGCATGGACATTGCCCACCGTTCTTCCTGATCCTCAACCCCTTCCTATTTTTCTGTCTTTTTCCCAGTAAGTCTCCTGGTGTTTTTTTAGTTTTTCTGTATTCTGTATTTCCTGATTGTTGTATATTTATAGTCTGCCCTCTTCATGTCCTGCTCCTCTGTGTCTGCTTAAAGTTTTCTCTTTGTACTCAGTGTTCAATGTTAAGCCCATTTCCAGTCCTGTCAGGGGCGTACCTAGAACATTTGGCACCCGGGGCGGATCCTATATTTGGCACCCCCCCCCCCACTTTAAAATGTAAAAAAATATATAACAAAAATCTGACGCACTTTTTTAATGTTTTCAAAAATATTTGTAGTTATAGCATTCTGGCAAGACATGATGTATACATATAGTAATGATATATTATGAATCTGCCGATGATGGATCATGTGTCCTCTGTGCTGTGCAATAAGAGGCGAGTGTAGATTTTTTTAATAATTGTTATTTTTAAGTGATTTTGCAAACTCACAACATATCAATCCTCATACTATGAACAAAAGTACACATGGGAGCTGTGTGTGTGTGTTGAGGTGGCTTGTTTTGTGTGATAGTAGTTGTGTATTGGTGGCTGGGTTGTGTGTTGATGGCTGGTGTGAGATGGGGTTGTGGGTTTGTTGGTTTTGTGTGATGGAGTTGTGTGGGTGGCTGGTTTTGTGTGCTGGGAGTTGTGTGGGTGGCTGGTTTTGTGTGATGGGAGTTGTATGTGCTGGGTGGCTGGTTTTGTTGCTTGGAGTTGCTGAGCAGAGAATGGGTGTGTGTTTTGCAGGTATAAGATGCTGCTATGGTATTTTTTCTTTACTTTTCCACTTTTTTAAGACTCCCTCTTCCTTGTCCCTGCTTACCCTGGGCTGACTATTCACTGGTGATGCAGTGAATGCAGCCTGGCCCCCTCTATGCTGGACCTCACCAGGAGCGAGGCAGCTCAATGACAAATTTCTATCACTGCAGTGCTGGTTAAGGAAAGTTCCACTTTAAACAGCAGTAAGCAGACAGGGCTTCATATTCTGCTGATACCCCCCCTTTAACCGCCGTTTACTGTCATCTTCTCTCTCTCCACACAAATCACATCCCACTCCCCTCTCCTAGAGCTGCTGCGGGGCAGTGGAGGAGCTATGGAGGGAGGAGAGGGGGATTTTTATTCTATTCTATTTTATTCCTTATGCAAACGCCCTGCTCCGCTGCTCGTTGTTTGAGAACACAGTTCAAAGCTGACACACAGTGACAGTGGCACCTCCTAGTACCCCCTAATGACACCCCAATGATCACTGGTACCTGGGGTGAACCAGCCCCCGCCACTCACCTAAGTACACCACTGCTCTGTGATATGCTCACACACAAATTTTGGCGAACTGCCAACAAGTACGGTGCCTGTTCGAAGGCAGTGCAAATCCCCATAGAGAAGTAATGGTTTATCTATTCAGAGAACACCAAACAGCAGAGAAATGTCAGTGAAATGCCCTGATGTTCGGTGGTTTCAATCAGCAGGTTTATTCAGGCAAACCCCATAGGTTTAAATGTTAAAAATATTCCCGTTTTTATGCAATATCTAATAAACAATTTATTATTTTAATCTGCAGTAAAAAGTCTTTTATAGATTTTTTTTGTTGTTTGTTTTTTAGTACCTTTTAGTCACTTTCCCCCCCTTTTTTTTTTGTAGCGGTTTTTCTTTCTTCTGTAACAGAACTTTTTATTATCAATCATAGGATCTTATATGTAAATTCCAGACATTTTCGTTCAGTAGTTTTTTTGGAAAACCGCAGGCCACCGATTTGCGGTGGCGGCATTCAGTGGCCGATGCCCTGCACTTTGGGGACCCTGCGGTGAATGGTGAATTCACTGCAGGGTGGGGAAATTTTATTCCCCAAAGTGCAGGGAACAACAGAACACCAAAATGTTGGTGTTGCCTACCCAGGACATACTTGAAAATTAGTGAAATCTCAATGTATCCTTTCTGGTAAAATACTTTGCAAAAGTAAAAAAACCAAAAAAAAATAAATTTTTTTAGTATCACCCTAGGGCAGCCCTCAAAATTTGGGGGGGTGGGGCAGACTGACCTGTCGAGAGCCTCACCTTGTTGATCCATCATCAGCTGTCATATCAGCTGTACAGCAGCGTGCCTCCCACACCCCTTCCATGTGAACTGCGAGAGTCACGTTTGGTGAGTCACTTGATTGACGCACCCACCCACGTGATGCATCGCAGACCGCACAGAGAAGAGGAGGCAAGCGCGCGGAGGGCAGTGGAGCCAGACTGAAGGAGCAGCCGAGGTCCCAGCTGCCGCCCGAGACATAAACTGGTGAGTGAAAATGAGGGGCGGGGGTGCAGCAACTGTGTGAAAACGTAGGGGGGCAGTGTGAAGACAAGGTGGGCTTTGTAAAAAGGGGGGTAAAAGTGAGGAGGCTGTGCAAAAAGGAGGCTGTGTAAAAACAAGTGGGAGGCTGAGTAAAGAGGAGGCTGTGCAAAAACGAGTGGGAGGCTGTGCAAAAAGGAGGAGGGGCTGTGTGAAAGCAAGGGGCTGTGTGAAAACAAAGGGATTTGTGTGACATCAAGGGGGCTGTCAAAACAAGGGGGGAGCTGTGTAAAAAAAAATGGAGGGGTCATGAAGAATTTGATGGGCGGGGGGGTGTAGAAAAGGCTGTGGCGCTCTGTGATACGTTCATGCATACCACACATTACTGTGAAGCTCTGTCATACGCTCTGGACAACTAGTGGCGAGTAACTCTTAAGACCTGGCTAGTAGCTTGTGACCTGAAATTTTGAGCCCTGCCCTAGGGGATGGTGCCACCCGGTGCGGGCCGCCCCCCCAAGTACGCCCCTGAGTCCTGGCCACCTTTCTTGTCCTGTCTGTTTGATCTGGCCTATTCCTGTGTTATTCAGTTACCTGTTATTAGTTATTCATCGTCCAGTGTTCTCTTTTGGTTTTGCTCTTCCTGCTATGATTCCCCTGTGTTTAATCTTTTCTATTTAAATATTGCATACCTGCTTCTCTCCACATCTGTCACCGCACCTGGGCTCGACCCCGGTATACCCCAGTCATAACAAAAGGTATATTATTCTTGGAGAATTGTTTCATAATAATTTGACAAACTGGCAAATGTATTAAGAAATTAAAAAATATAAACATGTCTCACTGTTTCGATATTTAGAGTATGTTTTATCTGTACAAGATGTAAATTTTACTTTGCTAGTAATAAAGCATGAAAAGTTATTTGAAAATCAAATTCAGCTGTTCGGTACAACACTTGGTTTTACAGTTACATGTGTAGAGAATAAAACTTTTAAAGATTTAAGCAAAACTGCAAATTGCAGGCTAAAACATCCCATCTGTAATAATTTTTCAACTTTTATAGCTTAGCTGTCGTAGCATAAAATACGTATTTCCCTTAATAAATATCTACATGGTTGGTCGTTCACATTCTTATAAACAGTGGAGCATGAATTTATTCCTTAAATGCTTGTTTCGTGCATTACTGACTGACCAAAATCCATTGCATAAAAGAAAAATGTTTCCTGGCTGTGATCCTCATCAGTCATCCATAGATTGAAAGAATTTAGTTTCAGGGAATGATAATAAAAACCTGCTTTAAAGTGGTGTGGCTGGGGGGGGGTGTGGCCGGCTACCGAAGGGAGCAGATGTGTTTTCAAGGAACTCTGCATGTCTGCTACCCTTGGAGTCTGATACGAGACTTTCAGCTGTGCTTTTTTTTTTGATTCACGGCTCCAGATAGCTGGCCACCGGAATAGAGATATCCAGAGGCCTTTCTGTCCCCCCCCCCTCCGTACCGGAGTCACCTTTTACAGCTGCCAGTGGGTGGCCGGAGCGAGGAGCCGGCGGCCATCTTGCGGCCTTCGTCCCTGCCCTTCGGGTCTCTGTCCCTGAATGTTCTGCTGCCTCCGTCCGACCTAACTCTGAGCTGGGGATTGGGGAGACAGAGGGCCCACGTTTCCCGATCGCCCCGAGGGGTGGTTTGGATGAGAGAGACTGGTGAACTGATGGGAGACGAGTGGTGCGGATCACCTCCCCCCACGAGAGACGCTGATGCCTTCCTTGCAGGCCTGGAGGCCTGTCTGGAGTTGCTGGATGGGGAGGAGGAATACGCGCCACTAACTAGAGAAGTCTGGCGACAAATTGTGTTGGTGATGCGGGGCTGCCCTGACAATGGAGACCCGAACCTTGAGGAGGATGCGTCGGACAGGTGCATGGCTGGGGCCTGCTCAGCGGCTGGAGTGGGGAGCGACGACATGATCGCCGTCCCACCTGGGAAGCTGATGCCTGCATCCATACCTGGAGGAGAGACTGAGAGGGTGCCTGAGCTGGTGCGCAGATCTCTGCTCCCAATGACGACACTGGAGGTGCGTGAGGTTGCTGGGAGGCCTGCGTGTTGGGGCCTAGCTGCAAAGGCGACCATGACACCGGAGGCCACGCCTCCCTCTGTGAGGCCTGTGCTAACGGCGCTTCTCTGGACCCTGAGCGTGGGCACGGTTGAGGGGCAGTGCTTGCCTTGGACCCGGGCTGTCCCCCGCGTGGCAGATGGAGGGACCTGGATGCCGGATATTTCAGGCGCGGAAGGAGACAAAGGAAGGCTTGAAGCTGTTTTCTGCCCCACTTTCCTGCTGGACACGGGCTTAAGGGAACTGCCCCGCCGATCTGCCATTACGCACTATTTTACGACTCTGGCACCCTTGCATGACCTGCTTTTTCTCCCCCTGCGTATAGTTTCTGACGACTTTGTTTCTTTTGATGTTCACCCTGGTTCTTGGTGAGAAAAGCGGATTTTTATTTTACCTGCTCCCATCCCCTTTGCAATCTCTTAGTTGTGTTTTGAAGACCACTACGTTTTGACGTATCCTTTTTCCCCTTGTTTTTATGCTGCTCAGAGACGCTTCGTACATTATTTTATTTCTTTTTCCCTGCTGACATTCCCTGGATGGGGATACATTTGAGTCTTTTGTTTTTTTCTTTTATTTTTTATTCTTCTGAAGCATTTTTGATGGCTTTCATTACTACCCCCTCCTCCCCGTTTTCCGACATTCTGCTGATTTTCATATGTTATTTTCTTATGCAGTGCTTCTGTTGATAGCATCATATGTGGCCCTGAGAGACCCTCACTCTTACTGTTTATATGATGACTTCATTACAAAATAAAAAAAATTAAATACAAAAAAAGTGGTGTGGCTGTCTATGATGAAATAATGTAAAAGGGGTCCGTATCCTGGGTGGGTATCCTTGTGCAGAAAGGCTCTCGCTGTCCGTATTTCGAAGGAGTGCTGATCATAGCCCAATCTTACCCAGTCAATAACCGTAGGGTGAACACAGAACTTGGACTGAATTTATTTTGAGTTTACAATGGGAATGGGACAATACACAGACGGGATGGCGAGATATACAAAGGTAAAACACACCCTGGCACTACCATACTGGAGAGCAACCCCTCTCCCACAAACACACCCTGTTGCCATAGACAAAGGATGGGGAAGGTGGCAGCGAGATCTTGTTTAAGCCAGTACCTGGGGGTTAGATGGAAGCATGGAGAAACATCAAAAATAGTAAAGGAATCCTTAAGTAACACATTACAACTAAGTGAAACCGCAAAGCACATACAACACGACACTCTACAATAAATACATATGGGAAAAGTACAACACAGACATTAGGGGTAGACTTGTGCACCGATTTTTTTTTTTTTTTTTCGGTTGATTCGGATGTTTAAAATTTTCATATCGGCTCGTTTCGCCCGATTTCTGTTTCGGTTTGTTTCGGCTCGTTTTTCGTCTAGACTTTTTTTTCGGAATATCGGCCATTTTCGGGTCTGCTCGTTTTTTGTATCGACTTTTTTTCGTGATTTCGGAAATTTTTGTGTTTTTCGGAACGTCTGTTCTCGTTTTAAAGTGTCTAACTCTCTTCGTTTTGACGTCAACTACTATGGTTTAGTTTTTTTATACTTTATATTTTTTTTTTTTTATAATTATCGGTTTGTTTTTCGGATCCGATAATTCTGCCGATACGATAATTCTGGCGATTCTATCGTTTTTTTTTTTTATTAAATAAAGATCCTTTTTTTCTTATATACATTTCACAACTTTATTTAATCATATTAAAATGGTATGAAAGGAACAAAAAAAAATTAACAAAACGATTTAAAAAACGCAAAACTGACCCAACCCAAATGGTCTGACTTTAAAAATAAAAACGGAAAAATAGTTGATCAAAATTATCTGAAACGAAAAAAAACCCCAACAAATAAAATGATTTGAAACAGACAAAAAAATTAACCCTTTCGCTGCTGAGGCTTTTCACGGCTTCACGCCTGTGTGCTGTCTGCTGAGCTAATTTTTAACAGTTTTGCTCATCATGTTTAAATGCGTTTTGAAGCCTTATTTTATTATATGACCCAGACATGTTATATATCGTTCTTTCCGGCAGACTTGGCAGATTCATAATCTATCATTATTATATGTATGCGTCATGTCCTGTCTGTATATTATAACAAAAAATGCAATAAAATTAGAATTTTCAATGTTTTACAAGGTGTCAAGTGTTTTTTTTCACATTTTAACATGTGAGTGTTTGCGGTTATATTTTATCAGTTGCGCTTGTTAAAAAAAATTTAAATGGGGACTTGTTACATTTTTTTGGGTGAAAATTACACTATTTTTAACAAACGCACCCCATACAAAAATCCTTAGTGCAGCATCATTGTTCACATTATAATTGAAATGGCAACAATATTGCTGCATTAACAAAACAAAACAAAAAACCTGTTTATTTTTTTTAAATACCTTATTATATTTTTATTTTTTATAATTTGTAACATTGTCATGTTTGGTATCGTTGGAAAGGCCATGCTCTGGTCGATCCAATGATACCAAACATTAACCGATAGCTGCCGCGGATCGGGAGATAGGGGGTTCATTGGAACCCCCCTATCTCCACTATTGGTCGCAGTTAGGGGTTAACTCCAGAACTAGGGATGAGCTGTTCGGGTTCGGGGTTCGACCCGAACTTAGCCTGTTAGAGCAGATCGCGAACCCCGAACATTTCCGGGTGTTCGCCGCATGTTCGACCACAATGGACCACAATGCATTTTCCCACTGCCTGAAGCTTGTAATTGGCTACAGCCTTGCACCTGACCACCATATTAAAGGAAAGGATTGTTGAACATCTAAAAACACATAGATTACAGGATCAGAAACAACATGGGTTTACCTCAGGGAGATCATGCCAAACTAATCTTATTGATTTTTTTGATTGGGTAACAAAAATAATAGACACAGGTGGTGCAGTAGACATTGCTTATTTAGATTTCAGTAAGGCTTTTGATACTGTTCCGCATAGAAGGCTTATCAATAAATTGCAATCTTTGAGTTTAGATTCCAATATTGTTGACTGGATTAGGCAGTGGCTGAGTGACAGACAACAGAGGGTTGTGGTAAATGGAGTTTATTCGGCACAAGGTCTTGTTACCAGTGGGGTACCTCAGGGGTCAGTACTTGGACCCATTCTCTTTAATATTTTTATTAGTGATATTGCAGAAGGTATTAATGGAAAAGTATTTCTTTTTGCTGATGACACAAAGATTTGCAACAGGGTTGACGTTCCTGGAGGGATCAGCCAAATGACAAATGATTTAGGTAAACTAAAAAAATGGTCGGAGTTGTGGCAATTGAGTTTTAATGTGGATAAGTGCAAGATAATGCACCTGGGACGTAAAAACCCAAGGGCTGAATATAGAATATTTGATACAGTCCTAACCTCAACATCTGAGGAAAGGGATTTAGGGGTCATTATTTCAGAGGATCTAAGGGTAAGTAGTCAATGTAATAGAGCAGCAGGAAATGCTAGCAGAATGCTTGGTTGTGTAGGGAGAGGTATTAGCAGTAGGAAAAGGGAAGTGCTCATGCCACTGTACAGAGCACTGGTGAGACCTCACTTGGAGTACTGTGTGCAGTACTGGAGACCGTATCTCCAGAAGGATATAGACATCTTAGAGAGAGTTCAGAGAAGGGCTACTAAAATGGTGTACGGCTTGAAGGAGAAAAGTTACCAGGAAAGGCTTAATGATCTTAACATGTACAGCTTGGAAAAAAGACGAGACAGAGGAGATATGATAGAAACATTTAAATACGTAAAGGGAATCCACAAGGTAGAGGAAGGGAGTATATTTAAAAGGAAACAAAATAGCAAAAGAAGAGGACATAGTCTTAGATTAGAGGGGCAAAGGTTTAAAAGTAACATCAGGAAGCATTATTTTACTGAGAGGGTGGTGGATACATGGAACAGCCTTCCAGTAGAAGTGGTAGAGGCCAAAACAGTAATTGAATTTAAGCAAGCATGGGATAGGCATAAGGCTATCCTAAACAAAAGATAAATCCAGGTTAAGTATCCATGTAATTGGGCAGACTAGATGGGCCGAAAGGTTCTTATCTGCCGACATTTTTCTATGTTTCTATGTTTCTAAGACTGAGCGGTGATTGGCATAGTGTTCAACCAGAGTCCTGATTGGGCAAATTTTGCCCAATCATGGGCTCAC
The DNA here is from genome assembly GCA_009667805.1 of Leptobrachium leishanense. Classification (NCBI taxonomy): domain Eukaryota; kingdom Metazoa; phylum Chordata; class Amphibia; order Anura; family Megophryidae; genus Leptobrachium; species Leptobrachium leishanense. The sequence goes on from CM019065.1 coordinate 192,329,630, forward strand.
AGAGCTAAGTCCCGCAGCACACTATATAACGTTTCCACGCGCCGCTTCTGCACGCATTTCAGAGGAGATTTCAAAGGAGATAGTTGTGTGTTGTTACTGCCGGTCTGCCACACATCTGGGGGGGTCTCATTTCGACCAAATATCAGGGAATTTAGGTGATGTGTGTCTTGTCACTGTGTCAGCAAATTTTTTTGGGGTTTACAACTTTATTTAAAAACATTTGAAGTGATTTTCTGGGTCTTGTCACACTGTGCCAGCAAGTCTTTTTGGGTCTCATTTATACCAAATATCAGGGAATTTAGGTGATGTGTGTCTTGTCACTGTGCCAGCAAGTTTTTTTGGGGTTTACAACTTTATTTAAAACATTTGTGAATTGAGGTGATTTTCTGGGTCTTGTCACTGTGCCAGCAAATCTTTTTGGGGCTCACTAATTTCTTTAAAACACTTGTGAATTAAGGTGATCTGTGTCTCATCATACAAACAGTACCACGCTGTATTTTGGGGCTCACTAATTTCTTTAAAACACTTGGGAATTAAGGTGATCTTCTGTGTCTCGTCACACAGCCAGCAATTTTTTTTGGGGCTCACTAATTTCTTTAAAACACTTGGGAATTAAGGTGATCTGTGTCTCGTCATACAAACAGTACCACGCTGTATTTTGGGGCTCACTAATTTCTTTAAAACATTTGTGAATTGAGGTGATCTGTGTCTCTTCACTGGCTGCCAGCTATCAGTGTGTCTCACTGAGTTATACCAGAGTTATTTAAATCTTTATACCAGAGTTGAATCAGAGTTCTGTATATATTAATCTATATATCACTCACCATGTCTGAAAGAACAAAAAGGACAGGCAGACACTCCCAGCCACAGATAAGAGGGCAAGCAGCCCCTGTGTCAGGAGGCTGTCTCTGGTTGTGGTGGACGTGGTGCATCCTCTGCAGGGGCACGCTTGTCCTTTCTAACTGGTGCTGGCCGTCTTAAGCAGCAGCAACATACAGAGGACTTGGTGGATTAGCTAACCAGGCCATCCTCATCCTCCGAGTCCTCTGCCAGCCAGGCTTCTAGTGCTTTACAGTCCACCTCAGCTGCCAAAGCATCTAATGCAGCCTCCATGTCCACAGCTACTCCTGCCGTAGCCTCGCTATCACACACGGAGGAGTCAGCTGAATTGTTTGACTACAATGAGAGTGACATGCTGCTTGAGGATGCGCAGCAAGTACAGTGCTCTGATTCAATCTCTGAGGTTGAGGAAGGGAGTATAATCAACCTAGAGGAAGGGGGTGCCAGTGATGACACACAAATAACTGGCACTCATGTTGCCCCAGCAGCTGCAGCATACTGCCAAGTTGGCTCCAGTGACGAGGAGATAGGGGGTGAAGATGACATTGATGATGATGAGGTCACTGACTCCACCTGGGTGCCAGATCGAACTGAGGAATCAAGTGAGGAGGAGGGGGAGGAGGAGGCACAGCAAACACGAGGCACAACATCCTCTGTGACCAACCGTAGCACTAGCAAGTCCAAGGCATCACATGTCAGAGCTGCTCCGGTACAGAGCACTGTTGTCTCAAAGAACACATGCAGGAACTCTGCTGTCTGGGAGTTCTTTAAGAAATGTGCAGCAGACCTCACCGTTGCTATTTGTAATCTATGTCAGAGGAGGCTGAAGCGTGGGATAAACACCGGACACTTGGGTATCACGTGTTTGAGGCGACATATGAACAAGTGCCACACATCCCGTTGGGGCAAAACTTTGCGTAGGTCCTCCTCCTCATCTGTCTCTACCCACACTGTATGTCCGGCCATGCAATTGCCTACAACCTCCACCGACAGGGATGATGCTACAGTAATGGATGTACCAGCAGGTCCTTCCTCACAATGTGACATCATCCCAGTAGCTGAAGATTTACGCAGTCAGATTACGTTGCCGCAGCTGCTGCAGCGAAAGAAAAAATATAGTCCCAACCATCCCCAAGCACAGCGTCTAAATGCCAGCTTAGCAAAATTACTCGCATTGCAGCTGCTGCCTTTCCAGCTGGTGGACTCTGCTCCCTTCTGTGAATTTGCTGAATGCGCTGTACCACAGTGGCAGGTTCCAAAATGCCATTACTGTTCATGCAAGGCCATTCCAGCACTAGACCAGCACGTGGAAGACAATGTTATCCAGTCATTGGGAAAGGCAGTCAGCAGCAAGGTGCATGTCACTTTAGACACGTGGTCCAGCAAGCATGGACAGGGTCGTTACATTTCCTTCACGGCACACTGGGTAACTCTGATTGCAGCTGGGAGGGATCCAAGACGGGGCTCTGTGCTGGAGCTTGTTCATCTACCACGCCTCCAGAAAGCTGCTTGTATGAGGTCTGTCTGCTCCACCACCACCACCTCTTCCTCCTCCTTCTCTGTCTCTGGCGAAGTGGCAGTTAAACCCACGCCTGACAGGGTCTACGCAATGGCTCAAGCAAAAAGATGCCATACTGTGCTTGAGCTGGTTTGTTTAGGGGACAGGAGCCACACCGGGTCAGAAATTTTGTCACCTCTGCAGGGGCAGGTGCAGAGATGGTTAACACCACACCAGCTTGAGCTGGGAATGATCGTCTGTGATAATGGCAGCAACCTTCTCTCCGCCCTACGCAAGGGTAAATTGAGGCATGTACCATGCCTAGCACATGTCCTAAATCTGGTGGTACAGCGTTTCCTAACTAAGTACCCAGGGCTGCCAGAGCTTCTCATCCAGGCCAGAAAAGTCTGCAGCCACTTCAGACGGTCATTCCCAGCAAGCGTTCGCCTGGCAGAAATTCAAAGAGAATTCCACCTTCCCACAAACCGTCTGATCTGTGACATGCCCACCAGGTGGAATTCGACATTAGCAATGCTGCAGCGTCTGCACAAGCAGCAGAGGGCAATCAACAAGTACCTGTGTGAGTATGGCACAAGGACAGGTTCAGGTCAACTTGGTTTCCCCCCCCCCGCAGTGGCTGATGATCAAGGATGCATGCACTGTACTGTCACCATTTGAGGAGGCAACGAGGATGGTGAGCAGGGACAGTGCATGCATCAGTGACACAATTCCTTTAGTGTTCCTGCTGGAGCACACTCTGTGGGGAATTATAGATGTGGCTCTAGAGGCAGAGCAGCGGGAGGAAGAGGAGGCCTTCCCTAGCTCTGAAGGCCCCAGTCTTTCCGCAGACAGCATTCCAGCGGGTCCTACTCAGATCAGACAGGAGGAGGAGGAGGAGGACTATTTAAGTAGTGGGGGCATTGAAGGTGGGGATTCCTCAAGGCAGGGTTTTGTGTGCCCAGAAACAGAAGGGCTTGTGAGTGGCTGGGAGGAGGAAGTGCACGATACGGTCATCCTCATTGACCAGGAAGACTCGGCAGCTAATGCCACATCCAACCTACGCTGCATGGGCTCCCTAATGATGCAAAGCCTGCTAAAGGACCCCAGCATTCGTGCTATCAAGGAGAGGGATCATTACTGGTTGGCAACCCTTCTTGATCCACGATACAAGGGGAAAGTTGCAGAGCTCATCCTGCCCGCACAGAGGGAGCACAGGATGACAAAACTTGAGGACGCGCTAAAGCGAAACTTGTGGAACACCTTTCCAGGCACTGTTAGATTACCAAGTGCTGACACACGTGCTTCTGAGGCTGCAGGTGATCAGAGGAATAGCGGTGAAGGCCAGGGCCGCTTGACTGATGCATTTTTAATTTTTTTAGTCCTCGACGCCCAGGGACGTCAAATGTAGGCACCCATTGCCAGCGTCTTCACCATATGGTGCAGGACTACCTAGGGGCAAGGGCAGACCTGGATACCTTTCCAGCAGATGATCCACTGGCTTACTCGGTGTTGAGATTGGATCACTGGCCAGAACTTAGCCAATATGCTATGCAGCTACTAGGTTGCCCTTCATCTAGCGTGCTTTCCGAAGGACGTTCAGTGCCGCTGGAGGGTTTGTCACAGACAAAAGAGTGTGTCTGTCCACCGACTCTGTAGACCGGCTGACATTTATAAAAATGAATCAGTCCTGGATCAGCAGCTATCAATCCCCTGATGCTGAAGTAATGGAATAGATAGGGGATGTCCTCTTCTGCATTCACAAAACCTCCAGCACTGAACTCTTCCACAATACCACAAAAGGGTTACGGTGTGAAGGCACTTGCTGCCATGAAAGGCACAATATCTGGCTGCACTGACGCCCATTAAAAAAAAAAAAAAACTTTTCAATATAGGACCACATGGTCCACCCCTGCACTCTTACACAATACCACAGAGGGGTTACTATATGATGATACTTGATGGCCTGGCATTAAAGGCACAATATCTGGGTGCACTGACGCCCATTACCCCCAGATCAAAAACTTTTCAATATAGGACCACATGGTCCACCCCTGCACTCTTCCACAATACCACAGAGGGGTTACTGTATGATAGTACTTGCATGCCTGGCACTAAAGGCACAATATCTGGGTGCACTGCCATTGACGCCTGTATCAGATTCATATCCTCAGAGGGGTTACGGTGTGACGGCACTGTTGCCGACGCTAAAAGCCCAATTTTAAAGCACCTATTGTTACTTTCATCCAAAGCCTGCATAAGTTTCACAATAATTTAGCTCAAAAAAACACTAAACTTTTTCTGCGCGTCCTAAAATGTCTTTTCATACAGGCTGCCGCCCCAAGCAGTTGTTTATGGATAGATTAAAGGAAAAGCATTTACCGTCATATGAAACGTCATTTTTTTGTTTTTAAGTGTTTCTATACATCCTAGAAATCCGCCACTTCACGGGCAGGTTATGGGGACCTCCTAGGCACGATATTTGAAGGAATTTTTCGTTTTTATTTTTAACCCTTATTTCATGGAAAACTCACTGCCCCTTTAAAAACGTTTTTTTTTTAAACTTTTTGTCCTTGTTTCCTGTCCCCCAGGGCACTACCCGGACCCCCATACACCTTTTATGGCAAATATGTAGCATATATGCCCTCTTGGAGGGCACGCTAAAAAAACGAATTTTCAGCCCCATTGACTTGCATGGGGGTTCGGGTTCGGGTTCGGTCCCGAACAAATGGGAAGTTCGGGTTCGGGCTCGAACCGAACTCGGGGAGTGTTCGGCTCATCCCTATCCAGAACTGACGTCATTGTGACGAGGTCTTGGGACTGTCGGCAGCTGCCGTTCCCCCACGCTGTTGTCTTCCTGCAAAGAAGTGACCATGTTGGCGGGCAGCCTCTTAGCGGGCAGCGGTGGGAAGAAGAGAGAGCGCATAGCTGGGAGGAGGTGTTGCATGAAGCTGCGAACAGGGACAAATAAACTAGACCTGAGCTGCACTGAGAATCTTTGGGTTGTGTCGGAGAAGACTTCACGCAGTGCTGCCATCAATATTTTTTGATAAATTCTTGTTATACAATGAATGTGACTGGACAAAAATCCATGTTGTTGTGACATCGCCTAAGCTTAACAAAACCATGCCACGGTAATCAAATCTCAAGGCAGTACAACAAGGTTGTGTTAGTGTGTGACATTTTTTGGCCAGGCAGGCAGTGTAGAATGTGCACAGTCACATTCATGGCCACAAATATGTTGACAAATTTATGACAAAGGGTCCATAGAAATGTCAATAAATTTATGTACTTATAATTTTAACAGTGTGGAAACCAAGCTATACATATTAACTTATTAAGTAAGGAAAAGCAACGCACACAAACAGGAAAAAAGTGAAAAAATATAACATTTATTTACAAGAAATGCCACATAGCAAACTGCCCAACTGGGACACAAACATAGGGGAGGAGGAGGCTGGTCTCTAGAGCCGTTCCAGGACGTCAACGGCATTGTTGCTCCCGCAACTCCTGGAGCAACTCCTGAATGGCTTGGAGTTTGGTGTCAGCCAGGCGTAGCTCCCCAATTGCCATCCTGACGCTGGACCTGTTCGGTCTGGCTTCTCCTGCTTTATATCCAATAAATGAAAGAAGGAAAATACAGTAAGTAAAACAGGTTTCTATTTTTGACTGAAAGGCTTTCAAAAATATAACAGTATATACCAGTGCTGGCGGCCTCCTGAGGCTCCGACTCCCCCTCCTCCTCCACCACCACCGTCAGCACTTCTTCCGGTGCTATATCTAAGAAATTAAAGAAATAAAAAATACAGTAAACAACAAAACTGATTTATTTTTGAACAAAAGTCGTTGCAAAATACAACAGTAAAAAAAAAAACCTGGACTGGCGGCCTCCTGCGGCTCCGGCTCCCTCTTTCCATCGCCCTCCTCCTGCACCTCCTCCTGCTCCTCCTCCTGCACCTCTTGTGCTATATATAAAAAAATTTATATAAATACAGTAAACAAAAAATGTTTCTGTGTTTGACCAAAAGTCGTTGCAAAATAAAACCGTATATACCAGCGATGGTGGTCGCCCGTGGCTCCCCCTCCTCCTCCACTGGGGCACTGGTCCCCGCCGGGGCAGATGCTGCCTTTTCCTTCCTGTTTTCTGCCAAATCCAAAAAATAACACGTATATAATGCAGACTGGAAAAAATGGTATATCTATACACTATATTGCCGAAGGTATTGCGACACCCCTCCACTACCCACTAGCACTACCAGCTTGACCCACCACTTTTCCCATCTCATAGTTCTAAAGTCACAAAATATTGATTTATTATTTACCCCTGCACATAGACATATATTACCGATCAATTATATATTTTTTTTCAGAAGTAAACATTACGTTTATTCAATAAAAACTATTATTTGTGTTGTGTGCATACAAAACGGATTGTGCTGACTGCTTTTAGTTAATTTATAGATGGCCTCAGCCTCAGCTTCTGCTAATAAAGCTGTGGATATTGCAGAAACAACAGAAATCGGCCATTTTGTTTTGAAACTTGCATCCAAAGCGTTCAATGACACTGCTGCAGCAAACTGAATTGCTGCGCTGCAACAATTCAGCAGCTGCTGAGGACGTATTGAACGCAGCTCTGTTTGGATGCACTTTCAGAAGAACTACATGTTCACTTCCTACCACTTAGCAGAGAAGCAGAGATTTTTGTTGATGCGCAGGTGGGAGCCAATATTGGGCAAGCTGCGGGTCATCTCGTATGCATCACTCAGTCACAACAACCTCCCCCCCAACACACTACAGTACACAGTGCCAAAAGAAATCCAGCATTGTAATTTCATCTACATACATCAAATATCACAATTTTCACGAATACGTAAAATCACAAAAAAGAAGAGCTATGACAAAAATGCATGTATGAGTCCTGAAAACGCAAAGCTATACACATTGCATGAAAAAAGGACTAGATCAATCAACGTATTTCTGTGCACATTAGCACATGCAAGCACATTATTATTATTATTATTATACAGGATTTATATAGCGCCAACAGTTTGTGCAGCGCTTTACAATATAACATGACACTTACGTTTGGCTATGACACGCCGGATGTGCCTCAACTGCTCCTGCCTTGAGGTCGGACCAGCGTTTTCGGAGCTGATCCTTCGTCCGGTCTTTGCCAAATAATTCCACGATGGTGGTGCGAACCTCATCGAGGATACGGTCCTTGCAGACGTTGTTCTTCCTGCCGTAAGGGCCCTTACGGCAGTCATAATCCCATTTTTCAAAGATGCGGACCAGCTCCACCATCTCCTCAAATGCCATGTTGCTGGCCCGCTTCTTCCTGGGTGTCTCTGGGGTGGTAGCGGATAAGGTGTCCGAATGGGACTCTCTTTGAGCCATGATGACCATATAAATTGTTTTTGGCCTGTCCAAAAACTTGTCAAACTCTAGTCTCTACAATGGCTCAGTAAAGTTTACGACATCCGCGCGCGCACATCCGCGACCCGCGGACGAATCGGATCCGATTACGACAGAATTATCGTATCGACAGAATTATCGTATCGACAGAATTATCGGATCATTGGAAACAAGTGATACACATTACAAATACAAAATTTACAGAATCAGCGATATAACCGATAATAGTTAAATATACGATGTCCAAAATTACCGAAATGGAACCGAAATCAGGAATGGAACCGAAATCACGAATAGAGCGAAAATAAATTTCGATTTGACACATTTCAAGTCCATTCGAAAATTCCAAAAAATTTTCGTTTCGGCTCGGAAAACTTTTCGGATCCGATCTGATTCGGAAATTCCGCCGAATCCGAAGACACGAATCGGGACATTTCGAGAAAATCCCAAAACGCACATCCCTAATCAGGGGATAGGGCACCAAAAACACAATCATCCTGCACCTACAATTGTAGGTGGTATGCGGAGGACGCGCTGAGCGCGTCCTCGCATCGGGGTCAGCGTTCGGCCGGGTTCCGGCCGATCGCTGGCCCCTCCGGTGCGGGCTGACATCCTGGATGTCAGCCCGGCATCCGGACCAGCAGCCGCCATTATTAGGTGTCATCGCGGGGGCGCGATGACACCTAATTCAGGCGCCCCCCCCGCATGTGCGGAGGAGGCGCCTGAAAGGGAGGGGGGGGAGGTCCTTCGGACCTCTCTCCCTCCCGATCGGCGGCGCACAGGGGCTTAACCCAGGCATCATTTGGAAGGGCACAGCCTGCCCTTCCAAATGATGCCTGGCATTAACCCCTGGGGAGCTGGATCGCGAATCGGCGCTGAAAAGCGCCGGTTCGCGATCCTTCCCGGAGCTGGCCGACATCTTGGATGTCGGCCAAGCTTCCGGGAACTCCCCCAGAGGACTGGCGTCATCGTGCGTAGCACGATGACGCCAGTCCTAGCATTAACCCCTAACTGCCACCAAGTGTGGAGATAGGGAGTTCCAATGAACTCCCTATCTCCCGATCCGTGGCAGTTAGGGGTTAAATTTTGATATGGTTGGATCGGCCAGAGCATGGCCGTTCCAACGATACCAAACATGAAAGTTAAAAATTTTGTAAAAAAAAAAAAAAAAGAAAAAAAAAAAAAAATAAAAAAAAAAAAAATTAAAAAAAAAAAAAATAAACACTTTTTTTTTTTTTTTTTTGGTTTGTTAGTGTAGCAATATTGTTCCCATTTCAATTATAATGTGAACAATGATGCTGCACTAACGATTTTTGTATGCGGTGCGTTTGTTAAAAATAGTGTCATTTTCCCCAAAAAAAAATGTAACGAGACCCCATCTCTAATTTTTTTAACAAGCGCACCCCATACAAAATATAACCGCAATTGCTCGCATGTTAAAATGTGGAAAAAAACACTTTACACATTGTAAATTATTGAAAATACATATTTTATTGCATTTTTTGTTATAATATACAGACATGACATAACGTATACATATAATAATGACATATTATGAATCTACCGAGTCTGACGGAAAGAACGATATATAATATGTCGGTGTCATATACTAAAATAAGCCTTAAAAACACGTTTAAACGTGATGCGCAAAACAGGTAAAAAATGACCTCAGCACAGGGGCGGGAAAAGCCTCAGCAGCGAAAGGGTTAATACAGGAGAGAGCTGGTGAACAAAATGTTCACAACAGTCAAACTCACCAGAACACCCAGTCCCACACCTCCCAAAATAAATTTTTGGTCCGGGTGCCCAGAGTCTACTGTAACAATGAGTAATTATTTCTACTTTTGTTTGACACCATTCCAGCCCAAACATTAAGGTTCGTCCTCAGCCTCTATAGCAAGCTTTGCTGAAAGAATATCTGTTTCATAGCTTGGTGTTAAGTGAATTTATAATATCATTTGACACTTAAAAAATATCCCAAACTTGCCTCTAGTACAGTGTTGCAGAGGGCAACACAATCTGTGGCTTCCCCTGCCATGAGCTTTGGAACACTGGCAACAATTGGTTTCCAGTTCCCCTCTGCGCCTCAGTTTGACCCTGCACATGTGATTTCATGCAGAGTCATGCTTGGCTCCATGGAGTCCTATGGGATCCAGTAACTGCAGGCATCTGCACGCAGCTCCCAAATACTATGGATTGTTCCACTTCTACATTGGCTAGGTTGTAATAGAGTCAGTAACAGGAATTCGCTAAAATTTATGGATTCACACAGTCCCCCCCCCCGCTGCCTGTTACTGACGAGAGGAATAAGATATCTTATGTTCAATATAAGACATTTATAGTTGATTTTTGAAAACTTTTTAGACCAAATAATCCTTCTGGACGCTCTAGTTCTTGTCCCCGTGCATTATACTTGAAGTCACAATAACAACTGACTAGTATCCTTTCCTAAATAGAAATGTTTCTCTGAGCCACCTGGTAAATACCGTCTGCAATCCCATACTCGATTTACTCCTGCTTGATTTTCAAGTACAACATCAGAAATTCTGTTGTATCAGATATTTGAATGTTGTTTTTCTTTTAACGTTATACTGTATGTACCATTTAGCTTTGTAAGCTGGTATTCTTTACTTGTCACTACTTATTGAAAGAACACATCCATTAGTATGTAACACTAAATACTAATGCATTATCGAATGTGAAAGTTGAATATTGATAGCTGATTTCGAATTGTCAAGGCAGCTCTGAGGAAATGAAGATCTCATGGTTTTAAAATTAATAGAACACTTAATTTTTGTCTTGCGCTTGCTGTCCAGTATTGACGTTTATGCATGTTAACTTAAGAATGGTATTCCATATAACAGAATGTGGTTTGCCTGAGCCGTCCAATCACCTTTACTTCTGAATTCGAATGTGCCCCTGAGGAATATATTCATTTTCCATTTCATATTCACTTTATGTAATTAAATAAAAACTGTTGGTGTGATTGATTTTAGAAGATTGTCTCACTTATCAAACCATTTTCCAGATCAACAGTAAAGGATTCCTAGCCGTGATCCATCAGTATCATGATTAATTATGATAAATGGTTCTCTTCCTGGTTTTCTTGATATTTGTGTGCTACAATAAAAAAACATTACTATTGAAATTTTATTATGAGCTAATACAATACCTTTTTTTAAAAAAAAAATTTTTATTGCACTCTAACACAATTACAACACATGAAGACAACCAGCCCCAAAGGAAGGCTTAAATTCAGGATAACCTTTCAACTAAAACATAACTTTCTTTTAATTTTTTTTTTATGAGAACGGTGTTACCAGGAAAGATGCATTGAGATTTCTCTCGTTATCAAGTACCGTATTTTTCGCTCCATAAGACGCACTTTCTCCCCCCAAAAAGTGGGGAGAAAAGTGGGTGCGTCTTATGGAGCGAATGCCCCATGATATGCCTCAGCTCACCTGTCGCCGCCGCGTTAGGCTCCCTCTGAGCGTGCGTCTGGCGGCAGGAAGCTTGGGCACTCGCCTGGGGGAGCCACGTGACCGCGATCTCGCGAGATCGCGGTCACGTGGCTCCCCCAGGCGAGTGCCCAAGCTTCCTGCCGCCGGACGCACGCTCAGAGGGAGCCTAACGCGGCGGCGACAGGTGAGCGGAGGCATATCCATGAGCTGCTGGGGCACATCCATGAGCGAGCTGGGGCACATCCATGAGCGAGCTGGGGCACATCCATGAGCGAGCTGGGGCACATCCATGAGCGAGCTGGGGCACATCCATGAGCGAGCTGGGGCACATCCATGAGCGAGCTGGGGCACATCCATGAACGAGCTGGGGCACATCCATGAGCGAGCTGGGGCACATCCATGTGCTGGGGCATTATCCATGAGCTGGGGGACAGTATCCATGTGCTGGGGCATATCCATAAGCTGGGGGGCATATCCATGAGCTGGGGAACAGTATCCATGAGCTGGGGGACAGTATCCATGTGCTGGGGCATATCCATAAGCTGGGGGGCATATCCATGTGCTGGGGCATATCCATGAGCTGGGGGACAGTATCCATGTGCTGGGGCATATCCATGAGCTGGGGGACAGTATCCATGAGCTGGGGCAGTATCCATGAGCTGGGGGCAGTATCCATGAGCTGGGAGCAGTATCCATGAGCTGGGGGACAGTATCCATGAGCTGGGGGACAGTATCCATGAGCTGGGGGACAGTATCCATGAGCTGGGGGACAGTATCCATGAGCTGGGGCAGTATATCCATTATTACACTATTTGATTTCAGAATATTTATTTTCCTGTTTTCCTTCTCTAAAAACTAGGTGCGTCTTATGGTCAGGTGCGTCTTATGGAGCGAAAAATACGGTATGTCCTGGGTGGCAAGTATATACCGTCTTGCCGGGATTCGAAACTGTCTCCACAGTCTCTCTACACGGTTATAGAGCAGTGATGTTACTTCTACTCCACCTTATTGACACCGTTAAATAAATAAATTAAAATAAAATATGTATACCTCAAAAAATAAAATGAAAACCACCACCGTGAGTAGAAACTATATTTGGGGTTGTCCCCCATATTTTGTCAGGGCATTACTTAATTGAATGTTGAAAGTTTAAAAAAAATTGGTTTCAGATATATTGATATCACCATCCCTATTGGGTATGCGCATGAATAAATGAAAATTAGATATGCTAAATTGTCAGGTATTACTCGAGTCACTATGAACAAATTAACTAGTTAATGGGTCGTAGTGTGCTAGGTGTTCTCTGTCCTTGCTCTCCCACCTGGCAAGTGTCTATCTTTGCAGGCTGTGAAAGCTTTCCAAAGTGAAGGCTTCCCTCTCACTAAAAGGATTTATATCAGCGTGAATCAGATGGTTTACTAGGATTTAGACGTATACTGCACAGGAAGTGCATCGCTATCCAGCCAGTGCCTTTCAATGCATTTGTATTGAGATGCACCCAGATTGGTTTAGCGCTCTGCACAGTGGCAGCATAGCATATGCTGCCCATATCCGTAAGAGGCAGACCTATCAGTCCTGGATGGGTGCCAAGGAGACCAAGGAGACACCTGCTGTAGTTAAGGTAAATTTATTAACATATTTTAAGCTACAAACACAGAGGTGGTGTTCAGGTGCAATTCATAGTTAACCCATGCATGGGTCATCCGAATCTGTGGCTCAGCCATTGACTATAATTGTCTTTACAGCTCCTGAAGTAGTCCATTTACATTTAATTTCTGAACTCCAACATGATTTTCTTTCCATACGTATAGAAATAACAGCACCAGTTTAATAACAAAATGATCAACGTCTTTCATTGACAGACTTGCCCCTTAACTACCAAACTATATTAATTGATAAAAAATATAACATTTATTTTAAACATAGGGTCGGTAGTTGTCACTTAAATATAAGGTAAAATGACAATGTTGCATAGATTGTTATTCTGAGATATTTAACCAGTTGCCTGCTAAGGATGTGCTCAGTGGTCCTCCTGTGCTATGGATGTGCTGAGCACGTCCTAGCACAGGAGGCAGCGATCGGCCGGAATTTTGGCCAATCACTGCAGCCCCCCGGTGTGGGCTGACATCGTGGATGTCAGCCCAGCATCCGGGACTCCGGCGGGCACAAATAGCGTCATCGCGCTGGGCATGATGATGTCTATTCCAGGCACCCCCCCCCACCAGTGCGGGGAAGGTGCCTGAAGGGGAGGGGTGGTCCTTTTGGACATCTCTCCCACCCCATCCGTACGGGGCACAGGAAAAAGGCAGGCACCGCTTTGAAGGGCACAGCCTGCCCTTCCAAGCAGTGGTTGCCTTTAACCCCTTGGGGGCTGGATCGCGACATCTTGGAAAAAAGAAAACACTTAACACACTGTAGATGATTGAAAATTCAAATTGTATTAAATTTATTATATTCAGGCAGGACATGACGTATACATATAATAATGATATATTATGAATCTGCCGAGTCTGCCGGAAAAAACGATATATCATGTGTCTGGGTTGTATAATAAAATGTGACTTCAAATCGCGTTTAAACATGATGAGCGAAACCGGTAAAAATTAGCTCAGCACACAAGGGTGAAATGGCTCAGCAGCGAGAGGGTTAAAATATATATAAAAAAAAAAATTCCTCATTTTTAATTTCTTCTGTGTTCGTTTATCATTTACAGAAATATTAATGCCATGAAAGGTTCTAAACTCCAGATGCTATCCCTTATCTTTCACAATTTCAATTGGGTCTGCATGATCAGCATACAGGCAGAAATAGCCTTTGCGTCACATAGAGTGAATGTGATCGCAGTGGATAATAAAAATGGTCAGATATCCTGCTTATGGAAATTGTAGTGACTATAATATGAAAATTACAAAAGGTCACCCATTTAGACTGGATGAAAGGAAATTCAGCCTTAAAGGGATACTCTAGGCAACATGACCACCTAAGCTTTTTTAGGTGGTCATGATGCCCTGAGTATGCCCTTGTCTATCCCCCCTCCCTCCGCTCAGCCGATCGGCTGAAACCGCTGACAACAGCTGAGAGACGCGGAGGACTTTACTCCTCCCTCCCAGCTGTCAGACAGCAGAGCGGGATTCATATTTCCCGCTTCTGCCGACTATTGCCGAGTAGGAGACGTCATCGCGCTTTCAGCGCGATGACTTCTCCAACTCGCCGCAGTAGCTCGTGGCTGAGGATTAGTGTTGCGCGCATCCTCTTGCGCGCAACACTAATCAAAGATGGAGCCGGGAGGAAGCCTGCTGATTGGCTTGCTTATGTGAGAGGAGCGCATGCGCGCTTCTCACATAAACCATTAGCCAAGTTACAGAGTTAGAAGGATGGGAGCGGAAGAGGAGGGAGGTGAGTATAAAAAAAAAAGACGCCGGTGGAAACAAGTGGATTTTAGGGTAAGTATTACAGTAAAAAAAAATCCCTACCTAGTTATTGAGGGAATAGGTATATTTTAATGTAAAAAAACGGGGGGGATTTTTGCTTAGTGTTCCTTTAAGCATAGGAAGGGTTATTTTACGGTGCGAACAATAAAGCTGTGGAATTATCTGCCTGTTGAGGTGGTTGGGTCAGAGACTGTACAGACCTTTTAAAAAACGACTGAATGACTTCCTGCAGACACAGAATATTAACCCTTTCAATGCGGAGGACGCGCTCAGCGCGTCCTCTGCATTACCGCTGCTGTGCGGAGGACGCGCTGAGCGCGTCCTCCCATTGGGGTCAGCGTTCGGCCGGGTTCTGGCCGATCGCTGGCCCCCCCGGTGCGGGCTGACATCCTCGATGTCAGCCGCGCATCTGGGACCGCAGCCGCCGGAATTAGGTGTCATCGCGGCAGCGCGATGACACCTAATTCAGGCGCCCCCCCCCCGCATGTGCGGAGGAGGCGCCTGAAAGGGAGGGGGGGAGGTCCTTCGGACCTCTCTCCCTCCCGATCGGCGGCTCTGCGGGGGTTAACCCAGGCATCATTTGGAAGGGCACAGCCTGCCCTTCCAAATGGTGCCTGGCATTAACCCCTGGGGAGCTGGATCGCGAATCGGCGCTGAAAAGCGCCGGTTCGCGATCCTTTCCCGGAGCTGGCCGACATCTTGGATGTCGGCCAAGCCTCCGGGAACTCCCCCTGAGGACTGGCGTCATCATGCGTAGCACGATGACGCCAGTCCTAGAGTTAACCCCTAACTGCCACCAACGGTGGAGATAGGGAGTTCCAATGAACTCCCTATCTCCCGATCCGTGGCAGTTAGGGGTTAATGTTTGGTATGGTTGGATCGGCCAGAGCATGGCCGTTCCAACAATACCAAACTTGAATGTGAAAAAAGTTTTTAAAAAAAATAAAATTAAAATTAAAAATAAAAATATATTTAAAAAAAAATTATAAAAAAAAAAAAAATTTTTTTTCTTTTTTTTGGTTTGTTAGTGTAGCAATATTGTTCCCATTGCAATTATAATGTGAACAATGATGCTGCACTAACGATTTTTGTATGCGGTGCGTTTGTTAAAAATCACGTAATTTTCCCCCAAAAAAAATGTAACGAGACCCCATCTCTAATTTTTTTAACAAGCGCACCCCATACAAAATATAACCGCAATTGCTCGCATGTTAAAATGTGAAAAAAAACACTTTACACGTTGTAAATTATTGAAAATACATATTTTATTGCATTTTTTGTTATAATATACAGACATGACATAACGTATACATATAATAATGACATATTATGAATCTACTGAGTCTGACGGAAAGAACGATATATAATATGTCTGGGTCATATACTAAAATAAGCCTTAAAAACACGTTTAAACATGATGAGCAAAACCGGTAAAAATGACCTCAGCACAGAGGCGGGAAAAGCCTCAGCAGCGAAAGGGTTAAGGGTTACAATATTTAATATGTGTGTAAAAGCTTCTTGATCCATGGAGAACTCTGACTGCCATTCTGGGGTCAAGAAGGAATTTTTTCCCAGTGTGTTGCATATTGGCGAGCATTTCAGACTGGGTTTTTCCTTTTGGATCAACAGCAGTAGGTGATGTGTGAGAGGCTGAACCCGATGGACGCATGTCTTTTATCAGCCTATGTAACTAAAAAAAATGTATTGAGCATTCGGTTTTGTAGTAGGGTTCAGATAATATTTATGTTGTAATACTGAATGCCCTTTTGCAAATAAATATCTGTAGATGTTGTAATTGAAATGACACTTTATATCAGCATGTATATAAATAAAAATCCAGGCATGTGCTACTAAACAATAACTCTTTTATAGCACTGTTGCATTATCCTGCCACCACATTTCTAATAGACTTGATTTAAATATAATGAACACAAGGGCATCAATGTAGGTTTCTATCAGAGAAGCATAAATTATGCATTAATGGCTTCCATTTCTACACTGCCTTAATATCTAAGGAGAACACAACCACATTGCCTTTACGTTGATGAAGTTGCTAAATATCCATAGCAGTAAGAGGTTATAACCTCCCTTCCAAACTTGTGTTGGTTCTTACTTTTTTAATTAGTTGGGATTTATTAAGCTGATATTAAGCACTATATTATGCCCTTGTCCAAATGGGATCCAGCATGAATTAATTAATGTGGCTCCAGTAGTGTTTTTAGTGGGTGGAATTGATGTAATTTGTTCATTAATATTATATTAAATATGTCAATTTATCTAGAGAAATAAAACAAATAGTTTATTTTCGAGGGATGAAAGAGCATCTGCCGTCTGTTTTAATGTTACTTATTTTGCAAGAAATACAAATGCCTTGAAGTTAACACATTCAATGCAGGATAAGTTCTCATCAAGGGCAAGATAATTTGTTTTGTGTGTTAGAGGTTTTTTTAATCCTTTAAAATGCGAATAAAGTTTCCGTTGGGCCATTTTATAAATCATAGACTTCTAGGATGTGTCACTTAGGGATAACAGATGGTCATAAACTGAAAAATAAATTAATGCTCCATTTCAAGTCAGATAAACATTCTGTAAGGCTGTACATGGTGTATTAGACCTAAGCCAATCTCCACAATAATTATAAACTGATACTGAAAGAGGTAAGACACTGGACAATATTAAGAATAAATTGTAAACGTGCGTTACAATTATTTTTTATTGTTACCAACACTGAGAAGATCATGTTCCACGTCTTTTTCATATAATTTTTATAATTTACAAATGTACATCCTACCTCTCACAATAAAATTAATCCATAAAATGGACATTCTGATCTATTTACATAATACATTTATTTATCATTAACAAATTATCTTTACTCATTATCGAAATGAATTCCATTTGGAATGAATGGTGGTTTCCCCCATTCTCCCACCCTTTAATCATATCTCCTTTATATTAAAACTCTAAAGAATATATCCTCTACAACAGTTTCCCATATTGTATACATTGTGAGAAGATTTGTGGCTATATAATGTATCAATGGAAAATTGGTGCCGTTATTGATCTTTACTATGGTGCCACTTGTAGATAATCATATCCGTTAGAGAGATCCTTTTGAAACGATCAAATACACTGAGAAGAGAACGGAAGACACCGGAAGTACTAATTGGAACGCATGGAACGCATAGAACACCAATGCGCATGCGTAAAATGGCGGCGCACATCGGAGGTATTGCAACAGAGGCGTGGAACGCACGCCAATGGATGATTTTGGACATGGGAGGGCAATTTCATTTTAATTAAGGGTACTACTTATACCCACACTGTATACTATCCTGTAAACCAGCTGAGGAAGCCGCAGCACGTGGCGAAACGCGTCCTGGCCATCTGGTTGATCCAGATTCAGTATATTTTTATATTATTTTATGGTTTATTAAAGTTTTTTTACTTTATCTGCCTCCATGTCCTGGAATCTTTCGGGGTTATGGTGGATTTGACCCACCTACAAATCCACATGCTATATCTCCTAGAGCCTGGCTAAAAGCTCCATCAAATGTGAGTTGACACTCCACCTGTATTATTTATGAATTTTATTGGTTGATCTGCACAAAGAAGTCCCTTGTTTCTATGTTTTCTCCTATATCTGACGAATAAGAGAAGTAATTTACTGTATAAGGTGTGGGCTACCTTTAGAACAAAAGAAGAAAAATAACCCAGATGTACCTAACCACTCAGAGCCAGTGATAGGGCTCTGTATTTGTGAGTTGGATAATCTTACAGCATTTACAAATATTGTATTAATACACCCTGCACTAGTATATGTATCTTTGCTTCTTTTTTATATAATCCATGTGGATGATGTATAATATGAGACACCTGAGTCCTGAGAAGCGATTATCATCGTGCTACCAGATACGTATAATTTCGTTGACTGGACAATATTGGTTGCATTTACCTTTTTATGTCTTAAAATAATTAAATACATATGAACTTGAGTTAATATTGACAGCTTAGGAAAGTATAAGGCATCTCAATTGGTACATGGATGGGACAGAGAAGAAAAAAGTCAACAATGTGAAGGATCATATGTCTCACTTATTTATTTGCAAAGTATTTTACCAGAAAGGATTGAGATTTCTCACGTTTTCAAGTATGTCCTGGGTCTTAACGGTTAATCGTTCATCTTACTATAATGGACTTCAGTCCTGGACCTGGGCAACTTCAATCCCAGATCAATTGGGTATACGATCCACACTGGTACTAGCAGAATGCAAGCAAGGCAATAGAATGTTAACAATATGCTCCTTTGGAACTGCAGGTGCCAGCTGATAGTTTACCTATAGTCCCTTCCCAAATGCTGCCCATGCTGCGGACAATGCTGCTGCAGGGAGAGAGTGAAGATGATCACTGCTCTCACACGGTACAAACTGGATGCCTCACAGCTCCACAGGGTGCCCCATCTGTATACACTGTTATCTCCTCTCGAATCAAGGGAGAGTTCTAGGTGTGAGTTTGGCCGGCTGAGGGTAAGTTACTACATGTGAATGTGATTATAGGTATTTTCTGTGGTGTCTGTGTCTACATGTATAGACTTCATTTAGTGTATGCACACAGAGCTTGATAGGAGTAAAAATGTGAAGACTTAATGAGTGTGCATACTAAAGAATGTAATATTTACATGCTCTGACTGTTTTATGTTAGATGTAGAACTCTATAGCTAAATTACCTTTACATGTTTTGGATTAATGCCCTGGGTAACATTTTTGAGGCCTACCAATAGCCCTGCCACAAATATTTAAATATTTCCTGACCGTTACGGTATAAAGAGTAATGTTTAAAGATGCAACAGTTCATGGTCCACAGCTCTGTATGCTCCTCATGAACATTATTGAGCAAGAAGGTACTATAGCCTTCTCTTCCTGCACATATTTACTTATACATGAAGTAACTTACAGAGATTGATTTTTCTTTAACATGAGATGTAGACATTGAGCTTTCACTATTAGTCCCTTTGTATACTTACAGGGTTATTCAAAGAGAACCGAATTGTGGCCTGAAAGGTAACCGAACAGTGAAATTCAGCGTACAGTTACCTTTCCTGGCCATTCAGAGAGCAGGCAGTCGCCAAATCTTGGCGAATTGCCTGCACATACGGTGCCTGTTTGTTGCCTGTTCGAGGGCAGTAAAATCCCCATAGAGAAGCAATGCTTCGTCTATTGAGAGAACAGAAACCTGCAGTGAAAAGTTGCCGAATTTCTCTGCTGTTCGGTGGTTTCATTCGACAGGTTTATTCAGGCGAATCCCATAGGCTTCAATGTTAAAAATATTCCCGTTTTAATTTGATATCTAATAAACTGTTGATTATAATATTCTGCAGTAAAAAGTCTCTTTATAGATTTTTTAGGATCTTTTAGGCATTTTTCGGTATTCTTCTGCGAAAATATATATATATATACACTATATTGCCAAAAGTATTCGCTCACCCATCAATATGCGAGTCAAAGCAGGTGAGCGAATACTTCTGGCAATATAGTGTATATATTATTTTTTTTAGACAGTTTTTTCTTTTTTCTGTAACCGCCCTTTTTATTATCATTCATTGGATCTCATATGTAAATTCCAGACATTTTCACTCAGTAGTTTCTTTTGCAAACTGCGTTTCACTTTTCAAACATTGAAGCGTACTATTTTTTTTTCTTCACTCCATTCGTCTGTGGTGTTGGCTTTTTCCAACGGCTGCTCTGCGCTGTGATCGGTGGCTGCTCGGGTTTCTCTGGCGGGTTAATCCAGATGTTTTTGCGGGTTTCGGTGTGCGTTCGCCGTGTTTTACAGTGAGTGTTCGCCGGGTTTGCAACGACTTTTCCCTGCACTACGACAACGGCCCTCTGGTGCTTGCTGAATACATCGCAGGGTCACCGAAATGGGATCGCCAAATCACACCGAATTGAAGAGCACAAAAAGTCACCGAACGTGCGGTGACTTTCGATTTGTTTTTGAATAACCCTGTTATTCTGCATGTAGGCATTATGAAAGAGACTAAGCTGTCAGTAATGCCTATCTATCACAATATGGATATTGTGCCTATTGTTCATTTGGTGTGATGAACGCGCAATCCCTTAAAGCCTATAGAATGTATCTGCAGCATCATTTTGGAAACCCTTTTCTTTTTCCTTGTGGGCATTAATGTTATGAAACACCAGAGATAATGACTTCTTTTTGCCAGTTGTGTCACTGTAGTAAAGCTTTGATAGGAGTTGGTGTAGTACTTTACAAACTGAGGATTGCAAGTAGTTGGATGTGAATTTAGAGATTATTTTAAGATTTGTCTTTTTATTTTTACCTGAGTTGAGAGTAAAAGAGTTGGTCTAGTATGCAAACTTGAGGAAGAAGGAAAGATGATTCCTGACGTAATGGTGGTGTATAATTACAGATGTTTACATAACTGAGGAAGATGGGCCATAAACCAGCCTGGGAAAAAAGGTGTAGTCAGGAAAATGGGAGGGCCAGAGGCATAACTGCAGGTTTATGCATATAGTAAGCGTAGCATCAGCACCTTCACCCTCCACATGGTTTGGAACTACACCTCCCATGATACTCAGCCACTCATTAAGGCTTGGTTTAGACCAGTGTCTTTTGAGAGCTGAAGGAACACCTGTGAGAGTGGACGTCCTTCCACTCTGACGCCCATGTAGTCACCTAGCCGAGAGCAGTTAATGTGCACAGCGCTGCAAGGCTCTATTTTTATTTATTTTTTTCCCCTATGGAGGATCGCGCTTTGCAGTCCCGTCAACGCACGTCTAGCGTTTTGACGGGGCGGCTTTCTGCACATCAGCTTGTAGCGTGCACAGTTCATGTGCTTCTACAGCGTGTGACTGGCCCTGTTGAAGTGTCACAACACTTTGACGGATGCCGAGAGGCACATCAGTACGGGCGCACCTAGTGCGCTTGTCTGACCCTGGCCTAAGTCAACAGAGCCTTCTGTGAAATTGTAGTTCAACGGGAACTTCAGGGCCAAGGATGCGCTCCCCTGCCTTAAGGAATAATTGGTTACATTCGCTAGTTTCAGATGCTTTCTGCTTTAAGTGCCATGTAGTATAGTTTACATCTATTTAATTTCTTTTTATTTTAGGGTCTACATTTACAATTTTCTTATACATTTTTATTTATCTATAAACTATATGCTTTATGCGAATGCTCTCTATTTAACTGAAGTTAAGAAAGTGTGTTAGTATATTTATAGCCTATCTCCAAATCACATTTTACGTTCTGAGTTTATTTCCACAGCTTAAAAGGTTTTCAGTTAGCGTTAACATTTGCAAAATGATCAATGATGCTTTTGCTACAGGGAGTACAAATAAAGTGTGTTGGGGACTATATAGTGCAGGTCACCCTATACTTTTAAATGAAGCAGTTCCACTGTCATTTTACCCTTACTGATTCCATAATATGATGCAAAGTATATTCCTATCAGTCATCCACAAAGGAGAATCACAAATTGTAAAGTAACAGAACAGTGGTCATGATTTTTCTTTGAACTGTAAAGATCGCACTTCAAATGTATTTTGAAACGCAGCAATTTATATGAAGTCCAAGCAATATTTCTGTCGACGTAGCCTGAAATAATAAAATGGGAGTCTTGGCATAAGTTACCTCTCTCCCTGTGACCCAGAAATAAAATACATGGGGCACTAATCCATAGTTGGTGCTAATGTAGCATCTTGATATGTTTAAATATAAAGGGGAATAGAGCACAGGTTCCCTAATGTTCCCAAAATCCAACTTCTGCACCGTTTCCTATGTTTTCACCGTGCAGGAGGTTTAAAGAAAATCTTTTGTTGCCAGGTATTCAAACTGATCAGTAAATGTATTCTGACTCAAGTATTACACTCATAGCTGTGAGAGGTGACAAACAAATTCTTTAAACAGCGACGACTATAAGCTACAACCAGCTACACTCAACAGGCGTGTCATTTTCCACCACTAACAAAGGCATGTATTAAAAGTGAGGTAATGTCACACAAATCAGAGATTTCTGTTTAAGATAACAAAAATTGAATCTTTTATATATTGGAAGAGAAAAACTACTTGACAAAGCGGCACCATCAGAGTAGAAGAGGTTATTGCGGTAGAATGGTTTCTTTCTCGTTCATGCAAACTCTTAGCATTTTGTCACAGGTAATTGCAGCAACCATGGGCCTTTTAAAGGATGAAAAACTAGCCGACTGAAATCCTAAGTGGAAATGTCATTCTCTTTTGTGATGTTAGTAGTTGCTGTAATAAATGTGCTTTGTGACTCTTGCATTATATCTTATCTTATGGAAACGTTGCTGGTGATTCTGCTATAAACTACAAAAAATAATACTTGATTCAGTAGGCTATATACAGTTATCCCACTGGGGATTATTTTCTTAACCGTGCATTTTTAAAAACCCACCAGGAATTTACAAGCCAGAGGGCAATGCAACTGATATTCCAAACGTTCTCCTCTTCAAGGTGAATTTTAGCTTGGCTATTTTGACCTAAATTGCTATGTTGTTGCAAACAATGTGAGCAGAGCATGTTCAATAAACTTTGGGTCTTCCTGCCCATGCTCCATGACCTTCAGTGGTGCACAGAGCAGGAGGTACCAGGACAAAAGGATAAGCTCTCTGTTCATGGGCGAAGCCACTGTCCCCCTGTTTCTCTAAGAATCAAATGGTGTGGCACCACTTATGGTCAAATCTACTATCATTTATGGATGGTATATTGACATCCATTGTAGATTCTAAATGCCCGATGGCCAGACAAATTATCCTGGGAATATGCATATGCAGGCAATGTCCGAAATCAGAGCTTTCCTCCCTGGGTACCAGCTGAACAGGTAAATGTATCGACAGCACCAGAGTAGGTAATCCATTTCTTCAAGGAGTGCATGGATGCACAATTTTCTAAGAATATTAAACATTTCAGCACAAAACCCAAATTTATACTTCACAATATAACATGTAGAGACAGTCAATCTTCATAGAGCAGGTAAAGAATATGCCAGTATCGCAGGTTACAATTTAATTGGGGGACAGGCAGGACCAATTTACCCACCATTAAGCTGTATCTGGGTACCTGCCCACGCACAACTATGATCAAGATACTCTTTAGTGTGGTTTGATGATATACAGTTATTGTGTGTAGCTGCATATTTAAATTGTGTGTTTCAAAGGGAAATAAAGTGGCCACGTAACCTGAAAAGATCTTTTACATAATTGGGTTAGAACATCTTTCCCATCACATTACTGTGATTTTCATGTAACCAAATAGCATAATTATAGAGGTAATTCAATGCTGAAGATGTAACAATTAACGTTGTGTGAAAATCTTGAACATGAAATGCTATTTTTGGGGGGGTGGGGTGGTGTCAGTAACATTCTAATTCAAAGTGGGCATAGTTAAAAAAAGCATATTCACACATACATTCCAATACAGCAAGTATGACAAATAGAGTTCATCCAACCATTTATTACAGAATCAAATACAGATTGTATCACCCAAAAAAAGTGTCAAGCTCTGTGTCCTCCAAGAAAAAGGAGAATACTGATTAGGTTGCACCTCCAGGGAAGGGGGTCAACACCTCTGATTTGACTTCCCAGACAGAAAGATGTTGATTGAAATTTGTTCTGAAGTAGAGTTTGAATAGATCCTTGAAGGTGAGTGACAAGAGGAGTCAATTTGTCAAAATATTTTTCTATGCATTGGGTAATCCCATGAGATCTTATTGAATGCCTTTTCAGCATAACGGCTTGAATTGTCGTATCTCAATATTAGAAAGCCTTGTCAGCAATTGTTTAAGGTAAAATCATCAGTGCTAAAACCAGTGTCTCCCCTTCATAATACTGTGCTGATCCATTCATTTTCTCTGTGGGGATTTGTGAAAGATCTGCTATTATCTTGAAAGGTTTAGTAGGGCAATAGGAGGTCATAATTGTGTGTTGTTTCCAGTTTTGAGGAGAACCGTTATTTTAACACTATCAGCCTATTGTTTTATAATGTTGCAAAGATGACAAGCCATTTGTGGGGCTAATTCTTTATAATAGACAATTCCTAGACCACATGGTAGGTTGTAAAGCAGATAAGCAGTGGTTCTTTTTATTTCCCGTGGTTTTATTAAAGTTTCCCTGTCAGAGGTTGAACACTTTGATCTTGTAAAGCGCTGAAGAATTTGTGGCAATATATAAATAAAGGATAATAATAAAATGATACCAGTGTACAAGCGGTTGATACATTGGAATACCGCACATGGGTAATGACCTGATTTAGGGGGACCCTGTTCCTAAGTGAAATTGCAATCTGAGATGTACAAGTATTTTTGTGAGGTAGGCGCATCATTATCCGTTAGGTGTCTTGCTCAAGGACACTCGTCACATTGTTCCTTGTGCACAGGCATGTACTGGCCATAGGGACTACAGGGAGATTCCTGGGGGGCCGATGGCTCATAGGGCCAGTGTGAATGCTGGTTCACCGAGAGACTCTCACTTCCCTTAATGAGTGTGGTGAGAAATTCCTCACCATCTGTAAAATAGACGCAGTCTCATATTGGGGCCACCGTGCTGGTAAAACCCGCAGCGCATATGCCTCACCTTAAGACATGGTGCGTGCTCAACCTCAGTGCCGCTGCATTGCTTTACCCAATCACTCTGCAAAAACTCTGGTACCTGCAGAGCGATTGGTTGAGATCCGGTTGGTTTATATACTACT
This sequence comes from Leptobrachium leishanense, assembly GCA_009667805.1. Taxonomy (NCBI): domain Eukaryota; kingdom Metazoa; phylum Chordata; class Amphibia; order Anura; family Megophryidae; genus Leptobrachium; species Leptobrachium leishanense. Next base: position 192,355,000 of record CM019065.1, read on the forward strand.
TTTGTGTCTGTGTTCATAATTAAAGTGGGCCTGTCTGGATGAAGTCTAGGACTGATTTTTTGTCCCAGTCCAGCCCTGCTTGTACATTTGATTTATTTAATAGGAATATTCCAAATTTTGTTTAATCTTTCATTCGCTTATTTTGTGCGCTACTCTTTAATTATTCATATTGTCTTTTTTTATCTATACATTTAATGTTTTTGTTATGAATAGATATGTAATTATTGCCTGTTCAGGTTTTTTTGTGTCCATACTCTGACTGCTGTGTGTGACATTTTTATTTGCTTATACGTTTTAGTTCATATTTCAAACTCTATGTTTTGAGGATTATAAATGGAAATCCCAGTAAGTGGAACTAATCACTATTGACTTTTAGAGAATTAAAATAAATGTTCCGTTTCCCGGTAAATAATTGTAACAGCATCAGGCCTCCTCCTGTTTATATAAAGATTTTTGTAGAAATAGGTTATCTACTCAGAAACCAACGCTGTAAGACTTACACATGTTAATACCACAGAGGTGTTAAGTTGTAGAACTGTGTGCTGTCATTTTCCTGAATGTATTTGCAGAGCTTAACCTGTCAAGAGCTTGTCACGTTTACCTAGATACTATGGGCTTGTGCATTTGTTTGTGCCAATATACATTGTGAATTAAATGGCAGAATTCTATTCTCCATGATCAGTTCTCTATAGCTATATGTCTAGGAAAAATGACAGTTAATTTTCATTTTCCAGAGATCCTATTGAGATGCCATTATATGTACCCCATGGGGTGTCCTATTTGATTCCTCTTGAATAAAAAGGTTTTAAGCTAATGCTCTTTATACATTTAAACCTTTTTGCCAGCAACAGCCAAATGGTTCAGTACATACAAGGTTTTGGGGAATTAATGTGCACCATTAAATCTAAACTAAAATTTAAAAGACATTTGTTTATGTTTCTTGGGTAATTTGATTTTACATATTTACATATTTTCTGTTTACAAGAAATGTCTAGTTTCATTTCATAAATTTGCTTTTTACAGCAATAAAAATATTATGAAATACTCTTCTTTTATTTAATACCATCTTTGTACAGTAAAAAGGTGAAACTTTAGAAAATCCTAATTGATAGACATCTGCATTTCGTATCGTCAAAATTTTGTTTTCGTGAAAGATTTGCATTTTCGTTATTTTTTTTCATTTCCGAAAAATGTAATATCGGCCGTCCGATGTTACAAATGGGCTGAAATTATTATTTGAAGTGGATTCGAAAATTATCCGAAACGACATCAAAATGTTCAAAGATAAAAAAAATGAAATGAAAATGACACTAAGCAAAAAAAATGGAACAAAATAATTTCAAAGTAATAAAAACAGGGATTTTTTTTAATATTGCAATTTACAGGATTCACATATAGGTTTTAATGTTAAAAAAGCCCTGTTTTTATTAAATATTTCTTAAACCATTTATTTTTTTCACTTGCAGCAATAAGTCATTTTGTTTATTTTTTTAGGATTTTTTGTTGTCATTTCTCAGGATTTTTCGGGTGAAATTTTAGGTTTCCTAACTTTTAAAGAAACAAGGCTTTTTTCACCATAGGTTTCAATGTAAAAAAATATTTGCATTTTTATTAAATCTTTCTTAAACCGTTTTTAATTTTTTTCACTTGCAACAATAAGCCTTTTTATAGATTTATTTTTTAGGATTTTTTTGGGTGACATTTTTCACGAAAAGTTTTCGTTTAATAGTTTTTTTGCAAACGGCATTTCAATAATGATAATGAATTGGATTGGATCCAATAGTGAAATGGATTTGGTCCATTTTTTGGATTCGGTAAATGAATCCGATCGGATAAATGAATTGGGTCCGATTGGATAAATGAATCAGATCTGATCCGAAATTATCAGATCCGAAAACCAAAGTGATCCAAAAACTATATCGAGCGATCCGATATTGAAATGTCAAACGAAACAGTTTAAAATGGCCCGAAACAACAAAAAAAATTGCTTGTGCAGAAGTCTATTAATTGATAGCTCTCGTGGACATATCATTATTCTATGTGAAAGACTTCCATTTCATGCATTTACATTTCATCCAGACCTGAAGAATAATATTGCAAATTTAAATTGTTGCATGTAAAGCAAATGTGGATCTGAAGGGTTAATAGAAAGATGTTGTTGCACAGTGGTCCTCCTTTATGTGAAAGGGTGAAACAGAATAGGTTGCAAGGATTATTGCAGTGTACCAAATTGATAATTGTAACAGCATCTGAAACTCACTTGACAAAGAAGTCCATGACCCCTTTAAATTGCTGTGTGTTTAGATCTAATAAATTGTGCTGTACCTTCTCAATCAACCTCCTTTTGTGCAACAGTGATTACTAGATGGTGTTTGCTTTTTTCCCAACCCACTGATCGAATATCCATAAATACAATACATGGGCATTTTCAACTAATTTTGCTTCCATTAGGCAATGCATAGTAATAATTTACAGGAGTTCATAAGAATTAGCCACTTTTAACCCCTTAGTGACCGGGCGGTTTTACACAAATCCGTCCTTTAGTGACCGCTGCTGTTTTTACGTTTCTGCGCTGCTCGTGTTTAGATCAAATTTTCCTCTTACTCGTTTATTAAACTCACACATATTATACACCCTTTTTCCCGCCATTAAATGGACTTTCTAGAAATACCATTATTTCCATCATATCCAATAATTTAATATAAAAAAAATATGAAATATGATGAAAAAAATGGTAAAAACACACTTTTTCGTAATTTAATCCCCTAAAGCTATAACCACCAATAAAGACCCCGGCTAAATAGTTTCCAAATTTTATCCCGAGAATAGAAATACCCAATTTTTACATGTTTTTACCTTTTAACCCTTTCACTGCTGAGCCAGTTCACCTATGTGCGCTGCGCTCATTCTGACCATTTTGTGCTAATTATTTTTAGATGACAGCCTAGGTCCTATTTAATTAAACTCCCCCCAGACAAAAAAAACTTTAAAAAAAAAACATTTTTTTATTTTATTTAATTTTTTTATTATTTAATTTTTTTTTACATTTTTTTTTTAAAACCAAACCTGGTCATGTTTGGTATCATTTGAAAGGCCATAATCAGGCCTTTCAAATGATGGCAAATATGACCATCTAGCTGCCATGGATCGGGAGATAAAGGGATCCTTAGGATCCCCTTATCTCTACATGGCAGCTAGAGGGTTAACTGGCCCACTGACATCCTCACACATATGGTGAGGTTGTCAGTGGGTGGGGGGGGACCTGGAGGCTTGGCTGACATCCAAGATGTCAGCCCCCCTCCAGGTTTGAATCACGTTTTGGCGCCAATTGGCGCCGCAACGTGATCCGGCGGCGAAATGGTTAATGCCATACACCGCTGGAAAGGGGAGGCTCTCCCCTCTCCAGCGGTGCAAACGGCATCTCCCTAGCTTCAATGGTTGGGGAGATAGAGGGCTCCGAAGGAGCCCCCCCTCCCCTCCATTGAAACACATGGGGGCACCTTCTGATGACGTCACCACGCAGCGTGGCGACGTCATCAGCCTCGCCTGCCCATGTAAATCACATGGGCAGGCTTCCTCCCTGTCAGATCGGCGTGGGATTCGACGAGGGAGGTGAGTATCGGGCGGGAGGGGGATTTGGCGAGACCCGAACACAGGACGTACAGGGTACGTCAGCGGTCGGGAAGGGGTTAATAGCATTGTATTGCATGTAGATATTTATATACCTTTCATAAGGATAAATATCAAAATAAGCTCGACTACCCTTTTCCTTTTCTCCTTTAAAACTTTCTGACACACAAACATTGAGATCAAAATATTAGATTTATTTTTACACGTATTTAATTAATTTTCCTGCTCTTAAAACCAAGTGGTCTTTTCGCAAAGCATCGAAATTGAAAACCGTTTCGGTGCTTTGCAATTCAGTCCATTGTGTTGCTTCCATTTTGCTGAAAATATGGGGAATTCACTATTTAGCGAATGGTCACTGTATTTTGCCGAAATTTGAATCACCGAAGGAGTTCTAGGATGTCAGCAAAAACCTTTGAATTCTGACGATAACCGCCGAATTGGCATTGGAAAATCCCACCGAATTGGGGGGGGGGGTGTCTCCTATTCTCCTAATATGAGCTTAAGGCTAGTATCAGACGAACGCATTTTTCGCGTCGTCCGTGAAAAAGTGCGGTCGAACGAATGGACTTTTTTTTACGGAATACGCGATAGCGGTCATACGATGCGCATTTTCGTCCGTGATTTTGTACGGATCATCAATAAAACACTTTTTGTGTCTGGACGTGATGTTAGCCGGACATTAGCAGTGTCTGACATCTCCTAATCACTCACACACGCCGCTATGCGGACGCAGCGCACTCTGTACGTCAGTAGTAGCGGTTTGACGTTTTCGAAAAAATGCGTTCGTTTGCCACTCGCGTTGCACGGACGAACGTTCGTGCGGCCGTTCGTCGTATGTCCTCCCGGCATTGGACGTCATTTGCTGCTAGCACGGCCGTGATTTCGTGCGGCTAAACGCACGTTAAAAATACGTTCGTCTGACCCTAGCCTTAATCAAGCAAAAAAGGTCCTTTAAAAAAATTATAAAAAAGATCTTACAAAACAAGTCTTAAAAAAATACAAAAAGGTCTTTTAATAAAAAACAAAAGCTAAATTTTTTTGCAAAATAGTTAATATATTTATATTGCCTGGGGTACAAACATTTTAATTCTACTATGCACCTAATTCTAAGCAGTCTAATATCTATTAAAAAACAAATTCTTACATAAATGATAGGGATTTGATTACAACTCCTACACGGATATGCCTGCTAGACTGTTAATGTACCCCATTACTCCAGGTCATATCCTTCCGAGCCAAATGCCTGCTTTTGAGATTAACCCACTTACATGGCACATATATCCTTGTGGGGCTCTCTGTAATTCACTCCTGTCCTGCAATGAGGCATGTATGAATGGGAGGGTGATCAGTCCTTAATATATAGCGTAAAAAACAGCATGACTGCCCAAACATGCATTTTTAGTAAGGGTGCGTCTGAATGAACAAACAGTTGAGTACTAATGTATAATATATGTATATAATTACACAATCCATTCATCGGTCTCTGAAAGGTTTTTTTCATATTGATAAGTGTTTATTATGATTACGATTTATTAGTTTTAACTGATTTCTGCAACTCTTTTATAATTGTTGATATAAACCACATTTGCACAAGCAAAAGCAATGCTCAAAACATTGACTGCTAACATTATTGTATGTATACTTATATTGTCATATATGCAGCAATGTATTCTACTCTTCTCATATGGTACTTTTTTGTAAATATTCAGAATTAAGTTGTGTTTATAGGAGATATATTAATAATAGAATGGTACTAATTAGGGATGGGCCGAACTCGCTCGAGTTCGGTTTGTCGTCGAACCCGAACAATACCCAAAGTTCGCGTGCGAACATAGTTCGAATCCAATGCAAGTCAATGGGACTCAAACGTTTGTTTTTTAGAGTGCCCTCCAAGAGGGCATATATGCAAGATATTTGCCATAAAAGGTGTATGGGGTCTGGGTAGTGCCCTGGGGGACAGGAAACAAGTAAAAAAAAAGTAACAACAGTGAGTTTTCCATGAAATAAGGGTTAAAATAAAAACGAAAAATTCCTTCAAATATCGTGCCTAGGAGGTCCCCCATAACCTGCCCGTGAAGTGGATGTATAGAAATATGTAAAAACCAAAAAATGACATTTCAAATGACGGTAAATGCTTTTCCTTTAATCTATCCATAAACAACTGCTTGGGGCGGCAGTCTGTATAAAAGAGGAGTCATTTTAGGATACGCAGAACAAGTTTAGTGATTTCTTTTGGCTAAATTATTGTGAAACTTATGCAGGCTTTGGATGAAAGTAACAATAGGTGCTTTAAAATTGGGCCTTTAGTGTCAGCAACAGTGCTGTCACACCGTAACCCCTCTGTGGTATTGTGGAAGAGTGCAGAGTTGGGACCCTGCGGTCCAATATTAAAATGATATGAATCTGGTAATATAGGCATCAGTGGCAGTGTACCCAAATATTGTGCCTTTGGTGGCAGCAAGTGCCTTCACACCGTAAGTAACCCCTCTGTGGTATTGTGGAAGAGTGCCGGGATTACAATTCACAGAAATTTTATGGAAGTATGTGACACCCCCTGATAGCTGACTGTCACTGACTGCGAAGACACACTTTCCACCACCAATTCCCAGGTATCTGCAACAAGTGAGCCCCCAAATTGCTGCTGTCACTGACTGAGAAGACACACTTTCCACCACCAATTCCCAGGTATCTGCAACAAGTGAGCCCCCAAATTGCTGCTGTCACTGACTGAGAAGACACACTTTCCACCAATTCCCAGATATCTGCAACAAGTGAGACCCCCAATAGCTGTCACTGGCAGTGAGAAGACACACTGACAGAACAATCTCCTCTCACTCCTGCAGGAAAACACGTGCTGGCTGGGCTGGGTTGAAAGCCTTTTATAGTGTGCTGTGGGACTTAGGTCTGTGAGCCCATGATTGGGCAAAATTTGCCCAATCAGGACTCTGAGCCATGATTGGCATAGTCTTGCACCTGTCTTGTGGTCAGGTCTGAAGCTCTAGCCAATTACAAGCTTCAGGGAAGTGAAAAACTGCATTGTGGTCCATAGTGGTGCATTGTGGGCGAACTCGAGACAAACACGCGGAAATGTTCGCAGTTCGCGAACTATCGAACATGCGATGTTCGATGCGAACTCTCGAACGCATTGAACTGAATGCCCATCCCTAGTAATAATCCTAGCTGCCTACTGGAATGATTATACCACAAGCTTTAGTATGATGTTAATGGCATACATAAAACTACAATGTTTTATTTTATTGCCAACTTTTAGATTTTTTTTTTTTACGAGTCTGAAAAAAAAGTCTAAAAGTTATCAATAAAATAAAACATTGGAGTTTTAACATTATACCAACGCTTGTGGTATAAGCCTTCCAGTAGGCAACTGCCATTATTACCACACTTTTTTCTTCTTTCTGCACTATAGATGCACTATATTGCCAAAAGTATTCGCTCACCTGCCTTGACTCGCATATGAACTTAAATGCCATCCCATTCCTAATCCATAGGGTTCAATATGACGTCAGTCCACCCTTTGCAGCTATAACAGCTTCAACTCTTCTGGGAAGGCTGTCCGCAAGGTTTAGGAGTGTGTTTATGGGACTTTTTGACCATTCTTCCAGAAGCGCATTTGTGAGGTCACACACTGATGTTGGACGAGAAGGCCTGGCTCTCAGTCTCCGCTCTAATTCATCCCAAAGGTGTTCTATCGGGTTGAGGTCAGGACTCTATGCAGGCCAGTCAACTTTATCCACACCAGACTGTCATCCATGTCTTTATGGACCTTGCTTTGTGCACTGGTGCACAGTCATGTTGGAAGAGGAAGGGGTCAGCTTCAAACTGTTCCCGCAAAGTTGGGAGCATGGAATTGTCCAAAATGTCTTGGTATGCTGAAGCATTCAGAGTTCCTTTCACTGGAACTAAGGGGCCAAGCCCAGCTCCTGAAAAACAACCCCACACCATAATCCCCCCTCCACCAAACTTTACACTTGGCACAATGCAGTCGGACAAGTACCGTTCTCCTGGCAACCGCCCAACCCAGACTAGTCCATCAGATTGCCAGATGGAGAAGCGCGATTCGTCACTCCAGAGAACGCGTCTCCACTGCTCTAGAGTCCAGTGGCGGTGTGCTTTACACCACTGCATCCGACGCTTTGCATTGCACTTGGTGATGTATGGCTTGGATGCAGCTGCTCGGCCATGGAAACCCATTCCATGAAGCTCTCTGCGCACTGTTCTTGAGCTAATCTGAAGGCCACATGAAGTTTGGAGGTCTGTAGCGATTGACTCTGCAGAAAGTTGGTGACCTTTTCGCACTATGTGCCTCAGCATCCGCTGACCCGCTCCGTCAGTTTACGTGGCCTACCACTTCGTGGCTGAGTTGCTGTCATTCCCAAACACTTGCACGTTCTTATAATACAGCTGACAGTTGACTGTGGAATATTTAGGAGCGAGGAAATTTCACGACTGGATTTGTTGCACAGTTGGCATCCTATCACAGTTCCACGCTGGAATTCACTGAGCTCCTGAGAGCGACCCATTCTTTCACAAATGTTTGTAAAAACAGTCTGCATGCCTAGGTACTTGATTTTATACACCTGTGGCCATGGAAGTGATTGGAACACCTGATTCTGATTATTTGGATGGGTGAGCGAACACCTTTGGCAATATAGTGTATGTATAAGGTTTAGTCCTGTCTAGTGTTGGCATAACTCCAAAGATTCTGGTTCATCTATATGATCGGCTCTATTCAAATATTAGTAATAATTTCGTTTTACTTACGAAAAATAAAAGAACTTCACCTAATTCCATGTCAAGCTAGTTTTAATGAATGTGTTTAATTGCCTGAAACCATCACTTAGAACACCTTTCTAATGGCAATTAGAACTGTGTTTCCTACTATTCCAGCCAGTGGCACTTTAACATGTTCTATGTGTTTCTAATTAATTTTATTAGATATTCGTTTATATATTCTCATAATAATTCAAATTCCTATTACATATTTTGAATATAGAACTCTGAAAATGAAATGGATAAAATAAATTTTGAAAAGAGAAGTTGGTTTTTTTATTTTATTTCTGTTTGTAGAATTTCTTTACTGCTAAATTATTTTTCTTTTGTATGTTAAAGAGTGTATACAATACATTCTATGTTAACACTGTAGAAGGCCAACACAGACAAAATTTGGTAAATCGGACCTTTTCTGTGTTTCTCTGGCATTTCCAGTAATGTTTTAAAGGCCAGAGTCCTTTTTAAATCAGATATATACGGTGTATATAGTGTAGATTTGGTAAGATTTGTCAAAATTACCAGAGTATAATTGTAGTGATACTTTTTTTATTGGACTAACATAACATTTAAAAGACAAGCTTTAGAGAGTAAACTCTCTTCCTCAGGTCTTGAAGATATACACACAAGGAGGGCAGACCTGTCAGGACCTGTCAAAAGGTGGAATACATTGGCAATGTTGACAGGCTTAAGCAATTTATGGCCATATATTGTGAACTAAATTTCCATAATTTTCAACAGCGTTTAGGGTTAAAAACCTTGTAGAAAGTCTTGAATGGGTTAAGAACTGTTGTATTGTGTTAACTGGAGTGCTCTCTTTCTGTGTATATATATATATATCCAAAATATTGTATTAGTTGTTATCAGTATTTTGCATTTGCTTTAGTTAGAATTCAGTGAAAACATACAAGTATTTATATATTGATATAAGGCTAAAGAAGATTTTATTTTTCTGTACTAACCATTCAAAATGTTCTGCTAAAATTCCTTAAGGGTAAATGTCTTTTTCCGATGAAGCATCTGTTCCATTGGATTTGAAAGAAGAGCCACACATTTCCCCAGAACATGTACTTCATAGTGAGAGATATGAATGCCATTTTTCTTTGTAATTTCCGTCTTATAGACACTTGTTCTACATTTGTCTCATGCTCCAAAGTATCCAAAAACTTTTCAATTAAAGCGAACCAGTGATCAACAGGTTCTGTTCCTGCCAGGGAGCTCTTCAAGCAATGGACATAACATTCATCAAAAGATCTCTACAGTATCCTAAAATTACCTTGGTCATGCACCGGACGATGCCATTATTATTATTTATTATTATACTTTATTTATATAGGGCCATCATATTCTGCAGCACTGAACAACGGGCACGATGTAGACCGGGTGTAAGGGTTCAGACTGTGCTCAGTGTAGCAAGATGGGGTTGTGAGCCCAGGATGCAGTGATAGAGGCAGGTTTACGGTATAACAAAGGGTGTTTATTAGAAATAAACACTATAGCTTAGAATCCGGCAAGGAACAGACAAAGGCGAAGTCAGGGTTAAGCAAAAGGGTCTGGTACACGGGGGGTCCTAGATGGGTCCGGCAAGGAACAGACAAAGGCGTGGTCAGGGTTAAGCAAAGGGGTCTGGTACACGGGGGGTCCTAGATGGGGGGCAGAAGGATGGGAGGGTACCGGTTTATGAAGCAGAAGAATGTCCAGCTAATACAGAGGGTCCTTGGGGTCTTTGGTTGCAAAATTCAGGTAAATGTCCAGAAGGTTCAGGGAGCTTTGGTGCATAGATTCACAGCCAGGTAACAGCAATGTGGAAGTGAGTTCTAGAGGGCGTAGCTTCCTGATATAGTGGGATAATCAGGGGAAGGTGTGATCAGGTGAGGTTCTATGGCTAGGATGTGAGAGTTCAGGATGTGCAGAGTCTATACAAAAAGTCCTGGAACCTGCAGGGGGTCTGCAGGATGTGAAACCAAAGGGGGCGCCAGGGGGTGAGGGCCTCCAGGACCTTACAGAGCCCCCCCTCTAAGGGCCGGACTCCGAACGGCCCAGGGCGAGGTCAGGGTCAGCACTGACGGCAGTCTACGAGCTTGGCATAAGTGGATCACCTGGCTGCCTGTATACTGATGGCACACGGGCGTCAAAAATCAGGGCCTGTAGTATCAGCTGGTTCTCCTGGACGTCCTGCACATGTTGGGACAGGGTGGCAATCTGGCCAACGAAGCCTGCCAGTGTACCCATTATCCAAGCAATATCGGACTGGCAGGACTTGGAGGTGACCTCGGAGAGGGTCGGTGGGGCAGCGCCCTTGGTGAGGACCGGTGGGGCAGCGCCCTTGGTGAGGACCGGTGGGGCAGTGCGGCGGCGACCTCCTTGGCACTGCACGGCTCTGCGGCGGCGACCTCCTTGGCACTGCTCGGTTCTGCGGCGGCGACCTCCTTGGCACTACACGGCTCTGCGGCGACCTGAGTGCAGCACGGCTCTTGCGGGGCAGTTAGCGGCTTGGCCTTACGGCGGCGGCGACGGCCCCGTGGCGGTGACAGGTCAGGAGATCCTGCGGGTTGCAGGGCAGCGACGCCTGGAGATCCTGCAGGTTGCAGGGCAGCGACCTCTTGAGATCCTGCAGGTTGCAGGGCAGCGACCTCTTGAGATCCTGCAGGTTGCAGGGCAGCGACCTCTTGAGATCCTGCAGGTTGCAGGGCCGCAACCTCTTGAGATCCTGCAGGTTGCAGGGCCGCGACCTCTTGAGATCCTGCAGGTTGCAGGGCCGCGACCTCTTGAGGTCCTGCAGGTTGCAGGGAAGCAGATTCTTGGGGTCCTGCAGGTTGCAGGGAAGCAGATTCTTGGGATCCTGCAGGTTGCAGGGAAGCAGATTCTTGGGATCCTGCAGGTTGCAGGGAAGCAGATTCTTGGGATCCTGCGGGTTGCAGGGCAGCGAGCTCGGAAGGTTGTTCGAGCTGCAGGGCAGCTGGCCCGGAGGGTTGCTCGAGCTGTAGGGCAGCTAGCCTGGAGGATTGCTCGAGCTGCAGGGCAGCGACCTTGGACACTGAGGTCTGGCGGAATTTGACCATGGGGAACCGGCAAGGCTTAGGTTGACCGTGAAGTGCATATGATGGTGTCTTTTGGGGTAGAGACAGCGGTGCCAACATGTGCAGTTCCCTGGCATGGCCGTCCAGAAACCAGCCCAAACTTGCGGCTGTGAGGAATGGGAGAGTCAACTTTGGTAGACCCCCAAACCCTCCCCGGTGCGGCTGTATCGGAAAACCGCCAACAATGGGTAGTGGGGATGGCGGTCTCCACAGCAACAACCAGGCGCGGTGAACGTGGCAGAGGGTGTTGGTAGAAGGTAGTAGCTAGTGCCAACACTGATTCTCTGGGGTGATGTGCAGCTTCTCGGATTTTCAGGGCTGTTTCAAATGTCTCCAGATCCTCTCTGCGAACGATTGTCCCATTGGAGGCATATACACAACTTGGAGGCAGAGAGCTGGTTTCAAGATCGTTACAAACACTAGTAGCAATCTGCTGGATGGGAGTGATAGGTCTCCCACAGGAACGCATGACTTCTTCTGTCTCCATTGGCACAGCTGGGTCTTGTTCCATGTATCCTTGCTCCATAGGCACTTCAGGCTCGGTGTACTCCACAGAGGTCTCTGACTCTTCCTCAGAGGTGGGCTCCAGCAATACCTTTCTATCGGGCATTTTGGGCACTGATGTCCTGGGAGTAGGAACACTTTTTTGCTGAGGTGTCTTGATCAACGGAATTCTCCGGGGGAGCAGGTTTGGATACTGGGTTTTTATTCCTGACCATCGATGAAGCTAGTTTCTGCTGGGCAGGCACCATCGATTTTTGTTGGGTTGGTATGGGTTTCCCCAAGAATTTTGTGGTCTTCATGGGTGCAGGCTTGGTCGGTGAAGGCCTCGTAGAAACAGGCTTGACAAAAACAGGCGTGGCACAATCTTTTGTCTCCGGCTTTAGTGGGCGCAGAGGGCAGGCAGATATTTTATGCAAGCAATCTCCACAATAAAAACACAAGTCTAGCGCTCTTCTTCTTAGTTTTTCTTCCTTGGTCAGGGGTCCGCGAGCACCTTTTGGAACTGGAATGCACTCCTTAGTCGATGCGTCATTTAAGGTCTGCTGCAGGTACTCCAACAGTGAATCAAGATGCTGTTGGAATTTTTGGTTAGCCTCTTTCAGTCCTTTTACATAGGCTAAAATCACCGCGGGCTCACAGGGTTTGGACTTCCACATTTTGTAAGGGTTCAGACTGTGCTCAGTGTAGCAAGATGGGGTTGTGAGCCCAGGATGCAGTGATAGAGGCAGGTTTACGGTATAACAAAGGGTGTTTATTAGAAATAAACACTATAGCTTAGAATCCGGCAAGGAACAGACAAAGGCGAAGTCAGGGTTAAGCAAAAGGGTCTGGTACACGGGGGGTCCTAGATGGGTCCGGCAAGGAACAGACAAAGGCGTGGTCAGGGTTAAGCAAAGGGGTCTGGTACACGGGGGGTCCTAGATGGGGGGCAGAAGGATGGGAGGGTACCGGTTTATGAAGCAGAAGAATGTCCAGATAATACAGAGGGTCCTTGGGGTCTTTGGTTGCAAAATTCAGGTAAATGTCCAGAAGGTTCAGGGAGCTTTGGTGCATAGATTCACAGCCAGGTAACAGCAATGTGGAAGTGAGTTCTAGAGGGCGTAGCTTCCTGATATAGTGGGATAATCAGGGGAAGGTGTGATCAGGTGAGGTTCTATGGCTAGGATGTGAGAGTTCAGGATGTGCAGAGTCTATACAAAAAGTCCTGGAACCTGCAGGGGGCCTGCAGGATGTGAAACCAAAGGGGGCGCCAGGGGGTGAGGGCCTCCAGGACCTTACACCGGGTTACAATGTCACACTGATGGGCAAATATTATGTGATTTTTTATGACCCTTTCGCCTGTTCATAGGCTATAAGTATCTTCAAGGGAAACTGGAAAACCGTCTGGATGGCAGCTATACCGCTAATACCCATCACTGCTTGATGGCATAGTGGCATGCTGAGGCAATATGACTTACAGGTGAGGAACACAGTGCATTGGATAGGGATTTAGATGAAATCCGTGAATATGCTAGCATGAAGGCCATCAGAATGTATAGATTAAAAAAAAATCATTATCTTAATAGTGTTCAAGCCTTGTTAGTGTGATTCGTCAGTGTGATTCATTACAGCCATGAATATATGGTCATCCATACTATTAGAGACAATAAACCACATTACAGGGCTTACCCACAATCATAGCCCAATATAGTATAATGGCTCTGCTACTATTCCTAGTCAAGATGCATAAATGTCCCCAGGTAAATACATAAATGGTTTTTTTTTTTTTTGGATGAAGAGTAACTCTTTGAAAACCAAAGGCTAGATTCCAAGCATACTTAAGGTTAACCAGAGCTCTGGTGAACTACACAACTCCATAGACTTTAATTTTTCTGGTAAGTGTCCCACAGCTCTTAAGTACACCCAATATGAGGATATATTCCATCAGACTTGGGTAGAAACTAATTCATATTATGAACTATATTCAAATGTTATTGTGGCATAATTCAGTTGGGGGATCAATGACTCCAATTTTGGGCAGGTCAGAAGAACATAGACGCTCACTGAATGAATAATATGTTTATACAAAGCAGTAACTGCTTATAAAAACTCTTAAAATATTTTCCTTCTCAAATGAAAGGGACTTATCCTTACAAACCTCTAGCCCTTTGTTCTTTGTGCATAATGCACTTTCTAATTTTAAACCTTACACTTCTCCATGTTTTAGCATCTGAGAATATGTGTATACAGTTAACACAATGCGAAGTAATTGTTGGCATGATTGCACAAAAGAAACAGTCTGGCATGCAATAAACACTGACATTCAGCTTTGACGGTATGAAACAAAGTAACCTAGTTTTTCAAATTCCATCTAACGTTTCTACAGCACTAGCTACATGCATACATTAGGTTTACATATATGTATATTGACAAATCCCTCACGGAAGTAAAGTAAGAAATAGGAGATACATATCTGTAATTAAACAATGAAGTTCCGAACATCAGGAGGTATAAGAAAATGATACATACACTCTCTATGATGGACAGACTCCTCAATTCGGGATTGTCCTGCCTAAAGCTGGACATTTTGGGTTATGTACAAACTCAAAGCTTTCATAACTATTTTATTATCCAATAGCAAATAATTTACCTGGCGATATATATATATATATATATGTATAGCAGTACGTAGTGATACCTTTTTTTATTGGACTAACGTTAGGTTTAAAAGACAAGCTTTCAAGAGGATTCCTCTCTTCCTCAGGTCTGGAAGCTATACTGATCAGCTCCTAGAATTGAACATATATATATACATCTATCACATAATCACGTGCAGCTTTTTCCGTGTGAGAACCTTTACTAATATCACCCACAAGTGTATTTTCAAAGTGAAAGGAAAATGTGGGGAGGAGCTAACCCTATTTAATCAGCAAACTGCATGAATAATGAGCCTGAAGATTATTTAAGGCTCCTAAAAATGTGAGTGACTATTTCCTTAAATTTAGAAAACATTCTCCCAATTATATGGCTGTATTACGCTATGAGCGATTTTTCCGTATATTTTGTCTTTTAAATATATTGAGAACAAGACAAGTACCAGATGAAATATACATTTAGAAGGTGATTGTCAAGTTTATATATATATATATATTTTGTCAATTTCTGCCATTTCATGGTGCTATTTGATTATCCACCTTATAGTAATATGTCCTTTGCAAAGCTTTTTCATGTTTTTAATTACTAGTTAGTGTAAGATTTTACATTTTGTGGAGATCCGCAGTGAATAAATGTTCTTGCAGGGGAAACTCTTTGACTTGGATTTACTACCAAATATGTACAAGCAAATAATTCAATTTAAGAGCAATTTGAGAGGATGCATGCTGCATCCTACTTAGACCAATCATTTTTAAATGATGGCTTTGTGTTTTGTTTTTTAACTAAACAAATGTAGTAAGGGAACTGGAACATTGTGTATCCATTATAAAATGGTCGATATCACAGCATGTTTTGTTAATGTTTATTTTAACCTATTGTATTTTATTAAGTAGATAAAACCTTGGTTTTGGGGGAAATGAACTTGATGAACATGAAGATTGTTTAGGTTATGAACCCCCTTACAATGATGTTATGAGGTCTAGATAAAATATGATAGAACACAAAAGAGCAAACGTTTGCATCACACACAGACCAGTATTAAGCATACAGACGTACAACACGTACAGTTTTTTTATTTTAGCTGCAAGCAGAGGATTCCACGGACAGTAATCCGGTGATAACATGTTTTCAGGGAGCTTCCTTCACACTTGCAGAAAATATAACTCGACCTGCTGAAGTGTGGCAGAAGATATTATCCGATGTCCAAGAGCAGACTGTGCTCTAATACCTATTTTTAGCTGAATTTATCTATGAAGGATGGCCAAAAAAAGGCAGCCTGACGTCTTGGCCGTCTAGCTTCTTTTTATAGTAGATCCTGTTAAATGTAACTTTACTGTGTTTTTTGGTTTGCTAGATACTATGAAAATGGGAAACCTTTTGTATCTGCTTCCTTGGTGTGGTTTGTGTATATTTATATTTCCTGTAAGTAGGAACAAGTAGCTCATATTTATTAAGTTGGTAACACTACAGTCAGATATTATGTGAGTGTTAATAGTATTTCTAGATGGCCATGTTACAGGGATATTGTTTGACTTGCTGCTCAGGCTACAGCATACTATATGGCTTTAGATAATTAAATCACATAATTATGCCTCTTTTCTATATAAGTTTTCTTGACATTGAAAAGCGGTGTAAGGTAAGCTTAAAATGAAATGATATAGTACATGTTATCTTGAGGGGTTAGTCAGGTAGCACTACTGCCAAAGTTGTAAACAGAAGCAAAAATCACTAGTGTTTCGCAAAATTTAAGGCCAGTGTTAGGTGAGCGCACTATGTGTGCCTGTTCTGAAGTGCCTTCCAACGCCCATCGCAGCGTTGTGATGGTTCAACGGGGCTGGCTACACGCGCTCGTATACAAATTGCACGCTGCAGCGAACATGCTGAAAGCCTCCCTGTACAACACACATTCGACGAGGCTGCAAAGCGCAATCCTCTATAGGATAAGGAAGCAGATTGTATAACAAATGCTTATGCCGGCTATTGAATATGGAGATGTAGGCTGGGGTCAGACTAACACAGCGCCAACGCGCGTTCAGCCACACTTTATTACGGCCGTAGTAGCAGCAAATGATGGCCAATGACGGCCAATATATGAAGTACGGCCGAACAAAAGTTCGACCACGCAACGCAAGCAGCAAAGGAATGCATTTTTTTGAGAACGTAGAACCGCTAGTACTGACGCACAGAGTGCGCTGCATCCGCTAGCGGCGTGTGTGCGTGATTAGGAGACGTCAGACGCTGCCTATGTCCGGCCAACAGCACGTCCATTCGTTTTTAATAGCTCCATCAAAAATCACGCCCAAAATTGCGCACCGTATGACCGCTATCGCGTCTTCTGTGAAAAAGTACATTCGGACGCATCAACGCACTTTCTGACGGTAGACGTGAAAAACGCGTTCATCTGACACTAGCCGTAGTGTATGCAGCTGCCCTGCAAGCACACCTCCAGAAACTTACTACATTGTATAACTCATTCTGCCGCTTTCTGCTGTAATGTAACTACATGACCCACCATTGTGACATTATAAAAGAGCTAAACTGGCCATCACTGAACTCTAGACGCACCCTTCACCTTTCCAACCTGGTGTTTAAGAGATTTTCTGGGAAGCTACCACCCTACCTGAATAGGCTGCTTCCCCTAGCAGTTCCCTCATCCTACAACCTCCAATCCAGGACCAGCACCTTACTTGTAGCGCCACAATAATAAAGTGTCTCGATCCTCATTTTCCTACAGCGCACCACAATTATGGAATAACCTCCCAGATGCCATCAAATCTACCCCCAGTCTTAAGTCACTCAAGATCTCCTTATTAACATACCTCGATACATAATGCACCTGTAAACATGTAACATAGTGACTATTTCCTACATATTTATTTTCTGTGTTAATCTGTATATTTGTGTTTTGTTTTTAATATCTTGCATTTTATTACTTTGTATTTCTGTAACGACTGTAAAACTCTCAATGTTCTTGAACACAGGACATACTTGAAAACGAGAGAAATCTCAAGGTACCATTCCTGGTAAAATACTTTCTCTATTTATTTATTTGCAAAGTCTTCACATACAATCTTGCAGAATATCATGGAAGATAATGTAGGAGTTAGTATGACATGTTTATCCAATGTCTGATATGCCATCTATCTCCATGAACACCAAATTAACTGTAGTTTGTTTTAGGAGAAAAAAAAATGCATTTTAAAGCTGTAAATTCACACAGATTACTAAAATTGCACACGTCAGTGTTGTTTCTATGAGGCAAGTAATTCCTGCTTATGCTTGTAGGCAGACCACATCTGTTGTTTAGTGGTTGGCATTTTCTTGGGCTGCCACTGCGAATCTGCATCACTGTGCACGCACTGCGCATGGTAATACATGCAGTATAAGAGCACAAGGATAAATCATTGGATGACAGCCTTGCAGAAAAATGCTCTTGTGAAAAATGAGGAAAATTATTCATTGGGCATTTTCAAAGCACAATTTTGGTTCAAATACTGTATGTTTATGTGTATATATCTCCATATACATACACCTCTAAATTCCGGATATTGCATATTACACCTACAGTGCATTGTATCATTTGAAAATCGTCCAATGACTACTTTTTCATTTTGAAGTATGACTGTGAGGAGTAGTGTAGGATTCATTGGGGAATTTGAACTATTACATATATCCTGCATGTACATTAAAATGTATATTGCTATGTCTATAGCAAACCAACCATGCATGAATAACCCACTTTGAAATTCATTTTATAAAGCATTGTGTGTTATCTAGGGCTTCTGGATAGTCCAAGTGTTATATCTACTGCCTGGTAACTGTGTTAATAACTACTTGGTCATTCCTTTCTGGAAGCAAGGATATCCGTATCCATCTGTAAGGATATTGCTCACAGAGTTTGAACATACATAGTACTACAGCTATTGTAGTAGGATTTCTTTGTACATTTTTATGAACAATAAAGAAGATTGTGATGCACACTGTATATGTATATACTACACACGGGTGCTAGTCTATGGCGGACCAGTCCACAAAGGTCCAAATACATAACACTACAAAAATTCCAAGACTGCACACCAAAGTAAAAATAAATTTTTATTGATACAGAAATAAAAACACTAAAACACCACAAAAAATCTTTATATAATATATAATTTGCCAGAGAACCAACTCAAAAGTAATAAGGTTGGTCTACACTTATCCTAATGCAGCAAAAGAGATAAGTTAATATATGTCCTCCAAACAATATGTTAAGGAGTCAATCTCTTGACAAAGGTCTTTGACCGAAACGTTGAGTGTTTGGTCTCTGCTGGTTCTTGTCTGCTGAGAGGTTCCCTGTGGTATCAGTATTTCAGTTTCTTTTTACATGTGGTTGTTCATTTATTTTTTTGGTTCTTTAAACACTGCTTGTGATATATGTCCTCCAAACAATATGTTAAGGAGTATCCCTGGTGAAAATAAATCTTATATCACAAGCAGTGTTTAAAGAACCAAAAAAATAAATGAACAACCACATGTAAAAAGAAACTGAAATACTGATACCACAGGGAACCTCTCAGCAGACAAGAACCAGCAGAGACCAAACACTCAACGTTTCGGTCAAAGACCTTTGTCAAGAGATTGACTCCTTAACATATTGTTTGGAGGACATATATTAACTTATCTCTTTTGCTGCATTAGGATAAGTGTAGACCAACCTTATTACTTTTGAGTTGGTTCTCTGGCATATTATATAAAGATTTTTCGTGGTGTTTTATTGTTTTTATTTCTGTATCAATAAAAATGTATTTGTACATTTTTATACCATGTTTACTGTCCATTGCTGTTTGGACATGTTTGCACACGTACTTTATGCAGTCTTCTGCATGACTGTATATCTTGTCTAGTGCTTTTTAGTTATTTATGTCTTACCTAGTTTATTTAGCTATTTGGTTCTAGGTCATATGTTATTTAATTTTTAATTCGTTTACTATCCTAGACAAAATTATATTAAGTATAGTGGTCTTGTATTTTATGTAGCTCAGTGGTCGTGGAGGAACATTGCCTCATTTCACTGTGTACTGTATATTGCTGGAATGACAATGAAGCTACTCTGGGTCTGACACTGAATTGTTCTTGGCCATTTTGTTGCAGTCCTATTAGCCAGGAGTCTATTCCAATATAAAGAAGTATGGAAGTTGCCAGGCTCCCCGCCGCTGACTGAACTGTACCTGTAATCTGTGTATCCTTGGCAGCATTCTTCATATGCTTTTTAGCACCGGCACTGTTAATCCAGTACTTCCAGAGAATAAACAGTTAAGCACTGAAACACATTACATACAGACCTGAATAAAGGACCACACATTGTAGCTTTCATGCTCTAGAAAGACCTACCTTTTCCCTCAGCCTCTTCCTCCCTTAGTATCCCCTCCTGGACCCTCGTGTCCTTCTCTGGTCATAGTACCCTCTCATAGATACCCGCTGTGCTTCAGACCCTGGTACCAACTGAAGACCCTGATACACTCCAAGCTTCCTGGTAAACTCTGCTGTATACCCTATATCTTTACTGTGTACTCCAGCCCCACTGGATCTCCCATTGCTCCCAACCAGCAATATCAACTGCATACCGGACTCATGTCCGCAAGGCCGACGACACCCCTTCAACATTGATCCTGTCAAAAGTTCCCAAAAGTTTCTTCCTCCTATCCAATTACTCGGGTTACTATTAATTAAGTTACTATTAGCTTACACTAACATTTAATATTGATAATAAAACTATAGTCAGGAAGGATGGGCTTTTGTAAATTATTGATAATTATCATAAATCATATTCATTTATTGTGACTTCAAAAGAAATATGTGACTGAAACCTAAGATTTTCTGCATTAAGTTGCATGGGTCACATTGAAACTCTTTCCTGCTGCTAAGATAGTGGAGGAACATTGTTGCCTTGTGTTTCTGCTGGACTTCTGTGCAAGAAGGCGTAATAATGCTAAATGACTCCTATTCTCTTTTGGGGTAAGTAGTGAATGAGTAGTTGGTATTGGAGGTTAGATTGTGTTTCACTTTAACTCTAATTCTACTTTTATCAGTGGGTTTTTTTTAACCATATTTTTAATCTCTTCCATTAGTTTTTTGACCAAATATGTATTTTAAAACTTTAAATAGGCTTCCTCCTTATCCTAATATAACTGTGATCCTATCCTCTGAAGTACTATTGATATTCCTAATGTCTTAAACTGGTGCCATTATAATCTGAACCTTATAAGTAATATTTATGTAAGAAAGTAGATGTGTGATGACTCCTAAGGCATGTGATATCATGAACGTAAAACATCACATTTCTAATTAAATGTATAACTTGTGAAACTCTGATAGTTTTACTCCAATAAACCTGCCAAAAATTAGAATAAGAACACCATCCCAAACACATTTTAATGTTTTCTGCACTTCATCCAACAGTTCACTTTCATTTCGATTTAAGAAAATTGAGAAACAGATTCATTACTGGTGATGAATATTTTCTGAATTGACTTAAGTAAATGTCAATGCAATTCTTCTAAATATGTGGAGTATTTAATTCAACTGTCATTGTAAGTGATATGAAACTGCTGTTTGTACTAAAATCTTATACATGTGAAATTTAAATATATTTTCTCCGAATTATATAGCTGAAGTCTATGAAATTTTGCTCTTAAATAATCCTAAAGCTACCAGCACGGTCAGATACACACATTATATATCACGTTAGCACTCAGCTTAAGCACTTAGCTTAAGTGGCCCTAGCACCATATTACATTCCGAACGATAACGGGTTAATAAACCTGTTAGCGATTCAGAGATTGCGCGAGCATACTGTAGTTTGCACTCCCTATGCTTAACATAGGGAGTGCAAAGAGTTAATTAGCGTTAAGATTACAAAGATTTAACGCTAATTACACCCCACTGAAAAGTTAACCACAGTTTGAAGCTGGTGCGAACGGATTCCCTTTCTGCAGAATCAGCCGGCACAAGCTGAAAAACCCCACAAAAATCTTTCATCCCGCTGCGAGAACAGTGGCCAGATCCACCTCTTCCGGCTGCCGGGAGCAGAGTGAGCCTGGGGAGAAGAAAGTCCCCAGTCTCCCTCCGCGATCACTCCGAGATGCAGGATCTCTCGAGAGGTGAGATCCTGCAGGTCATGTGACTGGCAGTCGAAGCCTCAATGGACTCCATGGAGAGGATGCTCTCTGTGGCGTTTAGAGCTTCCACGAATATCTTCAGGCTTACCGTTGTATTACAGGACAGGCTGCTGATTTAACGCCTGCCCCGTAATGTGCTAAAACAGAGGCACTAAGGAGAAACCTGCAGGTGCAGGTTTTCCTCCTTAGCGTCCCCATTTACATTTAGTAAAAAACTGTAGAAACGTATAATTTTTCAATAAAAATGGGCATATATCCCTTTGTTCTCATTTTTCAACTGCTAGACTTATACCTTGAACTGAAATTTCAAATGTTGCAATGTAATATGTGTATAGAGACATTAAAAAGTACAGGTACAGTTTTCATTAATATATTTTACTTAGAAATGTTGCTTCCAATGTGATTATAGATTGACTCGACAAATCAATACATTGATTTTAATAACATATACCCAACCAGGGCTGGATTTACATTTCAGGAGCCTGTAGGCACTGAAATCTGGTGTGTTCCTACATCCCACTCCCCTTCTCAAATAAAAAGTGCAAGCATTGGAGGAAATGCATTACACATTTTTAGAATATTGAAAAACTGGTTCTGCATGAGTGATTGGGGGGGATGCATGGAGGAGGGAAGGGGAAGTATTGCTGCTCATACTTTTTATTCATGCCGGCCTGCTCTCCCTGCTACAACCCACTGGGCTGAGGATTGTACAGCCTAGCCACTTCTAGGCAGAGTTTTTCTTTTCTTGCATTACAGACCAAAGTTCCCATCCCCCACCCCTGTGGTGGGTGCCTGTAGGCACATTCCTAGTTTGCCTTGTTGTAAATGCAGCCCTGGACCCAACATGATGATCTTTGGAGTCAGGATGATGTCAAGTCACAGCATTTCATAGGAAAGGAGAGCACGTGTTATTACATTGGATTAGATTCATTAGAGGTCTATCCTAAATCTAGAAATGAGCAATAAGGACTCGCAAACATCTCGCAGCTCGAAAAATCTGAAATTCACTTAATTTTGCGATGAGTGGCGAAGGTCTCCTTTGGTGTGTACAGCTTTTATATGCAAAGTATAATACATGCCAATTAAGACCTTTATCCCCCGACGGCTTTCCCGAGTGTTGCTCGCGGTTAACTTTCAGTGCTTAAAGCGGTAACCCCGAGCCACACTCAGTCTGCATACATTACCTGTCTCTGGAGTCTCCAGCAAGAAGGGAACCAAGAAGTTTGAGGATCACGATCGCCGGAAGAGACTGCGGGAGACAGCGAGAGAGCACAGGGACAGGTGATGTATCCAGCGGCTTCCCGAGTGTGCCTCGGGGTTACCGCTTCCAGCATAGGAATTTAACCCCCGAGCCACACTCGGGAATACCGCTAGGTGGCCAAAAACAAAAAAATGGAACGATTCTGACATCTAAAAGATGTCAGAATCATAACGCCAGGGAGGTTAAAGGAATGCTGTCACGTTCAGCCACAATGGCGGTACCTGGCATGCGCCAAGTAGGGCCCAGGTAAGAGGAAAAGCCGCTATACGCAGAGATGCGTGACACAACAATCAGGATAAGGAAATAAACCACAGAAGACACTGGGGACCTCTGCACGGCTAATACCGAAGGAGCCCTATACTGATAGATCGGTCCTTAGAGTGGCTGAATCTGCACTAATGGAAAAAAGATACCTTGTAGCCGTGCAGAGTCCTGGGAAAAACACAGACACCTAAAGGAGATATACTCAATAACTTGCAGGGAAGGACTTCAATAAACTAAAGCCGTGGTCTACAGGGATACACAACATATAATACGATAAGCACAGAACTGCTAGGGATGTCCAGAAGAGTGGTCAATGAATAAGCCAGGGGTCAAAACCAAAACGTATACCTTGAGCCAAAGCGGGGATATAGCACCAGAGAAAATCCGTCAGCCAGGCCAGAGGGTCAATACCAGGAAGTCAATCAGAAACCTAAACTCAGACAAGGGGAAACACTGAGAAAGCACTAGGATAGAATAACAGGGAGCTCTCAGGAACAAATCTGTAGCTGAAGTGAACCAGGATGCAAGAGCATGGTGATATGGGCCCATGGCTTTATATAGGGGAGTAATCAGCCCATATCACCAGCAGAAGCTCAATGAGCAAAGAACTTAACCCCTGAGCTGCATGTCAGGGAAAGCAGCACAGGGAAACACAGACATAAGGAATACAGAGGGCAGGGAGACAGGGTTGGAATGTGGGAACGTGACAAATGCTCCAGCTGCCATTATCACTTAAGCATAAATAAGTGGACATGGTAGAGAGAAGCCTGTCTCTTTTTGGGCTCTAACACTAGCGTCAGCATAAAGGAGGTCATAGCGCTGCGCCCACATCGTCTTCGAATTGCTAATGAATTAAAAACTCGTTAGTGCTCGTTAATTAGCAATCCGTATCGCGAGCTTACTGTACTTCGCGCTTCCTATACCTAACATGGGGAGCGCAAAATGCAAGCACACATTAACTAGCGGTAGGATCACTTGGTCCTAACAAAAATGTTATCACCAGCTCAGAGGTGTAGGTATTGGATTGCGCTGCTGCAGAATCTCTTACCTGCAGCTCCAACCCCCTCCCCCCCCAAAAAAAATCACATACTGTCAGGGTGGCACCTGGCATACGCTGCGGTGGGACCCATTTTCAGGTGGTTTGAGCCTTTAGCGCAGGGTTTTGCTGAAGGTACCTTGGAGTACGCTGACTGAGGCAGGTATGAGTCCATGGCGTGGTACAAAGGGGTGAAGAGAAAGTGTAGTCAGGACGGTCTGTAGATCAGGGGCTGGCGGCAAGGAGGCAAGGTCAGTTGGTATAGCATGGTCTAGTACACGGTGGTCAGCATAAACATAAAGGCAGGTCTGAATATCACAGGGGTTGACTTGTCAATGCAAAGCCAAGATGCACAGGGGGAGTTTCTCTTTTATTGACAGACAGGAGGGTGTGGTGTATGTTTGTGATTGTGCTTTACTGGTTATCCCCTTTGAGTGCTGGATTGGGCTGAGGCAGCACTTTTCATGGATAGACCTGATGCAGATTTGGTTGTTGCGCACACACGGGTGCTGATCCCTGACACATACTCAACGCTCATCCGGCAACGAGAATGGCGGCTCAATCCACTGCTTCTGGCCTACGGGAGCAGAGGGAGACTGGGGAAAGAAAGTTCCCTGTCTCGCTCTGCGATTACTCTGCCATCCAGAAGGATCTTGCGAGAGGCGAGTTCCTGCCGGTCATGTGACCCGGCAGCACGATCCTCCATGGAGTCCTATGGATGCCATGCAGGGGATGCTGGGGACCGTACTGTAGCGCTGCCTCAACATCCGCGAGCTTAGCGATCGCTAAGGGCAGGCTGCCGAACTCAGCGCCTGCCCCACGATCTACTGGGTAAACCGGGACGCTAAGGGGAAGTTCGTGAACTCAAATTTTTCCCCTTACCGTTCCGGTTTTAGCTCAGGGGACCTGATAGTGCCCTTTGTGTTTGTTATGAATGAAAAGGGTTGCATTCACTGATCAGTGGCCTCCCTTTATGTAGGTACTGCTAACATTCTGCTTATTTAACATCCAGTATAAACAAAGTCTTAAATAAATCAAGCTTTATGAATAGTTGGCCCATATAGAATTTAAGAATATACTAATTATTCAAGTAAACAAAAAGCCAAAATCATGATTGCAATTTGCTTTTTCAGGGACAGAAACGGGGTCTAAACAAATCTGCACAGATTCAGTCTGATAAATGCCTTTGCTCAGCTTTGGTTCCTTATTTCCTTATTTGAAATCTTTGGATTATACCACTAAATAATATGATATCAGTAAACTACATCTAGGATATTTCTCTCTTTATCTTCTACTACACATAATACATTATTCAGAGCAGGGCCCTAGCAGGTGCTTGTATGGAGTGTTCTGCAGATGATGCTCATGTATCTTAGTCTTGACATAATCACAGTCAACGTGTTGTGGACCCTGGGAATATTATTAAATTCATGTATATATCTCAATAATTAATGAGCATCAAATCTGCTCGTCCTGACTGGTGGATCCTTATTTTTTCTATAGTTATAATACACCTATATTGCGGAAGTGTCAATTGAACAGCATGTATCAAAATATATGCCCTGAAACACCCAGTAGGAATTGATATTCATTAAATG
The DNA here is from genome assembly GCA_009667805.1 of Leptobrachium leishanense. Taxonomy (NCBI): domain Eukaryota; kingdom Metazoa; phylum Chordata; class Amphibia; order Anura; family Megophryidae; genus Leptobrachium; species Leptobrachium leishanense. The sequence continues at coordinate 192,380,952 of CM019065.1, forward strand.
ACAGTACATGTGTACACTGATCAGATGTCTGGCAGTTGAACTAGAAGAACATTTTTAAAAAGTCTTAATAATTGAAGTAGAGAGGTCCTTTATTTTATAGACATTGGACCAGTTTAAAAGGTATTGATGATATGTCTTGTAAAAGCAAGATTTTAGTGGAATGTTATGTATAGCTGTATTTACATGACAAGCTTTGAACCAACATTCAATCATACTGTAGATTTATTGAAGAAGTTATTGAAGCGCTGTAGTTTTTTTCTTTTTCTTTTTTCAACCCATATGCTCCAATTGTGGCATTTCAATATAGTGAATAGTCCAAAGGAGGTGGTGGAAATGCCAAAATGAGAAAATAATAATGGTATTTCAGTTGAGGTCATGCATCATTGCTTATCCATACTCTCATGCAGCAAACCTTTTTAAAGTGCTTGTTCAATAGCACCACTGTACACCATTTCAAGAGATAACAAAATCTCAGACTGCGTTTTTTGTTTTAGGTCACTCCTCGTTGCTTAGGAGTTGAACAAGTGATCATTTTAAAACACTTGTACAATCTTTGTTCGGGGCAGCAACATAAATTCAATAAAAGGTGATTTTAAAAATGGCCGCCCTTGCAAGAAAAACTCAGAGATGCTCTGAGCAGTGGTGTTTACTGTTGTAAGCTGTGATGTGTACTGTGGGTGCATTAAAAATCCAACCATCATCTAGCATTGATTTTGATGTATCTGCTTGGTTTGGTTTATACATCTAAAAAGGCAATACAGATGTTTAAACCTAATAAATATATGCCTATACAAAATGTTACTGAATGTATGTGTGTTTGTACCTATTGTACTTGGTAAAGTGGTTAGGCTTATTGCATGTTACTTAAAGCAGGCTAAACACATTACCATTAAACATTAGCAGGCATGAAATGTCTGGTGCAGACCAGTAGCCATTGATGCTATTGTCCTACTCCTCATCCATATTTATTTGCACTTATCGAATGCTGATCAAAGATTCAAAGCTGTAATGCACCAAAATTGTGCTTTCCTACAAGCCTACAAAGTACCTTATTGCTGTGAGTCCTACTGTGTTTTAGGATGACCCGATGTTCAAAAGTAGTTTGCTTCCCTTAGGGCTCACCGTATGATGCTGTTTAATGTGCATTCACTGTCCATTACTCTGACAGCACCAGACACTAAATGTAAATTTTCATGTACTTTTTCAGTATTTGAAATTTTAGTTTTAAACCTATTCGGAAAATACTTCTTAAGCATTTGAAACGGAATGTGACACTTGTAAAAAGAGTCCCGTCTGAAAAATAACACACTCAACCATATGAAGAAACCCACTTGAAAGGTTTTGTATGGGGTTTCTGCATCATGTTAACTTTTCAGTCAGTGATAAACCTCAAAAATAAACAATTTGCACTTACTATTAACACTTTATTTATGTTTCCAAGACCGCTTCCTTTCTCATTAGCAAATATAGCCTCATGTTTCTTATGTAATTTGGATTTGTTTAATCCTCATATACTCACAAATCAGTTAAATATGGATCACAATGATGCTCTAGAGTTCTTACACGAACTTTCAATATGCATCAAAAGGCTACTGACATTTTCAATCTATTTTACTATAAACATTCACTAATATATCCTGTCTACTGCACCATATGAGAATGAGCCCCTGTTGATTTAATTTAACAGATGTGTTTTAGTGCACATTTCATTTTGCGCATGTTTTAAATAGTTTTTTTTAAGTGGTTCTAAAACCATAACCTTTTTTATGATAGTTTTGTATTGTAACTTAATTTTTTATTGTGTCTTTAATGTTTTTATTTCTGTGCTAAATTTTCAGGAGGCATTGTCGACAAAGACCTGCGCCGCTACCTCAATTTACGATTCCAGAAAGGTTCAGTTGATCATGAATTGCAGCAGATCATACGAGACAACCTCTACCTCCGCACAGTGCCCTGTGAGTTCATTCTACCTTTCTATGCTCATGCTGTGTGTAAACTAGAATTTATCTTTGTCTGGTTTCTTTTTATACTAGATTCACAAAGAAGTTTGCATGGTACATAGCAAGGGTAGCTCAGTCTGTTACCTAGATCCAGAGTTTCAAGATCTTTAAGATGATGTGTATTGAACATTTTTTATTTGATTGCTCTCAGCTTTTTTGATTTTCTATTATACACAGCAATGATGGAGAACTTTGTAAAATTGCTATTGAATAATGCTGCTGTTGCTGCTTTTGTGTATAGTGAACATTCACCCATACACTGATGATAATATGAAGGATTTAAGGATGAGGTATAAAAACGAAGAGTTGTACATACCACTGCTAAAATGGATTAGTTTATTATTGACATTTAGCTATCAAGAGACACCGAATATTTGTACTAGAATTTTGTCATTAGTAAAGGACTAGCTGGTGTATTATGTGCATTTGTTTTATTCAGAAAATTGTGGATTGTGCCAAAAATAATTCATAGCTTGTACTATTTAATGTGTTTATCTCATAAACACTAAATTTAATTATGTTTGGATATAAAATAATTGTAAGGCTGTAGGACTGGAGTTAAATACTCCCTCTGCTCTTAGGGACAATAGTCAGCAGCACCACAGGAAGAATACCCCCTCCCTCGTTTCACAGCTTCCACGCATTTAACTTCCTGGTTTGCCCAGTTTTAAACATGTGACAGGAAGTGTTTTTTCTTTCTCATTTTCACCTCCTACAATATTTTGGTATTCCTCTGAGCTGCTCTTCTGTTTCTACCAATTTCTTTCCCTTTTCTGTCCGCTCATTTCTTTTAATTTCCCTCACTTATGTCTCCTTCAGCTTATAAATTCCATTTTAACTTTGCAAATATTTATTTTCCTATGCCCCATTTTGCTTGCATATTCTGCAGTTATTGGCACACTCACAGTTCTTTCTTCTCTTCCTCGCCAAATGATAATGATCCTCAGCTAATAAATAAATTCCGATTCTTAAAGAGGTCCTCTGATTTAAGAGACTTGGAAAAATGTATAGAATGTGAGCATAATCTTTGCCAGCACTGGTCAGGAGAGGTCTCTAGATCTCCTCTACATAACCCTTGGCACTTAAATGCTGTCTACAGAATCTTTCCTCTCAGTGTGTATTTCCTGTATGCCCTCATATCCATCTCGAATTAGACTGTTCTAAATTCAGAGAAACCCTTTCAGAAAGGGACAGTGTCATCAGCTCTTACGGTGATCCAGTCCTGTATCACTGTTTTTTTGGGGTTTTTTAAGCTTTATAAAATGCCTCTTTTTTCCTTTTTTAATAATTACCATATTTCTTTGAGCGTATAACTAGCTCATTTTCAGAGAGAGTTCCAATGCAATATGTTACTTTTACGTAATTCCGTTTATCTGTCTCATTAAATTCTTAATCACGTTAAATCGCACTGAACGCTCATTTCTTATGGTCATATTATGTCCTATTAATAAATCATTCCAATAGTTTGCCATTTCTAGAGGAATATAAGTCACAGATGTGAATATTAACCACGGTTTCAAAGGTTAACAAAAATGTGTATCACCATTTCTCACATTCACCTGGTGTTTTATAGTAAACAAATAGTTTTCAATTGATTATATGAAAAATCTTTAGCTGGGAAAGCCAGCAGCTAAATATGTAGGTATGTATGAAACGTATATACAAATATGACTTTATTCATTTTACATTCAGTACTTTTTAATAATGCGTAAAAATAGTGAGTCAATAAATGAGAAGCAATTCCCATTCGGAAAAAACTATGTGACAGAAAAAATAAATAAGGCTTTCCAAAGCTGGTTTTAATCACATAACAGCCTAATAAAATGGTAAAACCAACATTAAAACTTACAGGGAATCCTCACTCCACCACAGTGTGAAGGACACATAGTTCTCTGGTGTCCCTCTATCTGGCCAGTTCTACCGTAGTAGGTTGTGTATTTGAGATTTCGCATGACACTACAGGAAGAGCAAAGACCGAAAACCAAAATTGGTGTACGTCACCGATGCTGGCAATAGCTGCCCCAGGCAGTAATCTTGATGGAAGCCTGCTTGAGATGGCATGTTTCTTGGAGAGGTGACTCTTTGTAAAAAGTCCATCTCAAATCACTGCTTCGAACATAACAGGGGGCAGAGTTCGACTTGATATTTCAGAGGATCAATGTGACATATCACCAGATGTGTGCTAGGGAAAAAGGACAGTGAAGCAATGAAAAGTCAAATGTGCCAATATTTTTATATTGTTAATTAAATGAGGAGAAAGAGGGCTGTAGAAAAAGAGAGCTAGGAGTCCATTGGTAAATCTGAGTGAATAATAGAGTAAGATGACATTGCTTTTCATGCATGACTTCACATCATCACAGCCATTTGTAGGAATGACAACCCTGTAGTGTAGGTTTATGCATCACTCAGTTGATTTACATCTGAATACATTATTTATTGTATATTAAATTAAGACATACTTTATAACATTACAAACCATTTGGGTGTTTATTTCAGTTTCCTTATTTTTATCACACTATGAAACTAAACAGAAAAAAAAATTGAAAACCGACAATGAAAACTCTTCCTAATTATTTTGGCTTTAACCCTGTAGACCTCTCATGACCTAAAGTCAGCAGGAAATAATTTAACATGTGGTCATTAAGCTCATAATGTAGACAAAGAATAATGTGTCATAGGTTAATAAATGCCTGACATCTTTGCTACAATAATTTTTTCCTTTTTCCTTTTTCATGCTTTGTAAATAATCCATGTAGAGACCTGAAGTGGTGTCATACATGAATAACACATTCTAAGTCAATTCACTGGTGGTGCATAGAATTTGTACTACTGTAGAACTGAAGTAATTGTGACCTAAACTTTGGGATGAGGTATTGTTAATGTCAAATAGGAATGGGGTACAAGGAACATCCAGGTGAAAATAGCAGACATATTATAACAGTCCCAATGTTTCGGCAGTGGGCTGCAGCAGACTTTCTCAAGCAATGCTTTTCCTTTCTTTTTCTCTTCGTGATAGTGAAATGGTTCTATTATAAAGATATTTTTAGGGGCCGTATATATGGTATACTTGCATGTAGTCATAAAGGAAACATATACAGTTGTGTGAAAAAGTGTTGGCCCCTTCCTGATTTTTATTTTTTGCACGTTAGTCACACTTTAATGTTTTAGAGCAAACACATTTAAATATTAGTCAAAGATAACACAAGTAAACACAACATGCAGTTTTTAAATGAAGGTTTTTATTAAGGGAAAAATAAAAATAAAAACCACATGGCCCTGTGTGAAGAAGTGCTTGCCCCCTAAACCTAATAACTAACTGGTTGGGCCACCCTTAGCAGCAAGAACTGGAATCAAGTGTTTGCGATAACTTGCAATGAGTCCATTACAGCGCTGTGGAGGAATTTTGGTCCATTCATCTTTGCAAAATTGTTGTCATTCAGCCACATTGGAAGGTTTTCGAGCATGAACTGCCTTTTTAAGGTCATGCCACAGCATCTCAATAGGATTCAGGTCAGGAGGACTTTGACTAGGCCGCTCCAAAGTCTTCATTTTGTTTTTTTCCAGCCATTCAGCAGTGGACTTGCTGTGTGTTTTGGATCATTGTCCTGCTGCAGAACCCAATTCTGTCACGAACAGATGGCTGCATATTATCCTTCAGGATTTTTTGGTAGACAGCAGAATTCACGGTTCCATTTATCAGAGCAAGTCTTCCAGGTCCTGAAGCAGCAAAACGGCCCCAGACCATCACACTACCACCACCATATTTTACTGTTGGTATGATGTTTTTTCTGTAATGCGGTGTTACTTTTACACCAGTTGTAATATACACACACCTTCCAAAAAGTTCAACTTTTGTCTCATCAGTCCACAGAGTATTTTCCCAAAAGTCTTTGGGATCATCAAGATGTTTTCTGGCAAAACTGAGATGAGCCTTTGTTCTTTTTGCTCAGCAGCGGTTTTCGTCTTGGAACTCTACCATGCAGGCCATTTTTCCCCAGTCTCTTTCTTATGGTGGAGTCATGAACACTGACCTTAACTGAGTGTGCACTAACTGCGCTCAGTGAGGTGGCCAGACAGACGGGCATCAGAAGGGGGTCGAGTGGAAGGAACGTCCACTCTCACGGACATTCCTTCCACTCTTCAAAACGGTCGTCTGACACTGGCCTAAAATGCAAGACAGCTGCACGGAAAGCCATGAAAATGCCAGCAAATAACACGATCGGGACAGTCTGGAGGACATAAAAATGAACGTGTTCCCTAGACTTTTGTATCATATTAATCCAACCCAGCCATGAAATATACTTGCCGGACCTGCGCGACAAATCGAAAGTAAACATGTCCAACAGGGGTTTGAAATTAAGCACATAAAGTTGCATAGGTGATGGGGTTATTCTGATACCTAAATACTTCAGTCGGTCTGTACACCATGTGAAAGGCATCGACCTTCGTAACAGGAGTGCTCTCTTAGGCTGCACACTGATGTTAAGTTACAGTTACAGGTATTTATAAAGCACCAATAAATTCCTTGGCGCGTTAAGGATTTCCAGTGTATTGACTACGTTTGTTCTTTTATCCCTTACTATTCTGATTATTCCCTGTATCGTACCTGGCTTTTTTTACTTACTGTTTTTGCCTGAGACTCTGCACCACCTTGTTTTTCTCTTCTAGGATAGATCCAGCCATCTCAAGGACTGACCTGTTAGAATAGATTTTTCTTTTACTTTGTTGTTTGTGCAGGACTCTCTATCCAGCCAAGTGGTGTCTTCACCCTGTGTGTATATATATATATATATATATATATATAATTTGTCTGTATTCAGCTAGTGGTGTATCCTGCTTTTTAGTCTTTTAACCCCTTATATGGACCCAACTTTGGCTTACGCTGGGTGCCCCCACGACATCACCTAGAAGAAGACAGGTCGTACTTATTTATTTTTGGATTTTATTTCCATTTTTATGTTATTCTTGTGATAAAATCCATTTTGATCGTGCATGCCGAATTTGTCTTCCTTTACTGGAGAAGGTATTCCTGTTCCTGGTGGCGTACGTGAGTGACCCATTCCTGTGTCATACAGCTTTTTTTATAGGGCAATTTGCATTCATGTGTTTACTGTCAGCCTACTATATGTGGCTCAACAACAAGTGAATGAATTTTCACTGCGGTCTTTTTTTGTATATGTATGTTGCCCATACATACAGCTCTATTAAGAGATTGAATAGCGTTCTGATAAGAAGATTCCCCAGACGCTTGTTTTACTTGAGTCAAAAAAAGGAAGATTCTATTTTTTTTTCTTTAGTAATGCTTGAAAAAGGCTGCTACAGCAGCTGAAACGTCACATCTGTTACATAAAAGTGACGTTATACTCCCCTGGATGGTCCTCCCTCCTTCTTGAATCCTGTAGACTTGGCTACTCTAGGATCCATTGACCACCCTGGTGAGATATTGTATATTTTCATTGTTTGTAGCTGTGTACGGGTTTACCCCCTTCTATTCTTTTTATAAAGTCTCATTACATTATTGCTCAGACATACGAGAAGCACAATGTACCCTTGATTATGTGCACTTTGACATTGGAATGATGGACAAAATAAATCCGTAAGACATGAAAGGCTGTGGTATTGAACTGGTCATGGTTTGTGCACTGTAATAGCGAAGATGTTATCGACTATTCAAATTTGAATGTTTCAATCAATAAATGAAATGGATAATATGGAATTATTTCTTTAAGCCTGAGATTTTATGCAGTAGACAAAATAGGAGCCTAGAACATACTGTACTAATACGAGCTCACATCTTATAATTATGTCAAACTACTGTTTAATACTTTACTTTTCGTTTATTTTACTTCCTTTTTTCATTTTTGCTTGTCTAATGCTATCAAAAAGTATACTGTTCAAAAATGTAAGTTTCTTTCTGTTAAGTATTCTCTTAAAATGTAAAAGCTTCAAAAAAATAATACTGTCATCTCTAAAGTTAGGGAATTTGCTATGCCTCCTAATAAATTAAAAACAGTCCTGTTTTCACAAGCAGTATTGGTGGTTGGTATAAAAATATCCAGCAAATTATTTATATTTTTTAAATACTTATATTATCAAAGTATTTAACCAGGAATGAGGGCGTCTAGTTCCCAGTAGTTTGCAAGTACATCCTGGGTTCTTGTTATTAATGCCCAGTGTGAGAAGTCCTCTGAGAGGATGAAGAGTTGTTAACCATCAGTGTAATTGCTATCTAACTACCTTACAAAGAAGGCATTAGTTCAAACAAATGAACCTCTGCAGACTCAAGACTTGTGGTCACAAATGATTTCTTCTTCTCAATAATCTGACCAGAATGTTTAATCATTGCAAAATTGTTGCTGGAATTAACAAGGACCACCTTTATACAGTATATTCCAGGTAGATATGGTTGGCTGCCTGCCACCTGTGGTCGACTGAAATGATGAAATCTGAAAACCGTACAGAGACGTGGTTGTAATTTTCATGGAACATACAACACAGACATCTTTCATCCTTTGGTGGCTTTTTTTGCTGTGGTTACTATGTGCATTAATATCTATAATAGAAAAATGCTCTTTCATGTGGCTACGTGTTACAAATTCTTACCGCATTTGCTTCAATCATCATATTAATACTAATAATGCATTTCTCATAGAATGAGCAGATGCTGCTGTATCACAATGGTAATAATTCAATTATGGTCAAACATAGATTTAATTTTTATTTTTTTAATGATATATGGTTTTAGCCAAATTCCTAATCTGACTTGAAGGTTATGCTGGAGAATAATACCAACATAGCTTTTAGCTAGCACGTGGCAGAAATGAATTACGTCCTTGGCTCATATCTGATGCATTTGTTTGTTTTATGTATTGTTCATCCATGTGGAACCATACACATAATAATCAGAGCTGGAGTGCTTGACGAACAGTAGAAAGCTTTGGAGACCGACAGCTGTTTTTGAAATATGCATAATTAGTTTTTTGTGTTTTCGTTTTGTTGTTGCAAAGCTTTACATTAGCATAGGGAAGAGGACGCAAGGCATGGAATAGTCTGTACGTGTTTTATTGTCTTTTGTCTCTAATGTTGATGATGATAGTAATAAAAAATAAGATCTAGTAATAAAGATGTATGTGTGCTCTATTGTGCTTTTGTAATATATGCCTTTTGACAGCTTTGTACATCACATCTGGGGATCATTGGCAACAGAACCTAGTAATATGATATAAACACATGTGACTCATTTAACAAGCAGACACAGTTATTAGAAACCCACGCAAGGTGATGATTTAGATTTGTGGTTGTATGTGTATACATAAACAAGTCAGACCTGTCTCATGACAAGAGTTGATTCTGTAAGCCATCATTTAGTCCTGCACACTGATCATTTAGGGATTTCAAGCACAAACCAAGAGTTTGGGCAGTAGAGGCTAGTCAGTAAGAGTTGGGGCAGTGCTGCAATATTGTCTTTTCCCCTAAAAAAAAAATCACACCTGCTGCCCCTTAGACCAAATTTTTAAGTCACCCTTCCATTATCCCTATTAGTGATTAAGCACAGGTCTTAAAGCAGGGGAATTTCAGCTTTTTCTTCGCTCAATTGGAATAAATGATAGTGACCCGTTTGAGATGATGAGTAGGACCAAGTTGCACAGACTACGTGAATTATGTTAAGATACGTAGGCTCAATATACTGTGCTATGGGACAACTGTATAAGTGAATGGAGATATACTTTTCGTTTGTCATGTTCATTCATGTTTGATGGGTGAGGGAATGACACTCTGCCATCTTGAGATGTCTACAGCCTCAACTGGGAGATATAGAAACAGGGTAAACGTGAGGGAGTATATATTGAATGGCCTATATATTAATGTATGAACAAGGAAAGATGCATTATAAGGAACAAATCTATATTATTGTAAGGAACATTGGGGAGATAATGGAAGTAAAACGGATGTATAGGAGTGTAAACAAGTTAAAGTGTGAGAAAAGGATGATGGGTAATGTAATAGATGTGGAGGTGCTCTAAAATAATATGTAGGATAAATGAGATATTTGGATGAAGGTGATATTTGATCGTAATGCAGGTTTATATGAAACCCAACATGGGGGGCCTTTTGAGGAAAGTGTGCAAAGGTATAGACAGGTGGACTGATGGAAACTTAATATAACATGAGGAATTTATATAGGGAGATATGAGCGGAACCAGTAGCTTATATGTGAATGGATGAGTGTGAACATTTACTTGAGTAGGAAGTTGACAGGGAGCAGTATACTTTGTAATAAGAGATGGGAAATTACAGGAGGTCCACGTGATTTATGTGGAAGGAACAGAACCCTGCTGTTGATGGAAATTGCTGTTGTGTGTTTCTCAAACACTTTATGCACGATACTTTAAATGACACTGTAGCACGCAGATTTTCATTCTTTAGGATTGTCAATCACTGGTAGTAAGAGTTTTAGATTTAATCAAACACATTTATGCAAAGAGAAAAGGATTTTTCTTATGTAGAGTCTTGGAATGCTTTTCTAAAAATTTACAGTAAGGTAATTTATTTCATAAAGACTAAAAATAATGCTAGGCAATGACCATATAAATATAATGCGTTTATGAAATGGTTTTCTGTCTGAAAAAACATGATGTGCATTTTAATATGGGTTTTCCTATGGCTTCCAAGTGTGTCTCATTTTTATCATTTAAGTTTTGCGGCATCTCTGTATCATAAAGGTCACATCTTAGATCTTTCCTGCAGTTTTATAATATTTTAGGTAATATGTTGCCAATTCCACTGCAATGCAGAAAATTGTATGGCTTTCATCACTATCACTGAAGGGGAATAATGGAGTTTTTCAGTCCTTGCCCTATGTTTTCTGATATATGTATGTTATGAGAGAGAGATCCAGTTTATATATGGGTAAGCAGAGAGATAGGCCAAAGCAATGTTATTTTTTTTTTTGAGAAAGTATTTTAGCAGGAAGGATACATTGAGATTTCTCTCGTTTTCAAGTATGTCCTGGGTGGAGAGTATGTACCGTTACTCTCTGGGTGGAGAGTAATCTGAATAGATTAACCATTACTTCTCTATGGGGACGTTCACTGCCTTCGAACAGGCACCGTACGTGCAGGCAATTCGCCAAAATTTGGCGAACTGACAGCTCTCTGAATAGTCCAATGGCCCCAAAATGTCACTGTACGGGGAAATTCCCTTTCCAGTGACATTACGGGGCCAGATCAGCTCTCTCTGAATAACCCCTAAAATGGGGATGGAGAGGAGAAAGGTTTCTTTACGTGCGCGACCTGTAAAGCATGTAGCATTAAAGAGCGTAAAATGAACACCTTTAAAAGTGAGGTTACAGGGGAGGTATTCAATATCAACTCACACCTAAACTGTAACTCTGTATATGTTGTTTATCTGTGGCAGTGTCCGTGCGGTAAAAAATACATTTGTCAAACAACTAGAAAAGTTTCTCGTGAGGGATTGATTTTAATACACCTGTTTTTCAAGATATTTTCAGATCTCATGGGGTTATTTATTTGCCCCAGTGTCTTTTTGGTAACTTTCTAACAGTAGACCAATATTAAATACAAGTCTCAAATGTCTCATATTAATGTTTTACATATTTTGAAAAAAATACTGTATGTGACTATCAATAAATAAGAAGGCATCAGCTACTTTTTTAAATAAGGTTTTTATGCGAGGTCACATCTGATCCAAATGATAGTAAGGTTTACCTGTTCAGGAGGTTTAATTTCACAATTTGCTTTGAAATTCCAATGCCACTCGGTGTAAGTTTACAGTGCACAGTGCATGAAAAGGGCTGCCCTTTGCAATCTTACATTCTGCGGATGAAATATTGCAATATGCAATGAATGAAAAGGGCCACCCTATTGATTGAGGGAATATTTTAAGTGTTCTGTTCCATGACATGAAATGGACTGTCCTACAGTCTAATGCAATGGCATTTTTGAAACCTCAAGCGCAATTGAATTTATCAAATGATTCCGATATGTATGAAATATCTGAAATCCAAATCATCCGAATTGACTGCTTCTGAATCCAAAAGAAGGGAATTCAGCTGACCCAATTTTTTACACTTTTTTTGCTGTGCACATGTCTAAAAGAGAGTACGAAAGTGTTATATGTTCATTTTCATTGTATTTCAAAGCAAATGCTGTATACACATCTTTCGTGGTGAAATGATTAAATACATGCATGAAATACTTATCATGTTATATCAGAAGCTATTAACATTTTATTATTCACGGGATGTGCATGCCGTTTTTGGGTTTTTTCGGGGGGGTTTTCGGCCCTTTTTTTCGTTTTGGGTCATTTCAGCAGGTTTTCATTTCGTCAATTCGGGTCGATTCGGCAATCTGTTTCCATGGGTTATTTCGTTTATTTCATTTTCCTGTTTTTGTGAGTAATATATTATTAAATATTTATTAAACCATTAACTTGCTGTAAGTGAAAAAAAATGATTTTAAAGAAACTAGCCTTTTTTCCATCATAGCTTTCAATGTTAAAAAAATTCCCGTATTTAACTGTTTATTAAATATATCTTAAAGCATTTATTTTTTCACTTACAGCAAGAAGTTTCTGCATTTATTTATTTGTTAGGATTATTTTGGCATTTTTTGGGAATTTTTGGGTTAATCTTTAGGTTTCCACCCAAAAATTCCCGATAAATGCCAAAATAATCCTAACAAATAAATAAATGCAGACACTTCTTGCTGGAAGTGAAAAAAATAAATGCTTTAAGATATATTTAATAAACAGTTAACCTCTTCACTGCTGAGCCATTTCACGTCTTAAAAAAACACGTTTTTCTTTATTTTATTATTTTTATTATTTTTTTTCTTTACTTTAAACATGGTCATGTTTGGTATCATTGGAAAGGCCATTCTATGGCCTTTCTAATGATACCAAACATGACCCTGCTAGCTGCCAACAGTCGGGAGATATCGGGGTTCAAAATAACCCCTATCTTTCCTTAGGAGTCAATGAGTACGTTTCCCACACGTCCTCAGCAGTGAAAGGGTTAAATACAGGGATTTTTTTTACATTGAAAAGTTTGAAAACTATGGTGGGGGAAAAAAGCCTAGCATCTGCATTAATTAATAATTATAAAGTGACCTGTATGTAATACATATTATATAGGGGCACAGCATCTACATTAATTATAATGTGACCAGTATTACATATTATATAGGGGCACAGCACCTGCATTAATTATAAAGTGACCTGTAATACATATTATATAGGGGCACAGCACCTGCATTAATTATAAAGTGACCTGTAATACATATTATATAGGGGCACAGCATCTGCATTAATTATAAAGTGACCTGTAATACATATTATATAGCGGCACAGACAGCATCTGCATCAAATTAATTAAAAAGTGACCTGTTCCGTTTTTTTTATTGTTTTAGATGATTTTGTTCCTTTTTATTTTTTTATGTCGGATCATTTTGGTTCCTTTTTTTTGGTTTTAGTTCATATCGTTACGAAATTGATTTAGTTTTTAATAGTTTTGTTCCGTTCTTTTCAGCATTTCGTATCATTTGCGATCCGTTTTAATTCGTTTAGGTCTCATAATGAAATTATTTCGCCTATGTTGAAACTTTGATTCGGGAGTTCGTAATTTCGGGTGGCCGATATTTTGTTTCGGAAATGCTCCTGAAAGAACGAAAATGGTCAATTTCGGATGAAATTCTATTCGGAACAAAACTAATTGAACATCCCTATTATTCACTTCTGGTAACTGTTTTATTACTAGCTGTTACAAAAAATGTACCTTTTGCCAAATCCTTCATGAATTCTAGTCTATACTACTTGCAGATCAATGGGGAATCCATTGCAAACAGCTATCCTAACAAGTAGAAAAAAGTAGCATGTGGATGAAATGATATCCAATTCTCAATTAAGCGCTTGCATTAAGTATGAGATGACTAATACTCTAAGTTATTAGTTGCCAATCATAAATGATACTCAACCAAGTTATTTCCCTTTGGTGTTGGGTGCCAAGGTGGACTGCCGTGTAACAAATCCAGTGCAGCTCCAAAGACACAGAATTGTATGGTTTGACTTGCTGAGGTTGTAGATCATAAATCCTTCGACTACTTTATCAAAAAAGTTTATAGGAAAGCATTTGTCATCCAGATTTAATAATACCCGGGGAATAATTACTAGACTGATAATAATAAAAAATGAATCAATCTCCATTTATGTGCAGTAAACACTTTGCGACACTTCATAAAAATTATTACCGAAAGGACAGCCTTTATGCTTCTATAATATAGACTTGCTCCAGCCTCTCTTTAAAAGATGATTATCATTTCTAATAAAAAGATAAATGGGACTGAAAAGATTTTTCTTCTAGAAAGGACTTGATTGGAACTTTTGAGAAACATTTTAATTATGTTATTCATTCACAACTTTAATTATAGTAGCATAAAAAAGATAAAATGCATTAGAATCAACATGTAATTCTTTAGAGGGGGCTCTTGGTTTTGTTAGCTTTTTTTATTCTTCCGCTATATTTGATTAATAGATAGGGTGAAAAATCTATAATAACAGTTTATTACTGAAATTGTTGGTTACGTAGTGAGAAAGGTCTAGTAAAGAAGTGAATCCAGTGCCTGTAAAGTGTAGTCTTAAAGATACATTTTTGATCCCTTATTTGGAATAAAGTCTAAAACATAATGAAATATGTATAATTGAAATATAATACACTTAACCTAGTGGTGACATTTCTAGTTGGTGGGCACCAGACTGGAAACATGAAAGTTTTTGATCATGAATAGGAATAGGTCTACATGGCGCTTCTACCTCCAAAATATGTGGGCTATCCCGTAAATAGGGAATAAACCTTATAGACATATTCCTGTTAATGAGGCAAATAAAATGGCCATAAATTCAATGATTACAAGTGTGATCCAGAAACTAGCCACAAGAAGTATACACATTATTCAGTGTAAAAAATCTAAAAGTCAAAAACGTCCTTTTATTATTATTCGAAAAAATAAAAGCTGAACGCTGATCTCACCCATTTTATTTTAGACGAGTATATAGAACTTCAGGGTGAAAGAAAAAAAATCCCGTTTACTGCCGCACATTTTTTTATTTATTTTATTATTTATTTTATTATTTATTTATTTGTATTTAGCACATTAAGGCAAATGTTGGGTGCATTTTCAGACATTATGAAGCATAAAAAAATGGAAAGGGAAGTATGAACTTACCAACTGATGAAGCCGATGTGGTGAAACGCGTTTTGGGTCTCATTTTTATGTGTCTTTGTTATTTTATGCCTAAATAAATACACCTTTTTCTGGATCTCCTCTGAGTGGAATCTCTTCTATGGGGAGGATTTCTGGCCTTACGATGATACAGGACATCTTAAGTGTAAGTACACCTATTGATTCTTTGCACTCTGCATGGTGGAACTCAAAAACCCTTGTAGATTTATACCCCTGAGGAAGGAGGAGCCCAGGAGGAGTATACAGTGGATGAGGCATGTGGAAGACTTATGTGTACAGTGGTGTCCAGTGGTGTCCACTGTCCAATATACAAATATTGATCTCGTGTTTATATAGTGCCATTTGAGTAGGACCGATTTTATAGGATCTCTCCACCTTGGCTATTATCTGTACTACATATATTTTTTTTCTTTTCCTTTGAGGACAACAAGGAAAGAAAGACCCCATATTGTAATATATGTATGTTCAGGAGCTATGTATGAACTATAGGAACATTGAAAGTCTGCCCCTACATCTGTGTGGAATATAATCGGATGAACACCCCATTTAATCTACTGAATCTGCAGGACTGACTTGAAATAAACACAACCTTTAAATTTGGTCTATTGAGACTGAATATACACTGGTTACTATTTTACAAACTTTAACCTATACAGCGCCAACTCATATTTGTTACTGAGCAAGGATTATATAACTCGAGCAGACATCCATGATAAGGTGAAAGGAGACACCATAGTCCAGGCTATATGTAATCATTGGTCTGAACAGACAGCCACTACAACTAGAACGTTTTTTCCATACAAGAAGGCTAAATGCCACAAGCGCATACATGAACATGAGATTAACATTAGTTAAATGGAGTTGATATGGCTTGAATTCTACAGTTATTTCTACTGCAGAGAGGCGCTTCCCAGCAGTGTGTGGATTCATATGCTGCATTGAAACTTGTGGGTTAAAAGCCTTGTTTCTTTAAAAAAAGTTAGGAAACCTCAAATTTCACCTAAAAATAAAAAATAAGTAAAGAAACTTTCTATTGGTAGTAATCTACTTCCCATTCTTAAATAAGCAATAAAAAAATGAAATAACTCCTAAAGAACGAAAAACTAACTGATCCGATTCGGCAAATCGATCCGAATCGGCAAATCGATACGATTTAACACTGAATCGATCCGCACCAAAACAGAAACTGTCCGAAAATGACTAGAAACAAAAAAAAAAGACCCGACACGAAACAAAAAAAAGTTAATCACACCCCTACACCACTTTCAGAATAAATTGTTAAATCCAACCCGAGTTACCTTTTCATTTTCAGTGTGTATACTTTTTTGTTTTTTTGCCATTTTCATGTAAAATTATTATTTATATATCGGATATAAATAAAAACCTGTATCTTTCCTTTACAGAATAATATATCATATGTGGGGTTGCACTAATTTGTAAGCGGGGGGAAAAAATCACAGGCGAATATATACATGGCAAAATCGCTCTGGTCATTAATGCGAATCCAGGCTGAAATGCCTTGGTCCTTAAGAGGTTAACTTTTTGGACACCATGCATAAACATGGCCAGTGTGATGTAATTTATTTCTGCTATTAAAAAAAAAAATAATAATCCCTGTAAATGATGTACAAGTATAGCTTTCTTTGCTGAACACCTGTTTAGGAGAATTTTCTGAATCCCACTGGTTTCCTGTTGTGAATAATGGATTTTATCATGTTTATGAAGGCTACAGTTTAGTTCTTGTTGCTTAGTTATTTATTATGTTCCTATTTGGTAGGCTTAATATTCATTCTTTTTATTTTATTGTTTTGCAGAATTAAGATAATTACTCACACTTTGACATTAACTACATGTACAAAACCAGAATGACTGCACTCAACCTGAACATGCATTTTCTAAGTGTTTCTGACAGACCAACGAGCAGAACATACAAAATATACACGATTCAAAGGTTTCTACTATAATACAGTCTAAAAGATTTTTTAGAACACCTAAGGAATAAACCATGGAGATTTGGTAATAAAATATGATCCTAAATTACGTAAACCTGTCACGACATCAATTTACACCACCACTAGGGACGGGCTGGCGGTTCGATTCGAACATTGGCCGTTTGAAAGTTCTCGAACATAGAACTTTTTGGGACGTTCGCCAAAAGTTCGGATTTTTTTTTTTTAAAAATCTAAAAATAAAGACTCTTTACTGCAGAATATTTTAAGCAATGGTTTATTAGATATTGAATTAAAACAGGAATATTTTTAACATTGAAGCCTATGGGATAAAACATTCTTGTTGCTAAAATATCTGGCAGGCGAGGCCCTCTAATCAGGCACTGTAGAGGGCAGCCCGCCGGGGCCTCGCAAGGACCCCTTGAGCATGCAGACGCAAGATGACAGAGCTGCGACTGTGTGGGCTGGCCGGCCGTGTGCATGTGGCAGAGAGGTGGCGCAGGGAGGGAGCCACGGTAGACCCCCCCACAACCAGGATTCAGGGAGCCCCCACTGACCACCAGGCTAAGGTAAGGTGACACAAAACAAAATAAAATCTGAGGACATCTTTAAATGTCCCCTGGAACATAAAATAAACCTTTTTTTTTTTTCTTTCTAATACTCACCTGATTCATTTCCTGGATCCACAAACAAACGCAGCCTTCTGTCAAGGCAACTACGCGCGCTGCTGCGAAAGATTAGGCTAGGGTCAGACAAACGTGATTTCTACGGACTGTACGTCCGTGCAGTACAGACGTACATTAGTAAGGAAGACGCAGTAGTGGCCACACAGTCCGTTTTTTCACTGACGTATATTTTCACAGATGTAGCAGGGAAAATAAATTAAAAAGCAAAACCATTTTGTCCGTGAAAAATGCTGGACGTATAAATGCAGTCCGTCTGACCATGTTCCATCACTCACACACAAAGCTATGCAGACGTTGCGGACGAAGCTCACTTTGTGCGGCCATTCTAGGGGTTGTACATTCTTGCCTGCCTTGCGTCCGTGGGCTTGCGTCCGTGTTCCGCAGTGCGTCCGCAGTTCAGTGCGGACGTACTTCGTGTGTCGGGCTCCGTTCGGCTTTCCTTCATGCTATCACGGATGTACGTTTAGGCACCATCACGGACGTGAACGCTGCGCTCGTCTGACACCAGCCTTAAGCCGTTCACTATCTGTCTATCCTAGACCCAGATAATGACTGCGTGGGCAACAATCCCTGCGCGATCGCTTACCTATCCATCCCCGCACACTTTCTCTCGCAACAGGCACGTACAGTGCAATAAAGTGGTCCCAGGATTGCAACGCAGTACCAATCTTCTCTTGAATTGGGTAGTGACTACGTTTCCCACAATCCCTGTGCCCACTTTCTTATTCTATTAGTTACGCTGCCACCAGTTCCCCTGAACACTACACGCGTCGCAGCGCTAAGCAACCCAGTATCCGTCTATCCTAGACCCAGATAATGACTACACGGACAACAATCCGCCACTCGCTCGCTTACCCAACCGTCCCCAGCGACCGCAACTCACAATTTAGTAGCTACTCGAGCTTAACACAGCAAGCAATACGCCAGTCTCTTTAGTTAGCGATGCAAAATGCGCAGCCGGCTTCCCCGCTGCACTATAAGCATATCTTCTTGTTAAAGCTAGCATCAGACTGTAGAGGTGCTGCCCGGCAGTGTGAGGATTCATATGCTGCATTATTATACTGTAGAGGTGCTGCCTAGCAGTATGCGGAATCATATGCTGCATTAATTATTATTCTTACAAATTTGGTTACTTAACCCGTTTGCGTTTGGATTGTATTATTGTGGCATCCAGGGCCCCAGGTGGCGATCGGGGAGGGGGGGGGCCCGGACGCATGGTGCCGCCAGCTGGCTGAATGCCCGCCGCAGCTGTGAGTGATCAGGGACAGGGCGCAGCGTGATGACGCAGAGCCGCCGGGACCTTTAAATCAGGAGCGCGCGTGTACCAGTTTCCAATCATTTAAATATTTGAATGCAGAGTCCACCCCTGCACTCTTCCACAATACCTCAGAGGGGTTACGGTGTGAAGGCACTAGCTGGCACCAAAAGTCCAATTTTAATGCACCTGTTGTTACTTTCATCCAAATCCTGCATAAGTTTCACCATAATTTAGCCAAAAAAATCACTAAACTGGTTCCCTGTGTCCTAAAACGTCTCCTCTTTTCATACAGGCTGCCGCCCCAAGCAGTTGTTTATGAATAGATTTAATGGAAAACCATTTTTTTTAAAAATGTTTCTATACATCCTACAAATCCGCCACTTCACAGGCAGGTTATGGGGACCTCCTAGGCACGATATTTGAAGGAATTTTTTGTTTTTATTTTTAACCCTTATTTCATGGAAAAATCACTGTTCCTTTAAAAATGTCTTTTAACTTTTTTTTCCTTGTTTCCTGTCCCCCCGGGCACTACCCGGACCCCCATACACCTTTTATGGCAAATATCTTGCATATATGCCCTCTTGGAGGGCACTCTAAAAATTGAACCTTCGGGTCCCATTGACTTGCATTGAGTTCGGATCGTGTTCGCATCCGAACTCGAACTTTTGAAATTGTTCGCGTTCGAATGCGAACTGAACACAGGGGTGTTCGGCTCATCCCTAACCACCACTCCTAAAATTTTAGAAACACCTTACTAAGAAAGAAACAATGAAAACTTAGGCCCCTATTACAATACTCGTGCAGCGCATTTGCGTGCCCGCAAATGCGCTTTTGCGCAAGGACAAAACCATTTGCGCGGAACGTCGTTTTACGACGTTCGCGCAAACGATGCGCATTAGCATCTACCGCGATTGACCCTGCGCGAACCCAGCGCAAGTGCGTGCACGCATCCCATACTTACCATTGTCAGCGCGAATGCGTACGAGCGGATGGTATTACGATCTTCGCGCAATGTAGTACGAACGACTATTGCGTCAAGTATCGTAACGTCTTTGAAAACCTGGTGTTAACTTACAATCTGAACGTTCTGGCCGAAACTAAATGAACCTGCAGAAAAAAAAAAATACAGCACAGTACAGTTACACATTCTACACATACCCAAACAATAAAATTAATAAATTGTTGAATTTTTTATTTTTGTTGCAGCACATATACGCAGATTGACTTTGACAGACGCAACAACCTAAACCTAGCAAATGGTGGTTCTTAATTCTGATTGGCTGAATCCCGTGAAAAAACAGTCTGCCCACCGATTCCTGCACGCAACGGTCATTTGTGCCCGGCTTTGCGAGTCGGATTTGCACTTGAAAAAACATGAAGGCTGAAAAACTGTGCTCGGATCGTAATACCGCGTTAATTTGCGCGTGCTAACGTTTTTTGCGTGCGCAAAAAAAATTGCGCAAACGCATTTGCGCGAAGATTGTAATAGGGGCCTTACTGGGTTATTCAGAGAGCACCAAAATGTTGCTGACATTTCGGTGCCCTTTTCTTTCCTTGCGCATTTCGCTCCCTGCACTTCGGGGGATTTGCTGACCCTGCGGTGTATTCAAATACAACCGCAGGGTCCCCAGAGTGCAGGAAAGACCCACCACAAACCCGCCAAACACTTGTCAAATACTCACGAAAAACTGCCACAGAAACCATGCCGAACATGACGGAAAAAGCCGACAAGCTGCGATCACAGCGCAGAGCAGCCACCGGAAAAAGCCGACACGCTGACTAATGGAGTAAAAAAACAAAGACCAGTACGCTAGAAAGTTTGAAATTTGAACCACTGTTTGCGAAAAAACTACGGAACGAAAATGTCTGGAATTTACATATAAGATCCTTTGAATGATAATAAAAAGGTCTGTTACAGAAAAAAGATAAGCCACATAAAAATTTTGCTGAAAAAATCCCAAAAAATGCCTAATCCAAAAAAATCTAAAAATAAAGAAACTTTTTACTGCAGAATAAAATAAACGGTTTATTAGATATTGAATTAGAATGGAAATATTTTTAACATTGAAGCCTATGGGATTCACCTGAATAAACCTGCCGAATGAAACCACCGAACAGCAGGGAATTTCGGCAACTTTTCACTGCTGCTCGGTGTTCTCTGAATACATGAACCATTGCTTCTCTATGGGGGATTTTTCTGCCTTCGAACAGGCACCGTACGTGCAGCCAATTGGCAAAAATTTGGTGAACTGCCTGCTCTCTGAATAGCCGAATGTCCCCGAAATGTCCCCGTATGCTCAATTTCATTGTCCGGTTACATTTCGGTGACATTTCGGACCTCTCTGAATAACCCCTTGTGTTGCTAATTATAATCATAAATTGCATAATCTTTAAAACTAATTTCGGTGCTTTGTGACTAGACCCTTAACCACTTCCATGCGGAGGACGCGCTCAGCGCGTCCTCCACATGGCTCCCGCTGTGCGGAGGACGCGCTGAGCGCGTCCTCCCTTTGGGGTCAGCGTTCGGCCGGGTTCCGGCCGATCGCTGGCCCCCCCGGTGCGGGCTGACATCCTCGATGTCAGCCCAGCATCCGGAACCGCCGCCGATAAAATTAGGTGTCATCGCGGCAGCGCGATGACACCTAATTCAGGCGCCCCCCCGCATGTGCGGAGGAGGCGCTGCGATCGGGGGCGTTGCGGGGGTTAACCCAGGCACCATTTGGAAGGGCAAATGGTGCCTGGCATTAACCCCTGGGGTGCTGGATCGCGAATTGGCGCTGAAAAGCGCCGGTTCGTGATCCTTTCCCGGAGCTGGCCGACATCTTGGATGTCGGCCAAGCCTCCGGGAACTCCCCCTGAGGACTGGCATCATCGTGCATAGCACGATGACGCCAGTCCTAGAGTTAACCCCTAACTGCCACCAACGGTGGAGATAGGGAGTTCCAATTAACTCCCTATCTCCCGATCCGTGGCAGCTAGGGGTTAAAGTTTGATATGGTTGGATCGGCCAGAGCATGGCCGTTCCAACGATACCAAACACTACTGTGAAAAAAGTTTTTTTAAAAAATAAAAATTAAAATTAAAAATAAAAATATATTTAAAAAAAAATTATAAAATTATTTTTTTTTTATTTTATTTTTTTTGGTTCGTTAATGCAGCAATATTGTTCCCATTTCAATTATAATGTGAACAATGATGCTGCACTAACGATTTTTGTATGCGGTGCGTTTGTTAAAAATCGTGTAATTTTCCCCAAAAAAAAATGTAACGAGACCCCATCTCTAATTTTTTTAACAAGCGCACCCCATACAAAATATAACCGCAATTGCTCGCATGTTAAAATGTGAAAAAAACCACTTTACACGTTGTAAATTATTGAAAATACATATTTTATTGCATTTTTTGTTATAATATACAGACATGACATAACGTATACATATAATAATGACATATTATGAATCTACCGAGTCTGACGGAAAGAACGATATATAATATGTCTGGGTCATATACTAAAATAAGCCTTCAAAACACGTTTAAAAATGATGAGCAAAACCGGTAAAAATGACCTCAGCACAGAGGTGTGAAAAGCCTCAGCAGCGAAAGGGTTAAGTGATGCTAGGCATGGAAAGACTTGTACATTGTAATTTTAATTCAAGCATATCAGAAACATCTATTGCAGAACCCCTTGGACGATAAGGTAGACTTTGTTCATTTTTATGAAATTGGTAATAAAGGATACAAGTGCCAAAGGTTAAAGTATTAAAACTTAGCCTTTAATTAACAGTAAAAATGATTATTTTGGAAACCAACATTAAGTATAAAATCAACCTGCATAAGCAGAAATCATCCTACCCCCAGAGGGGTTAAAAAGGTGATGCCAAGGTAATGCTCACCACTTTGAAAATAGGTGGTAGGGTCTGTGACTAATGCTAATTACTCTTTGCGATTCCCAAAGTGTAGGGAGCACAAAGTACAGTAAGCTCGTGCTAGAAAGCGCTATTACCGATGCACTAATGGATTTTTTTAACCCTTTGCTGATCAGGATCCGATCTGGGCGTACCGCTATCAACTCCGTTAACCCAACGTTCACTTATGAGCGCTAGCGTTAAGGAGGTAATGGGGCCCTAGATGTGGAAAGTAACCTCCATAATATGTAAAAATTTTATCCAATCATATAAATCCTGGAGCTAAATGGAATTTTTAAAAAAAATCACATTTGTTTAATGAATATATATATATATATTCTATACAAGAAATGCCTGACGTCTGTATTCAGAGGAAAGCAAAAAGAAAAAACAGAATTGAATTAATTTTCGGTATTTTTACATATTGTCCACACTTCAAACACTTGGCCTGTAGTTAATATGTGCATAGAGGCTCACAGAATACTTAAATACTATAATAAACTATAATAGTATACAATTTTTGCAAATAGAACATTTCTACTGATACATAAATTCCGTTCTTCGCCTAAAGGAAGAAAAAATATATAAGATTAGCACTTTCCCCTCAGTTCGTCTTCATATTGCATCTGACAGGAGGTTATTCAGATGAAACATGATTCCCTTTAATATTTTATCTACCATATGCATTACACTCTACGAAGATAAACCGCTATACGATACGTCCCTATTTGCAGACAAAAGATGATAGGAATGCGAGCTGGTGTTAGCCGATGTTGTATATGCATGAAAGTAACATTTAAACTGCAAGACGCATGCTTACGTATTACAGAGGTAATGGCAGCACAGAGATGAAATTGCCTGCTGGGCAAATTTACTAATGTGTGCTATTCAATAAGACAACTGCCAGGGATGGTTGATAGCTAACAAACCATTTACTTGAATGGGCTACAAATTGCTTTATAGATTAGTACTAATTGCTTAAAAACATGCCTTTTTTCCATTGTACAATCACCAATGTTCAGAGTTAACGAAGAAAGAGGTAATTGAAGCATCAGAATCAAACCATTAATATATGCTTGTGCCACTTGGGTACAAAGTATGGCTATACTTGGTTTCCCATCATTATTGAGATTAATGGACACTCTACTCATCCTGACCACTTTATTGTTTTAAAGTGGTCAGGATGTTGTGAGTGATCCCTCCCGCCTTGCCCCAAGTTTGTTAAATTGCAGGGTGAAGTGGAGGAGTTTCCTCCACCCCACCCAGCATCACTAGCAGCTAGGATTTCGAATTACCTGGCTGTCAATTGGTCACTAGTGACATCAGCACGCACAGAAATTGTTGACATCACTCTCTTTGAGACCACCCGCGGTAGCGAGTGGTCTCAGAGGCAGCAATGTGTTGGATTTGCATATGCGTGCAGGTTTGATCAATCGCCCTGCGCAGGCACTACAGGACCTGCGTGTGACGGTGGGCCTGACCTGTCATGGCACAGAAGGGGTGTGAGCTATTTGAGCAGTTAACAGACATGACCCATGGATGTATAAACAAAACAAGGGATTTATTTACAACAGTACTATATACAGCAAGGAACCAGAACACCACAATGAAACAAAAGACCTGAGCACTAGAATTATACCATAGACCTGAACTAAATATACAATAGATAAACAAACAGTTGAACAACCAAGGACCTGGAAAACTATAGGCAGAAAGACATAAGAGACCTAAACACTAGAGTAACATGAGTGAAAACATAAACCTGTTTAAACCTAGAGAAGAAACATGAAATGCAAACATAAATACCAAACATGAACCATATGAACAAAACAGTATGAATAACCAAGGACCTGGGAGACTATAAACAGATGAAAATACAGAACTGGCGGAGGAGTAAACCCAAAACCTGAAAGTAAAGTAATAAAGGGTAACTAGAACACATACAGGAGAACTTGAGCAAAGATCCCTACCAGAACTGCAAGGTAAGTGAATAAGGATCAAGGAGATCAAGGCTTGGAACAAAGCAGACTGAAACATCAGAATGAGGCAGCGCCCTTCTTAGGGCGATGCCTGCCTATATAGGCCATGACTAAATGAGAACAATAGGTCCAGGTGAGGTCCAGCCTTGGACGTGAACCAAATGTCCAGAACTAAATACAACTTCCATGGAAGCCAGAGGGGTCGCCAGAGACCCAGGACGTGACACTGCGTACATAAAGTGCACAAGTCGGCAGCCGCGCGCAATTTACGATTCCTATGTTACGCAAGTTGCATAGCAGTACAAAATGTGGGACTTCTGAGTTAAAGCGTTCCTGAGCTGAAGAGGAGGAGCTGCGTTTGCAGAGAAGAAAATGTTAGTAAATTCAGAAGAAACAAATATATATATATATATATATATATATATATTTGTTTCTTCTGAATTTACTAACATTTTATATATATATATATATAATATATATATATAAAAATAATAATCGGGCAGAGGTTGTAAGCAGCATCTGTCCAATTATTTAAGGGCGAATAAAGAAACAATTTTTCAATAGAGTATCCCTTTAAATCGATATGCAGGACAACACAGTGTTTTTGTGTACAAAAGCTGTGATGTCATGAATTTTGGAAACTCTTTTTTTGGGTATAATATATATTATGCAATAATTAAGTAGGTTAATGTGCTTGTGCAAGCTTATTGTTGTGATGGTAATTGCTTTCTACAAAAAACACTAGCTGGTATTTTATTATGTAAACCTCTGGAGTTGCTCTTTAATAAAGCTTATAGTAATTTTTTGACTTGATTGTTTTACTTCCTTGCACAGAGGGAGTTCTTCTGGCTGGCTGAATAATAGCTGCTTTTTCACCTTTTACAACCTTATGTACATTAGTTAGGTGTTTTATTAGGTTTATGATAAATAGTAGAGATGCACCGATACCACTTTTTTAAGACCGAGTACCGATACTTTTTTCAAGTGCTCACCGATACCGAGTACCGATACTTTTATTTTATGTCATGTGACCACTTTCCAATAAGAACAGACCCATATAAAAATGCCCCCAGCTCACATGTATATATCCCCCCCAGATATATATATACAGAATGCCCCCAGTTCTCATGGATATTGTCCCAGCTCATGGATATTGCCCCAGCTCATAGATATTGCCCCCCCAGCTCATGGATATTTGCCCCCCCCAGCTCATGGATATTTGCCCCCCCCAGCTCATGGATATTTTCCCCCCCAGCTCATGGATATTTGCCTCCCCAGCTCATGGATATTTGCCTCCCCAGCTCATGGATATTTGCCCCCCCAGCTCATGGATATTTGCCCCCCCAGCTCATGGATATTTGCCCCCCCAGCTCATGGATATTTGCCCCCCCAGCTCATGGATATTTGCCCCCAAGCTCTCATGGATATTTGCCCCCCCCCCGCTCTCATGGATATTGCCCCCCAGCTCAGACCCCAGACCAATCGGCATTCAAACAGCAGCCCCTGGAGCTCTCCGCGGCATACTTACCTTCCCCGAGCGACGCTGACAAAGTCTTCGCGCGTGTGCTCATTGAAGGACCGCAGCCGCAATCACGTGGGACTCCCACGTGATCGCGGCTGGGGTCCTTCAACGTGCGGAAGCACAGAAACTTTGTCTGCATCGCTCGGAGAAGGTAAGTATGCTGCAGAGAGCTCCAGGGGCGGCTGTCCGAATGCCGATAGAGCATTCGAACAGCCGCCCCAGCCCCTCGGATGCCGGCAAGCCGGCTCAATGCCTGCTTCCGGTATCGGGGGAAATATCGGGGGTACTGCACAAGTACCAAGTACTCCTGCAGTACCCAGTATCGGCACCGATATCGATACTAGTATCGGTGCAACCCTAATAAATAGCATGGAAAATGATACTTTGTCCATAATGTTTCACGCATGCACACCCTAATGAATGGCCTGCGCACACCTATAATTCTGTATTTTTCACTAAGAACAAGCAGTTTGAAATGTCTTAACCCTTTCCCTTCACAGGAAGTTCTATGCTGTCTATGCAGTGGGTGGGCTATGAAGACACAGGGCGTACAGGTCCGCCTTGCTGTCTTCAATGGGCCACCTCTGCTCCTCCCCGCAACCAGCGGGCACCACATGCCATTGGCTGCAGAGAGTCTGCCTGCAATCTGGTCGTCCCCTTGCAGCCAATGACATGCGCCGCACATTGGCTGCACGGGCTGGCCAAATTAGAGGCCCGTGGCGGCACCTGGCGAGGCATACCTGTACACTTTGCCATCATTAATCCTCGCCCGACTGGTGCGTCTACCCATCGTGAAGGGGTAAATCATTGGTATATTATAGGGCTTGTTTGGGTGCTTTTTCAGTCTAGCACCTGCATTTTCATATTCTTGATGTGGGTATGCTTTTGGGTTACTTTTGTAAGAATTGTCCACAAACCTATGCCATTCTTT
This sequence comes from Leptobrachium leishanense, assembly GCA_009667805.1. Taxonomy (NCBI): domain Eukaryota; kingdom Metazoa; phylum Chordata; class Amphibia; order Anura; family Megophryidae; genus Leptobrachium; species Leptobrachium leishanense. Next base: position 192,408,441 of record CM019065.1, read on the forward strand.
TCCCGTAGCCCTAGCAAATTCATATTTTTGCCTTTATTCCAGTCTCAGGGTACATGCTCTTACAAATTGCTTCATCTATGGCATGTCTGAGATTATTTATCCAAGTCATACTTCTATGAGTGTGCTAGCATTGCATAGATCCAGATGGACTGGTTATTGTAGATCGCTACCAAGAAGGTAGAGCGTAACATAAATAATACCAGAAAATTAAAGTTACAATTGACTAATGATAAAGATTGAGAGCGGTAATGGAAGACCAAAGGGTTTGCCCCTATATAGATTGAATGAGCTTCAGTTACACTGATGAGAACATCAGGGTACTAGTGTCTCCCAGAGACCAAGATTTAATATTTAACTTTTATTAGACATGGTTAAAAAGAATTCAAACATATAAACATAAATAGACAGTGCTCACAGAACAAAAATAAAATCAACTCTGCTATAAAGAATGTGTGTATATGGCAACAAAAGTGATGAGCTATACTTGATAATTGATCCGACAATTGATACAATAAGTGGTCTTCGAGGATCACGAGTATGGGATTACCCAGATATAGGTTGTCAAAGGACATGAAAATAAATAAATATGCACACATATGTTCAAGTCACAAGGCTCATTTTAGAAAAGGAAATATTTTTGGAGAGTTCTTGCATACAATGTACACCCTATAGACAATACAATAAGTGACCTTCAGGGATCACTTCAAGGTATTGTATCAGTTGGAATTAAATACAGGTGTGCCCTAGAAATTACCCAGATATTGGTTGTCAAAAGACATAAAGATAAATATGCACACATATGTTCAAGTCACAAGGCTCATATTAGAGAGAGAAATATTTTTGGAGAGTTCTTGCCTGCAATGTACACCCTATACAAAATATACATATACAATAAGTGACCTTCAGGGATCACTTCAAAGTATTATATCAATAGACACTAACATGTATATATTAGGTACTTGATGGCAGTATTCAGATCACAAAAAGAAGCTGCACGTAGAATAGCAGAGAAAACCAAAGGCTTACCTAATATATACATGTTAGTGTCTATTGATATAATACTTTGAAGTGATCCCTGAAGGTCACTTATTGTATATGTATATTTTGTATAGGGTGTACATTGCAGGCAAGAACTCTCCAAAAATATTTCTCTCTCTAATATGAGCCTTGTGACTTGAACATATGTGTGCATATTTATCTTTATGTCTTTTGACAACCAATATCTGGGTAATTTCTAGGGCACACCTGTATTTAATTTCAACTGATACAATACCTTGAAGTGATCCCTGAAGGTCACTTATTGTATTGTCTATAGGGTGTACATTGTATGCAAGAACTCTCCAAAAATATTTCCTTTTCTAAAATGAGCCTTGTGACTTGAACATATGTGTGCATATTTATTTATTTTTATGTCCTTTGACAACTTATATTTGGGTAATCCCATACTCGTGATCCTCGAAGACCACTTATTGTATCAATTGTCGGATTAATTAAATATTTCTCTCTCTAATATGAGCCTTGTGACTTGAACATATGTGTGCATATTTATCTTTATGTCTTTTGACAAGCAATATCTGGGTAATTTCTAGGGCACACCTGTATTCAATTCCAACTGATACAATACCTTGAAGTGATCCCTGAAGGTCACTTATTGTATTGTCTATAGGGTGTACATTGTATGCAAGAACTCTCCAAAAATATTTCCTTTTCTAAAATGAGCCTTGTGACTTGAACATATGTGTGCATATTTATTTATTTTCATGTCCTTTGACAACCTATATCTGGGTAATCCCATACTCGTGATCCTCGAAGACCACTTATTGTATCAATTGTCGGATCAAGTATAGCTCATCACTTTTGTTGCCATATACACACATTCTTTATAGCAGAGTTGATTTTATTTTTGTTCTGTGAGCACTGTCTATTTATGTTTATATGTTTGAATTCTTTTTAACCATGTCTAATAAAAGTTAAATATTAAATCTTGGTCTCTGGGAGACACTAGTACCCTGATGTTCTCATCAGTGTAACTGAAGCTCATTCAATCTATATAGGGGCAAACCCTTTGGTCTTCCATTACCGCTCTCAATCTTTATCATTAGTCAATTGTAACTTTAATTTTCTGGTATTATTTATGTTACGCTCTACCTTCTTGGTAGCGATTTGCATTATTTTTGGTTTCAATACCAACTTAGTAACACCTTTACTGTGTATCTATCATTAGCACACTACATTTATACCTATAGGCTTTTTTCATTGAACAAAATGTCTGACCTTCTAAAGAAACTAAGTGACACAGCCACATGGAATGATGATTTATCAGCTGTATTTTCCACTATACCTTTACCTACTAATAATGTAAATGGTGATATTGGTCAATCGTTCAATCACATTCAAAAATTATATCAAAATCAAATTAAAAGCTGGTGGGAAATTAACAGCTTGGAACAATACATTGAACGGAAATTGGTACCTAGAGGTTTACGGCCTGAAGTATCTCTACCTAATCGTATTATCACTGATGAACAGGTTGAGGAATGGAATTCCCTCTTACTAGACTGTTCCTTTAAACTAATGTCTTTTCTAAATCGTTTAGAAAAAGAACATCTTGATACTGTAAACAAGTCCCTTGCTGAGAATATTACTGCTTTGGAGGTCTTTAAACCAGATCCCCAATTTAATCAAATGGAAATACGTCTCCAGAAAAACCTTGATAACTTTAAAAAAACTATCAAAGAAAAGAAACCTTTTAAATTCCAACGTGATATAAATGATTTTAAAACTAAAAACATCTTTAAACAAAAAAATCATTCACGCCGTAGGCGCCCCTCTGATATCCCCAATAATGATTTGGTCTCTACCACCGACTGTGAGACCTCACCTGATGAAAATGAGACTGAGATGGCTGCATCTCGTCCTATCACTGGTTACAACAGGGGTAGAGCCTCGACTAGACACCAACCTAAACATGTTTCTTTTCGGGTAGACGATTGGAAATCAGATCCCCCATCAGAAGCAAGACTACGCGATCGACAAAAATGGGGATACAAAGGGAGACGCCAAAACGATTACTCCTCAAAAAAGTGGTAACTACTCCCTCTCTCAACTCCATTATTAATCTCTCTAGTTTCAATCTCCTTCCAAGACATCGTTCTTTATTAGAAAAAGGACTTTCCTTTGTCCCTACCCCTCACTTCAACAAATTTGGGTGGATAAAGGACCTTAATCTATTTGCAAGGAGGTTAGCTTTACATCTCTTTATGGAGAAAAAGAAAGAGAGAGAAGCCAAGAATTTAGGAGTGTCTAGTGAGGATTATGTACATCTTGAGAATTTATTGGCTCTTCTAGACGAATGTCCACCTGACTCAGAAAATTTCTTAAAAAAATTTAAGCCAAAAACTAAATTCACGCCTTCCTTTTCTGACTTTTCCAATTTGGAGGTTTTTGTCAATCTAGTCACATCCGAGATTGAATCTATCCAAAATAAATATTTGCAATGGGAATCTAACTTATCCCAGGCAGAACAACTAGCTCTCAATGAACTACAAGAAGCACGTAATATAGTCATCAAACAGTCTGACAAGGGGGGAAACCTGGTAATAATGGATCGCAATGATTATGTTGCTATGTGCATGGTACATCTAAATGACAGCGATGGATACAGAAGATTGCAGTGTGATCCTACCCTGTTGTTCACTAAAGATTTAGAATCTTTACTAGCACAAGGTGTACATCTCAACCTAATTTCTGATGATAATTACAAATTTCTCCTCCCAAAATATTCCACCATACCGACTTTGTATTGTCTTCCTAAAACACACAAATCTCTTGTTTCTCCACCTGGCCGCCCGATAATTTCGGGAAACAATTCACTGACCGAACGTATCAGTGAATTTGTCGACTTTTATCTGCGACCATTGGTACTTGTTACTCCCTCCTATGTAAGGGACACACAACACGTGCTTTCAAAGTTGTCTGAGATACATGTTTCTCCTGGCGCCATTTTAGTTAGCCTAGATGTAGTCTCCCTCTATAACAACATCCCTCATTTAGTGGGACTACAGGCTACGAAATATTTCTTGAGTAACAAATACACTGACCAAGAAACTGAATTTGTCATGTCCTTGTTGGAATATGTACTTAATCACAATTATTTACTTTTCCAAAATAAATTTTATTTGCAAACTCGCGGCACTGCCATGGGAACATCTTGTGCCCCGAGCTATGCAAATCTGTATCTTGCCTGGTGGGAAAAATTATTTGTTTTTTCTACTGAAATGACGAGATTCACCATGTATGTCAAAAATTGGATGCGTTATATTGACGACATCCTGTTTCTCTGGCAGGGTCCCATTGAGATCTTGAATGAATGGTTAGCTCTATTAAACAACAATGAGATTGGCCTTAGTCTAACCTTGGTAGTTGGAGGCAATAGTATTGAATTTCTTGATCTTAACATTACTATCAACTCGAATCTAGAACTGACCACCATTCTTCACCGTAAAATAACAGCAACTAACAACTTTTTAAATTGGTCCTCCTACCACCCACAAAACCTCAAGAGAGGGATACCAATAGGCCAATATTTGAGGGCCAGACGCAATTGTACATCCTTGAAAGACTTTCAATCAGAAGCTGACCTTCTAAAAGATATGTTCCTATCTAAAGGTTACCCAAAGAAATGCCTCAAAAAAGCATATAAAAGAGCACTTCTAACCTCTAGGGACGAACTTTTGATTCCAAAAAAGAAAGATGAAAAAACATCTATAAGATTTATTGCTGATTATGACAACGGTTGGTCCCAAGTAAAATCTATTTGTGGTAAATATTGGCCCATTCTGCACATGGAAGAATCTCTAAAAAAAGTTCTTACTCCCACCCCGTCATTTAGAGCAAGAAGGACAAAATATCTGAGCGACAAATTAGTCCATAGTTTTCTACAGCCAGAAAAATCTATACGCACATGGTTACAACAACCAAAAGGTGTCTACCAATGTACTCACTGTAAAGCGTGTAAATTTGTTCACAAGTCACAACAATTCTCTAGCAATATCACAGGACGCCAGTATGATATCAGACCATTCATGAATTGTTCTAGTAAGGTATTAGTTTATCTTATTACATGTGATTGTGGAATCCAGTACGTTGGTAAAACGATTCAACAATTCAAACGCCGTATTCTCCAACACATTAATTCTGTTTACAACAACCTTGAGACTTCGGTCTCTAGACATGTCCGCAACCAACATAATTCTGACCCCTCATGTTTATCATTTCAAGCTATTGAAGGGTTGTCTTGTGGACCAAGAAAAGGAAACTTTGATAAAAGTCTTTGCCAGAGAGAATCCTTTTGGATATACACACTTAGAACTCTGTATCCACATGGCTTAAATGAAGACTTTAACTATACACCATTCATCTGATTTCCCCCCCCTCTTTTATTTATTTTTTATTCAATTAATATTTTTTACATTCTTTTTTATTTTAATTTCATCCTTTTTCATTTCATTCTTACCAATTTTGTTTCTTTTTTGGCCTTTTTGTTCCTTGTTTCTAGCCTTTCATCACTTTATTACCAGAATTTATCCCAATACATATTCGTATATATATGTATCTCGTTCCGTTTCCTTCGTAACGAGGTTGTTAATATCAAATCTTCATCACATTCATATTGATTTAGACGTATATACCTTTCTTTCATTATTCTCGTCCCAATTAATTTGTGATCATTCCTATATTTATTCTCATATACCTACATGTATATATATGACCACTGCTTGATAGTTGGCTGCTTTTCCTGGTAATGTTCTCTTACTGAGTAGAAAATCCCTGCTATTTATCCAACTGATTGTGATCCTTTCCATCAACTTTTGTTAATGGTTGGACATAATAGTCTCAATTGTCACATTATTTTTGAATTCCATCACTGGTTATTCCATCAAGATATATACTTTACACCCAGCACCAGTTGTTAATAGTATCGTAACATTAGGCTATTTATATCAAGATTTGATGAACAATTAAAGAGTTCCAATCGTTTTATTTTACCTTGTAAGTGATATGATACTATGTTATTCATTGATACAATTGCACTGTTACTTTGACAATTTTATATCCCCATTTGGGTCACTTCTCTGTATACACATATGAAGGTCAATATATTTACATCAAGCTTTTTGATAACCAATGAGCGGGATTCAAATCTACTTTCAATACCTTTTTTCTACTCTTTTTATTCTCATATTGTTGCAACTTTCCAACTCAAATATCAACTTTAATTCTATGTTCATAATCTTCTAAACCTTTTTCAGCAATTATCTCCATGTTCCAGCGACTTTTTACAACTAGGGAGCACATTTGTTTGCATAGCGCAGTCATTATTCATTAGTTATGTTACCCCATACTCGTCATCTATTTTTGAACATTAGCGGTGAAGCTAGATTCCATCGCTTCACCAGCCACCCAGGCAGTTGTCCCAACCATCGATCCCCATTGGATGTCCCGCCTGTCAATCTTCAGGGCAGGCCATTGAGTGGACCATATGTCAATCCTTTATCCTATAGGTTGATCCATTAACTGGGGCGGTATTATGAATATTTTTAAATATCCTCCTTCTCTCTTAGCCCGTAAGCACTCCTGACGAGCCATTCTCGGCGAAACGCGCGTCGGGTGCACATCTAAGGCAAGAACTCCCCAATTCCATTTTCCACCTACATGCCCTGAGACCCGCATTCAATTATTTTTATGTCTTTTGACAATCGTTTATCTGGGCAAACTCTAGGTCATATGTGTATTGGGCATTCTCTGAGTTTAATTTTTTCCAAAGGGACCCTTGCCTTTGGTTTTCTCTGCTATTCTACGTGCAGCTTCTTTTGTGATCTGAATACTGCCATCAAGTACCGAATATATACATGTTAGTGTCTATTGATATAATACTTTGAAGTGATCCCTGAAGGTCACTTATTGTATATGTATATTTTGTATAGGGTGTACATTGCAGGCAAGAACTCTCCAAAAATATTTCTCTCTCTAATATGAGCCTTGTGACTTGAACATATGTGTGCATATTTATTTATTTTTATGTCCTTTGACAACTTATATTTGGGTAATCCCATACTCGTGATCCTCGAAGACCACTTATTGTATCAATTGTCGGATTAATTAAATATTTCTCTCTCTAATATGAGCCTTGTGACTTGAACATATGTGTGCATATTTATCTTTATGTCTTTTGACAAACAATATCTGGGTAATTTCTAGGGCACACCTGTATTCAATTCCAACTGATACAATACCTTGAAGTGATCCCTGAAGGTCACTTATTGTATTGTCTATAGGGTGTACATTGTATGCAAGAACTCTCCAAAAATATTTCCTTTTCTAAAATGAGCCTTGTGACTTGAACATATGTGTGCATATTTATTTATTTTCATGTCCTTTGACAACCTATATCTGGGTAATCCCATACTCGTGATCCTCGAAGACCACTTATTGTATCAATTGTCGGATTAATTAAATATTTCTCTCTCTAATATGAGCCTTGTGACTTGAACATATGTGTGCATATTTATCTTTATGTCTTTTGACAAACAATATCTGGGTAATTTCTAGGGCACACCTGTATTCAATTCCAACTGATACAATACCTTGAAGTGATCCCTGAAGGTCACTTATTGTATTGTCTATAGGGTGTACATTGTATGCAAGAACTCTCCAAAAATATTTCCTTTTCTAAAATGAGCCTTGTGACTTGAACATATGTGTGCATATTTATTTATTTTCATGTCCTTTGACAACCTATATCTGGGTAATCCCATACTCGTGATCCTCAAAGACCACTTATTGTATCAATTGTCGGATCAATTATCAAGTATAGCTCATCACTTTTGTTGCCATATACACACATTCTTTATAGCAGAGTTGATTTTATTTTTGTTCTGTGAGCACTGTCTATTTATGTTTATATGTTTGATTTCTTTTTAACCATGTCTAATAAAAGTTAAATATTAAATCTTGGTCTCTGGTTATTGTAGGGCAAGTGAAGAAAGGATTATGGGTTTATAGAGTCTAATATCAGAGAACCACAAAGTCCATACAGGAAAGGGAGGTCCTGTATATAGTGCTTTCCTAAAAATATAAATTTGGAAAATTTTAAATAACAGTTCCTTGATTGAATGCTCTAAAATCAGCCAATGGAAAAAGTTCCTATATAGCAGTCATCCTTTAACAAAAATAAAGATTGTTTAAATATCTTGCATTCTATTATGTATAACAATTGTCTGTCCATTTACATTAATTAAGACCTCTGAAAAGTTAGAGCTTTTAACAGTTTGAGGAGAATTAAATTAGAGTTTGCCGCTAACTTGAAACACCATGGGCTATGTTGAAAAAGGTCAAAGAATATCAAACATCTTTCTTCTTTTGTTCTAATGTGTTTCCTGGAATGTCTAATGAATAGAACATCAAAATGTCAGTGATTCAAGCCTACCTAAACCTTTTGTACACATTTGGTTCAGTTCTAGTTTCCCCTGTGGCCCAGATTGCAAACTTTTAACTAGTATTCTGACTCCGATCGTTGTAATAGCGATTTATCCCTTGCAGAGACCTCTATGCCTGGCCTGTATAAGTAGATGCAATCACTGAGGACAATCCTTATCAGATAGCTGAACTCACCAAAACACTGTTTCTTTCTACGACTTGCTTTATTCCGTACATCAGGTTACAGCAGATCACAGGATACAGCAGATGATGGAATGATAGGTTTTATATGCGGTCAAAAGATGATACTGTCCTAGCTTGCAGATGAATAGACATGTGCTGCTAGATAACTACACCCAGCTCTTACAAGAAAGAAGGGTGGAACTTCACACACACAGGAAGCGCATCATCATAAAGCGAGGGAAAAAAGAGAAAACATGTACAATACAGAAAGACCACTAGGTGGCAGCATAAGGATTATCTATACAATATAAATCCCCATCTAAATGAATATAACTGTAACAGCACAACTAGTCATAAAATACACTTGAATCCAACAGGTAATTCAAATCTCTCGTTCTGCACAATGCGTTGTACAAGGTTTGAAAAAAGATCGAGGTAGACACTGGTTACCTAAAATTAAACTTTAATGGACATGTACATTATACACACAACGTATAAAACCAATGGTTCCAAGTGATTGAACAGGTATCCGTAGGTCCACGCCGCGGAAACTTTGCTTTGAAATTGCACCGAAGAGAGGCGTTCTGGATATATGAATTAAGTACATTATATCCTGGAGGGTTAAATGAAGGTTTTACCTTCACCCCATTTATCACTAATGATTAATTTACTGACCATTGACTTTTGCTTCGTCTACCCCTTTGTCACTCCTCTCTTTACCCATTTTCCTTTTTTGCATAAGATGTGACTTATTTTAGACCCATAATTGATCTTGTAGGGTTTTACTATTTCCCTTGTCCTGCTCTTCTCCTCCCTTTTACCCCCTTCCCTTTACTGTTTATCTCCCGGGTTAATCCATCCCTTATAAGCTTAATACTCATACTCAACCCAAAGTTACCTGAATAAGATTCAGAGCCCCATTTTTCATTATGAGCCACCTTTCCACGTGATTTCTACTAGTTAGACCATGTAGCTTTTTCGCACAGGGCCATGTGGGTTTGGATTTTGTTTTCCCTTAATAAAAACCTTCATTTAAAAACTGCATGTTGTGTTTACTTGTGTTATCTTTGACTAAAATTTAAATTTGTTTAATGATCTGAAACATTAAAGTGTGACAAACTTGCAAAAAATTTTAAAAAAATAAGGAAGGGGGCCAACACTTTGTCACACAACACATTAAGAGTCCCATGGGTTTTAGATGTCGTAAGAAGTGAGAGTCAAATATTTACGACATCCAAACCCCCACCCATGTGACCCTTAATGTCTTAATATTTAATTCTAGGAACTGATCAGTAAGCTTCCAGACCTGAGGAAGAGAGGAATCCTCTAGAAAGCTTGTCTTTTAAATGTAATGTTAGTCCAAAAAAAAAGGTTTCACGTACTGCTATACTCGTGATTTTGGCATCTGGACAACAAGGCCTATCGAAATATATACAGTTGTGTTCAAAATTATTCAACCCCCACTGAAATTGAGTGTTTTGGCCAGTTTGACATTGATTTTGATCAGTCATCTTGCTTACAATTAAATCAAAGAAACGTGTAGGTCAGACAAATATAACATAACATTTATAATGAAATAACCACAAATGTCTTTTCTGTGCTCACATCATTATCAGTTTTATTCAACCTCCAAGTGACATTCAATCTTAGTACTTAGTACAACATCCTTTTACAGTTATAACAGCTTTTAAACGTGAAGCATAGCTTGACACAAGTGTCTTGCAGCGATCTACGGGTATCTTCGCTCATTCGTCATGGGAAAAAGCCTCCAGTTCAGTCACATTCTTAGGCTTGCGCACTGTAACTGCTTTCTTTAAGTCCCACCAGAGGTTCTCAATCGGATTTAAGTCAGGTGACTGCGATGACCACTCCAAAATGTTCCAGCCTTTAATCTGCAACCATGCTCTAGTGGACTTGGAGGTATGCTTGGGATCATTGTCCTGTTGAAAGGTCCAACGTCTCCCAAGCCTCAGGTTTGTGACGGACTGCATCACATTGTCATCCAATATTTCCTGGTACTGAAGAGAATTCATGGTACCTTGCACACGCTGAAGCTTCCCTGTACCTGCAGAAGCAAAACAGCCCCAAAGCATGATTGACTCCCCGCCATGCTTCACAGTAGGCAAGGTGTTCTTTTCTTCATAGGCTTTGTTCTTCCTCCTCCAAACATAGCGTTGATCCGTGGGCCCAAACAGTTCTAATTTTGTTTCATCAGTCCATAGAACACTATCCCAAAACTTCTGTGGTTTGTCCACATGACTTTTGGCATACTGCAGTCGACTCTTCTTATTCTTTGGAGACAGCAAGGGGGTGCGCCTGGGAGTTCTGGCATGGAGGCCTTCATTACGCAGTGTGCGCCGTATTGTCTGAGCTGAAACTTCAGTACCCACATCTGAGAAATCTTTTCTCAGTTCCTCAGCAGTCACACGGGGACTTTTCTCCACTCTACGCTTCAGGTAGCGCACAGCAGTCGAAGTCTGCATCTTCTTTCTGCCACGACCAGGTAGCGTTTCAACAGTGCCCTTTGCCTTGAATTTGCGAATGATGCTTCCTATGGTCTCGCTTGGTATGTTTAACATCTTTGCAATCTTCTTATAGCCATTGCCCTTCCTGTGAAGAGTAATCACCTCTTCTCTTGTCTTCCTGGACCATTCTCTTGACTTCACCATGTTTGTAACCACACCAGTAAATGTCTAGAAGGAGCTGAGTATCACAGTCATTTTAAAGCTGCCTAATTGGTGCTTATTATGCTTTATTGCTGCTCTGTGACATCCACAGGTGTTTTCAATACCTGATTGAAAACACTTGAATGAACCTCTGTTCTTCAGAGTGGTAGTCTTTAAGGGGTTGAATAATTGTGTCAATGAAGAATTCACAAAAGAAACATTTACTACTGTATTACAAAACCAATTGATGTCATTTTAGTTGCATATGGTTCTTTAAAAAGTCCTTGTAGGATTTCATTCTGAATACAATTACAAATGTACACTAAATTCCCTAAAACCCTTTACAGCATTGGGGGTTGAATAATTTTGAACACAACTGTGTATATATATATATATATATTTGATTCCCTTTTAAATTAGACCAATATGTGTTGGGTATGACCGGCATACTTTAAGTTCAATAAATACAGTTATCGTATAAAGTGGGTTTCATCTTTCTAGCACAAAGACTACAACTAAGCATTAACATAAATGTACTTTGAAGTAAACTTACTGTCATGTGACTAGTCCAGGGGTCAGAAACCTTGGCTCCGTGATGTTTTGGGAACTACATTTCCCTTGTGGCTCAGTCAGCCTAATGGGTGACTGAGCATCTTGGGAGATGTAGTTCCCAAAACATCAGGTAGCCAAGGTTGCTGACCCCAGGACTAGTTGCATGTCTTCAGTCTTCACCTGTTCCATAGTGTCCTTGTGTGTGTCCTCCTAATTGGCCATTCCAGCATGTGGTGGCCATCTTTACTCAATGTGGAAACCCAGACTGTTCCCCTGAGAAGACACACCAGAATGATGCCAATACCCAAGCTACTGTCAGTTTGGCACTAAGCAAATAAAGGATCAATACATGCGTCATTCTAGCAAGCGTGCTTTATAATTGTCATTTGCTGCTGCCCCTGTACATCTCTGAAGTGTTGTCTGAGGGAGAACAGATATTTGTGAGATTGAGATTTGTGTTTTATTATTACTATTATTGTTTTAAATATTTTTGGAGTGCTATACTACTTTTTGTTTGTAAGCCCACATCAATCCAGCAGCTATTCTGCAAATGTCTTCCTTTTCTAATGAGATGAAGGTACAAAAGATGTATTTTAACGTGGAAGTCATTCAGGGGTGTATGTGAAGACAATGTTTTGTTTTTCTTAAAAACATAAATTTATCAAACCCATACAGACTCAAAATATTTAATTCATGCTGTTGGGGAAATTATTAAACCCACAGTGACCAGGCTGTTTTACCATTGTCTGTCCAAAAGCTGTTTATACATTTCTGCGCTGTTTGTGCTAAGGTCTACTTTTCCTCTTACTCGTTTATGGAACCAACACCTACTATATACAGGTTTTCTCGCCAATACATGGACTTTCTAAAGATACCATTATTTTCTTCATATCATTTAATTTACTATACAAAAAATATGAAATATTATGAAAAATGGGGGGGGGCACCTTTTTGAAACTTTGTCCCCCAAAATCTAAAAAGACCTCCAGCTAGTTTCTAAATTCTGTTTGGTTTAAAAATACCCAAATTTACATGTTTTTGCTTTTTAACCCTATGACTGCTGAGCCATTTCCCCCCCGTGTGCTGAGCTCATTTTGACCGTTTTGTGCTCATCACGTTTGAATGAGATTTGAAGTCCTGCTTTATTATACTACCCAGACAACAAAAGGTTAAAAAATTACGTTTTTATTTATATATATTTTTTCATATTTTTTTTAAATTTTATTTTACACCACACATGGTCATGTTAGGTATGGAAAGGCCAGGCTCTGTCCTTTCCAATGATACCAAACCTTATCCTCTAGCTGCCACCAATCAGGAGAAGGATTGTGGACCTGCACTTCAGGGATTAAAGACAGGCATCACTGGAAAGGTCACACGGTGTCCTTTCCAGCAATGCCTTCAACCTGAGTCTCCTCCTGATCGGGAGGGAGAGAGGTCCAAAAAAAATGCACTGGGCGATGACATCAGTACGAGGGCTGGGGCCATAAAAGCAGTTGGCTGACTTAAACGAAGTCAGACCACAGATGGACCTTGGCCAGAGAGGCGAGTGTCGAGAGGGAGAGCCCCCTAAAACCTTGACGTACCAGGCACGTCCTTGGTTATTAAGTGATTGTATTGGTCCTTACGGGGTTAAACAAATAATTTGCAGTGGAATTATCTTGGAATACTTTGTGATTACTCTGTCTTAACAAATTGTATACATTTTGATGGCAACATAATTTAACAAAATTTACTGGTACATGTGAAGATGAACACACAAAGCTCTATAATTACATAGGTATATTTTACACCTATTCACGGATTTACAGTATGCGATAAAATCATTAGATTTCGATATTATACAATCACTTTATATTTTCTACATTTGGTATTGTATACATTTGCGTTTTTATAATATGCTCAGAATGTCAAGTCCTAACCTACTAGCCAGGCTGAAAGGTTACTCGCCTATTTTCTAATTTCCTGCTTTTCCCAGTCATCCTTCCAAAATAGTAATAATTTGTCTAGTATTTTCTGTAATCATGTTGTATTTTAAGTTATGACAAATAAAAAAACATGTTATATTTTACAAAATACACAGGTGTTTGGTGTTTAATTATTTATTTTTGTGTTTACTTATTAGTTGACAACCCCATACCCCAGATGTTATGCTTTTGTCTTTTTCACCAGAGTTTTGTGTTTAACTGGTTTCTTTTTGCTTATGATGTTCCTTTTAGCATCCCACATCGAGTTTTCTATCTTTTCAGTATGTTATTCCACCCTTAAATTATTGTTGTATTTTATTTAGTTCTGTCTTGGCATTTTATTCTTCTACCATCATCCTCTTATCTGCATCCATGGCTGACTTTGGAGACAGACTGAAGTTGCATGGGACAGAGTCCATGAGCTGATTGAACTTTTTTTGTGTGTAGTACGGGATGAACTACAACACTTTCTTTCTAGCCTTATTACACATTGGTTTTCAAGAATTGTTACAGGATGAGCATGTCTTATATTCACTTTGGTGTGTGTATCAACATCTCCTACAATAACCATTGCAGTGCACCTGGTCTTGCTTCAATTTCCGATCTGAACGTTGCTTGGCTTTAACACCAATCTAAAATAAGTTTATCTTGGCAGTTCTACCAGGCTCTGCCCTTGTCATGTCCCTGTTCCCAGGGTATCCCCTTCATTTACAAAAGGTGAAAACAATAGTTTTTTGTTTATTTTTTCCTTCTTCTTGATTTATTTATCCACAAATGTTGCTTGTGTCAGCACCGGATTCCTCTCTGTGCCAAATTGCTGAAGCTTAAAACTGAAGCTGTAAATTGTTATTTTATAAGATGGAACAACTGACCTCCATGAAATTAAATGGGATGTCAGCATTTTGCACAGACATCTTTAGAGTAAATTTTGAGACGTGTATAGTGGTTCTATATCATAGGAATAGCTATATAGAAAGATCTGGTTTATATCAAAGCTGCTATGTGGGTAAACATTTGATTTTAAAATCCAGCTGTTTACACACAGCAAGAAATGTCACATTTCAAACTTTTCTCTTATTAGAATTGTAGAATACTTGTTAAAAATTGTTCCAGAGGGGACAGAAGATGCAGGAACATCCCTTAGAAAGCACAGAGAGCACCAGCGTACCATTCATTTTAGTTTGGTGACACTTTAAGAAGAAGAAAAAAAATAGCTAAGGCACAACAGACAATGATTGTGATGGTAAGAAAAATAGAAGAAATATAAAAGGAACCATTATGGAAGCATGAAATGTTTAAGGTTGTATTACAGGTGTTCTTAATGGCATACATGTAGGTTTTATTTTTCTCCTGCTGAAACTAGAAGTAGCATAACAAGTTTGATTAACTCTTATTTACTGTTTTTTTTATACTGTAATAATGCCTCTATCTGTAGTTAGAAGATGCTATGTACATGTACAGGAAGTCAAAGAATTGCAAGAATTATTGCAGCCACAAACCAAAGTCTCAATGGCAGACATCAAATAAATAGCAGTGTTTCTCCTCCTGGTTGAGATACTTTTATATCCTCAACAATACCTATCCCTGTCTCCCCCGAGAGTTTCCTTTATAGCTTTCTGTGATAAAGCATGAGGTAAGGCTTGAGTCCAGTAGGGTTATGTAGTATCTTTGCAGTTAGAAGATTGTTCTAGAGTGTTGTGGTGTAATCCCCTCCAGGATATACAAAGTCAGGCCTTTTTTTCTGCCGCAGTACCGACACAGCACCTTACCAGCCACAGCCCAAATAAGTAGAGGAGACAGAGCGTGAATATCCTTGCTCCTCTTCCACTGACATGTAGGGAATAAGAAGCACTCGGCTTCTGGATGTGAGGGGACAGATACCCTTCCTCCTTTCCCAGTACTTCACATGGGAGAACTGATTCAGTAAAATCCCCACTCAGTTTCTTGGTTATTGCCCTGGTTCTGGAAGATATACACATGCTCCAGCCTCTTACCACCTGCTCTCGAAAGCGTCAGTGATTCATAACCTGCCAGCCGAGACTGAGCAGCAGGAGGTCCGCAGTGTGACCATAATTAAGTGGGCACAAGAAGTGAGTGAATTGGAGCCAAGGAGGAATATCTCTGCAAAGTGGTTACAGAGGGACAGACAAAGAAAGGTGGAGGTACAGGGGGGTGCATAAAGAGCGTTGGTGGTGCAGGGCATTAGTGCGCGTTTAATTGCTGTGGAGCTCTGTGATATGTTCATGACTCTATTCATTGGCTACAAGATAGCATGCATCTGCTATTCATTGGCTGCATGCGAGCGCACGCCATCTTTTCATTGGCTGACCACCACCTGGCACTTTATAGTGCTTCATGGTGAGTACCCCCACCCTTTTTCTTAGAAAAAAAAGCACTGTACAAAGTAGAAAAGTTTCCTCTTTCAGTTCTATGAGGAAACCCAAAATATTTGCCAATAAATCAATGTCTATTTTTTTCTAAGAAATATGTAATTTCAAGCAGTAAGTTCCATTTTACCCACAGTTGGTCTCTGATTAATTTTATTTCCAGGATTTGCATAAGTTTATAATCCTGTCCTTGGAAAGCTTAAAGAAAACTGATTTTCATGAGTAAGTTGTATTTAGTTACTACACAGTACTGCCCTATAAAGCTTCTTTATTTCTGTTTTTAATTCTCATTGGTTAGTCACATTATTCTTCTGTCATCTTTTCAGTTGCTTTCATCTGCAAGTTCCAACTTTATTTGATCAAAGGGACTATTGAGATCAGCACATGACCTCTCTGACAGGCAGAGTAACAATCACGATCAAATAAAATAAGTACAATGCTTGAACTGGCACTTGACAATGATTTCAGACTTCAATTGTTTGAGAGAGTCGTTCTGGATTAAATATATCTTCTGACAATAGTATATTGTTTCTCTATACCCTGTATTATATTATTGATGTATGTTTATTTTATTTTTAGAATATTATGTATTTGCACATACAATTTATAGGAGCGCTACATTACAAACTACAATAAACAGTAACCATTATATATAACCAATAGTAGCATTATAACCTATTTTTTCCCTGATGACATAAGACACTTCAAACAAACACACTTCGACTTGCATGAAGGGCTGCAGGGTGGTTTCGGGCACAGTGATGTAGACACATATTTCTGCCCCCTCTCTCAATAAACTGATTTATGCATGTCTGTGGTTAATGAAAGTCACATATCTGTGTGTATGCACTGCATAGGAATAACAATGGTTGAGTACACTCTCAATGGCAGTGTGAAATTGGAGCGAATGGGAGGTTATCTATGTGTCATAGCAGTGTGTGAGGTTTTTGTGAGTGGAGTGTGTGAAAGCTGCCAGTGAGGGTTCTGAGTGTGAGCTGCTTGTGTGTGTCCCACAAATTCCAGAGTATTTTAATTTCTTGCGCTATTACATTACCCATAGTTCTCTGATCCTAATGATCTCTTTTGCATCGTAATATTGTTTAATGGTGTTACAAAAATACAATACACTATATAGACTAAAGTGACCCTCAATGTACTGTGACCACTTAACATTATTTAAGTGGCAACAATGCACTGTGTGCCCATGTCCTCTCCCCACTCGGGGAGGGGGTCATGGAGAGCTGATTCATCCCTCTGAGTGCAGGAAATTAGTTCTGCCCAGAACCTGAGCACTGTGCTCAAGTTTTTGAGGCATCGGGATCTAGGTCAAAGCAGTGACTTTCAATACACCCCAGCATTGAGAGCCATTGGTTTGCCCAGATTCTGGCCCGTGTATCCAGCCTTGCCCACGTGATCACGTGACATGCTACAGCTTACACATGCTGACCAAAGCAGGATTTATGGTCATTTTAAATCTGAACTAATGGGAGGAAGCAGGTGAAGGGTCATGTTATCCAGGGGCGTCGCTACGTGGGGGCGGGGGGTGTGGCCCGCACCAGGTGACACCCGCCCTTAGGATGACACCGTCACCCTAAGGGCAGGTGTCTCACCCTGCGCCGCGTGTTAGCTCCCTGCGAGCGTCCGAAGCTACGCAGCTTCGGCGCTCGCCTGGGGGAAACACGTCACCAGCCGAGTTCTCGCGAGATCGTGGCTGGTCACGTGGCTCCCCCAGGCGAGCGCCCAAGCTCCATGCCGGACGCTCATAGGGAGCAGAACACGCGGCGCCGGAGGTGAGCTGCAGGCAATATCCATGAGCTGGGGGCAGTATCCATGTGCTGGGGCAGTATCCATGAGCTGGGGGCAAACATCCATGAGCTGGGGCAGTATCCATGAGCTGGGGCAAATATCCATGAGCTGGGGCAAATATCCATGAGCTGGGGCAGTATCCATGAGCTGGGGCAGTATCCATGAACTGGGGCAGTATCCATGAACTGGGGCAGTATCCATGAGCTGGGGTCGTATCCATGAACTGGGGCAGTATCCATGAGCTGGGGTCGTATCCATGAGCTGGGGCATTATCCATGAGCTGGGGCATTATCCATGAGCTGGGGCACTATCCATGTGCTGGGGCAGTATCCATGAGCTGGGGCATTATCCATGAGCTGGGCAAATCCATGAGCTGGGGCAGTATATCCATGAGCTGGGGCAGTATATCCATGAGCTGGGGCAGTATAGCCATGAGCCGGGGCAGTATATCCATGAGCTGGGGCATTATCCATGAGCTGGGGCATTATCCATGAGCTGGGGCATTATCCATGAGCTGGGGCACTATCCATGAGCTGGGGCACTCTCCATGTGCTGGGGCAGTATATCCATGAGCTGGGGCAGTATATCCATGAGCTGGGGCAGTATAGCCATGAGCTGGGGCAGTATAGCCATGAGCTGGGGCAGTATATCCATGAGCCGGGGCATTATCCATGAGCTGGGGCATTATCCATGAGCTGGGGCATTATCCATGAGCTGGGGCAAAATCCATGAGAGGAGCTGGGGCAAAATCCATGAGAGGAGCTGGGGCATATCCATGAGAGGAGCTGGGGCAGTATATCCATGAGAGGAGCTGGGGCAGTATATCCATGAGAGGAGCTGGGGCAGTATATCCATGAGAGGAGCTGGGGCAGTATATCCATGAGAGGAGCTGGGGCAGTATATCCATGAGAGGAGCTGGGGCAGTATATCCATGAGAGGCTGCTGGGGCAGTATATCCATGAGAGCTGCTGGGGCATATCCATGAGAGCTGCTGGGGCATATCCATGAGAGCTGCTGGGGCATATCCATGAGAGCTGCTGGGGCATATCCATGAGAGCTCCTGGGGCATATCCATGTGAGCTGGGGCAATATCCATGTGTGCTGGGGGCAGTATCCATGTGTACTTGGGACAGTATCCATGTGTACTTGGGGCATATCCACGAGAGCTGGGGCAATATCCATGTGTGAGCTGGTCTGGGGCAATATATCCATATGTGAGCTGAGGCGCAATATATCCATATGTGAGCTGGGGCAATGTATATCCACGGGTGAGCTGCTGGGGGCAATATATAATTGTGAACTGGGACAATATATCCATATGTGAGCTGGGGGCAATATATATCCATGGGTGAGTTGCTGGGGGCAATATATATCCATGGGTGCTTTCACTGCCTTCGAAAAGGTACCGTACTTGCTGGCAGTTGGCAAAAATTTGTGTGAGCATATGAGAGAGCTCCACAGAAATAAACCTCACAGTAATGTGCGCTGTGTGTATGAGCATTCAGTGTTATATGGGAGTACTGATTTAGGAGTAAGAGTAGTTAAAAAAATCTGTAAAACTCGGGGGGGTGACACCATAAGTTACCGCACCGGGTGACACCAACCCTAGTGACGCCACTGATGTTATCCCCTACTCCCATTACAACTCCCATTACAACAAATATAATGATATATATATATCACACCTGAATAGAGGTATATGTAAAGAATAACCATAAAAACTTATTGCATATTTGTAAATGGATAGTCATGCATGACGACCACTGGATGGATAGATCAATTTACTGTTGTGTATGCCATAAAGGATATTGTACACAATGATAGTTTATGGAGATGTAATCTAGATCAAATCGAAACTGACTGGTTATTTTTTTTTAAAAAGAGATATTGATGGTACATTGTCTCCTAAACTATAGGAACATAGTGGCAATCATATTTAATTTGTTAATTAAATAGCATAAATATGTATATTGGAAAAAATAAATAATAATGTAAATGGGAACCAAACTTATAATGGAAGCCAGAGATCGAATATATTAAACTAATCGTATAAACATTACACATATTGTGTGTCAAAAGAAATTCATTACCATCTTGAAAGAAGAGAGACCGGCAAACATGGACTAGATAGAATATACATTACCAACTCAAATAAATGGGGTATAATTGAATCCCTCATTAAGACCATGAGGGTACAGTGTTTGGAGGGTATAAATCCAAAATGATTCTCGGTGACACAAGAGTTTATCAAAATTCCCCTTTCTAGGACCAAGGCGGATTTGTTCAATGGCTTTAAAAGTAAGGCATGATGGATTCGAATCATGTTTTGTTCTTACATGTTTGGAGACTGATGTTTCTAACAAATTGTATACAGAATTGATATGTTGTAAGATTCTACGTCGAAACACTTGGATCGTCTTACCAACATATTGTTGGCCACATTGGCAGGTGATCAGATACACTAGGATTTTACTTGAACAATTCATGAAGTCTCTGATCTTATACTTTCTCCCGGTTACATTACTCTGAAAGGTATTGGATTTTCTTACAAAGCTGCATGCTTTGCAATGCGAGCACTTATACGTGCCCCTTGGTTGCTGAAGCCAGGAACGTGGCGTTTTTTCCGTCTGTAAAAAGCTGTCAACTGATCACGCAGATTTTTTGCTCGTCTGGCAGTAAACATGGGTTTAGCAGGAAGAATCGTATTCAACGGTTTCTCCATCCGGAGAATAGGCCAGAACTTTTCACAGATGGATTTGACCTGGTGCCAGCCATTATCATAGCTGGCTATGAATCTGATTTCTTTTTTGGTCTCTTTCCTGTTTTTAGGAGATAATAATTCACTTCTTGGAGTAAGTAGTGCTCTTTGATATGTCCGTTTAAGACATTTTTTAGGATAGCCTTTGGCCAGGAACATCTCCCTAAGATGGTCTGCTTCCCTTTGGAAGTCAGTGTCATTGGAGCAATTTCTCCTAGCCCGACGGTACTGGCCAATGGAAATGCCTCTCTTCAAACTTGTTGGGTGATATGAGGACCATTCCAGAAAATTATTCGTGGCTGTGGGTTTTCTATGGAGTTTGGTGGTGATGTGAATATCATCAATCATAATCAATAGATCTAAAAACTCAATTTTTATTCCACCTATAACAAAAGTCAGCTGAAGGCCAATGTCGTTTAGATTTAAATCAGAAAAGAATTCATTCAAGTCTTCTACAGATCCATGCCAAAATATTAGGATGTCATCGATGTATCTCATCCATTTTATGATATGAGCTGTAAATTTTGATCTTTCATGAATAAACACATGCAGTTTCTCCCACCAAGCTAAATAAAGATTGGTGGAACTCAGAGCACAGAATGTCCCCATAGCAGTGCCCCGGATTTGTAAATAATATTTGCCATTAAAGACAAAATAATTGTGATGTAGCAGGAAATCCAACAGTAATAATACAAATTCAACCTCCAAGGGTGAGTATTTTTCTTTCAGAAAGAATTGTATAATAATAGGATATTATTGTAGAGCGAGACCACATAAAAACTAGCTAATATGGTACCTGGAGGAATTGGTATATCCGAGAGTTTTGATAATACATGCTGTGTATCTCTTACATATGAAGGTGTTGCTTCAACCAATGGATGCAAGCAACAGTCAACAAATTCACTAATTCGCTCAGTAAGAGAGTCATTACCCGAGATGGTGGGGCAACCAGGGGGAGACGTTTTTGACTTATGTATCTTGGGTAAGCAATATAATGTAGGAATTGTAGGTGATGTGGGGAGTAGAAATTTTAAATTGTCCTCAGATAAAAGACCTGATGTCAAACCAATCTGTAGGATAGTATTCAGTTCTCTAGGGAATGGAATAGTATTAGTAGGGTCTTTTTCTAGAACCCTATAACCTGCTTGATCCTCTAAATGGGTCATACACATGGTGATATAATTTTCTGTATCCATATGTACAAGATTACCTCCCTTATCAGATTGTTTGATGACAACATTCTGGATACTACATAAATCTTTCAATGCTTTCTGTTCAGATGTCGATAAATTGGAGTCCCATTCAAGGTCCCTCTTCTTAATAGATTCAATTTCATTGGTGACCAGTTTGACAAACACGTCAATATTCGAGTGTTCTGAAAAAGGGGGGGTGAGTTTAGTTTTAGATTTAAATTTCTTTTCTATGTTTAAAGCATCTGTAGGACATTGATCCAGAAGCAAATCATATCACCTGTGCTGTGCTTCAGATATCTGGCAAACCTGGTCTGGTAGGGGTCCTTGAGGACTGAGGTTGGGAACTACTGCTATACAAGAAGCTAAGGTGTTTGTTTGTTTTATGCTCCTGTCAGACAAGTGCAGCATTCACGTCCGTGATAGCGCACAAAAGTACGTCCGTGATAGCATGAAATAAAGGCCAATGGAGTCCCACACACAAAGTACGTCCGCACTGAACTGCGGACGCACAACGGCCGCTGCAAACGGACGCAAGTTAGGCAAGAACATAAAACCCCTAGAACGGCCGCACAAAGTGCGCTGCGTCCGCAACGTCCGTATGAGTGATGGAACGTGGTCAGACGGACTGCATTTATACAAAAAGAAAAAAGAATTCACCAGGTGCTTAGTTGCACCTAGCTTCGCTTCCACCCCAGTGGACACTTCCCAATATCTACAGTACAAATATCGTGAAAGGGATGGTGGGTGTGGGTTTAGCGCTTCATAGAAGTCCCCAGAGGAAAGGCACAAGATTGGAAGTGTCCCTTATAGAAAAAGTGGCCCCACTTTGGCAGGTGGCTTTAAGCAGAATACCAGGTGAAGTCTTCTTACACGTAGGACCTAAAAAAAAACACAGAAAAGCGCATATGGTGCAATATTGTCTGATGAGGGAAAGCTTAGTAATATACGTAATTGCTCATACTCACACAGAGTGAGAGCTGCCAGCCCTCAAATGGAGACGTATCCGGTATTATTGGGTTACCTGCTTACCCCAAAAACGGTTCTCCTGGATACCTTTACAATATAGTCACCAGATAAATAAGTGTAGATTTTCACCAGTGGAAAAAAAAAATGAAAAAAGAAAAAAAAAATTAAATGACAGTTAAGACAAAATTAATTTAAAGAATTAACAGCACTAATAAGGGACACTTCCAATCTTGTGCCTTTCCTCTGGGGACTTCTATGAAGCGCTATACCCACACCCACCATCCCTTTCAGGACTGCATTTATACGTCCAGCATTTTTGACGGACAAAATGGTTTTGCATTTTAATTTATTTTCCCTGCTACATCCGTTAAAAAATACATCAGTCACAAAAACGGACTGTGTGGCCACTACTGCGTCTTTCGTACTAATGTATGTCCGTACTGCACGGACGTACAGTCCGTAGAAATCACGTCCGTCTGACCCTAGCCTATATCTGTTATGTTTATTTTAAGCAGTGTAATGATACATATTACAAATACAATATATGCAGATATGTACTGTTTTAAATAAAGCACCACACCTTTACATACCATGACCTTTTGGATGTGAAACTTAATTGCATTTAAACATTATGTAGACAAATGGAATCTTCATTTAATGGATAACATTAACATCCACAAGTTATTCTAATAATTCAGCAATTTATCACTAGGATTTGATCGAGATGCCCTTTGTCCTTTTATAGGCCATCCAATTACATAGTAAATGATAACTATTTTCATAGCATATGTATTTGAATAGAAAGGTAGGTTTTACTTCACACATTTTATTCTGCTATTATAGGCTGAAAAAGTACATATTTGAAGTGTAGTGAGAAGAGATAGAATGTTCAGTGACTTCTGCCACCAGTACTTCTTTGTGATGTGCGTGTGGATCAGTTCAGAAATTAAACCTTCTGGGGCAAGCAATTTTATTTTCTAGAGAGCTTGAGTATCACTAAAACTTTTCTTGACGAAAAGGACGTATTCTAAATTTTAAGCCATCACATTCTGAGTAATTTGGTAGGAAATATGAATACGATCCAATTTGAGAGTATTGTATGATTAAAGTGAAACTGTCATGGTTCGCACAACCTTGCATAATTTAATAAGTTGAATTCTAACAAAAAGCATTTAAAATATATTAAACACATGATTGATGGTTTGCAGCTTGTGACACGAAACCGTCTCCTTTACTAATAGATAATCTGACCAGCAAGTGTACATATGCTTCAAAATCCCTGAGATATTAAGAAACTCTTCCCAACTATCGTTTACATCTCTCTGCACAGAGCTCTATGCCAACGGAAGCGTAAAAAGTGGAAGCACTGCTGATTGGCTGCTGACCTGCTAAGGATTCAGTTCATCATTTAGGTAACCGTTAATTACGAATTTAATGGAATATTCTATATTCCATTAATAAAAACTGCTATTGCTTTTTTTGGCTTTGCTTTGTATACAGACAAAAAATAATCGGAGCTTCAGGACTGACTGTATTTTGGTATAAAGGAAACCCCAAATTTTTCTAATTTAGTGATGTTTCAAAAGTACAATCTTTACTTTCCGTACATTCCTGTCACATCATATAATTTTCTTAGGTTACATTTAGTGCAGGATTATTTTGCACACCAATGAATATTCATTTTTGTGCCGTACCCCCTTCTCGAGCTATGCTCAACGTCAAAAGGGGTGTATCTGCGTGTGTGATAACTATATTCTTGTGCCAGACGATCTGCATGTGCTGCGGGTATGCCTAGTTTATTGCGTGGCATTGGAGTGAATGTGGCAGTGTAGACTGTGACTCTAGTTAAGTTAGCACCAACTTTGGAATATTGTCGTATAGAGGACCCTATTGCCTCCTTAGCGCTAGCACTAGGTTAAAATAGGTTATAGCCCAGATCAGATCCCTATCGCTAACGGTTTAAAAAATCCATTACCTAATCAGTAATGGCGGGTTTTAGCAGGAGCTTACGGTACTTTGCGCTCCCTATTCTTAACATGGGGAGTGCAAAGAGTAATTAGCGTTAGGATCACAAAGTCCTAACTAAAATGTTATCCACAGCACTAAGCTGCTGCTAACTGATTCCGCTTTTGGCCGTCGGGAGCAGAGTGAGACTGGGGACACTGCACGGCCCTGCACAATCTCGCAAGATCGTGCAGGTCACATGGCCCAGAAGCACAACCCTCCCTGTAGCCCTATGGATTCCAGGAGGGAATACTCACAGCGACACGGCCGCAAGTATCCTGAGGAGCAGCGCTCGTCACGGGGCCAGCTGCGGAATTCAGCACCTGCTTCGAAATCTAGTAAAAACGGGTCCGCTAAGGGGAAATTTGCTCAAGGCACATGATAGTGCTCAGAGTTGGTAACTTTACAACAGCTCTGGTTAAATTTACACAAAAGTTGGATTAGGACCCCAGATAACCAAAGTGTGAATGGTGCTTCGTTAATGCCACATGCCATGTTAATATTTCATTAGCAATTACTTGATGGTATGTAGATCACTGTTTCCCAAACCTGTCCTCGGGACCCTCAACCAGGCCAGATTTTACAGATCACCTTGGGGAAAAGCAGACTGAATCCTGCAATCACTGAGCAGCAAATCATATCACCTGTGCGGTGCTTCAGATATCTGGCGAGGCGGAGGGTCGCGAGGACAGGTTTGGGAAACAATTAAGTAGATATTTAAAATAAAGACAATATAATGCACACAACTGCTATAAACATTGGTGAAGACTAAGAATTGTATGAAATGAGTTGCAATTTAACATGTTCAAATGTACCAGAATAGATTTAAAACGTGGAGATATACAGTAGGGACCTTTGGATTTTTCTTCTACTTCACAAGGCAAATGCTATTAGTAAAAATAGTCTTCTTTTGTTATATCCTACTTTTTTCCACATTAGTGGGTGCCTTCTGATCTATAACTTCATCTATTGCTATGTACTGTAAGAGGCTTACAGATTCCAACAGCAGCAATTTTATAGACCATATAGCTGGAAGTCAGTGTAACACCACCATTGCTGAAGATTTGTTACTTGTAGTTAATGTGTCATTGAGGTTTTTTTGGCACACAAAACATTCCTGTAGCACAGGTGGCAATGACATGATTTATTATGATCTATTTCACCACAAGCAAATAAGCAATGCTGTTTGTATTAACCGCAATGCTGGTATTTATTTGTATAAAGTGCCAGGGTTAGCCTTGCCATAAACACATGCAGTATGAGTGTTTAGGGAATGGCCTAGTTAGGAACACACATTACATCTCTCAAATTCATGGCCCAAAGTGTGTCTTTTATTTAATGATGTGAGAAGTTGTACCCCTTGGAAGCACAGGAGTTTTAAGGGAAAACAAATTCAGAGACATAAGAGACATTATTCCCTATGGAAAGAAAGGCGTCTTGGTAAACTATGCAAAGTGTTGTTTCATAAACTGGAAACATGGAAGCCTTTATTTATTACTATCTCCTCTGCACTTGTACTGCATACTACAAGCCTTTTCGAAAAGCAACACTTTGGAGACGGTATTAATCCTGTAAAAATGTGTATGTAAAATGTGTACAACAATCTGCTGTACAAACTGTGCCTCAACAGCGTTTGTGGCTCAGCTTAGAATAAGATGTGGGTCATTAACATTGAATACGATAGGCCATTAACCATTCACACCCAAGTTATTTTTAAAAAAAACATTGTCAGAAACAAGTATTTTTTTGTAAAATCATTTTTAGTTAATTATACAGTAAATTTTTTTTGTACTTTTACCCGTTGTATTTCTTACTGTAGATAACCTATTTTGGCCATTAGATGGCGCCATGTACTGCCAAATTGAGTTACAGTCGTTTGAGCTGCCAGCCTATTTTTTATTTATTTTTTCTCCTGCATCGGCTGCTGAATGTCCGATATCAGAGCATTCAGTTAGCTGATTTTACAGTTTTAGCTCTGTGGGCAAACTTTGGGGGCACCTTCTGCAGCCCAAAAAGCAAATAAAATTAGTTTGCTGAAAAATAATTTTGGCCACTTAGTAAATGCTAAGGATATGCACTTTGGAAAAGACCTAAGGGTCGAAACGCGTCAGTGTCTTTTAATAAATGCCGTGTACTTTTTTGGATTGTGGAATATTATTGCTTCACCTCACGAGGACGTACTTGCCAGCCGTTTCCCACCCGGAGGTGCCGATCGATGGTGGTGAGGCTATCGCGATCCTATTCATATACGTTATGCGATTGTAGCTTAGAGCCAGCTTTGTTGAGCTCCCTACCAAGTGAGTTTGTAGATACTCATTCTAGTGTGGACGACACTTGTGATCAGACATACTGCGTAATGTATGTTTTTACTTTTAATCCCTAGGACATTAAAGATTGTACGGTTGAAGTACAAGCGCGAAGACCTCATTTACACTTCCATGAAAAATAATTTTGTTTGTTTTTGGGCTCTTGTAGTTTGCAGTAAACAATTGTCTAATTGAAATAGAAATTAAACTTCAACATTAATATACATAGGAACCCAAATGACACTCCCCATGCCTATAGTATGCAAGGGGCTCGCTGTGTGACGGTTTCGGCCAGCTGTTTGATGGGTTTGGGCTGTGAGTAGGCAGGAATTGGGTTTCACCGCAGCCCCTAGCCCACTGGGCATTTGCCTGGTGTATCTGATGGCTTGTCTGGACCTGGTGACAAAATGTCATACTTTGTACTGCTACGATTGAAAATTGTTGAGGACTGACCAAGGATTTACACATTTTAGGGCCAAAAGAGAAAACCTCTTTAAAACCTGCTTAATACACATTATACTACCTCATAAATGTTTTTTCCTGTGACTGCATGTGTTTCTTACTGGTGACAGTTTTATTGCAACAAGTATTTTAAATATGGCTAACGTGAGTGACCATTAAATTCTGTTCCTTATTTCTATTCATTGAGTTGCAAAGATTGGGACCTTATACTTGGGTCCTACCATTACCAGTCACCCCTTGTTGACCTATTGATGGTAATAGGAGAATCATTAAATATTTGCATAATTTATGCAAGATTGTTACATAGAAACATAGAAAAATGTCAGCAGATAAGAACCTTTTGGTCCATCTAGTCTGCCAAATTACATGGATACTTTACCTGGATTTATCTTTTGTTTAGGATAGCCTTATGCCTATCCCATCCCTGCTTAAATTCAATTACTGTTTTGGCCTCTACCACTTCAACTGGAAGGCTGTTCCATGTATCCACCACCCTCAGTAAAATAATGCTTCCTGATGTTACTTTTAAACCTTTGCCCCTCTAATCTAAGACTATGTCCTCTTGTTTTGCTACTTTGTTTCCTTTTAAATATACTCCCTTCCTCTACCTTGTGGATTCCCTTTACGTATTTAAATGTTTCTATCATATCTCCTCTGTCTCGTCTATTTTCCAAGCTGTACATGTTAAGATCATTAAGCTTTTCCTGGTAACTTTTCGCCTTCAAGCCGTACACCATTTTAGTAGCCCTTCTCTGAACTCTCTCTAAGGTGTCTATATCCTTCTGGAGATACGGTCTCCAGTACTGCACACAGTACTCCAAGTGAGGTCTCACCAGTGCTCTGTACAGTGGCATGAGCACTTTCCTTTTCCTACTGCTAATACCTCTCCCTACACAACCAAGCATTCTGCTAGCATTTCCTGCTGCTCTATTACATTGACTACTTACCTTTAGATCCTCTGAAATAATAACCCCTAAATCCCAACCCTCAGATGTTGAGGTTAGGACTGTATCAAATATTCTATATTCAGCCCTTGGGTTAATACGTCCCAGGTGCATTATCTTGCACTTATCCACATTAAAACTCAATTGCCACAACTCCGACCATATTTTTAGTTTACCTAAATCATTTGGCTGATCCCTCCAGGAACGTCAACCCTGTTGCAAATCTTTGTGTCATCAGCAAAAAGACATACTTTACCATTAATACCTTCTGCAATATCACTAATAAAAATATTAAAGAGAATGGGTCCAAGTACTGACCCCTGAGGTACCCGACTGGTAACGAGACCTTGCGCCGAATAAACTCCATTTACCACAACCCTCATACTCAAAAGAATTAGATAAACATTGTACAACCAGATCTGGATAAATATTTTAGTTCTTATGATACAGTAATTTATACATACAAACTAATGCACCTTTTAGCTTAATGAAAAATAAGACAATACATAGCATTCTAAATCTTTTTTTATTAATGCTTTGTAGCATACAATTGTAATGATCTTGCTCACAGAACTTGCAATGATAACGATAGAATTCAGAAAAATAATGCTCCTACTCACAATGTTTACAATCTAATAAAATGTACATAATGCAAATACACTGATCAGCCACAATATTACAACCACTTGCCTAAACTCACGTAGGCTCCACTTATGCTACGAAAACCGCTGTGATGTATTGTGGCAGGGACTTCATCACAAGACCTCTGAACATGTCCTGTGGTACCTAAGACCAAGACATTAGCAGCAGATAAGGGAAGGACTGACATGTCTTGGGGCCTTCATGCTATGGGAGACCATGAGGCCGTCATTGAGCCTGCCCACATACAAAATACACCCATATACAAGCACCGCCAATATCTACATTGTTGTAGTACAGAATTGATTTCTCACTATTTTCAAAATAAAAATCTATAGTCGTTGTTACACTGCGGCAGCGATCACTCACTCACTGCAGCTCTGGCTACAACCAACACTTCATGGAAAGGTCCCGCCAGCACATTTGGGAGGCCACTAAGCACTCCCAAGGTTTAAAGATGGCAGTTGTTATGCGTGGAGGTCATCATTACAAAAGACTTACAACCTATGGCAACACCAGGAACCATAAGTAGAGGAAAGGGGCGGAGATGTGGCCCTTAAAACCTAACTTCCAAAGTTGGTGGGCACAAATTGCTAGAGAGAGGACAGAATATATGGAGTCTGGGATTTATTCATATGTATGCTCTACACATTACACAACTACTAAACTGCACTAAAATGTAAAAATTATGATCAAACAAGTAGACTGAGACAGTGGCAGACACAGAGAGACACACACAAACAGAAACACTAGCAAAGGCAGAGAGGCTCTGACAAAACCAAAGAGGCACATACTGTACAGGCACAGTAACTGAAAGATGCCTACAGACACAAATATAGACACTGAAAGACATTAAGACATCGACACAGACACTGGCAAATACACAAGGACTCTCAAAGAAGTAGGGAAATAGACTACCAGACAATAAGCACAGACAATAACAAAGACTCTTTAAAACAGATACTGGCAGAGACACACCGATCCTGAAAGATATTTAGACACAGATATACTGACACAGACATACAGGCAAAAAGGGGCAAAAAAGGGGGTTTGTGAGGGTCCTGAGAACAAACAATGGCACTAGTGGCCTGCTCAGGATTCGCCTGAATAAACCTGCCGAATGAAACCACCGAACAGCAGAGCATTTTGACAACTTTTCACTGCTGTTCGGAGTTTTTTGAATAGACTAACCATTGCTCCTCTATGGGGATATTACTGTTGTCGAACAGACACCGTATTTGCAGGCAGTTTGCCAAAATTTGGCAAACTGCCTGCTTTCTGAATAGCCGAAGAGCCACGAAAGTGCACCGTATGGGGAAATTCACAGTTCGGTGCAATTTAGGGGCCAGATCGACTGTCCCTGAAATAACCCCTTAGATGTCACTAAATTACAATACAGTAATAGTGTAAAATTGTAATTTTGTAAGATTTTTGTAGTTTTGTGCGTAATTTCAAGGTTGGTAGTCACAGATCAGAGAAACTG
The DNA here is from genome assembly GCA_009667805.1 of Leptobrachium leishanense. Classification (NCBI taxonomy): domain Eukaryota; kingdom Metazoa; phylum Chordata; class Amphibia; order Anura; family Megophryidae; genus Leptobrachium; species Leptobrachium leishanense. The sequence continues at coordinate 192,439,235 of CM019065.1, forward strand.
AATACATTTTACGTAAAAGCTAAAAATATGCCTTTTCTTTCAATTTTATAAATGAAAGAGAAAAAAAACTATTCATATTAACAGCACAAACTCCTGCATCCACTGCTGTGTCCCAGGAGGATATAGATCACAGAAGTATACTGAGGAAATAGTGTTAACTTCCTGTAGACCGGAAATAAGCAAATTAATGGCTAAAATAAAATGCTTCTTTAAGATTGGTCTTATTAAGGATTGATTTGAAAAAACACTAGAATGAACCTTTTGATGAACCTAAATAGAAGCTGATCAAATAGTTGGCCAATATAGGGAGTGGTAGGAACATATTTTGAGTATAGGATCATATTTCATCCCATTAACTGCTATCAACATGGTACTGAGCAATAGAGACTCATGATCAGAGACTGGGATATCTGCATCCTCTAATGGTGAAAGCCTAATATGCAGTCTGGAGCTGATGACTCATTAGATCCACCTTTGGCTCGCTTTCTTGGTCCAGAGCCTACTTATTCCTAAACCTTCTCATAACCATAACTCTATGCCCATAGGTTCACCAGACAGATGGTATTACTTCTTTAGGTACCCTTATATGCTTTCAAAGGTGTGTCTTATTTAATCCATGATGAAGACAGGGAAATTAATTGTTCGTATTGACCACTTAGAAGTAACAAGCTATACCCTCCTCCCTAAAGAGGCTGAAACGATCATCGGGGGTCACTGCATCTCTTGCTGAGATTACATCCTTGGAATTTAAGTACTAGCCACCCTTTCTGGGTGATACCAATCTGATTTGCATATGGAATTGTCATCATTGTAATGGCATCATCAAGCTAAGACCTTACGAGACCTGATCGGGGACCCACCGTACCCGCGAGTACAGTTCTTTGTTGTTAGGATCCTCCCAAACCTTGTTTTTGCTCACTGTAAGTATTCAGGGTAATTAAGACGTAGACCCCTTGCTCGAGGTGCCTGGAGGGGTGCCAACTATACCTTCCTAATGAGGTCAAAATAATCATTGGGGGTTGCTGCAACTTTCGTGCAGGGATGACATCCTTGGTATTTCAGTACTGGCCACCCTTTCTGGATGATAGCAGTCTGATTTGCATATGGAATAGTCGGGTCTCTGTAATTGCACTATAAAGCTAAAACCTTGTGAGAACTGAGCGGGTCCCACCGTAAAGCAGGCCACTAGTGCTGTTGCTCATTCTCAGGACCCTCACAACCCTTGTTTTTATTCTACAAACACCGTAACCCCCAGCCATAAATCTAACTTAAACCCCCATATTTTACCTCAAGCCCTAACCTCTCATCTAATCCTAAGTGTTTCTAACAGTTGTAACCATTGTAATGTTGATATAATGGTGTCTTGTTCTTTAATGAACATCTTGCAATCTTGGTTGACCTTTCAGTTTTACTTAAATACTAATCAGCATTCAAAATACACTGTTTCCATAGAGACCCTATGCAGACAATGAAAATAAGTGCTGTCCACGTGGAAGATGAAAGTTGTAGATAAATATCACCTTTTGAGAAGCAGCTAGTCTGCTACCCCCTGGCCTTTTTTTATTGATTGTCAGTCTGAAGTTTATAAATAGTTTCCTCTGACGAGGAAAGCAGTTTATTTAATAGCACATAATAGGTTTTGTCAATTTGTGGAGACAGGAGACACTTGTGTTGAAAGGGTACACGATAAGTACATCATGTCCCCCTTAATATGTGTCTATCAACAGCTCACTAATGTCTTTATTGAACTGATAGATGGCAATTACTTTGGATGTATGAACTGACAGCAATCATAATTTTTCCAAGTCATAACCCCTGAGCTTTTCCCAGTGAATGCCCTGAGCTGTCATGTGGAAAAGTGTTCGTTTTAAAACTCATGGATAACATCATCTTTAAACTCAAAACATATTTTTTGAGCACTAGTGCTTTGTAACGCCTGCTACATCATACAGTTACCTGGAAGATGTTTAGTAATGAAATCATATTTTTCACAAAATATGGCACTACTTCACAAACGTGACACACAATCAGGGATGTCTTTGATTGTGTTTTTTTATAGAATGTGATCTGCAAGACAGGATTATCATAACTAGACAGAGCCATGATTATCAATGTCTTCTAATTAATTCTGTTGACCGATATAAAATGTGTGTTTTTGTGGGGGTGTTTATTTTATTTTTATTTTGCAGGAAATATTCATATACAGACCCCATTTGAAATTGTACAAAATAAATGGCACGGTCTGCACTTTAAAACCTTTCATCCCAGTAATATATCTGTAAAGGATAAACAAATACATAAAACATTAAAAAAAAGCACGTACACATTCTTTAAACTTTTAACCATTTCAGAATGACGATCTTTATGCAAAATTGCTCTTTTTTTATCTTGCATATTAGTGTTAATTGTGCACACATTTCAAATAAATGGAACGATTTTATTTAAAACCAAAAAGCACTAGATAGTGAAAAGGCTTCTATTTCTTTCTTTTGGGGGGAGGGAGTGAGTGTCATTAACTGCTGAATAATAATGAGAGCCATACCACCACCATATGTATGGCACATGAGCTTAGCATGTTCAATTGGATAAACCAATAAAATGAGGTATTGACTTCTAACCTGATAAAAAGAAAGAAAATCTGTATGACACCTTCAACTTTTGGGGTATACTTCACTATAGGGGATATTCAGAAAGCATTGTGATTTTGCATAATTGAACTCTGCTATTCTTCTAATAGGGTAAACCAATAAAATGCCTGAAAATGTTTGTAAATAATAAAAAAGGTAGTTTAATAAATAATAAGAAAAAAGTTCTGTTACAGAAATTAATAAAAACACCTATTAAAAAAATTTGGGAATTAAAAAATTTCATTAATAAAACACAAAACAAAACAAAAAGGTCCAAAATATTAAATAAATAGAAAGATGTTTTGCTGAAAATGAAAAGAATAAACAGTTTATTTAAAAAATATAGAAACGATTATATTTTTTTTACATTGAATCCTATGGATTCGCCTGTTTAAACCTGTCAAACTGAATCACAGAAAATCAGGGCATTTCACTGACATTTCAGTGCAGTTCGGCGTTCTCTGAATAGATTAACCATTACTTCTCAATGGGACAATTTCGCTGTGGCGATCGGCGGCGAACTGCACCAGGTTTCAGGTTTCAATTCGTCAGTATGGCAAGTTCGTCTCTATATGAATCACCCTTTCTATAGATTATTTACTAGAGTGGCTTCCTATACCTACCTATTGATACTTCTTAAGTTTATTTACCTGTTTGTATATAAGCTGCTGGTATTTTTACTTCTGAATGAAACATACCTATGCATTCTGAAAACGGAGCATTTCTAGGAAGTTGATTTTTTTTCTTATGCCTTTGATAATCTGAAGGGCCTTCATTACGCTTGCGCTCGGATATTTAAGTAGGAAAATTGAGCACTAATGAAAAAATGTGTCCCACTGCAATCAGCCTATATAATTATATTCTTGATCTGTCATCTATGTTCCCCACTGGGCACAGAGGGAAAAATATGCATTTCACAGATTAGATTGCGTTTTTTAAATGCAGTCCTTCAGCAAACTGTGAAACATGAGTCAGTTGTATCTAATTGCTTGCATGTGAATACAGTACACAGTATGAATAGAGGAACTGGAGAACCAAGAATGATAACATGCTGGAAATATTAAAAGTTCTATTTTTAAATATGTACAGTATGTATTTTTAAACCTGAATCGTCTACAAATATACTAAAGAATATAGCCGTTATATAGCCCATTCATGATGGAGGAGTTTACCATATCCTGTTCAATAAAGACTGAGGCGCACTTTTACTCAGCTTCATCTTAAGTATTGACTCATATATCCATACATATCATATATTGTTTTGTAGCAAATGGGGCTTTTATGTGCATATAATAAAAATGTACAAGGATACTGTATTTCTAAAAGGGAAAGGGACGGCAGGGTTAAACAATAGACTCCTGTACACACTCTTTGTAATGCTCGGTTTGCCAGTAGAGTGTATTAATATTTACTAGACTTATGCTATTCATTTCGGAACCAACACAAATTTGGCCAAATCGGCGATTTGCAACGATTCTGAACCACTCAAAATTCAGAATTGCCCAACCGAATAACTTCTTAACCCCTTCACTGCTGAGCCATTTCACCTCTGTGTGCTGAGCTCATTTTGACCATGTTTAAACACGATTTGAAGTCATGTTTTATTGTAGGGTCATGGCAAATATACCCTTATTTTCAGCAGGCTCAGCAGCTTCACAATATATCATTATTATGTATATATGTCATATCCTGTCAGAATGCCACGACAAAAAGTTTGAATTTCCATTCAGATTTCGCTCATTTACACCGTGTAAAATAATTTTTTCCTTATTTTATCATCCAAACCTTTGTGATTATATATTCTATTGGGCACTCTTGTTAAAAACTAAATGGGAATCTGCTACTGTGTTTTCCTGAGAATAAGCATTTAAACTGAAAAAAAGGAACATTTTCACTTGTATTTTGGCCCCATATGTTTTATGAATAAAATGACTATGTATAAAACACTGGCCTTGCTCTTGGCATGGGAAATGAGAAGGTAACGGCAGTGGTTTTGCTCATTTTATATGTGTCAAATGACACCTAGCATGACTTTGTGGGGTGTAAAGAATGGAAATACAGGGATTCAAAGACACCCCACTCTCCTTGCAACAGTCCTGCAGCTTGTGTTTTAGATGGACTGATGCATAATAACGCTTTGCTAGGTCGTCTCCACATTTGATACCGGCGGGGGAAATGAGAAGGGGAGTTAGTGTAGTGGCATTTTTTGCTTTACAAGTAAAAGCACAAAAGCGCTCATGCGCATTGACATCAGTGGGTAGGTGGAAGTCCGGAAGACTGGGCTGGAATCCAAGATGTCAGCTCCCTCTGGGAGAAGCCCTGAAGTGCGGGTACTTTATTTCTTTTTATGTGCTTTACATAACTAAACTCAAGCATGTTGGACAATATTTCAGAATGTATATGTATGTAATGGAGAGCCCTCAATAATACTTCATTCTGTACAGTGTAGTTTACTAGTGCATTTAAGAATTGAATAATATAACAGAATAAATGAGAACCTCTATTTCCAATTTGCACAGATTCAAGTGCCAACTGGCCTGAATAATTATTCTATAATTATTTTCTTGCCTATTGCAAAATTGTTTTTAAAATACATATTTTGTGTTTGCATGGTTATTATGGGTGCTCTTCACTGTATTTTGTTTACAGATATGGCCGACATTTGTCTTGATGCCAGATGACATGATTGCAGTAGGATGCTTCCAAAGAAGGTTTTCTTTAATACAAAAACAAATGATGGATTTGCTCAAATATATTATCTATTTCTGCAGCTTTTTCTATAATCAGTATGTCTAATACAAGACCACAGGGCTTTTTCACAAGGCCACACTAGCTGTAACGCCACTGATAAGCCCACAGAAGTAAATAATCTTATCATGCATGGTACAGACAATGCTGTTTAGTGACTATGCTCTTGTCGGTTTGTATCTTTCCGTAGGTAGGACAAACTTTTAGTCATTAAACACCATTTGTACTTTTTATGGCATATTCGTTGGATAATAAAATATATTCCCTTCATTACATTTTGATATCTTAATTCCTTCTGAAATATGGGATTATTCTCTGTAAATTGAAAGTACAAAACTAATTATTGAACAGATAAAATATATTAAACGTTAAATTAGTACTATTAAACTTAAATAAACACTACCACTAACATTTGCTGTAATTATTTTACTTGTGCATTAAAAAAAACACATGCTTTCGTTTGTTTGATTTTTTTTTAATATATAAAAATGAAAACTAAAATTAGGTTTATATCTGCTCTTTCCATTTTGTGTTTTTTTCCCATGATGCAACATTTACCAAATCTTAGGGCAAATTTCACTTTATAGCTGTGGTAATGGATAAAGCCATAATGAAGAGTCAATGGGTGTAGGAGGGAATGGTTAACAAAGCTGCAGGGTCTATTGTGCTGTCTATGCCACTTGCGGTAACAGATTGCAGCTAAATGAGATCTGATAGAGTGCTTGAAAGACTTCTAATCTTGGTGATGTCCTTTGTATACATCCCATACAGTGCAATTCTTATGAGTAGGACTTTTGGTGATTTTGATATATTGAGTCTATTGCATGCCCAATGCCACACAGTGAGGAGCAAGTGCTGTGAAGATACCGGTGGGGGAGACCGTATACAACACAACAGATCACAAAATGGATGCACCCAGAGACGCATGTAGAGTAAAATATTTTCTTATCTAAACATACAAGAGAAAAACAAAGTACATGTAAGTTATCAGCAACATAAAATAAAATAAGAACATTAAATTTTTTAAGGTAAAAAACAAATGGTAAAAACTGCTTTTTTGCCTATTTTGAGGACACTTCTATATCTGAAGGATTTGGAGGTACTTAGGGGCACCTGGAGATATTTGGGGATACTTTATCTTCTCTCCTTGCTTGCATTCAAACATTCCAAGCAGGGAGAGAGAAAAAAAAAATCTGTTGGCGAATGCCCATTCTTTCTCCCATCCCTAAAAATGCTCTGATTAGCTGTCCGTGTTCTTGGGTCGGCAAATTGCCAGCGCATACTTTTTTGCCAGCCCCAGTTCTACAATTTCTGTGCTGCAGCTCCTAACACTCAATCACCATTGGGACGTAATGGTACATTGTGTGTCCTTAATGGGTTATAACCAGGGGTCAAGTTGAGGGGGAACGTGTGGCAAAGCAGTTCCTCCACTGTTTTTGTGGAGGGTCCGTAGTTACCATTGGTCCTATACTCTATAAAGCTTCTATGCAGGTGTTCACTTATCAGGTCTATTCAAAGAAAGGTAAAACTTAGGAGAATCACTGGAGAAGTGAAAATTCTAGGTCTAAATAGCCAAACCAGAAAAATTCTTCCATTTCTCTCACTTTCCAAATCGGCTACTTGGTCTTGATTGTTCTCTTCTCTTGACAACTCTCCTGATTTTCAGCTTTCTCTGAATAACCCTGTATATATTTTCTTGTTAAGTCCCAATAATTACAGGATGCATAATACATTTTTGCTAAAATCCATAAATATCAGATTTCAGTACGTGCTTGTGTTAGGTGCGGGATGACAAGTGCTAACTAGGGGTACAGAAATCTTGTTGAGTTCCCACTCTTCTTTTTTTTAGGACTTTACCCCTGATTTTAATCAGCACATAACCCTTTATGTTCGGTGTAGCGTAGGGATGAGCGTTCAGTTCGGATCTGTTCGGAGTTCGATTCGAACATCGCCTGTTCGGCTGTTCGTCAAACTCCGAACATTTCCGTGTGTTCGCCGCATGTTCGCCCACAATGCACCACAATGGACCACAATACCAGGCTATCAGGGACAGTGTGTATCAGTGAGTTGTAGGAGATTTCTGGGAATTTGAATCTGTGTTGGCACAGCCTATTATCAGTGTGTATCAGTGAGTTATACCACAGTTCAGCAAATTAGAATCTGTCTTGTAAAATATTTGGGTGCACTGCCACTGACGCCTGTACCAGATTCATATCATTTTAATATTGGACCTCAGGGTCCACCACTGCACTCTTCCACAATATCACAGAGGGGTTACGGTGTGAAGGCACTTGCTGCCACCAAAGGCACAATATTCGGGTGCACTGCCACTGACGCCTGTACCAGATTCATATCATTTTAATATTTGACCGCAGGGTCCAACCCTGCACTTTTCCATAATACCACAGAGGGGTTACGGTGTGACGGCACTGTTGCCGACACTAAGGGCCCAATTTTAAAACACCTATTGTTACTTTCATCCAAAGCCTGCATAGGTTTCACCATAATTTAGCCAAAAAAATCACTAAACTTGTTCTGCGTGTCCTCAAACGTCTCTTTTCATACAGGCTGCCGCCCCAAGCAGTTGTTTATGAATAGATTAAAGGAAAAACATTTATCGTCATTTGAAATGTCATTTTTTTGTTTTTAAATGTTTCTATACATCCTACAAATCTGCCACTCCACGGGTAGGTTATGGGGACCTCCTAGGCACGATATTTTAAGGAATTTTTCGCTTTTATTCTTAACCTTTATTTCATGGAAAACTCACTGTTCCTTTAAAAATGTCTTTTTTTTTTTTTACTTTTTGTCCCTGTTTCCTGTCTGGGGCAGTGAACTGGGGCACTACCCGGACCCCCATACACCTTTTATGGCAAATATCTAGCATATATGCCCTCTTGGAGGGCACTCAAAATATCGACCGTTCGGGTCCCATTGACTTACATTGAGTTCGGATCGTGTTCGAGTTCGAACTCGAACTCTTGAAATTGTTCCAGCTCGAACTGAACACAGGGGCGTTCGGCTCATCCCTAATGTAGAGAAGGTGTTAGTACTGCTGTTTAATTTACAATTTGATTACATTGTGGACCTGTTCCTGATACTGTGTGGTTTCACTTTTTAATTTTTAAAAAAAAGTGGAGTACCTTTTTTGCTCCTAAATAATTTGGCAGAGGCTACTGACCGCCTCTGCCCAATAATTTTTATTATTTTTTTTGAGGGGGCAGAATTTACTCAGCTTTTGTCCCTTGCCACGTGCTGCTCCTCCTCTTAGGCTCAGGGACTCCCCAACCTGGACATCCCTGAAGCTTTTCCACACAATTTGCACTGCCATGCAACTTGTTTAGTGTAGAATCTGCAAATTGTGTACTGCAATGGGACTTGTGCGTGTTATATGTTCAAGTTCCATAGCACTGGCGCAGAACTATGAATCGGAGATGCCTACATAAACGCAGATCCGATCCATAGGCTGCCTTTTTGAAACTGATTGCTACCCTGATTGATCAGAGTCCAATCTTCATGCTGACATCACTAGTAATGAGTCTGGTGACAAGCAGCAAGGAAATTCAAACATTCTGGCTCCTGGTGACGCTGGGTTGGGTGGAGGAATCTCCTCCACTTCACCCTGTGATTACACCAGAAAGAAGTAAGGGGGGGAGAGAGAGACGAGGGGGGCACTCCTCACAGCCAAGTATCCCTTTAATGAAACCTGCCTATACAATATAAAATTAACATCTGCCGTGAAGTAGAAAAGTACTACATCCATATTTCCATTTTGTAGAACTTCAGATAATTCCAAAAGGGTAACAAAGCTGTACCAGGATCACTGGTCCACTATTTGTGGGCACAAATTTTGCAGTTTATCCATAAAGCGTTGAACTAACAGCAAGCAGTCTCCGAATATTCTGCTGTTTTGCTCGTTTAACAGTCTGCAGGTACAGTTTCGCTATTTTTGTGTCTAGTTATATTATTGTTTTGGCAGACTGAAAACTGAACAACTCTCAAAAGAATTGTTGTTGGCTTGACAGGAATTAGGTATTCTGTTGTTAGTTATTCTGCGGAGACCAACAGAAGAATGGCCAATGGCAAATGCAACTCCGCTATACTGTAGGTGCCGATATGAAGTAACTCAGCTACAACTCTGGGTTTAGTGAATAGACTCCTGTGTTTATAGCTCCTCTCAAATAATCCTCATATTAATAAGCCTATACACTCAGCATTTATAATTCGACTGAGAACCTGAATTCTGTGCAGTATGACTGAAATGACTGACAGTCATAAAAGATTGCTGACTCTAATCAGGCATATCAAACCCCTAAATTATGTCAACAATAGTTTATTCTTTTCTGGTTCTTTAAGGCAATGGTTATTTTTGAGTCACTTTATAACTGTATCTAATAGAATACATCTGAGAATAAATTGAGAATCTCGCAATCTGTTTTCAGAACGACCTTTATAATTTTTGTATTACCAAACCCATTATTCCAATTTAATTATTCTAGCATGGGGTCTGCAACCTTGTCACCCCAGATGTTTTTGAAACTACAATTCCCATAATGTTGTGAGGGACAATTTGAGCTGACTAGGCATCATGGAATTTGTAGTACCTAAACATCTAGGACTCTTTCACCTCCATCAAGCTAACACTAGCGTCAGCGTTAGCTTAAAGGAAGTCATAGCGTTGCGGCCAGATCGCCTTAGAATCGCTAACAGGTTGAAAAACCCATTAGCGCTTGTTAATTAGCCATTCGTAGCATGGGTTTACTGTACTTTGCACTCTCTATACCTAACATGGGGAGCGCAAAGTGAAAGCACAGAGTAACTAGCATTAGCACCAAGTGATCCTAACGGAAAAAGTTACCACCAGCTCAGAGCTGTAGGTAACAGATTGCACTGCTACAGAATCTGTTACCTGCAGCTCAAACCCCCCCAAAAACAAATACTCACCTCTTATCACGTGGTGAGAACGGCGACCCGTTCTGTGAGAACGGCGATCCTGATCCGCTGGGAGCAGAGGGAGACTGGGGGTAGAAAGTTTTCCTCTGCGATCACTCGGCCGACCAGAGGCGAAATCCTGTCAGGAAACGTGATCCTGCTGGTCATGTGACCCTATCGTATGGACGCCATGGAGGGAATGCTGGGGGATGGCACTATAGCACTGCCCCAACATCCGCGAGCTTAGTGACTGCTAAGGGGCAGGCTGCCAGACTCGGCAAACTGGGATGCTAAGGGGACGTTAGCGAACGCTAATTTTTCCCCTTAGCGTCCTGGTTTTAGCTCAGGGCAGCTGATAGTGCCCCTAGGCTGGACAATATTGAGTCCCCTGGTCTGTACCAAACGCTTCTGGTCAGGTGACGACAAAATAGTTTTTGTTACATTCAGGGGTCTTTCTATCTTCATTGCAAGTAGTACTTAAACCAAAAATGTTACTTTTAGTATTCCTAAAAATGTTTTATTTGTTTTAGACAGGATTTTAAGCTACCATTACCAAACTTTAGTTATATAAAAACTAGTCTTCAGTTTGTTTTTGAGGGGAAAATCATATTTTCTTGCTCAATTTGACAACGATGAGACACGAAAGCGAAACAGCCAGTTTTAATGGGCTGTGATTTCACACACGGACATTGGTCTGCTATTAAAATTTTCAGACTCTCAGACAGAAAATTAAATGCAGATTGAGAACAGTTTCAATGACAGTGACATCTCCTGACAAAGCATTTCCTTGCATATCAACTGTGCTAATTATATTCAAACTGACAGCAGTGGTTTAACCTAAGCACCAGAGGAGGCATCCTTTTACAAGACCAATGATCCACAGTTTCATTTAGATGTCAGGCTAGATTCTACTATACGTTTTTAAGTGCACAATTAATTTTAATCTCTTTAGAGTAAAAGCTAATACAGACCTGTGAAAAAAAATTGTCTCTGATTTCTGTGAATTGGCTTCATCTGACAAGAGATAGCTGCAGGATGCTAGCCTAGTTAAGACTGCAGGAGGATAATGATGCATTGTATTTATTGCAAACTATAAAACATTCTGTATAAAATACTGCAATGAAAAATACCTCAAATAAATGTTTCTTATCTATCACTACATCCAAGATAGAAAAGACTTCTCAACGTGCAAAATATTCTACATTTAATAAAGCTTAGTAATTAAAGGTTTGATTAAAAAATTAAGCAAACCTAAATACAATAATTGTGTTAGCTACCTAAGCACGTCTGCAGGTTAGGTGACACTTTATTCAGATCTAACAACTGATCCACTTGCAATATATGAAGTAACAACTCAATAGCCCCTGTGTTAATCTGGCCATCGGAGCTGCAGCTCCAGGCCTATGCCCCATAATAGGCCCAGAAAAATGATAACTACAGGAGTTATTCATTAAGCCCTGAACTTACCACCGAAGTGCACTTAACTGTCAATTTCACCGTACGATGCAATTTCGGGGCAGTCCGTCTATGCACAAAGCTGTAAATTCTCCAAATACTGGCAAATTTAAGGCGAAATACAGTGCAGTTCACCGCAGTTAGGCAGCAGCGAAATTGTCCCACATACAAGTAATGGTCTGAACTTCTCATCTTCCCTCCCTCTAAAACAGTGTTTCCCGAACCTGTCCTCAGGACCCTCTGCCTCGCCAGGTTTGCCAGATATTTGAAACTCAGCACAGGTGATATGATTTGCTGCTCAGTGATTGCAGGATTCAGTCTGTATTTCACCAAGGTGATCTGCAAAATCTGGCCTGGTTGAGGGTCCCAAGGAAAGGTTTGGGAAACACTGCTCTAAAACCTCCATTCCTGCGCCCATTTCCCTTCAGGTGAATGATGCCACCATTACGTCTACCTCTCAGGCTCGTTGCCTCGGGGTCCCCTTGGACTTCAATCTATCCTTTACTCCTCACATTCAGTCTCTAACCAAATCTTGCTTCTTCCACCTAAAACATATTGCACGCATCCGTCCCTTTCTTAATCCATACTCTACTAAAATGCTCATCCAAGCTCTTATTATCTCCCTCCTTGACTACTGTAACCTCCTTCTCTCTGGCCTTAAGAGATCCCAGATTCTCCCTCTGCAGTGCAATAACACATAATCTGTTTGCTATACATTTATTGGAATGATTTTAAAGTCGACACCACCAACCAATAAAACACTGCATATAATTATGATTACAATATTAAATATGCTACTTAAAAAGACTGAAATATCTCTATCACAGGCATTTTTAGTGTGGTTATATAACTTTTTACAGTATGGTGCTTACCAGCTGCTTTGTTTTGTAAGTAAAATATTTTTACAAACTCACCAAATCCACATTACTGGAGAGCATATTAAACCAACATCTGCAGTGAAGCTTGTTTATAATGATGAAATGGAAAACAAATTAAGCTTCTGAATTCAGTATTCTAAGTGGCGTTATGGCTTCATCACAATGCCTTTTTGTGAGTCCATGCTCTACTTTTAGAATCAATAGCTTTTGAAATTTAGCTACTTCAATAAAATGAGCAAAAATTACTTCTCCAGCTCAGTTATCCGAAGCTTTTGTTACATGAAATGTTTTGGGCCTTACATTTTCCTTATTATGCTTGGGTAAGTTTTACATGGTATATAAAGTATTTTTAATAATATTGTGGTATTGGAGCAGAAATCAAATCCCTGCAGAAATCACATTTTGTTATCAATCCTCTTTTTCTTCAAAATGTAACACAAAGAATAAAACACACTAAATTAACCTCCCTGGCGGTATTCCCGAGTGTGACTCGGTTAAATTTCGCTACCGCAAACGGTAACCCCGAGCCACACTCTGGCTGGATGTTTACTCACCTCCTCCTGGCTCCCTCGCTGTCCCCCGCAGTGTGATCGTGGCGAGCTGCTTCCTGGAAGGCTCCCTGCGAGTCACACGGTGCAGGGTGGGCGGGGCCAGCATAAAAGAAATCTTTTTTACAGTTTACATTTTGGATTATACAGTGTAATGTTTATGAACGGCCACTAGGTGGCAGTACAGGATAAGAAATAGACGATACATCGTCTCATCCTTGTTCTCAGACAGATTTCAGTGTTTTTTGTTGTATTTTATTGAATATCATTTATTTGCATTATTTTGGATAATTATTTTTGGGATAATAAATTATTATGTCGGGTTTCAAACTTTATCGGACTCTGTGTATTTACTATTTTTTTAAAATTTATTTATTTATAAAGGATTTTACCAGTAAGGACTCTTGATTGCACGGATTTCTGTGCGTGATTCCTAATTATTACAGGCTAACTATGTACAGAAACACGATTCCTTTAAAAAAAAATTGAGACGCTTTTAAACACAAAATTTTGAAAAAATTAGACCGCCAGGGAGGTTAATAAAATTAAAGGTCAGCCTGTTACCAGTGACTCATAGATGAGCAGCTCTATTTGAACTGTCACTGTTTGCATTCAGGTATCTGTACTGGATAATCTTTTCTAATACAATAAACATTTGTTTACCTAAAAATCATCAGACGAATACTTGTATGGATATACGCCATAATAAATTAGAGGATTTGTTTTCCTCCGATATTGGAATTAGAAAGTTTTCCTAATTTTCAAAGTATGAGAGTGCTTCAGGCGTACACCTGTGATACAGGCAAACTACATTTAAATATGTGCACCCAGAAACCTAAGCTTGTAAAATAAGAGATCCATATGCTGATGTTTGATAATATACTGTATAAGTCTCAGACTTTATGATTAAATAAGTAGTTTCCATGGATACTGTAACTGCAGACAGTAATTTTCAGCAGATCCTTTTAAAAGTATTCCTACGCAGTTAAATGTACACTGTAGGGATAAAGCAGAGGGAGTAGAGTGGAATACAGTGGATGAAAATTAACCCTAATCCTACCCCTCCCCCCATGCCCAATCCGTACTGATTTTAAACCAGTGTGATTTACCCAACCCTTAATCCAGCAGCAGCACCGATCTGGCACTTCTTGCAACAGCAGCATGTGAAGAATGCGTGGGACAACACAGTCACTCAGTGAGCACCATAGACTGGACAGAAATGCACTAAACTGTACATTCCTGACTAAACAACAGAAGACAGAATCAACCTTCAGACACCTGACAGAGGAGTGGCCACACGTAGCCATTCATAACCATTTTGATTCCATTAAATAGTCATGGTGGCTAGAGTGTCCCATTATATGGAATTATTTAGTAATTGATAATCTAGAGAGAAAGCACTAAAAAATTTCTGTCAAGGACATCATGCCTTACAAAGCAATCCAGAAGCAAAGAAATAAAAAAAAGGTACTGGTTGAGAATCCTTTTATATTTTTGGATCCTTAAGGATTTCGGAATCGGGGAAAATTTGAAGTGTGAGTGGAGGGATAGGCTGCCAGGGGAGCCACAATCCCCTTCCTGCTGCAGCAGTATGTTGGCATGCTCAGAGAACTATCCTTTGCGGAGGGCTTTGCTGCACAAAGCAAGTATGTCCCTCTGTAGCATGCCACATACTGGGTCTCCCAGTGCGTTTCGCCCTGTATTGCAGATGCCGGAGTCACATCATCTAGAAGCAGGACTCATCCAGAGCATCTGGGTGGTAAATGTAACTAAAATCTGTAAATCTACGAAAATTCTGGATTTTGAAGAATTCCAGATTACGGGTACCCAACTTGTACTTTTAATCCTTCACCTTTGACATTCAAGTGACTTCAAATTTTAATTCTAATTTATTTCTAAATCAGAGATGTCTCAGTAGAAGGTTATGATGAACATTGATCTTGCAGAGGAGTTCCAGTACCATAAAAGGAATAGCAAAAATATATAAAATTGCAAGGGTTTATGTTATCAACATTTCAGTGGGAGCCTCTGATGCAAAGAAAAACACTAATGTTTTCTCGTTAAATCTATCAGGGTTATTCAAAGAGAATCGAAAAGTCACCGTACGTTTGGTGACTTTCCGTTCGCTTCAATTCGGCACGATTCAGCGATCCTATTTCACTGATCCTATGGTGTATTCAGCCAGCACCACAGGATCCCCGAAGCGCAAGGAAAACCCACCACAAACCGAACAAACACCGCCAACTAGCCACTCACCGCAAAACCCGCCGAACACTTTCTAAAACCCACAAAACAGCTAGATTAACCCCGCCGAACACGCCGGAGAAACCCGAGCAGCCGTCGATCAGAGCGCAGAGCAGCCGCCGGAAAAAGCCGACACCGCAGACGAATGGAGTGGGGAAAACAAAAGAAAACCGTACGTTTGAATGTTTGCAAAGAATATACAGAACGAAAATGTCTTAAATTTACATATAAGATCCAATGAATGATAATAAAAAGGGCTGTTACAGAAAAAAGAAAAAACTATTTAAAAAAAAAACCAGAAAAAAATATTTTGCTAAAAAATGCCTAAAAAATCCTAAAAAAATATATAACTAAAGAGACTTTTTACTGCAGAATATTATAATCAACGGTTTATTAGATATTGAGTTAAAAAGGGAATATTTTAAACATTGAAGCCTATGGGATTCATGAATAAATCTGCCGAATGAAACCACCGAACAGCAGGGCAATTCAGCAACGTTTCACTGCTGGGTTTTTTTCTCTGAATAAACTAAGCATTGCTTCTCTATGGGGATTTCACTGCCCTCGAACAGGCAATGAACAGGCACCGTATGTGAAGGCAATACGCCAACATTTGTCGAACTGCCTGCTCTCTGGATCGCCGAATGGCCTGGAAAGTTAACCGTACGCTGAATTTCACTGTTCGGTTACCTTTCGGCCACAATTCAGATCTCTTTGAATAACCCTGTAAGTATGTCATGCTTTATTTCTGATTTTCTGTTTAACCCTTTCTTGCCGCAGGGCGTACCATGCCATCCCTGCAACGGGAGGGCTTTGGAGACGAAGGGCGTATTAGGCCCCGCATAGCAGTCGCGTGCGCTGCGCTCCTTTGGCTGCTGCGGGACGGCCTGAACTCGGCTAGGCGGGACGAAGGAGGCGTCCGCTGAAGAGGCCGGCATTAACCCCCTCCTGCTGGGCACCACCCAACCGACATTATTGGGTTAAACACAGTCCCCATTTTTTTCCCTGTAAATGCAAACTACGGTTTAGTATTTATCTTGTATGATTTGTAAAGTCAAATCTAATCACGATCAGATCAAGTGCACAGTTTAATATATTGGCCAAAAAGTGCTGGTCAAAAAAGCTTGGCTATTAACCCTTTCAGTACAAAGAAAATTTTATAAAAACAAACATATTTAATTGAAACACAGAATGCATAGTTAACATTTCTGTTTAGTGTAAAAGAACAATTTTGCATATAACTTATTGTTTGGATATGAATAATTTAAATGTGTACTTTTTCAGTTGTTATATATTTATCCTTTGCAAAAATATTGTTAGAATGAAAAGATCAAGACCCTAGATTGTATCCATTATCTTTCACAACTTGTAATTGGGTGTCAATCATTGGCATACAGGCAGTGTAAAATACAATAAACATAGCTAAATGGCCAGATATCCTGCTTATTGGGTGTTTGCAGCGATCATTGGGATTAATATCACTGCAGCCTCCACAAAATATAAACATAATATAAACAACAATGCGTATGCGGCATAATGCCTGTGTATCGAAATTACAGTGACCCGTTGTATGTATGTATGCGTACTGTACAGGGAATTTTAGTATAGTCTCTTGAATCTTATCCCTCTAGAGAGTGAGCTAGTAAATGGTGAACTGCCATCAAATGGATTCAAATGCCTAGAACTTAGTCATTAAACTTTTGTGCTCTCAAATAGAAAAATTAATAATTATTGAAGGAATAATAAAGGAAAAAAATGTCACCGACATTTCGGTTCTCTCTCGTTCCCCGTACTTCGGGGAATCTAATTCCCCGACCCTGCAGTGAATTCAGCATTCACCGCAGGATCCCTGAAGTGCATGGGAAAGAGGCCGAACGGATCCAAAAATTTTTTCCGAAATCTCCATCAATAACCCACTGATACGGTCTGAAAAATCAGATTGATCCGAAAAGCCACAGAAAGCCTGCCGAACGTAAACCGACGATCCGCCACAAACCCGCCGAATATGTCTGAAAAAAAGCCAATGATCCGCCAACACAGCGCCGACCAGTCGCCAGAAAAAGCGACAAGCTGACGAACAGGGTAAAAAAAATTTAAACTAATAAAATCGTTAATTTTGAAAAAAAATCTGAAAAAAGTCGTTTGCTGAAACAAATCTTTAAGAAAAATAAAGAGACTTTTTGCTGCAAATTAAAAGAATAAACAGTTTACTAGATATTGAATAAAAACGGGAATATTTTTAAGATATCATGATATGGCCTATGGGATTCGCCTGATTAAACCTGCCGAATGAAACCACCGAACATCAGGGCTTTTCACTGACATTTTTCTGCTGTTCGGTGTTCTCTGAATAGATTAACCATTGGTTTTCTAATGGGATTTCAGTGCTGCGGAAGATCACTGTATTTCGCTGGTAATTCACGAAATATCTTTGGGTCGCCGAATGGCCACGAAATTGCACCGTACGGGGACATACACCATCCGGGGGAATTTCGGGGCCAGTTCGACGCTTTCTGAATAACCCTGTAAGTCTTTCTCTTCATTTCACTTTATCCTGTATTGAAATAGAATTGTATAATCCTATAAGATTTTTAATCTAATTTTTAGAACCACATATGCTTACCGAATCTGACATCCAAATTGGTTTATAGTCGCATAAAGCTATATGGTATTCTAAATTTTTATTGATCTTAAACATTCACAACAGTTTAAAATCTGAATCGTAGCTGGAGTCAGATCTTTGGTAAAATGCTTTGGAAAAAATATACTGTTGACCCAAATATTGCCATTTAATTCCCCTGACAGTCACATATATATTCCTCTGCCAGAGTGTACCTGAATTTTTTTATGAGATCATAGAACCCCAGACCTAAACCTCTAAGATTAGTAACATCAGTTATTTTAAAAGCTTGCACTTCTAGCTCCCAATTGCCCCCATGGGCTGTAAAGGCCACAGAACACACGAAAATGGATTACTTTACTCCATACCATAAAAAGGTATAGTTTAATGTTTGTGTTCATTTTGTCTCATGTGTACTGTAATATATGGTTGATTACATTTTTTATTTTTGTATAGTGACATGATCCTTGATACTGGATAAACATAAATCCATTGTAGCAAGTACACACTCTCGGGTCTTCAATAAAACGTTTTTTATTCATTTTAGTGGGAACGCGTCCTTGCGGAATCTGAAGATTTCTTTTTTTAATGTAAAGTTTTTTATTTAGTACGAAAGGTCACAAACCAACCAGCATAAATGGCCTCGCAGGGCCAGAAAGCAGACTCAAGTAGCGACATAGAAAATAGAGGGGGGTCTCAAGAAAACAGTGAGATGCACAATATCGAGGGAGGGGGGAATCTTGTTACCGAAATCTCTGTCTCAGCGGGGGGGATAAAATAAAAAGTATCACATATAACGGCTCAGTTAAGTCAGAAAAACCAAGGGGGGTCAAAATCATCCCCGAATGGGGGTCTCCTCAGAAAAAAGGTGAAAGTCAGCAGAAAGGATGTCTCGGGGAAAAAACAAGGAAACAAAAGTGTCTCAGCGGGTTGACCGATAATGGGAAAAATACTTGCATCGAATCGAGGGGACAAAAAAGAGGGGGGGCAGCCTGGGACCACAAACAAAGCAGAATAGTCCATCCCAGCCCGTTTCCATCCACATGGCCCGGCAGGCCGCCATATTGGGCACCTTCCCCCTCACAAGGGTCCCGTCGCACCAGCAGTCCCCAAGATGTTCCAGCCAGGGCCACGCAACAGGACCAAGGCACGTGCCATGGCCTTCCTCCTGAGTAGAGCAACTTCTCCTCACACTGCACCGAGGGACCAGTAGCGAGCATCTCAAGGACCTTCTCCGAAGTCCGCTGCACGGCTGACCCCCTTGTGCATCCACTGCCCCGATCCACTGCCAGAACGGGAAGACTCCCCCTGACGCGGTCGACAAGTAAGGCCTTCTCTGTCCAGGTCGCAACTAGGGCCTCCCTTCACGGGTCCCATCCAACTTGACAGACCGCCGACTATCCACTCCAGAGGCCGCACATTATAGGACATCCCTCGGCCTCCAGTATCCACTCCAAGTAGTCCGCAGCTTCCAAGGGCAGCTTCCTCCTCTCCGCCAGGGGGGTGCATGTCAGATGCCTCCATTCTGCGCGCTCCCCCGCCAACTCCGCCGCCGGGTCAACAGACGCGTTCAGAGGACAGGGGTCACTCGGGCAGGGCCATTCCACAGAGGGAGGAAAGGAAGCGAGGAATGGCCCAAATCAAATCAGGGTATTGGGCCTTAAAATGGCCACTTGGTTTGCTCTCCCACAGGGATGCAAGGCCCCAATCTCCGCTGGACCCTGGAGGGGGGACCTAAGTGGCTCCAGAGCAATCCTCTCGATGGCCAGCCACGCAGGGACTCCACAAGGGGGCAATTCAAGCGAGAATCCGGGTCAAAAATCACCTCTGACAGTGGCCTCGAATGGAGCTCAGCTCAGACCTGTCTACTCCCTCGCGCGGCCGGCCACGCCCCCCCTGAGGATTTCTTTGTACCAGGGCATATGGACTACTGATCAAAATAGTTAAGCAGTGATTGCTTATCTCCAGGATTAATATATATATCGCCATTTCTTTTAGTAGTCGATCACAATGCATATATTGGCTATTATGCAATGATCCTGAAAATTCTGTACAACGAGCATTAGGTAGTAGATTTTTCCTAAAATAGCAATAGTAGATATTGTATAGCAAAAAGTCAAATATTATGGGAAATTGGAGAATTATATGGCCCCTTAAATTTCTACATATTCCAAAATGCTCCTGCTGGTTCTTCCAAAATCAAAAGATGAAAGAAAAAAATAGTGTAATATAAATGAAGAATAGCACATCATGTGGTCAGGTTAGCTCCAATACTGAAGTTTCAGAAAGATACATTTTAAACATTGTAACGTGACTTTTCTTATATGTAAGTGATCAATTACTCCTAAAATAAGTGCGAGAAAAAACAATCCTAGTGTAGTAAATCACTAAAACAGTTGAAACTTATCAAACAAATGCCTTCCCCAACCATAGAAAACTAGTTTCATATCGGATCTCTCCATAGAAGCACCTAATTGAGAAAAAACATCTTCAAAGTGCAGTGACCTCCCAGTGGAAATAAAATTGAATGCATCTAATAATACTGACGTCTTCAGGGACAAACCTAGTAGCTGACATTTTTAAACTTTAACCATTTTAATAAGGTACAAAATCTGATATAAGCAAAATATGAGAAGATTTTAAAACCCTTTCGCTGCTGAGGCTTTTCCCGCCCCTGTGCTGAGGTCATTTTTTACCTGTTTTGCGCATCATGTTTAAACGTGTTTTTAAGGCTTATTTTAGTATATGACACCGACATATTATATATTGTTCTTTCCGTCAGACTCGGTAGATTCATAATATGTCATTATTATATGTATACGTTATGTCATGTCTGTATATTATAACAAAAAATGCAATAAAATATGTATTTTCAATAATTTACAACGTGTAAAGTGTTTTTTTCCACATTTTAACATGCGAGCAATTGCGGTTATATTTTGTATGGGGTGCGCTTGTTAAAAAAATTTGAGATGGGGTCTCGTTACATTTTTTTTTGGGGAAAATGACACTATTTTTAACAAACGCACCGCATACAAAAATCGTTAGTGCAGCATCATTGTTCACATTATAATTGAAATGGGAACAATATTGCTGCATTAACAAACCCAAAAAAAAGAAAAAAAAGTGTTTTTTTTTTTTTTTTTAATTTTTTTTTTTACAACATTTTTAACTTTCATGTTTGGTATCGTTGGAACGGCCATGCTCTGGCCGATCCAACGATATCAAAATTTAACCCCTAGCTGCCACGGATCGGGAGATAGGGAGTTCATTGGAACTCCCTATCTCCACACTTGGTGGCAGTTAGGGGTTAACTGTAGGACTGGCGTCATCGTGCTACGCACGATGACGCCAGTCCTCTGGGGGAGTTCCCGGAAGCTTGGACGACATCCAAGATGTCGGCCAGCTCCCGGGAAGGATCGCGAATCGGCGCTTTTCAGCGCCGATTTGCGATCCAGCTCCCCAGGGGTTAATGCCAGGCATCATTTGGAAGGGCAGGCTGTGCCCTTCCAAATGATGCCTGGGTTAACCCCCTGTGCGCCGCCGATCGGGAGGGAGAGAGGTCCGAAGGACCTCCCCCCCCTCCCTTTCAGGCGCCTCCTCCGCACATGCGGGGGGGCGCCTGAATTAGGTGTCATCGCGCCCCCGCGATGACACCTAATAATGGCGGCTGCTGGTCCGGATGCCGGGCTGACATCCTGGATGTCAGCCCGCACCGGAGGGGCCAGCGATCGGCCGGAACCCGGCCGAACGCTGACCCCAATGTGAGGACGCGCTCAGCGCGTCCTCAGCACACCAGCGGTAATGCTGAGGACGCGCTGAGCGCGTCCTTAGCATTGAAGTGGTTAAATGATCATTTGGAGGAAGCTATAAAAGATTAAACCACTTCAATTTCTTTTGTTTCTGGCTGTGAAGGCAGCAGACATCTGTTTGACAGACAAGTTAATTGTAGATATTGTTTCATCTTGGAGCAGTGTGTTGAATCAATATACAGTGATTAGACATTTCATAAGACTACCAAAAAAGTAAACATCAAATAGCAAGTATGATCCCAGATTAGTTTACTTGAAATATTATAGCGATGTCTTATTATATATGTGGCATTTACACTGGAAAAATGACCAACTCCCTTTTCACATGATAATAGATCTAGTTTCTATCATGTTTGATCTAATATTCCAGGAAATGGTGCTTTTGTTACATTTTCCCATGTACCACTATTTCCTGCAAATTAAAAAAAAAAGAATTAAATGGTAGAACATGCATTGCAAATGTACTGCTTCCAATTCCATTAAATGCAAAAAGCATAAAATATTTTTTTAAATTTAAGGTGTAGTTCAATAGTTTGAACTAGGTTTAAAAGTACACAACTAATCTGTCTCAAAGACTTTTCTATAAATGTATGTTGAAGTTGCTAAGACTTTAGGAAAATAAGTCCCCACAAAGCTAACAATGTACTCCAGATATTTCTCTATGCTCAGTTAACCTTCATTGTTTCTGAGCAACTGTTTCGTTTTGGGCATTACATTAATTATTAATTATTGAATTAATATGCAATAATTCAAGCCCTAAGTCGCAGCAATAACATTTATATCTTGTGGGTAATATGATTGAATATATAAGAAAAACACACAGAAACCGGTGCAATATGAATGACAATTTACTTGGAAATCTATATTCACAGTTTATATAACAATTGCTTTACAGTAACAAACAAAAGACTACCCTACCCACAATCATGGAATAGTAATAGTCATATCACACAGTACATTAAACTAAACAATACAGCAATGAAATGAAAGCATGCTTACTAGGCCCCAAGCTGGGGGCTGCAGAAAACTTCACATGGTCAGTCTCAGGTATCAAGCTAAAAAGGCTTAACTCTTGGATCCACATCCCTTTTATTCCCAGTGGGAGTCACCAGTAAACAAACCTCTCTACCAATAAGAAAAGACCGCTCTAAAGTAGGCTGGCTTAATGACATCACGGCTAGCCACACAGGGCAAACAGCCTACACACTGCCCCTAGTGGTCCTTCTTTGGTATGTCAATCAGTTAATATTAAAATATCATACTTTATGGCAGAAATCATCCATGATCATTACAGCAACATATAGAATGTAGAAACATAAGGAGCCCTGAACTGGCAGAGCTGGTACTAAGGAGCATAGGGAGCCACTAATGGAAAACTGTGGATCAAGATCTTAACCATTAATGGTTTCCTATCACTGGGAGTATTACAACCAAGCTGCTATGTTAGCTGGCTTGACTTGCAATATTAGGTAGACCTAAACCGATGCTGTCAGCGTTGCCACCACTAGTATAGCTTCCTGAAGTTCATAGCGGTCATGTACCACCAGTGGCAGAGTCTCCTAGAGGCCATAGGGTTCATGCTGGGTCAGCAGAAGGACACTAGGGAACTTTACATTTGAGAAGATGAAGTAGATACTTTGACTGTCCACAAGTTGACAATACCTATACTATGTGTAGGAAGTGTAAATTTACAGAAGGGATCTACAACAGCCAAGGCTTAAAGTTTGCAGCTCAGATGGAATAGGGTAAGAGCTGTTACAATAACCTAGTGGGGCCATTATAGTTAATGGGTCACTCGTTAATCATAATGCCTTGGTTACAAAAGGGCCTCTAGGGTGCTAAGTGTTGTTACTTATGTTCTAGAGTGCATTGATATTCATCTTAGTTATGATTTACAAAGCCATATACCATGCACTGTGTATAAACAATACTTGTACCTTTCCACTATTAAAAACTTGTATTTATTTTACTCATTGGAAAATCATTAAGACATGAAATTCTTGTAAACGTATCTTTGCACACCTTTTTAATGTTGGATATTCTTACTTAGACTTCAGGACTACGGGGGCATCTCTTTACAGCGCCTGTGCATAAATCAAGCTGACAGAAGTTAAATCTAAATAATAATGTAATTTCTTCCCCAAGAAACAAAAAAATCATTTAGACTTATTTTACATGTATTATTGACAGGAGCTGTAAGGGGATGCCCCCACTCTTGCACTAATTTTTTTTTTTTTTTTTTTTTTAAAAATCTAACTTTATTGATGGCTTACACCAGCCAGGGAGAGGACTGGACTGAGGCGAGTTATAGGTTCACTCATAATATACAGTGAAAAAAAGTCAGGATTTTATAGTAGCCTAAAGAGCCTGTATTGTGCAGATACTGTAGGTGTTTATGTACCTTGTGTATTAATGCATTATCACCACATACCAGTATTATATTATTTTTTTCTTTTGCCATTTTGAAGCTGCATTGCTAGTAATCTCATCGTGATCACTACAAATGAGCAGGATATCTGACCATTTTCATTATCCATCTTTAACATATTCGCTAGATTTGACACGAAAGGCCATTTCTGCTAAAAATGCAGAATGTTCAAAGTAGTGCAAAATAGGGGATACCACATAGTGTCTACAAACTTTCATCTCAACACTATTTCTGCAAAGGGCGAACACATAAATGAAATTTTTAAAATATGAGAATTAACATTACTTTAATCTGTTTCGGAATAACAATCTATATACATTACTATTAGTCCTACATTTAAGAGTCACCACATCCCATCTTTCTAATGTTATGTGAAATTGTTTTTCAATAAAATGTACTTTTTGGTACAGGGTTAATTAGGTAGCTGGCATCTGCAGGTTCCTATAAAAACAGCTTTGTTTTTGTTTGTTAGTTGATGGCCTGTTGTTGGTCTTTGAGAAAAAAAGAAGAAAAATGTGCAAATCTAACAAAGCAATTTGCTTTATTTCAGTTTGTTAACCTGAGGGTACATTGAAAATCCAAATTACATTTGAAACCACTTTGAGGTTGTGGTCAGTTGCAAGAATTATCTCTAGTTTGCCCGTCAAATGTGATGAACCGAAGCAGAAATCCAATAATGCTGGTTGCCCCGCTATTTATTCGTCAGTTTAACAAAACAATTAGCTTTGTTTTATTTTTTTTTCATCCAACAAAATGGGGCAATTCAAGATCTGACATAGTTGAAATAGTTTACAAAATAATCTGTCCTGCCTCTCACAAAAAAAGTCTTCATATGAATGGCATGCACTATGTGTATATATAGTATCATTGTACTATTCATAAAGCACTCTTTGTTTGGGGGAAAACGAAACACATTTTGTGTTAGAGTGAAAGAACGTGATCCAGCAGACTCCTCTAATTTATACACGTTATTATGTTTCCATTGTGGATTTTTAGCTCAAACTCCTTTAGAATTTATATGCAACTTTTTTCACTGCTTTGAATACATTATTTTAAATTGTGAGACCATAAAATAATTGGTATTATCCTTATGGTAATGGTTTTGAAAGTTGTATATGAAGAAATGCTCTCAGAATTGGACAATCGTCTGAATCTTTCAGTTGGTGATTTTTCCATTTTCAAAATTTGCTTCAGAATTGCAGTTTTATTATTTGATGGATTTTTGGTTAGGCAAGAATTATCCTATGTATACTGCAGGCACCTTTGGATTGTGGTTCTCAAAACCTAATGCAAATGTTTAAATCAATAGGACAAATAGATAAAGCGCAGGTCTAAATAGACTTGCTCCTGGAATGTTCTATATATCACTAATACACGTTTTTCAGTCCATATATTAGACGTATCACAGTCGTATCTTCATCTCAGCACATGCAAAAAAGAAGAAATTCCTCATGGTGCAGCCCTGCTAGCAAAATCAATTTATATCTCTCAATCGGTGTATATTACACTCACAATCTTGTGAGCCCTCCTGGCTCACGGTGTACAGTCAGGTGGGCACTTTTATTAAATTTTTAGAGGGCCCCACACACCTTCATCGCATAAATGGTTATGGCATACATAGAGGGAAGATATAAACAAATATATAGGGTCTCCCCTAGAGAAATTCTGTTTAAAACAGAGCCCTACTCCCAGATTTGGGCAAATTGTTCACTTACACTCTATAGAGCCTATACTGGCTCTAGATTCCTGGGCCTATGAGTTTTAAAGGTCAAGGAACTCATAAAACCGTTTCTCGATCCAAAACAGCAATGCAGTAGTTTTTCTTATATAAAAACTTTTAATATAACAATAAAACAAATATAAAAGAATGACAAACCAATCCAGGATGCGTTTCGCCGAAACGTGGCTTCCTCAGCTGGTACAGTTTGCATGCATGGTCCCTCCAGTATAAATACTCCTCTTATTAATGTTAATTGTCCCAAAATTGGCACGCCGATCCTCCAACTCACCCTCTTGTGTTTTTTTCCTCTAGGCGCCGCCATTTTGCGCTTGTGACCTAGTGTAATCTTCCGTCCTCTTCCACATGTCCTGTTGGACATTAAGCCGTCCTTCGCGCAAGTGCGCTTAATCGTGCGTCTCAATCTGGAACGCGGAAATACACCACCTGGCCCACGATCACCAATGTATATCGACCTCCTATATACTCACATCAAAGGAGGGGGAGCTCCTTCCCTCCTCTACCTTTTAAGGCAAAATTTATACACATTATAGATTTTGTATCCCCACACCTTACATCACCATTAGTGTTTTTGATTCCCAAAACAATGCCTTTCCTATATCTTTATTCATTCGGTATCTTCAATTATATAACTAGTCATATATACAGAATAGCACATATGCCTATGTTCTCCTAGATTTTACACAATTTAGCTGATACATTTCACTAAATAAAAGCAGGAATCAGCTTAACCCTTTCGCTGCTGAGGCATTTCACTCCTCTGTGCTGAGCTCATTTTTACCTGTTTCACTCATCTTGTTTAAACACGTTTTGAAGTCTTATTTTAGTATATGACCCAGACATATTATATATCGTTCTTTCCGGCAGACTCGGCAGATTAATAATATGTCATTATTATATGTATATGTCATGTCCTGTCTGTATATTATAACAAAAAATGCAGTAAAATATGAATTTTCAATAATTTACAACGTGTAAAGTGTTTTTTTTTCCCATTTTAACATGCAAGCAATTGCGGTTATATTTTCTATGGGGTGCGCTTGTTAAAAAAAATTAGAAATGGGGTCTCGATACATTTTTTTGGGGGAAAATTATGCGATTTTTAACAAACGCACCGCATACAAAAATCGTTAGTGCAGCATCATTGTTCACATTGAAATGGGAACAATATTGCTGCATTAACAAACCAAAAAACGTGTTGATTTTTTTTTAATAATTTGTTTGCAAATATTTTTTTATTTTTAATTATTTTTTAAAAAAAACTTTTTACATGGTCATGTTTGGTATCGTTGGAAAGACCATGCTCTGGCAACAGTACCAAACATTAACCCCTAGATGCCATGGATAGGGAGATAGGGGGTTCCAATGAACCCCCTATCTCCACCATTGGTGGCAGTTAGGGGTTAATTTATTGTACAGCGCTGCGGAATATGCTGGCGCTTTATAAATAATGAATAATAATAAAATAATAACTCCAGGACTGGCGTCATTGTGCTATGCGCGATGACGCCAGTCGTCAGGCGGCATTCCCGGAAGCTTGGCCGAGATCCAAGATGTCGGCCAGCTCCGGGAGAGGATCACGATTCTGCGCCGAATCGTGATCCGGCACCCAAGGGGTTAAAGGCAGGCATGGTTTGGAAGGGCAGGCTGTGCCCTTCCAAACCGTGCCTGCCTCCAGCCACAGGACCCCGGCGATCGGGAGGGAGAGGGGTCCGAAGGACCTCCCCCCCTCCATTTCAGACACCTCTGCACACGCGGGGGGGCGCCTGAATTAGATGTCATCGCGCTGCTGCAATGACATCTTATGGTGCCGGCGGTAGTCCCGGGTGCTGTGCTGACATTGAGGATGTCAGCCCGAACCGGGGGGCACAGCGATCGACTGGAATCCGGCCGATCGCTGGCTGCAAAGGGAGGACGCGCTCAGCGTGTCCTCCGCACCCAACAGTACCTGCGGGTGGACGCGCTCAGTGCGTCCACTGCAGCGAAAGGGTTAAGGATCCCAACCATCCTATAAAAAATGTATGAGCTCGAAATCATTGTTTAAGCCACCCGGTGCCATTGTCCCCATTTCAAATACATTATTCATTTCAGCTACCCCTAATTTTCTGATCATATCGTCTATTTTTTCTACCTTTTTCATTGCTAGAATTTTTAAACCATCTGGGCACCTTTGGATAGTGGTTCTCAAAACCTAATGTAAATGTTTAAATCAATCAGCTACTTTGAGTATTTTTTTTAAAATTGGGATCTAACTACATGTCAGTTATGGTTATTAATTATACCAGCAATAAAAGGAATGACACAGCACTGCTGTTATTACATCATAGAGTTCGACATTCATCATCGACAGTGATGATGCGCTAGGATGTGCGTCGACGGGGCTCTGCGATCCTCCTATGGAGGATCGTGCTTTTCAGCACTGAGGGGGGTGGGCGGGCGTCGAGTGCGATGCCGGTTTTCTTTAACGCACGTAATGTGCGTTAAAGGAAACGTCCTGTGTGCACCCAGCCTTAGATTGTAAACTCTCGAGAAGGTCCTCCCTCCTACTGTTCTGTTTGTGGAACTTGTATGTATTTTTGTTGTTCAGTCTCACCCATTGTACAGCACTATGGAACTGGTTGCTGCTTTATAAATACTTGTAACTGTATAGTAGATATGAATAACAAGGGATGGTGGTCCATCCTAGTACAGTGTACATAATGTAATTGGGTAGGTGCAGTCACTCACGTAACACAAGTGTTAATTCCACAGGTGCCTTCACAATTCACAGTAGACCAATCCCCAATAATAGAGCAAAATACAAATGCTGGCAGTGTTTCGGCTCAAACTGAGCCTTTCTCAGGAAGGATGCTGGTTAAGTTCCAAGTAAACCTGTCTTTAAGAGATTCCCTTTGTGCCTGCGCTTTCAGTCGTGTATTGCCCTAACCTGTACAGTGTCTCATTGCATGGCATGTAACCAGTAGAAGTATCTATACAGTGCTCTATTTTAATCAGTCATACTTTCATTACTTTGCAGTAGAGCTGGCTCTTAAATATAGTACTTTTGAAAAGTATGGCCATTGAAAGGGACCAATGAGTGGGGCATTTGCTTTCACATTTATTTGTGCACATGGTGTAAAAACTAATCGATAAATTGAAGTGTACCCAACGCTAGAAAACCCAGGGTGATAGAAATAGTGTATTTAAATAAGGCTATAAGTAATTTGTGACAGACACCGGTATGTTTCATTTCCACACTTATAAGGACTACGGACAGAGCTCTGGCAGTATTTTCTAAAGAAACAGCAGATTTAACGGAATTCTGTCATAGAGACTAATCCTGATTATTTTTACCAACGTGAATAATTGGTTATACCATCATATAAATGAGGAAGACTGTGAAAATATTTCCTCTGTATAGCAATATCTACGTCAAATGCCACTCTAGTCTTTGAATGACAAATGGCATGGAACACATCTCCATGTTTCCAAGGTAGCATGCAATATTTTTATAATTAATAGTAATTCATCTAAATATCTGGCAATCAACATGAAAAGTTATTGTATACAGTAATGTGTCGCCTACATGCTCTGTACTTAATGATTTGCTACCAACTAAATCAATGTGTCTTTTACAGGGGCAATTGTGTACATTTCACTAAAATATATTGAATATTATTGACATTTGTGTTGTTTTAATGGAAAAACATTTTAGCTAGTCAAGGGATGAAAACACTTTCATTCCTCAACATCAATAACTGTTATATACATGTATGTGCATCTTGGGGTTATTACACTTTTAATTATGGATAACTGACAAGGGAATTGCGCATAAAATGCGATTCTGTTCTCATGAATTTCAGTTGTAGTAAACAATGCCTTCATTTTAAACCAATGTCTCAGAGCATATAGTCTCAAAATGCTGTTGTGTTGTACTAGTGTCTCTATTTGCAATTTGGTAATAGGAATCCCATAGCTTTATAAATAATTTACAAGGAGTCATCTCACCAAGATTTGACACCCCAAATTATAGTGTTTGAGACCAATGGAAACTTTTCTCCCCTGAAAAATTAGAATATCTGCATTTCTACGTGTTCCCACTTGATTTGACTCATGCCGAGAAGCCATATCCCACGTTAAAATGAAATCCAGTGTTCCTTTTCATTTTGGCATTGTGAGAGGGAAAACCAATAAGCAAACCTGCAACCTTTCTGAACTGTAGTTCCCCGTTTTCTTATGGTTATTCAGGTACTCCTGAGTCTAAACAGTACTTTGGCTGGGTAGTAATGCTCGCAATGTCCACATTAGTACAAGCTCTAAGAGACTAATAACTATCTACTGGGTTACTAGTTTTCTTGAACAGGGGACATGTATGGAACCATGATTTTGGACTTTGAAGGAGAGACAAGTTTTTTAAAAATTAGCATACATACCCTCCTTTTTGGCATCCAAACCATTATTTCAGAATAACCATTGGACAAGCTTTCTGTTTAGGTTCTAGTTTTTCTTTAGTCTGTACTCCAACACAATTTGTTTTGGCTTCTCTGGATTCATACATACTGTTATGTAATGAAAAATGTGACACTCAAAAGGACACGACATCATGACCTTATATACAACCAAACTCTATCTTTAATTAAACCTCTTTTGAACTTGATAAGTGCTACGTATAATGCAGACAGCTGACCAGCATCACTTTCCAACATTCTCTTGACACATTATTAGTAATTAGTGTCATGTTTTAAGACCCCCCAAGCAGAACAGACAATAACCATAAAAAGTACATTTGTTGCAGCTGAGACCCAGACTTTGTTGCTTTATCTTTCCTCTTGTATATTTACTGTAGATTTCCTGTTTGATGACTGAAACAAAAAATGACTGTGAATTCGGAAATAACCCTATAGGAGAAATGACAGAAAAAAAAAAAAGTCAGCTTTCAGATCTTTTCACTTTCATGAATTTTTAAGAAACTCTGGAGCATTTGAGAAAACATCTGCTGTTTCAATATAGACTGTAATTGAAAAGGCATCTATGAAAGCCGGCCTAATCAAGGCATCTTTCTTCTGCAGTTACATTGGACCGCTGTCTGTAAAGAGATAGTGCATTAACCATGCTGAGTGAACATTGAATATTTGCTTGAAAGTTACCATGCATACAGAACCCCACTTACATATTCAGTGTATAACAAGACTGTCATTCAAAGGACATATTTTTGCTGTAGGCTACTCTACTTTATAAAATCTCCTGGTTTTCTTCACTTCTTTAATATGTACCTTATTCTGGGAGGTTTGAAGATCCCGGCAGGATATATGGAAATTTTTCAAATGCATGCAATGTTAAAATTCATAGTAACAATGTATCAACAAATACTCTGTAAAAACACTGTATGCGCAGGATTATAACGTATTTGGAGGTTAGAACGTTATATAGATTGTGCTTTTTCTATATAGTGGAAGATTCCAAACACATTAGACATCTGATTTAACTAAAAATATGGAGCAGGTGTCCATATGTTGAAAACAGTTAGAAATCCCGTATAATGGGTCAATTAAAAATCTCATAGTATGCAAAGAGTGTAAGAATATATATCAATATAACAATGGAGGCACCTGGCACTCCAATGCTGGATGTTTTAATTTGGAGAACAGCAATGTTTTACCTTGATAAAGGTTATGAACACAGTCTAAACGTTGCTTTTCTCCAAATTAAAATACCCAGCATTGGAGTCCCTGCATTGTTATCTGGATTACATACTGGGTGGACCACTCGGTCTATGTTTTGCCATTCTTGCAATTAAACTGTTGCAGACTGACAGGGTTTTGGTGCTTTCCACTTTGGCGAGTTAAATTTGCCTACCCAGCTGTGAATTCAGCATTCACTGCAGGGTCCCCAAAGTGCAGCTAATCGACTCACCGAACGCATTTGAAAAACCGCTGAATCGAAAAACCACCAAATGCATCTGAAGATCCTCCGAACAGACTACCGAATCAAACAGAAAAAAGCCGCCGACCAGCAACCAGAAAAAGCAGACAAGCTGCCGATCAGGGGTAAAAAAACCAAAAAAAAAACACTGCAACTTTTAAAAGGCGTTTTAAAAAAACTACTTCATGAAAATGCCTGGGAATAATATATAAGGTCATATGAATAACAGTAAAATGGTTTGTTACTGAAATAAAAAAAAAATAAAAAAAATGCTTAAAAAATAACAGACTTTTTGCTGCAAATCAAAAGAATAAACGATTGAATATTTCAGAAAAACAGTACTTTTTTTACATTGAAACCTATGGGATTCGCCTGTTTAAACCTCTCGAATGAAACCACCAAAAATCTGAGCATTTCAGTGACATTTCACTGCTGTTCGTTGTTCTCTGAATAGATTAACCATTACTTCTCTGTAGGAATTTCACTGCCGCCGATGATCACCGTATTTCACTGGCAATTCACCAATATTTTGTGAATTGCCAGCTTTTTGAATAGCCGAGTGGCCCCGAAAGTGCACCATATGGGGGAAATCCACCATTTGGTGCAATTTCGTTGCCAATTCGGTGGTCTTTGAATAAACCCTTAAGTGCACCACTATCCTGGTGTTTGTTTGTTGTGAAGATCATTTGGTAGTCAGCTCCACATGGTTTGAAAAGAAAAAACAAGTTGTAGGAAGATCAGCACAACCCATCTCTTATGGGAAAGTTGCATCTGCTTGGTGTCAGAAATTTACTGCAAAAGGAAAAGCTGTCTAATTGTGCCGACTAAGCTGTGATCGCCAGAGAGTAAAATGTATCTGCTAATTTCTGCAACTATAGTTGTCTGGGGTTGCCAACATTAAGGTTGATTTACTTCTTCAACTAACCACACTGGAAAAGAGCATGTGTAACTCTGTGTGAAGCAAAGGTAACATCACTGCTCTATAACCGTGGATACTGTGGAGACACCGGTTCGAATCCCGGCCAGAGCACCTCTCCAGTAAGTGTCCTTGGGCAAGACACCTAACGGTACATACATACTCGCCACCCAGGACATACTTGAAACCGAGAGAAATCTCAATGTATCCTTCCTGGTAAAATACTTTCTCAAAAAAAAAACTGGGCTACAAACTAGACTTTAATCAATAGTTTTCTAGTTTCTTGGGTACTTTTTTGAGAAAGGATTTTAACAGGAAGAATACATTGAGATTTCTCTCGGTTTCAAGTATGTCCTGGGTGGCGAGTATGTATGTACCGTTAGGTGTCTTGCCCAAGGACACTTACTGGAGATGTGCTCTTGCTCGGATTGAACCCATGTCTCCACAGGCTCTCTCCATGCAGATCAGTGATGTTACCTCTACTCCACTCAGCCGGTACTTACCCACAGATTGCCCTTAGAACATACTTGGACATACAGGACTATTCACTAAAGTCATGGGATTAATTCCTTTAAATCAAATGTTACGTTGGAATGGCAATATGGGATCAAAATCTTTACTATGTCTGAAATATATATAAATGTGGATCTTATAATTCAGTAGGACATATGTCTCTTCCAAGTAGGTGCTCGATTTCATAGATTTCAATAGGGCGTCAGATTTTTTTTATCCTATTTATTCCTATTTATATTACACAATGTCATGCATAACTCGACACAAAGCTTCAAAGTATCTATTGGTAGTGTATATAATTCAATTTAAATTGTGTTATTTAAAGATTGAACTCGACATAACAAGAAAATGGGAATAACAACATACGTTCTCTTTATGGATGAACCCTGAAAATGCCCATTAACCTTTCCCTATTAGCTTTCTAGGTTGGTACTCTTTAAATGTGTGGAAGGATAATGTTATGTGCTAGATAAAGAGAAATTGCAGTAGAGAAATAATAGTAGATGCAGTAAATTATCCTCTGAAGAAGAGCTGTATTACAAACAAAGCCCTACAATAAACACTCTGTATTCGAGTATAGATTCTGTAATTCTCGGTTGGTGGGGATGATCTGTAATCTGAGTGAGGTGTCATGCAATGCCTGCTGCTTCTCTGCTGGAGCGGTCCTTCCAATGTTCATAACAAGCAGCAGGTTACCCAGACGCTGCTTACCTCACAGTAAAATCCCTCGGTACTATTCAAGAAATGGGCCCTAATTGCTTCTCATCTTTGCTTGCCGGTCATCATAGTGATTGTTCACAACAGGCTTTCTACTGTGTGGGTCTGTGGTTAATATGTTCCTCTTAAATATATTTTTTCTCAACTTTACAACATATCTGAATGTCTTGGTTGTAAAATATATATATATATATATATATATATTTTAAATAGAATAATATCTTACTACCCTTACTTGGTTATCCATTAATCTTCTTCAACTTTAAAATGAACGTGAAACATCAACCATTCGTAATAATTTAAGTGCTAATGATTCGTTATATTGGTACATAGAACTAATACAGCCTTCCAAATAAATGATATGGGTGTGTATAACTGGCCATATGATTTCATGTAACAGAAACTTTATTTTTATATTTTGATATCTGTGAGTTATAATGATTTAAGCATTTAATATGTGTGTTTGTGTGTCTATACAAAAGTGTATGTATGTTAAAAGATTTCTTGAAGGACGCATACTATCCATTTGTTTATCGCATTTCTAATGTCAGAACTGATTTCTATGTGAACAAAGGAAGGTCTGCGGAGACCCTATTTTTCGCCCCTATCTTCGAACGTCAGTGTTTCTGTCAACCGATGTTGCAGTCTGCTTTGCTTTCTTGAAGAAAAATTAGGGCCTTTTATGAGATGGTGCCACGCATCATTGTTGCTATATATGTTGATCAGTAATAAATCTTCCTTGGTTGTGCTGAACTGAAAGAATCAGTGGGAATTGTTTTTAAATCTTAGAAAAGTACTTGTTCACATACTAAGCTGGCTTTACACACATGAACGAATAAAGAGAGATGGTTGGGATTGACAGTATCAGAGGTTCTTGATACAATGTAAACTATGTATCTAGTCTTAGATGAAGTACGGTATGAATAGAAAAACCTATGAGTCCTCATAAGGACGAGTAAGCACATGTACTGTGAACCAGAGCTGCACATGCAAACACAAAAATGTAAAACACAAAAACAACCATGACATAGAAAAGGGAAACAAAAACATGGTGCATAGAAAATGAAACAAAAAAACAATGTCCCGCAAAAAAAGACCCACAGATCACATATAAACATCAGACATGAGAAAATTGTCATGTCACAACAACATGTTTAAAAAAAACTCCTTATAAGTGTATGTCAAAGTTATAGGTAAGGTAGCTGCTGCTGGCTGAATGTCCCTACCGCTGAAATCCTTGGATCAAAAGATAGAAATGGGCCTTTGTGGGTCTGTGGGGATAACAAAGAAAGGATCAGAACGAGCGCAGAGGACCGAGTCTAGGCTTTGCGAAAGCTAACTAGTGTTACTAATGTTGAGCTTCAGAGTCGGTTTAAAGCCTACCGGGAGGGAGACTGCGTTAGCTGGCCTTTCTAAAAGACCTGCTCGACTATAGCAAAAGAAAAGAAGCCCTACGATTAGAAACCCAAAGCGTCATAACCTCACACTATGTCATGAGGTAGTAATGTGAGATCTAAGAAAAAATAAGCATCACCTAGCTTGACGCGTTTCGCTGCTCACGCATCAGGAGCATGTCTTTTAAGAAGGTCAGCAGAAACTATCTTATCTACATTGCCTTTGACACGCTCAGCTTTACATACTTATATTGGCATTTTTTTAGCCATGTCGTGACATGACAATTTTCTCATGTCTGATGTTAATATGTGATCTGTGTGCCTCTCCTTTTTTGCGTGACATTGTTTTTTGCTTCATTTTCTACGCACCATCTTTTTGTTGCTCTTTTCTATGTCATGGTTGTTTTAGTGTCGTTTTTACATTCTTGTGTTAGCATGTGTAGCTCTGGTTTACACAGTACACGTGCATACTCATTAAAGGTTTTTCTACTCATAAGATACTTCATAGAAAGACATAGAAAAATGTCGGCAGATAAGAACCTTTCGGCCCATCTAGTCTGCCCAATTCATCTGCGATAAGACTAGATACTGAGATACATAGGTTACATTGTATCAAAAACCTCTGATACTGTCCATCACGAACATCTCTCTTTATTCATTTATATATTTCTGGGTTATCCCCCTTGTAGCTGTTACCCCCTTGTAGCTGTTATGGGATTGTTTCTCATACATCAACTACTTGTGATTGCCTCCTTCACTGTTAATGCTTCTTTGTTTGTACCTGCCAAAGTTTTTCTGTCTTTACACTAGAGCTGGACTGGCGGTTCGAGCTGAACACGAATTCGATTCGAACATTGGCCGTTCGAAAGTTCTCGAACATCGAACTTTTTGGGACGTTCGCCAAAAGTTCGAAAAAAAAAATTGAATTTTTTTTTAAAAATCTAAAAATAGACTCTTTACTGCATAATATTATAAGCAATAGTTTATTAGATATTGAATTAAAACGGGAATATTTTTAACATTGAAGCCTATGGGATAAAACATCAGGCAGACGAGGCCCTCTAATCAGGCACTGTAGAGGGCAGCCCGCCGGGGCCTCCCAAGGACCCCTTGAGGAGCATGCGGCCGCAGGATGACAGAGCTGCGACTGTGCCGGCCGTGTGCATGTGGCAGAGACTGGTGGCGCAGGGAGGGAGCCACGGCAGACCCCCCCAACCAGGATCCAGGGAGCCCCCACTGACCACCAGGCTAAGGTAAGGCAACGCATTTTTAAAAAAAAAATAATCCGAGGACATCTTTAAATGTCCCTGGAACATAAAATAAATGTTTTTTTTTTTTTCTTTCTAATACTCACCTGATTCCTAATAGCATATCTTCTCGTTAAAGCTAGCATCAGACTGTAGAGGTGCTGCCCGGCAGTGTGAGGATTCATAAGCTGCATTATTATACTGTAGAGGTGCTGCGCAGCAGTGTGTGGAATCATATGCTGCATTAATTATTCTTCTTACAAATTTGGTTACTTAACCCGTATGCGTTTGGATTGTAATATTGTGACATCCAGGGCCCCGGGTGACGATCGGGGGGGCCCAGGGCGCATGGTGCTGCCAGCTGGCCGAATGCCAGAAGCTCCGGCGGCACCCGGCGCAGCTGTGAGTGATCGGGGGCAGGGTGCAGCTTGATGACGCAGAGCCGCCGGGACCTTTAAATCAGGAGCGCGCACTGTACACCTTGCCTTGCTGTGGAGTTTCATTCCCACATCGTTAGCTTACCGAATCAGTTTGTATACTTGTTACTGACCCTGCTTGTTCTGAGGACCTGATCTGTTGCCGGCTTTGCCTGCCATTTGACTATTCTCTCTGTGTACTCCCTGCCTGTTCTGTTTGCCTCCTGTTGCTACTGGTGTGCGCCAATTCTCACCATATACAGTAGCGCAGTACTAGTGCCTAAACGTTGTTGACCCGGTTTTGTTATAACAACTACTCTCGTTCTGTGCCCCTGTCTGGTATATTCGCTGCTTGTTACTGCTGGTGCGCTTCCATCCTGCCATACACTATAGCGCAGTAATATTTGGGTGCACTGCCACTGACGCGTGTACCAGATTCCAATCCTTTTAATATTTGAATGCAGAGTCCACCCCTGCACTCTTCCACAATACCTCAGAGGGGTTATGGTGTGAAGGCACTAGCTGGCACCAAAGGTCCAATTTTAATGCACCTGTTGTTACTTTCATACAAAGCCTGCATAAATTTCACCATAATTTAGCCAAAAAAATCACTAAAATTGTTCTGCGTATCCTAAAACATCAACTCTTTTCATACAGGCTGCCACCCCAAGCAGTTGTTTATGAATAGATTAACCCCTTAAGGACCGAGGACGTACCATGTACGTCATTGCAGCGGGTCTCTCTTAGACCCGCTGACGTACATGGTACGTCCTGCCGTTTTTTGAGCGCTGGAAGCGATCGGATCGCTTCCAGCAGCTCAAACGCCATTGCAGGCTGCCTGGGAGTCCAGGCAGCCGTGCAATGGCGGTTAGAAGTGCCGGGGCACCATGTGATCGCTCCCCGGGAGCGATCAACATCCGGTTTTACCGGAGAGGTGCCCGGCACTTCTAGAGAGCGCTGGAAGCGATCGGTATCGCTTCCAGCTGCTCTGAGTATATTACAAGGATGCCTCGACATCGAGGCATCCTTGCAATATGCTTACCTGCCGCCGGTCCGTCCGTGATCGCTCCCCCGAGCGATCACTTCTGGTAGCGGCAGGAAGTACTGAGTTCCACGAGGTATCGTGGCACTCAGTACAAAAACGATCATATCAGTGATCAGGTGCTCTGCTGGGTGCCTCGAGGGATCAAGGCACCCAGCAGAGTAAAAAAAAGTGTAAAAAAAAGTGTAAAAAAAAGTAAAAAAAAGTGAAAAAAAAGTGAAAAAAAAGTAAAATAAAAATAAAAATAAATAAAATAAGCTGACGGTTAGGGGTAGGGTTAGGGGTAGGGGTAGGGTTAGGGGTAGGGTTAGGGTTAGGGTTAGGGTTAGGGGTAGGGTTAGGGGTAGGGGTAGGGTTAGGGGTAGGGTTAGGGTAGGTTAGGGTTAGGGGTAGGGGTAGGGGTAGGGTTAGGGCTAGGGTTAGGGTTCTAAGGGCAGGGTCATCTTGGGGCTGAGTGGGATGTTCCTAGCCTGCCTCATCAGAGAGGCAGGCTAGCAACATCCAATCAGAAGTTAGAAAAAATCAAAATAAAATTTCTAATTTGTCAGGTCAGGTCAATATTTTGTAAATATTGCTCTGACCTCTGTGATTCTCCCTCCCTCTCCTCACTTGTGTTTTGGTGAGCGAGAGAGAGAGATCAGATTTGACAGGTTAGAGATTTTAGTGAGATTAGAAAAATTGAGGCAGATTTAGAGAGATTTTAGGGAGATTTAGAAGAATTGAGGCAGGTTTAGAGGGATTTAGAGAGATTTAGGTGTTTATTTGTATTTTCTTGTGAAACCCAACGGTTCTTCTAAGAACCAACAATCCGCTTATATATATATAATAATTATAAAATTTTATAATCTATTATATATAATGTCTGAGAGGGTGTACAGCGCCGAGGAGGCATATGCCATCCTGGCGTCAGAATCTGAGGCATCTGCGTCAGACTCAGACCCTCATTTCGACCCCGCTAACTGCTCAGAGACGTCGCTAGATACATTATCTACGCTGGCTGATGTATCTAGTGATGTTTCTGATGCAGATCCTGGTCACCACCTGCCAGCAGGAGACGCACAGCTCCAGCTGAGGAGTGGGTAGTGCCTCATCGCCAGAGGCCAGATATCCCTCCTTTCACGGCAAATCCTGGCATCAATATTGATGTTGCAGGATTTACCGCCACACAGTTTTTGCAGGTGCTTATGGGGGATGATTTGTTGGGCCACATCGTGGCCCAATCAAATCTGTATGCCCATCAGCATTGTGCTGCGAAGCCAGACTCCTACTTGGCAAGGCAGCAATGGACCCCGCTAGATGTGCCAGAATTTCTGAAATTCTGGGCACTTACTATGCTGAGGGCATCATAAAGAAGCCCTCAATTCGCTCCTACTGGAGCAGTAGCCCCATCTGCTCTACCCCCATTTACCCCCAATCAATGTCACGTAGAAGGTATGAAAACATTTTGCGTTTCATGCACTTCAGTGACAACAGCCTGTGCCCCCCTAGAGAGCATCCCCAGTTTGACAGGCACCAGACTTTTACATTTTATTCGTACATTTTTATGTTCTACAATTGGTGCTGTATTTTGCCAAAATCTTTGCACACCTATGCATGGGGGGCATGGGTGTACTCAGGAGATCTTGCAGAAAACAACCTGGAGAGTTTTCATGCAGTAACAAACAACAGTGTCTCCTAAATCACAGTCCAAAACTACTGTGGGCGTAAAAATCTGAAAATTGAAAAATTACCGCCGCACACCTTCTCAAATGTTTTGGGCTAAAACCGTTGCATCCATGGCATCAAAGCACTCCATATGCAATACCTTAGGGTGTCAACATAACAAATATAAACAATTTTCTGGCAATAATTCAAACTGGGGTATGCGGTAGACCCAAAACCAAAGATAGGCCTAGCTGAAGAAATAATCTCAATTTCAACTCCAATGACAAAGTCATAAAAATTGTATTTGAACCTTCCCAAAATCCTGGCAAACCTATGCATGGGGGGCATGGGTGTACTCAGGAGACCTTGCAGAAAACAACCTGGAGAGTTTTCATGCAGTAACAAACAACAGTGTCTCCTAAATCACAGTCCAAAACTACTGTGGGCGTAAAAATCTGAAAATTGAAAAATTACCGCCGCACACACCTTCTCAAATGTTTTGGGCTAAAACCGTTGCATCCATGGCATCAAAGCACTCCATATGCAATACCTTAGGGTGTCAACATAACAAATATAAACAATTTTCTGGCAATAATTCAAACTGGGGTATGCGGTAGACCCAAAACCAAAGATAGGCCTAGCTGAAGAAATAATCTCAATTTCAACTCCAATGACAAAGTCATAAAAATTGTATTTGAACCTTCCCAAAATCCTGGCAAACCTATGCATGGGGGGCATGGGTGTACTCAGGAGACCTTGCAGAAAACAACCTGGAGAGTTTTCATGCAGTAACAAACAACAGTGTCTCCTAAATCACAGTCCAAAACTACTGTGGGCGTAAAAATCTGAAAATTGAAAAATTACCGCCACACACCTTCTCAAATGTTTTGGGCTAAAACCGTTGCATCCATGGCATCAAAGCACTCCATATGCAATACCTTGGGGTGTCAACATAACAAATATAAACAATTTTCTGGCAATAATTCAAACTGGGGTATGCGGTAGACCCAAAACCAAAGATAGGCCTAGCTGAAGAAATAATCTCAATTTCAACTCCAATGACAAAGTCATAAAAATTGTATTTGAACCTTCCCAAAATCCTGGCAAACCTATGCATGGGGGGCATGGGTGTACTCAGGAGACCTTGCAGAAAACAACCTGGAGAGTTTTCATGCAGTAACAAACAACAGTGTCTCCTAAATCACAGTCCAAAACTGATGTGGGTGTGAAAATGAAAAATGACCACCAAACTGTATCCAATTTGTTTGGAGCAAACGGATGCATCCATAGCATAAAAAACTCCATTTACAATACTTTGGGGTGTTAGCTTACCAAATATATGCACGTTCATAAAACTGGGGTATGTAAAAAGGCCCCTAAAAAGAAGATCAGCAAAGAAGATACTGTATGTCAAATTAGAAAATTGACAAGCACATGTCAAAGATTGGCGTAGCACCCCAAAAACAACAGAACAAATCTATATATGGGTGGTATCAATTTACTCAGAAGATGTTGCTGAACATATTTTGGGGTGTTTTTTGGCAGTAACCCATAACTGGATTTGACAATTCATGCCTAAAGTACAATGTGTGTGAAAAAATAACACAAAAAGTGACTACCTGAAAGTTTGACATAGAGCTAGTGCATGGAAAGTGTTAAAATACAACTCTTTGAAGCACCCTAGGGTGTGCCCTTTCTAAAAATATATGGTTTGATGGGGGTAAATTACTTTGGCCGGCTTCAAAAATGTCCCAAATAGGACATGGGTGCATGATGACGAAATGTGAAAATTCCAAGTTGGAAAACTGAAATGCGCACCCCCCAAATAAGGCCTATTAGCCCCCAAATGACCCGACATAACTATACATGGGTGGTATCAATTTACTCAGAAGATGTTGCTGAACATATTTTTGGGTTGTTTTTGGCAGTAACCCATAACTGGATTTGACAATTCATGCCTAAAGTACAATGTGTGTGAAAAAATAACACAAAAAGTGACTACCTGAAAGTTTGACATAGAGCTAGTGCATGGAAAGTGTTAAAATACAACTCTTTGAAGCACCCTAGGGTGTGCCCTTTCTAAAAATATATGGTTTGATGGGGGTAAATTACTTTGGCCGGCTTCAAAAATGTCCCAAATAGGACATGGGTGCATGATGACGAAATGTGAAAATTCCAAGTTGGAAAACTGAAATGCGCACCCCCCAAATAAGGCCTATTAGCCCCCAAATGACCCGACATACCTATACAATGGGTGGTATCAATTTACTCAGAAGATGTTGCTGAACATATTTTGGGGTGTTTTTTGGCAGTAACCCATAACTGGATTTGACAATTCATGCCTAAAGTACAATGTGTGTGAAAAAATAACACAAAAAGTGACTACCTGAAAGTTTGACATAGAGCTAGTGCATGGAAAGTGTTAAAATACAACTCTTTGAAGCACCCTAGGTGTGCCCTTTCTAAAAATATATGGTTTGATGGGGGTAAATTACTTTGGCCGGCTTCAAAAATGTCCCAAATAGGACATGGGTGCATGATGACGAAATGTGAAAATTCCAAGTTGGAAAACTGAAATGCGCACCCCCCAAATAAGGCCTTTTAGCCCCCAATGACCCGACATACCTATACTTGGGTGGTATCAATTTACTCAGAAGATGTTGCTGAACATATTTTGGGGTGCTTTTTGGCAGTAAACCTTAAAGTTCACAGTACATGTATTCTTAAATTGCGTTCAAAAAAAAAAATCACCAAATTTATTTTTTTTCTCAAACTTTGGCATAGATTTGTGGTAAAATGGTTTGCATGGAAAGAGTCAAAATACCCCAAGTTTAATACCTTGATTTGTGTACTTTAAAAAAAATATGTATATGTGGAGGGTTATTCAGGAATTAGTGACAGATATCAGTGTTACAATGTCACTATCACTAGTTTTGAAAATAAACTCTTTGGAAATGGCAAAGTGCTACTTGCACTTATTGTTGCATAAAATAAGGAAAAAAGCGAGGAATATGTAAACATTGGGTATTGCTAAACTCAGTACTAAATTTAGAAACTACTAACGAATTAATTTTTTTTGACAGTTGTTGATACATAAGAAATTTTGGGGGTCAAAGTTCGAAAAAGTGGTGTTTTTTCAATTTTTGTGTCATATTTCACAATATTTTTTATAGTAAATTATATGAAATGATGAAAAAAATGGTATCTTTATAAAGTCCATTTAGTGACGAGAAAAAACAGTGTAAAATATGTGTGGGTTACATAAACGAGTAAGAGGAAAATTTGACGTAAACACTAAGAGCGCAGAAACGTAAAAACAGCAGCGGTCACGAACGGACGGATTCGTGTAAAACCGCCCGGTCACTAAGGGGTTAAATGAAAACCATTTACCGTCATTTGAAATGTCATTTTTTTCTTTTTAAATGTTTCTATACATTCGAACAAATCCGCCACTTCACGGACAGGTTATGGGGACCTCCTAGGCAC
This sequence comes from Leptobrachium leishanense, assembly GCA_009667805.1. NCBI lineage: Eukaryota > Metazoa > Chordata > Amphibia > Anura > Megophryidae > Leptobrachium > Leptobrachium leishanense. The sequence continues at coordinate 192,482,541 of CM019065.1, forward strand.
GATATTTGAAGGAATTTTTTCGTTTTTATTCTTAGCCTTTATTTCATGGAAAAATCACTGTTCCTTTGAAAACATCTTTTTTTTTTTACTTTTTCCTCTTTTCCTGTCCCCCAGGGCATTACCCAGACCCCCATACACCTTTTATGGCAAATATCTTGCATATATGCCCTCTTGCAGGGCACTCTAAATATTGAACGTTCGAGTTGCATTGAGTTCGGATCTGGTTTGCGTCCGAACGCGAACTTTTGAAATTGTTCGAAAGCGAACCGAACACGGGGGTGTTTGGCTCATTCCTACTTTACACTCGACATGCCAATGTATTTGGAATAAAAATGTGAAAACATGACGTGTTTCCTGCAGTCCGCTTTGTATAGCTTTTATAATTTGAGTAATAGTGTTGAACGAACTAAAATGTGTGCTTCTTTATATAAATACCTAAAATATATTTTATGTGTCGAGGTTTTTACATCTTCATGAACCCTGTTCTTCTTTGGGGAGAAAACATATGAATATAATTTTTTTTTCTGTATTTAAATATACTGGTTCAAGCCAACAACTTGAAGCTACCATGAAATGACTTGCCGTTCTTGTGCTGAGCTGATATTAACAGTTCCTGCACAAAGTATAGGAGACATTAATTTACAGTATCATTCCACCTATTCCGAGCCACAAGTTTGAAATAGCCACCCAAGCCATTATACTTAATGGCTCCAGTCATTCTCTTGATGCCATGGTTAGAATAGGGCCTGGCGAGATAGAGGAATAACATTTATAGGGTTTTGGCTCTTGATGCACCAGTCTGTGGATGTGTTTAAAAACAGTTTCATACTTGTATTGGTGTGTAACAATTCTGTCGTGGAAGATACTCTTGCCTCTCTGATAAAGCATGCAGGGTGGTTATATTCATTTTATCGGTATTGTGCAGTGGTTGCTTTACTTTTTATAACGTGCTTTCACATATTACATATTAGCATTTCATTTTAAATTCTTAAAGCTATTGATACACGGTTTGTCAGGATATCTTTATAATACATGTTTCCATAATGAAGTTCTTTCTTTATACAGTTTTCTAAATAAAGGCTGTTCCTCAGGATGCCAAGCATTTAGGCCTTTTCCTTTTATTTCGTTTGCTCCTGCTAAAGGATTAAGCTCTTATTGAAACAACTTTACACGGTTCGACCCAGCAGGGTTTAACTGCATATTCTCTAATTCATGTGTCCATTTAGTTATCATCTGTTCTTTGTAAAAGGAACCTAATTAAATGGTTGAAGATGACACAATGTGGTTTTTGTGACATTCTGTGTATCTGATTGTTTTATCATACATTAAATCCTTTTAGTATTTGTGTGTGTGTAAGGTACGCTGTGGCAGGCACAATGATTATGGGGCGCAATATGAAGGTTAATTAAAACACAATACAGGGAAATACAGAAACAGAACCGAATGCAGGGAGGAGACTAAAAGGGATCTAGACACAAGAGCGAGACAAGAAAGGAGCTGACAATTAATGGAGCTGACTAGGAAGGGAACTGGATGAACTAAACATAGGTTAGATACAGAGGGGCATGACCTGAAAAGGAACTAGACACAGAGGATAATTACAGGAGAGACAGAACATGAAGGGTTAACTAAAGAACATGCAGCTTACAATAGAAAAGAGTGTGTGTGCCAGGAATCAGGAGCAATGATAAGCAGGGACATAGTTAAAGTCCAGGGGGCACTGAGTGGGAGTCAAGAGAAGGTTAAAGGCTGACAGGGTTATTCAGAGGTGAAAAGCAGGAGACTGACTGGAGAAATGAAAATTCTAGGTCAAAATAGCCAAACCAGAAAATTCTCCCATTTATCTCCCTTTCCAAATCAGCTATTTTGACCTAGAGTTTTCACTTCTCCAGTTATTCTCCTGCTTTTCACCTCTCTCTGAATAACCCTGTCAGCCTTTAACCTTCTCTTGACTCCCACTCAGTGCCCCCTGGACTTTAACTATGTCCCTGCTTATCATTGCTCCTGATTCCTGGCACACACTCCTTTTCTATTGTAAGCTGCATGTTCTTTAGTTAACCCCTTCATGTTCTGTCTCTCCTGTAATTATCCTCTGTGTCTAGTTCCTTTTCAGGTCATGCCCCTCTGTATCTAACCTATGTTTAGTTCATTAGGGCTAGGGTTAGGGTTCTAAGGGCAGGGTCATCTTGGGGCTGAGTGGGATGTTCCTAGCCTGCCTCATCAGAGAGGCAGGCTAGCAACATCCAATCAGAAGTTAGAAAAAATCAAAATAAAATTTCTAATTTGTCAGGTCAGGTCAATATTTTGTAAATATTGGCTCTGACCTCTGTGATTCTCCCTCCCTCTCCTCACTTGTGTTTTGGTGAGCGAGAGAGAGAGATCAGATTTGACAGGTTAGAGATTTTAGTGAGATTAGAAAAATTGAGGCAGATTTAGAGAGATTTTAGAGATTTAGAAGAATTGAGGCAGGTTTAGAGGGATTTAGAGAATTTAGGTGTTTATTGTATTTTCTTGTGAAACCCAACGGTTCTTCTAAGAACCAACAATCCGCTATATATATATAATAATTATAAAATTTTATAATCTATTATATATAATGTCTGAGAGGGTGTACAGCGCCGAGGAGGCATATGCCATCCTGGCGTCAGAATCTGAGGCATCTGCGTCAGACTCAGACCCTCATTTCGACCCCGCTAACTGCTCAGAGACGTCGCTAGATACATTATCTACGCTGGCTGATGTATCTAGTGATGTTTCTGATGCAGATCCTGGGTCACCACCTGCCAGCAGGAGACGCACAGCTCCAGCTGAGAGTGGGTAGTGCCTCATCGCCAGAGGCCAGATATCCCTCCTTTCACGGCAAATCCTGGCATCAATATTGATGTTGCAGGATTTACCGCCACACAGTTTTTGCAGGTGCTTTGGGGGATGATTTGTTGGGCCACATCGTGGCCCAATCAAAATCTGTATGCCCATCAGCATTGTGCTGCGAAGCCAGACTCCTACTTGGCAAGGCAGCAATGGACCCCGCTAGATGTGCCAGAATTTCTGAAATTCTGGCACTTACTATGCTGAGGGCATCATAAAGAAGCCCTCAATTCGCTCCTACTGGAGCAGTAGCCCCATCTGCTCTACCCCCATTTACCCCCAATCAATGTCACGTAGAAGGTATGAAAACATTTTGCGTTTCATGCACTTCAGTGACAACAGCCTGTGCCCCCCTAGAGAGCATCCCCAGTTTGACAGGCACCAGACTTTTACATTTTATTCGTACATTTTTATGTTCTACAATTGGTGCTGTATTTTGCCAAAATCTTTGCACACCTATGCATGGGGGGCATGGGTGTACTCAGGAGATTGCAGAAAACAACCTGGAGAGTTTTCATGCAGTAACAAACAACAGTGTCTCCTAAATCACAGTCCAAAACTACTGTGGGCGTAAAAATCTGAAAATTGAAAAATTACCGCCGCACACCTCTCAAATGTTTTGGGCTAAAACCGTTGCATCCATGGCATCAAAGCACTCCATATGCAATACCTTAGGGTGTCAACATAACAAATATAAACAATTTTCTGGCAATAATTCAAACTGGGGTATGCGGTAGACCCAAAACCAAAGATAGGCCTAGCTGAAGAAATAATCTCAATTTCAACTCCAATGACAAAGTCATAAAAATTGTATTTGAACCTTCCCAAAATCCTGGCAAACCTATGCATGGGGGGCATGGGTGTACTCAGGAGACCTTGCAGAAAACAACCTGGAGAGTTTTCATGCAGTAACAAACAACAGTGTCTCCTAAATCACAGTCCAAAACTACTGTGGGCGTAAAAATCTGAAAATTGAAAAATTACCGCCGCACACCTTCTCAAATGTTTTGGGCTAAAACCGTTGCATCCATGGCATCAAAGCACTCCATATGCAATACCTTAGGGTGTCAACATAACAAATATAAACAATTTTTGGCAATAATTCAAACTGGGGTATGCGGTAGACCAAAACCAAAGATAGGCCTAGCTGAAGAAATAATCTCAATTTCAACTCCAATGACAAAGTCATAAAAATTGTATGTTTTGAACCTTCCCAAAATCCTGGCAAACCTATGCATGGGGGGCATGGGTGTACTCAGGAGACCTTGCAGAAAACAACCTGGAGAGTTTTCATGCAGTAACAAACAACAGTGTCTCCTAAATCACAGTCCAAAACTACTGTGGGCGTAAAAATCTGAAAATTGAAAAATTACCGCCACACACCTTCTCAAATGTTTTGGGCTAAAACCGTTGCATCCATGGCATCAAAGCACTCCATATGCAATACCTTGGGGTGTCAACATAACAAATATAAACAATTTTCTGGCAATAATTCAAACTGGGGTATGCGGTAGACCCAAAACCAAAGATAGGCCTAGCTGAAGAAATAATCTCAATTTCAACTCCAATGACAAAGTCATAAAAATTGTATTTGAACCTTCCCAAAATCCTGGCAAACCTATGCATGGGGGCATGGGTGTACTCAGGAGACCTTGCAGAAAACAACCTGGAGAGTTTTCATGCAGTAACAAACAACAGTGTCTCCTAAATCACAGTCCAAAACTGATGTGGGTGTGAAAATGAAAAATGACCACCAAACTGTATCCAATTGTTTGGAGCAAACGGATGCATCCATAGCATAAAAAACACTCCATTTACAATACTTTGGGGTGTTAGCTTACCAAATATATGCACGTTCATAAAACTGGGGTATGTAAAAAGGCCCCTAAAAAGAAGATCAGCAAAGAAGATACTGTATGTCAAATTAGAAAATTGACAAGCACATGTCAAAGATTGGCGTAGCACCCCAAAAACAACAGAACAAATCTATATATGGTGGTATCAATTTACTCAGAAGATCTGAACATATTTTGGTGTTTTTTGGCAGTAACCCATAACTGGATTTGACAATTCATGCCTAAAGTACAATGTGTGTGAAAAAATAACACAAAAAGTGACTACCTGAAAGTTTGACATAGAGCTAGTGCATGGAAAGTGTTAAAATACAACTCTTTGAAGCACCCTAGGGTGTGCCCTTTCTAAAAATATATGGTTTGATGGGGGTAAATTACTTTGGCCGGCTTCAAAAATGTCCCAAATAGGACATGGGTGCATGATGACGAAATGTGAAAATTCCAAGTTGGAAAACTGAAATGCGCACCCCCCAAATAAGGCCTATTAGCCCCCAAATGACCCGACATACCTATACATGGGTGGTATCAATTTACTCAGAAGATGTTGCTGAACATATTTTGGGGTGTTTTTTGGCAGTAACCCATAACTGGATTTGACAATTCATGCCTAAAGTACAATGTGTGTGAAAAAATAACACAAAAAGTGACTACCTGAAAGTTTGACATAGAGCTAGTGCATGGAAAGTGTTAAAATACAACTCTTTGAAGCACCCTAGGGTGTGCCCTTTCTAAAAATATATGGTTTGATGGGGGTAAATTACTTTGGCCGCTTCAAAAATGTCCCAAATAGGACATGGGTGCATGATGACGAAATGTGAAAATTCCAAGTTGGAAAACTGAAATGCGCACCCCCAAAATAAGGCCTATTAGCCCCCAAATGACCCGACATACCTATACATGGGTGGTATCATTTACTCAGAAGATGTTGCTGAACATATTTTGGGGTGTTTTTTGGCAGTAACCCATAACTGGATTTGACAATTCATGCCTAAAGTACAATGTGTGTGAAAAAATAACACAAAAAGTGACTACCTGAAAGTTTGACATAGAGCTAGTGCATGGAAAGTGTTAAAATACAACTTTTGAAGCACCCTTTGTGCCCTTTCTAAAAATATATGGTTTGATGGGGAAATAAATACTTTGGCCGGCTTCAAAAATGTCCCAAATAGGACATGGGTGCATGATGACGAAATGTGAAAATTCCAAGTTGGAAAACTGAAATGCGCACCCCCCAAAAAGCCTTTTAGCCCCCAAATGACCCGACATACCTATACTTGGGTGGTATCAATTTACTCAGAAGATGTTGCTGAACATATTTTGGGTGCTTTTTGGCAGTAAACCTTAAAGTTCACAGTACATGTATTCTTAAATTGCGTTCAAAAAAAAAAATCACCAAATTTATTTTTTTTCTCAAACTTTGGCATAGATTTGTGGTAAAATGGTTTGCATGGAAAGAGTCAAAATACCCCAAGTTTAATACCTTGATTTGTGTACTTTAAAAAATATGTATATGTGGAGGGTTATTCAGGAATTAGTGACAATATCAGTGTTACAATGTCACTATCACTAGTTTTGAAAATAAACTCTTTGGAAATGGCAAAGTGCTACTTGCACTTATTGTTGCATAAAATAAGGAAAAAAGCGAGGAATATGTAAACATTGGGTATTGCTAAACTCAGTACTAAATTTAGAAACTACTAACGAATTAATTTTTTTTGACAGTTGTTGATACATAAGAAATTTTGGGGGTCAAAGTTCGAAAAAGTGGTGTTTTTTCAATTTTTGTGTCATATTTCACAATATTTTTTATAGTAAATTATATGAAATGATGAAAAAAATGGTATCTTTATAAAGTCCATTTAGTGACGAGAAAAACAGTGTAAAATATGTGTGGGTTACATAAACGAGTAAGAGGAAAATTTGACGTAAACACTAAGAGCGCAGAAACGTAAAAACAGCAGCGGTCACGAACGGACGGATTCGTGTAAAACCGCCCGGTCACTAAGGGGTTAAATGAAAACCATTTACCGTCATTTGAAATGTCATTTTTTTCTTTTTAAATGTTTCTATACATTCGAACAAATCCGCCACTTCACGGACAGGTTATGGGGACCTCCTAGGCACGATATTTGAAGGAATTTTTTCGTTTTTATTCTTAGCCTTTATTTCATGGAAAAATCACTGTTCCTTTAAAAACATCTTTTTTTTTTTACTTTTTCCTCTTTTCCTGTCCCCCAGGGCATTACCCAGACCCCCATACACCTTTTATGGCAAATATCTTGCATATATGCCCTCTTGCAGGGCACTCTAAATATTGAACGTTCGAGTTGCATTGAGTTCGGATCTGGTTTGCGTCCGAACGCGAACTTTTGAAATTGTTCGAAAGCGAACCGAAACCGGGGTGTTTGGCTCATTCCTACTTTACACTCGACATGCCAATGTATATTGGAATAAAAATGTGAAAACATGACGTGTTTCCTGCAGTCCGCTTTGTATAGCTTTTATAATTTGAGTAATAGTGTTGAACGAACTAAAATGTGTGCTTCTTTATATAAATACCTAAAATATATTTTTATTTGTCGAGGTTTTTTACATCTTCATGAACCCTGTTCTTCTTTGGGGAGAAAACATATGAATATAATTTTTTTTCTGTATTTAAATATACTGGTTCAAGCCAACAACTTGAAGCTACCATGAAATGACTTGCTCTCTTGTGCTGAGCTGATATTAACAGTTCCTGCACAAAGTATAGGAGACATTAATTTACAGTATCATTCCACCTATTCCGAGCCACAAGTTTGAAATAGCCACCCAAGCCATTATACTTAATGGCTCCAGTCATTCTCTTGATGCCATGGTTAGAATAGGGCCTGGCGAGATAGAGGAATAACATTTATAGGGTTTTGGCTCTTGATGCACCAGTCTGTGGATGTGTTTAAAAACAGTTTCATACTTGTATTGGTGTGTAACAATTCTGTCGTGGAAGATACTCTTGCCTCTCTGATAAAGCATGCAGGGTGGTTATATTCATTTTATCGGTATTGTGCAGTGGTTGCTTTACTTTTTATAACGTGCTTTCACATATTACATATTAGCATTTCATTTTAAATTCTTAAAGCTATTGACACGTTTGTCAGGATATCTTATAATACATTCCATAATGAAGTTCTTTCTTTATACAGTTTTCTAAATAAAGGCTGTTCCTCAGGATGCCAAGCATTTAGGCCTTTTCCTTTTATTTCGTTTGCTCCTGCTAAAGGATTAAGCTCTTATTGAAACAACTTTACACGGTTCGACCCAGCAGGGTTTAACTGCATATTCTCTAATTCATGTGTCCATTTAGTTATCATCTGTTCTTTGTAAAAGGAACCTAATTAAATGGTTGAAGATGACACAATGTGGTTTTTGTGACATTCTGTGTATCTGATTGTTTTATCATACATTAAATCCTTTTAGTATTTGTGTGTGTGTAAGGTACGCTGTGGCAGGCACAATGATTATGGGGCGCAATATGAAGGTTAATTAAAACACAATACAGGGAAATACAGAAACAGAACCGAATGCAGGGAGGAGACTAAAAGGGATCTAGACACAAGAGCGAGACAAGAAAGGAGCTGACAATTAATGGAGCTGACTAGGAAGGGAACTGGATGAACTAAACATAGGTTAGATACAGAGGGGCATGACCTGAAAAGGAACTAGACACAGAGGATAATTACAGGAGAGACAGAACATGAAGGGGTTAACTAAAGAACATGCAGCTTACAATAGAAAAGGAGTGTGTGCCAGGAATCAGGAGCAATGATAAGCAGGGACATAGTTAAAGTCCAGGGGGCACTGAGTGGGAGTCAAGAGAAGGTTAAAGGCTGACAGGGTTATTCAGAGGTGAAAAGCAGGAGACTGACTGGAGAAATGAAAATTCTAGGTCAAAATAGCCAAACCAGAAAATTCTCCCATTTATCTCCCTTTCCAAATCAGCTATTTTGACCTAGAGTTTTCACTTCTCCAGTTATTCTCCTGCTTTTCACCTCTCTCTGAATAACCCTGTGAGTATCAAGGGTGACATGGAGAGTTCATATTAATAATGGCAGGGTCCAGTACATGGTCTTTGAAACAAAGCAGGATTCACAAGGCACGGTAACAGAAGGGCAAATCCATAGGTAAAGTCTGGTAAATAAGGCAAGGGGTCTGGTACACAAGGAATCCAATAAGCAGAGGTTGGAACACAAGGTCTCAGAAGCAAGGGACAGGTTCGCACAACACCTAGGACTTCAATGCACGAGATGTACAAGTATTTTGAGAGGTAGGCGCATCCATATCGTTAGATGCCTTGCCCAAGGATACTCACTGGAGGTGTCTTCTGAGTGGGATCAGGTCATCTTTCCATGATTGTAGAACAGCGACCTGGTGGTTAGGTTGAAGCTTCTTGTAAAGTCAAGACTTTTCCACAGTTGTATTGGAGAGATGCGCTGAATGGTATTTTGACTTGCTTATCCACGGTCGAAGACTAGAGATGTTACCACTGGACTCCACAGCCGATATTGTGTGGTAGGCAAGTATGTAGTGTTGGATGTCTTGCCCAAGAACACTTACTGGAGAGGTGCTCTGGCCGGGATTCAAACCTATGTTTCCACAGTTATAGAGCAGTGATGTTACTTCTACTCCATCCAGCCTGTACAAACATTTTTACAGCTAATTTTACTTGTCTTTATTTTGGGCTATATAGACTGTAATTTATTTTGAGTTCTCGAACGCATACAGGCAGGGAAAGTAAGTCTCTTTGTGATGCGGCAGAAAATTCTAGGAATGCCATGTGTGATCTGCTGGACTTCACATTTTATGGTTGTTATTTTAATATTTGTCGTTCTAGTATAAGTTAATATAAAGTCATCATCTGTAACCTGTACAATGAACATCTTTAGTTTCTCAAATGCCCAAAGCCAGGAGTCCATTTTTAGCACCATCTATTATGATATGAGGTTTGTCAACCTCTTTTACTCCCATTTATAATCCTTGTCTATTGACCATACATGATCCTAATCCTTATGGTATAAAAACTATTAAACTCATTATTTGTTAATCAGAGTTGACACGTGCAATATTGTGGTGGGCTGAATCGTGAAGGCAAAATAATGAAATGTAACACCACATGTAAAGATTTTATAATCTGAAAAAACTGGTCAAAGGAAAATGTTTTACCTCTCGGCTATATATTATCCGCCATAGGAAACTGTTTCTTTAGCATTCCGTGGCTTTGGAAAAATTAGTAGCTGATAAATTGCAGTGCATTCAGCTGTGAGTGTGAAGATAGAACTATTTGCATTCTATATTATTCAGAACTACTGCACGCCCACACATTTGACATGATTAGAACGCATGAGTACCAGATTAAAAATCCCTGTATATTAAACATATTAAATGAGGTGGAAATTCAGATACGTTTGGTCATTTCCTGAACGGTAATATTTGTTCATCATTTACGGCTTTTCTCTCAAATGGCAGTATGTGATGAATGTTTGCTTTTCACTTTAATTTCTGTTTGTTATGAATCTAATAGAAAAAATCATTGCTTGTTTATATACTGGAACATTAGCCATTAGTTCAATTGGGTAAATTGATCCTGTAATTGGTTCGTGTTCCAGTATGAACGTGGAAGCGATGTGGGGCAGCTGGTACCTGGAGGATAATGGCATCTTACAGAATATAGCAGCAGACATTTATGCAGAGACATGTGTGCGTGAGAAAAGCCACAGCTTTTAAGCAGTAGTCTATTTTCACCTTGTGCCTTGTTTCAAAGTGGTGTTTAAAGTGTTTGTCATGTACAATGTCATATAAGGATTCTAAAGTAAGGGTTGTCAAAATGTCATTTGAATTAAAGACCTCTATAAAAAAAAAATATTTTCCAGGACTGTGACGTAACCGGTACAGCACTGTAGTTGCTTATTTTCATTGACATACTTAATTAATATCATGATCTGGCTAGTGTCTGGCTACTCTATCCCTAGCAATCAGTCTCTCAGCATGCAGCAGAAAGGAAGAGTTATTACCAGTCAGCAGAACAGAGTATAATGCAGAATCAATGATACCATTTTGGATGGTAATAAAACTTGTAAATAATTTGGCACAGCAGAATGTGTCAATCCCTTCATAAGCTAAATAAATAACATCTGCCATTTCTGTCTGATGAACAGTTTGAGAAAGTTGGGCAATGTGTATGTTATTTAGTAAGTTTTAGTTCTACATGTTTTCAGGTGTTAACTCATACTTTATAATACATTTACACATGATTGCCAACTTTGCTTCACAACTATTTTTATTCATGACCTTATGAAGAACTCTCCCATCTTCACAGTTTCTTGCAGTTATTTTATTTTACTTTAATCTTTTTTATATTTTACACGCTGTCCTAGATTTCTTTCTGCTGTTTCTTTTTACATTAGTTACTCAATTGAGACTGGCAGTGTACGTTGACGATCAGCAGTCAGCGACACTACATTGTGGTGTGTTGATGTTTCTGACATGCAAGAAACTTCTGCGTACCTTTTGATAAGCACTCATACAGAGTTCTGCACTAACTACTGTAGTTTGCCATTGTAAACTCCAGTGATTCCAAGAGGAAAATTCCCTGAAGCTTCTGCTGCTGTCCGAAATTCGTTTTTGGGACAAACCAACGTTTATCGCATTTGCAACAATAATAAACTACAGTGGTTAGTGAATAACCAACTTTGTCTTCCATTACATGATTGTGGCCTTACTTATTTTTGCATACAGTTCTATTCAGTGACTCGTGGCAAAAGTGAGATTTAGAAAGTGGTAGAGCACAACCTCAGTTCTACTACCTAGAATATTAAGAGGATTAGTACCATTGGACTGTCTTAAAAGCTTGGAAGCTCATCTGAGCGGGATTCCTCTACATGTCATGCTGTTTTCTAAACTTGTCCACTTGGGTTAATTTCTGCCTTTTTACATTTAGACATTTAATACACTGTGTATATTGTTGGCTCAATAGAAATGATAGTAAGAGTAGCCTATACTGTAGCACAGTAAGTATCCGGAGCACTATCAGGGTTATTCAAAGAGAATCGAAAAGTCACCGCATGTTCGGTGACTTTTCGTTCTCTTCAATTCGGGCCGATTCGGCGACCCAGCGGTGTATTCAGCAAGCACCACAGGGCCGTCGAAGCGCAGGGAAAAGCTGCCACAAACCCGACAAAGTTACCGCAAAAACCCGGCGAATGCACGCCGAAACCCGCAAAAACATCTGGATTAACCCACCATAGATGCTGGAAAAACCCGAGCAGGAGCCAATCACACGCAGCGCAGCCGCCACCGCAGACGAGTGAAGTGAATAAATTAGGAAAACAGTTTGCATGAATGTTTGAAAAGTGAAACGCTGTTTGCAAAGAAACTACTGAGCGAAAATGTCTGAAATTTACATATGAGTTCCAGGGAATGATAATAAAAAGGGCTGTTAAAGAAAAAATAAGTAAACTTAAAAAATAAATAAAAAAAATCGGACTTTTTTAAAAAAAATCCCAAAAAAAGCTTAAAATATCCCCAAAAAAATCTATAAATAGACTTTCTACTGCAGAATATTATAATAAGCGGTTTATTAGATATTGAATTAAAACAGGAATATTTTTAACATTGAAGCCTATGGGATTCTCCTGAATAAACCTGTCAAATGAAACCACCGACTGACAGGGCAATTCGGGAACCTTTCACTGCTGTTTTGTGTTCTCTGAATAGCCAAAGCAGTGCTTTTTTATGGGGATTTCACTGCCTTCGAACAGGCACCGAATGTGCAGGCAGTTCGCCAGGATTTGGCTTGTTGCCTGCTCTCTGGATAGCCGAATGGCCAAGAAAGGTAACCTTTCTTCAGCCATTCGGATCTCTTTGAATAACCCTGTATCTTTCTTACTGGGCATGAACGGCCTGTCATACTCTAGACCAAACATATCATGTTCACATATAAGATGCATTTATGAATCTCATTAGGTCAATATCACATGATAGCTCAATGTCTGTAAATGGGCAAATGAAATTATAGGAAGCCAGCAAAATATTCTGCCATTACTCTGTTAGTGCAGTTATTCACATACTTTATAATGAACTGTCTTGTCTTGACTTTAACCTTTAGATACCATAACTGAATTACATTGTAATTACTTTTGATTTAACTATCTGAATTTGTAAAACAGCATCTGGAACATTTAACTGAGAGGCAATATATATTCTCTCCTGCCCTTATCAGCATGTGTACTAGACAGTAAGGAATATTTGTGAACCATCCTATCATTCACTGCCAATAATACACTATATTGCCGAAAGTATTCGCTCACCTGCCTTGACTCGCATTTGAATTTAAGTGACATCCCATTCCTAATCCATAGGGTTCAATATGATGTCGGTCCACCTTTTGCAGCTATAACAGCCTCAACTCTTCTGGGAAGACTGTCCACAAGGTTTAGGAGTGTGTTTATGGGAATTTTTGACCATTCTTCCAGAAGCGCATTTGTGAGGTCACACACTGATGTTGGACGAGAAGGCCTGACTCTCAGTTTCCGCTCTAATTCATCCCAAAGGTGTTCTATCTGGTTGAAGTCAGGACTCTGTGCAGGCCAGTCAAGTTCATCCACACCCAGACTCTGTCATCCATGTCTTTATGGACCTTGCTTTGTGCTCTGGTGCAAAGTCATGTTGGAAGAGGAAGGGGCCAGCTCCAAACTGTTCCCACAAAGTTGGGAGCATGGAATTGTCCAAAATGTCTTGGTATGCTGAAGCATTCAGAGTTCCTTTCACTGGAACGAAGGGGCCAAGCCCAGCTCCTGAAAAACAACCCCACACCATGATCCCCCCTCCCCTCCACCAAACTTTACACTTGGCACAATGCAGTCAGACAAGTACTGTTCTCCTGGCAACCGCCAAACCCAGACTCGTCCATCAGATTGCCAGATGGAGAAGCACGAGTCGTCACTCCAGAGAACGTGTCTCCACTGCTCTAGAGTCCATTGGCGGCATGCTTTACACCACTGCATCGGACGCTTTGCATTGCACTTGGTGATGTATGGCTTGGATGCAGCTGCTCGGCCAAAGAGACCCATTCCATGAAGCTCTCTGCGCACTGTTCTTGAGCTAATCTTACGGCCAAATGAAGTTTGGTGGTCTGTAGTGATTGACTCTGTAGAAAGTTGGCAACCTCTTCGCACTATGCGCCTCAGCATCCGCTGACCCCCCTCCGTCAGTTTACGTGGCCTACCACTTCGTGGCTGAGTTGCTGTCGTTCCCAAACACTTCCATGTTCTTATAATACAGTTGACTGTGGAATATTTAAGAGCGAGGAAATTTCACGACTGGATTTGGTGCACAGGTGGCATCCTATCACAGTTCCATGCTGGAATTCAATGAGCTCCTGAAAGCGACCCATTCTTTCACAAATGTTTGTAAAAACAGTCTGCATGCCTAGGTGCTTGATTTTATACACCTGTGGCCATGGAAGTGATTGGAACACCTGATTCTGATTATTTGGATGGGTGAGCGAATACTTTTGGCAATATAATGTATAGTGCTACTACGGTATCAGAGATTTCATTCTGATTTAAAGCGCATATTGCTATGTGTGCAATTTCCCAACTTTACAACTAATAAATGCAGTATATACAATCAGAATAAGCTCTACTTGTAGGTTGTGCCTTTGTCTTGTTCTACAGTTGTCTTGACATGTCTGCACCAACATTAAATATTATTGATTTTCTTTCATCTTCGACCTCACTAGGTATTCTGCATGGCCACCATCTCCCTGCATGGCGTGGCTCTGCAGCTCGTTCTCAGTGCAGGCAATCAGATCCTTTCGTGGCCTTTGTGGTTGGTTGTCCCAGTCCCATCCTTGCTTCTGGGGACACCGGAGGGCATGAGATGGCCAAGACTCGGCTGCTTGGAACCGAAACTGTGGGTGTCATGGCTACCAGGTTCCTAATGCTTTCCTATTTGTAGGGCCTGGTGATAAGGCCGACCAGGCCTGGGGAGGGGGCATGGGCATGTCTGAGCACCCTATTTAAACTCCTAGGTCCAGGAGAGAAGTGATTGGTTGTTTTGTGTCTCTCTTAATGTACAGACGTCAGATCATGTCATTTTGATTGACTTCCCAATTTTCATCTCTGCTTTCTCTCTACCACTTATCCAGTGTCAACCTGCCATGAACCCTAAACTGCTGTATCAGACTTTCTTTTTGATCTACCCCAACCAGTGTGTTTGTCAAGTCTGACTTGTTCAGTTATGTGAGCTCCAATTCAGTATGTGACAGTAATGATAAATCCAATGCCAGGCCCGCCAAACTCTTTTTCACCAAAATGACTCAAAGCGTGCCTATCTGATTACATGCATATGTCTTAATCTTCGAATACCTAATTCTGGTAAAAAAAAGTCCCTTTTTGGCTAAAGAAATGAAGGCAACAAAGATATTTTGAAAGTAAGGAAAGGTAGGGGTAGAGATTGCATGTCATCCCAGAGGAATGTGCCCTGCAATGATGCACATGCAATACACTATGGTGGTGGGATGTTGTGTGGGCTCATATCGCTTCCCGTACTTGGCTGCTATCTTGCAGTAGGCGCAATATCTTCTGGTGTCATTGTTTAGACAAACAGAAACTATTGATTCAATGTGTCTGTTATATATTCACTAGAGCTCACCTCATAATCAGCATTTTATAGAAGACAGACTCCTTTTGAAACTCCACCATCCATGTCCAGCAGCAAAATATTAATACTTATATTAATTACAATACAGAATGGAAGAACTTAAGATAATGCATAAAGTCAATTTGTAAGGTACTCCTTGCCATTATTCAGCAGAGGTTTAATTAAACTGATGCGCGATCATCTTATTGTTTACTGTCTGTATTATATCTTATGAAGTCCCCTGGCCAAACTCCTCTTTCTTATCGCATGTTCAGAGAGTTTTAACAATACTTGTTTAAATTGATTTTGGTAGAAACGTGTGACCAATCAATATTGATTATTAGAACTGAATTGCAGCAAAAATAAATGGTAATTCTAATTTAGAAGAAGTTGGATGTGTGATTTGTGATCCGTATTGATCATTCGTTTTTCAACCTCCTTGCACTGCACGATTTACAAATGTGTCATTCAATACCCATTGTTAATACTGTGATCTCTAGTTACTGGTGTCACGCATATTAATGCCAGTGGTGTTTGCCAAGGATTTTAAATCCCCTGTTACCTGTTTACATATGCAGAAGGTCAATTACTTTCTTTAAATCTGGTCGTTTTTTTATTTTCTTAATGAGTGGTCCAAAACTCTTCCTATTCGTTTTGGTTTTTGCAAATCAGTAATAACAAAAGAAATATACAGTAAATATAGAAATACATTATTTTCAGTCCCCTTTCTATTATGTGTAATTTAGTTTTTTCCCTTTTCTATTAAAAATTGAAGTGTACAAGATAATTGCTTCACCATTTTAGAGGGAATAAAATTGCAACAATCAGTAACTAAAGGTGTGTAAGGAACCTATAAAGTTAATAGTATTCAAAGGAGATAATTGCATTGCTTAAAGTCTGATCTTATAAAACCCATTTAGTGTTAAGTTTACTGCCTCTTTAAACTGTTTCCACCGCAGACATGATATGGCACATACCAGTTGCAATGAGAACTAACATGACTTTTAATTGGTCAGCCTTTATTCCCAGGAGTTATACTGCAGCTTGCAGGAAAGACCAATTTAGGTACTTTGCGTTCTGTTAAATCATTTGCAAGATTTCATTTCCCTAGTACTTTGACCATGTTTTTAATGAATTTATCCCCACAGATGTCAAAAGCAGTACTTTTATAGATTTTTTTTAATTTCTATCGTATAAAAGGAATCTATTGGTCCCGGGGCTTTTTTTCTGCCGGTGCTCAGTACCGGCACCTACCGGCAGGGCAGACGTTCCTCCGCTAGGATGCCGAGGACGTCTGCAGCCCATGGTGGTTGTTACGCTGATTTGGTGCCAGCCTGGCGCCGATCGTGGACATTTCCCGGGCGGAGCTAGCTCCTCTGTGATTGGGCAGACTAGATGGGCCGAAAGGTTCTTATCTGCCGACATTTTCTATGTTTCACTTACTGACGTCAATGTGAATGTACGTCATGATGACAGATGTGTGCGTTCCCCTCCCACTGGGCAGAGAATGCCCTGTTCCCTACGGAGGAGACCCATAGCAACTAGAGCATGGCCTTTCAAATGATACCAAGCATGAACAGGATTCATATAACAATAAAAAAAATCCCCTTTTTTTTCTTTTTCTAATATTTTATTTTCCTAATGCTGTGCTATTGTTCACTTCTCCATTATAAAGTGAACAATGATGATGCTCTGTGGAGCGCTGTGATACTTATACACACCGCACATTACTGTGAGTTTTATTGCTGCACAGCTCTGTGATATGCTCATACGCACCGCACATTACCGTGAGTTTCTTTACAGTGGAGCTCTGTAATACTTTCATACACACTGCACATTACTGTGACTTTTATTGCTGTGGAGCTATGTGATATGCTCATGCACACCTCAAATGAGTTTGCGTGTCATTGCTGTGGAACTCTGTGTTAAGCAGTTGTGTGTTTTGTGGGAATAGTTTGAGGGGGGCCAGCAGCATTTCCTCTTTTGACCCAGGCAACACAATGTCATGGCGTTGCCCTGGCCCTATACATTGGCTGCACACTGTCGTGCACCCTCTATTTATTAGTTCATGCAAGCGTACACCATCTTTTCATTGGCTGCACGCTGCCTGACGGTTTGACGCTTCAGGATGAGTACCCCAACTTTTTTTCCCTAGAAAAAAAAAGCGCTGATGAGCCCTATTACATTCTTAACGCTAGTGTTGGCACTCAGATATATGACTTTTAGCGCTAGTTTAAGGGACTGTAACGCATGCCCCCTCAAATATGTTCTTGGGCAAGACTCCTAATGATATGGATGCGCCTACCTCACAAAACACTTCTCATAGATTGTAAGTTCCCTTGGGAACAGGGTTCCCCTGAATCAGGTCATCATCCATATGTGGTATTCTAATGTGTCAATCAGTTGCACACTGATCTTGTAAAGCGCTGGTGAATTTATGGCGTTATAGAAATAAAGGATAATAAAAAAATATTACATTACAAACACTAACAGGTTAAAACACAGGTGAACTGACAGCAAACTGCAGTGCAATTTTGTGGCTTCCACAGCACTCAAATTGTCTCGTAGAATATTATTTTCTATTTACGAAACACTGAAGTACACCGAAATTCTGGTGAAATGCCCTGATTTTTGGTGTTTCAATTCGACAGCTTTAAACAGGTGAATACTATGGCCCCTATTACGCTCTTGGCGTTAAAACGCAGGCGCAGGGGAGGAAAAACTGTGCCCACAGTTTCCCCCCTTGCGCCCGGGTTTTAACGCCAGATTACAATGCAGGCGCAAAAAATGCTGCCGCATTGTTATCGAGCGTTAAAGTTAGGGATGCGCGCGGCAGCACTGAGCGCAGCCACACGCATCCTCTCAATGGAGTCCATAGGACTCCATTGAGTTTCTCTCTGCCGGTCACGTGACCGGCCGGATCTCGCATCGCGAGATCCAGCCGGTCGGCGTAGTGATACGCAGGGAAAGACCGGGACTTTGTCCCCCTGTCTTTCCCTGCTCCCGCCGACCGGAGGATGCGACTGGAGCCGCCGACCGGAGGATGCGACTGGAGCCGCAGTCCTCGCCGCGGGATAGAGGGTAAGTATGTGGCTTGTTTTTTTTATTTTTACAGCTGGTATTAACGGATTCTGCAGAAGTGGAATCCGTTAACACCAGGTCCTGGCTCTGGTTAACCTTTCGTTGACCAGAGCCAGGCATTAATCGGCGCTGGGACATTGTAATCCAGCGCTGATTAACGTTTTGCGCTCCCCATGTTAAGTAAAGGGAGCGCAAAGTGCACTAACCTCGTGCAGAGGAGCGCAAGGTACCAAACCTAAACGGGTTTTTTAACCCATATGCGTTTGGATTGTAATAGGCAGCTAACCGTAGTGCTCACGCAGGTGAGCGCTATCATTAGCGTTAGGTATGTAATAGGGGCCTATAGGTTTCAGTGTAAAAATCTTTTTTTATAGTAATGTTTATTTTTTAAAGACTGTTTTTTATTTTTTGCAAAAACTATTTTTATAATTTTTAAAAGACTTTTTTTGTATTTTTTTGACGACATTTTTTTATTTTAAAACACCTGTTTTTATTTTGTAACCAACCTTTTTATTATATTTTTAAAGGACCTTTTTTTTACGGATTAGACACATTTTTATTGTTTGAAACTCCTAATAGACTTTTTTTTTTTTTTTACACACTACGGTGGAATTAAATACGATGCTATTTTGCCACTTTTTCTCCGGTGTCCGTAGCTGCTTTGGCAACTCCAATTTTGACAAAATACTGTCACCATTCCCTTAGTAATGAATTCACCATATTGTCGGTGAAATAGAATCGCTGCTGTGTGCTGAAATGCAACAAAACACAAAGCACCAAAATTGTGACTAGACCAGTGATTCTCAACCTGTGGACCCTCAGGACCCACAACTGTCCTGGGTCATTAAGTCGCGACCCAAAAATAATTGAATTTCTGAAACATTATAATTTATTCTACAAAACAACGTGTGCAATATTCTACAATGTATATGCACTTTTTAAACAATTTTGTAAACAGGGATTTTTTCCAAAATGGATAGTGCAGTAATCAGAGCATTAATGAAAACAAAAGTGCTGTTGAATCAAAAACCCAATAAAATAAACTTTATTTGAAACATCTGAAATTAATTAGAACTTATGGGAAAACCGGGGATGCTTCTTGCTCTTAATAAGTGTCTCAAAGTTTGGGGTGATGGTAGACAAAGCAACTCTTAAGTCATGTTCAATGTCCAGGCTGTTCCTATCATGCTGAGGCAGCCGGCGCAAGCTGGGATCAGAGATCCCAGCTTGCACCTCTCTCCCCACTCTCACTCCACTCTCTTTCCTCTTCCATACTCCTTTTCTCTCCCTTCAATCTCCTTTTCCCTCACTCCTCTTTCTGGTGGCACTTGCCCCGCGACCCAGTCCGCCCCTGGTCGTGACCCACTACTTGAGAAACACGAGAAATGTTCCATTTGGAAAGATGATGATTGTACCTGGTAAAATCAAAGGAGCTAGAAAGTCTTGTCACTCAGATTCAAACTGTGTAGATTAATTGGATTTAGTCTGAGTGGTGATAGCTTCCCATTTATATTGTAAGAGTGTTTTTCTTGTCCATTTCTTCTAGTTGGCTTCTGGTGGTTTACAGTTTACTTTAACCCAAGATGTTTTGTATGTTAATATACTTTAAAATTAATGCTTTAAAACTCACAGATCCTAGTTTCAGATTACACTGCAGGATTTATTACCCTGGTATCTACTGTACAACTTAAATTGCATTATAATAATGTTTTACTTTATTACGATTTGTATTAAATGGTCGCCCACACTACCTTCTACCATATTATCTATGAAAACCAACAAATAAACTATTCAGGCAATGCCACATGCAATGCATTGTTTCCAGAATAATTTTTTAAAAAAGCATCCTTGAACCCTAATAATGCTGTGTTATAAGGAATAGAATCAAACATTCTAATTTCTCCGTATTAGCTAGAATCCCATCCTCATGTAGTGCTTGCACCACTAAAATAGCAACCGGCTCCACACTCCCCAGCTCACCTTTAGTCCTTTAGATTATAAGCTCACGGAATGTCTGGCCGAGCACTTGGTTAAAGTACTGTATTTCCTAGACTAGCTACCGGTATCCTTACGGGCAGGGTTGTCTTTTCCTTATTTATCATATATGTCTCATGTTTGTGCTCCCCTATTGTACAGCGCTGCGGAATATGTTGTCGCTTTATAAATATTAATAATAATAACCTTTCTACTGAATAGGAATATTATCATAAGACTAATGGAGCAACAATAATAGGGTTATTTAAAGCGAATCGAAAAGTCAAGCCAGTTCAGTGACCTTTTGTTCTCTTCAATTCGGTGCGATTTGGCGCTCCCATTTCCGCGACCCTGCAGTGTATTCAGCAAGCCCCACAGGGCTGTCGTAGTGCAGGGAAAAGCCACTGTAAACCCGACGAACACTCGCTGCAAAACCCGGCGAACGCACATCAAAACCCTCAAAAACATCTGGATAAACCCGAGCAGCCACCAATCACAGCGCAGAGCAGCCGCCGGAAAAACCCGACACCGCAGACAAATGGAGTGAAAAAAGAAAAAAACAGTATGCTTGGATGTTTGAAAATTGAAACGCTGTTTGCAAAGAAACTACAGTAAGAAAATGTCTGAAATTTACATAGAATATCCAATGAATGATAATAAAAAGGGCTGTTACAGAACAAAGAAAAAACAATTTAAAAAAACAAACCCGAAAAATGCCTAAAAGATCCTAAAAAATCTATAAATAGAGACCTTTTACTGAAAAATATTATAATCAACGGTTTATTAGATATTGAATTAAAACGGGAATATTTTTGACATTGAAGCCTATGGGATTTGCCTGAATAAATCTGCCAATTGAAACCACTGAACAGCAGAGCAATTCGGCAACTTTTCACTGCTGGTTTTTGTTCTCTGAATAGACGAAGCATTGCTTCTCTATGGGGATTTCACTGCCCTCGAACAGGCAATGTATGTGCATGCAATTCGCCAATATTTGGCGAACTGACTGCTCTCTGGATCGCCGAATGGCCAGGAGAGGTAACTGTACGCTGAATTTCACTGTTCGGTTACCTTTCGGCCTCTATTCGGATCTCTTTGAATAACCCTGTAAGGATCTAATCGCAAAATACAGTTGATTGTTTGGCAGTGAAAACCAGTGGCTGGCATACAAAATGAAAAAGAAAGAGTCCCAGTGTATAGTGCAAAAGATATCTGCTGTAATTTAGACAGCAACCTAGCTGAGCCACAAGGAACCGCTAATGCAGAACAGGAAGGTAAAGTGAGATTTTGTCAATATTATTTTGGAGAGTGAACAGACCTCTTTTTTGGATTCTGTTGAAAATTAGTTCAAGTATCCATACCATGGTGGAGAAAAGGGTCTGTGAAAAGTACTATGATTGTATCTAAAATCTGCTAGAGGTGAGCATTCTTGATATATGACATTAAGGGCAGGCCAGTGTTAGATGAGCAATCTACTTGCACCCGTACTGACGTGCCTTCTGACGTCCATCGCGGTGTTGTGACGTGTCGACGGGGCGGCCACATGCTGTAGCTTGCGCACGAATTGCATGCGCTGCAGAAAGCCCTGCAAGGCTCTATCCTCTTATGTTGGATCATGCTTTGCAGTCCCGAACGCATGTTGTAGCGCTTTGACGGGGAGGCTGAGTGCACTAACTGTGTTCAGCGATCTGGCCACACGGGCATCAGAGTGGAAGTCCGCTCTCAAAAACGTTCATTTGACACTGGCCTAATGGAGATTGTGTTTATATATTTTAGTAATTCTCGCAGGTAGTTTAATTCACAGATTTTACATTTTCTCAAAACCATGAAGCATGTATTGAAAAGGGGATGAATAATGGTGGTTAGAACTCAATTGCTGTTTCCCAAAATTTGAGAGGCCGTAATGGTCTCAAATTTTTGGAATATAACCAGTAATTTGCATTGCTTGCAGAGACCACTCACTCTAAGAAAACAAAATAAGACCTTTAATAAATCACATGCTAGACTATTATCCATCATCAGAAGTTAATAGGCAACATTGTCCCCCTATCCTAACCATTCCCAGACGACACCTTCTTCACAAAGCCATACCCATCATTTCACTGCATCCTTCCAGTCAGGTTCCCCCAAATGTGTTCGTACAACACTATTCCTGTCCTTATTTCTGTCCCTTTTGGCCTTTTCCAAATTCCTGTGCCTTAGGCTGGTTGTTTTCTGGATCTCCATAGTCAAACGACCAGTTGGTCATACGACTATGGATCCACTGGACGACTAGCCTTAAACTGGTGGAAGCTGTCAAACTCCTCTGCCTGCAATATCGAGTTTGACCACATGGAGCACTGTTCTCCCAGTCTACACCAGACTAGTAGTGTAGAAGTTTAATCTCTCATAATTGCTGCTTGTATTGCATTGCAACATAAGAGGAAAATTGGTTCATTGTGTTATTTATACATTAGGAGGTGTTACAGACTTTTATACAAAGTATATACATTGAAATAGAGAAACTACTCTCCTGAGTATTGAGCAGCAACTTTCAAGAAGAAAGCATATTTATTTTTAAAAATAAAAATCAATTGAACAAAGTATGGTTTTATTCCTATTCAAGACACGGAGTGTGGTTTGTCTATTTATGTGTATCATAAGGCTGTTTAGGCATTCATGTGTAGGAATCATCTCTCCTTTTATGTATACAGAAAATTGGCTTCAAGCTTCGAAAGTTCTCTTTTCTTTATAATATTTACACACGCATGAACCTACAGTTCTTGCAACTAAGCAGTCGGAGAGGGAAATGTCTCAAAAGGCAAGTCCAATACATTTCTTATTACTTACAAAAGAGGCGATCTGCGGGAAAATTGAAATAACAGGTTGTGCTGTTACATTTTATTTTCTGCTAACTATATATTTTTTTACATGATAAAGGAAAGAGGTGAGAGTAGGACATAACCTCTAGGGAGTGATTCATGAAGAGATACATGGAGTGCAAAAAAACAAAGTAGGCTTTTAGATCAATAAGTCTAAATATAGGTATGCTCCTGCCATGCGGTACTAGTGTTTAGATGTGACTAAACGAATGCAGAACAAGTCTTGCTTCTTCTACCTTGGCTGTATTGATAACAAGGCAATGAGTTGGCACAAGGCATATTAGCCAGGTTTTACTTTTTTTTTCTAGTGTATAGCTTCTTTGCTGCAGAGCTGCTCTGACCGGGATTTGTACTTATACATGTCCACCATTGTAGATCAGTGGCATTACCACTACTCTACCTAGCCAATACATATATGATGTCCAGCTATCCACCTTTTGATTGAGCAATGGATCTGTCAGTCTATCAAACACATTTATCGTGGTTCACTGGCACATGCATAAAAAAAACATTCATCGGTTTTCAGATCGGATTGAATACAGAAGAAACACTGATAGGCCACTTTACACTGTCAATGAACCAGTTGTCATGCCTTCATCTTAATTTTTCCATTTGGGTTTAAAGGGATACTCTAAGCAACATGACCACCTAAGCTATTTTAGGTGGTCATGATGCCCGGAGTATCCTGCCCTCTGTCCCCCCTCCCTCCGCTCAGTGGTTCAGCTGAAAATGCTGAAAACAGCTGAGAGAGGCGGAGAACTTTACTCCGCCCTCCCAGCTGTCAGTCAGCAGAGCGGGAATCATATTTCCCGCTTCTGCCGACTTTTGCCGAGTAGGAGATGTCATCGCGCTTTCAGCGCGATGACGTCTCCAACTCACCACAGAAGCTGGCGGCTCCCTCTGAGGGTTAGTGTTGCGCACATCCTCTTGCGCGCAACACTAATCCTCAGAGGGAGCCGGGAGGAAGCCTGCCGATTGGCTGGTTTACGAGAGAGGCGCGCATGCGCGCTTCTCACGTAAACCAGAAGGCAAGAACACTCAAGAAGGACGGGAGCGGAAGAGGAGGGAGGTGAGTATAAAAAACAGCGCTGGAAACAAGAGGATTTTAGGGTAAGTATTAGTTACACAAAAAAAACCAAAAAATAAATATTTATTAAGGGAATAGGGATAGGTTAGGATAAAAAAACGGGGGGGGGGTGCTTTTTTTGTTAGTGTTCCTTTAAGTTGGTTACGTATTAGGACTAAAACTGATTAAAGTCATTTGCCAAAATTACCTAACACTTCCATGCTCATTGTTGACTTTGTGCATGTTGACAAACAGAAAAGGATCTGTTGTAGCACTGTGTAATGTTCACTTTTGGATCTAAAGGTACAATTACACAGTGCCACTAATTAGACACAAGTTTCAAATTATCACCTTTGAGCAGCTGCTGTAAGAGTTGCATTTTGTAACAACAAAGTCCATGACTTCTTTTGTTTTACATGTCAGAAAAAAACGAGTAGGAAATAACCTGATGTTTTGATTGGTTTCTTTCACTTCCAATGTAAATATCTACAATCTATATATAACTGCACGTGTTTATTTTTATTATAGACTACATTCGGAGATGCATAAATACTAAATAATATGTGCAATATAACACTAATATCAGGCATGGTATTGAGTAGCGCTTAAATGTTTTTAAATATGGGAAGGATTTTATCTACGTATATGAAATTGTGTGTCCTCCTTGCCTTTACTCTGCTTTCCTGAGCACTCATAGGAATCTTTTCACCTCTGGAGTACAGGCGGAAGCTGTAAACTCTGCAAATTACGTAACAATTTAAGCTGCTGGAATTCCATACCGTCTGTCTGCAGGCTCATTTCATTATAGCTGTTGAGGATCTCAAAGTATTATGGAATTCCATAATGGTGGCCTCCACTTAAAAAAAAGACATCTCCAGGTAGCAATAGCTAGACCTATTTAGCTTGATTACATTAATTTGGAATTACTATTTCGGGATTACTTTTACAGACTTTTTTTTACAAACTAACCTAGAGAAATGACTGAAAATTTTACTTTAATAAGCTGGCCCCATGATATTCACATTGCACAAGGACAGTGATGGCGTAAACATTTGTTAAAATGTTTTGCACTTCATTCCAACACCATTAAATTTGTATAATTGAAGAGTAGTCAGGTGTAAAATGTTCTGGAACTATGTGCATTTGACAATTCTGGACCACTGGCATAACCACAAGGGTTGTAGATTTATTTATTTAGAAAGTATTTTAACAGGAAGGATACGTTGAGATTTCTCTCATTTTTAATTATGTCCTGGGTTCATGAACATTAAATTTTTACAGTAGGTACAGAAATACAAAGTAATAAATGCAAGATCTTAAAAACAAAACGCAAATATACAGATTAACATAGAAAATAAATATGTAGGAAATAGTCATTATGTTACATGTTTACAGGTGCATTCTGTATCGAGGTATTTTAATAGAGATCTTTTAAGTGATTTTAGACTGGGGAAGATTGGTGGCGTCTTGGAGGTTATTCCATAATTGTGGTGCTCTGTAGGAAAATGAGGATCAAGACACTTTCTTTTTGTATTGTGGCACCGCAAGTAAGGTGCTGGTCCTGGATGTTGCAAGTGCAACAGGCTCACCCCTGGAGAGGAGGCTGGGCCGGCCAAAAAAACCTTGCTTCACCAATAGTTTACTATCACAGCTATCGCTGTAGTTTAAGTAGTCCAGAAAAGCAGTCCAATCAATAATGCACTAGCAGTGTCTCTTCTGTGGCTCAAGAATCAGGTTGCCTGTGCCAAATCCTAATGATTTGGCTGATAGGTGAAAAATGTACGATTTTACTTCTGTTATCCCCATAACAGTTTTAGTGATGAATAGTCTGTTGACTGCGTGGTATGTGTAAGAAATTTTTGCAAAAAACGAACAGCCTTTATAGACCTATTCAATCACGAGAAAGTCAGTTTTACACCAAATTGCAGATGGCATGAAGCCAAATTAGAGCGACATTGCAAATTATGCAGCCAGAGTACTTAACAGTAAGGATAAATGAGATGTTGAAAGCAGGTATGAAGCTGTTTCTCTAAAAACGCTATAAATAAAGCCATGACGTCTTCATAAAAAATTACAGCTTCCCCCATGAATATGAGTGAAAGCAAGCCTTGTAAACAAAATCTATCAGTGTTGGCATCACATTAAATATTTCTGGCTTTAGATAAATATCTTATCAGAATAAATTATTAGTCATTCTTTCATGTTTATAAGATGTTACATATTCTAGCTTTCAGCCACATTAAGTGTTCTGCAAGGAACGAAGCAAAAGGCTTGTGGTGAACTAGTGATATGTTAGGATTGGAGGGGTGTTGAGCTCTATTCTAGTACTGGCCTTTATGCAAAGATGTTCCTTGAAGTAAAATGTGTTCAAGCAGAGATAACCTGATGGTAAGGAAAATAAACCTGATGAAAGCATTGTAAAATAACTTTAGGAATAAGCGGGTATGTGTGCAATAATGAAATGTATTTTAAAGAAAGACTAATAGGAGTGCTGTATATGATGTCCATCTTGCAAAGTAAGCTGAAGAACAGAAGATGTATGCCTTTTGTTGTCAGGTTTGGGACACATCATTAAGGATCTAATCCTTGATCCAAAAAAAGTCCTGCTAGCTCTCATATGGTATCAACCCCCACTCAATATTTTTACAAGGGGAATGAAGTTCCCATTCAGCCCACATACTGTGATGGTTTTGTTTTGGTATGCAATCCTGTTTCTGTCACGTCCCGCTACAGTAATCGAACTCAGCACTGGGCAGCGCCGTCCTCACTGCTCACTGGCTGGGCGCCGAGTAATGTGCAGGGTCGCAGTGGTCATGTGGGACGCCATGGGGTGGGGTATGATGATGCAGCGCCACCAGGTTTAAAACCACTTGGCTGTGAGCCACTCGTTGCCGTGACATGGTTTTACCTCATCTCGGTGTTTGTGTTAGAAATCTGCGATACTTGTTTATGAACCCCTGCTTGTTTGACTGCTGTCCTGGCTCTTAACCCCTTGGCTGCCTTTCTGACATACTCTCTGGGATACTTATCCCTGGCATACTGCTCACATACTCACTGGCGATACTGATCCCTGGTATACGGATGAAATACTCTCTATGGCTAAGTCGTCCTTTGGTATATCTCTGTTTATCCTGTGTGTCATGTTTCTGTTAACCCTGTGTGTCAAGTTAAGGTTTTGTGTTTGTGTTTGTCTTACTCCGATCACAATAAAGACTGCTTATGGGTTTCATTATGAAAATCTAATATATATATATATATAATATATATATGTTGGAAAAATAAGCTTTGCATTTGTCGTGGTATGACAAGTGCGAGATGTCAACGCTAAAGCCTTTATTCAATTGAAGTCGAGAACAGGGAGCCGCTAATTGAAAAATTCCATTCAAATTGTTAACCATTTGTGGCTCCCTGTTGCAAGCTATTTTCTGACTATGTTGGCAGCTCCACTTCTAATGGAAAGAAGGCTCTAAATTGTACTGGCGGTGTCTCTGTACGCCACCACTGATATCATCTGCTGGAGTCCAGAGGACTTCATAGAGACTTATGCAAGAACTGTGTGAGTTTGCAGACACTGGGAACTAGTTGCTGCTTTGTCCTTTTTCCTTGCAGTGAGAATAGGTAGTGGATTGTGCCATCCTCTACACTGTAAGAGCAGACGTGAGTATAGAATTTTCTTTATATGTATTTTCCGTGTGTGATGCTTTTTTTATTTATTTTAATGTTTCTATAAACTTTTTTTTTTAAAAAATATCCGCTGCAGAAGAGAATAATGAGGGACCTTGGAATCGCTAGTTATTCTCCAACTTCCAATATATTTGCCATTGCTATTCAAAGTATGTGTCAGGAATCGAACACCAGGGCGCAAAAAAAATGGCAGAAGATCCCATGTCTGGGCTGATTCAGTGGAGATGTGAATCCTTTTTATCCATTCCACAGGTCCTTGTAAACCCTGCTCATTTCGCATGCTGGACTTTCCTTTGCAGCACCTGCAGGAGGCCACAGGTGTTTCTCCAGTCTGTTCAGGTTGGCACTCCTCCTTGAAAGACTTCCCCTTTTAATGGTGTTGCCCCTTTCCTCCTATGTTCTTGCATACCTGTTGTATAAAGCTGCTTCTATTTAAAAAAAAATTCCGATGGTAGATGTTGCTTTAAGCAATGCAGTTGACTGTCTGCAAATATATTTGTAACCATTTCTATATCGATATTAAGGAACCACGTAACATTGTTATGACCTTGAGCATTTTGAAAGCCTCACAAATTTTAATATGCTGCTATTGTGCACTTGTGTGTGTAGCTCATTTACATATCCTCTTTGTTTCCTTTTAGTCTAATCACATTGGAGGCATTATCTTCCTCTTACGTATATAGATCATATTTTTAACATTATCAACCTTGTTGGGGACACCGACAAAGCCAGTAAATGGGTATGTGCAGGGGTCAAGTCCTAGGAAAAAAAGTGAGGGAACTCACCCATGAATTCCACAACCCCTATTACCTGAAGAAAAAATATATACCGTATATCACGAGTATAGCAGTGTGTGGTGATACCATTTTTATTGGGTTAACTTTACATTTAAAAGACAAGCTTTCAAGAGTGTAAACTGGAAACTATACTGATCAGTGAAAGGTATCACTACGTACAGGTATACTCGTGATTTTGGCAACTGGACTAACGCGTTTTATATATAATAAATATATATATCCAGGCACAGACCCCCCCAGAATTATATACACAGGCACTGGACCCCCAGAATAATATGCACAGCGCTGAACCCCCAGAATAATATGCACAGCGCTGAACCCCCAGAATAATATACACAACACTGAACCCCCCAGAATAATATACACAGCACTGAACCCCAAGAATAATATGCACAGCACTGGTTATATGGATATATTTTCCCCAGTTCACATGGATATAATTGCCCCCAGTTCATATGGTATATATTGCCCCAGGTCTCATGGAGAATGCCCCCAGCTCTCATGGATAATGCCCCCAGCTCTCATGGATAATGCCCCCAGGTCTCATGGATAATGCCCCCAGGTATCATGGATAATGCCCCCAGGTCTCATGGATATTGCCCCCAGGTCTCATGGATAATGCCCCCCCAGGTCTCATGGATATTGCCCCCCCAGGTCTCATGGATATTGCCCCCCCCAGGTCTCATGGATAATGCCCCCCCCAGGTCTCATGGATAATGCCCCCCAGGTCTCATGGATAATGCCCCCCAGGTCTCATGGATAATGCCCCCAGGTCTCATGGATAATGCCCCCCTTAGCCAGCTCACCTCTCTGTGCACCCGGCGGCCGCGTGCTGCTTCCTGCTAGAACGGCTGCTAACAGGAAGTGCAGCCGCTCGCCTGGGATCCATGAAACAGCAAGCAGGAAGCAGCAGGCAGCCGCCAGCAATGTGCGGCGGTGGCCGCCTGCTCCGCCGTTTCGGGCTCGGGCCACAGCGGGAACGTTGCGTTCTTGCTGTGGGAGAAGTGCTGGAACGCCGTTCCCGCTCGACTCGAGCCTTGGGTATGTGATAAGAGTATTAGCAGTGTTCTTCATGGCTTTAAATACTTTATAGTGTTTGGATTGCATACAGTTTATTAGGTTTATACCCCATATACAGTTTTGTTTATGGGTCGGTCTTGAACCTTGCATATATTGTTAAACTTTATCTGTAAATCTATACGAATGGCATTTTCTGCCGTCTTTTTCCTTAACATTTCATTTTCTATGATATACAGTGCAATAGTTGACCTCAAATAATATACCTGCTTAACTAACCATTCACTGGTGCATATGTCATTTTTACACTTCAGTAAGTATAGAAGAAAAAGTAGTACCTATCCTTCATTAAGATGCACAATGCTCTTGATGTTCAGCCATTCAGTAATGACCCCTGCAACTCTGGCAGCTAATTATGTCTAGCAGCATATACAATCCAGGTAACACCATTCCTGCGGCTCTGTAAAACCTCAATATTTGATGGTGCTGAAATACATTTAGGTGCATGTATCTTATTAGAACAGCTGGAAACTAGTCTTACCATGTTCTTCTGTTTGGACTAGAATTAATTTATCAATGTACTATCTTAATGGTGCTTTTCAGGCTTTTGTTTCACATTACAGCTGCTTGAAATGTATAATGCTTTTCACAGATTCGCCTACAATAACTGTTCCACTACTAGTACAAATAATATTATTTAATAGAGATATTTGTCCTCATTAAGGTTATACCACAGGCTTAATGCTGGGGAATAAATTTTAGTTTCCCAGATACACCTCCTGTAAAGTTAGTATTGCAAAAAATGTATATTGTAGAATTGCCTCCTAGCAGGCATGGAACCCAAAACAGACCTATAAAAACATATACTTATGAAATACATATATTTAAAGGTATTTATCTAAAGGCATTCTGATATTTAATGTGACAATATAGTCTGAATTTTGCACTCTCATATAAATATAAATTACTCTATTTTTATTCATCTTGGATCAGTACAATAAGTCAGGTGGGAGAACGACGTATTATACAGCAATCACCAACATTAAAACAATGCGGCATCCGAAATTTAACAAGGAAGATGTCTCATGAACAGTATACAACAAGGCAGTCAAAATGCGGTTAGACAATTGAAAAACACACATCACCACCCGTATCAATGGGGCACGGATCCCTTAGTGACAGAGGGGGGTTGGTGCGTGGTCTTCTGAGGCATCAGAGGGGGAAGACTGTAAGAAATAGTCAGGGAATGGTCGAGAGTGCCTTGGGGGATCGGTGGGGTACCTCGCGGCATCTGTAAGGAGTACCAAGGAGCACAGAAGGTGTTTCGTAAAGTGGGACCATCTAGCAAAGGACTGCTTCTTCTCATTCTGGTGCATGGAAGCCTCAGACAATTCAGCCAGGAATATAGCATAAATCCTCTTGCATGGTGTATGAAAGAAGAGGGGGGGGAGTGGAGATCCACTGGGACAGGATTGCTTTTTTACCAGTCGTGGCTAGGCGGGCAAGCCAATACCGATGGTGATTAGAGAAGGATTGGGGAGTGGGGGGAGTCGGTCGATTAAATATGGCCCATTCTGGAGTGTAAGGGATGTCTAGTCCTAGGATTTGCAAGCTGAATTGTCGTATCCCAAAATAATTGTATGAACGGACAGGACCATAGGCAAGATCTCAAATCGGCAGGAGCGTACTGACATTTTAGGCAGTTTGTATTTGGTAAAAGTCTGGCACGGGCCATTCTGTCGGGTGCCATATATGCTCTGTGGAGTATTCTGTAGAACATGTCCCAGTAGTTAGCCGAGGGGAGGGAGCGTCTGGATGCTAAAGTGGCTCCTATCAGATCCTGCGGGGAGAGATCAGGGAAACTAGTGGTCCATCTGGATATTGCTGTCCAGGGAAGCGTGGTGGGAATCGAGTGTTGCAAAAGCCCATAAATGGCCAAGGTAGAGGGGGGGTGAGGGGTGTACAAGCAATTGTGAGGATAAAGCACGCGATTGGGTGAAAAGAAACTGCTTCAATTGCAAATAATACACTGTGTGCATATCTAAGGGGACAATATGGTCCCTTAGAGTCGTGTAGGAATACGGCAAACTCGACACTCCGTCAATAAAATGATGGATATGGGTAAAACCTCGTTGGGCCAGGGTGTGAAAAATAGGGGCCGAAAAGAGACGAGTTCGAAGTGAGGGTTGTGGAGGAAGGCGGACCAAAAGGACGTCTACCAGGTGAATTGAAGGCGCTTGCAAATCTTAACCCAAGCCAATTTCGTTGTGGACAATAAGGGATTTGAGCATACGACATGAGGAATGTTGGGTGCGTGTTGATGAAGGAGGGCTGACAGGGAAGATGAGGCGAGCAATGTTGTTCTACCTGTAGGGGTGTGAAGTGTCATTCAACCAATCAGAAACATAGCGATACAACGCTGCTAAATTGTAGTCGAGTGTGTTTGGGAAATTAATCCTTCCTCTAAACAGAGAGTTCTGTAGATTAGGGAGTGGTATGTGTGCACGTTTACCTTGCCATATAAATGCTGCATACATCTGGTGCAGCATACGGAGCTCCATCAGTATGGGTAAAACCTGCAAGGGATAGAACAATTTGGGGAATAGAGCCATTTTGATTAGGGAGGCCCTTCCTAAGTAGGACAGAGGAAGAGAACTCCAGGCGGCTAGAAGCGATTTAGTTTGTACCAGATGAGGGTCTATGTTGAGTCGATTATAATTGAGAAAGATCAGCTGATAGGCTGATCCCCAGATATTTAATGGAAGGTGTGGGTGCCCAGGAGAAGGGAAACTGTCTGAGCCAAGGACCACGGGGCTTGGATCCCAGAGGTAGAGTGACCGACTTGGTGTAATTAATTTGGAAACCCGAGGCTACATCGAATGAATCTAGTAACGTCAACAACGGTGAAATAGCCGATGCAGGGTCCGAGAGAAATATTAACAAACTGTCTGCGAAAGCCACTACTTTCAGCATCACCGAGGGGGATAAACGGATACCGTTGATTGCCGGGCATGTCTCTATAATGCGTATAAGGGGTTCCAAGGTAAGATTAGTAACGGCAATAGGGGATAGCCCTGCCTGGTTCCACGCTCTAAGACAAAGGGGGTTGAATTAAGCCTGTTCGCTGTGATCACTGTAGAGGGGTTGAGATAGAGCACCCAAAGCGGGTCAGAAACACCTTCCCAAAGTGGTGAAACTTGATAAATCGGACTAGGTAATCCCAGGAAATCCTGTTGAACGCCTTATCCGCATCGAAACTCAACAGGAGATTAGAGGAGGGTGGTGTGAGGGTAGAGGACCATATCGCCGCTATGGCCTTACGTCTGTTTATGGTCTTGATTGAACTCGATTTGTTCAAAATGTACGTTTTGTACAAATCCAAACGTAGAAGAGCACAAATGAATATACTACAACTGCCAAGCCCCCAGCAGCCAAGGATCACCAGCCTTGACTAAGGTACAAGGAGGAGAGAAGCAGTCACACAAGGCTCGTAAAGCTTTAAGTGTAACAGCAATGTTTCGGTCCTGACGCAGGACCTTACTCAAGAAACTTGATAAATGTTATGAATGCTTGAGAAAGGTCTGTTGTCAGGTCTGAAACATTGCTGTTACTCCCAATTAAGCTCCATTACATAACAAAGAAAAAAATGTCATCTGCGCTTACTCCAATTATACTGTGTGAAACTAAACACAATTAGAGGTTTGGTTTCTTATTAATGGCCATTATAAGACTAGCTTGCCCGCCAACGTCACGGCACCTCTAAAAGGGCGAGTCCTAACCAAAATGAAACCACAGGCTGCTATATAGCAAACCATACCTGCTCATGCTGCTTGTCAAACATGAGGTAGACTGGTGGTTGCAGCCAACCCTTCGGGGAATAGGCGCGACCCCACCCCTCCTGCACTATGTAAGCTTCATTACATGCCAAGCCAAAGTAAGTTTTGGAAGCCTGATTTTCAAGACAAGATGATAGAAACCATTAAATACGTAAAGGGAATCAAGAAGGTAGACAAAGGGAGTAGATTTAAAAGGAAACAAAGTAGCAAAACAAGACAGTTTTAGATTAGAGAGTCAAAGGTTTAAGAGTAGCATCAGGAAGTTTCATTTTACAGAGAGGGTGGTGGATACATGGAGCAGCTTTCCAGTAGAAGTGGTAGAGGCCAAAACAGTGATTGAATTTAAGCAGGCGCAGGATGGGCAGAAGGCTATCCTAAACAAAAGATAATTCCAGGTAAAGTATCCATGTAATTGGGCAGACTAGATGGTCCGAAAGATTGTTATCTGCCAACATATTCTTTGTTTCTAGGTTTTATGTTTCAATATATGTCTTTACAATATTTCGTATTCTAATAGTACTTTATATAAAGCAATGTGCAATATGCTGTATGTGCATGACAGACCTTAACTAGGTATGTTATCATTTCTTGAAAGTGCCAGATATAATTCCATAATTAAAAGCTGATATTGTAGCTTATGGATAAAGAAAGCCAATTACATTTCTATAACATACAGCATTTCAGGGACTACTCATCCTTATGACTCTCATTATGCTATTATAAATATTTAAATAGTGAAAGGAGGAATGTGAGTTATATTCAAAATTATTGTCAAACAAAGCATTTACTACAAAACCCAGGAAACTAAATAGATTCACACTCTGCATCATCCATCATCCACTTGACTTTGATTCTCAGAGGTCATGAAACGGGCTGCATACTTCACATGTTTGATCTGCTAATAAATTTCCAATTGCATTTGAATACTGAAGATTATGTACTTATTAAAATGTTAAGTTTAATATTAAGTAATACGAAATATAAGCTTTAAGTGCTACATATTTCGGAATACAATTGTAGGGCCCTATCACCTACCTACAGCTAAAACGGGGACGCTAAGGGGAAAATTGGCATTTGCTAACCTCCCCTTAGCACCCCCATGTTACCTAAAGATTGAGACAGGTGCTGAATCCAGCAGGTTGCCCCATAGCGGCTGCTAGGCACCAGGATGCTCGGGGCAGTGCTAAATTCTTTCCACGGAGTCCATAGGACTCCATGGAGGCTTCTGCTGCTGAGTCACATGACCTGTAGGATCTCACCTCTTGCGAGATCCTGCAGGTCCGCGGAGTGATTGTGGAGGGAGACTGGGGACTTTTATACTCAGTCTCACTCTGCTCCCGGCGGCCAGAAGCGGCGGATCGGGCCGCCGTTCTTGCTGTGGGATGAGAGGTGAGTATTTGATTTTTTTTGGGGGTTCCAGCGGAATCAGTTAGCTACAGCTCTAAGCTGTAGCAAACCTTTTTAGTTAGTCCTAAAGCTATTTACTCAAAGCTGTTGCTATGTGATCCATACACTAATTACTGATTGATTACACTGTGCCACCTTTGTTAAGTGTAAGGAGAGCAAAGTACAGTAAAATCGCGCCTAAAATCGCTAATACCAATGCCCTAACAATTTTTTTAACCCTTTAGCGTGCAGCAATCGCTAACGTTCATTTATGTGAGTGCAAGCTTTAACAAGCGGATAGGGCCAGTAATGGGGTATAATTTGATACCAGCTGGATTGCGAGACTTGACTCTTAGTGCTGTGGCTAAGGGAAGAAAAATGTATTGCCTGAGAAAACAGTGAGATTCCCTCCCTTGCTGCTGGTTGGATTGGGATAAAGGTGTCCTGCAATTTAGTGTACTGCAAATGAGTGAGGGTGTCTCTGCATTTAAGATAGTGGACCAGAAGATGCTGCGCAATATGTGGCATTTGGTAGCTCCAAAAATCCTGTTTGCTACGAAGGGGGATCTGACTGCTCTACTAGCTGAAATTAAGGGAAAATTGCAGGCCAACACATGAGCCAACTGCTCGGAGGTGGAGTTGCCTGCAGACCATATTACTGTACAATGGAGCGGAACAGCCCAAATATGACAGTGCCCCATGTGGGCTGCATCTGCTAGTGTGCGTACAGAGATCAGACATTTATATATCGAGGAGGAACGTGACCGGTTGCTGTTCACTATTAACGGGTCTGTTCTGACTAAGCTGCTGAGCTGCTCAAGCAGGGATATTTTTTTCTGTTACCAGGTACCGAAGAATGAGCTAACTTGGAATAGCTAGTTCTGCTACTGCGAGGTAGGGATGTGCGTTTCGGGTTTCGGAATTTCGGAATTTTCACGAAATTTCCCGATTCGTGTTTTCGGATGCGGCCGATTGTCCGAAATTTTTAGATTCGAAAATGGCAGATCCGAAAAGTTTTCCAAGCCGAAACGAAATATTTTCGGAATTTTCGAATGTACTTGAAATGTGTCAAATCGAAATTTATTGCTTTGAAACGAGGAGAACAGACGTTCCGAAAAAACAAAAATTTCCGAAAATACGAAAAGTCGATACAAAAAATGAGCTAAGTGACACTAAAATACGAAAAATGGTCGATATTCCGAAAAAAATGTACACAAAAAGAGTCGAGCCGAACCGAATCGAAACAGAAATCGGTTGAAACGAGCCGAATCGAAAAGTTTAAAAATCCGAAAAATCGAATCGAACCGAAAAAAAAATCGGTGCACAAGCCTACTGCGAGGTTCAAATTAATGGCTCCAATACAAAGTATAGGTTCTGTTAATTTAATGGTAACCTGACAAAACACTGATCCACTAGCAAAGCTTGTGGCTTTGATCTAATATTGTTGGCAGTTGTTCAACTATCAGCTGGAATCCATATGCTTTTTGGCTCCAGCAGATAGCCTTACGGGTCGCTTGTGATCTGGCCCCAGGTTTTCCAGATATCTGAAGCACAGCACAGGTGATATGACTTACTGCTCAGTGATTGCAGTATTCAGTCTGCATTTCCCCAAGGTAATCCTTAAAACCTGGCCTGTTAGTGCTCCCTGATGACCAGGGTTGTGAGCCACTGCTCTAGGGTTGAAACAGGAAGAGGAAACAGTGGGGTTAAACACACCCTCTCATTTTGTGTAAAATCTTTTTATTGAACCACTTCTGCGCCTGTTGCACGAGGTCGCTTGGTGGGCAATGGGGCGCGGCGTGATGACCTGATGACGCGGAGCCGCCGGCCTTAAATCCTGACTGCGTGTATAATATATATATATATACTGTATATATATACTGTATAAGTGTATATGTATATATACATTTTTTTATTATTTTGTCATCTCAAGATCAAATCACTGGTAGAAGTAATTTTTTCATGTGTTGTTGGATACTACAGAAACTCACCAGTAGAATTAATTCTGCAAAGATCACATCCTTCAAGAGCTGACATATGAAAAAGAATTTATATTTTTCAAGTGGTACTAATAAACACCACACTGGCTTATATCTTCTATGACAGAAAAAAGACTATTTATTTGTGGGGTTTTTTAATCGCATGTTTCCTTTGTGTATATAATTTGCTGTGCTGGTACATTTTCTCCCATCTGTGGGTACAAAAGCAAACACTGGCGATCTGTACATGCAGACTGGTCTTATTTTTTGGGACCATGCATACTAGCTGATTTTAGCCATTTCAGACATCAAATTCAAGGTTTAAACCTGCATGATGTATCTCTTTTTTCTGATGAATGCTGTTTTGTATTGTTGAGAAATCAGCCGTGTAACAAGAAGTTTTAGCGGAGATGGAAAAGATAAACGCCATCAATTTAATAAAAACACTGAGCCTTGGTTTCATAACTGTAGACATTTTTTTTCTCTTCTCCCAAGCATACACCATAATGATAGATGAATTGTCAGGGAGAAGTGGTGAATATAGATTAGCAAGCTAAGCTGGTTGCCACTGAAGGTGAGAAATATCCCTGGAAAAAAGATATTCAGTAAGACTCAGCAAATGTATGAAGAATTAACATGTTATTTATTTACTGCATTACATTGTGTGGTCACAATCAACAAGGTTTACTGGAGGCAAAATACATTTAGCAATCTGTCACGCATGTTGAATGAGTTTATGGTTGGTTTGGTGTATTTTCTACCATCCACCGATAAATGTTTAATGCGGAAAAGAAAATTGCTCAATGTATATTTTAACTTTTAACAAAGTTGCTAAAGATATTTGTGTTGGGCAGTTTTTAGCTGAAGGTAAGGGTAGCATAAACAGCCGTCAGTTGCTACACTGCTGGTAATGTTTTTTTACTGCTAATGATACAAATTAAATTGATAAATAAAATGACTAATAAAATGCGATTTTCTTCAGTAGGGGCCATATTCCGACCCAGGCCTCGATTTTAATTCTATGTCAGGGGTCGGGCTAACACCTAAGAGCGAGGGTACAAGCCCAGGAGTGCAGTGACACACTGGAGGCACAGGGGTGGTAAACAAGGAGGTTTATTAAGAGAAAGATGGACAGGGCAGGAATGGGGCTGAAATCAGGAATACTGATATGAAGGCAGGAGTCCAAGGAAATGGAAACAAGGTAGGAGACCGCAACAGATGAGGGTTCGCAGTAAACAAATAAGGGTATCCAAGAAGGTGTCCAATAGGGGTATACCTTGGGAGTAGTCAGAGGCAAGTCAAGGGTCAAGAGTAAACCAAGAGTGGCAATGTCCAATGAATCCAAGCAAAAGGGTCTGGTACACAGACAGATCAGACTTCTTGCTGGCAGGATTCAATCTGGGCACTAAGCAATGCTGAAGCACCCTGTGAAGGGTGCGGCCTCCTTATGTAGGAGAACACTGGCCAGGTGATTGGGTGCACCTGAGTCTGTTGTGGAGATGCAGGAGAACACAGTCACAGTAAGACAGTGCCTTTCATGCAATGCCCTGGTGGATTCAAGGTGCGGCAGTACCAGATTTGTCTTTCTTGTGCCGGCGAGGACCCTGACTTTCTACCTGATAGCCAAAATTGGCACCTTTTTCAGCTGCTTTGTGTCCATTGTTTAGTTTGGGAGATTCAAATTCTGGCTTACCAGAATTTATATTTCCCCATTATAAATTTTAATCAAACATTAGTACTCGTATCTTAACTCTTCAATAGAAATATCAGCCTTTTAAACAAAGTAGATCTCCAGCCGGAGTACCTACTAGATTGAGAACATTAATATTTAGGAGAAAGTGATTAAACACTCAATTTTATAGACAGAAAAGCGTTCCTCCTCATAATAGAGAAGAATGATTATGGTACTAATAAAAATAAACCTTTTATTTAATTATTTAAAAAATGTGCATTTGCACACCAAACAACAATTATTCGGCAAGGTTCATGTGGTTTGTCATATGAGGGTTGTAGCTCCCTAATAATCCAGTACCAGGACATAATCCACAACATTCAAATCATATATAGACAGGACACATTAACAGAATAGTGCCGTGGATGGTTAATTTTCCAATTTATGTTATATGTATGGGTAACCAACCAGCAGCAAAGAACAATTCGTTGTAAACGACACACTTAGATTAATTTAAGCGTATAGATATCCAGGTAATAATGAAAATTCTAGCTGGTACACAGCAACATTGGTAGAAATCAATGCTTCCCTCAAATTTTTTTTTCCAATTTATCACTAGGGATGAGCCGAACACTCCCCGTGTTCGGTTCGAGCCCGAACCCGAACTTCCCATTTGTTCGGCACCGAACCCACATGCAAGTCAATGGGGCTGAAAATTCGGTTCTTTGGAGTGCCCTCCAAGAGGGCATATATGCTACATATTTGCCATAAAAGGTGTATGGGGGTCCGGGTAGTGCCCTGGGGGACAGGAAACAAGGACAAAAAGTTTTTAAAAAAAAGTTTTTAAAGGGACAGTGAGTTTTCCATGAAATAAGGGTTAAAAATAAAAATGAAAAATTCCTTCAAATATCGTGCCTAGGAGGTCCCCATAACCTGCCCGTGAAGTGGCGGATTTCTAGGATGTATAGAAATATGTAAAAACCCAAAAAATGACATTTCAAATGACGGTAAATGCTTTTCCTTTAACCTA
This sequence comes from Leptobrachium leishanense, assembly GCA_009667805.1. NCBI lineage: Eukaryota > Metazoa > Chordata > Amphibia > Anura > Megophryidae > Leptobrachium > Leptobrachium leishanense. The sequence goes on from CM019065.1 coordinate 192,522,322, forward strand.
TCCATAAACAACTGCTTGGGGCAGCAGTCTGTATGAAAAGAGGAGACATTTTCGGACACGCAGAAAAAGTTTATTGATTTTTTGGCGGTGAAAAGTAGGAGAATGGAAACTTCTAGACCAAAAAGCCGATTTGGAAAGTGAGATAAATGGGAGAATTTTTCTGGTTTGGCTATTTTGACCTAGAATTTTCCATTCTCCAGTCATTCTCCTGAGTTTCACCTTTCTCTGAATAACCCTGTCAGGGTTATTCAGAGAGCGGTGAAGAGCAGGAGAATGACTGGAGAATGGAAAATTCTAGGTCAAAATAGCCAAACCAGAAAAATTCTCCCATTTAGGCTAGGGTCAGACTAGCGAATTTTTAACGTGCGTTTAGGCGCACTTAATCACGGCCACACTACCAGCAAATGACGGGCAATGACGGCCAATATACGAAGTACGGTTGCACGAAAGTCTGGCTGCGCAACGCAAGTGGAAAATCAATGCATTTTTTTGAGAACGCAGAACCGCTAGTACGGACGTACAGAGTGCGCTGCGTGTGTGCGTGATTTGGAGACGTCAGACCCTGCTCATGTCCGGCCAACATAACGTCCAGACACCCAAAGTTTCCTGGTTTGGATCCGTAAAAAATCACGCACAAAAATGCGCATCGTATGACCGTTTTCGCGCAATCTGTGAAAAAATACGGCAATGCGTTCGGACGCACTTTTTGACGGTCGCTGCGAAAAATGCGTTAGTCTGACCCTAGTCTTATCTCACTTTCCAAATCGGTTATTTGGTCCAGATTGTTCTCTTTTCCTGCCATTCTCCTGGTTTTCACCTTTCTCTGAACAACCCTGAGAGAGAGGTGAAAGCCAGGAGAACTGGCAAGAGAAGAGAACAATCTAGACCAAATAGCCGATTTGGAGAGTGAGATAAATGGGAGAATTTTTCTGGTTTGGCTATTTTGACCTAGAATTTTCACTTCTCCAGTTATTCTCCTGCTTTTCACCGCTCTCTGAATAACCCTGTGAATGTTTAATCCCGAGGTGAAAAATAACATTGCTTTAGATTTTTTTCAAACACCAGTTAAATGCAGCATATTAGGATGTTTTAGGGAAATTAATTCTCAAATCTCAATCAGAAGCAGACACCACCCCACCCTCAGTATATTGTACAATGTATCAAATTGATTACCAGACTAAAAACACCTGGTGTTATGCCCGTTTGTGAACAGAGGTCATTTAGAGTTGATAATCTTTCCACGTACACATTAGTTTTTAATTCAATATCTAATAAACCGCTGCTTATAATATTCTGCAGTAAAGAGTCTCTTTATTTCTAGATTTTTTTGTATTTTTTTTAAGCATTTTCTATACTTTTTTCCCAAAAAAAAAATTTTTCGAACCCGAACCGAACACGCCCAAACCATCCAAACCCGAACAGCTCATCCCTACTTATCACACTCTGGGTAGCAAAACATGGAGAAATAATGAAAATTCTAAACAGTGCACAGAACATTAGTAGAAATCAGTTCTTTCCTCAATTATTTTCAACTTTACAAACACTGGGCTTTACAAACACTTTACAAACAATAGTGACCACCACAATATAATCAGTAAATACCAGCCATATAGGCTCAACTAAATTAGTTGTAAATTGGCAGCATGATTCCCGTCATAATTGACATAAAGACCAACAATTTCCTTGTCACACTGACATACAAATAGGCTCAACGCAGCGTTTCTCTGCCACTCACTTGGCAGTTTCCTCAGGAGCTCCTGACGAGCCTGTGCAAGGCGAAACGCGCGTCGGGTGCATTTCTCTCGTGGGCAGTTTAACCCTTACCCCCAAATCTCCCTTTTTTTTTTGCTCGCAGCATTGCAATTGATATTTATCTGCAGTAGTGTACTGCTATGGCACTGTACCACAAGGGTAGTTGGCGGCACGCAAATTCTGCAGTACTGCAGTCGCTGAAGTACATATATATACATATTCCTTATGCTGGGTACCTAACCCTTACTCCCAAATTTCCTACAATTTTGTGATTATGGGTGCACTTCTTTTGTGGGTTGTCTAACCCTTATCCCCTAATCTCTCTTATGCAGTATGCTTCTGTGATCTTTTGCTTGCAGCATTTCAAATTGATACTTATCTGTGGTGATATACTGTTGTGGCACTGTCCCGCAAGGGTGTCTAGGGTGTCTAACGGCATACAAATTCCACAGTACTGCAGTTATTGATGTACATATATATATATATCTTTTATGTTGGGCATCTAAACCCTCACCCCCAAATTTCCTATAATTAGTGAACAATTTTGTGATTATAACTGGTGCTGTAATTGGCACGAAGTCTCTATGTGGATGATGTGTGTCCAAATACTTATGAACAACTGGTTTATATGAACACTGGCGGTGACAGTATATTGTAAATACCTATCTAGCGATTTAAAATTCTCTGAAAACTATATATGCCATCGTGCACATATATATATATATATCTCTCTGAATGTGGGTAATCAATCTTCATCTTTCTTATAAAGTTCCCCTTGCTCTTGAGTGAATTCTATGTGCCAAACCTTGGTATCATAATTGAGACGATATACTTTGAAGCACCTCCTAATAGCCGCTATATACTTTGTATTGAACAGTATTGCACTAACACTTTATAAGGATATCCGGTGGGCTATAATACATACACATATATATGTACATATATATATTTTTTCCAACTTTGCAGAACTTGCTGGGGGCTACATACATATACACACACTATGTATGTATAGAACTACATAAAGGGTTTCTCTTCCCATTTTTCTGTTTTTACGTGTCCGTTTAGGCTTCCCTTTACCATTTGAACTCCATCTCTTCCATACATTTCATAGTATTAATCGATTTGAAACGAGAATTTTGAGTTCTTAGGTATACTACATATATGAAGATGCCTAATTAAGTGGACACTTTTTAGCATTTTTTGTTATGTGTTTGTCCAAGTGATCACGTTGTATGCACGTTGTATGCATCTTTTACTCTTTTGGCTTTATGCCCCAATAAAGTTCCTTTTGTTTTAAAGTTTTGTCACCAATACCTTGTGGTAAGCTTGACTAGTTCAAGCAGACCAGCTTTCTTTCTAGATTGCAATTTATAATCATAAATCCTGTACTTGAGCGTTATACTGTAAATCCTGGACAAGCAAGATTTTACTGTAGCAGTGGTGGAATATTAAAGTAACAGATTCTCCATTTCTGATATCTTTTTGATGTTTTGTTTATGGATGATAATATGTGGATAAATACATTTATATGCTGAAATCCAAATAGAAAGTCACACATTTTCGAAATTATTTGATATAGCATTCCAACAGCTCACAACATGACACATACACATAGAAATGGTATATATTGAGTCTACTGAAATAAGGATATATAATTTGTCTGGGTCCTACAATAAAATGAATTTAATTTGCATTTAAACATGATGAGCACAAAATGGTCAAAATACACACAGCACATTGGTGAAATTGCAGGGTTAGGATTGCTGACCCTCATAGAGAATGTGATTTCAAGAAGTCTTAAAGTCCAAGGATACTTAGCATTTTTCTACCTCTTCAACACTTTGCTTGTTTGATTGTTTCTATATTTGATTTGTTTAAAATTATGATATTTTTCCCAATGATATTGAAGCTTCAGTGAAAACTTTTTATAACCACTATGACTTCTCTTAAATAGAATGGAACAAAAATCCAATACCTGGGACATGGGGAAGCTTAAAGACATATTCCAAATGTGATTTGGCAATAGGTTATAACAGAAATAAATGATAGTGACAGGAGGTAAGATCCCCAAAGCAACACATGTTTTCTAAATGTGTTTTGTTATAACAGTATGACTCAGTATGTGTAAGAACAATTGGATTCCAAAGAACCCAAAAGGAAGGTGGGAACAAATGATTAAAATTCTAAACCTTTATTGGACTTCTAAGAATGTGAAGTAATGGTATTGTTCTCTACAAAATATAGATGCGTCCAGCTCAGGCATGCAAAGAGAGGAAAACCTTAAATGGGTTAATAGAGCACGTCCGACATGTAACAATAACCAGTTGTATTCCGTGACATGGACCACTTATGTTTGCACCTCATCGTGACGCTTTTGAGTGGTGCATGCTAACTACAATAACCAATTTGGTGGCACATGTCTTTAAGCATTTAAGTATACTCTAATGTGTGCATACTTTTCTGAGGGGATCCTTGGGCATCTCTTGCTGATTATTTTTTTCAGGTGGTGGTTCTCAGTTTTTGACATACAATTGTTGTCACAGAGACCTCACCCTGCATTAGATGCTTTTTGTGATTGGTCATTGACCTCGAGTTATGGTCTCTAATTTATTACCTTTTTTGTGTGTGTTTTATACATGTTGTGGGTGCGTACGTTTTTTCCTAGAAGTCCAATAAAGGTTTAGAATTTTAATCATTTGTTCCCACCTTCCTTTTGGGTTCTTTGGAATCCAATTCTTCCTTCATCATTAGGGCTAAGTCCTGCAAGTTTTTGGTGGACGATTGCTAGTACTCAGAGGCTATAGTAATCACTTGCCACTCCACGCCCCACCCTGTTTTGAGTGGGTGCTTGTTTCTCCTCAGTATGTGTAAGCAAATTATTTTTGCAATCTGAAAAAGGAAAAGCTAATTTAGACTTTAAAAAATTCTATAAATTGGTTTTTATTCTACTTTTGCTATTTATCGTTTCATTATTCAAATCTTCCATTGATTTTCTATAATTCACAGATTATATAAAAAAACTTAGGTATTTTCACTAGATTTAAAAAGTACAGTGTTAGATCTGCTGTAGATCTCTTAAAGGGTTAGTTAATAAGAGTTGAACTTGCCACCGAACTGTGAATTTCACCGTATGGCTTAATTTAGTGACAGTTCGGCTATTCGGAAAGCTGTCAGTTTGCCAAATATTGGCGAATTGACAGCAAAATATGGTGCAGTTCACCACAGAGCGCTGCAATTCAGGCAGTGAAATTGTCCAGTAGAGACATAATGGTTAAACTTTTCAGAGAACGTGAACCTGCACGAAATGTTTGTGAAATAGCCACATTCAGGGTTATTCGGAGAGAGGTGAAAAACAGGAGAATGGCTGGAGAATGGAAAATTCTAGATTTAAAATAGCCAATTTGGAAAGTGAGATAAATGGGAGAATTTTTCTGGTTTGGCTATTTTGACCTATAATTTCCCATTCTCCTGCTTTTCACCTCTCTCTGAATAACCCAGTATGTCTTCCTTTTCTCTGGTCTTAGAGGAGGATGTCTCGGCACTTCTCATGTCCTCCTGCCCGACCCCATCCCCTTGCACTTTATTTGGTCTGTCCTACCAGTTATTGTCCCTGTATTGAAACATATTTTCAACCTCTCCCTCTCCTCTGGTGTCTTCCCCTCTGCATTCAAACATTCTCTGATCACCCCGATTCTAAAGAAGCCATCTCTTGAGCCCACCTCCCTCTCGAACTACTGACGCATCTCTTTGCTTCCCTTTGCCAAGAATGGTGGTATAGATCGAGAAGAGTAGGGGAACCAAAACAGAGCCTTGACGTACCCCTTTTGGCAAACTCCTCTCTTCCTATAAAAAAACAAAAAAAAGTCCTAGTGGCGCAGTGGTAATTCTATAAATCACAAGAACCCTGGCCTAAAAGGCCCTTCGGGTGCTCGTATGGGAGCCTAAAATTTATATGTGTCACTAAGAACCATCAGGTCCCAAGAGACGTGCAAATTGCAATATAGGTGCAAATAAGTCAAAATGTGCAAATCATAAAACGTAGTTAATTCGGTAGTAGCAAAACTTTAAAACATGCAAAAAATACGAAAAATGGTGTATAATAATAAAGTGCATGTGCTTATAAAAACCGTTTATCAATAAACTGCACACACAGGTTATGCGCTGAAGCGCAAAGTGATAATAGTTCTCTAGTAGGTTAAAAAAGTCAATAAGTCCTAGACCACAGCAAAGTGCACGTGCAAAATATGAATGAAACCAAGTCCTGTGGTCACAAATAATTACATAGCATATGAGCCATGTTGCCGAGATGAAGGGTCCACTTTTCCAGCTCCTCTCCTCAGTGGGTAATTCATGAAAGAAAAAGAAGGGGAAAAAAAGGGAAAGAAAAAAACGATAGTGCAGACTGTTTTGTATATTTCAAGTGAGGATAAAAAAGGGGGAAAAAATCTCACTCACAGATTACTGAGCCTAGTGAATCCCTGGCTCTGGGTTGAAGCGCCTCACACCAGATATAGGGTGGCGTATCCCTTCTTTGTCCTCCAGTTGGCCTCAAATAAAATACAAGTAGAGAGACAGCGCTCCCATAGCATAACACGGTAAATGACAATGGCAGTCAAATGATGACTTTTCAGTCTCACTCACCAATGGTGGAGCCTCGGTTGTCTCAGGCTCAGCTTGTAAGCAGATGGTACCCCTTAATTCGGTGTGTACCTCACATCTCTCTCCTGGAACACCTTTCACTTCCCACTTCTGCGCTTGTGCTCAACCAAGAAAAAAGTTAGGGGAGGAAGGAGGGTGAGGGTATAAGGTAAAAAACTTGTTTGAAGTGCCCCTCACAATCTGGAGGGTCTTTCAAGTAAATACTGAGAAACGGGGGTAAAAATTTCAAAAGGTTTATTAACAATACATAAAATATTAAATGGGGGGGATTCACTGAACGCGTTTCGGCACTTGACCTGTGCCTTCTTCAAGCAGTGTGGTGTCTGAGAACCTCATCTCTTCCTATGGTTTCCAATATCATCTCTATGCTGAAGACACCCAAATCTACCTTTCCTTTCTCGATTTCTCTCCTGTGGTGGACCATGTTATGGCTTGCCTGTCAGCTGTCTCCGACTGGATGACTTCCCGTTTCCTAAAGCTTAACCTTTCTAAAACTGAACTTCTAGTCTCCCCTCCCTCTAAAGGCAACATTCCTGCACCCATTTCCCTTCAGGTGAATGATGCCACTATTACTTCTACCTCACAGGCTTGTTGCCTCGATGTCCTCTTAGACTCTGATCTCTCCTTCACTCTTTACATTGAGTCGCTAACCAACTCCTGCTATTTTCACCTAAAAAAAACATTGCACGCGTCCATGCATTTTCATTGTTTTAAACCCCTTTCTTAAAATATCAGAGTTCCGTTTTTCTTTCTACCTGTTTGGCGGCGGTCAGCGAGCTGATTGGCGGCATTCGGCGGATCCCGTATGGCAAAATTCGGGGGACCCTGTGGTGAATACTGAATTTTAGCTCTCTCTGAACAACCCCTTTAGTTATGTCTCTAAAAACTTTCAAATACTGGTACCAGAAACTCTATATCATAATGTAAGTATTTACTATGGATCGCAATAAAACAGAATTTAAATGAAAGTCAAGAATATAACCCTTTGTTCCCTACCTGGTATTTTGTTACGCTATATATATATATATTTGTATTTTATTATGTGTCCTATGGTGAGCCACTAAGTAGCCAAGCAGTAAATGTCTGATCTAAACAGCATGATTCTTTACATTAAAGGGATACTATAGAGTTAAAACAGGATGGGTAGGAAAGAGTTACATGAATGGCCAGGCCAATTTAGCTCCCTCATTGTTAATGTACTTCATAAAGTGCCAATATATTTCACAGTGCCATACATGGGTAGAAACGATACTGGCACAATACTTTGAGAGTAGACTAGATTAGACAAAGACTTTAGTCTAGCTGGGAGGAAGTGATGTTAGGAGTTGAAGGTCACTGTTGTGTCTTTTGGAGTATATTCAGGGATTTTGTAAGGAAAGGTAATTGGTAGTGGCGTTTAGTAAGTGTTTTGTATGTCACTCACAAAGAGGAGCTACAGGAGGCAGAGTAACAGGTAAAGTGGATACGCCTGGCAGAGGTATTTAGGATGGTTTGAAGAGGAGAGTGTGGGCAGAGATGAAGGACAGAAAGTTATTGCAGTAGTCCAGTTGGGAAATTAAAAGCATGTGGAAGAGTTACTTTGTTTCTGAGCAATGACACCACTAAAATGTTTTGAAAATATTGTGCAGGTGGAAAAAGATCCGTTAGAAAGAGCAGAGTCAATCCAAGAGAGAGTAGTGTCAGACTGAGAAAGCTGAGTATGTAGGAGCAGTTGGCAAGAGAGACAAACAGTATAGTGTACTTATTTTTTTTAAAAAAAATCTGCTATGGACCAACATTCAGCATTTTAAATGCACTGCAAAACCTTGTGTAGATCATAAATGTATCTGTTTAGTTCAAACAATGAGATACTTAAGGGGTTATTCACAGACGTATGTCGCCGACATTTCAGTGCTCTGTTGTGCACGGCATTTCTGGGAATCAAATTTCCTCACCCTGTGGTGAATTCTGCATTCACCAAATCGCAGTTTTCTCTTTCTGTTTACACTCCCTACGTGGAGCATCCGTCGTATATCAAAAAGGATAAATCTATTGAGAATTTCGTATTACTACATCATATAAGGGCGTACATATTCTCTGCCACCAATTGAATTATTATATGGTTATAGATCGGAGCTTATATTGATATCCCCTTTTTTCTTATGGAGACATGTACAACCCCTGCCCCTGAATATGGAAAGATGTGCAATCGGGACAAAAATGAAATGAAAAGCTGCAAAGCATCCTTGGGAGTGACGACTAGGACCCGTCCAGGAAGGAGAAGCCGACTGACGTCATATCTCTGTGATGGATGCTCCACTTGGGGAATGCAAACAGAAAGAAAAAACCACAATTTGGCAATTTCCTTCTGGCCAATAATGGAGGAGGACTATCAATATATATTTTGGGGGTATGGGAGAGCATTCCCTCTAAATTTTGCCATTGAAGAAGCGTTGGTTAGTGTGAAATGCGTCTGGCTGTTGTTTATATGCTGCTAAACTTAAGATACGTGCTTTTTATGGATTTTTACCAGTATTTCTTTCTACATAATAAAATGATTTTTATCTAATACCTTTTTGGTAACATTTATTGATGGGAGCAAGACGGCCCCAGAAGTACAGTGGAACAAGGCTTATCAGGTTGTGCCCAACAACCTTACGGCACTGGGTTCCTTGAGCTGGGTAAAGCTTGAAAAAGGGTGTGTGAGGTATTATACCTTCCTGCATGTGTATATGGTGGTACTTCATTATGCCATGAAAGTCTTCCTCCTTGTCCTTTGAGGATACTTGAGAAGTTACTCTCAGGGGGAATTGTGGCAGACAGATTGGCCCATAAACAATCTGACAGGCGATACCTTTAGAGCTGGGTAGCTCCTAAAGAGTGTGAGTGTATATCATCTCATATTAATTGATCTACTGATGCACACTATGGTTCTATTTCCTAGTTATTTCTACTTTTGAGATACGTGAGGAACACAAAAAGAATATAATTCCTACTGTCAAAATCATTGCATGATAATCCCCACTACATTGCAAGAACGTAAACTATTGTATTCATTTTATGAGCACAATAGGTGTGGGGATTAAGTAAACATATTCTAGATATGGGGAAATTGGAAAAGGGTACAGTGACCCTACATAGTAATCCTATTAGCAGATAGTAACAGAAAAACAAAGATGATACCAATACTAACAGTATTCATGCATAGCACAGACAAAACAAGCACCCTGCATCTAGAATTGTAGGTTCAGGGTGACTTCAACATAGAGGGCAGGGAAACACTCCCAAATGCATATCTAGGTTTATGCACCCCAAGTTCAAAGTGACTCTCGTCACATTGGTGGTTATTATATGGTTTAAAGCTTAACCCCTTTAACTACCAAGTGGTTTTTGTTGAAAAAGAATAAGATAACATTTATTTCAACTATGGGATATGAAGTTAACAAATATAGAGTAAAATAGAAACTTTGCACAGAAATTGTTGTTCTGAGATAGTTGAGCAAATTGACATTATTTAAATTTGTTTATTTTTACTGTTTCATATATTTGTTTATCCTTTACAGAAATATTCATTGAATTAAAGATTCTCAACTCTAGATGCAATACCTTATCTCACACAGTGTCTGCAGTATCCACATAAAGGCAGAAATGGCCTTTGTGTCAACTACAGTCAATAGGATTAAAATAGATCAATGTTTCTCAACTTCAGTTCTCAAGCACATCTAACAGGCCAGGTTTTCCAGATATCTGAAGCACAACACAGGTGATATGATAAAGATGTGCACGGCTGAAAAATTTGTTTAGTTTCTTTTCGCTTTAACCCTTTCACTGTTGAGGCATTTCACCGCTGTGTGCTGAACTCCTTTTTACCGCTTTCGCTCATCATGCTTAAACGCGATTTGAAGCCACATTTTATTATACGACCCAGACATATTATATATCGTTCTTTCCGGCAGACCCGGCAGATTCACAATATATCATTTTAATCACATGAACATTTGCGGTTATATTTTCTATGGGGTGCGCTTGTACAAAAATTAGAAATGGGGACTTGTTACATTTTTGGGGGGGAATTACGTGATTTTTAGTATACGCACCCCATAGAAAAAAATCATTAGTGCAGCATCATTGTTCACGTTATAATTGAAATGCGAATAATATTGCTGCATTAATAAAAACAACACGCATTTTTTTTTTTTTTTACTTTATACATGGTCATGTTGGGTATCATTCGAAAGGCCATCCTCCATGACCCCCTAGCTGCCACGGTTTCCTTGGGAAATCCCTGGGCAGCTAGGGGTTCCCCGGCTATCTACACTATCCGCGATGACGTCAGGCAGCGAGGGGGGACCCGCCATCCAAGATGGCGGCCCCCACCGGAGCTAGGCCGCACTTCAGCGCCGCAAGGCCCTGAAGTGCGACCTTGTGCCTAAGGGGTTAAAGCCAGGCACCGCTTAAAAGGGGAGACTCTCCCCTTTTAAGCGGTGCCTGACTTTTCTTTGAGGAACCTCCCGATCGGGAAGGAGAGGGATCCAAACGGATCCCCCCTCCCTTCCTGGCGATCTCCGGCATTGCCGGGGGGTCGCCTGGAAATGACGTCATGGCGCGATGACATCATTGACGTCGGAAGGGTCTTAACTTCAGCGTCTGAGGACGCTGAAGTCAGACCGCTGCGGGACCCCGGAATGAGAGGTTAGCATCTCCTCCGGGGGTCCCGCAAAGCTGATGACGTGTGGGCACGTCCTCCGCATATAGAGGGAGTAACTGAGGACGTGTCCCACACGTCGTCAGCAGTGAAGGGGTTAAAATAATTTAGTTTTCGGAATTTCGTTGCCAATTTTGTTTTGTGTTGGATCAATTCGAAATTTCATATCGATTCGAATTGATATCAAATTATCAATTCGAAAGTTAATATATCCATTCGATAACGGATATCAATTTGAATTTCGGATCACTAATTAAAACTCCAATTAATCAAATGCTGTTGAAAGACAAGCTAGGGTCATCTTCGGTGACTTTTCGTTCTCTTCAATTTGGTGCGATTTGGCGATCCCATTTTGGCGACCCTGCGGTGTATTCAGCAAGCACCACAGAGTCCCCGAAGTGCAGGGAAAAGCCACCGCAAACCCAACGAACAATCACCGCAGAACCCAGCGAACGCACACCGAAACCCGCAAAAACATCTGGATTAACCCCGCTGAACACGCCGGAGAAATTCGAGCAGCCGCCAGTCACAGTGCAGAGAAGCCGTCGGAAAAACCCGACACTGCAGACGAATGGAGTGAACAAAAAAACTGTATGCTTGAATGTTTGAAAAGTGAAACGCTGTTTGCAAAGAAACTACAGAACGAAAATGGAATTTACATATAAGAGCCAATGAATGATAATACAAAGGGCTGTTACAGAAAAAAGAGACGATTAAAAAAAAATAACGAAAAACCATTTTTGCAAAAAAATCCCGAAAAATTCCTAAAAGATCCTAAAAATCTATAAATAGACTTTTTACTGCAGAATATTATAATCAACGGTTTATTAGATATTGGATTAAAACAGTAATACTTTTAACATTGAAGCCTAGGGGATTCGCCTGAATAAATCTGCTGCATGAAACCACCAGACAGCAGGGCAATTTGGCAACTTTTCACTGCTGGTTTTTGTTCCCTGAATAGACGAATCATTGCTTCTCTATGGGGATTTCAATGCCCTCGAACAGGCACCGTATGTGAGGGCAATTCGCCAGGATTTGGCAAACTGCCTGCTCTCTGATTAGCCGAATGGCCAGGAAAGGTAAGCGTATGCTGAATTTCACTGTTCGGTTACCTTTCGGCCACAATTCGGATCTCTTTGAAAAATCCTGTTATTATTTGAGTCAAATTAAACAGTGAAACAAAATTAATTTGTTTCAAAAAGTCGCTTGCTGACTATTAGGCTAGGGTCAAACGAACGCATTATTCGCAGCGACAGTCAAAAAGTGCGTCCGAACGCATTGACGGATTTTTTCACGGAATGCGCGAAAACGGTCATACGATGCGCAATTTCATGCGGGATTTTTTTACAGATCATCAAACACTTTTTGCGTCTGGACCTTATGTAGGCTGGACCTTAGCAGCGTCTGACATCTCCTAATCATGCACACATGCCGCTATGCCGCCGCAGCGCACTCTGTACATCAGTACTAGCGGTTCTGCGTTCTCTAAAAAATGCGTTCATTTTCCACTTGCGTTGCGCGGCCGGACTTTCCTGCGGCCGTACTTCGTATATTGGCCGTTATTGCCCGTCATTTGCTGATACTGCGGCCATGGTTATATGCGTTAGTCTGACCGCAGCCTTATATGTATTGTAAGTTAAGATCAATTCGATAGTTAATATCAATTCGAATTTTCCACCATAGTTTTCAACGTTAAAAAAAATCCCCGTGTTTATTAAATATTTCTTAAACCATTTATAATTTTCAATTGCAGCAAACCAAAAAGCCATTTTTTTTATTGCTGAATGCACACAGACTGTAAGAAAATATTTCAGCTGCATGCGTTCAGCAAAGAAAAACAGACCTCATTATTATAGTGAGGGTGTAACGGTTAGCATCCGCTTGGCCATCGTGGTGACTTGGAACAGGGAGTGTAGCCCTTTAGGCTGATGAGCTACTGACTTGACACAGGACAGACCAATAATACAGACTTATTTCTCCAAAGCCAAGGAGCATAAGAGCAGGACTGATTTTCTCAAATGGTTTCCAGACCAAAAGACAACTTAGTGCACCTTCGGAAACACCAAACAATACCGAAGTCTGTAATATTCGAATAGGAGTGGTATGGTAATCTGGCAACAATGTATGACAGTTGATGAATTGTGCAGGCTGCAGGGCAGTCTACAAACTGACAGACTTGGCGATACGGGAACTGAATTCCACATCAGGGCTATGCAGGAACCAGACAGAGACACTTGGAGCAGGAGGGCCAGGGAGAAAACTAAAGGGATCCCTATGCTGGGAATAAATCATATAAGAAACATATAAGAATGGTCATACAGGCAAAGGTTGGCAACAGGTCAGCATACACAGAATCCAGCAGCAGGAAGAAAAAGGATTGTCAGAAATATAGCCGAGGTCAAAACCAGAAAATGCTTGAACAAGGCTTTGCAGCAACGCTGGAAACATGAACTGGACCACCACCAGAAACTCCACAAATCGTCAATCAGGCTCTGTGCTGCTGGAATATATATAGGGAATGGGTCTGTGTGATTGGGCCATGTGACCCCAGATCAGCCCTAGACAGCACAGCCAGACACACCACAGGGGAAAACCAGACATGGAGTCCCCTCACCACCAGGGGGCGCGGCCAACACCAGGGAAAATGTAACAGAGGGTATAGGGACTGGTGGCGCTGAGTATGGTGCAGTGTAATGTGTCATATAACTCGCAGCCGCAAGGGGTATGTTTGACACCCAAATAAACACAAAAAATAGTTATACAAGGTATCCCTTTAGGCGTGCAGGATTTTTGTGATGGTATACAATAATTAATCCTTATGGAATGATCCTTTTAAGTAAAAGGATAGAAGATTGCTATATTCCCCTAGCTATTCGCTAAAGCATAAACCAACTTTTTTAAGTTTGATTTACAGCGGTACGTCAGAATACGAATCACAGACTAACGTCTGACAATTGCGAGAAAACCTCCAATATACAAACTTGAATTTTGGTTCTCATATGTTGAGTGTATATGGTTAATGGTTAAATGCACATAAAATACATTCTGTATTGGATATTTAAAAAAGAAAGAAGCAATGTTATGTCTTCAATGATACTTATTGTCCTAGTCCTCCAGGATTAATAGCGGAGTGATCGATGTATAGATGCTATATTTGTTCCTGAAATGTCTCTGTACTTCCTTCACAATGCTGTTTAAACCAGGTATCCCATAGGCAACAGGTTGTAAGTTGGCTGTCTGGGCGTCCTGTAGGCTGGGGTCAGACTAACGCATTTTTAACGTGCGTTTAGGCGCACTTAATCACGGCCGCAGTAGCAGCAAATGACGGGCAATGACGGCCAATATACGAAGTACGGCCGCACGAAAGTGCGGCCGTTCAACGCAAGCGGCAAACAAACGCATTTTTTAGAGAATGCAGAACCGCTAGTACTGACGTACAGAGTGCGCTGCACCCACATAGCGGCGAGTGTGCATGATTAGGTGACGTCAGACACTGCTCATGTCCAGCCAACATAACGTCCAGACACCCAAAGTTTCCTGGTTTGGATCCGTAACAAATCACGCACGAAAATGCGCATCGTATGACCCTTTTCACGCATTCCGCGAATAATGTATTCGTTTGACCCTAGCCATAGAGTGTGTAGAAGACAGAGAAACGATTGCGCAGTACGTAGCAGTACCGGCCCCTGTCTATCCCCTACGGGGTACTTACAGAGCCCTTATCCTGGCTGTGAGGGGATTCCGCATGAAGGGCATTATCAGGCAACCCTCTGCCCTCTTCGACTATTTCTGCCAACCCGAACTAGTATCTCGACGGTGGTAAAAGGAAAATCCACCCTTGGGGAAATTCAGTCTTAATTTCCCCAAGGGTGGATTTTCCTTTTCCTTTTACCATCGTCGAGAGGTTCGGCAAAGCCTGCCCTTCCAAACAGTGGCTGGCTTTAACCCCTTGGGGGCCGGATAACGATTCAGCGCCAAAAGGCACCAGATCGCAATCCTCTTCCAGGATCCCCCCCCCTGACGACTGATGTCATCGTGAATAACGCGATGATGTCAGTTCTGGAGTTAACCCCTAGCTGCCACCAATGGTGGAGATAGGGGGTTCCAACGAATTATTGAAAATTCTAATTTTATTGCATTTTTTGTTATAATATACAGACAAGACATTACGTATACATATAATAATGATATATTATGAATCTGCCGAGTCTGCCGGAAAGAACGATATATAAGATGTCTGGGTCATATAATAAAATAAGGCTTCAAAACGCGTTTAAACATGATGAGCGAAACCGGTAAAAATGAGCTCAGCACACAGGTGTGAAATGGCTCAGCAGCGAAAGGGTTAATAAAGTAGACCATAAGTAGATTGTACAGTAACCACATAATTTCTTTTGCCTGGTCTAAAAAGTTATCTGTCATTTCAAAAGTAATATAAATGGTCAAATGACATGCAATAACCGTGGACATATCTACTTTTGTGTATGAAAGTGGAGATTTTGCAAATAGCATCGTAATGTTAAAAACACATATTATGCAAACATATTAACATGTACAGTAAAACAAGGTATCTATGTTTCGAAGGAAATTTTAGTTGGCTAATATGTATTTGTGCCCTGAGCTCATACACAACTCTTCTTCCACCAGCTGCTCTTTTGTATTTGCAATTTCCTGTACAGTGTGTGTATATGAGTGGGTTGACGTAATAAACCCTTCATTTCCTTTGGCACAAGCACATTTCTTTAGCAGGTATTCAAAGAAGTCACAACAGAATAATAATTATTTCTTTTCTAAATCTTGTTTTTTTTTTATCGGGTATTGCAATGTAAAATCTAACCGCAGCAATTAAGGAAGAGGCAAAAATTTAAACTGTTTACTTTCCAAAAAGGGAGAAATACAGTATGTAAGCTAAAAATCTGCGGTACTGATGTGTAGTTTCATCTGTTTCCCAATGTATCTTGTTTATGTAACCAGGTGTCTCTTGATTTAAGTTTAGAAAATAAATAGAATTGCCATCACACAACATACTAGAAATTAGAATTAATTAAAGAATATAGATCTTACTAATGACTTATAAAAGAGTTATAAAGGTGTAATAAGGGAGGGTGTAGAAAAAGATGACAGAGTAGCAATCAATCACATCAATCATCATGGTTACAGTCAGGGAACACACAGAACAGTGCTCGTAAACAGTCATTAATCTCCACAGGTTTTGGCAATGGCTATAAATAAACCTACAAAAGACCAATGTATTAGTTGCTTCAGTAGTTTGCAACCTGAACAAGTCTAGAAATGCAGGCGCAAAGTGAAAGGGAAAACAATGAAGAAATAAGGATAAGCTCCTTGGCGAATGATGTGATGGTGGTTTTGTGGAAGACATTTTTTTTCTTTCTTCCTTATGCTTTGTAATGCAACGGAACCTCAGCAACCAAGTATATTTTAAATATTGTCGCTGAAGAGCACTAGGAGGTATATGTGCTCGCTATAGAAATCATTTCAGTTGTGTTCAGTTAACTCCTTAGTGACCAGGCGGTTTTACGATTGTCAGTCCGAAAGGGCCCACTACTGTTTTAACGGTTCTGTACTGTTTATGTTTAGCTCTAATTTTCCTCTTACTCGTTTATGGAACCCACACATATTATATACCGTTTTTCTCGCCATTAAATGGACTTTCTAAAGATACCATTATTTCTATCATATCGTATAATTTATTATAAAAAAATTATGAAATATTTTGAAAAAAATGGAAAAAAAACACTTTTTCGAAATTTAATCCCCAAAATCTACAACAGCCAAAAAAGAATCCAGCTAAATAATTTAGAAATTTTGTAATATGATAAAAAATACCCAAGTTTTACATGTTTTTGCTTTTTAACCCCTTCACTGCTGAATCATTTCACCACGGTGCGATGAGCTAATTTTGACTGGTGTATTCTCA
The DNA here is from genome assembly GCA_009667805.1 of Leptobrachium leishanense. Classification (NCBI taxonomy): domain Eukaryota; kingdom Metazoa; phylum Chordata; class Amphibia; order Anura; family Megophryidae; genus Leptobrachium; species Leptobrachium leishanense. The sequence continues at coordinate 192,539,358 of CM019065.1, forward strand.
TCATGTTTAAATGTCAATTGAAGTCCTATGCCCTTTTCAGCAGTAGTTTTCTAACCCTAGCCATTTAGGAGGGAGAGGTGTCCAAAGGGGGGGGCGGCTGGAAGTGATGTCATCACGCATGGCGATGATGTCACCGTGACGGCTGGGGCCCATAAAACCATTGGCTGACTTAAAGGAAGTCAGACGACGTGAGTATAGGGATGGAGGGGGGGTTAAAGGACCATGATGTACATAGTATGTCGTTGGTCCTTAAGGGAAATTTTCCCCAGGACATACTATGTACATCAGTGGTCCTTAAGGGTGCTACTTATGAAAATAAGTGTGAAGTAAGAGAGACCTGATGAATTTTCGATATTCAGATAACATATGGTGGCATTACAGCCAATACTGTTTCTTTTAATATTTCAGTGATATGCAACTTATTATACTTAATGAATGTCTAATTACAGGACGTTTGTGAAAAAGCAAGGTTGCACCCTTGTTTTTTTGTGAGATTTGGTTTTATTTCTTTTTATGATACTTAGACATGTCATATAGCAGAACAGCCAAATCTGTCTATATTACATGTTCAAATATACCACAAATAATAACAGGTATCACTATTTAACAAGTAATAGATGTTTACTTCAGGAGTATCTAATGAGTTTGAAATTACACATTAAATTAGACTATAGCTGACAAAATTTACTTTTGATTATAGAAATACTACCACCAACTACATGACCCACCATTGTGACATGATAAAAGAGCTAAACTGGCCATCACTGGAATCTAGACGCACCCTTCACCTTTCCAACCTGGTGTTTAAGAGTTTTCTGGGAAGCTACCACCCTACCTGAATAGACTGCTTCCCCCAGCAGTTCCCTCATCCTATAACCTCCAATCCAGGACCAGCACCTTACATACAATACCACAATACAAAAAGAATGTGGCTCATTTTCCTACAGAGCAAGAGCACCACAATTATGGAATAACCTCCCAGACGCCATCAAATCTTTCCCCAGAGATCTCTATTAACATACAGTACCTCAATACGGAATGCACCTGTAATCATGTAACAGTGAATATATTTCCTACATATTTATTATGTGTTAATCTGTATATTTGTTTAATATCTTGCATTTTATTACTTTGTATTTCTGTAATGACTGTAAAAATTCAATTTTCGTGAACCCAGGACATACTTGAAAACAAGAGAAATCTCAATGTATCCTTTCTGGTAAAATACTTTATAAATAAATAAATAAATAAATAAGCTGTAACTTGATTTCTGCCTTACAAACAAAAACACTTAAAATGCATGCTACTGTTTTTTTTTCTTTATTTTAACCCCTTAAGGACCGAGGACGTACCATGTACGTCATTGCAGCGGGTCTCTCTTAGACCCGCTGACGTACATGGTACGTCCTGACGTTTTTTGAGGCGCTGGAAGCGATCGGATCGCTTCCAGCAGCTCAGACGCCATTGCAGGCTGCCTGGGAGTCAGGCAGCCGTGCAATGGCGGTTAGAAGTGCCGGGGCACCATGTGATCGCTCCCCGGGAGCGATCAACATCCGGTTTCACCGGAGAGGTGCCCGGCACTTCTAGAGAGCGCTGGAAGCGATCGGATCGCTTCCAGCTGCTCTGAGTATATTACAAGGACGCCTCGACATCGAGGCATCCTTGCAATATGCTTACCTGCCGCCGGTCCGTCCTGATCGCTCCCCCGAGCGATCACTTCCGGTAGCGACAGGAAGTACTGAGTGCCACGAGGTATCGTGGCACTCAGTACAAAAACGATCACATCAGTGATCAGGTGCTCTGCTGGGTGCCTCGAGGGATCAAGGCACCCAGCAGAGTAAAAAAGTGTTGTAAAAAGTGAAAAAAAAAGTAAAAAAGTAAAATAAAAATAAAAATAAATAAAATAAACTGACGGGTAGGGTTAGGGTTAGGGGTAGGGTTAGGGGTAGGGTTAGGGGTAGGGGTAGGGTTAGGGCTAGGGTTAGGGCTAGGGTTAGGGTTCTAAGGGCAGGGTCATCTTGGGGCTGAGTGGGATGTTCCTAGCCTGCCTCATCAGAGAGGCAGGCTAGCAACATCCAATCAGAAGTTAGAAAAAATCAAAATAAAATTTCTAATTTGTCAGGTCAGGTCAATATTTTGTAAATATTGGCTCTGACCTCTGTGATTCTCCCCCCTCTCCTCACTTGTGTTTTGGTGAGCGAGAGAGAGAGATCAGATTTGACAGGTTAGAGATTTTAGTGAGATTTAGTGAGATTAGAAAAATTGAGGCAGATTTAGAGAGATTTTAGGGAGATTTAGAAGAATTGAGGCAGGTTTAGAGGGATTTAGAGAGATTTAGGTGTTTATTTGTATTTTCTTGTGAAACCCAACGGTTCTTCTAAGAACCAACAATCCGCTTATATATATATAATAATTATAAAATTTATAATCTATTATATATAATGTCTGAGCGGGTGTACGCGCCGAGGAGGCATATGCCATCCTGGCGTCAGAATCTGAGGCATCTGCGTCAGACTCAGACCCTCATTTCGACCGCTAACTGCTCAGAGACGTCGCTAGATACATTATCTACGCTGGCTGATGTATCTAGTGATGTTTCTGATGCAGATCCTGGGTCACCACCTGCCAGCAGGAGACGCACAGCTCCAGCTGAGGAGTGGGTAGTGCCTCATCGCCAGAGGCCAGATATCCCTCCTTTCACGGCAAATCCTGGCATCAATATTGATGTTGCAGGATTTACCGCCACAGTTTTTGCAGGTGTTTATGGGGGATGATTTGTTGGGCCACATCGTGGCCCAATCAAATCTGTATGCCCATCAGCATTGTGCTGCGAAGCCAGACTCCTACTTGGCAAGGCAGCAATGGACCCCGCTAGATGTGCCAGAATTTCTGAAATTCTGGGCACTTACTATGCTGAGGGCATCATAAAGAAGCCCTATTCGCTCCTACTGGAGCAGTAGCCCCATCTGCTCTACCCCCATTTACCCCAATCAATGTCACGTAGAAGGTATGAAAACATTTTGCGTTTCATGCACTTCAGTGACAACAGCCTGTGCCCCCCTAGAGAGCATCCCCAGTTTGACAGGCACCAGACTTTTACATTTTATTCGTACATTTTTATGTTCTACAATTGGTGCTGTATTTTGCCAAAATCTTTGCACACCTATGCATGGGGGGCATGGGTGTACTCAGGAGATCTTGCAGAAAACAACCTGGAGAGTTTTCATGCAGTAACAAACAACAGTGTCTCCTAAATCACAGTCCAAAACTACTGTGGGCGTAAAAATCTGAAAATTGAAAAATTACCGCCACACACCTTCTCAAATGTTTTGGGCTAAAACCGTTGCATCCATGGCATCAAAGCACTCCATATGCAATACCTTAGGGTGTCAACATAACAAATATAAACAATTTTCTGGCAATAATTCAAACTGGGGTATGCGGTAGACCCAAAACCAAAGATAGGCCTAGCTGAAGAAATAATCTCAATTTCAACTCTAATGACAAAGTCATAAAAATTGTATTTGAACCTTCCCAAAATCCTGGCAAACCTATGCATGGGGGGCATGGGTGTACTCAGGAGATCTTGCAGAAAACAACCTGGAGAGTTTTCATGCAGTAACAAACAGTGTCTCCTAAATCACAGTCCAAAACTGATGTGGGTGTGAAAATGAAAAATGACCACCAAACTGTATCCAATTTGTTTGGAGCAAACGGATGCATCCATAGCATAAAAACACTCCATTTACAATACTTTGGGGTGTTAGCTTACCAAATATATGCACGTTCATAAAACTGGGGTATGTAAAAAGGCCCCTAAAAAGAAGATAAGCAAAGAAGATACTGTATGTCAAATTAGAAATTGACAAGCACATGTCAAAGATTGGCGTAGCACCCCAAAACAACAGAACAAATCTATATATGGGTGGTATCAATTTACTCAGAAGATGTTGCTGAACATATTTTGGGGTGTTTTTTGGCAGTAACCATAACTGGATTTGACAATTCATGCCTAAAGTACAATGTGTGTGAAAAATAACCCAAAAAGTGACTACCTGAAAGTTTGACATAGAGCTAGTGCATGGAAAGTGTTAAAATACAACTCTTTGAAGCACCAGGGTGTGCCCTTTCTAAAAATATATGGTTTGATGGGGGTAAATTACTTTGGCCGGCTTCAAAAATGTCCCAAATAGGACATGGGTGCATGATGACGAAATGTGAAAATTCCAAGTTGGAAAACTGAAATGCGCACCCCCCAAATAAGGCCTATTAGCCCCAATGACCCGACATACCTATACATGGGTGGTATCAATTTACTCAGAAGATGTTGCTGAACATATTTTGGGGTGTTTTTTGGCAGTAACCATAACTGGATTTGCAATTCATGCCTAAAGTACAATGTGTGTGAAAAATAACACAAAAAGTGACTACCTGAAAGTTTGACATAGAGCTAGTGCATGGAAAGTGTTAAAATACAACTCTTTGAAGCACCCTAGGGTGTGCCCTTTCTAAAAATATATGGTTTGATGGGGGTAAATTACTTTGGCCGGCTTCAAAAATGTCCAAATAGGACATGGGTGCATGATGACGAAATGTGAAAATTCCAAGTTGGAAAACTGAAATGCACACCCCCCAAATAAGGCCTTTTAGCCCCCAAATGACCCGACATACCTATACTTGGGTGGTATCAATTTACTCAGAAGATGTTGCTGAACATATTTTGGGGTGCTTTTTGGCAGTAAACCTTAAAGTTCACAGTACATGTATTCTTAAATTGCGTTCAAAAAAAAAATCACCAAATTTTTTTTTTTTCTCAAACTTTGGCATAGATGTGTGGTAAAATGGTTTGCATGGAAAGAGTCAAAATACCCCAAGTTTAATACCTTTATTTGTGTACTTTAAAAAAATATGTATATGTGGAGGGTTATTCAGGAATTAGTGACAGATATCAGTGTTACAATGTCACTATCACTAGTTTTGAAAATAAACTCTTTGGAAATGGCAAAGTGCTACTTGCACTTATTGTTGCATAAAATAAGGAAAAAAGCGAGGAATATGTAAACATTGGGTATTGCTAAACTCAGTACTAAATTTAGAAACTACTAAGGAATTAATTTTTTTTGACGGTTGTTGATGCATAAGAAATTTTGGGGTCAAAGTTCGAAAAAGTGGTGTTTTTTCAATTTTTGTGTCATATTTCACAATATTTTTTATAGTAAATTATATGAAATGATGAAAAAAATGGTATCTTTATAAAGTCCATTTAGTGACGAGAAAAACAGTGTAAAATATGTGTGGGTTGAATAACGAGTAAGAGGAAAATTTGACGTAAACACTAAGAGCGCAGAAACGTAAAAACAGCAGCGGTCACGAACGGACGGATTCGTGTAAAACCGCCCGGTCACTAAGGGGTTAAGTAATTGCATGTTAAAAGGAAAAAATAAAGTCAGGTTTATAGCTCCTGCTTTCATTTTGCAAATTTCTCCCATGATTAACACTAACCAAAATCGAGGGGTGAGGTTAATTTATAGCTGTGTACAGCTACAGTACTAAAGAGACAATGGGATTGAGTAGATAGTGTTTAGAGAAGTCTAATTGTGGGTCTATTGTGCTGTGTAAGGTCCCCAAAATAAGAGATGGCAGTTGAAGGAGAAATGACAGGGAGCTTAAAAGAGTTTTAATCTACTCCCTGGTGATGCCATTTAAATACATCCCACACAATGCAATGCTATGAATTGTTTTTCTGTACTTCTGATTAATTTATTCCATTCTATACTTAATGCCACACCATGAGGTGCAAGCACTGTAAAGATAATGGGAAAGGGGGGGTTAGAACTCAAACGATCACATAATGGATGCACCCAGTAACACGTATAGATTAAAATATTTTGTTAACTAAACAAAGGACAGAAAAACAAAGCACATGTAAGATATCAGCAGCATTAAGTAAAACAAAATAAGAACATTACATTTTTAAGCGGCAGTGTCCCTTTAAGTCAACTAAAATCTTGTGAACTATAAAGTTCAGAAGACTAAAACATGAAAACTAAATGGTATTTTAGCGAAGTCTATAACTAAAATTAAAAATATACTGTTGAAATGAGCATTGCTTAAGCGTAATTGTCAAATATTCTTTTGGGGTGACTGGTTGGAGCTAAATTATTGTATGTTAAGTACTGTGGTATGTGATTAGTTATTTATCTTGTCGGCTAAAACCTTGCCCAGTAATTAGTATCTTAAAACGTTGTATAACCACATAACTAAGTATAGTAGATCATTAGTGTGTTGCTATATGTGAAAGGACAGGGACAAGCTTCTTTCATTAGACGTCAATTATAATGGTCTGGTCTAAATGTTAAAATCGCATTTGGTGCCAAATTAAGAAAATGGTAAAAGCAAGCCGTTCAGCCTGGAAATAAGAATGCACTATTATTACAAAAAATGTTGTTACTGATCTAAAGAATATCTTTTGCAGTCAACTATATGATTAAACCACAACGATGTATGCTGGTCATTCTTTGTAGGGAGAAAGGTTTAAATTGACACACAGATTGGTTAGGTCAACGGTGTTCAGCTTTGACCCTCCAGATGTCGGCCACACATTATGTCAACAGAACATAATGGGAAATGTAGTGCCAAAACACCTAAGGCCCTATCACATCCTTCCAGCTAACGAAAGTGCTCAGGTTAGCGCTAGCTTAAAAAGGTGATAGCTCTCCGCAAAAATCCACTCCAATTTGCTAACGGTTTAAAAACCCCGTTGGCGAATCGGTATTCGCGGTTTATACCGCAAGCTTACTGTAGTTTGCGCTTCCTATACTTAACATGTGCAATGTTGTAAGAGATCAACTAGCATTAGTATCACAAGGTCCTAATGCTAGTTACAAAGCGTTGTCACTAACTGAAAAGTTAACACTAGCTCTGAGCTGCTGCTAACTGATTCTGCTGATGCAGAATCAGTTAGCAGCAGCGGAAAAGCCCCCCAAAAACCAAATACTTTCATCCCGTGGCGAGAACGGCAGCCTGATCTGCTTCTGGTGACTGGGAGCAGAGGGAGGGTGGGGGGAAAAAAAGTCCCCAGTCTCCCTCTGCGATCACTCCGCCAACCAGTGAGATCCTGACATTCATGTAAACCGGCAGGAGAAGCCTCCATGAAGTCCTATGGACTCCATGGAGGGGATGCTCAGGATGGCGCGTCACTGCTGCCCCGATTATCCGCGAGCCTAGTGGCCTAGCTGCTGGGCTCAGTGCCTGCCCAAATCTAAAAGTAAAATCGGGATGCAAAGGGGAAATTGGCAATTCGCTATTTTTTCCCCTTAGTGTCCTGGTTTTAGCAAGGGGCAGCTGATAGTGCCCCTAGAGGGCCAAGGCTGAGTATCCCTGAATTAGTCCATAGTAGTTTTCATGACGTAATGTCCTGTGATTAGTTAGCACCATGGAAAAGGAATAGGATGATGGTGTCTGTAGAGAGCCAAGTGTCACATGTTCCTCTTAGATCCTCCTCCATTTCCATCATTTAATGAAGTAGAAGAACTGAATTTCGTATTGCGAATGTATTAGCATGTGGGTAAACATTTTTCTTTAGTTCAAACAATTTTATGTGCTTAATAGAGAGATGACTCTTCTGTTGTATACAGTATATAATAAATGAGGGCCATGGAAAATAAAATCTGATATACATTCTGTATTACACAAGGGAGGTGGGAGAAATTGAGGCTCATTACTTGAGGAAAAAAATAACAACTTTTGATTAATTCTGCTGGGTCAAGCTTCATTATCTAGCTACACAACTCTATATATTTCATTTTTACACCATTAATGAAAACAGCTGAGCTTCACAAATACAGCCTAAGTGATTGCATGGTGTTTGCCTTTTGTCATATTTATGTGCTTCGTGATTTGTATCACTGTTCTCGCTTGTACACTACTAAACATATCCCTGTGGGTGTCTGCCAACAAATCTGTCTTCTTATATCACGTAGCTTTATACCAGGTACCAATATACAGAAAACAGAGTACCTTATACAAACAAAGAAACTTATTTTGTAGTGAAGTTGGCATGTCATTGTAACGCTACGATGATTTAACCTTGGATCCAAATGTTTTGTGGCGCAAAACTATAAAACAGAGAAGCAAAATACCTGCCTAAAGCTGTTAAATCCAGAAGCATCTAAATCTGTCTTCTAGACAATCTGTTTTTTTTCTTGTAATGCAGTGTGATGTATCTTAGATATATGTTACTTCATTTACATTTGCAATACCTTGCTAGAATGCCAAGGAAGAAATTTGTATCCTGATGTCTTCTTGATATAAATCTCTTGTTGGAAACTGAAGCTGAAATAACCATAAATTATGCATTCTTTCTCTGATACTTAGAAGAGTTAATAGCAGCTATATCCAAGAAAACTGCATGCCGTGCGATTCCTTAGCTTGCGTTTCCAACAGGAACTGCTGTTATGGCCATTTAGGCAAGCTGCTATCCCCGTGACCTATTTTCAGTTTTGTATAGTCCAAACCGTATTGCTGACAAAAAAAACCCACTAAATCATTACTTGATTTTTTGTACCTGTAGATTTATGCCAATATTTTTTTTCATTTGTGATGAGCCATCAGTCTGATACTTAATTACATTTTAAGTTTGATTATTTCCACTTTTTGCCATAAGGGACTCAATTGGCCAAGCACCTAGACAGGAGTACCCTGAGGTCTTTAATATACCTGTTCAAAATACTGTGATACATCCCAAGTTTCCCTAACCTTTATTAGGACATACTTGAAAACGACATCTCAATGTCCTTCCTGGTAAAATACTTTAAAAAAAAAAAATTAGCCAAATTCTCCCCAGGCAGCTTCTCTCTTTGGTCTGCCTGTGAGAAGCAATGAAAAATACCCCCTTTATCACATTCACACGGCACATATAAAGAATAACAAAAACAAACGTCTTTGTGTAACCCTTTTTTTGAACGTTTAACCCTAATGAAATTAATTTAGCAGAAATAAAATATTACCTGGTGGTGGTATCTACTAATTGCATTACTTTAGAACAGGGTTTCTTAACTCCAGGCCTCAGTCAGGACCCTCTAACAGGCCAGATTTTAGGGATTGCCTTGGGGTAATGCAGACTGAATCCTGCAATCACTGAGCAGCAAATCATATCACCTGTGCTGTGCTTCAGATATCTGGCAAACATGGCCTGTTAGTGGCTCCTGAGGACTGGAGTTGAAAAACACTGCTTTAGAGAAAAAGTATGGACTGCCCATCCCCCCTTCACTACCTAGCAGTTTTCTACAAATGTAGTACCAGAAACTGGTTATTATGGCATGTGGGAATTTAGCCATATGGTTACACGTGATGGCATTGCATGGCGGTGATTATATTAAATATCACCGTACATTTTCTTGTGGTACTTTTCTGGGAAAGCTGCAGTTGTGTCTTCTGTCTTGCAGCTTGTGTTCTGCTGCATTAGCAGACACAGACTGGCCATGCCCTATGCTCTAAGGCTGGGTTCACACCACAGCGTAGCGCAGCGTCGCGCAATGCCCGCGTTTTTTTTACGCGCGTTCGCGCATACAAAAAACGCGCGAACGTGCGTTGCAGCATGTTCGCGGCTATGATATGGCCGTGAACGCGCAGCTATATGCCGAAAAGAAGCTCCCGGACTTCTTTTTGCGTCGGCCGTTTCTCAGCGCGTTCCTGCGCGCTGAGACACGGCCAGGTGGGATATGCCCACATAGGGAATAATGGTATTTCCCTGTTTGAGCGTTTTACAGCGCGCGGGAGCGCGCTGTAAAACGCTTAGGTGTGAACCCAGCCTCAGAGCCAAAACCCCACAGCAAAGAGCTTGCACACAGCTGCAGCGACTCTCGCTGTGTTGGTAAGGAACTGCATGGAAGCATACATTTGCAACCAGGGGCGGACTGACAACTAATGGGGCCCCCGGGCAATAAGAGATTATGGGGCTCCTTTGTGCCACGCCCATAGATGTCCACACCAATACAACACATGTTTTTTCACGTAATTTTCTAAATAAGTTTAATGAGTTTAAAAAAATCCACTCAGGCACACCAGCGATTTGGGCAAGCCATTGTGCCCTCTCCAGACCTAGAGATGGCCACCACTCTGCTGTAGCAGCCATTACCCACTCATGGCTGCACCACTGCACAGAAGGTATTTGTGACACACGTGGGAATCTCAGGTACACACTGCAAATTACAGAGGTCACTTCAATGAACCTTCCAGTAATGTATGTGTGTATGAGCGTATCACAGAGCACCACAGCAGTATAACTCTTGTGCTAAAAGCAGTGAGTATGAGCGAACACAGGATCCACAGCAATAAGATCCTCGCGCTAAAAGCAGTGAGTATGAGCGAACACAACGATTTTTATTATTTTTTATATATTTACCATCATCCGTCTGATTATGGGCTCCAGTCCGGGCAGTGGCTTCTGTGTGCTGGCATCTGGCGACTGTCACTAACAGGGTGTGAGTGCCTGAACTATTTTGTTGTTTAAGGGACCGGCTGGTAGGCACACCTTGCTTTGTTCTTTCTCTTAGGTGACACAGTGGGCGAATCCATCCGCGCACTGGTTGCCACTGATTCATGCTATTCTGTCCCCTCACGGGCCCCACCACACCTATTAGCACCATGGATGCATGAGGGCCCGCACGCGTTGGCATCAGCAGTCACGTGATCGCCAACGAGTGATGCTGCCGCTTTACCTCCTTGCTCTGAAAGCAGAGTTCAGAGCAGACGGAGGACCTGTCGTGGTCAGCCTAATATTTCCTGCTCCAGCCAGGACCCCAGACACTGTATCACTTTCAAATCTTGATGACCGCCCGGACTGGTCATCGCGATTTGCATTCTTTAGGCCGGTTGGGACAACTAGCAATACAAACAAAATTGTTTATTGCAAACAGATATCCGTTACAAACAGGGGCGGACTGATCACTCGGCCGAATCAGACCTGGGCCGAGGGCCCGTGTGGGCCCGGCCTAGTGGTAGTTGAGCGTGGTAGTGAAAAGTTTAAGTTTAGATGATGCAAGGTTCTGATATGCTATATACCAAGTTTTGCAATAATAATTTGTGCTTTAAGCCTGCCTTTTTAGTCATCTTGTTTGATAAAGGCGATGTTTGAACTTCCCCCTCCAACCATCAGACTAACTGAATAGATTGCGCACACTTAGTGAAAGCACTGTGTTCAAATTGTACCCTTCAAGAGTCTACTGTATATGCTAGAGCCAGAGTTATTGACTGCACTCCTCTGGTTAATACCTGTACAACCCAGTTTCTGATCCCATGATCATGGCTCCCTGTAAGCTTAAAATAGGTGTTTTGCAACCAATTTCTAATAAACAGCAACAGATGACATACCAACAGATAAATGGAATTTTGCTGGTGATTAGACTACGTGCCCCTAGACATTTTCTGGGCATGTGTTTAATGGTAAATGCTCTGCCTCCATTTTTTTTTTTAGAAAGGATTTTACCAGGAAGGATACATTGAGATTACTCTCGTTTTCAAGTATGTCCTGGGTGGCAAGTATGTACCGTTAGGTGTCTTGCCCAAGGACACTTACTGGAGAGGCGCTCTTGCTTATTAGAATGTGTGACCTATTAGTGAAACCCAGTTCATGGTCTGGGATGAGCACACCTGAAGTTTAAAGAGATAAACAATGCCAAAAATTGAGGCTCAGGGAGAAAAGCAGAGGGATTTGTTATTAACCCCTTCTGATCTCCTTAACTACTCGTGACAATGGAAACCTCCCCTTCACTCAGTCACACAGTTTTTTCTTCTTTCTTGGTGCTCCTCCTGGCAAGATGTAAAAGCAATTGAGAGGCAATAGATGATCAGTTTCTGTTAACTGAAAATTATAAAAACACTGGAAGGCTTTCTAGTGGGGACTGACTGACAAACTTCTGTGTGGAGGGAAGCCCTCTTTTATGAACAGTTTGATGTGGTCACGGTGGCTAGACTAGAGCGTCTCTTTAACTAATCAGTCTTGAGACCAAATGCATGACCTCTCTGGTAATATCCGTTCCTGAAGACTCCTGTCACTTTAATGTGTTTGTCGGCCCATTACCTTACAACACACATTACAGTATGTGTGTGTGGGGGGGGGGTAAATCTGTTAACTGAATACTGCAGGAATGCCAAGAAAGAGATTAGATATAAAACAAAATCATTGAAAATAATATCAACACACATTTGTAGAAAAATAGTTTGGAGGTGTGTAGTGGTGAGCTTTAATTTCCTGTGGTTGTTTTATTTAAAAGGAAAATCAGACTAATTTTAGCTGTACATCAACTTGTCAACACGAAGATTTAAAATCTCTGACCCGTCCTCAAAGATATGCAGTGGCAAGAAAAAGTATGTGAACCCTTTAGGATTACGTGGAGTTTTGCATGAATTGGTCCTAAAACGTGCTCTGATCTTCATCTACATCACAACAATTTGAAAAACACAGTCTGCTTAAAATAATACAACACAAACATTATATGTTTTCATGTGTTTATTGAACAGAACATGTAAACATTCACAGTGCAGAGTGGGAAGAGTATGTGAACCTTTGGACTTAATAACTGGTTGACCCTCCTTTGGCAGCAATAACCTCAACCAAATGTTTCCTGTAGTTGCAGATCAGACCTGCACAACGATCTGGAGTAATTTTGGACCACTCCTCTTCACAAAACTGTTTCAGTGTAGCAATATTCTTGGGATGTCTGGTGTGAATCGCTCTCTTGAGGTCATGCCACAGCATTTCAATCGGGTTGAGGTCAGGACTCTGACTGGGCCACTCCAGAAGGCGTATTTTGTTTTGTTGAAGCCATTCTTTTGTTGAATTACTTGTATGCTTTGGGTCATTGTCCTGTTGCATCACCCATCCTCTGAGGAGCTTCAGTTTGCGGACAGATGGTCTTACGTTTTCCTGCAAAATGTATTTATAAACCCTGGAATTCATTTTTCTATCAATGACAACAATCCGTCCAGGCCCTGAGGCAGCAAAGCAGCCCCAAACCATGATGCTCCCTACGCCATGTTTTACAGTGGGGATGAGGTTTTGATGTTGGTGTGCTGTGCCTTTTTTTCTCCACACATAGTGTTGTGTGTTTTTTCCAAACCACTCAATTTTGGTTTCATCTGTCCACAGAATATTTTGCCAGTAGTGCTGTGGAACATCCAGGTGCTCTTTTGCAAACTTCAAACGTGCTGCAATATTCTTTTTGGACAGCAATGGCTTCCTCCGTGGTGTCCTCCCATGTACTCCATTCTTGTTTAAAGTTTTCCTTATTGTAGATGTGTCAACAAAAATGTTAGCATGTGCCAGAGATTTCTGTAAGTCTTTAGCTGACACTCTATTATTCTTCTTTACCTCATTAAGCATTCTGCGCTGTGCTCTTGCAGTCATCTTTACAGGACGACCACGCCTAGGGAGAGTAGCATCAGTGCTGAACTTTCTCCATTTGTAGACAGTCTGTCTTACCGTGGACACATGAACATCAAGGCTTTTGGAGATCCTTTTGTAACCCTTTCCAGCTTCATGTAAGTCAACAATTCTTGATCGTAGGTCTTCTGAGAGCTCTTTTCTGCGAGGCATGGTTCACATCAGGCAGTGCTTCTTGAAACCAGTAAACCCAAAACTGGTGTGTGTTTTTAAAGCGCAGGACAGCTTTCAGCAACACATCAATAATATCACACTGATTGGACTCTAGGTTGGCTCACTCCTGGCTCCAATTAGCTCTTGGAGAAGTCATTAGGCTAGGGGTTCACATACTTTTTCCACCCTGCACTGTGAATGTTTACATGTTCTGTTCAATAAACACATGAAAACAAAAATGTTTGTGTTGTATTATTTTAAGCAGACTGTGTTTTTCAAATTGTTGTGACTTAGATGAAGATCAGAGCACATTTTATGACCAATTCATGCAAAACTCCACGTAATCCCAAAGGGTTCACATACTTTTTCTTGCCACTGTAGCTTGTTCTGTTATTGTCCGTTCTATGTTTTAAGTGAATCATCTGTGATGGAAAAAAAAAATGAAAATCTAGTTATAATAAATCTTCCATAAAACTGCTCTGGCTTAACCTGTTTTAAGTGGATTTTATTGCCTGGACTGCTTGGTGCCCCTATTGCAGGAATGCCAAATAAGCATTATTTCCTATCCCCTTTGAGAACTACTGTATTTTGCAAACTACGCTTAAGAAATAAAAAGATACATGCGTAGGCATGGATGGGTTCCCTGTGAAAATGCAACTAAAGAGAAAAAAAATCTTAGGACAAAACTATGAAGTGAAAAATAAAAACTCTGTTACAGTAAAGTTGAATTTGTATATTTTTAGTCTCCGCGTAGATCAATTGTATTAATATCTTAATATGACTTATTTTTCATCAATGCAGCCTGAATGAAAATGAAACAAAATTATTTTGTACTTCTAAACTCACAATATAAATGCAATCTTCAGAAATTGCCATATCTTAAAGAAAAATACTTTTATGCCATGTTTACTTTAAAACTAGGACTTTGCTCCTGTTACAACAAATGAAATTACATTATTGTTTAAATTCTAGTCAAGGAAAAGACATCTAGGTGAGAATTCAGTAACCCCAGGCTAGCACCCATCAAGAGATCCAATAAAAAGCTATGCTATTGTAGCGCTGCATAAAAGGTTGTGTTGCTGCATTTACTTATTATGGCCACCAGGGGGAGACAGAGGCATAATGGACTATGCTGGACATAAACGGAACTACAATTTCCATCATGCTTTGCGTGAGTACAGGAAGTGGGTGGGAGGAAGAGGAAAGACATCAGCAGCCTCGTGCAGAGTGAGCCGAGCGGCAAAAGGTGGATGACGCATGTGAAACTGCCAGGTATCGTGACCAGGCCGGAGTGCAGGCGCTGCCTCGCTGGTGCTGGAGATCGGGACGGTGACCTTGCAGAGACCTACCTACGCACCGCTGAGAGGTCTGAGTAATAATCTGGTTCCGGCTGGACCCCGAATTAGGAGACCGCGATAATCCATTGGGAGTGCAGGTGGTAGACCGTTGTACACAGTGTGGAGATCGGACAAGCAGGGAGCGGATCCGGTGGCACAGAGTCCCAATACACAGCGGAGAGAAATCCTTGATCGGGTCCTGAACAGATTGCCTATCGGATGGGTGAGAGGCCTCCCAGGCCGCAGTTCCATAAATAAGAAACGCACGCTGCAGTATTGTTTAAATCCACAGGGCCCCAACTTGACTAGTCGAAGATTTGTTTGTTTCATTCACTGGCCAGTTGAATACAGTACCCGTCCCGAGACCATACACATACACAATTTAGAGCTATCATTCACGGGACTTACACTCCAGAACTGAGGGGGTTAATTTTTTTCTTTTGCCGCAGCGTGTTATTCCCGCATTACGAAATCCTGTCGTTCAAATACCGTATCTACATTATATATGCTGCTTTATTGGGATCAGTAAATAATATAATCTATAAAATCCACAACAGTGCTGGTGTATATTTATTCCCTAGTGCGGTGAGACTAACCCGAGGTTAATTCAGCGGCTCCTCCGGGAGTGAGCACTACACTATATTTGCACTTCTTGCAAGAAGAGCTTTCTATTGTGAAATGCAAAAAAATAAACCAAATATGATAGTCACTAGTGATCAGAAACTGCCCTTTAACTAGAACTAGAAGAAGATACCCATCCATAATGATCAGACATGGTTTTGCTCACAAATTCCAATTCACACTGTAGATACTAGTCAATTGTATGACAAAGCGTTCAGTTGCCATCTGTAGCCATGAGATGAATTGTCAGGTGAACTCCCTTGAAAGGACATAGGTCTTCCCTTTTAAATGGTTTTTTTCCCCAGACATAGATCCACTGGATGCACTTGTCAATAGCGTATTTACTGTACTTCAATGAAATGCTGATAATGGAGCAGCAGTAGCAGCATTTGAGCTGAAAAATAAAATTATGAATGGGAGAAAACACTCTCAGAACCCACGGATAATGCTGATGCCATAATAAAGGGATTAGGAAAATAAAAGTTTGGTTCACAGACCTCATGATAACCGTCTGGAAGACTATAACCTACTGTTACTGATACAGAAGATGGTGTTGTCAAAACACAATATAAGGGGATACAGTTAAGTTTACAATAACAATGTTTGAAATTATATAGATGAAAATGTCACGGTACTGTGGCAGGGCAACACATGAGCAGAATGCAAACAGTTGTAGTTCAGGTTATTTATTATGGAGACCATGGGAAATACAGCAGGATTTTTATTCAGGCAAGTACAAGGCAGGAACAGGATATCTGGAGACACGTTGCACTCCACAGGAATTGGTGGGAACTCACACAAGGTACAGGGTACATAGGACACTACAACACATTTGGAATCACAAGAACACAATGAATCTTGACAAACCGTTCCATGCTGAGGTTTGGCAGACACAAGTACACAGTAGACACTCAAAGCACAACATGAAATGGGATGCAGAAACACTGGTTCTTCTGAGGAGCAACACACTTAAATAGGAGGATCATAATGGGGAACCAGGCAATTCCTGTGGCCCGCCTTCAAGACTTCTTCCGAGCTACCCCTTTTCTATGGAACTCCCTCCCCTGCAACATCAGACTCTCCCCGTTTCACCAATCCTTCAAGAGGTCTCTGAAAACATATTACTTTAGAGAAGCCTATCATCTCACTCCCTAATCCCCCTCTGTTCGTTTTCTGCTGCATCTTCCCACATGCACTCCGCTATTTCACATTCTCTATTCACCCTCACCTAGTGTGTCACCCCTATCCGCTTAGATTGTAAGATCTTGACCAGGTTCCTCTCACCTACTGTACTCTGTGTTTAACCTGTATGTTTATTTGTTGTTCTGCGCCCACCGTACAGCGCTACGGAACTTGTTAGCACTTTATAAAAACTTGTAACTGGTCTGTATACACATGCAGGGCTCATAAGGGTAAAGGAACGAATGGTGCTGGCAGCATATGGAAAGTACTGATCAAGTGTCAGATCTTGGTAGATCTTGCACAGACCTTACTGTGTCCCTTTCATACCCTTGGTATGGTCCATGACATAAGGTGATGAAATAGCATAACGTAGACTGTTCTCCATTTCCTTCATCATCTAGTCATGGTCTTTGTGAAGGAATTTTGTTTCTATTAATCAAAGAGTTCTTCAGAATTCCTTAACTGAAAGAGATACAATAAATATCCTCTCCTTCCTTTCCCTTTGCATGGAGCATCCCCTGTGGATGGAGTTTTGACCGGTTTTAGTCTGCGTACCGTTATATACTATATATATATATATATATATATATGTATGTAGGGGATATATATAGTGTATAACGGTACGCAGACTAAAACAGGTCAAAACTCCATCCACGTTTGATATCACAGGTGGCTAGTAACAGTAGATCTGGATCCGAAGTGCTGAAGGAGCTCCAGTCTCTGACAAACAGAGTGAGAATCAAATAATTGACCAAAAATATTGCTCATTTACCATCCGTAAACAACATTTATCACTTCCCAAGGAAGAATGGATATTTTAGGGAACTCTTGGGTCAACTATTGCACTATAGCAAAGGTAATTATGTAAAATCAGGTCATTTTTTGCTACTATAAGGCAGTTTAACAGGTACGCAGTGATCACGTCCGTGTTGCGCACAATTCAACGTCCGTCGTAGCATAGAATCATGAGCAATAGAGACTCACACACACGTAGCATTCTGTGTGAGTGATGAGAGACGCAGCGCATTTGCGACGTCCAGCACCTTGACGCACAAAATGGTTTTTCATATCCTTTTCAAATTTTTATCATTTTTCATATTAATTTTATTTCTTCTAGTCCCCCTTTTTTTTTTCTACGTCCGTCAAGCAAACCGGACCGTGTGGTGTCTACAGTATCTTCTGTCAATACGTCTGTCCGTTATGCACGCACGCAGAGTGCGCTCTGACTGCGTTCATCTGACATTAGCCTTAGCCAGTGTGTCAGGACAGGATTTTCTATATTTCATTAGGATTTACACCTACTGTAAGAGGCCAAGGGTTATTTAGTATGCATTAAAAGGGGCTTTTAAATGTAATAACATTTTATTAACTTTTTCCATGTCACATATTCACTTATATCTCCACATGAACCTAAAATAAGTTAATTATTACAATGTGCCTTATTGCACGAAGCATATAGAACATCACTGAGCATGCAACATTGTATGCTTTTTAAGAGGTTTTATTAACATTCAAGCTTTGTTCCTTATACAAGGTATCTCATCCATTCTTGAAAAAAAAAATTGCTGCTACGTTTTCACATTATTTACTTTATTCCCATTAAACTGGGTCTCTAAGGGGAACAAAAATTTATGGTAATTTACATAATATTTTACCACAAACGCAGTTGGAATTTTGGTGCCTGCAGTTTTCTTCAATATCTTATTCATTCTCCTGTTGTATGGAACCAGTAGTTATCAGTAAACACACACCTGGCCTTTAAGATTATTATTTTTTTTTTATCTATCTCTACATTTTTATCCACCATGATATGGGGGGAAAAAATTTCAAGTGAAAATGAGTTCTGGGCTGCACATTACTTTTCAGTGATTATAGGCGAGAACAACCGTGAATAGATTGCATTTCTGTGTAAGTGCGCAGAAATTAGAAATGTTGTTTTTATTATTCATGGGGAAAAGAAATGATAAACAGGGCTTCTTCTTATGAAAAGCAAACTGCGTAGTTCTCTGGAATTTCTGCCCATTTTGTTTTTTTTTTCCTTATATTACATTCATGCTTGTCCAAAATTGACTTTTGCAATCTCAGAGTTGTTATTCTCAGGAGTCACTTTAAGTTTTAGTACCTGAAAAACAATTTAATAAAATATTGTTCTCAGGCAGATTACATATTGATTTGCCCAGCATTTGCGTTTGTGTAAAAGTGCATGGGTAACAGGTGTAAGCTAGTTTCTAAGGTTATTGGTAACTGGTCTTTAACTCGAAATACAGAAGGGATTATTCAGAGAGAGAGACGATCTGGCCCCGAAATGTCACAGAACGGGGAATTTCCCTATACAGTGACATTTCGGGGCTATTCAGAGAGCAGGCAGTTTGCCAAATTTTGAAATCCCTCATAAAGAAGCAATGGTTAACCTATTCAGAGAACACTTAACAGCAGTGAAAAGTTGCCAAAGTGCCCCACTGTTCTTTCGTCAGGTTTATTCAGGTGAACCCTATAGGCGTCAATGTTAAAAATATTCCCGATTTTATTCAATATCTGATAAACGGTTTATTATTGTAATCTGCAGTAAAAAAAAAGTCTTTATTTATTGATTTAAATTTTTTTTAGGATCTTTTGGGCATTTTTCAGGATTTATTCGGGAACTTTTATTTTTTTAAAAGTGTTTTTTCTATTCCTGTAACAGACCTTTTTATTATCATTCATAGGATCTTATATGTAAATTCCAGGCATTTTCTTCATTAGTTTTTTTGCAAACAGCGTCTCAATTTTGACACTTTCAATTGTATTGTTTTTTTTATTTTTTACCTAGTTAGTCAGCTTGTCGGCTTTTTCCGGCAGCTGGTCTGCGCTGTGATTGGCGGCTTTTTCCAGCGTGTTCAATGTGGATTTTCGATGTATTTGCGGCAGGTTTTCCCTGCACTCTGGGGACCCTGCGGTGAATGCTGAATTCACCGCAGGGTGAGAAACTTTGATTCCCCGAATTGCAGGGAGCGAGAGCGCACCAAAATGTCGTCGACAGTTCGGTGCTCTCTGAATAACCCCCAGAGTATGGGCTTGAACATTTCAGTATTTGTAATATTTACAATTTTGTTCATTATTAATAGCACATTTCCTTAACATAGCCTTTAATGGTTGGATTTAAAGTTACTCTTATTATGGATATAACTAAAATTCTGTGTCCTTGTCTCCATACTGAATGCTTTCCAATGTTCACAACTTTGAGCTTGTGTTCTGCTATCCCAGGGTTGTTGGCTGATGTGTTTCTGAAGGTCCAAAGAAAAAATTATTCCTAGTGATTGTAATGCAAGGGTAACATTCAAGGGATACTCTGGAGGGCCAAGGCTACTCTAAGCGAAAAACAGTGTTTGTGAAGAGGAGGGAGTTAGGTACAGGAAATGTTGATTTATTAACACTTACAACTGATTCTCCAATATTTCTAGCGTCATGTATCGGTAAACCGTAACTCAATTCAATGCTCTCTTCTTTGGTGCTCATCTGGGCTGACGGTGTCTGCTGCAGGAATATGTGTTCTGCTTTGTTTGTGTAGCTTTAAATTTTTAAAAGGACATTTATAAAATATAACACAAATTATTGTTGATAGATTATATTAAAACAGATGGAAATAATTCACTTGCTACACTGTCTGCCTTCAATAATATTGTACGTATTTGTTTCAGTACGTTAAAGTACTGTTCAATTTACAATGGCCAGTAGGACACTTCTAAACAAAAACAATTTGAGAGATATCTTTCCTCTTATTTGTACAGATGTGTAACTTAACACAAGTTGGAAGTATTATTGAAAACATTGACTACCTGAGTTATGATGTATGCACGAGCGAACTGTCCTACTTATGTCACATCATATATTTGTGTTCAGCAAAACTAATGCTTTTCTGTTGCATAAGTACATTTTTTTTGTTCAAGATTTATAAGGTTTCTCCATAGTAATTGATGCAATGCACATTATATGGAAAATTAAGAGTGTGTGGAAAAAACACCTAAACAGTGAAGAAAATGTAAGAGGTGGTCTGTGAAGAGAATCACTGACAGCATACTCAATAGTGTGTGTTTGTGTGTAAGTAATATTATGCATATATTTACTCATCTAAGTTATGGTGGAGGGTAAAAAGTGAGAGAGAAATAACTCCTTCACTGCAGAGGACGTGTGGGGAACATCCTCATTGACTCCCGCTATATGTGGAGGACATTCCCCACACGTCACCCGCAAGCGGGAGCCCGGCAGAGATACTCACCTCTCTGTCCGGAGTCCTGTGGCGTTCTGGCTTCAGGGAAGCCAGGCACTGAAGATAGGTCGGCCCCTGACGTCTGATGTCATCGCGCAATGTCATTTCCAGGCGATCCCCCCGGCAATGCCTTTTGGATCCCGATCGGTGCCAGATCGCGATCTAGTTCCGATGGTGCCGCCATCTTGGATGGTGGCTCCACCTCCGGTTTCCCCCTCAAAGCGTGATAATGTCAGATAGCCGGGGGAACCCCTAGCTGCCCGGGGATTTGCCAAGGAAATCCCCTGGTGGAGATAAGGGGTTCCTTTGAACCCCGATATCTCCAGAACCGTGGCAGCTAGTTATTCGAAAGGCATGAGCATGGCCTATTCGAATGATACCAAACACGGCCATGTTCAAAGTAAAACAAAATTTTAAAAAATAAATAAAATAAAAATGTAAAAAAATAAAAACATGCTTTTTTTGTGTGTGTTTTTATCAATGCAGCAATATTGTTCACATTTCAATTATGTGAACAATGATGCTGCACTAATGATTTTTTTCTATGGGGTGCGTTTGCTAAAAATCACGTAATCCCCCCCCCAAAAACGTAACAAGTCCCCATTTATAATTTTTGAACAAGCGCACCCCATAGAAAATATAATCGCAAACGCTCATGTGATAAAATGTGAAAAAAACACTTTACACGCTGTAGATGATTAAAGATTCTAATTTTATTGCAGTTTTTGTTATAATATACAGGAAGGACATGATGTATACATATAAAAATGATATATTATGAATCTGCTGAGTCTGCCAGAAAGAGCGATCTATAATATGTCTGGGTCATATAATAAAATGTGGCTTCAAATCACGTTTAAACATGATGAGCAAAAGCGGTAAAAATTAGCTCCGCACACATCAGTGAAATGCCTCAGGAGTGAAGCGGTTAAAAGCCTCCACATAGAAAACAATAAAGTTTAAGATTGTAGAAGACATTTACACATCTCAGCAATTCTGAGAACTCCTTTACAAAGCTTGTGTGCTACATTCCCCATGTGCAGCAAAGAACTCTGAGTAGTACATGCAAATGACATCAGCGATTTCCCACTTATTTGCATCCTGGGTCTGTTTTAACACAGTACCTTCCTTGCCAGTGCAATGCCATGCTAGATGGCTTTTTAGCAATGGTCATGTTATGCACAGGCACTCCTGGACAGCTGTTTCGGGATAATTATGTCCTCATCAGCAGGAGATAGGCCCTGACTCAATGCCATTTGATGCTTAACCCGTAGGGCAAATCAATACTCATTTAAGTTATGGTAGAGGGCAAAAAGTGATCTTAAAAGCCTCTACATGGCAAATAATAAAGTTTATAATTGTAGAAGACATTTACACAACCCAACAATTCAGAGAACTGCTTTACAAAGCTCATGGGGCTACTTTCCCCATATGCAGCAAGGAACTCTGGGTAGGACATGCAAATGAAGCCTGCAATTTCCCACTTTTTTGCATTTTTGGATCTGTTTTACCGCAGAGCCCTCCAGGTTATGGAACAAGTCAAAACCACTTCTGGACAGCTGTTCCGGGCTCATCAGGTGGGGATGGGGTAAACCTATGACCTGGACAGGACAGACCAGGGCTGGAACCAGGATCTGGGGAAAATGGTCAGGTCTTTCCAAGACCTGTGCTGGACCAGGGTTATACAGGAGGGTGCAGTACAGACTATGGCTTTCTTGCCACCACGGCGACAGCGTGGGCTATGAAGAAAGAAAATATCCCCACCCCATTACACCACCACCAGCCTGAACCACTGGTACAAGGCAGGACGGATCCATGCTGTCATGTTGTTGATGCCAAATTCTGACCATACCATATGAATGTTACAGCTGAAATCAAGACTCATCAGACCAGGCAACGTTTTTCCAATCTTCTATTGTCCAATTTTGGTGAGCTTGTGCAAATTGTAGCCTTAGTTTTCTGTTCTTCGCTGACAGGAGTGGCACCCGGTGTGGTCTTCTGCTGTTGTAGCCCATCTGCTTTAAGGTTCGATGTGTTGTGCGTTCAGAGATATATTCTGCATACCTTGGTAGTAACGAGTGAATATTTGAGTTACTGTTGCCTTTCTATCATCATCAACCAGTCTGCCCATTCTCCTCTGACCTCAGACATCAAGGCATTTTCGACCACACAATTGCCGCTCACTGGATAGTTTCTCTCTTTCGGACCATTTTCTGTAAACCCCTAGAGATGGTTGTGCTTGAAAATTCCAGTAGATCAGCAATTTTTGAAATATTCAGGTCAGTCCATCTGGCATCAACAACCATGCCACGTTCAAAGTAACTTAAATCCCCTTTCTTCTCAATTCTAATGCTCAGTTTTAACTTAGGCATGTCGTCTTCACCACATCTAGATGCCTAAATGCACTGAGTTGCTGCCATGTGATTGCTTGATTAGCAATTTGTGTTAACAAGCAATTGAACAGGTGTACCTAATAAAGTGGCTGTGTGTGTATATCATATAGCATCCATATCTGAAGAAGCATTCTACTCTCGAAAGCTTGTCTTTTAGGCTAATCTCAGACGAAGAAAAAACACTTCCAGGCGCACCTTACTAAAATTTCCACTTTTTTTAAAACCAAAAATGGCCAATGTACAAACATCTAATGAATTAATATTTAAACAAAACAGTGGTTATGTTATAATGATAAATGTGTATAACTTAAGGAATACTTATAGTTCAGTGGTGTTTCTTTTTTTTCCCTCTCTCAGCATGGGGTCCTGCGATGCAGCTGTTTGGTATCCCAAGAAAAAAGGAGGGGGGAGGGTATTTCTCCACTTGATGTAAAAAATGGCAGTAGAGCGGCAGATAATTCAATTAAAATGCATTTATTAATCAATAAAAAGGTAGACCTTCAACTATAAAATCAATTGTTAAAGTACTAATTAAGTAGGATCAACAAAAACGCGCTTTCACCAATAGGCTTCATCAGTTGTTATCCTTTCTGAATGATCAGTCTGTGCAAGAAGTGCAAAAAGTCAAGAGAAATACCCTCCCCCCTCCTTTTTTCTTTCAGAGTGGTGGAACAGACTGCTCAGAAGAGTCACAGACATTTGGGTAATACTCAACAGACAGGCTCTGGAATAATAGAGAAATAAAAAAAGAGGACATTTTCTAATAACTTCAGCTTACTAAACCCAGGAATAGTTGCATAAATAACAAGTGTTCCCAATCAAGAGGAACCGTTCTAAAGCCATCTATCCCTCTTTCAATCCTATGATCCATATATTCCATGTGCTGGCGTATAACACAGATGCAAAATATTAAAACTCTTAGCAATGAGTCTCTAATTGGTAATAAATGTTGTTAGAAACCTGTTCTAACTTTTGTGATATTAATAACATATTTAAAAAATATACAGCTACCAGATAGATAATGAAATAAGATATAACAATTTCCAAGAAGAGCCTAATCTGTGGAGACACTTCCAGCAACATGTGGACATTTGACATGTTTGGAGGTTTATTTTTTATGATGAAGAAACAAACTATAGAACGATGATTGTTTTCATTTTGTGAAAATATAATCTATATCAACAGTGGGAATAAATATAGTGAGATATTTGCATGTTGATTTTTTTTCTTATCCCTACTGCACATGTAGAATTATTTTGTAATATATGTTGTACTTTACAGTGTTGCTCCGGAGTAGAATTTGTTAAAAATTCTTTATGAATTTAAATGACATTGTGTGAAATAAGCTTCTATACATAGATTTGTTGGGAGAGGGTTATCGTTGCAGAGGTTAAACTTAAATAGATGTATTTTCTTATCTTTTCTGATGATTTGCTCCATTAGTGACACATTTCAATTCAAATTTTCCTAATTCACAGTTTCAGTCTACTAACAAGAAAACGGTCCAGTGAGCATAGATTTCTATAACAATGGAGCTGCTCGGCTGGATAACATTTATAATACTCCCTTCATTGACAAAAAATGCTAACCTCTGGTTTCCTCTGGATTTAATGTTCCACTGTTTCAGTTTGGTTTAAGGGTAAATGAAAGAGTTTAAAAGCTGCCTAAGCTATCAATCTGTTTATCTGCTGAAGTGTCATTTTCATTCTTCATCTCCTTCCCCTCTCTTATCCTTTGGCTTGTGCTAGTCCTAATGCTACATATTATATATGTATATATTTTGCTATGTCCAAATATCATATTATTAATACATCCTTTTGATATGAGAATCACTTATTCACGATTCTATTTTTTTGTTTGACTTGCTTGTGACCACTAAATTAAATATTTAACTAGATTAAATATTTATGGTATCACTATGCACATCAATCCTTTGACACATTTCAGAGATATAGTATATATAAATTTGTACAAAAAAAACAGTTTTGCGCACTAATCCCTTCCAGGGCAGCTGCGTAAACCAGGAGCATCCAGCCCAGTTCATGTATAAAACATGAGAAAAAGGGCTGTCGTTTGCGTTTGCCCCATGACTCCATGTGAAACAAAACAGGGGTATTAGTTTACTGTAATGGCCATTAAAGTGTTAAGCCTACCCGCCACGTCGCGGCAACCTCTTAAGATGGGTCCTAACCTAAAGAAACCAAAAATTGTCTACTGGCAACCACACGTCCTCGCGCAGCTTCCAAGCCAATGGTGGATTTATAGTTATACCCTCATTAAAAACACTTTAATGGCCATTACAGTAAACTAAAACCTCTGTTTTGATTCGCATGGAGTCACAGGGGTAAGTGCAAATTACAAACTTTTTTCTTGTTATGTTCTAACTGTTACATTATTGGTGTCATGAATGTTACACATATTTTTTTATATTTAGACAGACATTTTGCAGACCGCTGGTATTTTTTAGGGATTTTTTTTAGTTTCTCTTGTCTGTTTATTATTTGCTAGATAATTTATAGCTTGGTTCCTATGGTATATTAATATTATATATTAATAAAATATCAGTATAATCGTGTAGTTAAGGTCCCCTCATGTTAATCCCAAGGTATTATTGCAAGTGTTTTAAACACTGAAACATGAGGTGAGGGTTGATAGTTTTATGTAGAGAAAATCTACTTCTCTTATCTTTAATAATGCAACATTTTATAGAGAAGCTCTGTAAGACTTTACTCATCTGCATTCCTGTGTGCATGTCATTGGGTGAAATGTTCATTCTACATCCTTCCTTCCCAGAGCTGGATTATCATGGGGCTTTTGGAGCTGCAGTTCCAGGCCCATGCCCCAAAATTGTCCCAGTAGAAAGTCAACTATGCCCGCACCAATTGAAACCAACACACCGAGATTAAAAACCACCAGGTAGCGCAACACAATGGGAGGTGAGAAAAATGAGTAAGAGGAACAAACAAAGATGACAAGAATGAAGCAGAGGCACACTCAAATCTTCAACTCCAGGCACATGAAGACCTTAATCCAGCACTGCTCTTTCCAATATTAACAAAAGTACTCCTGCACATCAATCTTGGCTCACAGTCAATATTTCATGTTATCTTAATATTCTTGTCTTGCTACTAGCTATTTAGGGTTTTTTAAAAAAAAAATGTTTTTGACATAAAATGATTTCGTTGGAGATGTCTATCATATTGCATTTTAAAGGGAAACTGTTTTTGAGTATCTCCATGTGTCATGTCCCACACTGATGATACCTGGCGGCCGGCAGCATCCTGCTTGCTGGCCAAGCGCAGAGCGAAGTACACAGAGCTTGCGGTCACGTGAGACTCCAGGGGGCGGGGCACGGCTTGATGAGGCGGCGCCTGTGGCAGACTAGATCTGTATTTCTATCTATATAAGGGTCTGCCTGTATATATGTGTCTATCTCCTCCATATAGAGTTATATTCATATTTGTGTCTGACCATTTGGTAAGTGTATCCCTGTGTCCACAGCTGAAATGTAATCAAAATGTTTAGCTTTCTCTCTTGGGGGGAGGATATAACACGTAGCTGTAAAAAGGGAATTTCTTTGTACACTAACATAGAAAATCACACCTTGGCAGCCAGCTCGGTACCAAGAGAGTTGGACCCTATCTTCAAAGACAGGAAGCACATCCTTGATCTCTAAGGGGGGTCTGGAGGGAAGAGGGACGCCTTTAGGCAATTAAAGATTAATTGACAAGCTTACTGAGCACGAGCGAGAATGGCCCTCTGGGAAATGGAGTCCAGGACACTGGGCCATTTGTGGGTGGGGGCTGGAAAGATCAGGAAGTGTATAAATTCGGAACACTGGCCATGTGCTTTGGCTGATTGCTTGGGGTACCTTCTAAAGAGGACTGATCGGTCCATGCTACAGCTCCAGACTCCAGGAGGCCATGGCTGCTAGGGTAAGGAATAGTTCTTCATAAGTAACGCTCTATGGTTAAACCTTTTTGTTTTTATTTTGCTGTGTAGTGTGTAAGTAATTGATTTATTCTAGTTATAATTTTTTACGTAACAAAGCACTGTGATTCTTTCTATATCATAAATAAACAAAAAGTATTTAAGTTTTGACTCTGGCTGATGAAATTCACGCTAAGAGATTGGGAGTATTACTATTTGCTTTAAGCTCGGTTATATATAAGAAATTGCATGTTGCGGTCGTCAGGAAACAGCAGGGAATTGTGGGATCTGTAGTCACTGTCCGAGCCTAGGATAGTGCGGCTTTTAAGCCCTGCATCTCCTGTTGCGATGCGTAGTGTCCGTGAGGACTGGTGGCAGCGTTACTAATAGAGTAAGAAAGTGAGCTCCGGGATTGTGAGAGACGTAGTTAGTACGCGCCTCAGGAGAAGACTTGTACTGCGTTGCAATCCTGGGATCAGTATATCGCGCTCTACGGGCCTGTTGTGAGAGACAGTGTGGCCAGGACGGGTAGAGAAGTGCGCGTAATTATCTGGATCTAGGATAGATAGTGCGCGGCTTAACCCGGAGTCTTTGCGTAACAGCGCGCGTAGTAGGTCCGTGACAGCGCCTGCCGGGTTTAAAACCCAGCGTCTATTTACTCATGTGCCCTGACTTGGTATTCACTTCCGTCAGTGCTTCAAGTGTATTTCGCATATTGTGTATCAACCTGGCTTTCCCTGAAAACCTTGTACTGTTTACCGACCTGGCATTGACTGAGAACCCTGCTCTGTGTACTGACCTGGCATACTCTGAACCCACTCTGTGTACCAAACTGGCATTGACTGACTACCCTGCCCTGTGTAACGACTTGGCACGTACTAACAACCCTGCTCTGGGTATCGATATTGGCACACGTCTAACTGGTACTAAGACCCTTGTTCTTTCAACCAAGTTTGTTCTTATATTCTGGTATCTGGTAACCAGTGCTGGTTACGTGTCGCTTGGTTCCCTGAAGATAGTTAGCTGTACCGACCACCTAAGGATTGGAGGGGTAGATAGTATACTGTATACAGGGACCAGTATCATAGACCAAGGGGGGATCCATGATACCATGTTTGGAGTATTAAAAGTAGGGAATTAATTTCTTGCTACAATACCCCTCTCCATCACAGTGTTCTCAATGAATTGGCACAGGATCAGAATCTGTGCCAAGGTCATTTATTATTATGTTCGTCAGTGCCCACCACAGAAGAGTCATAGGGAAATAGATCTATCTGCAGCTTCATTACCCTATTATTTAAAACTTGTATGTGTTATCTTGTTTTACAGATACATTAGGATTGCCGGCAATATGTTCTCTTAGATTTTAATATTTTATAAAATTGATTTAATGTCAGTTTAACAGGCTGATTTCTAAGAATATT
Source organism: Leptobrachium leishanense (assembly GCA_009667805.1). Classification (NCBI taxonomy): domain Eukaryota; kingdom Metazoa; phylum Chordata; class Amphibia; order Anura; family Megophryidae; genus Leptobrachium; species Leptobrachium leishanense. The sequence goes on from CM019065.1 coordinate 192,568,088, forward strand.
CCCAGTGAGTATGAGAAGATATTGAACCTAGCTAATACACTGGAGCTTTCAAATAATGTACTTTATTCAATAAACTTGAACTGGTGAGGAAATTGCAAATTAAAGGCCAAAATGGCCAAGGTGGAAAACCTAGATAAGATTCTTCTTGACTAAAAAGTCCTGTTCAACTGGAAATTCATTATTCTTGTTTCATTAAATTAACTTTAATATGTCATCCATAAATTATATTTCCCCAGGGACTACAAGTGGGTTTGGCAAATATGGAGGGAATACTTCAATATTAAAGGAAAAACACAAATTTTAAATTGGAGAAGTAGATGGCAACAGTTCTGAAACAAAATTTAAATGCTAACACATTACACTAAAACTGATAAAATAACACTTAACACATTTTGTTTATTGTACTGAGGATAAAATTTATATAAAATAATTAAAATCTGGATATCTGACTGAGGACGGTTTGCATACTGTAACAAATATTACTGCAGCCATACAGATCTTCAAGAGAAAAATGAAATGATCTTTACAAAGACTAATTATTGAATTAAGTGAACATTTCTTGCTTTCAGAACTGTTTTTCCAAAGAGAACAATAGTATATCGTTGTGTCTTTCAAAGTAAGATACCAGTATACAGAATGGAAAAGGCAATAAATTTCACTCATATGGGAAATAGGAGGGTTGTGCATCTCCCAGTCTCACAGCAATTTGTAAAACAATATGTTGTGTCGTCGTGACATTACAATTTCACATACCTCAGTGAAAGCTATGGATAAAGAAATCCGATATCACAAAGATTAGATTATAAATATATGATAAAGTGTTCATAACAAAGGAATAGTGTAAATTTCAAAGAGCTCCCAATTGTTCCATGAAGTAGGATGTGCATATTTACTGATGTCCTGTGTCTAAAATAATTTTTAATACATAGACGTTGCTTGCTTTTAAATATCGCTATCGTTATTTCTCGTGAAGACAGAGCCTCTATGAAATAAGAAAAAAATTGTCTCATGCCATAATATGCCAGAATACATTAAGAGGAACTAGATAATAGATCAGAATTTCTTCAGCATTATTAAAATCAGACTTGGATACTGCTACTTCCTGACTTGAAATGTAAAGAGATTTGTAAAGCTTTCATTTTGTAGGTTCTTCTTGTATTTCCTAGCTACAGCAAAGGTAAGGATTATAAACAAGCATACAGGTCATAGATTTTTTTTCATGAGCCTCATTTTTCTTAACGAAAGCTTTTGTGGAAGACTTGTGCCATGAAACCAAGTTTGCATTATCTAGTGTGCAACCACCATCCCAAAGTTGCAAGTTTGCAACAAGCTCACTCGTATCGCTTTGGTGATTGACACTGACTCCCATCATTTTGTAGCACTGTGGAATATGTTGGTGCTTTATAAATATATGGTAATTTGGTCATCATTTTAGTTGTTAAAATACCAATGTTTGGGAAGGCCTGAGTCTTCAAAGAAACCACCTCCAGGCTTTGTCAAGCCACTGGAGAACCCATTGATGCAGACTGTAGCATGGCATTCCCTTCACTTTTGTACAGACAGTACCCTAGATAAAACTTAAAAATATCTAATATATTCCTGGTCCATATGCAATTTTCTATTGTGGAATGGATAATAAACCACTGGCAGTATAAGATAGCAGGTGAATTCTGTTAAACATGCATTTCCTAAAAAACAGGAAAGAGGCTACTAGCCATCTATGAAGATGGATGTGCTGGGCTATTGGATACTTTGTTTCATATTTCGTAGCGTAAAAAGGAATTTTAGAATTTTAAATCCATTCATAATCCCAGGGGCACATGATTAAAATATTTTTTGGAGTGTAAAAAGGAAAGAAAAGGTGGGCGCTAAATCAAATCTTTTCGGCTAGTTTACGAGACGTGTCTGTCAAAACCTGGCATATCAAGCATGGCATACCATAGAAATATCCAAGCCTTCTATGCATAATAGCACATGCTGTTTTTTGTCACCTGCTGAGCAAAATACTCGCTATTCCAGTAAAGGTAGACAGAGTGCTGTCATTGTATGGAAACCAGCTATGCAGAGTATTTGAAGTATATGGAAGCTAGGCAACAGCATTAGAGGATGAGTAAACAAATATATCTCTCAAAAGGCTATGCTATGAATTACATTTAGTTTATTTCATAATTTAGTCGTATGAATTGTTGTTACTACTGCACACCGAAGATACACGAGTATAACGCGATGGATAGAAATGTGTTATTGAGATTTATAAAGGATTTTACCAGGAAGGAGACATTGAGATTTCTCTCGTTGTGACGTGACCTCGAGCCTCGAATTTATCGAGAGGAGCTTTGTAGCACTGAGAGAAGTGGCCACAAGGGCGACAGAGTGGAAGGAACGTTCACTCTCCCGGACGTTCCTTCCGCTCTCAAGTGCCCTCATGCATGCTTGCGGTCAGATGGTGCACTAAGTGCGCATACTGACCTGCCTGCTCCTAGCAGGGGTTTCCCAGGTCGGAGCTGGGTTTCCCTGTGTGCTGTAGTTTGGGGCTTCAGGCTCTCTTGCCGCCAGCTACAGGTTGTGGTTGTCCCAGTGAAACATGGCTCGGATCACTTCGGCTCTCCAGTCCCAGCAGCCGATTTGTTCGAGCTTCAGTGGCTCCTCCTCCCCGGACCACACACACACAAGAAGCTGTTCCCAACCAGCTCCGGCCACACTCCTAATGTCCACACAGCCTAGCCAGTGAAGTGTCTGCTGCTCCTCCCACTGCCGCCGTGTCCCCCTGGCAGCCTGACACCAAGACTTGCTCACACGTCGAGCTCTGTGCCCGCCTGAGTGGAAGCTTTTTTTTACAGATGCCTCGAGTATACCGCAACCCCTCCAATTTTTGTTGATTTCTTTTACACAAATCTCGCAGTATACTCGAGTATCTACGGTAATATTCTGGCTTAGACATCATCCCTTTCTTGATCTTAGCATGATCTTGGTTTCCTTTACGTTCCCTGCCTGGCAAAGAAGAGGACGGATTCTACATGGCTTCTTGGAAGTATGTAAAACAGTGGAGATGTTGTTTTGTAGATATTTTCACTTCTTTTACAGAACACATGTTATGAGTTCCTAATTTTAATGCATATTCATAATTTTCTGTGTATTATGTACCTTTAAGGAGGCAATTACAGAAATATTGATTGAATATACCCAAAACTGTCTCGTCAATTTTCCTATTTTAATGCTTTTTCTCTGAGCTGTACAAAAGCTTTTAATTTCTTCTGAACATTTCTCTATTGCTTTTAATGGAAGTTAGTCCACGTACCTATCTAATCTGTAAACCTGTACCTTTGTGGATTATACTTAACAAACTTGTCATCTAATTTTATATCATGTCCTCATGCGTTTCTTTTCTTTGGATAGTAGGTATTTCTCTGGCATCTATCATGCTAAATATATTATGTGACTGTATATTTGTGCCATTACGTCAACCCACCTATAGAGTTTTCTACAGCTTTGTCTTATTAACATGTTTTTATAAAGGACACTTTGATTTACCATTAACGTCTGTTGCTAAATCCTTAATTAGTATAATACACATACAGTATATAGGTTAATCTGTTGGGCCGTTCATAGCAGACAGAGGTTAACAAAATAAAAATAATCTCAACTAAAGCATCTAATAAGTAAAGATTGTTCCTATAAAAGAGTACTACAATATTCTAAATTCTTAAGGGGTTATTCAGGCTAGCACCGAAATGTCACCGACATGTCTGTCATCTCTCGTTCCCCGCAGTTCCCTGCACTATGGGGAATGAAAGTTCCCCACCCTGTGGTAAATTCAGCATTCACCGCAGGGTCCCCGGAGTGCAGCGAAAATCCGCCGAAAACACCACACAATACTGCCGAAACTGCCAGAAAAACCATGCGAACATCCCGGGAAAAAGCCAACGAGCCGCTAATCACAGCGTAGACCAGCCGCCAGAAAAAGTCGACAAGCTGACGAACGGGGTAAAAAAAAAACCCAAAACCATCCACTTGAAAGTTTCAAAATTGAAACGCTGTTTGCAAAAAAACACTTAAAGAAAATGTCTAGAATTTACATATAAGATGCTATGAATGATAATAAAAAGGTCTGTCACAGAAAAAAGAAAAAATTATTTAAAAAAAACTTGACTAAAAGATCCTAAAAATTCTAGAAATAGACTCTTTACAGCAGAATAAAATAATAAGCAGTTTATTAGATATTGAATTAAAACGGGAATATTTTTAACATTGACGCCTATGGGATTCTCCTGAATAAACCTGTCGACTGAAACCACGGAACAGTAGGCCAGTTCGGCAACTTTTCCCTGCTGTTTGGGGTCTCTGAATAGACAAACCATTGCATCTCAATAGGGGATTTCACTGCCCTCAAACAGGCACCGTAAGTGCAGGCAATTCGCCAAAATTTGGCGAATTGCCTGCTCTCTGAATAGCCGAATGGCCCCGAAATGTCCCCGTTCTCTGACATTCAGCATCCGGTTACATTTCGGCGACATTGCGGACCTCTCTGAGTAACCCCTCTAGTAAATAAATGCCATCATATACATACAGGTCTATTCAATAAAGGTGAAACTCAGGAGAATGACTGGAGAAGTGAAAATTCTTGGTCAAAGTAACCAAACCAGAAAAATTCTCCCATTTATCTCACATTCCAACTGTGCTATTTGTTCTAGATTGTTCTCTTCTCTTCTGCCAATTCTCGTGGTTTTCACCTTTAGTGACTAGACCTCTTAGGGAAAATAATAATACATTTTAACACATTCTTGGTGTAGCTGGCAGTAGTGCTTACGTATGCACATTAACCTAGCCTTTAACCTAATATTCCATCATATAGATTAATGATAGATTTCTTCAGAGTATAATGCCACAAGTAATATACTTTAGCTCACTTGATAGCATTTACATTCTGCCTATTTATTGTGCAAGCCAAACCATTATGGATTTAAAGTAAATTAAGCTAAATTAGCTCCCTTCCTCACACATCTGTCAATCAAGTTGTTGGCACAGTTCACCCAACTGATCACTATGCCAATGAACAGAGACAGAAGAGAGTGTGATTATCTATAGACTGATTTCCTGGTCTTTGTAGCTAGTTTGTGACTAGGGATGAGCTGTTCGGTTCGATCGATTCGAACGCCGCCTGTTCGCATGTTCGCGAACTGGAAACATTTCTGCGTGTTCGCCGTGTGTTCGCCCACAATGCACCACAATGGACCACAATGCACTTTTCCACTGGCCTGAAGCTTGTAATTGGCTACAGCCTTGCACCTGACCACAGGTCAGGTGCAAGACCGGTTCAAGACTATGCCAATCACGGCTCAGTCCTGATTGGGCAAATTTTGCCTAATCATGGGCTCACAGAGCTAAGTCCCGCAGTACACTATATAAGGCTTCACACAGCCTTCAGCACGTGTTTTTTGAGAGGAGATTGTTGTGTTAGCGTGTGTTCTCACTGCCAGTCTGCCACCAGCTATTGGGGGGGTCTCATTTCTACAAAATATCTGGGAATTGTTCTAATCTTTGTGTTCTGACTGCCAGCAACTATAGTGGGGGTCAGTCATTTATACAAAATATCTGAGAATTGTTGTAATCTTTGTGTTCTCACTGCCACCAGCAGTTTTGAGGGTCAGTCATTTCTACAAAATATCTGGGAATTGTTCTAATCTTTGTGTTCTCACCTTCACCAGCAGTTTTGGGGGTCAGTCATTTATCAAAAATATCTGGGAATTGTTGTAATCTTTGTGTTCTCACTGCCACCAGCAATTTTGGGGGTCAGTCATTTCTACAAAATATCTGGGAATTGTTCTAATCTTTGTGTTCTCACCTTCACCAGCAGTTTTGGGGGTCAGTCATTTATCAAAAATATCTGGGAATTGTTGTAATCTTTGTGTTCTCACTGCCACCAGCAATTTTGGGGGTCAGTCATTTCTACAAAATATCTGGGAATTGTTCTAATCTTTGTGTTCTCACTGCCAGCAACTATTGTGGAGGTCTCATTTCTACAAAATATCTGGGAATTGTTCTAATCTGTGTGTTCTCACTGCCACCCATCAGGGGGTCTCACTGATTTATAGGAGGTTTCTGGGAATTGTAATCTGTGTCTTCTCACTGCCAGCTATCAGGGGGTCCCACATACTTCTATCAGATTTCTGCGAATTGTAATCTATGTCTTTTCACTGTTGCCAGCTATCAGGGGGACTCACTGACTTGTAGGTGGTTTCTGGGAATTGTAATTTGTGTCTTGTCACTGCCCGCCATCAGGGGGTCTCACTGATTTATAGGAGGTTTCTGGGAATTGTAATCTGTGTCTTGTCACTGGCTGCCAGCTATCAGGGTGTCTCACTGAGTTATACCAGGGAGTTCTGGAAATCTTTAATCTTTATACCAGAGTTGAATCAGAGTTCTGCAGCATATCTCCAATTTTTATAACAGCATTGAATCAGAGTTCTGTATATCTTTAATCTATATATCACTCACCATGTCAGAAAGACCAAAAAGGACAGGCAGATGCTCCCAGGCACAGATAAGCGGGCAAGCAGCCTCCGTGTCGGGAGGCTATGCCTCTGGTCGTCGTGGACGTGGTGCATCCTCTGCAGGGGCACGCTTGTCCTTTCTAACTGGTGCTGGCCGTCTTAAGCAGCAGCAACATACAGAGGATTTGGTGGATTGGCTAACCAGGCCATCCTCATCCTCCCAGTCCTCTGCCAGCCAGGCTTGTAGTGCTTTACAGTCCACCTCAGCTGCCAAAGCATCTAAAGCAGCCTCCATGTCCACAGCTACTCCTGCCATAGCCTCACTATCACACATGGAGGAGTCAGCTGAATTGTTTGACTACAATGACAGTGACATGCTGCTTGAGGATGCGCAGCAACTACAGTGCTCTGATTCAATCTCTGAGGTTGAGGAAGGGAGTATAATCAACCTAGAGGAAGGGGGTGCCAGTGACACACAAATAACTGGCACTCATGTTGCCCCAGCAGCTGCAGCATACTGCCAAGTTGGCTCCAGTGATGAGGAGACAGGGGGTGATGACAATGATGATGATGTCACTGACAACACCTGGGTGCCTGATCGAACAGAGGAGTCAAGTGAGAAGGAGGCACAACAAACACAAGGCACAACGTCCTCCTTGACCAACCGTAGCACTAGCCAGTCCTAGGCATCAGATGTCATAGCTGCTCCGGTGCAGAGCACTGTTGTCTCAAAGCACACATACAGGAACTCTGCTGTCTGGGTGTTCTTTAAGAAATGTGCAGCAGACCGCACCGTTGCTATTTGTAATCTGTGTCAGATGAGGCTCAAGCGTGGGAAAGACACCGGACGCTTGGGTACCACGTGCTTGAGGCGACATATGACCACCTGTCACGCATCCCGTTGGCGCAAAACTTTGCGCAGGTCCTCCTCACCTGTCTCTACCCCACTATATGTCCTGCCATGTCATTGACTCCAACCTCCACTGACAGGGATGATGCTACAATAATGGATGTATCAGGTCCTTCCTCAGAATGTGACAGCATCCCATCAGCTGAAGATTTACACAGTCAGATTACGTTGCCCCAGCTGCTGCATCTTAAGGAAAAATATAGCCCCAACCATCCCCAAGCAAGGCGTCTAAATGCCAGCTTAGCAAAATTACTCTCATTACAGCTGCTGCCTTTCCAGCTGGTGGACTCTGCTTCCTTCCATGAATTTGCTGAATGTGCTGTACCACAGTGGCAGGTTCCAAAACACCATTACTTTTCACGGAATGCCATTCCAGCACTATACCAGCACGTGGAAGACAATGTTATGGAGTCATTGGGAAAGGCAGTCAGCAGCAAGGTGCATGTGACTTTAGACACATGGTCCAGCAAGCATGGACAGGGCCGTTACATTTACTTCACGGCACACTGGGTAACTCTGATTGCAGCTGGGAGGGAGCCAAGACGACGCTCTGTGCTGGAGCTTGTTCATCCACCACGCCTCCAGAAAGCTGCACTGTATGAGGTCTGTCTGCTCCACCACCACCTCTCCCTCTTCCTCCTCCTCCTCCTCCTCCTTCTGTGTCTCTGGTGAAGTGGCAGTTAAACCGACGCGTGACAGTGGCTACGCAATGGCTCAAGCAAAAAGATGCCATACTGTGCTTGAGCTGGTTTGTTTAGGGGACAGGAGCCACACTGGGCCAGAAATTCTGCCAGCTCTGCAGGAGCGGTGCAGAGATGGTTAACACCACACCAGCTTGAGATGGGAATGGTCGTCTGTGATAATGGTAGCAACCTTCTCTCCGCCCTATGCCTGGGTAAGTTGACGCGTGTACCATGCCTAGCACACGTCCTAAATCTGGTGGTACAGCGTTTCCTAACCAGGTACCCAGGGCTGGCAGAGCTTCTCAGCGAGGCCAGAAAAGTCTGCAGCCACTTCAGACTGTCATTCCCAGCAAGTGTTCGCCTGGCAGAAATTCAAAGAGAATTCCACCTTCCCACAAACCTTCTGATCTGTGACATGCCCACCAGGTGGAACTCGACATTAGCAATGCTGCAGCGTCTGCACAAGCAGCAGAGGGCCATCAACGAGTACCTGTGTGAGTATGGCACAAGGACAGGTTCAGGTCAATTTGGTTTCCCCCCCGCAGTGGCTGATGATCAAGGATGCATGCACTGTACTGTCACCATTTGAGGAGGCAACGAGGATGGTGAGCAGGGACAGTGCATGCATCAGTGACACCATTCCTTTAGTGTTCCTGCTGGAGCACACTCTGCGGGGAATTATAGATGTGGCTCTAGAGGCAGAGCAGCGGGAAGAAGAGGCCTTCCCTAGCTCTGAAGGCCCCAGTCTTTCCGCAGACAGCATTCCAGTGGGTCCTCCTCAGATCAGACAGGAGGAGGAGGAATATTTAAGTAGTGGGGGCATTGAAGGTGGGGATTCCTCATGGGAGGGTTTTGTGTGCCCAGAAACCCAAGGAGTAGTACGTGGCTGGGAGGAGGAAGTGCACGATGGGGTCATCCTCATTGACCAGGAAGACTCGGAAGCTAATGCCACCTCCAACCTACGCTGCATGGGCTCCCTTATCCTGCAAAGCCTGGTAAAGGACCCCAGGATTCGTGCTATCAAGGAGAGGGATCATTACTGGTTGGCAAATGGCAACCCTTCTTGATCCATGATACAAGGGTAAAGTTGCATAGCTCGTCCTGCCCGCACAGAGGGAGCACAGGATGAAAAAACTTGAGTTTTGAGCACTTTAGTGCTCAAAAGCGACACTTGTGTAACACCTTTCCAGGCACTGGTAGGTTTTCAAGTGATGACACAGGTGCTTCTGAGGCTGCGGATGATCAGAGGAATAGTGGTGAAGGCCGGGGCCGCTTGACTGCTGCCTTTTTACATTTTTTTAGTCCACGACGCCCAGGGACGTCAAATGTAGGCACCCATTGCCAGCGTCTTCACCGTATGGTGCAGGACTACCTAGGGGCAAGGGCAGACCTGGATACCTTTCCAGCAGATGATCCACTGGCTTACTGGGTGTTGAGATTGGATCACTGGCCAGAATTTAGCCAATATGCTGTGCAGCTACTAGGTTGCCCTTCATCCAGTGTGCTTTCTGAAAGGACGTTTAGTGGCGCTGGAGGTTTTGTCACAGATAAAAGAGTGCGTCTGTCCACCGACTCTGTAGATCGGCTGACATTTATAAAAATGAATCAGTCCTGGATCAGCAGCTATCAATCCCCTGATGCTGATGTAACGGAATAGATCGGGGATGTCTTCTGCATTCACAAAACCTCCACCACTGAACTCTTCCACAATACCACAAAGGGGTTACGGTGTGAAGGCACTTGCTGCCACCAAAGGCACAATATTTGGCTGCACTGACACTGACGCCTATATTACCAGATTTAAATAATTTTAATTTTTTGGACCGCAGGGTCCAACCCTGCACTCTTCCGCAATACCACAAAAGGGTTACGGTGTGAAGGCACTTGCTGCCACCAAAGGCACAATATTTGGCTGCACTGCCACTGACGCCTATATTACCAGATTTATATTATTTAATTTTTCAGACCGCAAGGTCCAACCCTGTACTCTTTCACAATACCACAGAGGTGTTACGGTGTGATGGCACTGTTGCCAACACTATAGGTCCAATTTCAAAGCACCTATTGTTACTTTCATCCAAAGCCTGCATAAGTTTCACCATAATTTAGCACAAAAATCACTAAATTTGTTCTGCGTGTCCTAAAATGTCTCTTCTTTTAATACAGACTGCCGCCCCAAGCAGTCGATTATGAATAGATTAAAGGAAAACCGTTTCCCGTTATTTGAAACGTCATTTTTTTGTTTTTAAATGTTTCTATACATCCTACAAATCCGCCACCTAACGGGCAGGTTATGGGGACCTCCTAGGCACAATATTTGAAGGAATTTTTCATTTTTATTTTTAACCCTTATTTCATGGAAAACTCACTGTCCCTTTAAAAACGTTTTTTTTTTAAAACTTTTTGTCCTTGTTTCCTGTCCCCCAGGGCACTACCAGACCCCCATACATCTTTTATGGCAAATATCTTTCATGGCAAATATCTTTCATATATGCCCTCTTGCAGGGCACTCTAAAAACCGAACTTTCGAGTCCCATTGACTTGCATTGAGTTCAGTTCGTGTTCGCGTTCGAACTCGAACTTTTGAAATTGTTCGAGTTCGAATGCGAACCGAACACGGGGGTGTTCGGCTCATCCCTATTTGTGACCATCAACACACTGATGTAGGAATCCATGTGGTAATATCATTGTAGCGCAACATTTGCACATGAGAAGGCAGTGCGCGCATCCAATTTCCTATGTGGTCTGCGCTTTAAAGCCTACTTGGTTATTTTCATTAGTATATAAGTTTGCTAAACACGCAATTACGCATTTTATGGACAAGGTCATTAATATGTGATTGTAGTGGTACCAAATAAAGGGTAATAAGTATTTTCTTTAACATAATTGATCTAATTTAAGGATTTGGATGGCATGTTAATTTATTTCTACCTGCACATTTCATTGCTTATGTATACCATGTTTTCCAAAGTTTTGTATTTTTTTTAGTAATTGCCTTATGTATAAATTTTGCGTTTTGGTGTTGAGTATTTGAGACTGGATTTCGATAACTAGGATAATATGTAATGCTTTTCATACAGTCTCAAGATGTTCTGATGTAGTCAATAATACCCGATCTTCAAATAAATCACGCACAAAAACAATCAAATGGGCTAAAAGAACATGTAAAAAAAGTGCTCACACATCATTAATCTCTCAGTTTTTAACTAGTGAGACAAATATAGAGGGCCGGGCACCCAACCAAAGGCGTATACAGAAGCTGTTTGAGACATGACCAAAGCATTTCAGTTCCACCAAGGAGCCATTGAGTGGCCACTGGGTAATATGTCTTTCACCAGTACACACCTGGTTGTTATTATTATGTGTTATCATTTATATAGTACCAGCAGTTATTTTGCAGTGATTTACAATAACCAATGAGAATGAGCTAAATGAAAATCTATATAGGAACAGAAGCAAGAGGTGTAGAGGGCCCTGGTCTGAGGAGCTTGCTGTCTAGAGGAAAGCAAAAGACCTGCCCGAACAGAGTTCTACACTACAGTTGAGTTTTGAGTGTATAAGGAGCCACACGTCTGAGATATACACGCATACCCATTGAGCAAGCTATAGCTATTTATCAAAACTGTATTTAGTCTTCTGTGTTTGTATTAGGGTTTTCTAATTTTTACCTTTATTTTCTCTTTATGGTGTATATTTGTCATTGTTTTATTTTTCAAGCTAATAATTTATGTTTTGATTTCAATCCAGACCACATGTAGTCGTGTAGATTTCTCGATATTTAACCTCCCTCATTAGGGAGTGAATTCCCCAATTTTTTTCTACTGTGACAAATTTATTCCTTTTATAATTTCTACAACCCAGAAAACTACTTACCTGAACAGGAGGCCATCCCCAGTTTGCTTTACAGGGTCAGTAGATTTACAACATCTCTGGTTACGTTTACACCAAGGTTGCAATACAAGCCCCTAGGGTCTTATTATCTAAACTAGTAGTTTAACACAATTTTATACATGTTAAGATTAAAATGATGAGAATTGTTTTATGGGGTGTGCATTGAAATTATTGGTCCGAAAATGTTCTTTTCATCCAGAAGGTCTCCTGATTCCCTTAAATGTAGGTTTTCTGTGTCTAATTGTTATTTTTTTCACATGTTGTGGGATCACATACCAAGTCCACAAAGTCTGCCCACCTCCATGGTCTTGGTTTTGTTTTTTATTAGTAATAGCAGGGATCAAGTCCTGCGGGAACAGCGTTCCCGCACTTCTCCCGCAGCGGTAACGCATATTCCCGCTGTGGGCCGATTTAGTTTATTGCTGGGGCTGCAAGCGGAATGCATTAACCGCAATCCGCTAGCAGCCCCCTCAACTGGCCCGTGTTCCCGGAGCGCTTCCTGTCTGCTCCTAAGCGCAGCCCGCCGTCTTCAGCCTTGTGAAGGCTGTGACGCGCCCTACTGCCGAGATCTCGCGAGTTCACGTCACAGCCTTCACATCAGAAGAAGCCGGGAAGTGTGCAGGAGCTTGGAGGACCACGCGGGAGGAGGTCTGTCTGGGTAAGTATAATCCTGGGCTCTGCTGAGTATATACATCCTGGGCTGTGCTGGGTATATACATCCTGGGCTGTGCTGGGTATATACTGTACATCCTGGGCTGTGCTGGGTATATACTGTACATCCTGGGCTGTGCATATACTGTACATCCTGGGCTGTGCTGGGTATATACTGTACATCCTGGGCTGTGCTGGGTATATACATCCTGGGCTGTGCTGGGTATATACATCTTGGGCTTTGCTGGGTTTATACATCCTGGACTTTGCTGGGTTTATACATCCTGGGCTCTGCTGGGTATATACGTCCTGGGCTCTGCTGGGTATAAACATCCTGGGCTCTGCTGGGTATAAACATCCTGGGCTCTGCTGGATATAAACATCCTGGGCTCTGCTGGATATATACATTCTGGGCTCTGCTGGTATATACATTCTGGGTTCTGCTGGTATACATAATTCTGGGGTCTGCTTGTTATATAAAATTCTGGGGTCTGTGCTGGTACATATAATTCTATGGGGGTCTATGCTTGGTTACACATGATTCTCGGGGTGGGCAGTGTATATATACATCCTTTTTTTTTTTCTTCTTCAGGTATTGGGGGGTTGTGGAATTCTGGGGTGAGTTCCCTCACTTTTTCCCCAGGACTTGACCCCTTAGTAATAGTAGTACTTATTGCCAATGGAAGCTTTTTATGCCTAAAGTTATGGTGCTCTTGCATACTTGTTGTCACATTTCCTGTGCTATTTAACTAACCGCTAAAGCATTGTGCACATTGCTGAAAGATTTGCAAGCGGTTTTCTTACAGAGTTCAACATAGTGACTTCCTCCATTGTTAGCTTTACTATACTCTTTTGTCAGCTCTTCGATATCACAACCAGACTAGTGAATCTTCAAGTTAACACATCTACTGATGTGAAATTCTCGTGCGTCAACTAATAGATACTTTGTAACCACTAGTCTCCAGAGGACACCAGAAGGTCCAGTGTGTAGTGTCACGTGGGCTATAATATATAAATTGCAGCTTATCTGTGCCAGGTCTAAGATGTTTTGACCTTTCTTTGGCTAATGATTTGCATCCAGTCTGAGAAATTTGACTAAGCATTGATGCATATGTAGCGCTGCTTTAAAATTGTGCTGGCTGCATTTACTTGTTGTGGCCACCAGAGGGAGACAGGGGCAATATGGACTATGCTGGACACAAACGGAACTACAATTTCCATCGTGCTTTGCGGTGGAGACAGGAAGTGGGTGGGAGAGAAAGGAAGGACATCCACAGCCTCGTTCGGAGGATAGCCAGAGTGAGCCGAGCGGCGAAAGGTGGAAGATGCACGTGAGACTGCCAGAGATTGTGACCAGGCCTGAGAGCAGGCGCTGCCTCGCAGGTGCTGGGGATCGGGACAGTGACTTGCCAGAGACCTACCTACGCACCGCTGAGAGGTTCTATACAGACACAAAGTTCCGGTTGGACCCCGAGTAAGGAGACCGCGATGATCCACTGGGAGTGCAGGCGGTAGGCCGTAGTTTCTCATTGCTGAGATTGGACAAGCAAGGGAAGCGGATCCGGTGGCACAGAGTTCCAGAGAGTGAAAGCGGAGAGACATCCTTGATCAGGCAGCAGAACAGACTGTCTAACAGATGGGTGAGAGGCCTTACAGGCCACAGTTCCAAGTTTAACCAACCACGCTGCATTATTGTCTAAATCTACAGGGCCCCAACGTGACTAGCCAAAGATTTGCTCATTCCATTCACTGGCCAGTTGAATACAGTACCCGGGTACACGAGATCATACACACACACACACCTTTCTGAGACATTACTTTCGCGGGACTTACACTCCAGAACTGAAGGGGTTAAACTTTTCTTTTGCCGCCCCGTGTTTTTTTCCCGCATTACGAAATCCTGTCATTCATATACCGTATTTACATTATATATGCCGCTTTATTGGGATCAGTAAAGTATATAATCTATAAAATCCACAACAGTGCTGGTGTATATTTATTCCCTAGAGCGGTGAGACTAACCCGAGGTTAATTCAGCGGCTCCTTCGGGGGTGAGCGCTACACATAAAACAGTACAAAATAATATTGCTTTACTTTCTTTGGATTGGTGTTCAGAACTAGGGATGAGCCAAACACCCCCCCGAGTTCGGTTCGGATCCGAACCCGAACTTTCCAAATGTTCGAATCCAAAACCGAACTCAATACAAGTCAATGAGGCTGAAAATTCGGTTTTTAGAGTGCCCTCCAAGAGGGCATATATGCTAGATATTTGCCATAAAAGGTGTATGGGGGTCCGGGTAGTGCTCTGGGGGACAGGAAACAAGGACAAAAAGTTAAAAAAAAAAGTTTTTAAAGGGACAGTGAGTTTTCCATGAAATAAGGGTTAAAAATAAAAATGAAATTCCTTCAAATATCGTGCCTAGGAGGTCCCCATAACCTGCCTGTGAAGTGGCGGATTTGTAGGATATATAGAAACACTTAAAAACAAAAAAATGATGTTTCAAATGACGGTAAATGCTTTTCCTGTAAACAACTGCTTGGGGCGGCAGTCTGTATGAAAAGAGGAGACATTTTCGGACACGCAGAAAAAGTTTAGTGATTTTTTTGGGCTAAATTATTGTGAAACTTATGCAGGCTTTGGATGAAAGTAACAATAGGTGCTTTAAGGCTGGGGTCAGACTAGCGCACTTTTAATGTGCGTTTAGGCGCACTTAATCACGGCCGCACTAGCAGCAAATGACACGCAATGACGGCCAATATACGAAGTACAGCCGCACGAAAGTCCGGCCGCGCAACGCAAGTGGAAAATGAACGCATTTTTTCGAGAACTCTGAACCGCTAGTACTGACGTACAGAGTGCGCTGCGTCCGCATAGCGGCGTGTGTGCGTGATTAGGAGACGTCAGACGCTGCTCATGTCCGGCCAACATAACGTCCAGACACCCAAAGTATCCTGGTTTGGATCTGTAAAAAATCACGCTCAAAAATGCGCATCTTATGACCGTTTAAGCGCTTTCCGTGAAAAAACACCTCAATGCGTTCAGACGCACTTTTTGACGTTCGCTGCGAAAAATGCATTCGTTTGACCCTAGCCTAAAATTGGGCCTTTAGCGTCGGCAACAGTGCCATCACACAGTCTCACCCCTCTGAGGATATGAATCTGATACAGGCGTCAGTGGCAGTGCAGCCAAATATTGTGCCTTTGGTGCCACGCCAGCAAGTGCCATCATACAGTAACCCCTCTGTGGTATTGTGGAAGAGTGCAGGGGTGGACCATGCGGTCAGGGCCGGTGCTAGACTATTTTGCGCCCTAGGCAAGACCAGCTACTTGCACCCCCCCCAAAAAAAAAAACACACAACATGAAACTGCTAAATTTCTTTTTACTTAAGAATAAAGTTTGAAAAGCACCAATAGTAAAGGTAAAATAAATATAAATAAACTGTATCAAACCATTTTAAATTAACTCTAATAAACAAATTAAAATTAACTGTATTGAACAAATATAAATTAACGAAAAAAAAAATAAGAGTTGTCACGCAAGTTTCAATTTCAGACACATCAAAATTTCACTTTGCGTGCCCTATCCTTTGCAAATTTTCATCATGTGTATATATATATATATATATATATATATATTGCCCAGGCCAGCTCACATCATGCGTATATATATTGCCCAGGCCAATCCCCTGGTGGAGATAGGGGGTTCATTTGAACCCCGATATCTCCAGGCATCTAGTGGGTCATGGAGGGTGTCAATCGAAAGGCCTAAGCATGGCCTTTCGAATGATACCCAACATGACCAGGTATAAAGTAAAAAAAATAAAAAATAAAATAAAAACATGTATTTTTTTGTGTGTTATTTTTATTAATGCAGTAATATTGTTCACATTGCAATTATAATGTGAACGATGATGCACTAATGATTTTTTTCTATGGGGTGCGTTTGCTATAAATCAAGTAATTTCCCCCACAAAATGTAACAAGTCCCCATTTCTAATTTTTGTACAAGCGCACCCCATAGAAAACATAACTGCAAACGCTCATGTGCTAAAATGTGAAAAAAACAACACTTTACACACTGCAGATGATTAAAAATTCAATTTTTATTGCATTTTTTTCATAATATACAGCCAGGACAGGACGTATACATATAAAAATGATATATTATGAATCTGCGGAATCTGCCGGAGAGAACGATATCTAACATGTCGGTCATTTAACAAAATGTGGCTTCAAAATCGTGTTTAAATATGATGAGTGAAAGCGGTAAAAATTAGCTGAGCACACAGCGGTGAAATACAGCATATTAGAAGTTTTAGGAGGGAAATTAACACTTCTCAAATCTCAATCAGAAGCAGACACCACCTCACCCCCTCAGTATAGTCTACAATGTATCAAATTGATTAGACCAGACTAAAACACCTGTTGTTGTTATGCCGTTTGAAAAACACAGGTCATTTAGAGTTGAGAATCTTTGCACGTACACATTAGTTTTTAATTCAATATCTAATAAACCGTTGCTTATAATATTCTGCAGTAAAGAGTCTTTATTTCTAGATTTTTTTAGTATTTTTTTTAAGCATTTTCTATACTTTTTTCAAAATTTCTTTTTTTTTGTCAACTCGAACCGAACACACCCAGAAAGTTCGAAGTTCGCGAACTTTCGAACAACCAAAGTTCAGTTTGAGCTCCGAACCGTCCGAACCGAACAGCTCATCCCTATTCAGAACCTATCAGGGTTATTCAAAGAGCTCCGAATTGTGGCCTGAAAGGTAACCGAACAGTGAAATTCAGCATACGGTTACCTTTCCTGGCCATTCGGCTATCCAGAGAGCAGGCAGTTCACCAAATGTTGGTGTATTGCCTGCACATATGGTGCCTGTTAGAGGGCAGTGAAATCCCCATAGAGAAGCAATGTTTTGTCTATTCAGAGAAGAAGAACCAGCAGTGAAAAGTTGCCGAATTGCCCTGCTGTTCGGTGGTTTCATTCGGCAGATTTATCCAGGCAAATCCCATAGGCTTCAATGTTAGAAATATTCCCGTTTTAATACAATATCTAATAAACCATTTAATATTATATTCTGCAGTAAAAAGTCTTTTTATTTATAGATTTTTTAGGATCTTTTAGGCATTTTTCGTGATTTTGTTTTGTGAAATTAGTTTTACCATTTTTTTTTAAATAATTTTTTTTCTTCTGTAACAGCCCTTTTTATTATCATTCCTTAGACCTTATATGTAAATTTCAGACATTTTCGTTCTGTAGTTTCTTTGCAAACAGAGTTTCACTTTTCAGACATTCAAGCGTAGGTTTTTTTTTCCACTCCATTCGTCTGCAGTGTCGGCTTTTTCCGGTGGCTGCTCTGCGCTCTGAATGGCGGCTGCTCGGGTTCCTCTGGCGTGTTCGGCGGGGTTAATTCAGCTGGTTTGCGAGTTTTAGTGAGTGTTCAGCGGGTTTTGCGGTTAGTGTTCGGCGGGTGTGCGACGGGTTTTCCTTGCACTTCGGGGACCCTGAGGTGCTTGCTGAATACATCGCAGGGTCGCCGACATGGGATCGCCAAATCGCGCCGAATTGAAGCGAACGAAAAGTCACCGAACGTACGGTGACTTTTCGATTCTCTTTGAATAACCCTGTATATTTTTCTGAAGGCATAGACTAATGAGAAAGAGACATATTCTACCAAACCATGTAATGCTATTGAACCTATACTAGCTCTTTACTATCTTTAGTGTTAGCAGTATTTCTATTGAAAACTCTTTTGTTCATCCAATTGTGACCCTGTCAAAACTGCCAACTGTTAATTTTACCTTCTATGATCTTTCTCAAGTCTTTATCGCCAGTTCTTTTATTTTTTCCTTTCCTAATACTGTGCTGTAAGGGAAGAATGAAAAGGTTCAGGCTTGGTTGGTATATTATAAAATGGTGTCACGTCTACTCACTCCTATTTGATTAAACTTGAATGGAATATCAGAGTGTTACATTGTCCTTGAACAATAATTGAAAAGGCATGCCTATACTTATAGAATAAGTTGCCCAAATACTTATAGTGAGCAAAAACAAGGTTTTTCAGGGAGCCGAGAACAGGCAACAGCACTAGTGCCCTGCCATATGGTGTGTCTCGAGTCTCACAAGGGTTTAGCTCTATGGTGCCATTACTATTTCATATGCAAATCAAACTGGTATCAACCAGAAAGGGGAGCCAATGCCGAAATAACAAGGACGTTGTAACAGCAACTGGGGTGCACTGGTCTCCAGCTTGTGGACCAGACCCAAAGCTGCTATAGCGTCCGTCCATTCTCTTCAGCCAAGCTGATCCGTAGCAGCTTCTCTTCTCACAACCCTCAGCCAGAACTTGAGGGAGTGCAATCAGGGCTGGCCCAAGACATTGTGCTGCCTGGAGCGAAGGCTGAAATGCTGCCCTCCCTAAAATGACACCCACACACCCTGAATATATGGAGGAGCCCCTAAAGAGACCCCCGCACACCCTGAATATATAGAGCAGCCGCTAAAAAGACACCCAAAACCTGAATATATGGAGGAACACCTAAAAAGACACTCACACCCTGAATATATGGAGGAGCCCCTAAAAAGACACACACACCCTGAATATATGGATATATTTGCCCCCAGTTCACATGGATATATATATATTTGCCCCAGCTCACATGAGTATATTTGCCCCCAGCTCACATGGGTATATTTGCCCCAGCTCACATGAGTATATTTGCCCCCAGCTCATATGGGTATATATTGACCCCCAGCTCATATGGATATATTGACCCCAGCTCGTATGGATATATTGACCCCCAGCTCATATGGGTATATATTGCTCCAGCTCATATGGATATATTGACCCCCAGCTCATATGGGTATATATGGCCCCAGCACATATGGGTATATATGGCCCCGAGCTCATGGGTATACAGTTGTGTTCAAAATTATTCAACCCCCACTGAAATTGAGTGTTTTGGCCAGTTTGACATTGATTTTGATCATTCAGTCATCTTGCTTACAATTAAATCAAAGAGGCACGTGTAGGTCAGACAAATATAACATAACATTTATAAGGAAATAACCCCAAATGTCTTTTCTGTGCTCACATCATTATCAGTTTTATTCAACCCCCAAGTGACATTCAATCTTAGTACTTAGTACAACATCCTTTTACAGTTATAACAGCTTTTAAACGTGAAGCATAGCTTGACACAAGTGTCTTGCAGCGATCTACGGGTATCTTCGCCCATTCGTCATGGGCAAAAGCCTCCAGTTCAGTCACATTCTTAGGCTTGCGCACTGTAACTGCTTTCTTTAAGTCCCACCAGAGGTTCTCAATCGCATTTAAGTCAGGTGACTGCGATGGCCACTCCAAAATGTTCCAACCTTTAATCTGCAACCATGCTCTAGTGGACTTGGAGGTATGCTTGGGATCATTGTCCTGTTGAAAGGTCCAACGTCTCCCAAGCCTCAGGTTTGTGACGGACTGCATCACATTGTCATCCAATATCTCCTGGTACTGAAGAGAATTCATGGTACCTTGCACACGCTGAAGCTTCCTGGTACCTGCAGAAGCAAAACAGCCCCAAAGCATGATTGAACCCCTGCCATGCTTCATAGTAGGCACCTGTTCTTTTCTTCATAGGCCTTGTTCTTCCTCCTCCAAACATAGCGTTGATCCATGGGCCCAAACAGTTCTAATTTTGTTTCATCAGTCCACAGAACACTATCCCAAAACTTCTGTGGTTTGTCCACATGACTTTTGGCATACTGCAGTCGACTCTTCTTATTCTTTGGAGACAGCAAGGGGGTGCGCCTGGGAGTTCTGGCATGGAGGCCTTCATTACGCAGTGTGCGCCGTATTGTCTGAGCTGAAACTTCAGTACCCACATCTGACAAATCTTTTCTCAGTTCCTCAGCAGTCACACGGGGACTTTTCTCCACTCTACGCTTCAGGTAGCGCACAGCAGTCGAAGTCAGCATCTTCTTTCTGCCACGACCAGGTAGCTTTTCAACAGTGCCCTTTGCCTTGAATTTGCGAATGATGCTTCCTATGGTCTCTCTTGGTATGTTTAACATCTTTGCAATCATCTTATAGCCATTGCCCTTCCTGTGAAGAGTAATTACCTCTTCTCTTGTCTTCCTGGACCATTCTCTTGACTTCACCATGTTTGTAACCACACCAGTAAATGTCTAGAAGGAGCTGAGTATCACAGTCATTTTAAAGCTGCCTAATTGGTGCTTATTATGCTTTATTGCTGCTCCGTGACATCCACAGGTGTTTTCAATACCTGATTGAAAACACTTGAATGAACCTCTGTTCTTCAGAGTGGTAGTCTTTAAGGGGTTGAATAATTGTGTCAATGAAGAATTCACAAAAGAAACATTTACTACTGTATTACAAAACCAATTGCTGTAATTTTAGTTGCATATGGTTCTTTAAAAAGTCCTTGTAGGATTTCATTCTGAATACAATTACAAATGTACACTAAATTCCCTAAAACCCTTTACAGCATTGGGGGTTGAATAATTTTGAACACAACTGTATATTGACCCCCAGCTCATATGAGTATATTGAACCCCAGCTCATATGGGTATATATTGACTGCCAGCTCATATGGGTATATATGGCCCCAGCTCATATGGGTACATTTGGCCCCGCTGATATGGATATATTGACCCAAAGCTCATATGGGTATATATTGACCCCCGAGATCATATGGGTATATATTGACCCCCCAGCTCATATGGGTATATATTGACCCCCAGCTCATATGGGTATATATTGACCCCCAGCTCATATGGGTATATATGGCCCCAGCTCATATGGGTATATATTGACTGCCAGCTCGTATGGGTATATATGGCCCCAGCTCATGTGGATATATTGACCCAAAGCTCATATTGGTATTGACCCCCAGATCATATGGGTGCATATTGACCCCCAGCTCATATGGGTATATATTGACCCCCAGCTCATATGGTTATATATGGCCTCAGCTCATATGAGTATATTGAACCCCAGCTCATATGGGTATATATTGACCCCCAGCTCATATGGGTATATATGGCCCCAGCTCATATGGGTATATATTGACTGCCAGCTCGTATGGGTATATATGGCCCCAGCTCATGTGGATATATTGACCCAAAGCTCATATTGGTATTGACCCCCAGATCATATGGGTGCATATTGACCCCCAGCTCATATGGTTATATATGGCCTCAGCTCATATGAGTATATTGAACCCCAGCTCATATGGGTATATATTGACTGCCAGCTCGTATGGGTATATATGGCCCCAGCTCATATGGATATATTGACCCAAAGCTCATATGGGTATATATTGACCCCCAGATTATATGGGTGTATATTAACCCCCCAGCTTATATGGGTATATTTGGCACCAGCTCACATGGGTATATATTGACCCCCAGCTCATATGGGTATAAATGGCCCCAGCTTATATGGGTATATTTGGCACCAGCTCATATGGGTATATATTGACCCCCCAGCTCATATGAGTATATTGAACCCCAGCTCAAATGGGTATATATTGACCCCCAGATCATATGGGTATATATTGACCCCCAGCTCATATGGGTAAAAATTGACCCCCAGCTCATATGGGTATACTGTATATGGCCCCAGCTCATATGAGTATACTGAACCCCAGCTCATATGGGTATATATTGACTGCCAGCTAATATGGGTATATATGGCCCCAGCTCATATGGGTACATTTGGCCCCAGCTCATATGGATATATTGACCCAAAGCTCATATGGGTATATATTGACCCCCCAGCTCATATGGGTATATTTGGCCCCAGCTCATATGGGTAAGTATTGACCCCCAGCTCATATGGGTATATTTGGCACCAGCTCATATGGGTATATATTGACCCCCAGCTCATATGGGTATATATGGCCCCAGTTCATATGGATATATTTGCCCCCAGCTCGCCTTTCACTACCCCCGGCATTCTTCTGCATACGAGGAGGCAAGCGGCCGCTGACATGCAGCTTGGCCGCTTGCTGGGAACCACCTGACCAGCTGCGCAGCCGCGTTCTCGCGAGATCGCATGCTGGTCAGGTGGTTCCTATCCCTGGCAAGCAGCCAGGCTGCATTTCAGCGGCCCCTCGCCTCTAGGGAGAGGAACGCCGGCGATCAACGGGCCGGCCCTGACTGCAATGTATCTCTCCCCAAAGCACCAGACACACACTTAGTGCATGGGGGAAATGAATGAATTCTTTAATGAAAATGAGAGCAGTTTTATGAACTGCAGAGGGGGGGGGGGGAATTGACACAATCAACAAACTACATTATCTACAGGAGTTGCATTCCTAGACAAGACACTGAAGCCTAATTAATTACACAATAGATGGGATTAACAAACACAGAATCAGATTAAACTAAAGAACAAACCGAACAGAAACGTCTACATTGTATCGCTAACACAAACTAAATCCTAAAATACAGTTAAGATTAAATGTATTTGTAACTCATTAACCGTTAGGTGACCCTTATGCCCATTGTCCTTGAGAACCTGCTTTGCTAACTTGGTCCACGATCTCTTGGCAAGAGGCCAGCATTTACACCTCTCTAACAGGCACAGATGCCAAGTAAAATGTGGGCAAGGATGCCAAGGAGGGTGAGGGCACAAAGGTAGAGGGAGCTTCGGTTACAGACCTCATCTCTGCACAAGAGATGCAGCAACCCCCAACTATTGTTTCGGTCTTGTTTGAAGGATGTAGCTGACACTGCTCTAGGACCAAATACTTAAGCGTATACACATCCAGCAAAACCATTTATTGCCTGCAGTAAAATGTTTGTTCGAGGCTGTCGACCGTTGTAAGAAGCTATCTAATGATCAGCTATAGAGAAGTTTATTTTTATAAAGCTAAATTCTAACACATTTTAACACATTATGCCTTTTTTCTGCAAAAATTGTATTTCTATTGTCTTGTCACTCTTAAGGTATACGTTTTAATGTATTAGTAGTTCTTTAGAGACTGGCAGGGTGGCTCTTGGCAGGTGCATGACCTGGCCTCATACAATGAACTAGAGGGTCAATTAACAGATAAGTTATAAAGCCAACTGGTCACTACATTTAAAAACTGGCTAACTTCTACATTTAAAAGGCAGCTAACAGAGGGCTGCTCAGCAAATAGTGGAAAGCATGGGAACAGGTTCCCAAACCTTCCTGTTCCAGACTGAGGAGCAGCACTGCCAAGCTCCATGCTGCTTCACTGTGGCCACTACACGTGCAGAACAAAAAAAATTGTTTCTTTTCGGATCGATCTGTTATTTTTTTAGTTTGTTTCGGTGCATTTGTTCAGTGATTCGTATTTCACACCAATTGGTTATTTCGGAAGATCGGTAATTTGTATTGCAGATGGATTTGCATTTCATTTTTATTAGTTACTTCGTATCTGATCGATTCGTATTTCATTTTTATTATTTCGTTTTTTAGTTATTTCAGAATGTGAAATGGATTAATTAACTACTTAGGGTAAAAAAAGAAAGATCCGTAACCCCCTTGTCCTTGGTTCTGAAACCTATTCAGCACCAAGGACCGCAGCACCGCGGGGCTCTGGAGCCTCTTGGTGCTGGTGCCTTTGGTGCTGAATAGGTTTCAGCACCAAAGACAGCAGCTCCGAGGGGCTCCAGAGCAAAAGATCCCCTGTCCTTAGTGCTGAAACCTATTCAGCACCTAGGACAGCACCTGTGAATGCAGTCAGACTGCAGGAAAAAAAAAAAACAGTGTCCGTGAGTAGTTGCCTTGCCGATCCCTACCGGGCAGTTGCCTGGGCCTACCGCCTGCAGCTCACGTAGGCTGACCGCTTTACATGAGTCGCAGGCTGCTGGTCAGCCAGGCCCACTGAGCCATCGGCCCAGTGGGAACCTCCCGGTTGTCCCCAAGGCCAGTACATACCTACAGGATGGTAATAAAAAGGACGATGGGGCTGGTGGAATCAAATAATATCATAAAGCAATAAAATATATTTATAATATATCAGATTGTTTAATTACAGTTTTTGTACATATATTAATATATTTTACTGTGTGTACATATGTATATGCACATACATATACGTATGTAAACATATAATGTTTTCTTAAAAGGGAAAGGGAAACAAATTTGCCCAGTATTTTATTTTACACCCAGCCTCACAAGTACTAGAGTCTGGTCTGGATCCTGATGATTATGGTAATAATTGTAGAAGTTCTATTTCCATCATTTCTGCTACATTTGATGAAGATGGTAGCTACAGAACCCTCCTTATTTTATTAACTTGTGAATAAGATGTTAATTTATAACACCGGGTCATCTCTATTTAATTATAATTTGTACTCTTTGAATACAACATTAAGAAATATGGTTTAAATAAGAATTTCAGCAATTAGTTTTGTACCAAAACTGACTGATTTAGGATCCTGGGTTCCATAAAATTTTCTGGTTGAATGAAATAGGGACAATGTACTGTACATAGTGCTACAAATCAAATTCTGTAACTGCTTTGAGATCTAAAATCCTTTTAATTTATGGTTAAAAAAATAAAATCTACTTCCCCTTTTTGACAGGAGTGCTAATGGCTGGAATTTACACTAAATGCAGCAATCTGGGATAACGGTGTTTTGCTGCATTTACTACTATAAAAAAAACAACAACAAAAGCTGGTTTTTTTTTTGAGACACCCACAAAATGTTCTATTTCATATCATGCGGTTTTTAAAGGGAGTGAAATGAATAACAGATATTATTCACAGTTAACAATAGAGCAATGTTTAAGTATGTGTTTTCTTGTTAGTAAACCTATCTCCATAATAGCCCCTTTCTTCTTCTTCCATCCCTGCTACATGAATGTGTTTTCAATGTCTCTGGTGTGCCCAAACAAACCCTAATCCTGGGCAAATTGGTCCTGCCTGTCTTCTGTTTGAGACCCTACCTACACTATTTTGATTCATGATAGGCTAGACTTGAGCACAGCTAAAAATATTGTTCGTGACTTGATTCAGTTTATCTGAATTTCACCCATTATATTCGTTTTAAACAAAACTAACTGCTGCATATTTGCCCTCCAGCGTTATTTTAGTGCTGGGGCTCTATGGAGAAATGTAACTAACAGGTCTATTCACTAAAAGGTGAAACTCAGGAGAATTGGCAAGAAAATAGAACAATCTAGACCAAATAGCCGATTTGGAAAGTGAGATAAATGGTAGAATTTTTCTGGTTTGGCTATTTTGACCTAGAATTTTCACTTCTCCAGTCATTCACCTTTTCTTTGAATAGACCTACTAGAATTTTCACTTCTCCTGCCAATTCTCTGGAGTTTCACATTTAGTGAATACACCTGTTAGATTTGCAATAGACAATCAACCGACAACCGGTATGAGATTTACACTCTAATATTCTGAAATAGAAATGATAACCATCAGCATGTGCTACCTGTCAGCTGTTCTGCGCTTGAGCGTTACTCAGCTGTGTAGATCAGATGTGGTGGTGCTCAGGCATACTTTATTTATTTTTTTTGGAGAAAGGATTTTACCAGGAAGGATACATTGAGATTTCTCTCGTTTTCAAGTATGTCCTGGGTGGTGAGTATGTACCGTTGGGTGTCTTGCCCAAGGACACTTACTGGAGAGGTTGCTCGCTGGGATCGAACCCATGACTCCACAGGCTCTCTCTATGAAGAGCAGTGATGTTACCTCTACTCCACCCAGCCGGTCATAGACGTAAAGTTGTTGATGAGTGTTGCATTTCTCGACGGAACATTGGCTGTCAAGCCCTTCTACCAGAAAGGTAAACAACATAAAATCACATGAGGTAAGAGTGAACCCAAAAGCATCCTATGGACCTGTCTGAAATGGCTCTGGTAGAGGGCATCTCACCTGAATATTGAGATGTCATTGACTGCTCACCAGTACTGTCAGTGCTGCGGAGATTAAATAATAGTGTATGAGAAGATATTGCTGCCCAGATGCTAATACTGAACAAATGGGGACCTCTCACTGATCACCCTAGCCCCTGCCCTTGAGGGATTTAATTCATAGGGAGTGAACATGACCATGTTCACCCTGTAGCCTCTGCCTATATGTCGCAGGTGGGTGCTTTAATAAAACAGAGATTTGGTGACTGTCAATCCTTAACCCTAGTGGTCTTCAGACAGTAACGGCAAGCAGCCAATAGCTACTTAGGTTTAGATGAAATCCCCCACCTGCACCGTTTTGGGAGGTGACAGGGGTTATTCAATACGGCCAAAGTTGCTCCTGAATTGCACCGGAGGTCAATTAGATCACATTTGATAAAGTAAGGATATCATGATGTTCTCGTCTGTAAGTAAATGGTGTTTGCAGTAGAGTAAGGGAGACATATATACCTTTTCTATGGTCAGTTCTCCTTCCACATTTATATAGAATCTATGGAGTATTTGCTTTTAACATTTAAGAATGATTTAGGGCAGGGATCTCAAACTGTGCTCCACCCCCAAAATATTGCCAAACTACATCTCCCATGATTCTCTGGTCATCTATTGCATTCAAAGAATTCATCAACATCAGGGGAAGGGAGAGCTGGAAATCCCTGGACAAGTACTTCTGTCCTGGTTTAAGTTGATGTGGCCTCAAAGGCTTACACTTTATGCTGGGGTCAGACGAGCGCACTTTTTGCGTCCGTCTGACCGCACTGTTTGCTGTTCGTCTAAGCTTTTCAAAGGAGTCAATAGAGAACAACACACAACGCATGTGCGCATTTTTTCCCACGCGGGCAACGCATGTTGCAACGGATGACAATATGGCATTGACGTGAAAAAGCTACACTGACGTAGAGAAACCACGACACAGCTTTTTTTTTCTTTTTCTCAACATCAGTCAAAACTGATACAATGTAACCACAATCTCATCCATTATAAAGTGCATCCGTTACTGTGCGCAATCAGTGCGCTCGTCTGACCTCAGCCTTAATGGTTTTCTGAATAAAGTGGGGTACTCTACAAAAAAATTTGCAATAAATACCCTTTTTAACGCATCAGTTCAGTTCTTTGTGAATCAGCCTCCAAGTATGCTCATTCTCTTTGGTTGCCAGGCAACAGCACATCCTTCCAGAAAGAATAATAATATTACTAATAATCCTTTGAAAAAGATACTCAAAAACAATGCAGGTGCATAAAAGGCACAATGTGGATTTGCATTTGCTGTGTCCACACAGCTACACCTTTAAATCGGTGTATTCTAGCTCAGGCATTATTCATAACATTTAGAAGGTTTTTGATATCATACTATTTTACATTCCCTGGAATAATTTTGCAGTATACCGCTGTGTACATCGCCAGCCAAGGAGAAATCATATTTGATTCCTGCTGCTTGGCATTTTGTATAAACATATTGTACAGATCAAAAGCCACCGAGCAAATCTCCAAGACATCTTGTTTAGTCTTGAATGATGCATAATTAAAACACATTTAAAATCAAATAACAAGTGTCTTCTTTCTTCTATTATTGTATATTTTTTTTATTTTTGAGTGGACAGACGCCCACTGTCATTTCAACCTGGCTGCTCATCCTGAAGCTTGCCAGCTGATGCTCAGTTTGGGTAATTGTGTTTCTAAGCAGCTTTTACTAGAAAGAATCTCCCATCCTCCTTATCACATTACTAAAGCAGGAATTAAAATAAATAAATAAAATCAAACGACTGCCACTCTATAAACTGCCAGACCTTTTGGCTGCATCAGGAAACCACATATTCCTGTTCATGTTTACATTATTTGAGATCATATATTTTTTTAGACACACACACATGCATGTGAGACAATGTATCCATTTATGTGAATGCTTCTCGGTGTTATTTAAGTGTAAATTAACGAGCAAAGGGAATATATATATATATATATATGTCACTGCAAGTTAATGTACATTTATTTCTGTTTTAATGAGCCCTCTTTATGTCTCCTTTCCTAGTAGAAAGGTCACCTGCATCCCACCTACAAGATGCCACTCATCTCTCCCCTCCTCCCCCTTCCCATTTGGTACCCAGAAGCAGTTCATAGGGGAAAATGACGAAAGGGTCATCCTACTGAGAAATGTAAATGACCCAGGCTGAGCCGCACCGAGTTTAGATCGAAGGGGGAGGGGGAAGATGGGGAGAGACAGCAAGAACAGGAAGGGAGAGACTGAGGGTAGCACTCGCTTCATCTTTTAAAGGGAGGGGAAAAGGAGCTGAGCTGCAGTTTTGTGTTGCGAGGTCTGGCTTGTGCAGAAAATTCCAGGCATCCTTGCCTTATCCTATTCCAACATATATCTATCAAAGTCCATTTGAGGCTTGTTTGACCAGGGGGAGTCAGGTCTGTCTGTCATCAGGACTGGGCTGGATCAGTACAGGTGGCCTAAAGATTTCAGGATGACAGTCTGGATGAGGAAGACCATGACAAGGTAGGAGGCTCAATGTCTGCTTAGCCTGCCTGCAGCATGTGCTTTGTGTGCAGCACAGAAGAAACACTTCAAGCGACCATATTAAACCAATTTTATAATGAAATTCCAAACCCGACTGAGGACAGTGTGTGTTGGAGCTGATCGCTCTTTTTCATGTGAACAGGATGCTATTTTAGGATGTAGGGACAAGATGTGGAGGTTCTGTAGATGTTGACATCACAGTTTTTTTCGGTTCTGCTGTCAAATGCAAGTTGTTGTGTTTTTTTTTGGTTTGTTTGTTTTTTCTGTTCCTCAATGTTTATTTTAATGCTATTCTATTTGGAGTGATACATTGTATTATCATGAAAAGGAAAACATGTAGATAGTGATGGTTGCCTAATTCCATCAAGCCCTTGTTTTTATCCCCTTTTAATATTGGTTGTGATGCTCACCGAGCATTTCTCTTGTGCCACCTTTGTGTTTTAAACGCCAGGTTCTCTGCATCTCCAGTAACAAAGAAACCTTGCAGTTTGTGTGTGTGATCAGGGAAGTGGGGAGCATGGAGTTGTGAGCAGAAGAGATGTGAAAAATCAGAGGATGGGGGGGGTATGGTTATCCTGTAGTAAGGGTGTTTAAATGGCATCTGGATGCAGGGGGTTAATCTATATTCAGACATTACCAAGGATCTGGAAAGGGGAAAAAAATAAATAATCATACAGCTGAGATGAAATACCATTTTCTTTACTGCTTCCCCATGCAATGCAGTCCCTGATTGCAAATAAAAAGGCTTGTTAAGTGCTGCCAGGATCTTATACATGATCGCAGCACCTCCTTGGTGATGAACAGGTTAAGAGAGACATGGATTAATGAAAACATCATTGAGAAACAAAATAGCTTTTGTAAACCAATGCATTTTAGACAGCTGAGCTGCAAGCATTTTTTTTCTGACAGGGGGGAGGGGGGGGCTTTTGGGTCCCTGTTGGCTAAATTGAGATGCAGTGTGACAATGCGCTAGCAGCTGTATGCTGACATTTTCTCTTGCACCTAGTGGAAATGCCTTATTGACTCTCAGAATGCTGAGAAGATGGTCTCAGGGTGTCTGTATTGTTTGTAGCGCTGTGGAAAGAGCAACTGATTGGCAGGGTTAAGTCTGCTATCTAGAATTAACCCCTGACGGTTCCCTATGGCACGTGGAATCCATTATGGCACATAAATGGTTAAAAAAAATCTCTATTCATGTAAACAAGCAAAAGCCGGCATGGGCGAATATTTTGCTATGTATTATGACTGCCATCAAGGATGTCACCCTGATGGGCAATGTAGCCTACAGCAACTTAAATGACCCAAGGTTGTGTTCATGCTATGTAGATGTCATCATGTTTTAATTTTTATATAAAGTCGGATCTAGGAGCATAACCTTGCAGCTTGGTGTAGGTAGAATACGGAAATGGATTGATATCCCTTTAAATATTACATGAAACCTAAACTAAAAATTACCAGCGTGGAATACCAAGTGGAAGATAAAGAACTGACCTCTAGTAATTTCAAAACAACAAAGTGACAATGAATGCTATGGTGTATTTGAAACACACAGCCAGGGACACCGATTCACCTGAATATCTCTCATGCAGCATTCAGATATGACCTTACGGCTGCGTTAAGTATTAGAGAAATTAAAAGTAAGACTTGCACAAACAGTTCAGGATCAAAGCACAGTCCGGAGCGCAGGTCACTATTATGTCATTTGCTGTTGTGAGTGAACTAATGAAGCATGGGAAATGTTTTTATTGAATTTATTCTGGATAGTGAGTTTGAAGGACATACTTCCAACATAAAAAGCCAGTCAGCAGCATGCTACAATACTATCAGGTCTATTCACTAAAGGTTGAAGTCAGGAGAATGACTGGAGAAGTGAAAATTCTAGGTCAAATTATCCAAACCAGAATAATTCTCCCATTTATCTCGCTTTCCAAATCGTCTATTTGGTCTAGATTGTTCTCTTCGCCTGGTTTTCACCTTTCTCTGAATAACTCTGTTAGTAAATAGATCTGCATGTTATGTGACCATATGGAAGTGAATCAAAGGAATGACCAGTAGAGGCTGGGTGCATTGTAGGAGTCCTGTCACAGCATGGGGAAGGGCTGACTGTCTGCATTCAGGATTTGCAACCATTTAATTGCTAGTGAATGCTATTCACAGTGGGCTGCAGACTTGGGTATGGAGAGAAAGGTAAGGAGGCTTACAAGAGACTTTTTGGCAAGTGCTAAGAGCACTGCTTACAATGCAGAATTCATATTGAACTGCGTTTTTTGTTTTGTTTTTTGTTTGTTTTTTTATCACATTGAGTAACATATCACCTTCTTTTAAGTCCGCATTCAGAGTTATGAAACCAGTTTTATAAAATGATGACCGCTTGTTCTCTCAGCTTTAAGGATGATGGGTGTGAAACTCTTGGCGTTTGTTCTTGTTTAGTGCCTGCATTAGTTTTCAACACGGTATGTGTCATTAAAGCACAATGATTTGTGGATACTTGGTATTTGTTACTATGATCTCTGCGTTACTCTGTATATTATTATTTGGTTTTTAGTGATAACACCTTTATGGTTACAAAGTTTCCATTTAAATAACACAGAAGGTAACTCGTATCTCTGTAGAAAGACCTTTCCCCAGGAACAGTTGGAATTAATCTTGGAGGCAAACAACAAGCCAGACAGTTTGACATTCTAATACAGAATATTAAGAATTCCGCTGTAGCAAATGCTTAAAAATCAATAAAAATATTGAAACGGAAACAATTTGCGAAAAGATAACAAAACCAGAAAACAACTATTGTGTTTTAGCGTTTATGTTCTTGAACAGGTCAAAGCAAGGGCAAGCACACTTAGCCTGGGGTCAGACGAGCGCAGTAATCACGTCCGTGTTGCCGCACATTAGTACGTCCGTGGTAGCAGAGAATCATGACCGATGAAGCCCCACACACAAAGTACGTCTGCACGGAAGTGCGGATGCACAATGGACACGGCAAACGGACGCAAGTTAGCAAGAACGTAAAACCGTTAGAACGGACGTGCGGAGTGCGCTGCGTCCGCAACGTCCGCATAGCTGTGTGTGTGAGTGATGGAACGTGGTCAGACGGACTGCATTTATACGTCCAGCATTTTTGACGGATAAAATGTCCCTCCTATATCCTTCAAAAATAACGTCAGTCACAAAAACGGACTGTGTGGCCACTACTGCGTCTTCCGTCAAAAAGTGCATCCATACTGCATGGGCGCACAGTCCGTAGAAAACAATCTTGTCTGACCCTAGCCTAAGATGTGAAACTGGCCCATGAGCAACTGCTTTAACTGACCATTTGATGGAGGTATGTGTAATTATGAAGTAACAAAAAATAACATGGCAGGTCTTTTTACTAGGAAATGCGCGGGTCCTCTGCAGTCCAGGACATCAATACAAGGTATTGGAAATAGCCTGAAGCAGTAAAACGTGACCAAAGATAGAAAATATTAGTGTCTTTTTTTAAAAAGAAACAAAAAACCCTTGTTCACCATCTAGATCTGGTTTTCTCTGGGTCATTTTCATTGTTTAAATTAATTCATATTCTATTTATTATATTGTGCATAAAGTACATCAAATCTGAATAAATAACTCGTAGTTTGGTGCACTCAATCCAAATTATTAAGAGCAGCCTCAACCTGGACAAAATAGACTGGTAAAGGCCTGAGTTGTGTTTGGTCTAAAAAAAGGGATTTGGACCTGAACGCTGTCCATACCCAGGGTATAACTATGATCTGGACACAGGGTATACTTTATAATGTGACAATGCCAACCCATAAAGCAAGCCCCCAAGGACACGTATTAAAAAGGACGGACATTTAAATGATTGTCTTCTGTGCAAACGTTTATTTCGAGTCTCCAGGAACCCTTTTAACATTTAGAATAGCGATTGGATACCTCCTATTCTCCTCATCTTGTCCTCAGTGGTGTACGGAAGTATTTGGTTAAATGTGAATATCTGCTCCTACATAAACAAGTGGTAGTCTGCTTGACTGTGTCAAGGTGATGACCAAGTAACCCTCTTTGCCCATAAGGTTTTCATGTAGAGTATTCTTCTTTATTGTGAAAATGATCTTTTATAGCATATAATACAATAATTGCCATCAAAATAAGTGTCCATAAGGAAGATAACTGAAATTGTATTGCAAAAGTCAGAGATTTGACTACACTCACTAAAACTTCACATCTAGATCAATGTTTCCCAAACCTGTTCTCAGGACCCGCTGACAGGCCATGTCTGCCAGATATCTGAAGCAAAGCACAGATGATATGATTTGCTGCTCAGAGATTGCAGGATTCAGTCTGTATTTCCCCAAGGTGATCATTAAAATCTGGCTGGTTGAGGGTCCCGTGGACAGGTTTGGGAAACACTGATCTAGTCGGAGAAATGAGCTGTGCGACATTGCTGGGATTTCCAAGTTCAAAAAAATGTGCAAACGTTTACGAAGGTAATAGCATCTAGTGAGAGTGTTTAAATCTAACACAGGGGTCAGCAAATGGACACTCCTTTGCATAGATCCTCCATAGTGCTCAACCAATCACTAGTTTAATAAAGCCTCATGAGAAATGTAGTTCTTCGAAACATCTGGAGGGTGAAAGTTGGTGGCACTTGTTCTAAACCAGAAATATTAAGGGGGCTAGATTCCACAAAACAAGTGTAAAGAGTTTGATTGCTGTTCTGAAATTATCAAAAAGTGGTCAATCCTAAAAATAAAAAGGCATGTGTGGATATTTTTCAGATGAAAAAATGCCTACAAACTAAAAATATGAATAAATATGCAATCGTTAAAAGAACACAATGTGCAATAAAAAAAGGTTTGGTTTATTTTCAAGCCAGTATTAAGGTAATAATATTATAAATGGTGAGGTCCTGTTTGTTTTTAACAGAATTTTAAAACATGCATTTGTTCCACTGCAAAAGCACCAGGTTGATCTACTCGCTGTGATACCTCCCAGCATTCCTGATCATTTCCAAAGTCCTATAAAGGGAATGCACAAAAAACATTTATCGGATTGCCACTCTTCACGCTCATATGCTGATCTATCACGACGATCCATTGCATGATTTGTTCAGTTGCTAGACCGGTTTTATTTTACTGGACACATTAATTCTTCATGCAGAGAGGGAGCACATGAAAGGATCTGCGCTGCATCAATTAGGTATTGTAGGAGGGAAATCCAATCAAAACAGTTAAAGATTCATGTAACACATCTGTCACAATCGCACAAAATGTGAATTCAAAGAATTCCCTTGTGAGATGATTTGTTCCCCTATATCCTGAACTAAGGACATCATCAGTGTGTGATATAGGACATGCAATTGTGTGACAGGTTTCTGGATGGAGTTACTGAATGGGTTTAGGTACAGGGCTAGTAGGTATGAACCCAAAGTGCAGTGACACACTCAGTAGGAAAGGGTGGAGGTGGAATACCAGCTGAAGACAAATCCATAGGCTGAGGGATGAGGAGCAGGACACGAAGACAGTTGACTTGGAGTAGGACTGAGTGGGAAACGTAGTTGCTGGGAACTGACCACAGCAGGAATTTGAAAGGTACTTGAACCGGGATACACAGTGAGGCTTGAGGAGTAGGGTAATCGCTGGTAGCAGAGCAGCAACACACAAGACTTGCTTGTATGAGCTCATGGGTGACGATGATGAAGCACTGGCTGATCAGAGGTGTATTTTATTGAAAGCAGCCAGTGCTTTATTAGTCTTACCAAAGTGTGCAAGTATGCAGGGAAAATCTGTGCTGGGAGTACAGTATTCCAGGAATGGGATTACCAGGCTAAACATACAACTGGTCCGGAATGTGCTTCCAGGGGGTCAGGGCACAGCTGGATCAGTGCTTCCACAGTTCTCCTTGGGTTTATCTGGTGGCGCTGGGCATGGGCCATGACCCAAAGAATTTCCCCTTATTATAGTAAAGCTTGCGTGCAGTGAGGTAGAACGGGGAGAAGCGGTGTTTGGAGTGCATGGCGACGTTTAGCACGAGGTGGAGTTAAATAAATTTCCACCCGTTTGCTCCCTCGTATGATCAGTACATCTTTTGCACTGCGTCGTGACTATTTATGCACATGCTTTGATTGGTGGAAGTTGTTTTTCCAACTCCAAGCACTTGGCTACACTTCTAAATGCGAGTCGACTTGCAGCAGCTAAAATTGCATGGTACGTTGCCTTTGCACATCTGCACGTAGCTACTTACCCTGGCATTGCTTCCCAGTGCATAGTGTGTGTCACAGACTTTTTATTAAGTGTCTCACCATAATATGAGCTTTGTGGCCCTCTCACAACTTTTAGGTTTATTGTTATAGTAAACCCCAAATTGCTTAGATTGGATTCATGCGTTCAAAGCGAATTTCTAAACACGTATGTGCAATGCTTTAGGGAGTAGATACATACCATATTCTGGTGAAATATTCATATTAATCCCAAAAGTTACCATTCGGAAAGTTTATTATGCATTTCTTAATGCCAAGCTGGTCTACAAAACACATTTAAATGAGATTATCCAATTGTATAATTTTGTATTGTTTCAAAACCAAAACACACAGTTTGGCTTCAGGGGGAAAAAAAATCACAAATGATACAAAACCAATTCTAAAATTAAGTATAATGTGGCTCTCTCTTGCCATCCACTTGCATGAAACCTCTTCAAAATATGGAGAGTTATGAGCGTTTTTAAGTATTTGCAGGCCCCATCATTTATTTTTTAAATTTCTATTCTAGTTTCTCTTCAGTATGTGTTTGTGCTGTTATACATGTCTCGCACAGGGCCAGCATGGAAAACCGTGTGTGTGAGCACATTCGTTAGTCTATGTAGCTGCCTTTTAGTTTGGTCCAAGAGCCCATTCGATCATTTAAACACCAACGGCATACAAGTGAAAGAAAATAATAATCTACAGGGTTTAAAGATGCTGGTATTCTATAGGTGGCATTTAATTCATACAATGGTGATGGAAACTGAATATTTTTGTTTATAATTTTTTTTTGTTCTGAGCCTGTATTTAACATTTGCCATTTCACACTGAGCACATTATTGTTATTATTCTCATCATATATATAGCGCCAACAGTTTCCGCAGCGCTTTACAATAACCAAAGGGAACAAGATACATATAAACGGACATAAGATGGAAACAAGAGGTGTAGAGGTCCCTGCTCATAGGAGTTTACAGTCTAGAGGGATTGGGGTTGGGGAAGATGAGGGGAATTTTACTGGACGACAGGATCATTAGTGCCAGTGGTTTGGGAATGGTGG
Organism: Leptobrachium leishanense; assembly: GCA_009667805.1. NCBI lineage: Eukaryota > Metazoa > Chordata > Amphibia > Anura > Megophryidae > Leptobrachium > Leptobrachium leishanense. The sequence continues at coordinate 192,604,431 of CM019065.1, forward strand.
GGCCATTGAAGCAACTTCAATCGTGTGAGTAGGTGAACAGAGGGATGAGTTGCATCGGTGATGTGGTACGCTAATCTGAAGAGATGACGAGATAGTGAGCGCAAAATGTACTTCATCCCCACATCAGATGTTCACATTGTATCTCTGACAGTGTATGTTTTGCACAACATTGTGGCCAAACCAAATCAAGAAGTCCATCGGCTTGTTGACACTTGTGTATGTTTGATTGCCATGGTCTATGGATTGCTTATAATGCATTAGCCCAAAAAGATAAAAGCATAGTGTTGATAAAATGAATTTTCAGACTTTTCCTTTTCTCACAAGTAAGTCAGCATCAAGTGATCTTTAGTCTAGATATATCTTTCATTGACAGCTCATTGTGTAACAAAACAACTGAATACCTGTTTTCGTCCTGGTTTAATATATGCAGTGCTACATTATATGATGCATGATATTAATCTTGCTCCTTTCTCCGCTAAACAGAGAGTGTGTATAGGGGGGAATTAGCAAAATGGGCTCTGGTCCAAATGTTTAACTCAGGTGAGTCCCCCATAGGGGAAGAATTAATCTTTTCAAACCTCAGAGTCACAGATTCTATTCCCAGGAAGCTCAACACATCTTTTGTCCTTCCAAGGTTGCTGGAATCATTAACATTATGATGGCTAATGATAAAAATTTGTAGGAAGGTGTCCACAAAGAATTTCGAAGTAACATTTGATGTTCTTTTGTTACATTTGAAATGAAAAATGGCCACTTCACCACAGTGAGGAGACGTTCTTAAATTATTTACAGTTTGATACATTTGTTTGGAAATAATTACTTTGTATTCAATTACTTTTTGAGGGGTACACTGTACATATCTAAGAGGTGTTTACAATTTCCCTTTAGTTGACATCTTGGCATCTTGGCAAAAACCTGTGCCTCATGATTCCCCTTTAGCATCCCCGTTTTAACACCATATCATGGGGCAGGCGTTGATTCAACAACCTTCTGGATACTCGTGGCAGTGCCAGCGTGCTGCTGTGAATATCTCCTCCTGGAGTCCATAGGACTCCATGGAGGCTTGTATTGCCAGGCCACGTGACCTGCAGGATCTCGCTCTTAAAGATTGTGCAGGGCCGCCGAGTGATTTGCGGAGGGAGACTGAGGACTATTTGTTCCCAGTAGCCAGAAACGGTGGATTGCTCTGCGGGATGAGAGGAGAGTATCTGATTTTATTTTTTGGGATGGGGTGTTAAACTGGTGCTAATGGATATCGCTTCTGTGTAATCAATTATCCATGTGAGAGCTAGCATTAAGGAGGTGATAGGGCCCCTAGTAGGTTTTATTTTTTGAGCAAGTATTTTACCAGGAAGGATACATTGAGATTTCTCTCGTTTTCAAGTATGTACTGGGTGGCGAGTATGTACTCATAAGTGTCTTGCCCAAAGACCCTTACTGGAGAGGTGCTCTTGCCAGGATCAAACCTGTGTCTCCTCAGTCTCTCTCCATGGTTAGCAATGATGTTACCTATACTCCACCCAGCCAGTTAGAGTGCCATCCTTTAACATTTATATTTTGCTAGAAATACTACTTTCATTAACCTGCCTAAACACTATGCCATACTATCAAGGAGATCCCTATATTGAAGCTCTGTATATATTTAATCCATATAATGCTGCTGCCTATTCTATGCTAGAAATATAACCAATCATATTGAAGTTCAAATCTTAACGTTATGTCTGCATCTCCATATCAGCCCAAAATGAATTAAAAAAAATTAAAGTGTGGACATTTCAAGAGTTACAACCTGAGAGCACCATGTGCCACCAAGTTCCTTCTATATATTGTTTGCAAAAGAAGCTAGCACATACATAGAAGTAATCAACTTGCAACAAAATAAAAACAGCTTGTATTGGGAATGAGGCTAGGGTCAGACGAACGCAGTGCGAACGCGCATGCAGCCGCACTTTATTACGGCCGTAGTAGCAGCAAATGACGGGCAATATACGGAGTACGGCCCCACAAAAGTGCGGCTGAGCAAAGCAAGCGGCAAACAAATGCATTTTTTCGAGAACGTGATAATGCTAGTACTGACGTACAGAGTGCACTGCATCCGCTAGTGGCGTGTGTGCGTGATTAGGAGACGTCAGACGCTGCTAATGTCCGGCCAACATAACGTACAGACGCAAAAAGTGTTTTATTGATGATCCGTACAAAATCACGGACGAAAATGCGCATCGTATAACCGCTATCACGTATTCCGTGAAAAAATACGTCCATTCGTTCAAACGCACTTTTTCACGGACAACTCGAAAAATGCGTTCGTCTGACCCTAGCCTAATAGGTTCAGTTCAACAAGTAACTAACATTTTGAGTGCAAAGGTATTATTACTAGAAGCTAAAGGTGTTTTTTTTTTTTAGGAAATCAGGTAATGTAGATATGTGGTTATAATTTTAATGGTACGGTACTGGACAAGTTCACTTTTTGTGGAATAAATTTTGAAGCTGAGAGTTTTGCAATATCGCAAGAATTAGGAGATCATGATTCATGGGAGAGTTTCCATGACTAGCCCTCTGATCTGAAGCTGTCAAGTGATGTTTCAGTCAGCTTTCCTCAGAAAGTCCGTGCTATGGAATACTTCCATTGACATGCACCATAATGTAATATTTTTAAAATCCCTCGAGTCGTCATTTTTAAATTTCTTTTTATTATATATAGTAGTAAAATTTACAAATGTGAAGATTTTGGGATACTGGTGTCACTCGCCTTCTGTAGCCTTGTTCAGTGTTTTTTTTTGCAAAAAAAATAAAAATGATTCCCCTGACAGTTGTGATCACAATCAAAGGGCATTATCGTGTGGCCTAAGCTAAAACGGGGACACTAAGAGGATAGATTTGTGCTCGTGAATTTCCCCTTAGCAACCCCATTTTACACACAAATTACGGAGCAGGCGCTGTTTCCAACAGCTTGCCCCGTAATGGTTGCTAACTCTCCAGGATATTCAGGGCAGTGCCAAAGTGCTGCTGCGAGTATCCCCTCCTGGAGTCTATGACCGGATTTTCAGCATCCTGCAGGTCTGCGAGGGAGACTGGGGACTTTTTTTTTCCCCAGTCTCCCTTTGCTCCCGGAGGCCAGAAGCGGCAGATTGGGCCGTTGTTCTCGTAGTAGGATAAGAGGTGAGTATTTGATTTTTGGGGGGTTTTCCAGCTGCTGCCAACTGATTTCCGCTTCTGCGGAATCTGTTAAGTTAGCTACTGCTCTAAGCTGTAACTTTCAGTTAGCCGCAGTGGTTCATAGGTAGCACTGGAACTAATGCTGATTACTCCTTGCTTACTCTTTGTTCTCCCTATGCATAACATGAGGATCGTAAAGTACAGTAAACCCGCGCGAATACCGATGTGCTAACAGATTTTAGATTTTTTTTAACCTGCTAGCGCTCGGGAGGTAATATGGGTGTATCAATATTACCTCTTTTAACCTAACACTCACAAATGTTAGCGTTAAGGAGGTGATGAGCCCAAAGTTAGCCAAATCCAAAATGAAACTCTTATTTGTGTTTTTAGTGTTTTAAATGGGGGAACCATGAATATTTTAGGCTAGGGTCAGACTGAGGCAGTGCGAACGCGCGTTCTGGCGCACTTAATTACGGCCGCACTAGCAGCAAATGACGGGCAATGACAGCCAATATACGAAGTACGGTCGCACGAAAGTCCGGCTGCGCAACGCAAGTGGAAAATGAACGCATTTTTTCGAGAACGTAAAACCGCTAGTACGGTTGTACAGAGTGCGCTGCGTCCGCTAGCGGCGTGTGTGCGTGATTTTGAGATGTCAGACGCTACTAATGTCCAGCCAACATAACGTCCAGATGCACAAAGTGTTTTATTGATGATCCGTACAAACTCACGGACGAAAAATGCGCATAGTATGACCGCTATCGCGTACTCCATGAAAAAATGCGTCCACTCGTTCGAACGTACTTTTTCACAGACAACGTGAAAATGCGTTCGTCTGACCCTAGCCTTAGCTGCGTCAGTTACCTTGGTCACTGTTAAATTAACAGGTGAAGACCACAAATGTGTTGGTGATCAAAGAAGACTTGTAAATGGTCATAATTTCAGTTGACTAAAGACACAATTCATTAGAAGAAAGCATTATTATTTCCATTGTTTAAATATCCACTACATTGCAATAAAAAAAGATGTACTTCAGAGTTGTCCAGGGTGCCTAATCTGCAGCTCTCCGTTTATGAAATATACTGTGTGACTTAACTAACGTTCAAATGCCATGCTCAACCTTTAGCATCACTATTGTCTAAGAAATGAGATTCATCAGATCTCGTGTTCTGTGTGGTCACTTTTTTCTCTTATACTTTATTCTGCTTCTATGATCCCTTTTGTTTTGCCTTTATTTTTTATAGGTTTAATTCCATTATGGTTTGTGTTCTTTGATATATCCTTATTTGTTACATTTTGATTCTTATAGGATTGGATATGTTCTGTTTCATGTTTTTGACATCATTTTTATTTATCACACTTTCTTTGAGGCTGTATTGTATATATGCAATTAATAACAATATTTATTTTTTGTTGTGCCTTCTAGTGTATTTTTGGTGGGTACTGAGATACATCCGAGACATTCTTGTGATACCTGGGAGGGAAAAATACTTACAGCTCATGTTAATTTATATTAAAAAAAAAAAACTCTTCTAGCTTTTATTTAGAATAAATGGTTAGGAGTCAGAGACCAGATGCCTTGCACCATAACCTGTGTATACATTTAGTGTCCCTATACAAGTACAGCTATATTTACTAATTCAAACCTCAGTCTTCTGAAAACCTCACACAGAAAGCAATATAAAACCTGCTTCCATAAAGATTCAGGTATTTTAAGCTCATTTGACATACTAGGGAAGTAAAATATTTGTATTGACTGGATCTGTCAAGTTTGAAAACAGATGCCAGTGAATTTACAAAGTCTCTATATTAGACTTCAGAGTTCAGACCTATCAATTTCTGTCTTTGTAATTTAATTTTAGATTCTAATTCAGCACCCTGGACAGTTCTCCAGGATCTATTCACAGCTTCAATGCAGCACATAATTCATAAATAGACTGCTTTAATGAATTTTATAGAATGTATCCTGAAACCAGAACACCACAAACCCTTTCCAAATTCTATATTCCATCACCATTCCATGTGATCACTAAACACCTATACATGGCACAGGAGCTCTGGGATGCAATTCATCGAACTGCTGTGATGTGCAGGTGGCTTCTGCAGTAATAAACACACTTATTATATTGTGGAGGCTTTTTATCTCACTTTTTGTCCTCCACCACAACCCTTGTAGATACTTATTTGCCCTACGGGTCCCAAGCATCCACTGCAACTGGTCATCATGCCTAGCTCCTAGCTTATGAGGGTCCAACAAACCTGAAACAGCGCTGTCCTAGGAGTGGCTTTGACCAGTTGCATAAACCTTATCTCTGCTAGAAAGCCATGTGGCATAGCATTGATTTTAGGGTTCTGTGTAATAACAGACCCAGGATGCATAAAAGTGAGACAGATGTCATTTGCATATCCTACCCAGAATTCCTTGCTGCATACAGTTGCAAGAAAAAGTATGTGAACCCTTTGGGATTACGTGGAGTTTTGCATGAATTGGTCATAAAATGTGCTCTGATCTTCATCTAAGTCACAACAATTTGAAAAACACAGTCTGCTTAAAATAATACAACACAAACATTATATGTTTTCATGTTTTTATTGAACAGACCATGTAAACATTCACAGTGCAGGGTGGATAAAGTATGTGAACCTTTGGACTTAATAACTGGTTGACCCTCCTTTGGCAGCAATAACCTCAACCAAACGTTTCCTGTAGTTGCAGATCAGACCTGCACAACGATCTGGAGTAATTTTGAACCACTCCTCTTCACAAAACTGTTTCAGTGTAGCAATATTCTTGGGATGTCTGGTGTGAATCGCTCTCTTAAGGTCATGCCACAGCATTTCAATCGGGTTGAGGTCAGGACTCTGGGCCACTCCAGAAGGCGTATTTCATTTTGTTGAAGCCGTTCTTTTGTTGAATTACTTGTATGCTTTGGGCCATTGTCCTGTTGCATCACCCATCCTCTGCGAAGCTTCAGTTGGCGGACAGATGGTCTTACGTTTTCCTGCAGAATGTCATGATAAACTCTGGAATAAATTTTTCCATCAATGACAACAAGGCCCTGAGGCAACAAAGCAGCCCCAAACCATGATGCTCCCTCCGCCATGTTTTACAGTGGGGATGAGGTTTTGATGTTGGTGTGCTGTGCCTTTTTTTTCCACCACACATAGTGTTGTGTGTTTTTTCCAAACAACTCAATTTTGGTTTCATCTGTCCACAGAATATTTTGCCAGTAGTGCTGGGGAACATCCAGGTGCTCTTTTGCAAACTTCAAACGTGCTGCAATATTCGTTTTGGACAGCAATGGCTTCCTCCGTGGTGTCCTCCCATGTACTCCATTCTTCTTTAATGTTTTCCTTATTGTAGATGTGTCAACAAAAATGTTAGCATGTGCCAGAGATTTCTGTAAGTCTTTAGCTGACACTCTAGGATTCTTCTTTACCTCATTAAGCATTCTGCGCTGTGCTCTTGCAGTCATCTTTACAGGACGACCACGCCTAGGGAGAGTAGCAACAGTGCTGTACTTTCTCCATTTGTAGATAGTCTGTCTTACCGTGGACACATGAACATCAAGGCTTTTGGAGATACCTCTGTAACCCTTTCCAGCTTCATGCAAGTCAACAATTCTTGATCGTAGGTCTTCTGAGAGCTATTTTCTGCAAGGCATGGTTCACATCAGGCAGTGCTTCTTGAAACCAGTAAACCCAAAACTGGTGTGTGTTTTTAAAGGGCAGGACAGCTTTCAGCAACACATCCAATAATATCACACTGATTGGACTCAAGGTTGGCTCACGCCTGGCTCCAATTCGCTCTTGAAGAAGTCATTAGGCTAGGGGTTCACATACTTTTCCCACCCTGCACTGTGAATGTTTACATGTTCTGTTCAATAAAAACATGAAAACATATAATGTTTGTGTTGTATTATTTTAAGCAGACTGTTTTTCAAATTGTTGTGACTTAGATGAAGATCAGAGCACATTTTATGACCAATTTATGCAAAACTCCACGTAATCCCAAAGGGTTCACATACTTTTTCTTGCAACTGTATGGAGAATGTGGCACAGGAGCTCTGGGATGCAATTCATCTAATTGCTGTGATGTGCAGGTGGCTTCTGCAATAATAAACGCTATATATATATATATATGTGTATTATTCACAGCATAAACGTGTTTTTGTGCGCATGTATACATAATTTTTTTTTACTACATGTCTATAATTGATATCCTTTCTCTGTACTTGCCTTGCTTTTTACAGTAAATTACCAAAAAAAGTGTTTTGCTTCTTTACCTGAAACATTTTTTGGTCTAGAGTAGGGATGGGCCGAACACCCCCGTGTTCGGTTCAAATTCGAACGCAATGCAAGTCAATGGGGCTCAAAAGTTCAAAAATGAAGGTCCCCTCCAGAAGGCATATATGCAAGATATTGGTCATAAAAGGTGTATCGGGGTCCGGGTACTGCCCTGGGGGACAGGAGACAATGAAAAACAAATTTAAAAAATAAAGTGTTTTTAACCAAAGAACTTTTTTTTGAGCCATTTCACCGCTGTGCGCTGAGCTCATTTTTACCGCTTTTGCTCATTTTTACCGCTTTTGCTCATGTTTAAACGCGATTTGAAGCCATGGAAAATATTTGAGCAACAACGATTGGGAAAAATTACAATCTTAACGCAAACGTTAATGCTCACTTGCGTGAGCATTAACGTTTGCTGAGGCGTTCACCGCATATTTGTAACGATTTCCCAGGACAGACCTGGTAGGATCCCTGGTGACAGACCTCTAACCCTCTGATCCTTAGGATGGTCGGGACTTGGGACCACTAAACCTAACCTCTAGCAGCCACACAGGCCAGAGAGACAGCACCAGCAATATACACCACAGACTGATATAAATATAAATTTGCACTGCGCTATAGTGTATGGCAGGACGGAAGCGCACCAGCAGTAACAAGCAGCAGAATATACCAGACAGGGGCGCAGAGCAAGAGTAGTTGTTATAACAAAACCGGGTCAGCAACGTTTAGGCACTTGTACTGCGCTACTGTATATGGTGAGAATCGGCACACACCAGTAGCAACAGGAGGCAAACAGAACAGGCAGGGAGTACACAGAATAGTCAAATGGCAGGCAAAGTCGGCAACAGATCGGGTCCTCTGAACAAGCATGGTAAGTAACAAGTATACAAACTGATTCGGTAAGCTAGCGATGCGGGAATGAAACTCCACTGCAAGGCGAGGTGTAAGCGCGCGCTCCTGATTTAAAGGTCCCGGCGGCTCCGCGTCATCACGCCGCGCCCTGCCCTGCCCCCTGATCACTCACAGCTGCGCCGGGTGCCACCGGAGCTCCTGGCATTCGGCCAGCTGGCGGCACCATGCGTTCGGGGGCCCCTGATCGCCACCCGGGGCCCTGGATGTCACAATATTACAATCCAAACGCAAACGGGTTAAGTAACCAAATTTGTAAGAAGAATAATTAATGCAGCATATGAATCCTCGCACTGCCGTGCAGCACCTCTACAATCTGACACTAGCTTTAACCGGCACGCTGTGTGCAGCTTCTGAGAAGATACGCTATTAGTGTAGCGGGGAAGCCGGCTGCGCATTTTGCATCACTCCCTCTACACTAATAGCGTATCTTCTCAGAAGCTGCACACAGCACACCCGTGTATGCAGCGTCTAACAGCGTGGGAGACAGGAGTCTCTGCTTGTTGGTAGATTTAGGAATCAGGTGAGTATTAGAAAGAAAAAAAAAGTTTTATTTTATGTTCCCGGGGACATTTAAAAATGTCCTCGGATTTTATTTTTTTTAGAAATGTATCGCCTTACCTTAGTAGGGGCTCCCTGGTTGTGGGGGGGGGTCTGCCGTAGCCGCAGGTGCAGTGGCTCCCTCCCTGCGCTGCCTCTCTGCTACATGCACCCGGCCGGCCAGCCCGCACAGTCGCAGCTCTGTCATCCGGTGGCCGCATGCTCCTCAAGGGGGTCCTTGGGAGGCCCCGGCAGGCAGCCCTTTACAGTGCCTGATTAGAGGGCCGTGTCTGCCTGATGTTTTAGCAACAAGAATGTTTTATCCCATAGGCTTCAATGTTAAAATATTCCCGTTTTAATTCAATATCTAATAAACCGTTGCTTATGATATTCTGCAGTAAAGGTTCTTTATTTTTTTAGGATTTTTTTTAAAGCATTTATTTTAAAAAAAATCCTTTTTTTCGAACTGCGAACGGCCTGAAAAGTTCGCAGTTCGCGAACTTTTCAACAGCCAATGTTCAATGCTAACAGCGAACCGATTCGAACCGGCAGCCCATCCCTAGTCTAGAGTAAAACTGATTCCTTTTTTCTGTTCCCTCCAGCATGAAGTAGGATTTCCTGCACTAGATTCACATGATGCATATGTATAATTCTGATCAGGATACCTCTACTTTTAGGCGCATTCTGAGAAATAAAAGAAAAAAAAATACAACATACAGTGGGGCAATAATAGGTCCTTAAAACAAACTCGGGCATAACCCAAAAACACTGAAATAATACTAATGAATTGCACTAAAATTGCTCATGAGAGGACTAAAATAATATATATTTATTGAGCAACAAAATTACACGCAAAAATAACAAAAACCATGAGAAATAGGTATACCAGCTATAGCCATGCATCAACTCAGTAATGCTGAATGGTTATATAGATCCATATGACATATAGACTATAAAAGGAGCGGTAAATAGACAGAGGAACAACCACCTCTATATGTTAGCTATTTCCTCTGCAGTTCAAGCTACCTCCATAACCAATAAGTTATGCTGAGGAAACAAAAAGAAAGGGAGATGAAGAAGCAGCCCAGTAAATAAATCACATAAATGTAAGTCCGCAATGGCCATAAAGTCGATATATGATAGTAAACCGCATGCTGGTAGGTAATGAGCTACAGTGAAACTGTTAAAAGAAAAAGGTAGGCATAATGCTCAACGTGTATTGCCCAAGACCGGGCTTCATCAGGAGATGCCAAGATCAGTGCACTGAACTTGAGGCTGTTACAGCCAAAATGTTGCTGCTAGCCCAATAAATTGGTATTTTTACAGACTGAAGTGCTGGGTTTATTATTGTTTTATTGACTTTCATATGGAGATTTGTTTGGCAGCTCCATGGTTCATAAAGCACCCATCCAAGCATGAACTGGTTAAACCTGTGAGTGCACAACCCTTCGATTATTAATTTATAATCTTCCATGACATTCCACACTGCGATTCTCTCTATTAGCTTGATGACAATGTCCTTTTGATTTCTAGATATTTGCACGGAAATAATGTAAGGCTGGAATGTCCTTGGACTATATGCAGAGTCTTGACCAATACCCTCGGCAAACTTACCAGAGCCAGTAATGTCTAGGGAGATAAACGTTTTAAGACCAACTCGAAATCCAGCCACTTTGCATTTATTTTTATAAAGTTACTGATGTAAACCCAAACCATTAACCAGTTGATTCATATAATTATTTACTTGTGCCATCTATGTGGAACGTGCAGTTTATGTTTAGTCACCAGTCCTAACCTTTAACCACTTGGTTGTGAATGACGTGCAGAGGACGTCCCCCACACATCATTAATTACCTGCAGTCTTGGGAGAGATCCCTGCCAGTCCTGGAAGTTAGACCACAACCTGGGACCTTCCCACTGGCATCATCACACGCAGGCATGATGACATCAGAAAGGGACTCCATCCCTCCCACCCCAGTCAGGCAAGGAATTTCCTAGAGGGGATACTCCGGCCCAAATGACCCCTGTATCTCTGCAACAATATAAGATAGAGGATCATGCATGGCATCATTGGAAAGGCCAGAGCATGGCTTTTCCAGTGATTCTAAATGACCAGGTTATTTGTAACAATAAAGACATAAATTACTTTTTTATAGTGCTGCAGCACTATTGTTCACTTTTCAATTATAACTTGAACAATGATGCACACCTTCTCATTTTCTAAAATGCCATCAAGTGTAGAGTTGATGGCACAATGCATTATTACACATTGTTTCATTGTAAACCTAAACCACCACGCTGAAGCGAGGTGCACAAGGGGTAGTTTGAAACCCTGCGTCTCTGATTTTTGCACTGTGGTCAAGTGTGGTATCATTGGAAAGGTCAGTCTGGCCTTTCCAATGATACAAATGATGACCATGTAATGTGTACAAATAAAGAGAAATGTTAATACAATATATACTTTTTTTTTCTTTCTCATTATGAAGACCATAGCATTAACTCCCCTTCATTGCCATAATGGCACAATGCATTCTTATGCATTGGTTCATCTAATACACAAGATGCCACACCGCTACGAGCAGATGGTGGGTCCTTTGGACCCCTGTATTTCCATTCATTATACCCCACACAGTCATGTTAGATGTCATAGGACAGGTCTGAGCATGGCTTTTCTAATGGTGCCAAACATGACCATGTAAAGTGTAAACAGAAAAAAGAAATGTTTTTTTTAATTCTATTTGGCGTTGTCCATATATCATGTATGAAATGATCGCTGCGCTGCCATTACTCACTTTTTCTTTTCCCATGCCAGCAGCATGGTCAGTGTTTTATTCATAGTCATATTTTTCATAAAACACAGTCCTCCAAAATACAATTGAAAAACTTTATGCAATTTTAGCTAAAACATAATCTCAGAAAAATGCAGTAACCGGTTCCCATTTTTAAATTTCATTGGGCGTTTACGCTATCCCAAGGCATACAAAAGCCATGAAAGATGGACCTCATGAAAGATAACTGACTAAAAGGTATCACTCGATGAAGCAACATACTGCATATGGCGAAAGGCGTTCTGGTAGCTATGCGTGGTTTGCTTTTTTTAGCTAATAAAGAGCAATTTATATTCATTTGCTGCTGTTCCTTTTAAAAGAGCTTTAATGAGATTCCCGTTAAAAATAAATAAATCCCATTGGCATATACAAAGGAGCCTGATGTGGCTCATAACTGTGTAAGTGGGAACTTGGCACCTATATTACTTCAAACTTGTCTTTTCAACGAAGTTACACTAGGGTATTCCCCGGTCTATATTTGCTTATATTTCAAAGCCATCAGGAATGGAGACTGTGGTGGGAACCTAAGGTGAATGGGTGCCTGAGAAGGAGACCCATAGAGACAAATTATATCCTAGAGCCGGGTGTGGGCAAATTGTGAGGTTGATGCTCCACCGTGTGATGACCTGAACATATATTGGTCAGATATACTGCATAATAGTCTTTTTTTCTTTTTTTTGTATATTCTTTGCATCTCCAGAAGAAAAGTGAATTTGTGAAAAACTGCGTATATAACTTAAAATTCTTAAAGTCTCTTCTTCATGTACATATGCGATTATAATATGTGATCTATTTAGTGTATATATCTCCTTGTTCCTGTGAGCATTTGGCTGGCTGGCGCTACACTGATTCCTTATGTTTTGTTTATTTTTGGTTTATTAGACCGACCACAGTGTGAAGTGTTGAGCGTATAGGAGTATATACATTTAGTGCGGGCACTTCGTCCATATTCTATATCTGTGTCTTTTGCTAGAATTTAACCTGGCATTTTAATTCCCAGTTCACAAACCTCCTTATGGCTGAAAAGAGCTGAAAATAGTGTGCAAACAGATAAACTCTTAATAGGTAAATCAAAACTATGCAATGTAATATAATCAGAAGCAAAGTCTCCTGGTGATTTAAGAATTTCAAAACCGCCATTAATCTGGAAGAGTCTTGGTTTACTTCCAGCATACAAACAGCAGTTTATATATCCCTGTGGATACTATTTTGTTAAGATTTAAATGTTTTGTAGATTTTAGATCTCATTCTATTGTGTATGTTTTTCTGTTGTGTGAAAAATAATAAAAATTACTGTAAAAGAATGTATAAATGTAACTGTAGACTAAACCTAGGGCTGTTGCGCATGTGCTGTGCAAAATCCCCTAAAAATAACTGGCAGGATTCTATACTCATTTTTCTTTTTTATAACAGAATACCACATTTCCATAACTGCTGAAGAATAGGAGTGTTGATTTTTAATACTTCTGCGTTAATGTACTTATAAATACTGAGATACAGCACTTTCTGTTCTTTCCGATATAGAATGTGGTATCTTCCCACACAATACGCTGAAGTCATCTGAGATCTGCATAAACACTTTTGTGAGCTGTTACGTTGAAAGATTTACAAAGGAAAATGTTTTTACACTCAATTTGGTTAGTTTAATGTCCAGATATAGTAAAGTGACACATGGAAATGTATACCATAGCAGTGCTTATTTGTGTTTACATTTATTATATTTAATACTTTCTTTGCAACATCTTATCAAATATCAATCTTTCATTATCAATGACATGTATTCCAAAAAGCTGCCCCAGAGATTTGTGTTCTGGGAAGAAGACCCTGAGAACTAAATGTAATGGTGCAGGTGGATAACTGGGAGATGGTTTTAATCCTGACAAACCTAAAAGCCTCTAAACTGAAATGATTAAATCCATTCTATAATATCAGATTTATTTAATAAGGGCACAACTTAGGCCAAAATAGTCTACATGGCGGATGTTTCGATTTTGTTCTTTCTCAAATTCAGTTCTTCACTTATCACTGCTTCATTAACCAGACTGTAAACATACGCAAGTTATAAATAAAATTTACAAATACTTCATGATCCAGCAATATTCATATACAGCTGATTTTTTTCTCTTGTGCCTGTTACTGTATGAAACCAAACAAAGCGGTGTGATCTAACACACATTGTCTTTGTGTGTGACCTTGTAACCTTGCACATTCCAGACTTGCTCAAAACATGTTAACACTTCAAAACACACTGAAAGCAATGAGCCATAATAGATAAAAGGGCTTTATCTATACAAGCTTTTTTTCATACAAGTAGCCTACTGAACCCAACAGAAAGGCCAGTCTCCACCACAATCTACATCATAATGCATTGATGTAGTGAGTGACTAAAAAAAGATTCTGTATACTGACAGAATAAAAATATCATCTAAAGAACAAACCTACATAGTACTGTGTGTTTAAGTATTTTTTTTAATATATCCTAGAACATACTGAATAAATAAGTATAAAAATATGTATACTCTGTTAAGCTGTCCAAGCTTACCTCATTACTGTGTACCAATCACCTGGAGTTTCTGTGATGCGGATTTTGTCACTGGACTGTTTTTCAAAGTGTAATATTGATTGAAACCATTTGAGCAGCATAATTGCTGCGGTCTTACTATAACATTCAAAGAGCGCAGGTGTTTACTGAAGTTGCAAACAATATTGACAAACCTAGCATTTCACGAAAGGGAAACCCAAGCCGCATCCGAAGCTTCACTGTGAGGCCTCTCCTGCCACTGCTTGCATTTCCCTTTTGTGGCACTCCAATGTTGGTTGTCTTTGTTTCAAGTACAGCGTATGAGGGGTGAGGGTACGATCCCAGGGTGTAGTTACACTTATGAGAGGCACGGATTGGTGATCCGTGACACAGCAAATGAACTAGAGAGGAGCGAGACAGGAATGAGACTAAAGAACACACAGAACAGAAACACAGGGGCATGTTGGGAAAGTAACTAGACACAGAGGGAATTTACTGAGAGACACAACATGAATTGAGGCAGGTAAACAAATGTGCAGAGATCTGGGGATCCTGAGGGGGGGTAGGAAACCAGGACTGCTTGGTCCACAACAAAGGTACAAGTACTGGTTCTTGGAACATCCAGGGTTCTTAGGTACAGAAGGAGTCTTTGAGAAGGCCAGGGTGTCATGACAACAATGCGCGCTGCTGCGAAAGACGCCGGTTTAAGCCGCTCACTATCTGTCTATCCTAGACCCAGATAATGACTGCGTGGACAACAATCCCTGCGCGCTCGCTTACCTATCCGTCCCCGCACACTTTCTTTCGCAACAGGTACGTAGAGCGTGATAAAATGGTCCCAGGATTGCATCGCAGTACCAGTCCTCTCTTGAATCGGGTAGTGACTACGTTTCCCACAATCCCTGGCCCACTTTCTTATTCTATTCGTTACGCTGCCACCAGTTCCCCTGAACACTACGCGTGTTGCGGCGAAGGACGCAGGGATAAGCAATCCACTATCTGTCTATCCTAGACCCAGATACTGACTACGTGGACAACAATCCGCCACTCGCTTACCCAACCGTCCCCAGCGACCACAATTCACAATTTCGTAGCTATTTGAGCTTAAAACAACAAGCAATACTCCAGTCTCTTAAGTTTGCATGGATCGAATATCAGGCAGAAAGCAGAACTTAAGTTATATAACTTTTGTTTATATCAAAATAAATATATCAGTGCAGTTGTTACAGGAAAAATGTATATAATAAATCAATAATTACACACAAACAGAAAATAAAAGAAACCGGATTAAAACCACAGACCCTTACGTCAGTAAGCTAACCGGAGCATCTGTGTACTCCTGGGGCTGAAGATTTGAAGCATGGACAGACCATCACACACGCAGCATGAACCCTCTTTGATCAGCAAGAGCCACATGGCGTGCTCCCGAATATATGCATATATAGGTTTGTCTTGTCCCTCCCAGGTCAGCCTCCTATCTGGAAGAGTCTGGCACTACATTTCCCTGACTCCCTTTTCCTGGGCACGCTCAGTGTGCTTCGTCATTAACTTGATTCCCAAAGTTTGTCTCTAGTGATCAAAGGAGATGATTGCTTCTTTGAAATGCATGACCATGTATACCTTGGTGCCATTAGGTCTGGGCTGAGCCTTTTCCACTTGCCTAAGGTGTGAAATGCTTGCATGAGACCAAGGAAATTCCATTAGACCTCACCTCACCTCACCCGCCGCTCTGTCTCTGCCGCTCCCCTCTGCGAGTCCCTTCACTGGCTCCCCATCCACTGCAGAATTAAGTTCAAAATCCTTATCCTTACCTACAAAACCCTCACTAACTCAGCTCCCCACTACCTGTCCTCAATAATCACCAAATACACCCCAGCCCGCTCCCTAAGGTCAAACAGTGACCTGCGACTAGCTTCTCCCCGCATCACCTCTTCCCATGATAGACTGCAGGATTTCTCACGCGCAGCCCCCACTCTCTGGAACGCTCTCCCTCGTACTGTCAGACTTTCCCCTAACTTCTCTTCCTTCAAACGCTCCCTTAAAACGTTCCTATTTAGGGAAGCCTACCGCCCAACTCACTGACGCAACCATCAATCACTCTCACCTTACAGTCCTCTCCTCCTGTTTCCAGCCCCAACCCTCCCAGATTGTGAGTTCCTACGGGAATAGGGCCCTCATCTCCTCCTGCACTGTTTGTGAAATGTTGTTCAATGTATTGTAACCCTGTCTATACTGTGCTTATTGTACAGCGCTGCGGAATATGCTGGCGCTTTATAAATAAAGAATAATAATAATAATAATTAGACCAACTGGGGTAATTTCCCCTCCTTATTATGCAGATCAATGAAGACTCATTCCCCTGGCATTCGGCAACCCCTGGAATATCCTTTCACCTGGAGTTCAGTGATAAACATCTTAATTACTATCAGCTGCGTAAAATGGACACTTCGGCTATATATATATAATATATATATACAGTTGTGTTCAAAATTATTCAACCCCCACTGAAATTGAGTGTTTTGGCCAGTTTGACATTGATTTTGATCATTCAGTCATCTTGCTTACAATTAAATCAAAGAGGCACGTGTAGGTCAGACAAATATAACATAACATTTATAATGAAATAACCACAAATGTCTTTTCTGTGCTCACATCATTATCAGTTTTATTCAACCCCCAAGTGACATTCAATCTTAGTACTTAGTACAACGTCCTTTTACAGTTATAACAGCTTTTAAACGTGAAGCATAGCTTGACACAAGTGTCTTGCAGCGATCTACGGGTATCTTCGCCCATTCGTCATGGGCAAAAGCCTCCAGTTCAGTCACATTCTTAGGCTTGCGCACTGCAACTGCTTTCTTTACGTCCCACCAGAGGTTCTCAATCGGATTTAAGTCAGGTGACTGCGATGGCCACTCCAAAATGTTCCAGCCTTTAATCTGCAACCATGCTCTAGTGGACTTGGAGGTATGCTTGGATCATTGTCCTGTTGAAAGGTCCAACGTCTCCCAAGCCTCAGGTTTGTGACGGACTGCATCACATTGTCATCCATTATCTCCTGGTACTGAAGAGAATTCATAGTACCTTGCACACGCTGAAGCTTCCCTGTACCTGCAGAAGCAAAACAGCCCCAAAGCATGATTGACCCCCCGCCATGCTTCACAGTAGGCAAGGTGTTCTTTTCTTCATAGGCCTTGTTCTTCCTCCTCCAAACATAGCGTTGATCCATGGGCCCAAACAGTTCTAATTTTGTTTCATCAGTCCACAGAACATTATCCAAAACATCTGTGGTTTGTCCACATGACTTTTGGCATTCTGCAGTCGACTCTTCTTATTCTTTGGAGACAGCAAGGGGGTGCGCCTGGGAGTTCTGGCATGGAGGCCTTCATTACGCAGTGTGCGCCATATTGTCTGAGCTGAAACTTCAGTACCCACATCTGACAAATCTTTTCTCAGTTCCTCAGCAGTCACACGGGGACTTTTCTCCACTCTACGCTTCAGGTAGCGCACAGCAGTCGAAGTCCGCATCTTCTTTCTGCCACGACCAGGTAGCCTTTCAACAGTGCCCTTTGCCTTCAATTTGCGAATGATGCTTCCTATGGTCTCTCTTGGTATGTTTAACATCTTTGCAATCTTCTTCTATCCATTGCCCTTCCCGTGAAGAGTAATCACCTCTTCTCTTGTCTTCCTGGACCATTCTCTTGACTTCACCATGTTTGTAACCACACCAGTAAATGTCTAGAAGGAGCTGAGTATCACAGTCATTTTTAAGCTGCCTAATTGGTGCTTATTATGCTTTATTGCTGCTCCGTGACATCCACAGGTGTTTTCAATACCTGATTGAAAACACTTGAATGAACCTCTGTTCTTCAGAGTGGTAGTCTTTAAGGGGTTGAATAATTGTGTCAATGAAGAATTCACAAAAGAAACATTTACTACTGTATTACAAAACCAATTGATGTCATTTTAGTTGCATATGGTTCTTTAAAAAGTCCTTGTAGGATTTAATTCTGAATACAATTACAAATGTACACTAAATTCCCTAAAACCCTTTACAGCATTGGGGGTTGAATAATTTTGAACACAACTGTATATATATATATATATATATGACACAGATACTTATATACCTAGCACGATAGAAATACAGATCTTTACTGTCTCATATCTAATCTGCCACACAGGGGTCTTGAGAACAACAGAGGTCTTTGGCGCAAAGGGGGGTTCTTGGAACAACAGGGTAGGATTTTAGGTGCGATATCCAGAGGGGTAATCCATATAGGGAGTCTGGGATAAAGCCAGAAGTTTGTGGGCAGATGGAGTGATGGCAGAGTCTGGTACATGGTATTAGCAGGGAGATCACGTTTCTAGCAGGCTGTCTGGAACACTGAGTAGAGCACAATGCCAAAGCATGGGAGACCGGGCTTGACCTCCCTTTTAAAGAGACCCAATTGCAAGTTATAGCTGACACCTGTAGATTCTGCTGGAGTGCTACTGTAGAGGAAAAGTCCAGCAGCGAGTACTTGAATCCAGCCAGACAGCACCTTGTGGGAGCAGCACCGGATTTGCCCTTCTTATGCAGGCGGCGGCGAGGGCCCTGACTCTTTGCAACAATGGTAATTTTTGCCAATGTTTGTAACTTCAACGAACACTGGCAACCAGGGATCTCAAAGTTTGTCCCCCAGGTGTCTTTTCCCATGGTGGTGGGTTAGAGTTTGAGATACCAGTTATAGACTATATAAATCAGTGATGTAGCAGGGTTTAGAGCTTTGTCTTTACCAATATTTCTCCTTTACCAATACATTTAACCTCCCTGGCGGTCTGATTTTTAAAAAAAATTGTGTCTAAAAGCGTTTAGACAGTTCCTTTACAAAAATATTTAAACACACGGAGTCAGATAAAGTTTGAAACACGAAATAATTTATTATCCCAAAAATAATTATCCAAAATAATGCAAATAAATTATATTCAATAATATAATCAAGCCAAAAACACAATCTTTTTGCACAAAAAAGGGTGCAATATAATAGAGGATTTATTCTCCACAAAGCAGCTTTACAGAAATAAAAATTGTTTCTAAAATGTAATAGGGCCTTCGCTGCTGCTTTTCCAGCTTCATCAGTTGGATCTGGGCAAGCACCAGTGAAACATGGGACTGTTTACTTTTATTTTTTTTCTTCCAGTTTTCAAATTTGCCTCCTGGTCCCGCCCCTCCCCCCCCTGCGTCGTTTGGCTTGCAGGGAGTGTAACCAGGAAGCAAGTCGCCGGTAGCCACGATCACACTGCAGTGACTGCGGGGGACGGCGAGGGAGCGCAGGATGAGGTGAGTATACAGCCAGAGTGTGGTTCGAGGTTACTGATCGCGGTAGCGAAATTTAACCCAAAGTCACACTCGGGAATACCGCCAGGCAGATTAATTACATAATATTCAATGATTTCCTATAGCAGTGTTTCTCAAACCTGTCCTCAGGACCCGCTGACCCGCCCGGTTTACCAGATATCTGAAGCACAGCACAGGTGATATGATTTGCTGCGTAGTGATTGCAGAATTCAGTCTGTATTTCCCCAAGGTGATCTGCAAAATCTGGTCTGGTTTGGGAAACACTGTCCTAGAGGTGTAAGTGTAAACCATATCCATGGTAAAAACATTTAGTTCAGATAAAAAAAATCTTGCTGGCATCCACTGAAGTCTTTATCAGTCAGTATAGTATAACAATAACCCTTCCTTCTGATGATCTCTCATTTATATGTACATGCTTACTTCCCAACAGTCTAATTACATCCAAATTTAAGAGCTACAATTAATTCCCGCCTGTAACGTGCTATCGACTTGTTTGCCGTATTGATATACGATCAGAGAGATGAAATTATCTGTCCCGTGAGAAGTATGATAGCCATTTGTTGGTGAATGAGTTTGTTTTATCTCCATTGTTAAGCACAATTTCCAAGAGTTGCCCCCATTCATTTACTGTGTGAATTCCTATAGATGTGTCAATATGAAAATCTAAAATTTGAGATGAGACCCAAACATCACTTATGTACATTAATTACTACTTCATAATTGAGCTATTTGTCCATCACGTCATAGATTACCATTTTGAATTATTTGACCAAAGCTGGAAGTACCTCCTCCCGGTAGCCTGTCTCTGTTGGGGTGCCCCAAGGGTCAGTACTGGGCCCTCTACTTTTTCAGTCTACTGGAGGGTCAGGGCGTCCGGGACCTGACAGATTACTGCAACTCACTCCTTATTGGCCTCCCCAACTCCCGTATTGCCCCTTTGCAATCTGTAATGAATGCAGAGGCTAGGCTTATTTTTCTCACTAAACGCACCTTGCGTGCTTCCCCACTCTGCCAGTCCCTCCATTGGCTTCCTGTACATTTCAGGATACAGTTTAAAATACTGATGCTCACATTCAAATCACTCAATAACTCAACCCCTCCCTACATGTCTTCGTTACTCCGCAAGCACGTCCCATCTAGACAACTCCGTTCAGCAGGTGATCTCCACCTGTCATCGGTCTACACATGCACAGCCAACTCTCGCCTCCAAGACTTCTCAAGGGCAGCACCAGTCCTATGAAATGACTTAACTCGCCCTATCAAACTCTCCCCTGACCTTCAGGCCTTCAAGAAATCCCTCAAAACTCATCTCTTCACATTAGCGTACCACATCAATGATGCAAATCATCCCTCTGCTCACCTACTCACACTTGATTGAAGCTGCTTCTATGGCCCCACCTTTCCCAAACCACTGGCACTAATGATCCTGCTATCTAGTGAAATTTCTCTTGTCTTCCTCAACCCCAATCCCTTTAGACTGTAAACTCTTATGAGCAGGGCCCTCTACACCTCTTGTTTCCATCTTATGTCCGTTTATATGTATTTTGTTCCCTTTGGTTATTGTAAAGCGCTGTGGAAACTGTTGGCGCTATATAAATGGCGACAATAATAATAATGCTAATTTGTAAGCTAAAGTAGTACACCATTTGTCTCTAGCCAATACAAGACTTAAACACTAATTTTCCCGTGACGTTCTTTGTCCATTATTTATGGAGAAAAATATATTTTCTAAATCTAACTTAAACACAGACTTGGATTTGAAAATAAAGGTTTGTTAACATAAATACATTTATGTTGGGTGTACTGGCATGCTTTAATGAGAATATATACAGTTGTGTTCAAAATTATTCAACCCCCAATGCTGTAAAGGGTTTTAGGGAATCTAGTGTACATTTGTAATTGTATTCAGAATGAAATCCTACAAGGACTTTTTAAAGAACCATATGCAACTAAAATGACATCAATTGGTTTTGTAATACAGTAGTAAATGTTTTTTTTGTGAATTCTTCATTGACACAATTATTCAACCCCTTAAAGACTACCACTCTGAAGAACAGGAGGTTCAATCAGGTATTGAAAACACCTGTGGATGTCACGGAGCAGCAATAAAGCATAATAAGCACCAATTAGGCAGCTTTAAAATGACTGTGATACTCAGCTCCTTCTAGACATTTATTGGTGTGGTTACAAACATGGTGAAGTCAAGAGAATGGTCCAGGAAGACAAGAGAAGAGGTGATTACTCTTCACAGGAAGGGCAATGGCAATAAGAAGATTGCAAAGATGTTAAACATACCAAGAGAGACCATAGGAAGCATCATTCGCAAATTCAACTCGAAGGGCACTGTTGAAACGCTACCTGGTCGTGGCAGAAAGAAGATGCTGACTTCGACTGCTGTGCGCTACCTGAAGCGTAGAGTGGAGAAAAGTCCCTGTGTGACTGCTGAGGAGCTGAGAAAAGATTTGTCAGATGTGGGTACTGAAGTTTCAGCTCAGACAATACGGCGCACACTGCGTAATGAAGGCCTCCATGCCAGATCTCCCAGGCGCACCCCCTTGCTGTCTACAAAGAATAAGAAGAGTCGACTGCAGTATGCCAAAATTCATGTGGACAAACCACAGAAGTTTTGGGATAGTGTTCTGTGGACTGATGAAACAAAATTAGAACTGTTTGGGCCCATAGATCAACGCTATGTTTGGAGGAGGAAGAACAAGGCCTATGAAGAAAAGAACACCTTGCCTACTGTGAAGCATGGCGGGGGGTCAATCATGCTTTGGTGCTGTTTTGCTTCTGCAGGTACAGGGAAGCTTCAGCGTGTGCAAGGTACTATGAATTCTCTTCAATACCAGGAGATATTGGATGACAATGTGATGCAGTCCGTCACAAACCTGAGGCTTGGGAGACGTTGGACCTTTCAACAGGACAATGATCCCAAGCATACCTCCAAGTCCACTAGAGCATGGTTGCAGATTAAAGGTTGGAACATTTTGGAGTGGCCATCGCAGTCACCTGACTTAAATCCGATTGAGAACCTCTGGTGGGACTTAAAGAAAGCAGTTGCAGTGCGCAAGCCTAAGAAAGTGACTGAACTGGAGGCTTTTGCCCATGACGAATGGGCGAAGATACTCGTAGATCGCTGCAAGACACTTGTGTCAAGCTATGCTTCACGTTTAAAAGCTGTTAGTACAACATCCTTTTACAGTTATAAGTACTAAGATTGAATGTCACTTGGGGGTTGAATAAAACTAATGATGTGAGCACAGAAAAGACATTTGTGGTTATTTCATTATAAATGTTATGTTATATTTGTCTGACCTACACGTGCCTCTTTGATTTAATTGTAAGCAAGAGGACTGAATGATCAAAATCAATGTCAAACTGACCAAAACACTCAATTTCAGTGGGGGTTGAATAATTTTGAACACAACTGTATATTCTAGCTGATGAGGGTTCAACAAACCTGAAACAGCACTGTCCTGGGAGTGGCTTTGACCAGCTGCATAACCTTATCTTTGCTACAAAGCCATGGTTTGGCATAGCATTGATTTTAGGGTTCTGTGTAATAGCAGATTCAGGATGCATAAAAGTGAGACTGAGGTCATTTGCATATCCTACCCAGAATTCCTTGCTGCATATGGGAATGTGGAATAGGAGCTCTGGGATGCAATTCTTTGAATTGCTGTGATGTGCAAGTGGCTTTTGCAATAATAAACACACTTATTATAGTGTGGAGGCTTTTTATCTCACTTTTTGTCCTCCACCACAACCCATGTATTCTGGCACACTTGAAATACAGAGGATGACATTGTATGTTTTGAGATAATGTTAAATATGAAAACGTTGGCTAACAATTGCACCATGGGGCTTTAGACCTGTTACATTTATTCCATATATGGTGGTGTGAGGGTATATTCCGTCACATAGCCCCACATTTAGGCTGCTATTTATTATTTTTAGTTCATTGAGATCTAGGCACTATTTAGGTTGGATAGATCTTTTGTTCATAAATGAAAACAGTCTGTGTTGCCACTGGTATATCCTCATAGCATTTATAGGACTCCATGGATAGTCATGTTGATACATGATCACGTGTATGCACTATTGCAGAATTGTGTTTTATAGCTGAAGGATATCAGCACTATACTATAAAGAGCCTAGCCTGGCTCTAGTGTATGCACATATGGGTTGATTTCATATGGCCCACCCACTGGCCTCAATCAACAGTTCTGTCTTCAAATACTCAGAGGAGAGCCTCCAGGCTCTTGGGGTAACCGCAGACGAATATTTAGGAAAAATTTTACAAAAACCACTCCAAGCGCAAAGAAGCAGGAACGGCAGGATTCAAAAAGCGTATTTATTAAAATAAAATAAAATTCCAGAACGCGTTTCACCTGGGCGATGTACACCCTACGGCTTCCTCAGCGGTAATGATTGTGAGGGTACTGTGACCTCCTTAAATTCTGAAAAGTCTTGAGTGCCCAATCCAAACGCTGTGTTCCGGCAGAAGGGGCTGTTCAATCACTTTACCGGATGTCTCCTAGTTATGGACCCATTCCACCAGTGGAAACGTTCCGATGTTCAACGTCCGGTCGCTGACCTCATCTTTAGTCGACGAGAAGCGGTTCCTTTGTGATGTCCGATAGTTCAAAGCGAAACCGGAAGTAGTTGCAATGCGCAAGCGCACCAATCCTTAAGCTATCCAGTGATTCAAAACGAAACTGAAAATGATGTCGGTGCGCGGGCATATAAAACTGTAAAAAGGCGCAATTACCTCGATGTTTTCCAGAGACCTAGATCGAACCAAAAAATCGGTCTCAACGTTATATATATGTGGATTACGCCCAATATAGATCCTGCCTCTAATTGGCTATACTATTAATTGGTCATAAGAGGGATGGTACTAGATGGCCTCAAATACACCAGTAGAGTAATAATAATACATACTAAATCGAATATGAGGTTAATTGTTTCTCACTTGGGGATAATTTCTAATTCTATCTCTGATAAAATGCCATAAATTGGAACCATTTTCCCGAAATGTCTTTAGACACACAACTAAAAAATAGTCGTTGATAATAAGTCATAAAAAATGAGACAACTCAAAGTCTAAATTTAGACCTCCAGGTTGAAGCGTGTCTAGGTTATAAACCCATCTCATCTCTACCTTTTAATTTTTCGGTTAAAATCTTCTCCCCTCCAGTGTTTTTTAACTACTTGTATGCCTAAAAATGTAGAGCCTATGGGGGACCATGCATGTGATTTTTTTTTTTAAAATGATGGGGAACTGAATGATGTTCTATCCCCTTATTAATATTATAAATGTGCTCTCTGATGTGTACACATAAGGGGCGTGTAGTGTGGCCTACATAATGCAGTTCACAAGGACATGTGAACCTATATATAACATTCTTTGATCTACACGTAATTTTGTGAATTTTTTCCTAAAAATTCATCTGCGGATACCCCAAGAGCCTGAAGGCTCTCCTGAGTATTTGAAGACAGAACTGTCGATTGAGGCCAGTGGGTGGGCCATATGAAATCAACCCATATGTGCATACACTAGAGCCAGGCTAGGCTCTTTATAGTGTGAGTTTTATAGCCCACCGATTTGATATATATGTTAAAATTTGACTGTATTACACTATGTTTATTAAATTTCACACTAAGGTCTAGTTCCTGTTGTGGATACACAGAGCTGCTTCTAAGCCAAGCTGAAAGCTAAGTTAAAAACACTTTGTGTGCTTTCGAACACTGGGAAGCGCCATATCCCCCTTTTGTTTCACTATTCTAGTTAAAGGTTAACTTGCAGGTGTTAACATAGCAATACTGGAATCAAGACCTTTGTATGTTAAATCTAATCCTTAAGGAAACTAATACAATATAGCAGTGGTTCCCAACCGCGGTCCTCAAGTACCCATAAGGCGGGGTGCACACAAAAACGATGCACCCGTGGTTTAAAAATGATGGAAGAGATGGTAGACGCCAGATGATGCGTTAATTTTGATGCAGGTAGTAAAAACTGAATTTGAGTTGAATGAAAAAAATAAAAACCTGGGCATTTGACGTTCAGCACACGGCCAACGTCGCGTCAATCCTAGCGCACAAGCCTATGTTTCCATGACGGATGTCTTCAGCCCGCGTTATGCGTAGCGCGCTCTCTTCTCTATCCACATAATTATATGCTGCGACGCATGCCGGCAAGTTTGTTTTAACGAGCGTTAGTGCGCACAAAAAAATGCCTAGAGTGCACCCGGCCTAACAGGCCAGGTTTTAAGGATTGCCTTGTGAAAATGCAGACTAAATCCCGCAATCACTGGGTAGTAAATCAAATCACCCTGTGCTGTACTTGAAAACCTGACCTGTTGGGGGTACTTGAGGACCGCGGTTGGGAACCACTGCAATACACTACAAAACAAAACAATCAGCCTCAGGCACTATTCCAAATAGGTGGCAGAATATTCCTAGTCCTGCTTCAAGCATAAAACATACCAAAAAAGAAAAGTGTCATCTACGTTATAACTCCCATATATCCTCATTAAACAAAAATCAGATGTTTAGCTCTACTTTATTGGTCATTAAAGTATTAACACACACCTGGTCATTAAAGTATTAACACAGACCTGCCACAGCAAGACAACCTCTCAAGGTGACTGTAATATAAGGATAATGGCTGAAATTTTCAAGTTATACGTGTCTGCATTGGCTCAGCTATGACAACAATGGGAAACACTGGCTAAATCAGGAGCATTGGGCTGGCCGCCCACTGGGTCCATATTTGTGTGATGGTGTGATCATCCGATTATCGTCTGAAGTTGTCCGACTGATCCCACAACATGGAGGTGAATTATCCCTTTTGCATTGCATCCGACAACCATCAGACGACTTTAGACGATTTTTTGCGACTACAACAGATTAGCGATCTGTCCAATTTAAAGGGGATTTTGTCAGATTAAATTGGATGATCTGATATAAATTACATGAAAAAGATGAGTTGTATAGTTAAAACGCCATGCGGCGGCAGGGAAATTGCTCCATAGAGAAGTGATTCAGTTACACAGCCCATAGGAGTCAATGTAAAAAATATTTTTCGATATTTTTTTATTTTATTTAACCATTAATTGTTCATCCACCGTAAAAAGCCTTTTTAGTTATTGATTTTTTTTTTTAAAAAATTACTAAGCTTTTTTTTGTTCCCACCGAGCACCAAGGACAGCCCCCCCCCACATCATTAGGCGAGGTTTTTTATTTTTGCAGTTTTGGCTGCGCTGGATGGGGGGCTGTCCTTGGTGCTGGAACTCTGTTTCGGCACCAAAGACAGGTTGTTGCGTTTTTTTTCCTCCCCCGCAGTGGGGTGTTTTGTTTTTTTATCGTTCGGTGGCCTGTCCATCGGATGACCTGGGTTGTCCACAGATGCTTCCAGTGGATGACCTTCATTGACCAACGGTGTTGTCTGTAGTCGGAAGACCGTGTCTGACTGTGGTTCCAGTAGACGGCCAGCCTTAGCCCTTTCCCTATGCAATTAGCCAAGCTCAGGTTGATGAGCACATCTAAAGGATATCAGTAGAGTTTCAGTTATAGACACCCTGCTGACTGCTTAATGGATAGCACTGCAAGATTTCTTTATCATTTTATACACCTTTTTATATTCCTCAATAGAGAAACCTCTAAATGTATTTACCTACAATGCAGCACTTTAAGATTACAGTACTATTTTTTTCTTGTAACATAGCATTTCCCTCAGTCCGGCGTCAGTGTTACATGTCAGACTAAGGGCCCTATTCTGTTGTTGACACTTACATGGAGACGGTAAGCAGGAAAATCTGAGCTTGCATTTTTTTCTCTTGAGCGTCCGTGCTATGAGCTCTGCGCAAACTCGCTCTCGCAAGATTACGCAGCTCAATTGATTGATTGTGAGGGAGACTAGGAACTATTTGTTCCAGTCTCACACTACTCCCGGGGAGAAGAAGCGGTGGATTGGGCCACCATTTTCGATGTGGGGGGTTTGGAGTGTGTTAAATGATTTTGCATTTGCTGACTCCTTTAGCACCAGCTTGTTAGTTGTTGAAATTTTCGCTTGTGTGTCACCAAGGGTAATTTGTGTCAGCACTTTTTAATACCTCACTTGTCGAGATGCTAAAAATAGATTGCACTCTCTATATTAAGTAGAGGAGACACTTAAGTACAGTAAGCTCTCATATGCTCGCGTAAGCTGTGAGGCACAACTTTTTTCCCGACTATAGCGGCAAGATTGGAATATCAATGCCAGACATTAAACTTCTAGCGCTAACCATTACATAGAGATGCTACATTAGCAGCAACTATGGAATAGAACCCTAAACATTTTATCCCACTGTCGGCTTTACTCTTTTAACCACTTCGCTGCTGAGGACGCGCTCAGCGCGTCCTCAGCAGTCCCGCTGGTATGCGGAGGACGCGCTGAGCGCGTCCTCCCATCGGGGTCAGCGTTCGGCCGGGTTCCGGCCGATCGCTGGCCCCTCCGGTGCGGGCTGACATCCTGGATGTCAGCCCGGCATCCGGACCAGCAGCCGCCAGAATTAGGTGTCATCGCGGGGGCGCGATGACACCTAATTCAGGCGCCCCCCCCGCATGTGCGGAGGAGGCGCCTGAAAGGGAGGGGGGGGGAGGTCCTTCGGACCTCTCTCCCTCCCGATCGGCGGCGCACAGGGGGTTAAACCAGGCATCATTTGGAAGGGCACAGCCTGCCCTTCCAAATGATGCTGGCATTAACCCCTGGGGAGCTGGATCGCGAATCGGCGCTGAAAAGCGCCGGTTCGCGATCCTTTCCCGGAGCTGGCCGACATCTTGGATGTCGGCCAAGCCTCCGGGAACTCCCCCAGAGTGGCGTCATCGTGCGTAGCACGATGACGCCAGTCCTAGACTTAACCCCTAACTGCCACCAACTGTGGAGATAGGGAGTTCATTGGAACTCCCTATCTCCCGATCCGTGGCAGCTAGGGGTTAAATTTTGGTATCGTTGGATCGGCCAGAGCATGGCCGTTCCAACGATACCAAACATGAAAGTGAAAAATTTTGTAAAAAAAAATAAAAATAAAAATAAAAAAAAATTAAAAAAAAAATTAAAAAAATAAAAATAAACACTTTTTTTTATTTTTTTTGGTTTGTTAATGCAGCAATATTGTTCCCATTTCAATTATAATGTGAACAATGATGCTGCACTAACAATTTTTGTATGCGGTGCGTTTGTTAAAAATAGTGTCATTTTCCCCAAAAAAAAATGTAACGAGACCCCATCTCTAATTTTTTTAACAAGCGCACCCCATACAAAATATAACCGCAATTGCTCGCATGTTAAAATGTGGAAAAAAACACTTTACACATTGTAAATTATTGAAAATACATATTTTATTGCATTTTTTGTTATAATATACAGACATGACATAACGTATACATATAATAATGACATATTATGAATCTACTGAGTCTGACGGAAAGAACGATATATAATATGTCTGGGTCATATACTAAAATAAGCCTTCAAAACACGTTTAAATATGATGCGCAAAACAGGTAAAAATGACCTCAGCACAGGGGCGGGAAAAGCCTCAGCAGCGAAAGGGTTAAGGTATCATCATTTTTGTGACTACTAATCCAATAACCTAGCTTCCTTTATGACTTTTGAACCTATGTGAAAATTGTGACAACTTGGTCCATTGCTTTATAATGCCCGTGTCCTATATATCATTTTTTTTCCTTCGCAAATAATATAATAATGTATATATTTTGAGCGCATTCTATATAGAACTCTGCTGTAGTGCATTTAGTGAGTCATCACCTCTTATAGAGGAATGTTTCAGTGCAGAGGCAATCCTCTTGCATTTACAGCAGATAATCAGTGATAATAATGAAGTTGCATTTTTATAAAGCCAATGTTTTTAATATAGTATAGCCAGCTGCCTATCTATCTCAGAGTTGTTCTCTTGCCTTAATGATTCTGAAAATATTTAAGAAGTGTTAGACTTCCGTGTGACTTTCCAAGAAGATCAAGTGCATAGGCGGACTGACAGTTAATAGGTCCCCTGGACAAAAGGAGATCATGGGGCCCACAGAAGGCCACACCCATACAAAATTATACCATACAACGCAACCCTCACATGTACATTGTCATTCTGTTAAAGAATTTATTTCCTCACACAATTTTCAAAAAAATATTTTAATGAGTTGAGAAATCCACTTGTGGCCCACCAGCAAATTGGCTAATTCATTGTGCCTCCTCCAGACCTATGATGGACACCGCTCTGCTACGGCAGCCTTCACGTACTCATTGTAGCTAAGTCTGAGTCACACACACACAATCCCTGTGGCAAACGTGGGAAGCGGACAATCACTTTTTTCAGGTTTATACTGTTCATTTCTGATATACTTACACACTCCACATTACAGAGCTCCACAGCAATAAAACTGACAGTAATGTGCGGTGTGAATGAGCGTATCACCGTGCTCCACAGCAGTCAAACTCAAAAACCATTTAACTTATTAAAGTATATATAAAATTTGGAATATTATTAAAATGTATCATTAAATCAAATATAAAGAGATATTAAAATTTAAATATATTAAAATACACATGAAAAAATAAAGGAGTTAGTGCTGCAACATTGCTAACTTTGTTAGGAAAAAAAACACAACACTGTAAAGTTTACAATTTTGTTCCAAAGGCAGCAAAGTCACATAGTAGACTCTGGCCTTTCCAATTATACCTGAACAGTCCTTGTAGGATACACGTATCTGAAGACACAGGGGTCCAAAGACCCCTGCATCTCCTGTTATGGGATTTCCCTGCCAGGCAGGGGCAGAATCCCTGGTTGTGACATCACACGCATGGGCTCCCACCGCAAGGACTGACATCCTTCATGTTAGCACGCTGTGGCTGAAGGCTCTGCTCGGAGCCAGATTGGCACCGAACAATGACACAATTGGACTTGCGTGGAGCATCCTCTGAACTGGGTAGGGAATCCCCATGAAGCTTTTTGCATGTCTGTGCACTGTAGGTGCAGCAACACAGACTTTTGGGGCCCCCATCCGGACCCTCAGGCAGTGTCCGAATGCCCGATAGATCAGCTCGCTGGTCAAGTGTGCTCATGAATGTAGGATCCCGGTACAGTTCACTTTCACACATTCAACACTCTTTATTTAGAAAATCTATGCGTTTTCATTGGCAAATCGGCTAACATATTGTTAATAGGGTACAATGTTTTTCATGCTCTTTCAAAAGGGATATGTTATTAAGGATGGAATGTATACACTTTACTAAGTGGAGAATTGCAGGGTTCAGCCCATCTCCCACATAATCCACATTGATTATGTAACAGGTATCATCATCTTGGCTTGCCTTCTTAATACTTTGATTCAAAACATGAATTCACTGCGTTTTGGATTAACTGCAGTTAAGCTAAATGACCATAGAGCAAGTAGCTAGAAGCTAAATTTATGTCTAGGCATCTATGTGAAATCTCCGTCTAAAAATTACTGTGATAGAAATGTTGCGTTACGTGTGTTGAAGAGGATTTTTAGGACTATTAAACCTTGTATAAATAATCCTGCTACTCTTTTGTTCGATACTGGTTTCTGCCGAACAGAAAATAATTAAATGGCCAAAGGAGTTGTTTTCCATTCATTGCATGTCAACGTGCAGGACTCATTGATTTCTTGGGAGATCACTGACTGCCCATTGAGATGTAATGCTTCTCATTATTTCTCTTCTATCTAGTATGATTTTCATTGAGAATAAAGCCTGCTTTATTTTCTCTTAATGTTTACAAGAGGTTTGATAATCATTCGGTGGAAAATTCTAAGTTGTTTCAATGATACAGTGCTTGAACATCTTTTAGCTGTTCTTTCACTACAACTCCTGCTTAGCCTCACCTAGATAGACAAATCATAAGCCTGCTGAACAGCAGTTGTAGAATACATCAATGGACTGGAAGAGCAGTTTGGTAGAGCGCCTGCTAAAAGACTACCAATATACAGTATATATTTGAGACAGAAAAATTACCGTTCGTTGTTTTTTATTCATATTTAAATGTAGTTAATATTCAGTTGATATGGGAGTAATTTTAATGAGATTGTATATGTTCATACTAGGTGTGAGTAAGCACACAATAGGCAGCCTATGACTGAGGTGGGCCATGGAAGACTAACCCACTGATTGGCCCATGAAGTCACCATCCTCTTCTGTGCAATGACGTCTGCTCAAAGAGAGCAACATCAGTGTGGTATCTGTTCCCATCCAGACCCTAAACATAAGCCACTCGAACAGTGTTAAATAAGAGAAGCGGACATGAACGAGGGAGAAGTGGCCATGAACACAATGGAGAGCATACAGGGAGCGTGGTGGTGAGGGGGGGGGGATTGGAGCAATGCATGCAGAGGAAGGCAAACAGTGGAAGAGGCTAATGGATCAAGGGGGGTGAGTTGGGAAAGGGTAGAATGGGGGTCATGTAGAAAGGAAAGGATGAGGTCGGGGGAATGTAGTCATGCACGCAAGGAAAGAGGTGATCAAGTTTTTTCCAGAGTTCTGAAAAGGTTGAGGTGTGTGTGTGTGTGTACAAAACATAACCTTGAGACAGCGACAAAGGGAGCAGGAAATAGGCGTACATACCCTTTCTCGGTGCATCCTTACTCAATAAAATGTGCTGCACACACATATGGCTAAGATGGAGAACTAATACATGCTTAGCAATTTTTTTCCAACTGTTTATAGAAGAGACAGACCATTAACAGTAAAAAAAATAAAATAGTGATCCGAAGACCTTTTATGCTTTACGTTACATTAATTAAGGCATCAAGTCAATATAGAGTATTTTACATAAGAACGCTTATAAAATGGCTATTATATTTCCCTTCACTCTGCTGCAATGATTTTGAGTCATTGTGCTGTCAGGTTGATGGATGGAAGTTGTGTCCAACCCAAGAGAGTCACTTCTCATTGTGGGGGCCAGATGCACAATATTTACTATGATATGCGATGACCTCACATTTATTGAACCTAGTCAGCATTTAAACATGAAAATCTACCATAACACATATTACATTTTAAATGAGGTGATTTTCTTTTTTTTTAATTCTTTATCGGATTTGTGGCCTTAACTGGAATTTAACTCTTGTGACAAACAATTGCAGCAAGCACTGATCTTATTTGTACTTTAATTTGTATAATATTTTAGTTACGTAGTATCCTGCATACTTTCCTTTCATGCACG
Source organism: Leptobrachium leishanense (assembly GCA_009667805.1). NCBI lineage: Eukaryota > Metazoa > Chordata > Amphibia > Anura > Megophryidae > Leptobrachium > Leptobrachium leishanense. The sequence goes on from CM019065.1 coordinate 192,637,257, forward strand.
TTGGCTCTATAAATGTATTTTAAATAACTACAGACTTGCATGGCATTTTTGATGGCAACGTGAATGGACAATACCTGGCACTGTACTCATGTATCTTTTAATTCTCACTACAAGTGCATAAATAAGTAGTAAGTCTTTTTAGGTCTGGTTTTCAAATTTTTTTTAAATGTCCTGGGCTATATTCCAAGCCTGGTGTAAACCTTACCACGGCTATGGTATATTTACAACTTCATGGACTTCAATGGCTCTGATGATGTTTACTCCTGGTTTGGAATCCTGGCCACCAGTTGTTGCGTAAACAGTACAGATCTATGAATCATTTACTTATTTATTGCTGCTGTTCTTTTTCTTTGATTGTGTTGACTATATCGATTTTGTGCATTCAATATGCATCGTTAAAAAGCCTAATGATTAGAACTTAATTCTTTAGTGCTTCATGATTGTGTTAGGAATCCATTTTTGTTCTCTTGTGTCACTTACCAACAATAAGTCAATTAGCACTGCTGAAATTAATCAGAGGGTTTGGTTCACTAAAATTCAACGGGCTGGCAGATTTTAGCAGTATTACTTGACACAATTTGGTAGGTTGAAATCAGCAGTAATTCTTCACTGGGTTGTAGTTTCACACTCGGCAGCAGTTGATTTTAAATCGCCTCTGTGCCAAACGGATTCAAATTCAGTAGCTAAGTTCACTGTCTCATTAAATTGATTTCATTATTATTTGGCAGCAAAGTATAGATTGTCAGTGTCGAAGTCAAATTTTGGTTAAGCGAGTGAACATCAACAGCCGTAATAGCTAGATGCTATGGTTACCAACTAAATTGGATGTCCGAAATCTTTCCACAGAATTAATCTCGAATTCACTTATTTCAACTTGTTAAATTTTTTATGCTTGCCAAGAAAATTTGTATCCAAAATTACATTTTAGCAGTGATTCCTCGGAGTTTGGTAGATCGAAGTAAATTTAATTCTAATGAATGGTACTGCAACCTCAATATGGGTGGTCAGTAGTTAACCTGGTCACCTCAATTTATCTGAAAACCATGTAAAAAAAAGATTTAAGCCTTGACTCTGCTGACTGTCATGGCAGATATGGCAACTTATAGGTATAATATGGATATACTTTCAACTATGAGTTTTATCACTTAATACTTCCAAGAATTTTTTTGGTAAACTTTATAAAATAAATGTTATTATTTGAAACATGCTATGAGCATTTCTGTTTAAAGTTAAAGTAGCAAATTTACATAAAGACTGTTATTCTTAGATTGTTAATGATGAAAATTAATTTGTTCAAAAATGTTTACTTTTGTCTTGCATTTATCCAGCCCTTACTGGAATATTGTTGGGAGGAAAGGTTCTAAACACTAGATGGTGTGCCTTTTATCTTGCATAATTTCACACAGGATCTGTATTGTTAGCATACTAGTAGAAATAGCCTTTGTGTTATGTCCCATGCTGGCGGTACCCGGTGCCCCGCAGCGTCCTGCTCGCTGGCAAGGCACTGAGTGAAGAGCAGGACCGTGGTGGTCATGTGAGATGATGAGGGGCACAGCCTGATGATGTGGCGCCCACCGAGTTTAAAGCCCAGCGTCTCCTTCACTACAGTGCCCAGACGTGGTTTCACATCCCACAGTGCTTTCTTGCATTCTCACTATTCTGTGTACCAACCTGGCTATTCCTGACGAACCCGTTCTGTGTATCGACTTGGCTATTCCTGACGAATCCGCTCTGTGTACTGACTTGGCTACTCCTGACAAATCCGCTCTGTGTACTGACTTGGCTATTCCTGACAAACCTGCTCTGTGTACTGACTTGGCTATTCCCGATGAACCCGCTTTGTGTACCGACTTGGCTATTCCTGACGATTCCGCTCTCTGTATCAATATTGGCATACAATTGACTACCTCATCAGCAACGCAGTTTCCAAAAAATAACGGCAGAATATAAAAATATCTGTGGGAATACATACTTTATAGAGCTATAAAACCTTATATATGTACTGTGAAGGTATTTTCAGTCATTATAACCACCTGTATTTTATGCCTATATTGTATTGAGTGACCCAGTGCGCTCCCTTTATTTTGTCCTCTACTTCTGCATTTGAACAGCCAGGGAAAGTTTGCTGCACTTTTTGTTACAATGAGGGTGGGATCTGCTCCTTGAAGCACCTTTACAGTAAAGCAGGGTGCCAGAGGTGAGCATGTTCTTTCTCCCCACCAATCCTGCATTAGAAAAGTTTCGAAATTGTGGTTTGTAACCAAAGTTTAACTTTTCCGTAGGAGCTATTCACAAAGTGCAAGTGTTGTAAACACCAGGGAATGTTGCTGGTATTGCAATGCAGACAAACCATGGCATTTCACAAAACTAAAATATAAAGACTGACCGAAGCTTCAAGGGCGGCTTCTCTTGAATGTTCTCTGGTTTCCAGTTTTGTGAACTGCGGGCATTTGTCAACACTGCAATACTGGCGATATTTGACGCCTAACGCAGGTGCTTTGTGAATAACCCGAATTGCATCTCAATACAAAATTGTGTATTACAATTTTTGGTAGTGAAAGGGTTTATCTTGGTGCTCTAGATTAAGTATTCATCATCTTCGTTTTATTGTTCGCTGAAATGACTTCCCACACTCCATTTTTTTCCCCTTTCTCTCTTTATACTTCTTTACTATGTCATTCTTTCAATTTATACTTTCCATTAGCTATGAAACATTTGAAATGTGTGCAGGGAATTGCTTACCCGAGCGCTGGTGATTTCATCCTTTGCTTCCACTATGCTTTGTTAATTTTTTTTTTTTTATATTATTATTATTGTTACCCTTCATTTACATTTTTTAATTTTGTTTTATACCACCAGTAGTGTTCTGCATTTTTGAAAACTATTTCTGATTTCCCCTTGAATAAAGAATTACAAAGATTTAACGTACATAATGTGACAGAACAGCCGTCACGTTCAATTTATTAGCCCATAAAAAGTTAATAATTAGTTTGTTCAAGGTCAAAGTTCGTTTATACAATTTATGTCTGTATGATCCTTGGGTGTATTGAGTTTCCCCTCGCAAATTCCCTGCACCGAACGCGTCTGCAATCCCTCACAGTTTAATAACACCCAAATTGCCCAATTTTCGTTCCCCCAAGTGTACAATTTGTTAGTACAATTTGTGCCCATATGTTTATGGTTGTTTATTAGGTTCTTTTCCAAATCTGCCTTGCCCAGCCATTGTAGTTTATCTGACCAGCGCAACCCTGCTACAGCTGCCGCCGGCCGAGACCAAGCACAGACGACATTCCTTGCACCCTGCACCGGTCAGCCCCTGTACCTGCCACTTGAGCACTTTTTGGGCAGAGGGACCCTGGGAACATGGTGCCACTGTAGGGTGAGTTCTAGAGAGGAGCGCCACCGAGATCACCCCCCAATCAGCCGCTGGACTCAGGTCGGGTTTCCCAGCCGCAGAGGAGATCTGGTGCCGGAGTAAGAGTTTGCACTCCAGGGGGTGGAATTTCCCAGGCGGAAAGCAGCCCAGGGCAGGCCAGACAGTGTGGCACCAAGAGTTGGGACCATATTAAGCATACAAAAGGGGCTCGGGCTAGTGGCAGAACTGGCGCCGGGGTGTCTGGGGGCAGGCATAGTAGAGAACAATGGGACTGTACCATATAAATGGACTGTGTATTTGCTGTTTTACATTAAACCAACTTGCTTAACCTATACTGTGTCTCGACGAGTATTTGGGAAGAGGGACTATCTGCTAGGTATTTCCTCCTGGTTGACTCGATATACTCCGGCTCGAAGGACCCTGACGCCGACTCGATACCGCTGCTCACTGCAGAGCAACCCCGGCACCTAAGGCGGAACTACTCCCTCCGAGTAGCGGCGACCGTCACACATAATGTATGCTCAATTAGAAAAAGACTTTAGATACATAATGTATGCCCAACAGGGTACTTTTTTATTCTTAATGATTTATGTGTAATTGGCGGCTGTGAAAGTCTATCTTGATGTCCTTCAAAGACACTGGGATGAAACCATGAAGATGGTGTTCCATTAAGTGCCTCACTAGAGTTTTGGGGTTATATGCATGGTCCATTTTTTTGTTTCCCATTAAATGTCACTATAATTAGAAATTGTGAAAAGGCAAAAAGAGAGATTATACAAGGTTGCAAACTGACAATATGTGTTTTGGTAAAATCTTTATAAACAAAGCACTTTACATAGGTTTAGTTTTATATTGTAATAATCCTGTTGGAGCTTTCACTTTTTTTAAAAAAAATCTAGATATTTTCATAAAATTATTTGAAACGTTAAATATGAGATGCATAGTTAACAATTACATATAGGATAAAATAACAATTTGGCATAGAGCTTGCAATTCTGAGATGGTTAAAAAAAATGTAAGTTTGCAAATATTATATTTTTCATAAATATTTTTTTCCTGCTCAGAAATATTACTGAGATGGAACTTTCTAGACTCTAGATAATGTCTCTTTTCTTGCACAATTTCGAAATGGGTCTGCCTCATCAGCGTACAGGCAGAAAAAATAGCCTTTGTGTAAAATACAGTAAATGTAACAAAGCTAGGAAGAATAGTCAGATATCCTGAATTTGGAGTCTCGTATAGATCAGTGGTTCCCAACCCTGGTCCTCAAGTACCCCTAACAGGTCAGGTTTTCCAGATATGTGAAGCACCGCACAGGTGATATGATTTGCTGCTCAGTGATTGCAGGATTCAGTCTGCTTTTCTCCAAGGTAATCCTTAAAATCTGGCCTGTTAGGGGTACTTGAGAACCGCGGTTGGGAACCACTGAGATTATTAGCAATGTAGCGTCCAATGACATTTAGAAATAGGAGGGCATATAGCTTGTATTTGGAAATTACCGTAACACCTTTTATCTGTACTATTAAGGATTTTCAATCCCTATAATCCCTTGAATCTTATTGCAGTAGTGAGTGACACCATTGCTCTCCTTGTATTCTGTCCTTTCTCTCGATGTTGTAAATTGTGTTGAAATATTTGTTACACTGAGTTTGGGTGGCTGCCCTTGTGGCTTCTTTACAGTAATACAGGGTGGTAGGACTGAGATCCTGCTAACAAAAGGTGACTAAAAAAAAAAGCATTCTAAAGGTAAGCGAAAGGGATTTTACGTACTAATTTTTGTATTTCATTGTATTTGCATAGAAAAATCTAGTAGACTTTCAGGTCTATTCAAAGAAAGGTGAAACTCAGGAGACTGACTGGAGAAGTGAAAATTCTAGGTCAGTATAGCCAAACCAGAAAAATTCTCCCATGTATCTCACTTTCAAAATCGGCTATTTGGTCTAGTTTGTTCTCTTCTCCTGCCAGTTCTCATGGTTTTCACCTTTCTCTGAATAACCCTATTAGTTTTGTAGTGAAAGGGTTAAAGTTTGAATAATTCTATGCGTATAGCGTATAAGAATGTTTGACCTTCATCGTCCTCCTCTGCTAGCAAGCTGGGAGCTCACGATATAATTGCTTCATACAAACTGGTGTCTGAGAAATGGAATTCTAAAACTACACATATAGATGTATTAGGATGCATTTGGAATACATTTCAAAGTCTCAAAAAAAAATTGAAAATGTTTTAATTCATTGGAATAATGGCCACCATTGATTGCTGTTCATTCTCTTGTCAAGAGACTCTGAATCACAATGCTTATAAAAAGATCGACTTGTTCTACAGCTATCTTGGACATTAGGGATTTGCATACAGAGGCTGATAATGACTCCACTTGTGATTTATTTTATTATCATGCACGGGAAAAAAATAAACACTATTGTTTGCATAGAAAAGCCCTCAGAACTACATTTCTATCTTTTAATATTGTGTTTTTCATAATTCTTTCACAAAGGCACATTATTTACACAAATTGAATTCTAAGCTTGGAGTCTCCACATAACAATCCTTATTAGAATATTTGTTTCTTGTAACTGAAGAATCACATGAAGCTGGTTTTAAGAGCTTGGAAATGTTCGACCATGGATATGACGTACAGGAATGGAGCATTCGAAAAGTAGTCTGCTGAAGCAATTTTTCTCCATGATTTAAAAAAAAAATCGGATAAATTGAAGGGTAAAACTGCTGGAGGAAAGTGTCAGCATTCACTAAACTGGAAGAAGAATCTTACCTGTCACATTGTATTTTATAATCATGTCATTTCGAGCAGTAATAATGGGTCTGGTGACTGAAAAAATGGAAATGAAAGAGGAGATGATTAATTTATAAAAGCATTACGGGATACAACTTAATTTAAACCTTTTTTCCTTAGTTTATATTCTATTTAAAAACTATTATACATGTAACATGGTAATACTATCATTTAGTGCTTTGCTCTTGAAGAGACTGTTTTTTTTAATACATTTTTTTGGTGACCCTGCCACTTTTAGGCTGGGGTCAGACCAGCGCACTTTTAACGTGCGTTCTGGCGCACTAATCACGGCCGCACTAGCAGCAAATGACGGGCAATGACGGCCAATATAACGAAGTACGGTCGCACGAAAGTCCTGCCGCGCAACGCAAGTGGAAAACGAACGCATTTTTCGAGAACGCCGAACCGCTAGTACGGACGTACAGAGTGCGCAGCTGCGGCATAGCGGCGTGTTTGCGTGATTAGGAGATGTCAGACACTGCTAATGTCCAGCCTACATAACGTCCAGATGCAAAAAGAGTTTTATGACGATCCGAAAGAATCACGCACGAAAAATGCGCATCGTATGACCGTTTTTCGCGAATTCCGTTGAAAAAATACGTCAATTCGTTCGGACGCACTTTTTTTACGTTCGCGTGTAAAATGCTTTCGTTGACCCTAGCCTAATTCTAGGCCAGACTGGTAGCAGTTGTATAGATCCTACATTTTGGGCTTTTTTTGAAAAAAAAAAAAAAAAGAGATATAAAAACCCCCAAAAGCCAACTCCAATGAAACCTTGCGATCATTTAGTTCAAATAATATAATATAGATGTACACTTACACAGACCTATATATATTTTATTAGCACCATGTTTAACCCTTTATGCCTCCGGGCCTAAGATGCTGTACATTCGGTGGGTGGGCTTTGAAGACACGGGGCATACTAGTACACCCCCTGTGACTGCAGTGGGCCATCTTGGCCCCGCCTAGCAGATGGCGAGCGGCGTTGGCTGCTGCAGGAAAGCCTGACCTGCGGCCGTCCCTCTGCAGTCAATGACGCTTGTCTCTCGTCAGTGGCTGGGCGGGACGGAGGAGGTGCCCGCTGAAGCTGCTGGCAAGTGGGCCATACTAGTACTGTTGACTCCCTGGTGTGTTAACGCCCTCCTGATGGGTACAACCCGCTCGGCGTTAAGGGGTTAAGTACAAAGTAGAGGGTTTTGAAATTTTTTTACATAAATTCAATGTGCATCCAAGCACCTTGCTGCTATTGAGTAAATGCTATGGATTGTTGCCTGATTTATCTCAACATTGTTCAAACCAGACATAATTTAAGGCTTATTGAAAGCTGAAACAACTATTAATCTCATTAGCACATAGCACTTTGGATCCATTAAAAACAATCCATTGAGTATTGGCAGTATGTCTTCACGTCACCTATTTTAGCCACCACATAACTTATTTTATCCATATTGATATGTTAAAGTAAATGTAAAATCAAGTGAAACCTATGCTTAATAAACAAATCTATTGCCTTAGCTGTCATGTTGACGATTTATCTTCTCAAAAAATGGTTTTATTTGGGTAGCGCAATGGCCCCAAAATGTCTGCAGACCACTTTTTATTGTGTGCGCTCCGATTTTGTTGTCTAATAAATTATACATCATGTCATATCTGCTAGTTCCCTTCAAAAGCAAAACTACCAAAACTACTCAATGACACCAATGTAAGAGGTGTGTGTGTGTGTGTGTGTGTGTGTGTGTGTGTGTAAAATACAAAGCACATCCACCTAACCATACATCTAAAGAGTTTTTAAATACCTCTAACTTTGGTTTCAGAAAGATGGGGATTCAGTTACAAAGTATGACCACATATTATGTAAGCCTGCCACAATTTATGTTGTCTATTGGTCACAGTAGCAACACTATAAGTTATACATGTTCTGGCTTAGTGCTGCACTTTGGTTGTTTGAATAAGCCTATGTATATATAAATTTCAAGAAATGATCTCCCTCTCAGTCCAAACTCTGCAGGGTCATAGAATACAAAATATAATGTAGGAGATAACCCTGACAGGTTACGCTTGATCAGGGGTTTCCAAATTAGCAGTTGTGTTGACACAAACAATAAAGAGGAGGAACAAATCCACTAGGTGTAGAAAATATCAATGGGTACTAACTAGTGTTAGCTTGCAGGAGGTGGTAGGGCCCTACTTGTTTTAGCCACATATCAGCCTTAAGGCTCGGGTCAGACGAGCACAATGTTCACGTCCGTGTTGCCGTACATTGTAACGTCCGTGGTAGCATACAATTATGATCAATAGAGACCACACAAGAAGTACGTCCGCACAGAAGTGCAGACGCACAACGGACACGGCAAACTAACGTAAATCTGCTAGAACGGACACACAGAGTGCGCTGCGTCCGCAACGTCCGCATAGCTTTGTGTGTGAGTGATGGAACGAAGTCAGACGGACTGCATTTTTGACGTCCAGCATTTTGATGGACAAAATGTTTTTCATATTAATTTATTTTCCCTTCTAAATCAGTCACAAAAAACGTCAGTGACAAAAACTGAGTGTGTGGCCACTACCTTGTCGTCAGTCAGAAAGTACATCCGTTGTGCACGGACGCACAGTCCACACAGAATGCGCTCGACTGACCCTAGCCCTAACAGTTGGGTATTTTTTGAGACCTACAATTAATCGGCATATGGTGCAGTTGAGACCTAGTGAAAGAGGAGAGGCAAATACAGCAACAGTGTAGTGAATGACACAAAAAACGAGTGAATCCCCACCCCAACATAAGCGTCTATAAAGCCCTTACAACAGGAAAATGTCAAACAGGGCGATGACACCTGTACTATGTTTGAAGGATTTTTTAAACCCTTCCCAAAACTTAAAGACCTCAAACAACATATAAAATTCAAAGCACTCCACTTTAATATAGTTTTAGAAATTTAAAAAAGTAAAAATGACTATTTACTTCTAGGAATTTTAACTTAGTTGAACAAATTGTGTCACAGTGATTGCAGGCAATACTATCAAATTATGTGATTTATGTATTACATGTGTTTTTTAAATTTTTCTCTTTTTATGTTTTCATCTAACCATGTTCGATATGGATAGAAAGCCCAAATTGTCTTTTAAAATATTTATTTAACTTACTAAAACATTTAATTAAAATGCATGAGGACAAAATACTAAATCAGCCTGGCCTTCGGTATGGTGGGGGGCATCCTGGCGCTCAAAGGCTGAAGATTACACGCTACACTTTATGTTGGCATGTAGACCTTCTAATTCAAAGGCAGACTACACTTGTGCTTTTTTTTAAAAAAAGAACAAAACTTTCACTACAGAGGTAGAGATAACGCGGGTCTTCAAAGGCCCCATCAGTTGCCCGATATCAAGTTAACTTGATCTGCAGCTGTGCAGGACGAAAGCAAATAATTTTTTTTTTCTGCAAATGAATTTCGTTTGGGCGCACCGCCTGCAGCCCAAAAGCTAAGTTTTAGCATGGTGTGCATAATGCCCAAGGTGCTAAAACTGTCTAAAATTGGCTAACTGAATGTTCTTATCAGATTTACAGCAGCTGATGCAGGGAACCATGAGCTGCAGCTCTAACTGCAGTAACTCCATTTGGCCAACTGGTTTCTGTCAGAGGGTTTTTGAAAATCACTTGGTAGTGAAGGGGTTGATCATTCATAATAGGAAATAGGCCTTACTTACAATGTAATTCAGAGGGAGCCCATTAGCTATATGTATTTACTACTTACATACTATTTTTAGAAGGATGCACCGATACAGGGCATTTGCACGAGTATTTGTACTGTCAATGCCCCCAATACTTATAACAATACCGGAAACCAGGGCTTGCGATGCAGTATGCGAGGGTTGAGGTGGCTGGCAGAATGCACCAACAGCATTCTGCCAGGTCTCTCTAGCTGGACACGTTCAAGCTAGTGGCCGCCAGCATGTGAAGATTGTAACTCTGTTCCGCTGGACTCCAGCTGCGCTCTCGCAAGATGTTGCAGAGTTTGCGACATCTCACGAGAGTGCAGCCCTATTAGAGCCTTTACATGCGGCCATGTGGAAGGGGCTGGCAGAATGCTGTTGGTGCATTCTGACCGCTGCCCGAGTGTTTGTGTCTGTGTGGGATATTATGTGTGTGTGTGTGTGTGTTTGTGTGTGTGTGTATACATGTATCTGAGGTCTGGTGTTGGTGTGCACAGGCCTGTGCAGTGGGAATTGTGGTGTCTGGCAGTACAATTTAATAGTAACATAAATTGGACTGGCTTTCAGCAAAATCCTAAATTCTTTATTGGAAAGTGGTCACATGACATTAAATAAAAGTGTCGGTAATCCATATCTGTACTCACACTCTTTCTGTCTTTAAAAAAAAATGGTATTGGTGCATCCCTAATTTTTAGTGAGGCAAAGGTCTTGGATCTTAAGTGCAATGAACACAACTTAAGTCCTTTCTATTGTTTGTTGGCCTTTCTGCCACCACAGTAAGAAGAATTTTTGAGATTGAGAAGATTGAGAAGATTTGCAACAGGGTTGACGTTCCTGGAGGGATCAGCCAAATGACAAATGATTTAGGTAAACTAAAAAAATGGTCGGAGCTGTGGCAATTGAGTTTTAATGTGGATAAGTGCAAGATAATGCACCTGGGACGTAAAAACCAAGGGCTGAATATAGAATATTTGTTACAGTCCTAACCTCAACATCTGAGGAAAGGGATTTAGGGTTATTATTGCAGAGGATCTAAAGGTAAGTAGTCAATGTAATAGAGCAGCAGGAAATGCTAGCAGAATGCTTGGTTGTGTAGGGAGAGGTATTAGCAGTAGGAAAAGGGAAGTGCTCATGCCACTGTACAGAGCACTGGTGAGACCTCACTTGGAGTACTGTGTGCAGTACTGGAGACCGTATCTCCAGAAGGATATAGACACCTTAGAGAGAGTTCAGAGAAGGGCTACTAAAATGGTGTACGGCTTGAAGGAGAAAAGTTACAGGAAAGGCTTAATGATCTTAACATGTACAGCTTGGAAAAAAGACGAGACAGAGGAGATATGATAGAAACATTTAAATACGTAAAGGGAATCCACAAGGTAGAGGAAGGGAGTATATATAAAAGGAAACAAAATAGCAAAACAAGAGGACATAGTCTTAGATTAGAGGGGCAAAGGTTTAAAAGTAACATCAGGAAGCATTATTTTACTGAGAGGGTGGTGGATACATGGAACAGCCTTCCAGTTGAAGTGGTAGAGGCCAAATCAGTGATTGAATTTAAGCAAGCATGGGATAGGCATAAGGCTATCCTAAACAAAAGATAAATGCAGGTAAAGTATCCATGTAATTGGGCAGACTAGATGGGCCGAAAGGTTCTTATCTGCCGACATTTTTCTATGTTTCTATGTTTTGAATTTAAGGTAATAACTGTGACATAACTTGTCATACAGGTCTTTTACAATTTATAATGTGAACACAAATCCGTTTAAGCGCACTGAAAGAGGGCAGTGGTATAAGTGGCCTGCCTAAGGTTTTAGCTCAATGGTGCCACTACAGAGAAGACTATTCCATATTCAATTCAGAGTACAGTCAGCCAGAAAGGGTGGCCAGAACTGAAAGGGCAAGGACCGACGCCTCTGCGTGAGAGATACAACTACCCCTGCCGATCACGTTTGCCTGCTTAGGCCTCTTTAGAAGTGTATAGAACTGGTACCTCTCAAGACACTTCGAGCAATATACAATATGCCAAAGTAAGAGGTACACTTCTCATGTCATCAAAGATTCCAAAACTCTGTTGCAAGTGTAATCTTATTTCAATATGTATCTGGAATTTCACAATTTGTCTATTTAAAATGTTCCTAATATAATGAATAATAATAAAAAAAAACGGGGGCTGTAAAATGGGTATACTAATGCATGCAGTATGCATCTATCAGAGAACCTAAAATATTTGCCATAGCAACTTGGAATGGTAAATGAGTAATCTTTGAAGTTGAGTTATCCACTTTGACAGTGCTTTCCCAAAACCTTCCTTGAAGAGATCTATTTCCAATCATTGCTATTAAATAGGTGTAGTTGGGGGATTTGTAAACTGTCATCTTTGTCATTCTGATTGAATCCTAATTATTAGAAAAAGTCCCTCTTGTACCCAGGATTATTATATTTTGCCACAATGAATGTGATGATCTGTCACAACACTCCTAGCAGACAGCTGCTGTTCCTTCCTCTATGCTACGCTGTGTGATCGGTTCTTTTGACTACTGTGTCATATATCCTGATCACTTTAATCCTTTTAATGGAATAGTCTCTAAAAATAGAAGCCACTGTGATTATACTCTATCAGCCATAAATAAATAAAATGTGCGTCAGTGTATTTTTATTGATCCAAATGTAATTAGAATAGCACAGGTCTATTTTGAAAGTGCTGTCCCAGTAGAGCAATAAACATACACCTACGTAATTCACGTCCAATACTATAATGAAAATTTTGTGCACAGAGCCAATGATCATTACTTCAAGATGGTAGGATGTACAATACAGGATGCATCAATTGAAGGTCATATGTCCTTTGTGGTCTTAGTGTAGGTATTTCAATGAATAAAAACATTTACTGTGAGAAAAAGTCCCTCTTGTACAAAGATATATGTGAACGAATAAATGTTTTGTTGTTGTCAAACCATTTATAATGTTTCTTAATGTCCAATTCCCTGATGTAGATGATGCACAAAATATTCTTATACGAATGTTTCAGAGCAATGAGCGCACATTTATACAAGGCTGGGGTCAGATGAGCGCACATTTTGCGTCTGTCTGACCGCACTGTTTGCTGTCCGTCATAGTTTTTCAAAGTCAATAGAGAACAACACACTAGGCAGGTGCGCACTTTTTCACGTGTGTGCAACGCATATTGTTACGGATGCCAGAATGGCATAGACGGACGTAGAGAAAGACAGCTTTTTATTTCTTTTCCTCAACATCAGTCAAAACTAACTAATACAATCTCCTTCGTTACAAAGTGCGTCCGCTACTGTGCGCAATCCGTGCACTAGTCTGAACCCAGCCTAAAAATATATCTACAAGGGAATGTAGCCAGCAAAATTTAGCCTCCTGTCTGGTGCAAGCTGTTACGTCTTATTAAAACTATCACTGACCTTCTATTATAGTGGCCTGACTCGCACCCTCCTGGTCTGTAACCCTTTGCAGCCCATTAAACTTTCAGTATTTGCGCCAGCTGGTCTTCTTTAATCCCCCCCCCCTCAAAAAAACACGCTTTTTTAATATTTTATATAACCGTTACAATTACTATTCTGAAACTTTATATTGTGGTAGTCTTTTTATATTTTCCCAATTTATTTTTTAAACTTTTTAACCCCTTTACTGCTGAGCTATTTCACCTCTGTGTGCTGAGCTCATTTTGACCGTTTTGTGCTCATAATACTTAAACGTGATTTGAAGTCACGTTTTATTATACGACACAGAAAAAAATGATATATCCTTTTTTATGGCAGACTCGGCAGATTCAGAATTTATCATTATTATATGTATATGCCATGTCTTGTTAGAATGCTATACCAAAACTGAAATTTTAATTTTTAAAATTTTATTTTTTTTAAAATCTACATCGTGTAAAATGTTTTCACATTTCATTATCCAAACCATTACAGTTATATATTCTATAGGGTATACTTGTTAAAAAATCTAGGATTGGGAACTTGTTTCTGTATTTTTGTCACAACTCAACGGCTGCCGCTCCCATCCGTGCCCGGCCTCGGGCGCCTCCAAGCCGTCTCTCCCCAGGGTCATCCGGGTCTCAGGTCTGCCGATCCCCGTGTCCGGATGGCCGCTCCCCTTCGGCGGCGTTCCTTGGCCAGCATGGCACGGCGTCTGACCGACAATGCCGTGGAGCCAGCCAAGATGGCGCCCGGGGGCAGATCGAGTCCCTGGATAGCCAGCGGAGGGGGGAGGAGCCAGGAACCTGCAAAAGCCAGAGAGGGGAATCCACAGTCCAACCTCCAATAGGAGATGGTGGGGGCCGTGCCTGAAGTGGAGGCGTGTCCACCTCCACCCTGTCCACTATATAAAGCCAGAGATCGCTCTCTGGCATCGCTTCACAATTGTTTCTACTCTGGTTTGAGCAAGAAGCTCCTCAACTCATCTGATCTATTACTATAGACTCTGAATACTCCACAGATCCTTTCTTGGAATCCTCCCAGAATATCCAGCGTTGCTCCTGCATCCTAAGGTTCCGTATTTGGGGTTCTCACCTTGTTATTCATCATTATGAATGTGACAATTTTTCAGAGAAAAAACGCAATTTTAGTTTAAAACTGGAAATCATTTTTCATTAGTGCAGCATCATTGTTCACATTATGATTGAAAAGTGAACAATAGTGCTGCACTAATAAATAAAAATGCATTTTTTATTGTTTTGTTTTACACTTAACCTGGTTATTTTTGGCATCATTGGAAAGGCAATGATCTGGCCTTTCCGCTGATACCAAACATGTCCCTCTAGCTGCCACCGTTCGGTAGATATGGAAACCCATTTGCAGGTAGGTGTTAATTCCATAACTGGCATCATTGTACCATAGCCTGAGGATGTCAGTGGGTAGGGGAGGCAACGGAGGCTTAACTGACATCCAAAATGTCAGCCACCTCCTGGGAGCAGTCTGCGATTTGGTGCCGGACCAGTGACTGAGTTAAAGCGAGGCATCGCTGGAAAGGTCACACTGTGACCTATCAAGCGATGCCTCTCTTGACCTGCTACCCTCGGTGATGGGAAGACAGAGGGGTCCAAAGGACCCCCTCTTTAAGCACTTCCCCCTACACTGCCAGGGAGTGCCTGAAACTGATGTCATAGCACCCAGTGAGACGGGAAGAGTATAAAACCAGAGGTCTGCCTTACTTTAGTCAGACCTCTGTGAGACCCCACAGAGAGAGGAAAGTATCTGGTTACCAGGCAAGCCTGTCCTATGCCAGAATATATCCGACATAGGACCACAACCTGCAAAAGATTGTGACGGATATATAATCCAACATAGCTCTGGTTTCTTAACCCTTTCCTGTCCTAAGTTTTAATTTTTGAGTTTAACTTTAACATGAGTTGTTCCATGCAACTTGGAATAGTTAATGGCTCCCTTGTTTTTGTTGGTGCCTCTGATATGTTATTGGGCTTTGGATGTAACTGTACTTTTGTGACTTTCTAAACCTTTACATGTAAACAAGGCAATCCAGAAATAGATGCTTATTTTAATCGCCTACCCCCATCATGTTTTTAAATTTCACACTGTCTTTTGGTATAATAATATATTCATGCACGTCTGGCTCAGTCGGGAATGTTTTGCACATGAGATACTCTAATGCAAATTTGCAAAGCTTTACTGTTATATATCATATGGTCTATGTCTTAAATGAAACAAACAAGAGAATTTATCGCCAGCCCGAGGTCTATATGATAAAAAAGCTAACATAGCAAAAAATATATATATATACACAAGTCATTAATACATATCCGAATTGTACAAACTATGCTACATAAACTCTGGTCTATCCAATCAACATTTGTGGTTGTAGAATCAAATACCCATACTTTGCTTAGACAAGTTCTTGTATAACGATTATTGAGATTTGTTTATTGGACCCTCTTCAGCAGGAGCTAGGCATGACCAGTTGCAGTTTGATGCTTGGGCCGGAGGGTAAATTAGTGCTTATTTGAGTTGTGGTGGAGGGCAAAAAATGAGATTAAAAGCCTTGACACTGCAAATAATAAAGTTTATTATTGCAGAAGCCATCTGCACATCACAGCAATTCAAAGAACTGCATCACAGAGCTCATGTGCTACAGTCTCCATATGCAGCATTCTGGGTAAGACCTGCAAATGATGTCTGTCTCACTTTTTTGCATCCTGGGTCTGTTTTTACATAGAACCCTTCAATCAATGCCATGCCCTCCACCACAACTCAAATAAGTACTAATTTACCCTATGGGCCAAGCATCAAATTGCAACTGGTCATGTCTAGCTCCTGCTGAAGAGGGTCCAGTAAACCCAAAACAGCGCCGTCCAGGAGTGGCTTTGACCAGTTGTATTAACCTGATCTTTGCTAAAAATAAAAAAAATAAACCATCTAGTATGGCATGGCATTCATTGAAGGGTGCTGTGTACAGATAAAAGCAGACCCAGGATGTAAAAAAGTGAGACAGATGTCATTTGCAGGTCTTACCCATAGTACTGTGCTGCATATGGGAAATGTAGAACAGAAGCTCTGGGATGCAGTTCGTTGCATTTCTGTGATGTGGAGACGGCTGCAATAATTAACTTTATTAATTACAGTTTGGAGGCTTTTTATCAGTTTTTGCCCTCCACAACCCAAATAAGCAATATCTATATACACCTGAACATGTCATTCAAGTATAAATTATTCAAAGCAAATGCATTCTTTGTCAATGATTGTGACCATCCATTCACACTTTTTTTTTTCTTTGCTATTCTTGACTATAGTGATGCAGTTTACTGATGCTTCGATATTAATAGGCCATTGTGTTTTCCCATACTGGTAGCTCATTAGTGGTATTCTGCTCTATTATCCTTCAGAAAACAATAAATTTGATGTGGCTCTGTTCACATACGTGGTTATTCAAGAGTGCCTGTGTTTGCTGATGTTGCAAAACCCAAAAAAAATTTGCGGTTGTCGCAGCAGTGTTTTACAAAAGGGAAATCGAAACAGGAGCAGTAGAAGCTTCATGTGATGCCTAGATTATTGAGGGTTATTGTTACAATCTTTAAGCTAAAGCCTGTTTTTCTCCTCTACATGCAAGTATATCCAATAACGTGCCAGAAGGTACGTGACAGCATTGGCAGCATACTGCCTGTCTGTAGAGGGTTTGTTTGTCACTATTTCTCTTTGAATTCATTTTTAATCTCAAAAATTTTGGTAATTTCTCTATAATTTGGTAATTATTTGGTTTGCAATGATCGTCTACTTCAAACAATTAATATTCAGTGAAACTCAAATAGCATACCATAGATTTTACCTAAAATTATTATACTGGTATATGCACAATATAAATCAATTTGACTACTCTTTTTCTTTGTACTATTAGTTGTATTTTTAAGCCCACTGACAGGAGTTGCCTTAGTTTTCTTTTGCTCTTTGTCAGGGTAATCCAAACATCTAGCGCTGCTTATTTCTACACGTCACTATAAGTGTGTGTATAACAGTAGTCACTTTGAACTGGTCTTTCCTGGACCCAAGAATGCATTTGGGAGGTGTGGGACTGCGGGTTCCAATGCAAATTGACTCCCTCATTTTGTTCCCCAACCTTCTCCAATGTCAGTCACCTTGTGCCTATATTTGTTCATATTGTTAATATGGTTGTCTTTGTTTATGCTACTGTTGCTAGTATCGTTATTGTGTGTGTCATTACAACCCTTTCCACCCCCCTCTGTAATAGAATATGTTTTCCAGCTGTTACAAGTTAGCATGGTCATTGTTTGCCAAACATTGCCTGGCTATCAGATGGTTGGATGTTTGTGCTGTTATCCGCAGTGGATTATCAGCGCCCGGGGCAGGGCAAGAATTGTGCGCCCCCCAACCTGTGGACATGGTAACACATCCTGATTCCCTTCCACCAGCAGAGTATTGACCCCCTTACCCCACAAACACATATATTGTATATTAACAAAATAATGATATAATAAAAAAATGAAACACACATGCCCTCCCATGCTACGCCACTGATACCAGTCACCCTGTCCCAGTATATCCTAGCATACTTCCACTCTCACACTATACCCAGTCACTCTCTCTCAGTACCCCAGTCACTCTCAGTACCCACACGTTCTCCCAATACCCCAGTCACTCTCTCTCCAAGTACCTCCAGTCACTCTCTCCCAGTACCCCAGTCACTCAGTATCCCCACTTTCTCCCAATACCCCAGTCACTCTCAGTACCCCCACTTTTTCCCAGTACACCCAGTCTCTCTAAGTACCCCAACATTCACTCTCTTCCATACCCCCAGTCACTCCCTCCCAGTACCCCAGTCACTCACTCTCTCTCCCAGTACCCCCAGTCACTCTCACTTTCTCTCTCCAAGTACCCCCACTTTCTCCCAGTACCCCCTTCACTCCCTCCCAGTACCCCCAGTCACACACTCCCTCCCAGTACCCCAGGCACTCCCTCCCAGTACCCCCCTTGTCACTCACTCTCTCCCGGTACCCCAGTAACTCCCAGTACCCCCAGTCACTCCCTCCCAGTACCCACAGTCACTCCCTCTCCCAGACCCCCAATCACACTCTCTCTCCAAGTACCCCCGTCACTCTCTCACTCTTTCTCCAAGTGCCCCACTTTCTCCTAGTACCCCCAGTCACTCTCTCTCTCCCAGTACCCCCAGTCACACACTCCCAGTTCCCCCAGTCACTGTCAGTACCCCCACTTTTTCCCAGTACCCCAGTCTCTCGCTCTCAAAGTACCCCGACATTCACTCTCTCTCCCAGTAGCCCAGTCACTCCCTCTTAGTACCCCAGTCACTCACTCTCTCCCAGTACCCCCAGTCAATCACTCTCTCCCAGTACCCCCAGTCACTCACTTTCACCCAGTACCCCCAATCACTTCCAGTACCCCAGTCTCCCTCTCCCCCTCCCCCTCTCCACCTCCCCTCCCCCTCTCCCCCTCCCCTCTGCTGGAAAATATTAGTGGTTCAAATTTCTTGAGAAAATTGCCCCGAGGCCCCCCCCCATGCTACGTCACTGGTTATCCGTTATCTAAATTCTTCAGTCTGATGCTCAATCTGTGTGTCATGCCTTAGCCCTGAGAGCCTGCTGTGGCCAGCCTAGGTCACTAGCTCTCCATACCTGTCTGTATCCACCTAAGGGTTAACTCCTGTTCAAGAGACTGTGTGTTCTGCATAAATACCCGATTACGCCCTCCCATCGTCGCTCTTCTATTTTGTGTTTTTCCCTTTCTGTTGTCAGAGGTCCTGAGAGCTCCCTCTTGTTATTTCTTGCTCCTTGATGTGCATGCTGTGCGGTGTATACCAGTTATTCCACCCTTGCTGTGTCTGCACTACCTGTTTCCTGCTTGCTGGACGATCCACTGCGTGGCTCACTATCCAGTGGGTCCAGAGACTCTCAAGTGTCTTCCAGCCCTCAAGCTCTCTCCAAGGAGACCAACCTTCAATCAAGGTACATTTGCCTAAGGCTCCTGCTTCTTCTCAAGCAGATCTGGAGAGAGACTACGTGGCCCACCATCCACTTGCCTGTATTTTCTGTGTTACCATCTGTGCTGTGCTGGACTGTTTGCTGTGAACCATTCAACAATCCAGCCTTATTGCACATATACTGCCTCCAGTGTCTGTGTGTGCCTGCTTACCCCCAGCGCTTGGGATTATATATCACTACACAGAGGCTGTGCCATGGCTCCTTCATGGCGTGAGCCTGACACTGTGATTACAGGGTACTTGATTGTTTCATGTTTAAACCAGGGAGGGGGCACCAGGGTGTCACTTTCCATTGGTCTCCAGGTCCCGCCAAGGCAGCCCACACCGGATCTAGGCTGCGATCTGGCAAATGGCGCCAGATCGCGGTCCAGCATTTAAGGGGTTAAATCCAGGCACCGCTTTGAAGGGCAGACAATGCCCTTCAAAGCGGTGCCTGTCTTTTGGTTGTAGACCCTCCCGATCGGGAGGGAGAGGGATCCGAACGGATCCACCCTCCCTTCAGGCGATCTCCCGGCTTTTCGGAATGCCGCGGGACCCGGACCAGAAAGGTAAGTATCTCTGTGGCCCCCCACCGAGCAGAAGACATGTGGGGTACATCCTCCGCATACAGCGGGGGTCAATGAGGACATTCCCCAAACATCCTCCGCAGGGAAGGGGTTAACTGTACACAAAATCTGGTCATGCTCTGGCCTATCCAATGATGCCTCACATGACTCTCTTGCTTTTATGGGTACGCAGATACGGGGATCCAAATGATGTGTATTTCCTCCATAGGGAATTCCCCGCCTGGCCGGGGGGGAGAAGTCCCACTGCTGATGTCATCATGGGCAATGACTTCAATGGGCGGCGTGTGGTCCCACAGGTTGGTATAACAAGATGTCAGCCCTGCAGGACAAGTCCGCGATCGGCGCCAGCCTGACGCCAATCCGCGGAACGTCATTAATGGGCTGGAGATGTCCTCTGATCCTAGCGGAGGACCAGATGCCCCGTCGGTAGGTGCCAGTATGGAGTGCCGGCACCTACCTCCGGAATAAAAACCTTGGATATAACCCAGTAGGTTATATCCCTGTTATTCCAATATCTTATTTCACATGTCTCCCCTTAGACCTGCAAATCTTGATGTAAAGTAAAAGCCTGCTGTAATGCTCTTGGCTGGCCTTAGGCCAACAATACTTGTGTTATCTGTATCAGAAATGACCGACTTAATTCAGCTATAAGAAGTGAAAGCAAATTTGTTGACTTTGTGTATCTCGAACATCTTTATATAAAAATGTCTAAGGGAAGCAAACAGGCAAAAACATGGTATACCTGTCGAGTAATTAGTAAAAGTGGAGAAGAAAAAGGAATTAGAAGAGAATTTACAAGGAATAAGAAAGCGATATGGTGGTGTAGTAAGCAAGAAAGGGCTTTTTTCACCCCTGTTAGCAGCTATTTTAAGTGTCACTGTAGGAGAAGGCTTTCATTCCTAGATTAGTAATTGATGTCCTCTTGTATTAATTTTGTATAAAAATGTGTTTCTCATTCTAGTTAACGGTGAGTAACTTCAATAACCCACTCGGCCCTCATGCTTCAGTCTTGCTTCTCCCATTTGAATTTTTGCCTTGATGTAATTTTATGTCATTCTACTCAAATTCAAGGCACATTTTTTTTCTCTTAAAATTAGTAGTATGGAGTCATTGTATTCTTCTGTGCCATGTCACCAATGCGTATAAACCGCGTACACAAGATATTTGTTCCTTTGGCAAGTAGAAAATATATATGGTGTGTGCTAATTGAGAAAGTCAGAGAGAGAATGGGTGATGACCTCTCGTCAGTAGCATTGCAGACAGTATAAAATGTGGAATATAAGGGGGTAACCCTGGAATATGAATAAATACTAAAGGTAACACTGCAGAAAGCTCCTGGGTATATACACACACACACACACACACACACACACACACACACACACACAAGTTAATAGAGTTAATAGCGCAGAGAAGATTTATAGTGTATGGGTACTCCGTTTCTCTGCAAAAATAGTGGAAGTGCGTTCCCACGTGTTCCCATCTCATCTTGACACCTGATGGAACCCATTGGTGGGTGTTAATTTAGTGGCAGCTGGCCAGCGCTTGCTATCCATCCACCTCCAAAAAGAATACATTTTGCATATGGCGTAAAAGACAAACACACAAGTCTAGTCTGGAAAATTATTTTTTAATTTTTAGCAACTACAAATTTTTAAAGCAATTAGTATTTAGAAAATTCCATTGAGTGTATAGAAGTTAACATTTCGCCGTGGTTGTATATATCTATAATAATAATATCTATTGCAGTATCATGCTTCATTAATTGCTATGGAGGAAGAGCAAAGCATGACTATGCTGCTACTGCTTCCCAGTGAGCTTTCCAATCTATGGACTATAAAACTGGAAAAAAAATAGTGCGGGAATAAATAATTGACATAGATTGCATAAATCTGCTATCCGCAAAATAATAAAAACACATGGTGGCAATAAAACCACATGCATAATACATATTTTAATATGTGGGCTAGTTAACCAACAGTGTACATGTTAACTTCATCACGTAAAATTAGCTTTTCCAACATCTGCTAAAATGTACCAGATGTAAAAATATAAGCTTCACCGACTTTAATTGTTTGTGATCATAAGGCATGTATAATGTATGCGACATAAATTTCAACAAGGTCTCAGTGTTTTGTGCAGGGAAAGGTATAAACAGAAAAAATATTCTGTTTAGGGGTTATTCTCTAAAGCGGCTTTCAGATTTTCCCGACTTAGACTGTAAACTCACTTGAGTAGTCAAAGTGGTGTGGGGTAACACACTGAGGTGATATTAAATAGCAGAGCCTGATTAGTAAAGGGTGGAAAATAGATCAGGAAAGGTAAAAATGGGGATCATGGAGGGAGTTTATAGACCTCTCTATAGTAATTTGTTTTGAGGCATCTTGAAAGATTGGAGGCAGGGGGGGGGAACCCAGTGAGGGAGGGAGTTCCATAGGTAGGTGTCACCTCAGGACCTGAAGGCAAGAGTGATGGGTGCAGGTATGAGGAGATGATAATAACAGGGTATTGGCAGAGCAAAGTGACTAAAATAGGGATATACCTGCTAATAAGGGCGATGTAGCCAGGGTCACAGTTTTGGAGAGCTTTGTACATGAGGACAGTGGCGGGGCCTCGGGGGCGGTCGCCCCGGGCACAATTTTGTTAGGGGCACAAAAGAGATTTGAACCACTAATATTTTCCAGCAGGGATCAGTTCTGGTGTCCGTGAGAGGCCCTTGCATGGGCAGCTACTAGTTTTGCGGCGTCGGTGGTGACTTAGCTCTCAGCGTCCAGAAGGGAGGACCAGGACAGAAAATTCTGGTCCTGTCCTGACTCCTCCTTAATGCTGACATGAGTCACATGAAGCTGCACAGCATTCTTCGATGGAACACTCTGTACCACGCTTGTCAGCCCCCCTTGAAGCCCTGTGCCAGATCTGCACCGCTGGCAGCCCTGGAGCTGCTGAAAAGGAAAGCGGGAGTGAGGTGTGGGGGTACAGGGAGAGGGTGACTGGAGGTTTGGGGAGAGAATGATTGGGGATCCTGAGAGTGAGTGACTGGAGGTACTTGGATAAAGAGAGAGAGAGAGAGATTGTCTGTGGGTACTGGGATAAAGTGGGGGTACTTGGAAAGAGAAAGAGAGACTGGGGGTACTGGGAGAGAGTGACTGGGGGTACTGGGAGAGAGTGACTGGGGGTACTGGGAGAGAGTGACTGGATGGTACTTGGAGGGAGAGAGTGACTGGGGGTACTTGGGGTTACTGAGAGAAAGTAGGGGTGCTGGGAGAGAATGACTGGGGGTAACTGGAGAGAGTGACTGGGGGTATTGTGAGAGAGTGACTGGGTATAGTGTGAGAGTGGAACTATGCTAGGGTATACTGGGACAGGGTGACTGGTAGCAGTGGCGTAGCGTGGGGAGGCATGTGTTTAATATTTTTATTATATCAGTATCCTGTTAATATACGATACCTGTGCTTTTGGGGTAAGGGGGTCAATACTCTACTGGCGGAAGGGAATCGGGGTGTGTTACCATGTCCACAGGTTGGGGGGCGCAATTCTTTCATTGCCCCAGGCGCTGACCACCCATGCTACGCTACTGCATGAGGACCAGTATTTTGAATTGAATTTTGAAGGAAACTGGGAGCCAGTGTAGAGATTGTCAAAGGGGTGAGATGCGAGCGGTATGGGATGTGAGGTAGGACTCTGGCAGAGGATTTAATTATAGACTGTAGAGAGAGAATCTGGGAAGGCTTAAGACGATGAGAAGAGGATTACAGGAATCGATGAGATAATAAGCGCTTGGATGAGCATTCTAGTTCAGTTAGAAACTGTGCAATGCTTTTCGGTTGAATGGGAAAAGATTTGGTATGTAGACTGCCAGCAAATATGCAGGCAGTGCCGCGCTCTAAAATTGAGGAGGGGGGAGAAGAGCTCTGAAAAATCACTGAACTATTCCAATGGCTCACTGAGAATGGGGGTTCTTCAGTGCTGGATTTACATCTCTGTAGCCTTGACCCCCCACCCCTCCAAAAAAGTGGCAAAAATACTTTATAAATTGTATTAATGTTTGTTTTGGGGAAACAAAAATAAAATTAACATTTTAAAAAACTGAAAAATCATTTCTCACTGTGCTCACATCAAAAGAAGGAGCAGAATCTGTTGCCTTAAAATGAAACAAAAATGGAACAGAGTGTTGGGGCTCGGGTTAACCCTAAAACAAGCACAAATGTAGCATAACCATAATTTCTAAACCTAGCTGTGGAAAAAGATGCTCCATTTCGGCCCGGAACAACAAAAATTCTGGGCATCAAAATAATGCTGTGGTGGAGGGTCTTTTTCAAGACGTGACTTTTTTACCACTTCATTTTTTGATGCTGCTTTATTTTCAGCAATTTTTCAATAGAATATCAAAACTTGCTTTGTTTTTGAACACAAAAAGGGGTGCTTTTTGTTGTTTTTTTTTTTTTTACATGGTCATGTTTGGTATCATTGAAAAGGCCAGAGTCGGACCTGACCAATGACGCTTAACTTCAACTTGTGAGATGTAAATAATGGAGAGCCTCGCATCATAGCTTATGTTTTAGATGAACCAATGCGTAATAATGCATTGCTCCATCACCTCCACATTTGCTCCCAGCCTGGGAAATGTGAAGGTTAGTGTAGTTCCATTGTTTGCTTTTATACGTAAAAGCATATAATTCCTCTGCCTTAGAACACAGGGCGGGTGCAAGAATTGTTGGGCTCCCAGGCGAAGATGCATTTTCCTGCCCAAGGTACCAATCCCCATCTTAGATTTAGAGGTCAGATGCTGCCACAAGGGCTTCAAAGATGTACACACCAGAGCCAGGTCTTTTGTATGTGGCTGAAGAAAGGGTGAGTGCATCTACTCTTCTACTATCTGGAAGGCAAATATATTACTTCCTGAACTATGAGAACTGTCTCTTATGTTTGATTCCCAAGTTTACCGAAGGATTAGAGAGACCTGTATGGTGACTGGTGTGACGTATGCTCTACATGAGCGGTCTCCTAAACCCCTTTTTGGATTATGCACTACATATTGGTGGATTTCAGTGACTGTGGGACACGGAAGAGGCCCGGGAAAAACGAATTGCAAGTAAACTCGAGTCCTCTACAAATAGGCTACCATTTTTAACTTCTGCATCTTCTATTTCCTCTGTTTATGAGACTTTCTATATCCTGATATACATCTTAGAAGGACTTGGGAATTATTTTCTTTACAAGGACTTTTTTCTAGATTTCATATTTTATATTGTATGAGAATTTTCTATAGTGAGTAAATGTATGACCCACTGTTGCATTATGTGAATTTTATTCTCCTACTGTGTGCTATGTTTTTTTTTACCTGTTTTATCTCTTTGATCTATATAGGGGCATTTGGAGGGATTTTTTTCACCAACCCACACAACAGAAAGGTTGCTATTTGCTGTTTGTTACTTATTATATTGGTGCTATTTAGGGTGGGTTACACATTCTTACTCCTGTAGGCATGTGCCTACTCTGCCTAATTATAAACCTGGACCTTGTTCCTATCCCGCTATGCCACCCCAACCATGGGTAGTGAGTGACTAGTTAAATCAGATTTGTTTTCAGGTCACTTCTTTAGGTGTCCTTTTGTTGATCTTGAATCTATAAATTGCGTGAAATGTTGTCAGATCTCCATTCATCTAAAAGCCAAAGCTGTGTGATTCCCTCTAATGTCAAAATTTATTCAGGGAACCAATTTCGTGAACTGCATGCTTTGGTATACAAAGCTTTCCATCTTAATGTATCCAGGGCCGGTGCTAGACTATTTTGCGCCCTAGGCAAGATCAGCTACTTGCACCCCCCCAAAAAAAAAGCGACACACCATGAAACTGCTAAATTTCTTTTTATTTTCAAGAATAAAGTTTGAAACGCACCAATAGTAAAGGTAAAATAAATATAAACTGTATTAAACCATTTTAAATTAACTCTATTTATTTATTTATTTTATTTATTTATAAAGGATTTTACCAGGAAGGATACATTGAGATTTCTCTCGTTTTCAAGTATGTCCTCTATTGAACAAATATAAATTAACTGTATTTTTCTTAACGAAACCAAACAGTTTCACATACCCAGCAGAGCCCAATGTTTCACATACCCAGCAGAGCCCAGTGTTTCACATACCCAGCAGAGCCCAGTGTTTCACATACCCAGCAGAGCCCAGTGTTTCACATACCCAGCAGAGCCCAGTGTTTCACATACCCAGCAGAGCCCAGAATCTGACATACCCAGCAGAGCCCAGAATCTGACATACCCAGCAGAGCCCAGAATTTCACATACCCAGCAGTGAAAGAGCTGGAAAGGGACAGTTGGGACAGACAGCTGGAGATAGAAGAAGAGAGCTGGAGACAGAGCGCTCGAGACGGAGGAAGAGACAGCTGAGACAGACATCTGGAAACAGCTGGAACAGAGGGAGACAGCTGGGACACAGCTGGGGACAGAGTTGGAAACAGCCAGAGGGAGACAGCTGGGACACAGCTGGGGACAGAGTTGGAAACAGCTGCAGGGACAGAGAAAGAGGCTGCGGGGACAGAGAAAGACTGTGGGGACAGAGAAAGAGACTGCGGGGACAGAGAAAGAGACTGCGGGGACAGAGAAAGAGACTGCGGGGACAGAGAAAGAGGCTGCGGGGAAGGAGAAAGAGACTGCGGGGACAGAGAAAGAGGCTGCGGGGACAAAGAAAGAGGCTGCGGAGACAGGGAAAGAGACTGCGGGGACAGGGTAAGAGACTGTGGGGACAGGGTAAGAGACTGCGAGGACAGGGTAAGAGGCTGCGGGGACAGGGTAAGAGGCTGCGGGGACAGAAAGAGGCTGCGAGCACAGGGAAAGAGAGCATTTGTAAATCTAGATATGAAGGCTTTTTTAATGCTTGCCTTGCTATTGCTCTGGCTGCAGCATGTGGAGTGAATGAGTTCAGACTTTGCAGCGGCCTCTGCTAATGACATTCCGGCAGCAGCGTGATGTCAAATCGCTGACCCGGAACTGATGGCAGAGGGACATGGTTCTGCTGGAACCTCTGGTGACTGGGGGATGGAGGTGAAAATGTGCACGAAGAGGCAGTCCAGCGCGAAGTTCACTGTGCCTTTTGAGTGAGCAGCGTGCTGGGCTCATGCTGCCTGCAAACGTAACGCAACCCCGGCATCAGAGAACGTGTTTTCTGTTGCAGAGGCAGCCAGCGCAAGCAGCAGCCAGAACGGTCCTCTGTGCCTCAAGAGACAGAAAACTGTCCTTGCGTTTGCCTTCCCCTACCCGAAACTCAAACCTACACTGCTGCCTGTTAAGCAAGTTAGGCGACCACCTAACTCACCTTATTAGGGAGCCTCCACTGAGTCCAGAACATTATGTAGACCCACTACATTGCACGCTCTCTGCCGGGTGTGGGGAGTTGAGAAGGCAGGGGGGGGGGTCTCTGGCTGCTTGTGCTGAATGCACAAGTGTCTGAGTCCTCCTGACTGACCACCAAAACCTTTTATCGCGTGACCTGCACGCGGCCGCCTGTACGTCGACCCAGCTGACTTGAACTCTCACGGCGTCGGCTGCAGCAAAGCCGTGGCTTGCGTTGAACGTAGGCGGCTGCGCGCGGGTTGCGAATATCGGTAAATAAAAAAATTTAATTAGCAGACTGGCTCACCGGGAGTCACTCACTGGCTGCACCGTCAAACTGCAGAACGTGGAGCCAACTTGCTTGTTCCCGCTCGCTCGACAGTCCAACACAGGAAGCCCAGTCCACGTGACATGATGTCACATGCGCAAGCCCCAACCATGCGAAGCGTGGCGGCAGCGGCGCGCTACGTGGAGGAGTCGGAAGTGTTTGTCCTGCTCCTCCCTTTTTACCATGACCGCAGCGGAGAGGTCCGGCATTTCTTTGGTTACGCGTACCCCCAGATATCACGTGAGGGGGCGGCGCCAATTACTGCAGCGCCGCCGCACTCACTCAGATTACGGACAGGGACAGACGCAGATCACAATGATTTCTTTCATGGTCGGGCCCGGCTGCGCCCTAGGTGGGCGCTGCGCTCTAGGCGTCCGCCTAGTTCGCCTAGCGGCAGCGCCGGCCCTGAATGTATCTAGTCTACTATCCTTCTATGCATACGTTCTGCAGTTAGAAACGCCCCAGATCATAACCAGTTATGTTATTACCCAACCCATTTCAGAAAATATGCCTCCCAATTTCTTCACTAATATAACTATTCCTCTGCGATACTTACAAAAATTGTTTAACAGAACCTTACACAACAGGGAATGGTAGTATGATTAGTCTGCACTTTCTGAATTATATTAAATTAAAGATAGTGTACTCATTCCAAAATACAAAATATGATTGCTTAACTTGTGGAATTCTGTTACAGCTTTTTTAAATCTGGACGTTATGGGATTCCTCTAAATCACAACCCCAGGGTCTCTATGTTGGGTAATTTAAGTTTTGAGCATTTATATGCAGTGGTGTATTTTGGCCTAGGCCGACACTTTCCAGGGGCGGTGGCCCGCACCGGGTGGCACCACCCCCAAAAAAATATATATATATTTTTTTACTTTTGCAAAGTATTTTACCAGGAAGGATACATTGAGATTTCACAAATTTTCAAGTATGTCCTGGGTAGGCAAGGCCTAGGCTTTCACTTTCCAGGGGGCAGCAAAAAACCCCACCACTAAACACACAGAGCACCGAAATGACGCCAACATTTTGGTGTTCTGTAGTTCCCTGCACTTCGGGGAATAAAATTTCCCCACCCTGCAGTGAATTCACCGCAGGGTCCCCAAAGTGCAGGGAGTCGGCTGCTGAATGCCGCCACCGCAAACCCGTGGCCTGCTGTTTTAAAAAAAAACTACTGAACGAAAATGTCTGGAATTTACATATAAGATCCTATGATTGATAATAAAAAGTTCTGTTACAGAAAAAAGAACCGCTATTAAAAAGGAGGGGAGAATTTTGCCAAAAACAAATCTGAAAAATGACTTAAAGGTACTAAAAAAATTAAAAAAATCAATAAAGACTTTTTACTGCAGATTAAAATAATAAATGGTTTATTAGATATTGAGTAAAAACAGGAATATTTTTAACATTGAAACCTATGGGGTTCGCCTGAATAAACCTGCTGATTGAAACCACCGAACATCAGGGCATTTCACTGCCATTTCTCTGCTGTTTGGTGTTCTCTGAAAAGATTAACCATTACTTTTCTATGGGGATTTGCACTGCCTTCAAACAGCACGGTACTTGCTGGCAGTTCGCCAAATTTGTGTGTGAGCATATCACAGAGCAGTGGTGTACTTAGGGGAGTGGTGGGGGGCAGGCCGCCCCAGGTACCAGTGATTATTTGGGTGTCATTAGGGGGTACTAGGAGGTGCCACTGTCACTGTGTGTCAGCTTTGAGCTGTGTTCTCAAACAACGAGCAGCGGAGCAGGGCGTTTGCATAAGGAATAAAATATGATAGAATAAAAATTCCCCTCTCCTCCCTCCATAGCTCCTCCCTCCATAGCTCCTCCCCTGCCCCGCAGCAGCTCTAGGAGAGGGGGATGTGATTGGTGTGCAGAGAGAGAAGATGACAGTAAACGGCAGGGGGTATCACTAGAATATGAAGCCCTGTCTACTTACTGCTGTTTAAAGTGGACCTTTCCTTAACCAGCACTGCAGTGATCAGAAATGTGTCATTGAGCTGCCTGGCTCTTGGTGAGGTCCTGCATAGAGGGGACCAGGCTGCATTCACTGCATCACCAGTGAATAGGCAGCCAAGGGTAAACAGGGACAGGGAAGAGGGAGTCTTAAAAAACTGGAAAAGTAAAGAAAAAATACCATAGCAGCATCTTATACCTGCAAAACACACACCCATTCTCTGCTCAGCAACTCCAATCCACAAAACCAGCCACCCAGCACATACAACTCCCATCACACAAAACCAGCCACACACAACTCCCACCACACAAAGCCAGCCACCCGCACACACAACTCCCATCACACAAAACCAGCCACCCACACACAACTTCCATCACACAACTTCCATCACACAAAACCAGCCACCCATACAACTCCATCACACAAAATCAACCAACCCACAACCCCATCCCACAACCCAGCCACCAACACACAACTCCCATCACACAAAACAAGCCACCCCAACACACACACACAACTCCCATCAACAAAACAAGCCACATGTGTACATTTGTTCATAGCATGAGGATTGATATGTTGTGAGTTTGCAAAATCACTTAAAAATAACAATTCTTCAAAAAAATTCCATGCTAGATTGCAGGCGGTCCAGCAGTTCACGGCAGCAGTGGGTGTCCTGTCCAAAATAGAGTGAGAGTCCGTATTGAAGAAAGGGCCGGAGGCTGTGTGCGTGCAGGTCACGCGGTCCGGCCAGTCAGATGGTACTGAGTCTCAGTACCACTTGACTGGCTGAACCACGTGACACGAACGCACGCAGCTGCCCGCCCTTTCGTTAACACGGACTCTCACTCTATTCTGGACTGAACACCCACCGGTAGGGGAATCAAAGCCACGGTGCACCCTCTGGCAGTGGCACCCTACTGCTGACAAGATGGCTCTACGCACAGGCACAGCCGCGATCCTAACGTGGCCTAGAGGGACCTACTGCTGATTTCATACACAGTCCCTGCTGACTCTGCACACAGCCCTACCGCGGACTGGAGGCCGGTAAATATAGAATAAATAATTGCTGTGTGCTCATATTCACTCGGTTGCATTGCTGGGAGTTTAATTGCAGTGGATTCTGATGCACTCATACACACCGCACATTGCGTTGCTGGGAGTTTTATTGCAGTGGATTCTGATGCATTCATACACACCGCACATTTCATTGCTGGTGTAATGGTGAGCCCCCTATAGTGTGATGGGGAGCCGTTAAGCTGCGGAGGTTGAAGCCTTTAGGGCAGGTATACAGATTCCAGGGAACAAACCAGGATATTTACAGGAATTAGAAAGATCCCTAAGCCCGGACTGAGATCCTTGAAAGGTGGTCTCGAAATACTAACTAAGCTAGGTCTGCAAGGTGTAAAAACATAAACCAGACATACAATGAATGCAGGTATACAGATTCCAGGGAATAAACCAAGATATTTACAGAAACTAGAAAGATCCCTAAGCCCTGACTGAGATCCTTGAAAGGTGGTCTCGAAATACTAACTAAGCTAGGTCTGCAAGGTGTACAAAACATAAACCAGACATACAATGAATGCAGGTATACAGATTCCAGGGAACAAACCAGGATATATTGCTGCAACAAATCAAACACAAGACACAAATAGAATATCCAAGAAACCGAGGCGGTTAATACACGGATTAATATAAGCACGGTACAGGGGACAGACAGAAGAGAGATCCAAACACAAGAGCCAGAGGTCATACACGGAATATCATAATTTCAGGGGTTAGACAAGAGAGAGATCCTAAACACAAGAGCCAGAGGTCATACACAGAATTTCAAAGCCATACAGCACGGAGGAACTAGGTATAAGAAAGACTATCCTGGTCCAAGGATCAAGGGAAATCCTGGCCCTACATATAGGGCAGAACAGGTCATGTGACCGCAGACCAATAAGCCCAACAGATGGCCTGCAGCCTGAAAATGAAAACAAACAGGAATCCCTGTCACCACCAGCAGGAGGCAGGGCCGAGACATGACAGCTGGGAGTTTTATTGCTGTGAATTTTGATACGCTGACACACACTACACATTGCATTGCTGGGAGTTTTATTGCAGTGGATTCTGATGCACGCATACACGCTGCACATTGCATTGCTGGGAGTTTTATTGCTGTGGATTCTGTGATACACACTGCATATTACTGTGAGTTTTATTGCTCTGGAGCTCTGGGATACGCTCATACACACTGCATATTACATTACTGTGAGTTTTATTGCTGTGCAGCTCTGTGATATGCTCATACACCGTGCACCTTTCTGTGGGTTTTATTGCTGTGCAACTCTGATATGCTCATACACAGTGCCCGTTTCTGTGGGTTTTATTGCCGTGCAGCGCTGTGATATGCTCATACACAGTGCACCTTTCTGTGGGTTTTATTGCTGTGCAGCTCTGTGATACGCTCATACGCAGTGCACGTTTCTGTGGATTTTATTGTTCAACCAATTAGAGCAGCTGTGATCCAGTATACTTGACATGCGTGGCTGTTCTTTATGAAATGTTTAAATTCAAGCATTTTCCAATTTTATTTATCTCAATAGATACATTTGAAATGGTATACAAAATTTACAAGTAGGCACTTGGTATCCACTTTTAATATAAAGAGAGGAAAAGGCGGAGCTCTAAGAGGAAAAGGTGGAGCTTAAAGAGGAAGGGTGGGGTTTAACCAGGAAGAGGTGTGCCCTTGACAGTAAGGGGTGCCTTAAATTTAAATTAGGGGGTGCACGAGTTTAGTCAGGCCTAGGGCAGCACAAAACATAAATACACCACTGTTTATATGTATGTACAGTCTTTAATCGAGGTTGA
The DNA here is from genome assembly GCA_009667805.1 of Leptobrachium leishanense. Taxonomy (NCBI): domain Eukaryota; kingdom Metazoa; phylum Chordata; class Amphibia; order Anura; family Megophryidae; genus Leptobrachium; species Leptobrachium leishanense. The sequence goes on from CM019065.1 coordinate 192,669,682, forward strand.
TTTGTTATTTCTGACCTGATAGAAAATGCGAACAGCATAAGAGCACACAAAGTATTATAGTGGAAGAAGAAAATGTTGCTGCCTTGTATTGCTTCTGTCAGCAGAGTTTCTAAGGGCTCTTCTCTCTTAAAATATTATTTTCAATCTCTCAAGAAAGCCTAGAAGGGTTTCTTAGAACTACAAGCACTTAACATTACAGTGAGTGAATATCCCTCCCACATTTAATACCATAGGCATTAAAGAGGAATCCCCTTTCTTATCCAATAGAAGCAGGCACAGGCACTTTCAAACCAAATTACGTTTTCTAGCGATTCTATGTGAAACCACTAGGATATCATTTTCTTTATTGACCCATTGAAGGGAATATTTGTATGTTTCTTGGAATGAGGTGCATCACAGGATCAGCATTTAATAGTGCATGTTATTTAAAATGATAATTTCGCATTGCACAAGATTTTCAAATCTCATATTCAGTTCTCTTTATACACATCCACTTCAAAACACACTGATCTTGGCACGAAGAGTGGTTTTTCACAGATGGAGTCTATTTTATTTCCTTTCATTGAAGAAATGTTTCTTTGCCTTCTGTCTGTCTAAGATTTTGGACATGTGTAGCTAAAGCTCACAAAAAACAATTTTGGATTTGGTTCCTCTTGCTGAGAGATAGCATGCAAGATACACTAGAGTTCCTTGTAGTGATGAGTCACTTTGAACTTGGGGTACATGGACCTAGAGATGCATTTGGGGGCTGCAGGCCTGATGTTCTGTAGTGTTTCCCTGCCCTCTCCTTTGTTGAAGTCACCCTGTACCTACAATTCTAGGTGCAGGGTGTTTGTGTCATCTGTGCTTCGCATGAATACTGTTATCGTTATTGTCTACCTGCTAATTGGAAAAGGCTACAGTGATCTACACAGTAATACAATTTCCTAATCCTTAGCGGCCACCTCACTCTTTTCTAGCATATGTTTACATCTGTTAACCCTTTGCTGCAGGGTGATTTGTGTGTATTGGTACATTAGGGAAGGATGTTAACGCCAGTGGGGTGTATTCATACACGCCGTTTGCCAGCTGCTGCGGCGGGCCCCTCCTCCGGCCTGTGTATTTCATTGGCTGTAAAGAGATGGCCTGAGTACAGCCTGAGTACAACCGATGCTGAAAGTCACATGTGTCAGTCATGGGGAGCAATAAGGGGAGTTATATGAGACAGCTAAAAATGCCTACTCTTGATTGCCTACTCTTGTGCAGGGAGTAAAAATCCCTTAATGGATACTTTGTTACAAGTATACCAAGATATACAGGGATTTATCTGTATCATCACTGCCTGCAATAAATTCTTTTGTACCATTTGAAAGCAGATGCTGCTTAGGATAGCATGTGCCATATAGAGGAACTGTAACACTTAATGTGTTTGAGATTCAGGATCAATGCCAGTCTTAATTAGTCTGGTTTGTCATATGGCTTTCAGTCACATCATTATCTTCCTTGTAAAATTAAGAAAAAGTAGCGCTGTGTATGGGTATATCATTGCACATTGAGTAAATCTGGTAATATGCATTTTTTTTAACATACTTTGAGTTTACTGGCTGAGGATTAAACATTTGAAGAAAGAATTATTTTTTAGTTTCTTTTTCTATACTTGAGTTATATTTTTTTGTTTTTTACCATTAAAATAATTACTCCCTTTTTTTGTTAATGAGATTGCTTGGCATTTTTTTTCTGTATACGTGAAGTGGTTAAAACAAAAGTCCATTATAGAGAGTTTAAATTTTGATCTGATTTTGGAAATACACTATATTGCCAAAAGTATTCGCTCGCCTGCCTTGACTCGCATATGGATGGGTGAGCGATTACTTTTGGCAATATAGTGTATCTGTAATAGGACAAGGAGTTAATAATTATAATTATTATTGATTTAGTAATTTAATTAATCAGAAGACTGTTTTAATTAAATTTCCAAACTTTGGGTTTAATTTGCATTCGGTATTCCTCATATGCGCTATTATAGTCTTGAATATCAACATCTTTCTATCTCTTATTATTAGGGGGTGGTAGTTCAAGTATAAGCGTGCCTGTTCTAGCAATTAGACTTCTAGTTTTGGGGCATTTTTGTTTGCATGGTGAGCAAAGAAAGATGAGGTTTGCTTCCCACTATTAATAAAATAATTGTAAATGCTTTAAATTTAAAGAGACAAATTGAAGTGTGAAATTTGAATCTCTTACCATGACTTGCTCTTAAAAGCTCAGACAGATTGTGCTTGATTGAGCATAACCTCAGATAACTTGACTGCAGGTAGGAGTAACTTAATCCCAACTCATCCATGAAGCAGAATCATCCTGGTTCAGCTCTTTGTTTATGGTAAAAGAGGAAATTAGTTCTGTCTGAGATTTCTACGTGTTGGCAAAACCTTCACATGATAAACTGTGGATCACAGATTTAACGGAGAGAGCAAAATCCCCGTTGTCATAGAAACAGCTTAAGTTTCGCCCCAAGGTTTTTGTTTTGAATATGGTTAAGACATCATGTTCCTTAAAAACAAAATCACGTATTCTAAATGTTTAGTGTTCATTTTGGAATATGGAGAACGTAATGTGTTGCTCAGAGATTTATCATTTTGTACGCCAGTCAAGCACAATGAGAAAAATGTACAAACACTCAAAGTGTCAGAGACTGTTGTGTATTTTTAATAAGCAACACATTCTCAGGTGATTTTCAAAAGTATTTTTGTCATTTACACTTGATTTAGCAGTATCTTACAAACATTGGACCCTGTGCGGAGCTAACCATTACGTTACTGATTGGGACTGTTATACTTAACTGCTCACCTGTTAACATTACCAGCTGGAGTCACTGTTTAAGCGAAGCCGGAAACCTTCCTTACATCTCAGTAGGCTTGTGCACCGATTTTTTTTTTCGGTTCGATTCGGTTAGATTTTTCGGATTTTTAAACTTTTCGATTCGGCTCGTTTCGACCGATTTCTGTTTCGATTCGGTTCGGCTCGCCTCTTTTTTCGTGTACATCTTTTTTCGGAATATCGACGGTTTTTCGTATTTTCGTGTCACTTTGCTCGTTTTTTGTATCGACTTTTCGTAATTTCGGAAATTTTCGTTTTTCGGAATTATACATGTTTTCGGAATATCGACCGTTTTTCGTATTTTTGTGTCACTTTGCTCGTTTTTGTATCGACTTTTCGTAACTTCGGAAATTTTCGTTTTTTCGGAACGTCTGTTCTCCTCGTTTCAAAGCAATAAATTTCGATTTGACACATTTCAAGTCCATTCGAAAATTCCGAAAATATTTCGTTTCGGCTCGGAAAACTTTTCGGATCTGCCATTTTCGGATCTAAAAATTTTCGGAAATTCGGCCGCATCCGAAAACATGAATCGGGAAATTTCGTGAAAATTCCGAAATTCCGAAACCCGAAACGCACATCCCTACATCTCAGTTGTAAGCACTTCCTTTATTTTAACAGCTACTTGTTACTCTCGTTCTGAGCCAATATTCCAAAAAGAATATGAAATCTAAAACCGTGGTGTTAAGTGATTTTGCTTTTGCAAATTTATTTTCAAGATCTAAATAGGACCCAAATAGTTCAAACTTGGCCCTGGTCGCATAGTGCAGAGGATGGTGTAATCCACCACTTCCTCTGGCTGCATGAGGTTTCCAAGGCTCACGCTTCGCTCCATGGAGTCCAACTTAGATAACAGCAGTGGTTATACTATACCTAACTTTTCCATAAAAATGACATATCGGCATACTTGAAAACGAGAGAAATCTCGATGTATCCTTCCTGGTAAAATACTTTAAGTATATTTATTTCCTTTAAGAAGAAAATGGACAATATTAATAAGGTTAATATGTTTAACTGTAGGTAGTTCATTTAATATTAAAAATGTCCATTTTACTGATTTAATACTGGTTTAATTAGCAACATAAAAAATTTCTTTGCTACTTAAGATTTTTACTGGAATAACGGTAAAATGTGTAACTGTATGTAGAAACATGTATGTAACTGTATGTCTTAAAATGTGTAACTGTATGTAGAAAGAACACTGTTTCACTATGCAGTGAGCATTTCAAAAGTTAATGTTAATCCAAGTCAGGTGCTTGCATCATCAGAGCTATACACTGAGTGGCCAGATTATTATGACCACCTGACTTTTTTAGGCAAATTAGCTATAATTTTGCGCTGAAGTTGCTTGAGGGCCAGACCATTATAAATAGGGATACAAAAACAAGTAGAGTGGTACTGATTTACAAAACGCTGACCTCACCCTGCCATCTCCTCCTATTGATGCCACAAGGAGTAAAATAAGATATATATATGGAGGGGTGGATCTGCAATGACCATAAGAACGTCCTTATAGGACGAAACGCGTTGGAATGTGCGAATAAACCAACTTTTAACTGAATATGCTTATTTTTGGCGATTCCTTCCAGAACTCTATGGTCTTGGGATACCTGGTTACCTGAATGGTTCGCTGGATACATACATGATGTGCCTTATATACTCTACTATTCAGTGAGTGAGGTCCTAGGGGCCTATTTTGTACATGGTTGTTAATTTACTGCACCATTACGTTCTTACTGTCACTGCAGATCCACCCCTCCATATATATATATCATATATACATTATTAATAGGGAAGCAGGTTGTTTACCACGACAGAAGTGATTTTTTTTTTCTGAAGATATGGGTAAACGCAATTTAACAGCCTTTGATTGTGGGATGATTGTTGGCCCGCGGAGCCATGGAGTGAGTATCAGCAAAACAGCAGAATTCATTAAATGTTTAAGAGCGGCTGTTGTTAAAGTGTTTAAAGACTGGACTGTCAGCCACAATTCGCACGTTCAGACCCAGAATTTTGGCTGTCAGCGACTAGTCAATGTTAGGGCAGAATGGAGAGTGGCAAGATTGGTTCAAGACAATAGAGCATCAAATTACTGCAGATTTTAATCAGGGATCCTCTCAAATGATCTCTGAATGCACTGTTCGCCATACACTGCATCGTATGGGATATGTGTTCGAACACATTTGCTGTCTGCAGTTAAAAAGATAAAACGTCTCCCAATTCGCACAGGAACACAAGGATTGGACAGTTGAGCATTGGAAAAAAGTCATGTGGTTGGATGAATCATGTTTCCAGTTGCGTCATGCTGATGGCAGAGTGAGAATTTGGCAGAAACGGTATGAAAGCATGAACCCTACATGCATGAGTACAACCCTTCAAGCTGGTGGAGGCAGTGTTATGGTTTGGGGCCCTTTAATTCGTGTGGAACGTATGAATAGCATAACATACCAAAGTATCGTTGCTGATCAAGTTCATCTTATCATGTTGATGGAAGAAGCCATCTGCTTTGGGATACACCAACAAGGCAATGCGCCATGTCACGGTGCTCGTATTGTGCAGGAGTGGTTTCAAGAACATGACGGAGAATTTACCTTGCTTAGGTGGCCCCCACAATCACCAGATCTCAATCCAATTGAGCACTTGTGGGACAAAGTTGAAAGAGCCATCAGGCAGCTGGTTCCACAACCATCAAATCTCACAGAACTGTACAGTGCTATTCATCAGGCATGGTGTCAGATTCCTCGCATCACCTTTCAACATCTTGTGGAGTCGATGCCAAGAAGAATTGCCGCAGTTTTGAAGGCAAAAGGTGGCCCAACGAAGTACTGATGGGGTGGTTTATAATAATCTAGCCACTCAGTGTATATGAATTCAGCTCATTAAGCTTTAATGGTCCTTGGAAGTTTACTACACGTATGTGCTAGTTAATGACTGCAGTGCTATTCCCATCTATGGTAAAGTTGCTCCAGCAATCAGTTTTCAAAACTGATTATAATTTTATTTATACTAACTTCTTAGGCATTTGGGAAAAAAAAGTAACTTTATTTGTGTCTTGTGGTATGTTGTCCTGTACAAATGTATATCTCTAATAGGACTCTAGTATCTTGGCAGAGGCATCACTCTGCCTATATGCAACCCATGTTTAGAATGTCCCTTAAAAAAGTCATTGCCATAAGTATGGTGTTAAATTGGCCATGCAGGTTAGCTATTAAACACAAAATTTAATATGACCAAGAAGTTTTTATTTTTTCATAAAATTGGTAGTTTTCCTCATGCAATGTACTCTTATTTACTGAGTGCTTGATTTCTCCATGCATAGAGTTTGTATGTGTCCCTTAGTTTTCAACTGGCAAATGTGTTTTATTCCAGGCATAAACCATGCATACTGTGCATACACACATTATCCTGTATTATTCCAGTGAGCTAATCAAGGAAAATATTGCGAGTCAAGTATTTACACTGTACTTCACATGGTCACTGCATTATTTTTATGGGTTTTCTCCTTTCTACATAAGCGTAGGGACCAATTAAAAATCTGGGGCGACAGCTTTCTTACTGTAAAGGCACAATGTAATTGAACTACTCATGAATAACAAACTCCATATATTTGTTTATTACCCTCATGCTTCATATAGCTTTAGGATGACAAACTGATACATGTGCGCAGTCTAAGACACACACTGTGCACATACAGTTGTGTTCAAAATTATTCAAGCCCCAATGCTGTAAAGGGTTTTAGAGAATTTAGTGTACATTTGTAATTGTATTCAGAATGAAATCCTACAAGGACTTTTTAAAGAACCATATGCAACTAAAATGACATCAATTGGTTTTGTAATACAGTAGTAAATGTTTCTTTTGTGAATTCTTCATTGACACAATTATTCAACCCCTTAAAGACTACCACTCTGAAGAACAGAGGTTCATTCAAGTGTTTTCAATCAGGTATTGAAAACACCTGTGGATGTCACGGAGCAGCAATAAAGCATAATAAGCACCAATTAGGCAGCTTTAAAATGACTGTGATACTCAGCTCCTTCTAGACATTTACTGGTGTGGTTACAAACATGGTGAAGTCAAGAGAATGGTCCAGGAAGACAAGAGAAGAGGTGATTACTCTTTACAGGAAGGGCAATGGCTATAAGAAGATTGCAAAGATGTTAAACATACCAAGAGAGACCATAGGAAGCATCATTCTCAAATTCAAGGCAAAGGGCACTGTTGAAACGCTACCTGGTCGTGGCAGAAAGAAGATGCTGACTTCGACTGCTGTGCGCTACCTGAAGCGTAGAGTGGAGAAAAGTCCCCGTGTGACTGCTGAGGAACTGAGAAAAGATTTGTCAGATGTGGGTACTGAAGTTTCAGCTCAGACAATACGGCACACACTGCGTAATGAAGGCCTCCATGCCGGAACTCCCAGGCGCACCCCCTTGCTATCTCCAAAGAATAAGAAGAGTCTATTGCAGTATGCCAAAAGTCATGTGGACAAACCACAGAGGTTTTGGGATAGTGTTCTGTGGACTGATGAAACAAAATTAGAACTGTTTGGGCCCATGGATCAACGCTATGTTTGGAGGAGGAAGAACAAGGCCTATGAAGAAAAGAACACCTTGCCTACTGTGAAGCATGGCGGGGGGTCAATCATGCTTTGGGGCTGTTTTGCTTCTGCAGGTACAGGGAAGCTTCAGCGTGTGCAAGGTACCATGAATTCTCTTCAGTACCAGGAGATATTGGATGACAATGTGATGCAGTCCGTCACAAACCTGAGGCTTGGGAGACGTTGGACCTTTCAACAGGACAATGATCCCAAGCATACCTCCAAGTCCACTAGAGCATGTTGCAGATTAAAGGCTGGAACATTTTGGAGAGGCCATCGCAGTCACCTGACTTAAATCCGTTTGAGAACCTCTGGTGGGACTTAGAGAAAGCAGTTGCAGTGCGCAAGCCTAAGAATGTGACTGAACTGGAGGCTTTTGCCGATGACGAATGGGCGAAGATACCCGTAGATCGCTGCAAGACACTTGTGTCAAGCTATGCTTCATGTTTAAAAGCTGTTATAACTGTAAAAGGATGTTGTACTAAGTACTAAGATTGAATGTCACTTGGGGGTTGAATAAAACTGATAATGATGTGAGCACAGAAAAGACATTTGTGGTTATTTCATTATAAATGTTATGTTATATTTGTCTGACCTACACGTGCCTCTTTGATTTAATTGTAAGCAAGATGACTGAATGATCAAAATCAATTTCAGTGGGGGTTGAATAATTTTGAACACAATTGTATCTATGAAGATAACGGAGGGGAGGTCTGTCCCTTTCATCCCCATCGTACCTATGCCCATGCCATTGTGTGGCAGTGTTCCACTCTTTTAATTCTGAATCCTTTCCTTTAAAGTAAGCAAATTTCAGACAGTTGCAAAGTGGTTATTTTAAGCATTGTTTCCCTACTGACACTTAAGCAAACAGATCAATAAAGCAGAAAAAAACAGAAAATTGCCTTAATACATAGAGAAAAAACTGTGATTTGGTTGTAAAACTATAAATATTCAACTGCGGTCTAGCAGTCCTCTTTTACAAATTCTGTGCTCTGTCCTTAGAGAATCGGTTATACAATACATTGCCTTTTCCCCTCAAGATGACATCAGTATAGGCAGCAGGAAAGCAACATGGGTCAGTCACAAACAGATAACCTGTGAAACATATTTATGAATTGCATTAAATACCATTTACAGGAAGTTCAGGCCTATAGGTCAGTGTTATTTTCAATCCTTTCCCGTATATCTTCCTATGCATTATAAAATCTGATACATTTGCAGTTTATTAATGCTCGCCTAGTGTGTCACTTCTCTCCTCTTGGTTTGTAAGCTCTCGTGCAGGGTCCTCTCTCCTACCATTCTGTGACATGTATGTATATTTTTTTACTCACTCTCCCATTTTACAGCGCTACGGAACTTGTTGGCGCTTTATAAATGTAACTGTACCATACTTTGCCAGCTAATGAACATCCTTACCAGCTGGGTGGAGTAGAGGTAACATCACTGCTCTAACCGTGGAGACACAGGTTCAAATCCCAGCAAGAGCACCTCCCCAATAAATGTCCTTGGGCAAGACACCTAACGCTACATACTCACCACTCAGCACATACTTGAAGACAATAGAAATCTCAATGTATCCTTCCTGGTAAAATACTTTCTCAAAAAAAATACAAGTGATCTGAAGAAATAAACCTGTGACTTAGACAGTACTGTATATATCGATATGGGCCATCTATTTCTTTAAAACATGCACATGTTTTATTTATGTTTGAGTAGATTGAAAAAAGGTGGAAACACTTATTTTCCTCACATTAACCTGCCTGGCGGTATTCCCGAGTGTGACTCGGGGTTAAATTTCACTACCGCGATCGGTAACCCCGAGCCACACTCGACCAGGATGCATACTCACCGCATCCTTCGCTCCCTCGCGGTCTCCACAGTCACCGCATTGTGATCGCGGCAGCCGGCGACTTTGCTTCCTGGTTTCCCTCACTGTGAGTCACACGACGCAGGGAGGTGGGACCAGGCGGCAAATTCAAAAATGAAAAAAAAATACAGTAAAAGCATTTTTTTCAATAAACTTTCCTGTGCAGTGGGTGCTGGGGATTCCTGTCCAGATGTGGACTCCTTTGCCAAAGTAATACAGGACACGGGGTACCAAAAAAAGAATATTTATTCTCAAAGCAGCTTTACTGTAATAAAAAGCGAATAAAAATAATTTCTAAAATGTAATAAGGCTTTGCAATACAAGTTTCGCTGGTGGATCTGGGCAAGCACCAGAGAAACTTGTATTGCAAAGCCTTATTACATTTTAGAAATTATTTTTATTCGCCTTTTATTTCTGTAAAGCTGCTTTGAGAATAAATACTCTTTTTTGGTACCCCCGTGTCCTGTATTACTTTGGCAAAGGAGTGTACATCTGGACAGGAATCCCAGCACCCAGAAGAAAGAGCCATGTTTTTGGTTTGATTATTTTATTGAATATAATTTATTTCCATTATTTTGGATAATTATTTATGGGATAATAAATTATTTTGTGTTTCAAACCTTCTCTGACTGCATGTGTTTACTAGACTCTTGCTTGCACGGATTTCAGTGACTTATTCCTACAGAATACAGGCTTACTATATAAAACACAATTCCTTTCCAAAAAAATTTAAACGCTTTTAGACACAAAATTTTGCAAAAATTTAGACCACCAGGGAGGTTAAAGAATACAATGATAATCTAAATAACAGAATCTTTAAGCGCAACAGCACATTTTTCAGTACTGTATTTATTTTGTAATCACTCCTTTACAAAGAGACTCCTTTATTTTATGTTCAGTGACACTGGTTGTTTATCCTTCCCAAAATGTAGAGGATAGTGTCCTGATATTGAAAGAAGTGAGATTACCCAGTATACACTGCCAAAAAAGCAGGAAAGTGAATAAAACACACCTCTCATTTGACTCTTTTAATATTTTATCCATGGATAAACATGAAGGTGATTGAGTTGCAGCTGATTTAATTCTACCCATAGATACTTGCAACATAAAAATGTTTCCAGAATTTAAAATGTATCGCTGTTAGTGATCCACATACTTGTGGAAGTGAGAATAAAAGAAAAGCCCTCATCCAGAAATCTTTACCCTGTCAATGTTAAACACACAATATCATTGCAGCACAAATATATAAAATCTGTTGTTGGTGCTGAGAAGGAATATATTGGATAGTGTCTCCAGCTGACATGTTTCCTACTCTGCGGAAAGTTTGTAATATAAATTGTAGCGGATTGAGGTTGTATGAAAAACATTATCCATGTCAATGTTCCCAAAATGTATTACAGTCTTATGGTTTCTGTTACGGACAATTTACGTTCTCTTTGTTAGATCCTCTGGGAATATGGATGCAAGTCTGGAGGGCAACATTATATTCTTATAGGCAATTGCAATAAATAAATAAAAAATAAAAAAAATGGATAACTGCACCAAGCACATTTTTCATATTGTACTACATTAAACTACTTTATGTACCTGTACACTATTCCACACATCACTGAAGAATATAGGAAATATGAATGATCACACGATCAACTCTAGTATCAATAATAATAACTAAGTTCTTGATGGTTTGCTCCACAAAGGGGTATCCATATGTCAGTATCTAGCACTGGTACCCAAATCACTCTATCCAATCATATTAATCCAATAATACATGCATCAAAATCAAATGTGCGCAATTTTCCATCTTGGCAAAAGTGACTAAAATATTAAATTTTATGTCCCCCACCGCACACAATTTCATGTTGCGTGAAAAAGCATCATTGTTTGCCGCATCCCGGGACAACTATTAATACGTTTAAAATGATTTTCTGTTTTAAAGATGGCCCACCTATCCACTTGCGATTTTTAAAAGGGCCACTCCAGGCACTGCGACCACTCAATGTTATTTTATTTTATATTTTGCAAAAAAACCACTTTCAGGTCAGTTCAATAACGGTAAAATTCTCCCATTTATCTCACTTTCCAAATCGGCTATTTGGTCTAGATTGTCATCTTCTCCTGACAGTTCTCCTGAGTTTCACCTTTGATTGAATAGACCTGTTAATTTTGTAAATGTTTTGAAAGATACTTTTGTATTTTATTAGACATTTTTTGTTTTTGATTTTTAAAACTTTTAATTTTGTATTTTTTAATCGGCAGAATTTTATTGATTTAAGCTCCTATTAAAGAGGATAGAAGACTTTTTTTCAGTTCAGAGGAATTTTCCGATGCCGATTCAGGGGTTATTAACGCAATTATCAGATTTTTCCCAACGTCCAATTACTGTTTAGATGACTCAATTTTCAGGAAAACATGGTGAACATGCACTTAATAGTGAATTCACTGTAATTTTGGTGAAATGGAATCACTGAAGAGCGTTGAATTGCGACGAAACACAAAGCACCGAAATTGCACGCAATTTCAAAACAGCAAAAATTAGGTTTTCTTTTCATTAAATGCCAAAAAATCCAAACAAAATCTTTAGCTCCAGCCCATAGAGATCTGAATCTGACCCTGCGTGTTTGCATATGGGAGTGGGCCAGTCTGGATGAAGTCCAGCGCCACTTTTTTGTCCCACTCCAGCCCTGATTACCAGCGACACGTCTGGGACTCCGGAAACTCTGTTAGCGAGCAGAATTATATTTCCTTCCGACAGACTGCGTCTGGGTAAACCTATGTAATAACCTACTGAATTCCAGATTGAGTAATCTTTTTAGTCGATTCTCCCAATTCAAGAGCATCTTCCCACAGTCAGCAATTCAAGAGAATAATAATCTAATGATCCTCTAATAGTGATATAATAACAGGTGATAATGTCATTTAAAGATGATGAGATGACCATTCAGCCTCATGTTAAAACTTCCCCTGGGATAATATGTTTATCAGCTACCTCACCCCTTGCTATGCAGGATTCACCAAATTACTGGGCGTGGCCAACAACATCCTTGCTGTGTATAATATAAACTCTAATACTAGAAACATAGAAACATAGAAAAATGTCGGCAGATAAGAACCTTTCGGCCCATCTAGTCTGCCCAATTACATGGATACTTTACCTGGATTTATCTTTTGTTTAGGATAGCCACTAACCACTAGATGACACCTTTTATTCCTTTTTTTTATGATAGAATAAATTATAGAGTTTATATGCAAGGCCACTTTGTTTTGAGACCTTGTGATAACAACATCTGTGCCATAAATCTATCCACTGAGCTTTTTAATTAAACAAAATGTATACTCCCTTCTCGTACCTAGCACTAAGAGTGGATAAAAATATTGGATTGACAGGAGCTTTTCTGTTGTAGATCTATACATTCCCAAGTATAATGACTTCAATGGAAAGTTAATTGGAAATGTCAACATGAGAGTAAGAAAAGAAAAATCTATATTTGAATCTCTGTATGTGAGGTAGCTAAATTGGAGTCTGAGGCTATAGGACAGCATAATTTTCATGCCTACTGGACCTGCTCGTGCGCAGTTAGGCCTCCTGGTCAGAGAGAATGCAATACTTGTTACTTATAATCTGGGCCTTCTGTATCTCTGATCATAGAGGTAGGGGGCCTTTAAATATTCATAACGGACATAGCTCTTTACCCTGTTGTGGTTCTCTGTATAGCCCTCAGAGTGTTCCTGTATATTCTATGATTCTTTGGTTCTGAGCCCGGCTAAGTATTCTCGGTACTGATTTCTGTTTTTGTCCCTGTTCTGACCCAGGCTTTGTATCTGGGTTTTGGTTTTGCTCTGTACTTCCTGTATGGTTATTTGTTATACTGGTTCGGTGTACTGACCTCCGGCTTGTATTTGTACTACATTTCTCTTATCCATGTGCTTTAAGTACTTCTAAGTATTGTCATTGTTCTCATTCTTTATTCAGAAACACACTGGCCAGGCAAAGGACCAGTCTATCAGGTTAGAGGTTTTGTCTGCGTGCTGGAGTACACACTGTGACAATAATGTCCCTTATTGCCTTCCTGGTAACTCAGAAAATGTCTCTCACATACGGTTTGTCTTATTAAAAGCCCAAGAAAGAACAAAAGGGACATGCTGTATTTACAACTGTCATGACCCTTAACCTGGTGTGAGGAGGAAGTGCAGAAAGACTAGTGCCTGCACCACTTTGGCTGTGGAATGAGGTTCCATCCTGCCCCATCTGAGTGATGCCTCAGGAGCCTATTAATTAGCTGTGCCTACTATAAAAGGAAGTCACATCCCTGCAGCCGGGCTTCAACATTGCACACGTCTTGGTGTTTCCATTAAGCTGTGCATCCTGCTTGTCTTACCTGTGTACCTGTGCCTTGCTCCTTCTGTGAAACTAGGGAACTGTTGTAAATAAACTCCTTTGGGCCCAATTACAATGTTAACCCTTTTGTTAGCGCTCAGCTGTGTGAGCGTTAATGTTGGCTTAGGTGGCCCTAGTGCGGCCCGACCATATTACATTCCGAATGCTGTGCTATCACTCAATTCCGCTGGCATGCTGATTCTGGTAATCCTACTTTACATGTTTCCTACTTTAAGTGTTCCTTTTAATTCACTTGTGTTTGTTTGAAGTCGAAGCCTATAAAAATGGCACTCTAGTACAAATGAGGTCTCATTAGTGATCTGCAAGCAGTATAAACTGTGGAATTAAAATCATAGGTTGATCAGAGAATAGGGGGGGATAATCCCCCCTGCTAATGTACTTTTGTAACATATCTGCCTATAATAAGGTATATTAAAAACACATTTGGCACAGCAGTCATTTTTATCTACTTTATAATAGGGAGATCTATCCATCCAATTCTGTTATCTTTTGCCGTTGAAACCATTTGAAGCATATGTCATGTGATCATGGAATCATTACCCCCCCACCCCGCAGCATTGATGGGTGCTTCCCCTAGTACCGCTTTCTGAGATCCAGGGTGCAATAGGATGAGGATGTTTGGTAAATGGTGTATCATTCTGTCCCACTTTGTTCTTTCTCTTGCCCACCAAATGGCTCTGCATTACAATGCTCCCTTCCTGCTCTGATGGAGTAGGCCGCTTCCTACTTTCCAGCCCAGCTACAAGGAATCTGAACCATTTGAACTAGTCAATACGACCTTATTCCTTCACTGAAAGGCACAAATAGCTGGCCTCTGGACTACTTAAAACTATAGCCCACTCCCTTCCCACAAATATCAGTCAAAAATACACTATATTGCCAAAAGTATTCCCTCACCTGCCTAGCTCCTGATTTGGATGGGTGAGCGAAACGTTTGGCAATATAGTGTAGGTATAGTGGTGCTTAAGAAGAACTAACATTTATTGGCCAAAAGACACAGCTACGTATACAGAAATACAAAGAGCCCTATTACATTCTTAACGCTAACGTCAGCGCCCTGCTGGGTGAGCGTTAGGTTAAGTGGCCCTAGCGTTTCAGCCCATATTACAATCCAAACGCAAATGGTTTAAAAAAAAATTGTGATTCGGAGCTTGTGCTTTTCAACGTGAGCTTACTGTACTTTGCGTTTAACATGGGGAGCGCAAAGCGTTATTGGTTTAGGATTACAAAGTCCTAATGCTCATTGTGTCCCTCTGCGGTTAACTGAAAAGTTAGCACCAGCTCTAAACTGTGCTTAACTGATACCGCTTCTGTGGAATCAGCACCAGCTGAAGAAAAAACAAAAAAATCACATTCCTCCGCCTCCTCGCGCCTGCACTGTAATATCACGCTAAAACGAGGACGCTAAGGAGAAACCTGCAGCCACGGGTATTCCTCTTTAGCGTGACCATTGTAATATGGCCCACTGTCTTTAGCCCAACCTCTCTATCTGCTGCAATTTGGTATCTGCCACCTAAACCCTGCACACATCCTGACAACACCAGCACCTCTGAGGATTTATCAAATTGTACTCTCATGTATACCCTCTGAATCCATTAAATCCAATCCCTGATTAATTTTAATGTATTTTGGGTAATAACGGAGACATTAAATTGCAATGCACATTTACCATTTAATTTTCATGTTGATTTTTTTTTTTTTTTTATGTGATCCAGAGAGAATAGTTGCAGAGTGGAATAATTAATATGAAAACTGATTCCCTTTCAAAATATGATGTAATATTTAATGTGATCGTCCCTTTTAAAATTTGTGCTTAGAAGGCTTCTACTAAGAGACTTAAAAGAAAAAAAAAATTAATGCTGTTGCAATGAAAATTGGATCCTTGTTGCTTTATGGGAAACTTGCACAACTCAGCAATTTAATTCAGCTCTCTGGTAAGAAAATATGTTTCTTTTTCTCAGTGCAGCAACAGACTATTTAAACTATTTCATTGTGCCTCGCAGAAGAACTTATCAAGGGACACTGCAGCTTTTGATGTAAGATCAAGGTCAGCCAGTGCATGTTAGCTACATATCTGCCTTTTGGCCTGATGTTTTACTTGATGCTTTGTGACATGACAAGGTCATGACATAACTTGCGTGGGAATAAACTGTCCTTCACAAAAGTCGCTGAAGACAAAGAAAAGGAAATTATTAATTTGTCTATATATTTCTTTTATTTTCCAGTTTTTCCCAAAGTAATGTATTCAAGTGGCATTTCATGAAATACAAAAAAACAGATGGTGTTTTAAAGAGTTTTAAAATGGTTTGAAATCAGATAGGAAAAAGATAAATGTGTGTTTGTGTGTGTAATAAAAGGGACATTTCACTATAGGCAAAAAACAGGGAGGATGAGAAAACTGGAGCAGATATTAGACCATCTTTATCCTCCTCCTCTTTGTACCTCCACCTTCTTTTTAACCTAGAGAGTAAAACTCCAATGCTAATGATCGTCATGTGTATAGCCAATCAGATGGCTCTTATGCAGGAGCTTTGAGAGGCATTGAGGATACTCCTGGTTCAATGACTAAATGAATGACCCTGCATGATCCCCACCACCGGAAAGTTGCCTAGTTTATGTACATAAGTTTAAACACTCTTGGCTAACATCCCCTAAATACTAAATACTTTGGAGTAATAAATGCATTATATTCTGCATTATAATTCCTTTTATCTAAGTGATCAATTTTAATTCTTCAGATGGTTTTTCTGGGGGGAAAAAATGGCAATAGTCAAATTATATTTTTTTCCACACAATATCCGCTAATTTTGTTCAGAAAATTCAGTCAGCTGAAAACCTAATTTATGCTATTCTGAAAAAAACTGGTAAAACATTCTTTTTACCTTTACGGCATTTTTGCAACTTGCATCTTTTCCGTTCTTCTGACATTCACCAGTTAGCGTGAACTAGCATATAATAGAGTGAGCTCTGCGTCTCATTCAGTTTTATTCCACTTGCAGGCTCATAATTGGTTTTCTTACTTTTATTCAGTTTTAGTTACATATCTTATGGTCTATCTTTGTTTAGCATATTTCATAAATAATCTTTGGATCGCATTTTTTCTAGCTTATTTCCACAACTGATTGCTTCCAGTATTCAGTTTAGAACCTGAAAACTTCATGCCAGCCCAATTGTCACTATCATCTATTTATATCCCCTTGTTCACACTAGGGATGAGCTGTTCGGGTTCGGGGTCTGACCCGAACTTAGCCTGTTCGAGTAGATCGCGAACACCGAACATTTCTGGGTGTTCGCCGCATTTTCGACCACAATGGACCACAATGCATTTTCCCACTGGCCTGAAGTTCGGAATTGGCTACAGCCTTGCACCTGACCACAGGTCTGGTGCAAGACTGGTTCAACACTATGCCAATCACCGCTCAGAGTCCTGATTGGGCAAATTTTGCCCAATCATGGGCTCACAGAGCTAAGTCCCGCAGCACACTATATAACGTTTCCACGCGCCGATTCTGCACGCATTTCAGAGGAGATTTCAAAGGAGATAGTTGTGTCTTGTTACTGCTGGTCTGCCACACTACTGGGGGGGTCTCATTTCTACCAAATATCAGGGAATTTAGGTGATGTGTGTCTTGTCACTGTGCCAGTAAGTTTTTTGGGGTTTACAACTTTATTTAAAACATTTGTGAATTAAGGTGATCTGTGTCTCGTCACACAGCCAGCAAGTTTTTTTGGGGCTCACTAATTTCTTTAAAACATTTGTGAATTAAGGTGATCTGTGTCTTGTCACACAACCAGTACCACGCAGTATTTTGGGGCTCACTAATTTCTTTAAAACATTTGTGAATTAAGGTGATCTGTGTCTTGTCACACAACCAGTACCACGCATTATTTTGGGGCTCGCTCATTTCTTTAAAACATTTGTGAATTAAGGTGATCTGTGTCTCGTCACTGGCTGCCAGCTATCAGTGTGTCTCACTGAGTTATACCAGAGTTGAATCAGAGTTCTGTATATATTAATCTAAATATCACTCACCATGTCTGAAAGAACAAAAAGGACAGGCAGACGCTCCCAGACACAGATAAGAGGGCAAGCAGCCACTGTGTCGGGAGGCTGTGCCTCTGGTCGTGGTGGACGTGGTGCATCCTCTGCAGGGGCACGCTTGTCCTTTCTAACTGGTGCTGGCCATCTTAAGCAGCAGCAACATACAGAGGACTTGGTGGATTGGCTAACCAGGCCATCCTCATCCTCCGAGTCCTCTGCCAGCCAGGCTTCTAGTGCTTTACAGTCCACCTCAGGTGCCAAAGCATCTAATGCAGCCTCCATGTCCACAGCTACTCCTGCCGTAGCCTCGCTATCACACACGGAGGAGTCAGCTGAATTGTTTGACTACAATGAGAGTGACATGCTGCTTGAGGATGCGCAGCAAGTGCAGTGCTCTGATTCAATCTCTGAGGTTGAGCAAGGGAGTATAATCAACCTAGAGGAAGGGGGTGCCAGTGATGACACACAAATAACTGGCACTCATGTTGCCCCAGCAGCTGCAGCATACTGCCAAATTGGTTCCAGTGACGAGGAGATAGGGGGTGAAGATGACATTGATGATGAGGTCACTGACTCCACCTGGGTGCCAGATCGAACTGAGGAATCAAGTGAGGAGGAGGGGGTGGAGGAGGAGGAGGCACAGCAAACACGAGGCACAACATCCTCTGTGACCAACCGTAGCACTAGCCAGTCCAAGGCATCACATGTCAGAGCTGCTCCGGTGCAGAGCGCTGTTGTCTCAAAGAACACATGCAGGAACGCTGTCTGGGAGTTCTTTAAGAAATGTGCAGCAGACCCCACCGTTGCTATTTGTAATCTATGTCAGATGAGGCTGAAGCGTGGGATAAACAACGGACACTTGGGTACCACGTGCTTGTGGCGACATATGAACAAGTGCCACACATCCCGTTGGGGCAAAACTTTGCGTAGGTCCTCCTCCTCCTCATCTGTCTCTACCCACACTGTATGTCCTGCCATGTCATTGCCTACAACCTCCACCGACAGGGATGATGCTACAGTAATGGATGTACCAGCAGGTCCTTCCTCACAATGTGACATCATCCCAGTAGCTGAACATTTACTCAGTCAGATTACGTTGCCGCAGCTGCTGCAGCGAAAGAAAAATATAGTCCCAACCATCCCCAAGCACAGCGCCTAAATGCCAGCTTAGCAAAATTACTCGCATTGCAGCTGCTGCCTTTCCAGCTGGTGGACTCTGCTCCCTTCCGTGAATTTGCTGAATGTGCTGTACCACAGTGGCAGGTTCCAAAACGCCATTACTTTTCACACAAGGCCATTCCAGCACTATACCAGCACGTGGAAGACAATGTATCCAGTCATTGGGAAAGGCAGTCCGCAGCAAGGTGCATGTGACCTTAGAGACGTGGTCTAGCAAGCATGGACAGGGTAGTTACATTTCCTTTACGGCACACTGGGTAACTCTGATTGCAGCTGGGAGGGATCCAAGACGGGGCTCTGTGCTGGAGCTTGTTCATCCACCACGCCTCCAGAAAGCTGCTTGTATGAGGTCTGATTGCTCCACCACCACCACCTCTCCCTCTTCCTCCTCCTCCTCCTCTGTCTCTGGCGAAGTGGCAGTTAAACTGACGCCTGACAGGGTCTACGCAATGGCTCAAGCAAAAAGATGCCATACTGTGCTTGAGCTGGTTTGTTTAGGGGACAGGAGCCACACCGGGTCAGAAATTTTGTCAGCTCTGCAGGGGCAGGTGCAGAGATGGTTAACACCACGCCAGCTTGAGATGGGAATGATCGTCTGCGATAATGGCAGAAACCTTCTCTCCGCCCTACGCAAGGGTAAATTGACGCATGTACCATGCCTAGCACACGTCCTAAATCTGGTGGTACAGCATTTCCTAACCAAGTACCCAGGGCTGCCAGAGCTTCTCATCCAGGCCAGAAAAGTCTGCATCCACTTCAGACGGTCATTCCCAGCAAGCGTTCGCCTGGCAGAAATACAAAGAGAATTCCACCTTCCCACAAACCGTCTGATCTGTGACATGCCCACCAGGTGGAACTCAACATTAGCAATGCTGCAGCGTCTGCACAAGCAGCAGAGGGCCATCAACGAGTACCTGTGTGAGTATGGCACAAGGACAGGTTCAGGTCAACTTGTTTTTTCCCCCCGCAGTGGCTGATGATCAAGGATGCATGCACTGTACTGTCACCATTTGAGGAGGCAACGAGGATGGTGAGCAGGGACAGTGCATGTATCAGTGACACAATTCCTTTAGTGTTCCTGCTGGAGCACACTCTGCGGGGAATTATAGATGTGGCTCTAGAGGCAGAGCAGTGGGAGGAAGAGGAGGCCTTCCCTAGCTCTCAAGGCCCCAGTCTTTCTGCAGACAGCATTCCAGCGGGTCCTACTCAGATCAGACAGGAGGAGGAGGACTATTTAAGTAGTGGGGGCATTGAAGGTCGGGATTCCTTAAGGGAGGGTTTTGTGTGCCCAGAAACAGAAGGGCTTGTGCGTGGCTGGGAGGAGGAAGTGAACGATCCTCATTGACCAGGAAGACTCAGCAGCTAATGCCACCTCCAACCTACGCTGCATGGGCTCCCTTATAATGCAAAGCCTGCTAAAGGACCCCAGGATTCGTGCTATCAAGGAGAGGGATCATTACTGGTTGGCAACCCTTCTTGATCCACGATACAAGGGGAAAGTTGCAGAGCTCATCCTGCCCGCACAGAGGGAGCACAGGATGACAAAACTTGAGGACGCTCTAAAGCGACACTTGTGTAACACCTTTCCAGGCACTGGTAGATTACCAAGTGCTGACACACGTGCTTCTGAGGCTGCAGGTGATCAGAGGAATAGCGGTGAAGGCCAGGGCCGCTTGACTGATGCTTTTTTAAATTTTTTTAGTCCACGACGCCCAAGGACATCAAATGTATCCACCCATTGCCAGCGTCTTCACCATATGGTGCAGGACTACCTAGGGGCAAGGGCAGACCTGGATACCTTTCCAGCAGATGATCCACTGGCTTACTGGGTGTTGAGATTGGATCACTGGCCAGAATTTAGCCAATATGCTATGCAGCTACTAGGTTGCCCTTCATCTAGTGTGCTTTCCGAAAGGACGTTCAGTGCCGCTGGAGGTTTTGTCACAGACAAAAGAGTGCGTCTGTCCACCGACTCTGTAGACCGGCTGACATTTATAAAAATGAATCAGTCCTGGATCAGCAGCTATCAATCCCCTGATGCTGAAGTAATGGAATAGATAGGGGATGTCCTCTTCTGCACTCACAAAACCTCCAGCACTGAACTCTTCCACAATACCACAAAAGGGTTACGGTGTGAAGGCACTTGCTGGCATGAAAGGCACAATATTTGGCTGCACTGACGCCTGTGCCAGATTTATATCATTTTATTTTTTGAACCGCAGGGTCCAACCCTGCACTCTTCCACAATACCACAGAGGGGTTACTGTATGATGATACTTGCTGGCCTGGCATTAAATGCACAATATCTGGGTGCACTGACGCCCATTAACAGATAAAAAAAAAACACTTTTCAATATAGGACCACATGGTCCACCCCTGCACTCTTCCACAATACCACAGAGGGGTTAGGCTAGGGTCAGATGAACGCATTTTCTACGAACTGTGCGTCCGTGCAGTATGGACGTACTTACTGACTGACGACAAGGTAGTGGCCACACAGTCCGTATTTTTTGACTGATGTAGCAGGGAAAATAAATTACAATGAATGAACATTCTGTCCGTCAAAAATGCTGGACGTATAAATGCAGTCCGTCTGACCTTATTGCATCACTCACACACAAAGCTATGCGAACGTTGTGGACGTGGCGCGCTCTGCACTTCCGTTCTAGCAGTATTACGTTCTTGCCTAACCTGCGTCCGTTTGCAGCGTCCGTCAGCCCCCGCACTTCTGTGCGGATGTACTTCGTGTGTGGGGCTCCATTTAACACAATTGTATGCTATCACGGACGTACTTATGTGCGGGCAACACGGGCGTTAACACTGCGTTCGTCTGACCCCAGCCTTACTGTATGATGATACTTGCTGGCCTGGCATTAAAGGCACAATATCTGGGTGCACTGACGCCCATTACCAGATCAAAAACTTTTCAATATAGGACCACATGGTCCACCCCTACACTCTTCCACCATACCACAGAGGGGTTACTGTATGATGATACTTGCTGCCCTGGCAGTCTTGCACCAAAGGCAGAATATCTGGGTGCACTGACGCCTTAACCAGATGCATATCTTTTTAATATAGGACCGCATGGTCCACCCCTGCATTCTTCCACAATACCACAGAGGGGTTACTGTATGATGATACTTGCTGCCCTGGCAGTCTTGCACCAAAGGCAGAATATCTGGGTGCACTGACGCCTTAACCAGATGCATATCTTTTTAATATAGGACCGCATGGTCCACCCCTGCATTCTTCCACAATACCACAGAGGGGTTACTGTATGATAGTACTTGCATGCCTGGCACTAAAGGCACAATATCTGGGTGCACTGCCACTGACGCTTGTATCAGATTCATATCCTCAGAGGGGTTACGGTGTGACGGCACTGTTGCCGACGCTAAAAGCCCAATTTTAAAGCACCTTTTGTTACTTTCATCCAAAGCCTGCATAAGTTTCACAATAATTTAGCCAAAAAAATCACTAAACTTTTTCTGCGCGTCCTAAAATGTCTTTTCATACAGGCTGCCGCCCCAAGCAGTTGTTTATGGATAGATTAAAGGAAAAGCATTTACCGTCATGTGAAACGTAATTTTTTGGTTTTAAGTGTTTCTATACATCCTAGAAATCCGTCACTTCACAGGCAGGTTATGGGGACCTCCTAGGCACGATATTTGAAGGAATTTTTTGTTTTTATTTTTAACCCTTATTTCATGGAAAACTCACTGTCCCTTTAAAAACGTTTTTTTTTTAACTTTTTGTCCTTGTTTCCTGTAACCCAGGGCACTACCCGGACCCCCATACACCTTTTATGGCAAATATGTAGCATATATGCCCTCTTGGCACTCTAAAAAACCGAATTTTCAGCCCCATTGACTTGCATGGGGTTCGAGTTCGGGTTCGGCCCCGAACAAATGGGAAGTTCGGGTTCGGGCTCGAACCGAACTCGGGGAGTGTTCGGCTCATCCCTAGTTCACACCTCATACCTCCTGAACTATCTTTATGCATATAGTTTCTACAGGTACTTTTGCTCGCTCTGTCTATAGAATGATTTGCATGTATCCTGGGGCTAAACCAGTTGGTTATTCGTTCAAAGTTTAAGTTTGAAACATGGGTGTATTGATGCAGGTCTTCAGCCTCTATACACCAAATTCTACATTTTTGTTGGTATTATTGAGTGTTACTCTTTTTGTAGCTCTATTGTCACATTCAACCTGTTACTGGTCCTTTTAGGTTCCATAAACAAACAAGCCTTGGATACCTACATTATCCAATTTATACACGAGTGTAATAAAACCATGCAAGATATATCCTCAGGAAAACATATTATTTTAGTTTAATACAGGTTCCACTTACGTAATATGATTTTATGAGAAATATGGTCTTTTCCACGAGTTGATAGGCTAATGTATGACATGTGTTGAATGAAATATTTGATGAGCGTCTCAGTGATTTAATTTAAAAGATAACTGCTGTAATATTTTGTGATAATATATCAGGGAATCTGACATAGCACATTACATTTTCATTTAACTGATAACTGCAGCAGCATGCTTTGTAGTAGATTTATTGGAGTCTGTTTTATGAGGATCAGTCCCTGTCTCATGTTTAAACAAAATCCCTACTGCAAAAACTGTAATTCTTCTATACTCCCAAAATATTCAAACTTATTTTAAGTATCATTATTGGTATACATTTCAATTATATGTAAGATTACTCTACAGAACATTTTAAATTACTTGGATAAAAGTAGAATCTTTTCAAGCATTTCTAAATGTATTTTTGTTACCTTAATTCTGCAGAAAACTACATGATGTAAAATTTATATTTCAAGGGAATATAAAGAGTTGACATTGAAGCCTTAAAACAGGATACTTAAACACGTAGTCCATTTTCTCCAGGGTGTCCACCTATGGAACAATAATTATAAAGTTAAAAAATACAAATTTCACAAAATACTGTATAGTGTTTATTGCACTCAAATATTTTCAGCCAAGCAGGTAAAACAATATTTTGAATTTTCTTTTATATCATGAACCAGGTACACGTCTAAGAAGTCGAGGTAGACCTTATTCACCTAGAATAGGGTATGTGCCAGGACCAAGGCAGCTGGAAGTCTGTATGTATGAATTACCTTTGGAGTCGACTATCAGTTAAGACACTCAGCCCTATTCTTTTTCTTTTTTTAGAAAGGATTTTACCAGGAAGGATACATTGAGATTTCTCTTGTTTTCAAGTATGTCCTGGGTGGTGTGTATGTACCATTAAGTGTCTTGCCCAAGGACACTTACTGGAGAGGAGCTCGTGCCGGGATCGAACCCATGACTCCACAGGCTCTCTCCATGCAGAGCAGTGATGTTACCTCTACTCCACCCAGCCGGTAATGCCTAATCAACAAAACAACCAAATGACGCACAAAACCTTTTGGCATCAAAAGAATTGTAAAAGCTGGTACATAGTCCTTTTCAACCTATGGTATTTGTAGGAATTGGTTCTTACCCCTGTAATTGTACATATTGGATGCAGTGGCGTAGCGTGGGGGGGCCCTCGGGGCGGTCGCCCCGGGTGCAATTTTCTTAGGGGTGCAAAATTTCAAAAAGTTTGAACCACAAATATTTTCCAGCAGGGATCAACAAGGTGTCTAATCACGGACACTGGTATCTGTGAGAGGCCCTTGCATGGGTAGCAGCCAGTTTTGCGGCACTGGCTGCGACTTAGCACTCAGTCAAATGGGGGACCAGGACAGAAAATTCTGTTCCTGTCCTGACTTCTCCTTAACGCTGACATGAGTCACTTGAATCAGCGCAGCATTATTCGACGGAACACAATGTACCATGTTTGTCAGCCCGCCTTGAAGCCCTGTACCAGCCCCCCGCCGCTGGCGGCCCTGCAGCCACTGAACAGGAAGGAGGGAGGGAGATGCCTGTCCTGCAGCACATTTAAAAACCGGTCCCCCACTAAGCCCCCTGGACAGCTCCCCCCAGGCCACCAGCAACTCCACGCAGGTAGGCCACACTGTGTGACACCAGAGCAGTGTGACCAAAACACAGTGAGGGGGTGCTGGGGGTATGGGGAGAGGGTGACTGGAGATTCGGGGAGGGAATGACTGGGGATACTGGAGAAAGTGGGATTATTGTGAGAGAGAGTGACTGGGAGTACTTTGAGGGAGTGACTGGTATAGTGTGAGAGTGGAACTATGCTAGGGTATACTGGGACAAGGTGACTGGTAGCAGTGGGGGGGCATGTGTGTTTCATTTATATCAGTATTTTGTTAATATACTATACATGTGCTTGTGGGGTAAGGGGGTCAATACTCTACTGGTGGAAGGGAATCGGGGTGTGTTACCGTGTCCACAGGTTGGGGGGCACACCATTCTTGCCTTGCCCCAGGCGCCGACAACCCACGCTACGCCACTGGCTGGATGTAAGGTTTTTCCTCATATTTGTAAATATGTCGAAGAAGGTAAACTAATTATCAATTTTAATGGGTCTGAATCCTTCCCTGTAATGCAGTTCTTGTAACTGTAATTCAAGGGACGTAATGCATCAGAGTATTTGCTAATGTGGCATGAAATACATTGGTAAAATGATTCGTCCATTGAAAGACACTCGTATTGCTAGACACCTAAAGCTGCTCTTTTCCGGCTGCAGCAGCGGGTTAAGATTTTTGGATGTGGAACAAGTTAAATTGGGTCCTAGAAAAGGAAATCTTGGCATTACACTTTGTCGACATGAGATCCATCAACAGAATACGTTATCACCATAGAGTCTAAATGAAAGCTTTACATTTGCCACATTTATTTCATAATTATTTAAAGGGAAACTTACTATTGTCAAGGGCAATATATACGGTTTAGAATGTTGAGCAGGTGTTCTTTTTGTTCTCAATGCTTAATCTACAGTTGCAGGGCTAAAACTTGTATTTTATTGTATGCCTTTTATTGGGATAAATGCATGCAATATTAAATCAGGGAATGGCAAGATAGTCTCCTGACTTTGGTGTCTTTTTTTTGTCAATATGGTGGTGTGTATTTTATCACTGTACATGTACATGTAAACGAAACAAAAACTTTTTTCAAAGAGACTGATACCAACAAAGTTATAGATAGGAGCTCCCATGCGGTTAAATGGATGGATAATGTCTCTAAGAGCCAACTAATTATAATACAAAGAAACTGCTCAAAACAGGAGGTTTTTCCGTCTCAATCTATTAGTATTATAGAGCAGTATCAACAGAAAGGTTATGAGAAAATAAATTACAGAGAGATTTACTGGGAGTAAGTCATAGAGAAAGAAAAGCGCTGATTAGAAGAAAAATGGCTAAAAAGAAAAACGAGGATGAGAAATTCAAAAATGCCTTTTACTACGCAGTTTAACCCCCATGCCTTTAAAGTGAGACAAATTTTTAAAGAAACATTGGCACATTCTAAGGGCAGACCCCATTTTAGCAAAATATATCCCCAGTTCACCAGTAGTTGTAGTCAAAAAAGCGCAGGATTTAAAGAATTATTTGGCCCCTAAAGAAAATGATATAAACAAAGGGATCTTTAAGATTAAAAGACCGGAAGGATTCCATAAGTGTGGAAGGTGCAAAGCTTGTTTTCATCAGGAGAAAAAAAAACAGTTAAATTTAAAAGCAATGCATTACGAAAAGAGTTTAGCATTAGATCATTTATTAATTGTAACAGCAAAGGAGTGATATACTTATTAGAATGCCCATGTGGTGCCCATTATGAGGGAAGAACCACACGGGAATTAAAGGTTAGAGTATTAGAACACTTAGGGAACATCAGAAGGAATAAATTGAATCATAATGTATCTGTCCACTGCATTATTTGTCCAGTATTTTCTTTAGTGAAATTCAAGTGTATAGGTATAGATTTGGTGGCACAAAATTGGAGAGGAGGGAATTATCTTAGTATCTTAGCGAAGAAGGAAATGGAGTGGATCTACAGAATGGGCACATAGAGGAATGGGGGCCTTAATGTTGATTTAGATATTAAGAACTGCCTATAATTAATTTGTTTTTATCAGATTATAGTTTAATGTGATTTTTTTAGATAATTGACTATTTTTTTAACCTATTTTTTAACGTATATCCAATATTTTTTATATCTTAGTGCCCATTTTGTGGTTCTTTAAGTAAATGGTAATGGCCACATACACAATTTTTTCTTTTTTGCATGATATCACTTTAACATACACTTGAATTTGAATTTATCTGTAGCTATATTTATCTCTACTGGTTCCTGATCTGATTTTGGATACTATCTATGTTTGTTTATTATGTTTCTATTTGAGGAAAACGGCATTGCCTCCTTTGAAAAAGTGTGTATTGGGACTTGGTCTACCTTCCGATAGGAGGTTGCTAGGAAACCGCCGACACCGGAGGGTGCACACGCTTCTTCCGGGTGTATTAGCGTCATCATTACCAGACGAGTGCCGAAAGGAGAAGGATCTGATACGTCACTTCCGGTCACGTGAGATGGGTTCCAACGGTGGAACGCACACTGGTTGGCGAAACCAGAAGTAATGAATTTCCATGGCATCTACAGAGGATAAAAAGCAGCAAGGAGGGACAAGAAAGCGAGATGTTTATGTTTATTTTTATGTTTATTATATGTGTCACGGAACGGACATGAGAGCTCTTTTCAGCGAGCCACAGGACTAAAGACTGAACCCTTTTTAAAGACCAATTTTCCTGTTTTCGTTTTGGTTTTGCGTGTGAGCCTATGGACCTCTTATTTTATTGCTAGATGTGGTTTTATTGGTGTAATGTAATGAAAATGTACCCTGTATGATGTGACTGTAAAAGTATGAAAGAAACCGTTTGTATGTGTTTTTCCCCGTCGCCATTTTGCTCATCCCAGCATGGTTTCACAGAGCAAAGGATCTCATGCCCCAAGATGGAGGATGCAGCGGGCCAGAGTAGTGGAGGCTTTTCCAAGACCTCATCTGCCTAATCCCCTGGACAATGGGGGAGCCTGAAAGGGCAAGATAGAGGATACAGCAAGCCAGGGCCGTAGGAAGGGCGAGGCGAGTGAGGCGCCTGCCTCGGGCACAGCTGTGAAGGGGCACTATATATGTAGGGTACAAAGGGTGGTCCGATCCACTGCTTCTGGTCGCGGGGAGCATCCAGGGGCTTAGCACTGCGCCACTGGTCGGGGACTCTGATTTTTTTAAATTATGCGGGGGGGGGAGCACAATTTTCTGTTTTTGCCTCGGGTGCAAAAGGAGCTAGCTACGGCTCTGCAGCAAGCCATTTGATTGGAGGCTTTTCCAAGACCTCATCTGCCTAATCCCTGGACAATGGGAAGGCTGAAAGGGACCTGATAGGGAACAGGAGGCTGGGAAAGGAGCCAATCAGTGCTGGTTGTGTGGGTGGGGGAGTTGGTAATCTGTTTGTGTGAAGTTGTATAAATGACCCTGTTGAAACCCATAAAATTCAATTCACTGTTTTAAAGCATACAGCCGCGTCTGGTGTCTTCATTTCAGAGCTACAATCACTATTGCAGGAGACACTCAGCGGTCTCCTGCATCACCACTCAACCCAGGAACGGGATCCCCAAGGCAACACCGCACCATCTCTCCAGACGCCGGACCAACGCCATTTCATCCTCCAGGCCGCTCGAGACGCCGAGTGCCGTGCCACTCGGTAGTCGGGCCGGACGCCACCAAAGGGGGGGTCAGATAGAGCAGGACCGCAGGCGGACTTCCATCCCGTCACACTGGTGGCAGCGGTGGGATAGCTCTTTGAACCCCCAGAAAAAGCACTCAGCATGGCAGGGTACGCCAACTACAAAAAAGACACCCTGCGGGGCATCCTGGAGAGCCGAGGAGGCACCCCGGGCTCAAAAAGTAAAGCCGCCCTGATCGAGGAACTGCAAGAAATGGACCAGGGAGCCATGGGCACGCCAACCTTACCACCCACCCAGGCATTGGTCCCAGAAGATCCCTTCCAAAGGAAAATGCGGCAGCGGCTAGCCCTCTTCGGAGTCACCCCATCAGAAGCCGCTATACACAACGCCATCCAGGAGGTCTGGCAGGAAGAGGAGCAAGAGAAGGACCGTCAGCACGAGCTGTGGATGGCGGCGCTCTGAGCAAAAAGGACTGAATACCCTGCCTCTGAACCCTACCCCGTAGAACCCTGGTTCGAGGTTGACAGCTCGACCTGGAGCTTCATCCAGGGAATCTACACCCCCTAGCGATACTTCTTTTTGGACTTACAGCTCGCCTGGAGTTTTAATTGAGGAAACCCCACATCTCAGCGACCCTTGGATGGAGGCTTACAGCCCGCCTGGAGCTGCATCCGAGGACGCCACACCCCCCATCGAGTGGTGGTGCTGCCACTGTTCCAGCACCCTCACAGACACGAGGGCTGAATTCCCGAGAAGGTTACAGGAGGGCCTGGATCGGTATCATGGATCTACAGTTGAGCCCTCTGGGCCCGAGTGGCGGGACGAGATCCGCCAAGAACTCTGGTACGAGGCACTGTACCATGAAAGGGACTACCATGGTGTCAATGTTCCCTCCGACGCTGCCATCTACCAAGTGCAGTACAATGCCAGAGCAGCATAAAGGCCGACCCCCAGAGGAGTGGGAGGCAGAGCTCCAATACCTGGTTCAGCAGGAGATCACACTGGACGCCGCTTACCGGGCATCCCAGTGGTTAATAGGCCGCCCTGCTACCCCATACCATCGACGGCGCCTCCACCGCAGGCCTCCACTACGGCGCCACAGGGCTGCTATATGAAAGGATGCCAAACGACCCCGGGTTTGGAGAAGATTCAGAGTGGCGGTTGGAGGAGATACTGGAACGCTGGGAAGAAGAACTCTCATACGAGAGCAAGGACTTCGAGATAGAGGAATTGGAGTTCCTGGTAGAGCGCGAATGGGAGCTTGAGAAGGCCTACAGAAGGTTGTTGGACGACGCTCCGCAGTCAGGCCTAAACCTCATGATCTGGGACTGTCTGGCTGAAGAAGCAGACAGTCCAAGTGACACGGAAGTATTGGAGCCCAAGATGCTCCTATGGGTCCCCGTCGGGACCACAGTAGACGAGCCGACCAGGTCGGAAGAAGCACGGCAGGTGCCAAGCAACCAGAATGGGCCGCGTAAAGGGTCTGAGTGGCCCAGAGAGGAAGTTTTCCTCCCGCCCCTGCAAGAAGACACTGTGCCAGTGTCCGCTTACCCAGCAGAAGAGCTGGCAATGGGGCAGAGTGGCGCTGGCCTCTGCCCATCCTCCACCATCTGCCCCAAGGAGCAGAAGGGGGATACCCTTGAGCTGCTTATCCCGCAGCCGCTTACCCCATCCAACCCCCTGGACTTTGTTCCTGTACCCACCTCCCCAGCAGAAGAGCTGGCAACGGGGCAGAGTGCCGCTGGCCTCTGCCCACCCTTCATCATCTGCCCTGAGGAGCAGAAGGAGGATTTACCCGAGCTGCTTATCCCGCAGCCGTTGACCCCATCCGACCCCCTGGACTTTGTTCCCACACCCGCTTACCCAGCAGAAGAGCTGGCAACGGGGCAGAGTGCCGCTGGCCTCTGCCCACCCTCCCTCGTCTGTCCCGAGGAGCAGAAGGAGGATTTCCCCGAGCTGCTTATCCCGCAGTCGCTTACCCCATCCAACCCCCTGGACTTTGTTCCTGTACCCACCTCCCCAGCAGAAGAGCTGGCAACCGGACCGAGTGCTGCCGGCCTCTGCCCAACCTTCACCGCCTGCCTCGGGGGAACAGAAAGAGGATACTCCCGGGCTGCTTATTCCGCAGCCACTGACCCCACCGGAGATGGAGGACGCCATTCTCCTGCCCGGGGACCCTTCCTCAGCCTTGAACCCCCCAGCCGACGCGCTGGCAATGGGGCAGAGCCTGTTTCAACTCTGCCCATCTCCACACCCCTTTGGCCCGGAGGCCCCATGCAGCCACTGTTTTTTCCAACGGCTGACCAGGGCACCCGTTTTTCCCGGGTGTGCGATACCTCCGGAGGTGGAAGAGGCAGTACCCCTCCCTGACCACAGGACCCTTATTCCAGAGGGGGTACCCCCAAAGACTTGTACCCCCAACACGCCAGGCACTGCCGCAAGGACAAATGGAGAAGCTTGGTGGCTCGCCTCCTTCCCACAGACTATGGGCCACAAAGACTGCTCCGACTTCCCCGAGTCGACCCGTGTGGGTCCAACCGGGTCCGTCGGACTCTAAAAGGGGGGAGAAATGTCACGGAACAGACATGAGAGCTCTTTTGAGCGAGCCACAGGACTAAAGAGTGAACCCTTTTTAAAGACCATTTTTCCTGTTTTCGTTTTGGTTTTGCGTGTGAGCCTATGGACCTCTTATGTTATTGCTAGATGTGGTTTTATTGGTGTAATGTAATGAAAATGTACCCTGTATGATGTGACTGTAAAAGTATGAAAGAAACCGTTTGTTCTGTGAAACCATGCTGGGATGAGCAAAATGGCGACGGGGAAAAACACATACAAAGGATCTCATGCCCCAAGATGGAGGATGCAGCGGGCCAGAGGAGTGGAGGCTTTTCCAAGACCTCATCTGCCTAATCCCCTGGACAATGGGGGAGCCTGAAAGGGCAAAATAGAGGATACAGCAAGCCATTTGATTGGAAGTTTTTCCAAGACCTCATCTGCCTAATCCCTGGACAATGGGAAGGCTGAAAGGGACCTGATAGGGAACAGGAGGCTGGGAAAGGAGCCAATCAGTGCTGGTTGTCTGGGTGGGGGAGTTGGTAATCTGTTTGTGTGAAGTTGTATAAATGACCCTGTTGAAACCCATAAAGCCCTCTTGATGTTTCCTGCGGTGGCAAGAGTACCAGGCTGAGATTCCAGAACCATGCAGATGTGGGGTAACAACTATGTTTGTATGCCATGAAGATTATATATCCTGTGAGTGCCTTTCATAGGGGCCTTTATTTGTGTCTATGAAGTGATGTATTGCTCAATAGTGTGTTTTATTACCTCTCCAGATTCCCAATATCTATATATTTTTGTATTTCTGTTATGCCCGGTTAAGGAATTCTGTTGTGCCATATTTAGTTTGACTCTACCGTATGCTATCCCTGGTGTAGAATTGTTGAAAGCTAGCCAGAGCCATTATAGTCTGTGGAGGTGCTCAGTTTACAACAGCTCTGGTTACTTTTACACCAGGGTTTAAATACAACCCTTGGTGTTAGCATCACTTTATTCATTTGAGATCAGTAGGTTTCAATCAAGATATTTAATGATATGAAACTCAAACATGTACAGTCAGGAGATCGGACTGAAACTCCTCACCAAGCTGTAATCCAAGGGATGATTCATTACCAAACTAACACACAAATGACCTTGAGAGCTTGTGACCATAATACTTCAATATGCAAAATGTGAGAAATAACATTGTAAAATACGTAGTTATTTGTCGTTCCTACTATCACTTTGCTTATCCTGTAAGAGGTTGTTCACAGGTTGTGTCCTGAATAGTGCAATTCTGCCCTCACACAGTGTATGATCCTGCATTTTCAGTATTTTGCTTGCAAATTTTATACAATATGTAATCTATATATTTAGTAGCATACTCTGACCAGTTTAGACACATTGACTACTTTAGTTGTGGTCGCTCCTTTTGTCATTCTTTTTCTTTGGAGTATGGAATTTTTGAATATGGATTCTGTCAGTATGCCATTAGCTCACTCCCAGATTAAAGAGGAGTGTAATTACTGGTACTTAAAACCATTGTTTCTATCCCCTTGAACACTGGGTTGCTGAAATATTGAGGTAGTTTATCGGAATGTTGTCTACCTATTCTGCTCTACCAATAAAAGAAGGTAAAACTTAATATATAATAAAGCCTTTAGTTTGCCATTTTGTTTCAATCAAACGTTGTTCCTGTTAAGTTTGCAATAATTCCCAGTGTACGGAGTAACACTGTTGGGTACGCACAATATGCATCGTATATGGTGATGTACAACCTTATGGCTTTGTTGTGTTGTTTGTCAAGTGCAAAGAGATCATTATAAGATTTACATATGAATAGTGTGATTTAATTCTTGAGTGTATTTCTTGTGGTGCTTCTACCTTGATAGTATGATGATCTTCTCTATTATTTTATGATATATTGGTGTTAAATCCGATGCAACCTGCAATAAATTGTCACAACAGACTGGCACATTTTTGTGAGATATAGATGCTGATAGCATATTTTGTGAAGCTTGCAAGAACTCATGGAAACAAATGATATATAAGAATATTGAGCAGAATCTATTTAATACATTTTTTAGCCTTGTCTTGTTGACTTTTTGATTGACCTCCTTTTCTTTCAGAAAGCTATTTCCTTAACATTGTATATTTTGTGGATTTATATTGAACTCCATTCATCCGTGACACAGGTGCCAAAGCTTGCTCATGATCTGTGCTGACAAGCACTGCATTTTATGAGTGTTGAAATGTACCTGTGCCTTAAAGGACAGTAAATTCATACTCTCCAGCTCTAGCTGTGTCTTTAGAAATATGATGGCATTTAGACACTTCTTTATCATGCCTTAATACACCACAGTCAAAATAAATCAGAAAACATTCTCACTGATTACTGCTCTGAATTGTACTGGGGTATGTACAGTTGTGTTCAAAATTATTCAACCCCCACTGAAATTGAGTGTTTTGGCCAGTTTGACATTGATTTTGATCATTCAGTCATCTTGCTTACAATTAAATCAAAGAGGCACGTGTAGGTCAGACAAATATAACATAACATTTATAATGAAATAACCACAAATGTCTTTTCTGTGTTCACATCATTATCAGTTTTATTCAACCCCCAAGTGACATTCAATCTTAGTACTTAGTACAACATCCTTTTACAGTTAGAACAGCTTTTAAACGTGAAGCATAGCTTGACACAAGTGTCTTGCAGCGATCTACGGGTATCTTCGTCCATTCGTCATGGGCTAAAGCCTCCAGTTCAGTCACATTCTTAGGCTTGCGCACTGCAACTGCTTTCTTTAAGTCCCACCAGAGGTTCTCAATCGGATGTAAGTCAGGTGACTGCGATGGCCACTCCAAAAATGTTCCAGCCTTTAATCTGCAACCATGCTCTAGTGGACTTGGAGGTATGCTTGGGATCATTGTCCTGTTGAAAGGTCCAACGTCTCCCAAACCTCAGGTTTGTGATGGACTGCATCACATTGTCATCCAATATCTCCTGGTACTGAGGAGAATTCATGGTACCTTGCACACGCTGAAGCTTCCCTGTACCTGCAGAAGCAAAACAGCCCCAAAGCATGATTGACCCCCCGCCATGCTTCACAGTAGGCAAGGTGTTCTTTTCTTCATAGGCCTTGTTCTTTCTCCTCCAAACACAGCGTTGATCCATGGGCCCAAACAGTTCTAATTTTGTTTCATCAGTCCACAGAACACTATCCCAAAACTTCTGTAGTTTGTCCACATGACTTTTGGCATACTGCAGTCGACTCTTCTTATTCTTTGGAGACAGCAAGGGGGTGCGCCTGGGAGTTCTGGCATTGAGGCCTTCATTACGCAGTGTGCGCCGTATTGTCTGAGCTGAAACTTCAGTACCCACATCTGACAAATCTTTTCTCAGTTCCTCAGCAGTCACACGGGGACTTTTCTCCACTCTACGCTTCAGGTAGCGCACATCAGTCGAAGTCAGCATCTTCTTTCTGCCACGACCAGGTAGCGTTTCAACAGTGCCCTTTGCCTTGAATTTGCGAATGATGCTTCCTATGGTCTCTCTTGGTATGTTTAACATCTTTGCAATCTTCTTATAGCCATTGCCCTTCCTGTGAAGAGTAATTACCTCTTCTCTTGTCTTCCTGGACCATTCTCTTGACTTCACCATGTTTGTAACCACACCAGTAAATGTCTAGAAGGAGCTGAGTATCACAGTCATTTTAAAGCTGCCTAATTGGTGCTTATTATGCTTTATTGCTGCTCCGTGACATCCACAGGTGTTTTCAATACCTGATTGAAAACACTTGAATGAACCTCTGTTCTTCAGAGTGGTAGTCTTTAAGGGGTTGAATAATTGTGTCAATGAAGAATTCACAAAAGAAACATTTACTACTGTATTACAAAACCAATTGATGTCATTTTAGTTGCATATGGTTCTTTAAAAAGTCCTTGTAGGATTTCATTCTAAATACAATTACAAATGTACACTAAATTCCCTAAAACTCCTTACAGCATTGGGGGTTGAATAATTTTGAACACAACTGTATGTATGTGTGTGTGTTTGTATATATACAGAATTGTACATAGTATACAGACACAAATGTTATTTATATGTATATCAGAGTCCACACATCACAGAATATTTCCTATTTACGTAGAAGGGCCAATTTATTTCTTAACATTTTATTTAAATGACTTTCATCCTATGACAGTAAATTTTCTTCTTTATTAAGCCCAAACTTGTTGGGAATCCTCTCATTGATCCAATAAACAGATGATGTCTGAACTAAATGTGCTGGTAAGGGACATTCTCTAACACAGATGGACAATCATTTCCTTGCTGTAATTGGTAGGAAGGATACACCCGAGATCATGCAATCTACTTATAAAATGTTGCCTATTGCTATAAAAACACTAATTGGATAGGGCATACGAGATTGCCTAGGGTGTGTGTGTGTTTGTGTGTGTGTGTGTGTATATACAGTATCTAACAGAAGTGAGTACACCCTTCACATTTTTGTAAATATTTTATTATCTTTTCATGTGACAACACTGAAGAAATGACACTTTGCTATAATGTAAAGTAATGAGTGCACAGCTTGTATAACAGTGTAAATTTGCTGTCGCCACAAAATAACTCACACAGCCATTAATGTCTAAACCGCTGGCAAATAAATATTAACAAAAATGTGAGAGGTACTTCAGTGCGATACTGTACAGATGCACACTGTGCACCCGTGCACTCGTGCCAATAATTCTCCTGCCTAGTGTTTTGCTCAGCAGTAAACCATTCTGGAAATTAAAGCAGCACTCTCGATCTTTTTTTGCAATGCTTTAAGGTTTCTGTTTGCTTTAAGACCTGCTCAGCGTTTCAGTCCATTCTTCATGGACCTTCCTCAGGATACTGCCAAAAAAGACAGAGTGTGCTATTTCATTTCCATGTTTTTATACAGTGTATTGATAAAGTCTCCAGGAGAGCCGAAACATTGATCCTGTTGTATTTGCAAGGTAAAAATCGTAGCTGGTTTTATTATATCAGAAATGTTATTTATAATCTGAAAAAAATAAGGAAATGGAACAGAAAAAAAATCTCAAAGCAAGAAATAATAGCATTCCACTAAAAAAAATGGAGCAAAACAATTTGACCAGATTTTGGATAAATCAAATAATCCATCAAAATATGGTCAAATAGTGGTGATTGTTACTTAGGTTGATATAGTTTACATATATTCGCTTTATGGATTTACTGATGCCAATTAGTAGTACTCTTTTATAAATCCGTGCAGTAAACATGTCTATAATATTATTCTTTTTTTATAAATAATGCTACAGTGCTGATTGAAGTCCTTCACATCATGCTGCTACTGTATTGAATGCTGATATTTTAGCATTGTCCGTTGCATAAATACTCATTTTATGCCCTGTAGGTTATAAATACACTGCCTGGCCTTAAAATAGGGATGGTAAATCATTTCCAGAAGGTCACACTTCCTGAAATAATCCCTTACATAATTTATGAATTTCAGGTGATTTCATTAATCTCGACTCTTCTAACCACAAGAAGGCGACAGATTCTCATTATTCCAGTTTTATTGTTCCTTATCTAGCAACCTATGACATTGCAGCTCAGCTTATCTGTTTGGATCCTCAAACAATGACCTCAAAAGATTAATGCACACAATTAACCTTGCTAAATAAGGCATATAGGAGTATTATGAGTCAACCAAACTTGTACCTTTCGGTAGTTTTGGATGCACAAGGGCACTGGTGCTCTGTCATCCTGATTGGAAAAAAGTCTCCACAAATTGCCTGGATAAGAATTTAATGGCAAGATTGTAAAAGAAACTTTATTACCACCAAACATTTTGTACTAAAAGACTAAAATCTACACATTTTGTCTGGTAGGTACCAGTTGAAATGTGTTGGTGACTGTGGAGAGGACTGCTTCTTGGTCCTCTCCATGCTTTGTGTATTGCATTTATGAGCCACTACTTTTACAATGACAACCCCCTGCCCCTGAATTTTCCCATTAACAGTAAAACAAATTGAAATTATCCTCCATTATATACAGTTGCCATGTTATGGAAAACTGACTAATTGGCCTACTACACTTGTGTGATTTGGTCCACACGAAACATAAATTCTGCCAAATATCTATGATTTTGCAGCATCCAAAAGTCTGAGTTGCCTAACCAAATTATATTCAAAATCCATGTACCAATGGATGACTAAACAAACAAAAAATAAATATATAGTGTTCCTAACCCCAACTCGAAAAGTATCCCTCATACTAACCTTAACCCTAACTTCTGGATTGAGGGTATAGAAGTGGCTATAGCAGGTCGTATAGAGGGCGGCTACACAGGAAATAAAAGGGAGATATTGGTATAGAGGTGGGTAATAAAATGCTCACCTAAGCATTTTCATAACGGATAAGGTTATTGGTTTTGAGTCAGTCCAAATCTGGAAATATTTGGATTCAGAAATTGCCGAACCAGCGAATTTTCATTTCCATATATAAGATATTAAAGTACCAAATTCAAAGCAATAATAGCAAACAGACATATAGGGTCACGCAGGGCCCATAATTGCAACAATTTTACAATATCGTATAAGATCAGACTCCAAAAACGACGGTACATTTTTGTAAGTATATAAAAAAAGAAAAATAATAATAAAAAATAAATTAAAAAAGCCATGGTTCAACTCACATTATCAATAACCATACCAGTGGATCTGAAGGGTACCCAACCCGACCACCCATCCTGGTAAAGCGGCAGCGAATCGTGTACTTTAGCAAACATTTCTTCATATTTACAAATCCCATCCAGTTTACACAACACCTCAGATAGCGTGCGAGTCAGAGCAGAATTCCAATGACTGGCCAAAACAGACTTGGCAGCAGCTAAAGTTGCCGATATGAAACCTTTAATAGGTAAGGGCATGTTAGTAGGAAAAAGGGGCAAAATAAAAACTTCAGGGTTAACGGGAATTGTCAAAGACGAACATACAGTAATCAAACGACAGCTCTCCAGTAAGGGGTCAGTTTAGCATACGACAAGCATATATGAAGGAGGGACCCCTAGTCGATTGACATTGCCAACACATATCAGAAACTCAAGAGAAATGTGCTAAATGTGCCGGCGGAAGATACCACCTGTACAGCAGTTTAAGGTGAGATTCTCTCACACCCGTGCTTCTAGAATATTTGCACACAGAGGATTTTTATACATCCTCGGAACCAGCGAATTTTCTTTGCCATGCACATGTCTATAACCTATCAACTTTAGTTCAAGTTACATTTAAGCACATGATGTCATGACCGCACGGTATTCCATAAAAACACTGTCGGCAACCAATGGTTTTATGGAAAACCACTTTGCATTACCCTTTAACCTTCCTATAGAGTATATTTGTGATTGCATTGTACTATTACAATGCATTTAGAGCCTGTATGCAGAAGAGTCCCTCTGATGTTCGTTTGCAGAAATAAATTGGGACTCCCACAGTTCTGAGTTTCACAACATCAGCCGTCATGTTTGATATACTGGAACTTTAGGGACATATTTTGGACCCAATTGCAAATACATTTTGTTGGGAATAAACAAAAAATACTTTTGCATTGCTAGAGATCAACTTAACTATTTGCTGGGCGCCTGAAGGTGCTTTTAAAATCAAGTTACATGTAATGTTGTTGTGAATGGGGTTACCATTATCAAAAGCAACACAGCTTTTTTTATTTTTACGCAAAACCATCTTGTTTTCATTGTTGGTACAGACATTATGGAACGTAATTTTCTATAAATACAAATTGTACAGAATTATACTGTATATTTTCTTGTTGCATCTATAACCCCATTTACTGTGTTACATCATTTTAAAGCTAGTTAAGTGTTTATGGTTACATTTTATATTCAATTACGCAGATCACACTAAGAAAAAGTGCTTGCTGATGTCATCTGACTGTGAATCATTTTCACATGGACTTCAGTTTTCCCTGTAAAATAAAAAGGTGTAAGTAGTTTTAAATTTAAGCCACTATAATCCAGCTAAAATATGAATTTATTATTTGGATTTTTGAGTTCTCTGAAAATGGTGTAGGATTACCAACGAGAATCATAACAGTTCAATGACGATTTACCTGTCACATCCTCGGCACCCGCAGGCTTTCGGGGGGGGTCTGACTCTGGACACTTGGCGGCATCACTGGCTGGCCGGGTACCAGAAGTTCCGGCCATTCGTGCGCCTGGAGGGGCGGGGCGCAGCGTGATGATTCGGAGCCGCAAGCCTTAAATACAGGGCGCGTGAGTCGGAACTCATCGCCCTGGACGTGGAGTTAGTTTCCGTATCACCTGGTGTATTTTCCTTAGTGATTCACTTGCTCTGTTGCTGAACCGGATTGTATGAGGACCCTGATTGTTGTTGACTTGGACTGCCTTTCTGACCAAGCCTGTATGTGTGTTGTGCTTAAAGCAGACTATGAGCGCTTGCTGTGTTTGAACCACGATGACCCGGAGTGTTTAACTATTTTACATAACCTTAATACAGAGTGTAAGTCTGCCCAGCATAGCGCTGAATCAGTTTATCCATCGATCTGTCTTGGTGCCGAATCGGAGTGTATGAGGACCTTGTTTGTTGCCAAATCTGCCTGTACGAAATCCCGCTTTATTGCCAACTCGGAACGTTTGTATGACCACACTTCTGTTAACCCCTGGTGTATGAGCACACTGCCTAAACCTCTTCCTGACTGCTTTCCGCTTCTCAGTGAGGTTAACCCTTCGGGGCTCAGTGACAACTTGATCTCAAAACCTGCTGTGACTAAGCTGTTCTCATTATTGTTGGTCTATCTATTCTCCCTGGCTGGGAGTGATAGGGTTAGTGGTCCCAACCATTCAAGGATCGGAGGGTCTAGAAGTCTGTCCAAAAGGATTCTCACCACGGTTGTGAGGAGTGAGCGGGACAGCGAACGTGACATTACCCCTTAGCACATAGTGATCCTTAAATTGTTATACTGATTCAAACTCCGGCCCCCGAGACATTCCCAGGACCCCAGATGCTGGCGAATTACAATTCTCATGATTCTCTTCCCAGACATCTTTGCAACATATGGCCAAAGTAGGCATTCAACATCTAGGAGAAACTTATTTGACATCACTGCTGCAAATAAAGCTTTATGAATTCCAAACATAAAAAATATTACTGGTATAAAATACCTTTGTCACTTATCAAATGCTTTTCTCCCCCAAAATTGTCTTCATTTAAATCTTTTTTTAGTAAGCACAATGCCCAAAATTTAACGTTGCCCATTTTGATCAACCGTTCCACCTTCCTTCTCTTCTACCTGACTTGTGGCATTTTGGCTGGACTGGCTCTGGTTGGGCTCTTATTATATGTATGCAAATTAAATTGATACTTGAAACAATTGGAATGGAATGTGGGTGTATGTGGTGTGGTCTGTGTGGCAATGGCGTCCATGTTGCTGGGTGAGATGGAAATGAGGAGCTGGTTGGGTGTTAGCATTGTAGCTTGCTGGGTGATGTAGGAGTGTGTGTTGTGGCTGACTGAATAATGGTGTAATGAGAGACACTATGGTTTGCTGAATGATATGGGAGAAATAGGTTGACTGCATTGTGATAGGAGTGATAATGTGCGTGTGTGGTTGGCTGCTTGAGTTAAGAGTGTGAAATTGGCGGAGTGCATACTGCACACAGTACATACCATATATTGCATACTATATAACACACACACATGCACACGCAATGCATTTACAGTATAGAAAATAGACACTGCACACACACACAACACATTGCACATACTATAAACTCAACAAACCGGTACATACACAATGCACACACTATGTAAACACTCTTCACAGTTTGCACACATAATACTTGCTACACACTACATATGTTACATAGACAGCACACAGGAACATACTATGTACCAACAAACGAGACATACTGCGCTATATGCACAGGCACTGACCTTATGCATTCTCTGTACACAACACATACAGTAAACACACTCTCTATATGTACACAAACAGTACCCAGTATTCACAAGGTACACACAGTATATACATAGTCACACATACTACACTTAAAGTACACACACTCACAGTCCACACACACATACTCTGTATGCACACAGGAGTCTGTAGCAATGTTGATGTAACAGGTAGCTGGTAAAGTTGGTTCACTGTTACTGGGCCTATTCTGACCCAGCTGCTATATTTACAGCTCTAGTCAGAGATTTTGGGAGCTGCAACCAGATACCAACAGCGGCGCTGCTAGTATTTGCTTCTGGAGTCCAAAAGCAAATATCACTTAAGACCAGGCTCGAGAGTCAGTATTCATTTCTGAATACTACCTCAATGCCGCTAATTCTGTTCCACAAGCGAAGTTTGCTGCAAGGTCAGAATAACAACTCCAACCGTTATGTATAACAGTTCCGGCTATATACTGGAATAGGCCTCACAGCATACACATACTCCCAGTACTTCACACATCTACAGTACACACAGTATAAATACCCCCATGCACACACACCATGCACTGATATTCTATAAGTGCAATCCCTTTCAGTCTAGTGGGGCTCTTGTTCTGCCAGGGGAATGCTTATTAAACATCCTCCTGAACACTCTACCTACTCAATTCACTATTTTGGAGTGGCAGGGTGAGCATGGCCACATGGTGAAGCCAACAGAACAGGAGGACAGTCAGTGTGGATGAAGTGCAGACCTCTGCCCTGGAGTTTTTTCTCCATTTTGATGGATGGGCGTCCTGTCTATTTTACACTCCGCAAGTGATAACTGTCCCTTATTTATTAGAAGCAAAAGAAAATGCAAATTAGTAATCTTCCACTGCTTAAATGTATTGGCCATGAGTGCATTTTGTGGAAAACCTTCACAGATGAATGATGGCCTCAACCACACTGGGAAACAATTTATAGTAAACATGTCGTTTATTTTTTTCCTTCCAAAACAGAATTCTGAGGTTTTGGATTTTTGTATGATCTAGAACCTTGTTTCTCAACTCCAGTCCTCAGGACCCCCTGGCAAGCCAGATATTAAGGATCACCTTGGGGAAATACAGACTGACTCCTGCAATCACACCACCTGTGCTGTGCTTCACATATCTGGCAAACCTGACCTGTTAGTGGGTCCTGAGGACAAGTTTGAGAAACACTGATCTAGAAAATGTTTTATTACAAAGAATATACTTATGCTTCTCTACAAGTATGCACTACTTAAATAAATATAAATTATCTAGGCTAAAAAAAAAAACATGTACAGTGTGTACTACAGCTATAATCGTCTGGTTAAGACACATTTACAGAATGCCATCAAGTTTGGTTCTTTGGCCCTTTTATGCTTTCATAATACAAATATAATAAAAGTCATTTTATAACTAAAAATATAATCTTTAAAAGAAAAAGTAATTCTTTATATTTTACAGTATTGTAAAGCAGTTTAATTTTTACCACATATTACTCGAGTTCTCTCTGGCAGAAAGATTTTTCATATTTAACTATATTAATATTTAGATTTAATAATCTGTCATCTCTCTGTTCCCCAAAGCAACAGCTTACAGTTATAATATTTAATTATAGCGCGTATCATTAATCTAAGACTACTTTGTTTTATGTATTCTGCATTGTCAAAGTCTTTTTATAATGGAAGTTATCTAAAAAGTAAATGTGTGTCCCTACAGTGTTTTCTACATTGTTTAGTGTTCCTTTTTGAATGTAATAACCGTTACATGGAGGGGTTGGCTTCAGTGAGTCTCGTGATCAGACCATTGTGACGATTTGCTTGTGTACAATTAGCGTTGAATTTTGTATGACTAATGTTTATCAAGGAAGTACACATTCTTCTGACCATACAAGGTCACTCTTGCAACTGAGAACACATTTTGTGTTAGAGCAGAGTTATGGACAAAAGTATACAACGTACATTCTATAGCATAATGTATATAAAGTATAGGAGCTGTTAACTTCTCAAACTGCTATTCCAAAGAC
This sequence comes from Leptobrachium leishanense, assembly GCA_009667805.1. Taxonomy (NCBI): domain Eukaryota; kingdom Metazoa; phylum Chordata; class Amphibia; order Anura; family Megophryidae; genus Leptobrachium; species Leptobrachium leishanense. The sequence continues at coordinate 192,712,798 of CM019065.1, forward strand.
GCTGCTTATTGTAAGTTATCGAGTGAAGCTTTTAAGGTAATGAGTATATTAGACCGATATACTTAATGCCTCAGTTGTAATGGGGCCCTAAGTATTGAATCCTGCAGTTGTCATACTTGCCAAACTGAGGGCCTACCTCTTCCATAGACTTTAACGGCTCGTACATTTACCAGAACTTTGGTTATGTTTATACATGTCTTGCAAACCAGTCCTGAGATTTTCGAGATAAGAATCAAACTCAAAGAATCAAACTTTCAACTGCGTTTGAAGAGTTGGACACATGAAGGGGTTAATCTTGTAGTTTCCCTGACAAAGTACAAATGCAGATTTCAGTTCGGCACTTTTTGGATGCTCCTTTGCAAATGTATGTGTCTAATCACATTTACATGTACCAAAATAATTTGCTTTTTTAAAGGATAACATATTCAGCTGTGAAGATGGCAAGCTGTAAGAATTTTATCATCATTTCATTTTTGAGATGGTACTCAAGCATGAATAAGAGCCTAACTCTCCTGTTAAACCATTTTTAGAAAGTTAAACAATGAACGAATCTTATTTACTTTAATACGATTAAAATCAGAATTGAAGTTTCAGATGGCTTTCATATTCTAGATTTTTTTTCTTCAGTATTTTTACACTCTGGTTTGCCACAATAAATCCTCTACATTATACTGATAAACGCTTAAAAACTCTGTCCCTATGACGACAGCTGCATTTACTGACCTTGTGAAACAACCTTTTAAATGCACTGCAGACAATGTTATAATATACAGTAATTTGAATTCTAAAGCAATCTTCACGGGATTCTAGGGATCTTGATGGATAAATTCAAACGGTTCTGCCATCATCCAATTATTAAATTAAAAACTCTGAAGTGGTGTTTGCATTCAGAATAACATAATACATAACTTTCAAATGAAGTCAGTAAAGGATCATGAGATTTTGTTAATATCCCAGCCTGTCATACCAAAACAATTAGGCCCCGTCCACACCTGGGCGTTTTACAGCGCGTTCCTGTGCGCTGTAAAACGCCTAAACACGGAAATCCCATGATTTCCTATGGGGCCCATTCACAATTTGTTTTCATTTGCTTACAATGGGCAAATGGAAAATATCTGCAGTTTGTGAATTGGTCACTTTCAGCAGTTTGTGGCCATTTTGAATTTTAAATTCTATTTACTTTGTACTTTGAAATAATTTACATTTCATTAAAAATACACTTGCAGATATTTCAACATTTGTACTTCTATAGTTGTGCAAATCATGTAGCCATTAAAGGATTTGACTCCAGGTTTAGTGGTAAAGTTTTGAATAGAGGTGTGCATTCATTTCGTAACAAATCTCCGTTAATTTGAAAATTCGTTAATTTGGATTTCTGACGTAATTTCGTAATAGCGAATTGGTTTCATCCGAATTGAAACAAAAACAAAACAGTAGATATTGAAATTTATATGTTCTACAGTTTCACAAGAGAACCATTGATTGAATGATCCCGTTGTGCACGCTGCAGCAAAATGGTAACTTAAACCTAGCTTGCATTTTAACCCTAATGTTTAACCCTAATTAACAGCAATTGAGAACAATTTGATTTATTGTTTTTTTTTTTTGATCCTAAAATTTCGAATCGATCCCAAATTACAAATGAAATTATGAAAACGAATCCGTTTTGTTTTATTTTTTTTCACAAAGCACCCCATCCATGTCAATTGGCTGTGGTGCTGAATCGGTTCTAATCAGCACCACAGGCCAATAAACAGCTCAATATTTAACCCTAGCTTGCCTTTTAACCCTCGTGTTTAACCCTAATTTAACAGTAATTGAGCAGGACTCGATTTATTTTGTTTTTTACTCCTGTTTTTTTGTTTTTGTTTTAGTGATCCTAAAATTCTAATCAAAACGAAATTACGAAAAGGATTTGGTATTCAAACTAATTCTGTTTCGGACAAAATACTTTTCAAATGAGACAAAATGAATTTTTCAGCTGTGCACACCTCTAGCTGTGAAGAGTCTAGCTTGGCTTTTTTTTCAGCTGAGTGCCAGTACCACCATTGATAAGATCTCCACTACATACTTCAAAAAGAGGCAAGATAAAGCCTCAGATTCTACACTCTTCTTCGCCAAAGTCCAAATATTTCTAGCTTTAGTTTGTTTCCTGTACACGGCATGTAGTGCCCATAAACTGTAGCAACATTGCATTTTTATTCAAAACAAAGATTGTTCTTTATAGTTCCCCATATCAGAACCTGGCATACATATACAATGGAAGGTCTTACTGCAAAATTATACAACTCCCTCCCCTCTTTTCCTCTCAGAACCACAGAAGGGATCTTACCTTTTGTACACCTCTCTAGGCACTCTTCTGTTCTATCTTATCGTTTTGCTACTCAATGTTTGCAATACTGAACTGCACCTAATCCCATCTTTCTTTTCTCTTTTATCAACCATAAACCTCTCTTTAAAATCTTCATACAACAAACCAAAAAGAGCTAACTGTGGGATAATTATACCCCTACAAACTAGAGTATAACCCTTAAATTATACAAAAGGGGAATAAAATAGGAATACAATTCACAGGGCCCCAATAAAATGTAATTTATTAAATATTAGTAGGTAAAAGAGTAGATAATAGAGCAATATACTGTATAAAGACACACAAAAAGTGAAAGGTACTCTGCTTGTGCAACAACCATAAAGGTACTGGCGTGTATGCAGTGCTTAAGTCTCACTGCCTTACACCTCCCACTCATAAAACACACTGGGGGTGATCAACATCAGAAATTCTATTTAACGTGTCTTTGCAAGGCAGCTCTCTTATCTACTAATATTTAATAAATTGGAATTTTATTGTGACTCTGAATTTTTTTCTTTTTTGAACTCTTTATATTCTTCTCATATGTAAGGCTAGGGTCAGACAAACGCATTTTTTGCGTTGTCCGTGAAAAAGTGAGTTCGAATGAATGGACGCATTTTTTCACGGAATACGCGATAGCGGTGATACGATGCGCATTTTCGTCCGTGATTTTGTACGGATCGTCAGTAAAACCCTTTTTTGCGTCTGGACGTTATGTTGGCCGGACATTAGCAGCGTCTGACGTCTCCTAATCACACGCACACGCCGCTAGCGGACGCAGCGCACTCTGTACGCCAGTACTAGCGGTTTCACGTTCTCAAAAAAATGCGTTCGTTTGCCACTTGCGTTGCGCAGCCATTATGTTGCATCTTTGTTTATCGGATTAATTGTAATCCTTGGTTCTTTTGCAAGCATTATTTCTTTGTGTGTCTGTGGTACACTATTTCATGCATTACAAGATACTCCAGCCTCTATAACAATATCTTCACCTGATTATAATAGTTATAGTGCAAGTAGTCAAAGTTTTTAAAACCATTTGCTTTTCATGAGAATAGCTTCAGTATTGTATCTCTGACCAGAAACTTGTCACACCATTTCATTCCTGGAATCACTCACCAACGAAGTTTAAGGTTTATGGTGCATGTCTGAGTATTACATCTCACATCTTAGGCTAGCGTCAGACGAACATAGTCGTTATGTCCGTGTTGCCGCACAGTTTAACGTCCGTTGTAGCATTGATTTGTGTTCAATAGAGACCAACACACGAAATACGTGCGCACTGACATGCGCACGTACCACGCAGGTGGAAACGGACGCCATTTAGGCCTCGCGGTAAAAGCGCTACGACGGACGCCCAGAATGCTCCGTGTCTGCGTAGCTGCCTGTGTGCATGATGATGCGACGTCAGACACAGCGCATTTGTGACATCCATCAAGTTGACCCTCAGAATTTTTTTTTGGTCTGGCTGACTATACCTTTCTTTTTTTAATTTAAATTTTTGTTCTACATCTGTCAAAAAAAAAAAAATGGACCGCGTGGTGTCTACAGTATCTTCCATCTGTTATGCACGCACGCAGAGTGCGCTCAGACTGCGTTCGTCTGACATTAGCCTAAATGTTATAAAATTATTTTTCAAATTCCTATTCTTTGTATGCTGATGAATGTAGCAAATGCAAGTTTTTTTAGTTTGTGTTATGTCTTCATGTGTAGCAAAATCCTGCATTTCCACTTTTGAAATATTTTGAAAATCAAGATGTATAACTAAATGCACTGAAACAAGAATGAACTATATATTTTTTTTGGAGAAAGGATTTTACCAGGAAGGATACATTGAGATTTCTCTTGTTTTCAAGTATGTCCTGGGTGGCGAGTATGTACCGTTAGGTGTCTTGCCCAAGGACACTTACTATATTAAATTATAGGCTAGAAGAGCGGAGTTGGAAAAATAATATTTGGAAAATGGATACATATTTTATGCCCTACAATACGTATAATGACAGAAGGTGAGGACACCACGAGGCTAGGCAGAGACTCCTGGACGGCACAACCACAAGGAACCCTAACACTGACAGGCCGGTCTTTAGATTAGCCAGATCTGAGCTAGTAGAAAATACCACAGGACCGTGCAGGGTCTCAGGATATAAGCAGTATATGCTATGAATCCTACAGAAGGGTGTCAGCATGGTATGGGTGAAGAATACTTCATGGTAATAGAACAGCCAGGGATCAGAACACCAGAGAGGGACATCAAAATGAGCCAGGGTCATACACAGACGAAAATAATAAACCACACAGGAGCTAGTATGGGGAAAAAGCACAAACGGAATAAACAAATGACACAGCGACAGGAATAACAAACAGAGGGAAACCGAACCAAAAATACACTAGAACAAAATATACATATCAGGAACTTGTTTGAAACCGCAAAGAGCAACAATGTACAGGCAAGACTGAGTGACTCAAAATCATGGAGGAGAGGAATGCACTGAGAGAGCAGTGCCCTTAAATAGGGAGTGGATCAGAACATCAGAGACATGTGAGTGAGCTGACTGCAAACAAGAAATCCCTGGGCAGGAAGCCAGGAATGGCAAAAGGAATCAAGACCCGAACCGGATCAGCTCGCATACAGGGGACAGGGCTGAAACGTGACACTAACAATGTCCAAAACTTTAATCTACCACTCTATATCACCTTCTCATGGGATCTTCTCATTTTATGTTCTTTTGAAAGCATACCTTCCACTAAACCACCATAAATAGAAAAATAGGAGACAGATCTCAAACTAAATATCATGGACAAGGAATGGGAACAAATCTTTATTCTGACCACTTCTTGATTAACTGTCAATTAAACACAAACTAATATCCTGATGGTACAAACCACCAGCTACCCTTGTCAAATATACAAACGAGGAAGACTGCTCTTGCTGGACAGGTCATACACTGTAAGCTACGTAGTGGCTGTGCCCCCAAATTCCAGCCCTTCTGGAGAAAGGTTCATGACACCTAGATCCCTAGACATATGCCACCTGAATTCCACCAAAGTTATACTGGAAAACCCCCACTTTCCCCACAATTCGAGAATGGCTCCATGAAATTTAAAACACCTAAGATACTGAAGACCTATTCTCGGTCAAGCAACAGGAATGACCGAGAAGCACTCTCAATGTTGTATTTTTGGCCCGTAACCCTTACCCTCAACAAGCCCTCTACTATTCCGAATTAGAGTACAAAATCCGCAACTCTCTTCTTCCTCAGTACCTGGAGGAACAAAGACACATTTGTATATTTTCTTATACTATACATGTCCTAGAACAGCCCCCTCCCCTTTTTTGATACCCTTACAAACAAAGATCTCATCCTGGCCTGATAGACAAACCTCACATGCCCCCAATGTCTCTCCCTAGATCTTATTCTTCAAGTCCATGTATTTGGAGGTACATTTTCTGAATCCCATAAATCTCCTTTAATTCATTTAAAAGCTGTAACAAAAACTTTGTGTTAAGGTCTGAATCACCTTTTAATTGAAGATAACGTAATCTATAGTTTCACATGGCTCTGTCATGTAGCAGAAAGTATTTGGCCAATTGTTTTTCAGTAAAAGGAAATCTAAATGGTTTGCATATATATATTTGTAGGCATTTGCTGAATATTGAGTGAAAATATCCTTAAATAGGATATCCATGATCAGAAAATAAGTTACAAATATTTTTTCTCAAAGATGTGGTAACATTGGGCATAATGTTTTCCTTGCCTGATCACTAGAAAAATCCTATGTGGAAAAAATTACACCTCCAAATAACACGTTTTCGAGTATAGCTAGAGAAAACTTTATACACTTTTTTCACTTATGTTTTTCTTTAAACATTCTGAAAGCTGACAGTTTATATCTGTTTTGCAGGCAGGAAGCTTTTGGCTCTTTTGAGTAGGAGATGAGAAAAGAGACCCCCCCCCCAATGGGAAATAAAGAGCATTAGTAATAAATGGTAATTTATTCTTTGTCTCGCAATATCTTCTGGTACACATTTTAATGTTAAAACTTAATATAGAATTTGAAGCACAATGTTAATGTTTTCAGAAGAGGCAGCTAAAACCTTGATGTGTATTCATATACATTTGATAAGTGAGAAGGTAAAAATGCATTGCTGTACTTTATATAATGTCACCTTCTCCTAATATGGATCAAATAGCAAGGTTTATCTGAACCAGATGTGTTCATCCATTAGCTGAGGCCTGTGAAGACATCTGCATAGTGACCTCTAGTGTTGATGTCGTGATAAGAAATCCTAATATATATTTTCAGTATAGAAACATAGAAACATAGAAAAATGTCGGCAGATAAGAACCTTTTGGCCCATCTAGTCTGCCCAATTACATGGATACTTAACCTGGATTTATCTTTTGTTTAGGATAGCCTTATGCCTATCCCATGCTTGATTAAATTCAATTACTGTTTTGGCCTCTACCACTTCTACTGGAAGACTGTTCCATGTATCCACCACCCTCTCAGTAAAATAATGCTTCCTGATGTTACTTTTAAACCTTTGCCCCTCTAATCTAAGACTATGTCCTCTTGTTTTGCTATTTTGTTTCCTTTTAAATATACTCCCTTCCTCTACTTTGTGGATTCCCTTTACGTATTTAAATGTTTCTATCATATCTCCTCTGTCTCGTCTTTTTTCCAAGCTGTACATGTTAAGATCATTAAGCCTTTCCTGGTAACTTTTCTCCTTCAAGCCGTACACCATTTTAGTAGCCCTTCTCTGAACTCTCTCTAAGATCTCTATATCCTTCTGGAGATACGGTCTCCAGTACTGCACACAGTACTCCAAGTGAGGTCTCACCAGTGCTCTGTACAGTGGCATGAGCACTTCCCTTTTCCTACTGCTAATACCTCTCCCTACACAACCAAGCATTCTGCCAGCATTTCCTGCTGCTCTATTACATTGACTACTTACCCTTAGATCCTCTGAAATAATAACCCCTAAATCCCTTTCCTCAGATGTTGAGGTTAGGACTGTATCAAATATTCTATATTCAGCCCATGGGTTTTTACGTCCCAGGTGCATTATCTTGCACTTATCCACATTAAAACTCAATTGCCACAACTCCGACCATTTTTTTAGTTTACCTAAATCATTTGTCATTTGGCTGATCCCTCCAGGAACGTCAACCCTGTTGCAAATCTTTGTGTCATCAGCAAAAAGACATACTTTTCCATTAATACCTTCTGCAATATCACTAATAAAAATATTAAATAGAATGGGTCCAAGTACTGACCCCTGAGGTACCCCACTGGTAACAAGACCTTGTGCCGAATAAACTCCATTTACCACAACCCTCAGTATCATTTATCCATTTAACAACAAGAAAGTGTTGAGTGCTCAACGCCCATCAGGAGGAACTACGCAACTCTAGCAGCAAACCCCAGAACTTGTACAAAGAAAAAAATGTGTCATATGTGCTCAACCCTGTATATGCTAAGAAAAGAATGAGATTTTTTCCGTGGAAGGAGAGCAATCTTAACCCGACACATAACCTGCTCTTCTCCGCATGACATCTCGGAAACGCAGCACAGTCTCAGAGTCCATAGGCCACGAGGCGGTCACAGCTGGGACACTATGGAGCCACTGCTCTTCCTCCCGACTGGTGCCAGTCCTTGCTAAAGGCGCTCCACCCTCGTAGTGAGGGGCATCAAGCCATTGGGACTTTGGCCATGCTGTCACTTTGCAGTTTCCTGTGGGAGGCAGGTGGCACCTCGGCCTTTCCCTGCGGCCGCCATCTTGCCGGGCTTGCTCCGGACCTAGCTGCAATTATCCCCCACGGGAGGCATTTTCCACGACACCTATTTTCCCAAATTTTTCTCAGCCCTGTGGTTTCTTGGGGTGTCTCTTCCAATTTCCCCATTCCTGCACTATATTTCCCTTTCTCATTCAGGTGTGTACACCTCCCCTAACACCCGAAACAATTGCCTTTCACCTTCATTGCGGCCACTAATCCCGTAAACAAATTCCCTCTGTGCAAAACGAGCAAATGTTTTTCAAATTATTACACAGCACGTATGTTGTACCTGCTAGAATGCCATAAATTTCTCTGCATTGCTCTGACCAGTGATTAACCCTTTCGCTACTGAGCCATTTCACCCCTCTGTGCTGAACTCATTTTTACCAGTTTCGCTCATCATGTTTAAATGCGATTTGATGTCACATTTTATTATATGACTCAGACATATTATATATCGTTCTTTCCGGCAGACTCGACAGATTCATAATATGTCATTTTTATATGTATACGTAATGTCCTACCTGAGTATAATAGCAAAAAATGCAATAAAATTAGAATTTTCAATCATCTACAGCGTGTAAAGTGTTTTTTTCACATTTTATCATCCGAGTCTTTGCGTTTATTTTTTCTATGGGGTGCGCTTGTTAAAAAAATTAGAAAAGGGGACTCGTTACATTTTTTTGGGGGGAATTACGTGATTTTTAACAACCCCCCCCCCCCATAGGAAAAATCGTTAGTGCAGCATCATTGTTCACATTATAATTGAACTGGGAACAATATTGCTGCATTAATAAAACAAAAAAACTGTTTAATTTTTTTTCTTTATATTTTTATTTTAGTTTCTTTACATAGAACATGGACATGTTTGGTATCATTGGAAAGGCTATGCTCTGGCTCAAAGGAACAACCTATCTCCACCATGGGATTTTCTAAGGAAATCCCCGGGCAGCTAGGGGTTCCCCAGCAAACTGACAGGTGATGAGGGGGTGAGGGGGGGACCCGGAGGTGGAGCTGCCAAAGATGTCGGCCCCCACTGGAACGGCGATCAGGGGTTAAAGTCAGGCACCACTTAAAAGGGCAGGCTGTGCCCTTCCAAAAGATGCCTGCCTTTTTTTGTACCACTTACAGATCGGGGGGTGCCTGGAATAGACGTCACGCGCCCAGCGCGATGGCACTATTCATGCGGCCGGGGTCCCAGAGTCTGGGCTGACATCCAAGATGTCAGGCCGCACCGGCTGGTCGCAGCGATCGGCCGACATACCGGCCGATCGCTGGCTGCAATGACAGGACGTGCTCAGCACGTCCTCCACAGCCAAGTCCCCGCTTGTCCTTTTATTGCCTTATTTTGGGATGAGGTATGGCGGTTTGGTTCTCATGTCTTGGAATTGCAAGTACCTGCCACACCCGACTGGGACTTAATGTCCTTCCAGAACGAGGAATCCAATCTCTGTGGGCCAAAAAAAGCTTTGCTTGGTATCCTTTCTGCACCTGCGAAAGAAACCATTCTGGGGCAATGGATCTACCCCCTCTCCTCTTCCTCTATCAGGGTTATTCAAAGAGAATCGAAAAGTCACCGCACGTTCGGTGACTTTTCGTTCTCTTCAATTCGGTGTAATTTGGCAATCCCACGGTGTATTCAGCAAGCACCAGAGGGCCGTCGTAGTGCTGGGAAAAGCCACCGCAAACCTGACGAACACTCACCGCAAAGCCCGGCGAAGGCACACCGAAACCCGTAAAAACATCTGTATTAACCCTGCCGAACACTCCGGAGAAACGCGAGCAGCCGCCGGAAAAAGGCGGCACCGCAGATGAATGGAGAGAACAAAAAAAACACGGTACGCTTGAATGTTTGAAAAGTGAAACGCTGTTTGCAAAGAAACTACTGAACGAAAATGTCTGAAATTTACATGTAAGATCCAATGAATGATAATAAAAAGGGCTGTTACAGAAAAAAGAAAAAACAATTCAAAAAAATAAACGGGGAATTTTTTTTTAAAAAAAACCTGAAAAATGCCTAAAACATCCTAAAAAATCTATAAATAGACTTTTTACTGCAGAATATTATGCTCGTTTATTAGATATTAAATTAAAACGGGAATATTTTTAACATTGAAGCCTATGGGATTCGCCTGAATAAACCTGTCAAATGAAACCACCAACAGCAGGGCAATTCGGCAACTTTTCACTGCTGATTTTTGTTCTCTGAATAGACGAAGCATTGCATCTCTATGGGGAATTCACTGCCCTCGAACAGGCAATGAACAGGCACCGTATGTGCAGGCAATTCGCCAACATTTGGTGAACTGCCTGCTCTCTGAATAGCCGAATGGCCAGGAAAGGTAACCGTACGCTGAATTTCACTGTTCGGTTACCTTTCGGCCACAATTCGGATCTCTTTGAATAACCCTGTATGTGTTACTCTTGCTTGAATGCGATATATATATATATAATTTCTCGATGATTGGGCGGAGACTGCTCTTAATAAGTAATCTAAGGTCCCAAATTTTTCCCCCAATGTGGGGGGATTTCATTTCACATCTATCATGGGACTGTGCTTACTAAGCTTTGCACCACCTTTGAATATACAGGCTGGTATTTACGAAACTTAATGTCAGGTCCTTCCCTATTGAAGGGCGCCTGACCCTCAAGCGCTGCGGAAACTGATGGCGCTATATAAATGATGACAATAATAATATAAAATAATAATAATTTGTTCTTTCCTGATTCTTAGGGATTGACTTTTGTTGATTGTTTATATTTCTTTTCATTGCTGATGTACTTCTTTACAGTTCCCTTGCATGTTTGTTCACCTCGTTTGTAGAGGGTGGGACTGCTGTTCTGCTGTTTTGTATTGATAATTCATAATATTATTATTATACTTTATTTATATAGCGCCAGCATATTCCGCAGCGCTTATCAGTGGGCACGATATAGACAGGGTTACAATACATTGAGACTGAACAACATTTTGATAAACCAGTACAGGAGGAAATGTGCGCCCTATTCCCGTGGGAAATCACAAGAAATATTGTATTGTTGACCTGAATCTTTTAATATCGTTTAAAAAATAAAACCGGAGTATTAACCTCTCAATTAGGAACAACCAGCAATTGTGGCCAGGGTGAGCAGGAAAAATACAACAAGAAAAAGTGTTACATGCTCAACTCCCATCAGAAGGAGCTATACAACTCTGCTGTGGCAGGTGGACTTATGCTTAGACTGGCCATTTTAAGAAAACCAAATCTCATTTTATAGGCATATTCAGGGTTGAGCAGATATGACACATTTTTTCTTTGTATGTTTTCCATGTAAGGCACTAGTGCTGCACACTGTTTGCATAAACTGTGATAAGGGAAGAGGTGCTCATGAAATGTATAGAGAGCAAATGAGAATCAATTGTTAGAAGGTAATCAAATATAAGCTTTTGTAGAATGTTTTATCTACTCTTCCACAGTGGTAATTTTGGTAGTCGCATATGTATAATTCGTGACAAACCCTTATTTGCCTTCATAAGAGACACAATGAGCTATGTTAAATCATTACTGAAGTATCTACTCTCAAAATTGCATAATGTAAAGACTCTTCATTGTTTATAGTCGTTCATGCAGTGTTCTAGAATAGCTTATTAATGTCGAGGGTGTCATCTAACTTGCATCCTTGTGCTCAGAACTGGTAGAGTATGTTGCAGAAATAACAATCAGCTTTGGATACTATAGTGGTTATCCACCTCACTGCCCGCACCTCACATCTTCTCCCTTCTTAGCAGGTATATCCCATCCTGTCCACTTCACGCTGCTAATGATCTGAACATCTGCTCGTACCCGCATCCTCAACTCTTGTCTTCAGGAATTCTCCCGAGCTGCCCTGTTTCTGTGGAACTCCCCCACAACATTAGACTCCCTTTTGTTTCTCCAGTCCTTCAAGAAGTCTGTGAAAACACACTACTTTAGAGAAGCTGATCTTCCCTACAGCCCACATGCACCACACTAATTCACATACACTATTTATCCTCACCTTGTGTGTCAACCATAACCTCTTGGATTGTAAGCGCTCGAGCATGGTCCTCTCCTACTGTTCTGTATGTTTAACTAGTATGTATATTTGCTATTTGGTCTCACCCATTGTACAGCACAAAGGAACTTGTTAGCACTTTATAAATTCTTGTTATTGTAACTGTAACTAGGTGCCTGTGTTGCAAATATCTGCGAAAAATTACAGTATTGTAGTGTGGACAAATGCCAGCATTATTCAAAACTAAAATTCAAACCGCAACAGGAGAAGCTTCACAGTCCGGCTTCTCTTGTTGCTGTTTGGATTTTAGTACCTATAGGGTTCCACCTTTGCATCTGAAAACCACTTAATGCACTGGATGCTTTTACCACTGCAAATATGGATATAGGACAAACTTTAGCCAAGGGTGTATGTGGATGAGGTTGATGCTCTAGGTCAGTGGTTCCCAGCCGCGGTCCTCAAGTACCCCCAACAGGCCAGACTTTAAGGAATACCTTGGAGAAAAGCAGACTGAATCCTGCAATCACTGAGCAGCAAATCATATCACCTGTGCTGTGCTTCACATATCGGCAAAATTTGACCTGTTAGGGGCATTTGAGGACCGTGGTTGAGAACCACTGCTTTAGGCACGCCGGTGTCACCTATAACATAGAGCGAGAAATGGTAGTACAACAAATATTTCAGGTACAGTGCCTTCCCTGAGGCTTTGCGCCAGACGCATTTATACAACTGTTGTTTTTCTCAATTTATAAGGGGCCCTGATGCCTCTTAAGCATCAATATTTTGCACTTACAGCTGTCTTTTTTTTTGGATATATATTCGTAACAATGTATACGCTTTCCTCATTCTCTCAAAATTATGTGTCAAACATAAAATGTATGCAAACGTTGCAAATTGCGTGCATAACTGTTCTCCTGAACACGCCACTCTCTGACACCTCCTATAAACATCATATGACTAGGGAAACCACAACCAACATTTATGCTCCGAATAATGCACATATTGATGCATCAGCTGGACCACTGACTGCTGTTGCTGATGCAGAGACTATGTCATTTTTATGATCATTACTACCAGTGTAAGAAAAGTGACGCAGGCGCACCTGTCATTCTGCAGTCACGATTGGCCTCATTCTAATGCACTAAAATGTAAGTGCTGGCCTAGGGCCCTATTCCAACCTTGGTGTAAGCTTAACTAGAGCTGTTGTAAACATAACAATGCCATAGACTCTAATGACTCTGGTAAGGCTACAAAAGCTCTGGTTAAGTTAATGCCAACTTTAGAATATGACCCTACTATTTAGAAGCCTCCCTCCTAAATAGAGTTATTGACTACTCTGATCAGTTTTTCCAGACTCTGACATGTATTCATTACTATTCTCTTAGTACTTGTCTGTAACCAAGGACCAGTACAAGGGTTTCCACCTTTCTGGTGGTTTCACATCTGCGAACCCCAAATATGTTTGTTTGTTTTGTTTTTTTTAAGCATTAGGGCACTCCTTAAACAAGTGGCACCGGTTTATTTGATAAATGGCAGCATATCCCAAGCCAATGAGACATTTGATAGAATTATCTACAACTGATATCCTTATCGTGAAGAATACCGTTTATATCACAGTACCATATGGCAGCCAATGACATCCCCACATGGTGGTGGGGATAAGGGTCATCTGCGCCATCATGCCACACATTGGAGGCAGTTGGTAATGGAGATCAAGATAAGGTACGTAATACTCTCTTTGGCTGATTACATGATATTACAAACATCCACTAGTCACATTTTTTTGTGCTTGTCATAGCATGACACTTGGTATAAATGGATTAAAGGTGTAATTAGTAACAGCGCCAATAGCTTGCCACACTACAAATACAGAGCAAAGGTCCTTAAAGGGGCACTCGACTCACCCTGACCACTTTATAAACGTAAAGTGGTTAAAATGTGATTAGTGCCCCCACCCCCTCCCAGCTTCACCAATCGCTAAGGGGCCAAGAAATAGTGAGAATTGCTAGAAGAGTAACATAATACAGCTATTGGCTATAACAGTGTCGTGTATATGAATCCTGGATTGTTTATGGTATGAGACAAATTACAGTCCTGATTGGCCGACAGTTCACACGTGATCTCTCATTCATCTGATTGGCCGGCAGTGACCGACCGAGGTAAACCAATTACGTACGGGTATTTCATGTAAGACTTCATAAGACATTAGGTGGAATTTAGAGCCAATTGGCTAATGAATTTATACTTCCCCTATTTAAGGAGGGAGGAGAGTGTATCAATTCAGACATTCATTTTTTTGCTCCAGATGAAGCCGATGCAGTATTGGCAAAATATATGTTGAGCGGAATGCTGATTCTTTCCTTTTAAATCATGTCTGTCTTGTAAGAATATGTATGAGGGCGAGAGTAGAAATCATTGAGCAATAGGGCCAGTGTATGTTGGTGGTTGGCAGCCCAGGCTTTATTTTGATGGTGTTGGCATTCTTGATGGGACAATACTCCAGTGAGTTTGGTACAAGCCATTTATATTTTCATATCTTTTCATAGAGACTGCCGCCCCAAGCAGTTGTTTATGAATAGATTAAAGGAAAACCATTTACCGTCATATGAAACGTCATTTATTTGTTTTTAAGTGTTTCTATACATCCTAGAAATCCGCCACTTCACGGGCAGGTTATGGGGACCTCCTAGGCATGATATTTGAAGGAATTTTTCGTTTTTATTCTTAACCTTTTTTTCATGGAAAACTCCCTGTTCCTTTAAAAACTTTTTTTTTTTTTTTACTTTTTGTCCTTGTTTCCTGTCCCCCAGGGCAAATATCTTGCATATATGCCCTCTTGGAGGGCACTCTAAAATTCGAACTTTCGAGTCCCATTGACTTGCATTGAGTTCGGTTCGTGTTTGCGTTCGAACTCGAACTTTTGAAATTGTTGGAGTTCAAATGCGAGCCGAACACGGGGGTGTTCGGCTCATCACTATTGGGGACCACCAGGGATAGGTGATTGCACGGCTAAGGGGGTGTTATATATACTGCATATGTACATTATGAGTAAAATACAATCCTATTTCTTTATGAACAAGTCTAATAGTAATAAGGTCTATCTGTGCTTTCTCTCTTCTTTCAAATTCATAAATGTCAGAAATAATATTCAAAAGTTCCAGAAAATGTCTATTTAATGGTTCATTAGCAGTTTTTCTCCCTTGACATAAAAGAATACTTGAAAGGTGGTAATGGAACTCATTTTGTGTTATAAAAGCAAGCTAACATATTCAAGTGAAAATAACAGGTCTCCTTGTAATATGCATTTTATCAGTCTAATATCACATCCTTTACTGATCTCCCCAAAAATGAACATGTCATCCGCACATATTCTGAGCAAAGATTTTATTTCCAATGAACCTGGTAGCTTTATATTTACTGATTGGACAAATACAATGCATTCATAACTAAATATAGCCTTGTGAATATTATCTGAATTCCTTGTAAATGTCAGAACTCTTTCAATAAATTAATGCTTTATCCGTGCTAGATTTATCACCTCTGACGTCAGGTGGTAATTGTTCTAATCAAGGTATCATTATTAATGAATTTCATTGTAAGAATAGTGATGCGGTTCCATCAAAGAAATAATGCAAAAATCGTAATTCTGTCCCTTTTTCTATTCATTGCTAATCTCCATTCATTAATTAAATAATGAAACCAGAAAATCTCTACAATCTAGTTTAAAAGAAGAAAAAAAGCGACAAAAATACAAATTATAAAGTCCGATCTTTGTGAGATAATATGTATTCACATTTGCATTATTTCCAATTTCAGTTCAATAGTTCTCTGGTCATTGTGCCACAGTATGCAATGATTGAATAGCACGTTTCATCATGAGAAGGTGGAAATGAGATATTGGATCCCTGGGGACAAAATAAACATTATCATATTGCAATGCAGAGAGCAATTCGTACAAGTAATTATTTTCTCATGAATTTATGTGTGGCCTAAATGTGTAATGGTATGCTGCGACATTAGAAGGGCTTTTGGAGACAGATAATCATAAAAAACAGACTCAATTGTTATTCATTGGGAAATCCCGATAGATAAATGACCTAATTATTGATTCTCAATATGTAACGAGCCAAAATAAGATTTGAATGCATAAAGTATGACCTCGGCGTTCTCTGTGGGAGAGATCTGGGGTCACATACTACTTGACAAGCATATGATTCAGTGTATGTACGACTGTTGGTCAGTAATGCTTGTCATAACTCGAGTGGGCGAGTTTTTATCCAACTAATGAAAAGATTATGCTAATTTCATTAGTACTTTTTCATGTTCTAAATTACATTATTATGGTTTCAATTTATACTGATCTTAAAGCTGCTTATTTGTTCTTGTCATCACTGCTTACTATCAACTGCCCTGATTGAATTGTAATATAAGTCAATATTGGTGTAAGCAAATGGTATAAATATACAGTAATACCTTGGTTTGCGAGCATAATTCGTTAAGGAAACGTGCTTGTAAGTACTAAGTACTCTTATATCAAAGCAAATTTCCCCATAAGAAATAATGGAAACTCTGACGGTTGATTCCACAACCGTTTATTCATATGAAAATGATCACAGTAATACAAAATACTATACAGTATGAAAAAAAATAAAAATGAAACAAATTAACAAAATTGCACTTTACCTTTTGAGGAGAATCGTGGCTGGTGGGATGGAGAGAGAGAGGAGGGTTATTGTGCAAGATGTTTATTACTAACGGGATCACTACTACCTTTTGGGGGAGGGTTTCAGCACGTCCTGTGTAATGTGCGATACTATTACGCATGTTACACCGTGTGGCCCTCCCCGTCAAGCTACCAGAATGCTGCGACGGATGCCGGGAGGAAAGGTCACAGGGACGCACTCGTCACGCTCGCGTGACCGCGGCCTCAGTTGTGACGTGACCGTCAGAAGACAAAGTGTACGTGCTGCTCGTTTTGCAAGACATTGCTTGTTTATTAACCTCCCTGGCGGTGTAATTTTTTTCAAAATTTTGTGTCTAAAAGCGTCTCAATTTTTTTTTAAAGGAAACGTGTTTTTGTAATAAGTGTAAAATAATAAATGCACAAAATTACACATTTTTACACCATTAACTATCACAGATTCAGTCTGTATGCATACCATTTCCCCCTACATTTAAAGAGACACTGAGCACTGTTATTATTCAGTGCAAATTGAATGGTCAGTGTCCTAGATGTGCCCCCCCCCCTTGCCCCACTTCTCAGAGGGATGATCCAGCTCTTGGCAGAGGAAGGGCTAATTCAGCTATTCATCTTATGATATCACGTCTGCACAGCAAACCTTGACGTTGCTTACACTGTCATTTACTAGAACTGGAAAATAATGTATTTGGCTGTACTGGTTACAGATTTGTAGAGCTTAACAAGCCTGTGGCTATTGCTACATATGCCAATGAGATTTAAGTGGAAAGTTTTTATTTTTTAAATTCTTATCGACATATAATACAATATGCTGTAAACAGAATGTCAGATGGAGTGAAAATTCTGAAACAGACTCATAGCACACTGCTGTTTTTGGCTTTTAATTACAATGCTGTCTCAAACCAGATTCCAATTAGACTATTTGGAATGATTTCCAGCATTGTAGATGTATTGTCTATTCTTCTACAATTTTTAATACGATTTTTGTGCTTCTCTTTGCTGTCAATGTCTGCTCATCTATGCAGAAACCCAAGAGTGTAAGTTAATTTTGCTCTATATTTTCTTGGATGTGTTTCTGTAATGGAATTGTATCTGTGGGGAGCATAAAATCCATTTGAGTTTAGATCATTTCATTCTTTGTAATAACATTTGAAGGTGATATATCTTTAGGTGTAGAACATATCATTCCTATGTAGCTTTTTGATGGTGTTTATATTTATTGCATTGCCTAGTTTTAAAGACAAAGACCTTTAAATAATTAAATTCTACACATGTCAGATAAAAAGCATACTGCCTAGGTGAATTTCTTGTGCTACGTTGACACTGCTGCAACAGGCTGTATGTGTGTGTGTGTATGTATGTGTGTGTGTGTGTATATATATATGTTTATCCCTGTGGTTTACATATCATTTGGATAGAGTTGTCTTTAGATGAATAATAAAGATAAATTGTGAGCTATCGAGTCCTGTGTCTGGTGGTGGAGATCCTATAATAAAAGGATAATTTACTATGTCGATAGTAAATGAAAACTTTGTCGATTCATAAAATTGCAATTTTTCAATCTTTAACCCTTTCGCTGCTGAGCCATTTAACCTCTGTGTGCTGAGCTAATTTTTACCGTTTTTGCTCATCATGTTTAAACGCGATTTAAAGTCACGTTTTATTATATGACCCGGACAAATTATATATCCTTTTTTTCGGCAGATTCATAAAATATCATTATTATAGGTCAAGTCCTGCCAGAATGCTATAAAAAAAATAACAAAAATGTGAATTTCCAATCATCCGCAGCGTGTAAAATTAGTTTTTTCACATTTTATCACGCTTGTTAAAAAAATTAGAAATGGGAACCTGTTACTGTTTTCTAAACCCCCCAAAAAAATCGTTAGTGCAGCATCATTGTTCACATTATAATTGAAATGTGAACAATAATGCTGCATTTATAAAAAAAAGGTTATTGTTTTTAATTATATTTTTTTCTTTACTTATAACATGGTCATGTTTGGTACCATTGGAAAGGCCATGCTCTGACATTTCCAATGATACCAATCATGTATCTCCCGATCCATGGCAGCTAGAGGATAATGAGTTATGGGACCTCACGGTCTCCACCATAGGTGGCAGCTAGGGATTAACTCCTGAACTGACATCATCATGTCCATGCGTGATGACGTCAGTGGGCATGGGGAGATCCCGGAGGCTTGGCCTACATCATAGATGTTGGCTACATCAGGGAGAGGACCGTGATCTGGCGCCAATTGGCATCAAAATGTGATCCAGCCCCTAAGGGGTTAAAAACAGGCACCACCAGGAAGGGCTGATTGTGCCCTTCCAAGCAGTGCCTGCCTTTCTTCTCTGCCCCATACTGATGGGGCGGGAGAGAGGTCCAAAGGATGTCCCCCCTCCCCTTCAGGCACTTTCCAGGTGGCCGCTGAATGTGACGTCATCACGCACTGGCGTGGTTATGTCACCATAACTCCCATGATCCGACAGTGTGGGGCCAACATCCGGGATGTCGGCCATCACTGTTTGCCACCGAGGATCGGAGCCACAATGCGGCTTCGCTGCTGAGACGCTTGGACGGCTGAGGGCTGAGTGGAAATTAAGTTACGGTGAGTGGAAATGCACACACATGCAGCAGGATAAATTATTTTGTACTGCCTGCGCTGCGTATTCCGCCGGCGGCGGCCGTTTTTTCCCCTTTTTTTCTAGGCCTGGCTGATCCTATGGAGGATCGCTCTTTGCAGCCCCGTCGAACGTGCGTCGAAGTGCTACGACGGGGAGGCTTTCTAAACGGACGCAGCATGCCTGCTGCAGCCCGCACAATTCATACGTGCACTGCAGCGTGTTGCTGGCCCCAATGCTGCGATGGACTCCAGGAGGCACATAAGTACGGGCACACATAGTGCGCTCATCTGACACGGCCCTTAGTTGTCCAAATTTGCACTACGTTTTTAAGATTACTCTACTGTAGCAATTTTCTCTGCAGTCACAAGATGGTCCTATCTGGTGATAGGATACTGAACTTAACCTCCCTGGCGGTGTAATTTTTTCAAAATTTCGTGTCTAAAAGCGTCTCAATTTTTTTTAAGGGAAACGTGTTTTTGTACATAGTTAGCCTGTAATAATTAGGAATCACGCACTGAAATCCGTACAAGCTAGAGTCCTTACTGGTAAAATCCTTTCTAAATAAATAAATAGTAAATACATGGAGTCTGATAAAGTTTGAAACACGACATAATAATTTATTATCCCAAAAATAATTATCCAAAATAATGCAAATAAATGATATTCAATAAAATACAACAAAAAACACTGAAATCTGTCTGAGAACAAGGGTGAGACAATGTATGGTCTGTTTATTATCCTGTAGTGCCACCTAGTGGCCGTTCATTAACATTGCACTTTGGATTATACAGTGTTTTATATAATTTTTTTCTAAGTTTGCTGCTGGTCCCACCCCCTGCATCGTGTGACTCGCAGGGAGCCTTACCAGGAAGCAACTCACCGCAATCACAATGCGGGGGACAGCGAGGGAGCCAGGAGGAGGGGAGTATGCATCCAGCCCAAGTGTGGCTCGGGGTTACCATTCGCGGTAGTGAAATTTAACCCCGAGTCACACTCGGGAATACTACCAGGGAGGTTAAGATATGTAGAGTGCATAGGCATGCACAGCCTGTTTTAGGTTGTTCACACATGTTATTTCTTTTACATACTGTTTTATTATATTCTTAATCATGAACAAAATAAGGAAAACCCAAAAAGTGTCGATGGGGGAACCAAAAGGGACGAGAGCATAAGCAATCAAGTGAGAAGCACTCCCTTCTGAGCACAACTACAGCAATAAGCTACTTTGGGATAGAAGAGATAAACCTACAAAAGCAAGCTACTTTGTGTTTCTACATCTGAAATATTAATACACAACTTTATGTAGGTCACAGACTTAAAATAATTACACTGTGAAAACATAATGCAACGTGAATTGTGATTCTTTCCTCGTAATATATGCAGTGCAGTGTGAACATAAAATGATTGTAATTATTCATCTCCCTAACACTGTTGTCTTTAAATGTTTAATGAATAAATCAGTTTAAATAGAATGATCCACTAATAATTTATGACATGATGTTATGAGTAATTATGAACTTTATTTTTCAATTCTATACATAGAAATATAGGAAATAAAATAAAGTTAAAACATGTCACTAAACCTCTAATTTATTCATCTAGGTCTTAAAAAGATCGTGTTGCTTTTTTCTCATTAAATGTACCTTTGAAAAACAACTTTGAAACATTAACTTGTTTCAAAGTTGTCATTTCCTGACTAATAAAACTGACATCATTAGCCTGGGACTATTTTATTGCACATTGTCCTGTATTGCATGTGCAGAGGATCGTAAATTCGGCTTTGTATAGTAAGAAAATATTTCCTTTTCACCAGGGCTTGAAAAAATCCCTATTGAATTCAGTTGCAAAGGACAAAAGTTACAGGCCACACACAATAGCAACTATAAAAGCCTCTGTCATCTTGTGGCATCTAATGTTACTATAGGGGTTATTCAGAGAGCACCGAAATGTCACTGACATTTCAGTGCTCTCTCGTTCACCGCATTTCGAGTTAAATTCGCCAACCCTGCAGTGAATTCAGCATTTACCGCAGGGTCCCCGAAGTGCGGCGAATCGACCCGCTGAACGCATCCAAAAAAAGAAGTACATGAAAATGCCTGAAAATAATCTATAAGGTTCTATGAATAACAATAAAAAAGTCTGTTACAGAATAAAAAAAGAAACTCCATGTAAAAACGATAAATCGGAATTAAAAATCTAGCCAAAAAAATAGACTTTTTGCTGCAAATGAAAAGAAAAAGCAAATGCTTATGCCGGCTTTTGAATACGGAGATGTAGTGTACGCAGCTGCCCCGCAAACACACATTCAGAAACTTACTACATTGTACAACTCATTCTGCTGCTGTCAGGCCCGCTGGGCCATCGGCATCGGATGCAGCTGCGACCCTGTCTCCCCAGCAATGCTGTGTGGAACGCTAGGGTGCGGCTGGTCCGACGACCGCTCGAAACCATTTGTCTTGCTCCAAACTACATTCCATAAATCCCTATGTACAGAAGAGTACACTCCTACTACTGGCAAACTAAACTTACAAACATTAGAAATGGTGCATCTTTATGATCTTAAGCAACAAATTTTTTTTTTATCTTATTAGGTTTTTTTTTTATTTGCGGGAAAGATGCATAATTGAGAATTTGTGACTAATTATGGTGTGAATCTGAAGGATAAAGGAACGCGGCTAATGTGCGGGTGCATTTGATCAGACGGTATAGTTGAGATGCTAAAGAAAAAGCGAATGATGGAGGTGCTGATTTTTTAATTCACAAGAATGGCATGTTTGTGCTAACCTTAAAGCCAATAAACAAATGTCCTGCTTATAACTATATTTGTCTGTAATAACTTATATCTGTTCAACATTAAATATAATACAACTAGAATAAGGAACCTGGCCCAAAAGGCTTACTTTATAAATGCCTTCTGGACTGTTTTAAATCTGCAATTATTGACCATGAATGATAAGCCATGGATCCCCAGTGGTTTATGTAGGGTTTGCAGCCTGTGACTTGTCGTATTTTGCAGACAGCACAGCATACAGCCTGCAGCTGGTTTATTTATTTAGAAAGTGCTTACTGGGAAAATGTGTTTGATTTCTCTTGTTACTTAGTATATCCTGGAGGACACAAACAATATTGTTACAAGGTTACAAAAGATATAATTATGCACAATACACAAAGGAATAAGCCTACTACCATCTCAAACAACCTACAAATCTTTTAGAAACCATGTAGAATTGCCTACATCAGATTAAATAGTATGGGAATTCATATGCATGTACGGGCATGTCGTGAACTACTTTTTAAGCTATTCTGTGGCCTAATTAAATGTAGGAATGAATATAAATTGTTTTCTTTATTATTCTCACTGTAAATTTCAGAGTACTAGGTTCAGTAGGACTGTACTAAAATACCCGTTATTTGTTTTCTCTACCTTAGTGCATTAACACTCTTTTTAAAATCTTTGTAATGCACAAGTAATCTGGTTACAACTGATATTCATGGTGGTGTTCTCTTAAGGTTTTAAACAACCCCTTATAAAACTGAAAGGATGAGGAGTAGTCAGAGCTGGGCAGACGTTCGGCAAGAGGGAGGCTTGGCTAGGCTAGAAGTTCATATCTCTATTCCAAACTTGAACACCTCTCAATGACATGTCTGTTAGCATCCCAATTAGTAAGTTTCATATTATACGTGACTTTTGGGCATCTTATGAATATATAATTATAAGAGCCATATATGTTATTTCCACTATATTAAGACGCTTGCCATTCTTATCTCTTGTTCTGTGCTTTGCTGAAAAGTGGCGCAGTGGGACATTTTGTAAACGCCTTTATTTTATACTATATAACCACATGAAACAAAAGACCAATTAACAGAGACTTATAACCTGCAACTCATGTTGTGATTTTTGACACCGTTCCCATGGTAATTTGGAACTGGGTTGATTGGAGACTTGAATCGTTGAATAAAAAGAGTGATCACTCGATCACTCCAACAAAAACACATGCGATTGTTTTTTTTATTTGAATTGATTGCATATACAAAGGAAAATAAAATTAAGTGTTTACCTCCTGCTTCCATTTTTCACATAATGCGACATTTACCAGAATCTTCAAGCAAGTTTCACAGTTGTGGACAGAGTCTACATCACAATGTCACGATGTCCATTTCTCGCGACGGGAACCCGGAAGCAGGATGCCGCGATTGGCTAGAGGTGACTGCGGGAGGACAGCGAGGGAGCGCAGGTACAGGTATGTATCCAGTCCGAGTGTGGCTAGGGGTTACCACTTTCAGCACTGAAATTTAACCCAGAGCCAAACTCGGGAATAGCACCAGGTTAAAGGTTAAAGACACGCCACCATGAACAAATGTAATTTTGTTAGGTGCCCGCTCCTCCTCTCTACTTGGGTTTCTACCAGTAGACTGTAACAGCCATTCAAAACTGAGGCTTCCCTCAATAAGTTCAGAGGCTGATTGCCTTTTGGGGTTCCAAACACCATAGCACAGCTAGTGTATCATTGAGTTGGCTAAGGCCTCTCAAGTCAATTTATCTCACTCAATTACTCAGCTCACCTGCTACAGGTCGCAACAGTCCTGTCAGAAGGGAAGAATGCTGAGGGCGACACAGACCCTAGAAAGGAAGTACATTATAAGCAAGTGGAAAATGGGGGTACAGAGGAACCAGTATTTAAGTCCCCTTTTTCCAGTACAGATTATCCCATTTAGTAGACAGCTACTTTGTGCTATATTTTTCAAGACTTGCACAGAGTAAAGTTTTCCGATCAATTTATTTTGCAGATGATAGGATGACTTTTTTAACCTTACTGGACGGTAAGACTTTGTTGATCCTTTCCATTACTTTCAATGATTAAGGTGGTATGGCTGGGAGTAGCCTTGTTCTACAATTTAATGCCAGAAATGGACTTGAACAAGTTTCCAAATAACATACAGTGAGGGAAAATATTATTTAAGACCCCGCAGATTTTGTATGTTTGCCCACTGAAATGATCAGTCTATTATTTTAATGGTAGGTTTGTTTTAACAATGACAGACAGAATAACAACATGCACTAATGCATTTAAAAAGGTTACACATTGATTTGCATTTTTATGAGTGAAATAATTATTTGATCCCCTATCACCAAGATTTCTGGCTCCCAGGTGTCTTTTATATAGATAGTCCAGCTAATCTTTATTATCTTAAAGGGCGTGCTTCTAATCTCCGCTTGTTACCTGTATAAAAGTCACCTGCAGAAGCAAACAGATTCCAACTCACCACCACCATGGCCAAGACTAAAAGAGCTGTCCAAGGATGTCAGGGACATGATTGTAGACTAAGGCTGGAATGGGCTACAAGACCATCACAAAGCAGATTTGTGAGAAGGTGACAACAGTTGGTCTGATTATTTGCAAATGGTCGAAACACAAAATAACTCCTTCACTCTGGGGCTCAATGCAAGATCTCATCTCCTAGAGTTTCAATCATCATGGGAATGGTGAGGAATCAGCCCAGAACTACACGGGAGGATCTTGTCAATGATCTCAAGGCAGCTGGGGCCTTAGTCGCCAAGAAAACATTTGGTAACAGAATACGACGTGAAGGACTGAAATCCTGCAGCGCCCGCAAGTTCCTGCTACTCAAAGCACATGTACAGTCCTGTTTAAAGCTTGACAATGAACATCTGAATAATTCAGAGGAGAACTGGGTGAAAATGTTGTGGTCAGGTGAGACCAAAATCGATCTCTTTGGCATCAACTCAACTCGCTGTGTTTGGAGGAAGAGGAATGCTGCCTATGACCACCATCCCCACCATCAAACACGGAGGTGGAAACATTATGCTTTGGGAGTGTTTTACTGCTAAGTGGACAGGACAACTTCACCTAATTAAAGGGACGATGGACAGGGCCATGCACCATCAAATCTTGGGTGAGAACCTCCTTCCCTCAGCCAGGGCATTGAAAATGGGTAATGGATGGGTATTTCAGCATGACAATGACCCAAAACACACAGCCAAAGCAACAAAGGAGTGGCTCAAGAAGAAGCATATTAAGGTCCTGGAGTGGCCTAAGCAGTCTCCAGACCTTAATCCCATAGAAAATCTGTGGAGGGAGTTTAAGGTCCGAGTTGCCAAACATCAACCTTGAAACCTTAATGACTTGGACTTGGAGAGGATTGCAAAGAGGAGTAAGACAAAAGCTCTCGAGTTGTGTGCAAACCTGGTGGCCAACTACAAGAAACGTCTGACTTCTGTGCCAACAAGGGTTTTGCACCAAATACTAAGTCATGTTTTGCAAAGGGTCAAATAATTATTTCACTTATTAAAATGCAAATAAATTTATAAAATTTTGAAATGTGTTTTTCTGGTAGACGAGCACACTGTGCGCCCGTAATGACCTGCCTTCTGGCGTCCGTCGGCGCATTGAGATGCTGCAATGGGGCCAGCCACACGCTGTTGCGCGCGCAGGAATTGCACGCGCAACAGCAGCCGTGCTGTGTCCGTGCACCAGCCCTCTACGTCAAAGTGCTAGGACGCGCATTGATGGAATTGCAAAGCGTATTTCTCCATAGGAGGATTGAGTCTTGCAGCGCTGAGCGCACTAAGTGTGCTCAGTGAGGTGGCCAGACGGGCGTCGAGTGGAAGGAACGTCCACTCTCACGGACATTCCTACTGCTCTTCAAATACGCTCGTCTGACGCCAGCCTTAGGTGTTAAAATATTTTTTTAAGAAAATTCTGAGAATTTATACTAAAAGTGATCAGTTTCCTTTCTCTACAGTTTGTTTACTTTACGGTTTGAGACATTTGGCCACCAATTATTTTCATACAGTTTTAAAAAGAATCTGCATGAAACCACTCTTGACATGTGAATGTTTTGGATAATTGTTTTTGACAAGGCCTTTCAATAGGGGCATAGAAAAATGCTGATGGAAAATAAAAAACAAATTACAATATTCTCTCAACTCGTAAGTTATTAGGGGGGTCATAGATTTTTTGATAGACAAAAAAGCCCCTAGATGTTATTATTTGGAGTCTTTTTTTTTTTTTTGTTCAGATCACAAATATGTACTCCAAGTGAAATGTTAAGGGGAACTTGTTGCCCAAAACAACCCAAGTTCATTTGAAATTGAATTAAAACCTATCCATGTGTTAGCTACTGTACTATTACGATATATAGGGAAATATATACCGTATTTTTCGCTCCATAAGACGCACCTGACCATAAGACGCACCTAGTTTTTAGAGGAGGAAAACCGGAAAATAAATATTCTGAATGAAATAGTGTAATAATGGATATACTGCCCCAGCTCGTGGATATGCCTTAGCTCACACGTGGATATGCCTTAGCTCACACATGGATTTGCCCCAGCTCACACATGGATTTGCCCCATCAGCTCATGGATTTGCCCCAGCCAGCTCACACATGGATTTGCCCCAGCCAGCTCACACATGGATTTGCCCCAGCCAGCTCACACATGGATTTGCCCCAGCCAGCTCACACATGGATTTGCCCCAGCCAGCTCACACATGGATTTGCCCCAGCCAGCTCACACATGGATTTGCCCCAGCCAGCTCTCACATGGATTTGCCCCAGCCAGCTCACACATGGATTTGCCCCATCAGCTCACACATGGATTTGCCCCAGCCAGCTCACACATGGATTTGCCCCAGCCAGCTCTCACATGGATTTGCCCCAGCCAGCTCACACATGGATTTGCCCCATCAGCTCACACATGGATTTGCCCCAGCCAGCTCACACATGGATTTGCCCCATCAGCTCACACATGGATTTGCCCCAGCCAGCTCACACATGGATTTGCCCCATCAGCTCACACATGGATTTGCCCCAGCCAGCTCACACATGGATTTGCCCCATCAGCTCACACATGGATTTGCCCCATCAGCTCACACATGGATTTGCCCCATCAGCTCACACATGGATTTGCCCCATCAGCTCACACATGGATTTGCCCCAGCCAGCTCACACATGGATTTGCCCCATCAGCTCACACATGGATTTGCCCCATCAGCTCACACATGGATTTGCCCCATCAGCTCACACATGGATTTGCCCCATCAGCTCACACATGGATTTGCCCCATCAGCTCACACATGGATTTGCCCCATCAGCTCACACATGGATTTGCCCCATCAGCTCACACATGGATTTGCCCCATCAGCTCACACATGGATTTGCCCCATCAGCTCACACATGGATTTGCCCCATCAGCTCACACATGGATTTTCCCCATCAGCTCACACATGGATTTGCCCCATCAGCTCACACATGGATTTGCCCCATCAGCTCACACATGGATTTGCCCCATCAGCTCACACATGGATTTGCCCCAGCCAGCTCACACATGGATTTGCCCCAGCCAGCATGGATTTGCCCCATCAGCTCACACATTGATAATGCCCCAGCTCACATATGGATATGGCCCAGCAGCTCGTGGATGTGCCTCCGCTCACCTGCCGCCGCCGCGTTCGTCTCCCTCTGAGCATGCGTCCGGCGGCAGGAAGCTTGGGCACTCGCCTGGGGGAGCCACGTGACCGCGATCTCCGCGGTCACGTGGCTCCCCCAGGCGAGTGCCCAAGCTTCCTGCCGCCAGACGCATGCTCAGAGGGAGACGAACGCGGCGGCGGCAGGTGAGCGGAGGCACATCCACGAGCTGCTGGGCCATATTCGCTCCATAAGACGCACCCACTTTTCCCCCCACTTTTTGGGGGGAAAAAAGTGCGTCTTATG
Source organism: Leptobrachium leishanense (assembly GCA_009667805.1). Taxonomy (NCBI): domain Eukaryota; kingdom Metazoa; phylum Chordata; class Amphibia; order Anura; family Megophryidae; genus Leptobrachium; species Leptobrachium leishanense. Next base: position 192,741,005 of record CM019065.1, read on the forward strand.
GAGCGAAAAATACGGTAACTGTAACAATCTATCACTCAAGTCCGCTGGCATGCTGACTCTGGTAACCCTAATTTACAATTTTTCCTACTTTAAGTGTTCCTTTTAATTCACTTGTGTTTGAAGTCGAATCCTATAAAAATGGCACTGTAGTACAAATTAGGTCTCATTAGTGATCTGCATATTAAAAACACGTTTGGCACAGCAGTCATTTTTATCTACCTTATAATAGGGTAATCTATCCATCCAATTCTGTTATCTTTTGCCATTGAAACCATTTGAAGCATATGTCATGTGACCATGAAATCAGTACCCCCCCCCCACCCCGCAGCACTAATATGTGCTTCTCCTAGTACTGCTTTCTGAGATACAGGGTGCAGTAGGATGAGGATGTTTTGTAAATGTGTGTCTTTACTTAACACGGGAAGCGCAAAGAATTAATTAGCATTAGGTTTACAAAGTCCTAACGCTAATTATGTTTCACTGCGGCTCCTAGCTGTGGTTAACTAAATCCACTTCTGCAGAATCAGTCAGCACCAGCTGGAAAAAAAATAAGAATTCACATACTCTCCTCTCATCTCAAGGCGAGAACGGCGGCTCGATCTGCTTCTTCTTGTCATTGAGAGCAGAGGGAGGCTGGGGGAGAAAAGCCCCCAGTCTCTGTCCGCGATCACTCCGTCGACCTTGCAAAAAGGAGTCAGCGTGGAGCACGGGACAATATTTTTATGCATTTGTAACACCTTTTCTGATATTTCTTTCTGATTTTCTTGATATTGTGTTTTATTCAACCTCCCCACACCTTTCACCATTCTCGTTCTATTGAAAGATGCACTGTGCTTTCCATTTGTCATTTACTTTAGGCATGTGACTTTTATTTCATGTCACTGTATTATTATTGACCTGTGTGCTATGAACAGATCCTTAAGGTAGCTTATATATTTTGAGAGTAATACTCTCTTCCTCAGGTCTGGAAGCTTACTGATCAGTTCCTAGAATTAAACATTAGGACATAAAGGGTCACATGGGTGGGGGGTTAGATGTCGTAAAGAGTGAGAGTCAAATGGTATGTTCAAAATGGGAAAATGAACTCATGAGGGATCTTGGGCCCATAATAAAACAACATTAATTTCTAAATGTCTCCAAACTTAGTTTTTTTTTTTATCCCAACTACCGGTAATCTATCGATTTAGTAAATAAATTCTTTAAATGGACTTTGCTGTTTGTACATCATTTTATTACATTTATCAAAACAAGTTCCTCTATGCATGAAAAAATCTACAGGATTGCTGAAGTAACTGAAAGTTATTCTTTAGAGACTTCCGCCATACAACTCTGGAAGGAGAAGGCAAGTGGAAAGATGAATAGTTATGTGATTCTATTTAAACATTTATTCTACTTTGTCAGATAACAGCTGCCTGCAGCACAAACATCCATTTGTTTTGGAACCGGTGGAAGATGAAAAATACATTTATACTAAATAAGCTATATGAATCAAACTCCAACACTTTTTACTGTATTGAAAAGCATTGTATATTAAGAAAAACATGTATTGAACATATTACTTATGGGAAGAGAGAAATGTATATGGTACTATGGAACCATAATCCCTCTTGTTTTAAAAATACATAAAACGACATAAACCTTTAAAGCAAGGCTGTTAAACTCGGCCCCCCAGATGTTTAACTACAACTGCCATGATTCCCTTGCCATTTTATTTCATTCAAAGGATTCTGGAAATTGTAGGCATCAACACATAGGGGCCGTGAGCTTGACAGCCCTGATTTAGAGCCTAACCAGTTAAGGTTTGGTAGGGTTAGTCCTAAATACATATTTTACTTTAAACAGACCCCTCTTCCCATACACAGAGGCAAGGTTTTATGCCCAAGTCCAATGCTACATAGTATATAAACATGTGTAAAACCTCATAACATAAATGCATTGCTCTCATCTATGCTCTTCTGGAAGGGGCATAAACAGGCCAGCTCTTGGGATGGAGTGGGTGCTTGGTTACGTACCAAAGAGTTCCACAACAGGGAAAAAAATCCAAGTTTGAAGAGTGACTTGGACAGTGTGACATTATCTTTCTTTTATGGTGGTCCATGAGGTTGGGAATGCACTTGCTATGCACATACTCAATGACTAAATGTGTGTAGACCATTTCATTAGAGGGTACACCTGTGAAACATTTTAGTTTAAACTAATTTATGCTTTAAATAATTTTTTTCATAAATTTTCATTTTTTATAAACGAAAAATGTTTTTTGACTATATTGCTGTCTGTCATGCAGTTGTAAATATTATAGTCTATGCATACAAAATGCTAAAAATCGCACTTTATATTGTACCACCTTTTATTTTGTTACGTCTTGACCAGATTTATCCTTCTACCAAAGTTCTCCAAAGGCTTCAGGTCAATCATCACTGCTAGAGCATTTAGATTGACAAAGGTGGACAATCATTGTGAGCATTAAGCTTTGTTGGAAAAAAAATTAAATTGCCCATATTAATTAATATGGTAATTCTAAAATCTGAGTATTTGAACCTGTGGATCCAAACAGGATCTTTATGTATCCAAGACAGAATCTGGTGAGAATAAAAGTGACATCTTCATTGCTCAGTGATTGTCAGACTCACATGTGTTTTGAGGTGATAAATATAAACTTAATGAGTTTGTTAACCAACATTTAATGATATGAGAAAATGGATTTTCCTTCCATTTTTAGCTTACTGCTTGCAGGACTGTAGTGTCATTTGGGACGTAACATTAGTAGAATGTCAGGGTGCTTTGCTGTGAAGATACTCTCCTTTTCATGTCTGCTATGGCACAAAATAATGAGACCTTGAGTTCCAGGAAATCGGCACTTTAACCTTCCTGGCTTTCTATTTATTTAAAAATTTCTAGTCTAAAAGCGGTCCATTTTTTTTTTGTTGCCCCCCCCTCCCTCAGCGGTTATCCCGAGTGTGGCTTGGTGTTAAATTCCTATGTTGGAAGCGGTAACCCCGAGCAACACTCGGGATGCCGCTGGATACATCACCTCTCGCTGCGCTCCCTCGATGTCCCCCGCAGTCTCCTCCGGCGATCGTGACCCTCATACTTCCTGGTTCCCTCCTCGTGAGAAGGAAACCAGGAAGTAAAATGCCACGATCGCCGGAGGAGACTGAAGAGATCATCGAGGGAGCGCAGCGAGAGGTGATGTATGCAGCCTGAGTGTGTCTCGGGCTTACTGCGCTCAGTGGTGAAATTTAACCCCAAGACACACTCGGGAAAATCGTCAGGGGGTTAATCTCAAGAACATCTAGTAAGATTCCCATATTTACTTACTATACTCATATCGAGAACACTGCTGTACCTAATTTAACGTTTAGAATGCGTACAGAACCATGTTTTAATTTGAATCTTTTTTATCTTCAATCTTTGGTTTTAATGACGTTTTTGGAATTTTAATATCCTGGAAGTGCTGTAAAATATGGGATAAATGAGATACGTGGATATTAAAGAAAAATTTAAATTCAGAACAAAGTTAAAGAAAAGTCTTTTATTTCCGATAGCTGAAAGTGGCATGGTGATAAAGTTCAGAGAACAGTCATAGCAAATATTCCTGACAGACTACTGCAAAGGAAAGAAGCATATGCAAATTCAGATTTGATGGTAACCTTTAAATGGATGCAAAATAAAAGTCTATGTAAAGTAACCTTTTGAGGTCACAAAATATGTTTTCACTGCATCTTTTAATTTGCTTACTGTGTGAACAAAGCTACGCTCCGGGGATTTCTAACTTAATTTTAATGTTTTATTTAAACTCAAATTTATTATCATGCCTTGCACATGGGACTATGCAGTACAAGGGGACATTTGGGGAACAGACAAGAGAAATTATATTTTTAGACTAAATCAGTCAAACTTCAATATTGTTGAGTTTTAAATGTGTACTATTCTGGTTCTTTTTAATCTAAACTTAAATTCCTATGTCAGTTTTCGACATTTCAGTATTGACATACTCCTGTTTTATATTCATTTCTTTTTCACTCTTCTTGTCATAAAGTCTTCTCTGGAATTATGTCTCTTTATAATTTTTTTATGTTTTTAGCTGGTGCGTATAAATAGCTCCTATATACTCTCTTCCCTTCATCCTCTGTAACATTCTTCTTTATCCTTTGCTTGCCTTTTATTTATCATCTAAATATCAAAAAAATAGATTATGCTTCTGTGTTACAAAAACCTTAAAGGACAACCTGTCAAGTAGATCTGGAAGACTTGTGGGAGATGTGATCAGCCTAGTTTGGCACTTTCTTCATAGTTCTAGGGCTTTTATCCTCTCATAGTCCTGATTTTTTTTCCCTCTCTTGTCTTGTCAGTCAAGCACACAGTTGTCTTTATTTTGTCTTTGTGAGAGAATTCGAAGTCGACAGACTTCTAAAAGTAGAGTACTCACTAAAAATATCATGAACTGCAGGTACTACACACCATTTTGTCCGTTTGTCCTTCTCTTTGCCACCCACCCTTTGCTCGAATAGTTTATAATGCAATAAAAAGCTTAATTAAATATTTTTGTGGGTCCTCTACTGTTGGTTCAAGACTCAATGCAATAATTAGAGCAAGTTATGTTGTCAAACAGCTTTGAGGATCTCTACCATTACCTTGTATTAAACCCAATCACTACCAAAACTGTGTATAACCGAATTTGCATTGTAATATGATGAACATAAATTGGCATGTAATACCCCTTTTGCATATATTTAGAGTCCGATTAAGTTTCAGATTAGTGTGCCTTTTGGGAAGAAACAATTATTTTTGTGACTGCACTCCTGTCACCCTGAAGTATTGTACAGAAGCTGCAAAAAGCTGCCACCAACTTTGCTGTAACAAACTGTAATAAACTTTACTGGTGCATTTCAGCAGTCAGGGAGACCTCTGAGATTACTCCTCACTGTACATGGATAATATGATTCAGGTGTTTATATTTGCTGAAAATCCATGTACAGATACATGGCGTTACTGTAAATTCCCATATACAGGCATTATGACATTTACAGATATTTTTATATTCTATTGCCATTTTGTGTGGCTGTATTGCTAATACTCTCATGCAAAGGGTTAGATATTCTGTTTATGGTGATTTGTTGTGATCATAATCTAGCTTTACCACATGTACTGTATTTGACGTAATGCCTACCTCTGCCTGTATGCTGATAATGCAAACCCCGGGTTGAACTTATGCAAGCAAAGGGACACTAGCATTTAAAACCTTACATCCCAGCAATATTTCTGTAAAGGAAAAAGAAATAAGTGAAAAATGTAAAAGGATAATTTTTACATTGTAATATTTAAACTATTTTAGAATAATAATCTTAGTGCAAAATTGCCATTTCACCCTATTTTTAATTGTTACTGTCACATCTGCTGTTTTGAAATGGATATAAAGTGTTTCACTGAAATTAAGGTTTAATCAACTGGTATCTACATTTAAAAAACATCCTGCTTCCAATATGTAGTCTCTCAGTTAATTGATAGGTGGGAGTTTCAAGCCTCCATCCTATGTTGCGTTCGCCATCTTGGACATATGCAATCCCTCTGCGGTCCATCCTGCAAAGCAGAAGTACAATCCTGACCTCCGCCATGTCTCTCACATGCCTAGTTCACATGTGCTCCACCCTGGGACGCGGAAGTCTTTTTCTGATCGTTGTCTTAAATATGCGGCCCGTTTGTATTACATAGGCCGCTAGGGCTCAAAATTTACCCCATTCTGTGTAAGGAAAAAACACTGTGGATCAACAGTTATGCTTCTATAAAATCTTTAAAGATACATGTCTTTGGTGCCTCCACAACCATTCCCAACCTATTTGATTTATGATTAATTCCTATAACCAAATAGTAACTATATTCTTAATCTTTAATACAATTATTAGTCTTCAATAAAAATTAATATAACCATTTTGTACTTCATACCTATATAACCATATCTATCTATATTTGGAGATGTATACATTCAAATAAACCCTATCTAAATGCAGATAGATATATATTTTCCACATACCAATTTAAAGACGTTAATAATGTGTATATACTAATCATGCTACATTGTTATAGTAATAATAACCCTATCAAATATATTACCTACTTTACTATCTTGCCCTCTCTATTCTATAATTATGTAAAATAATAAATGACTAATTACTCTACCTATTCCTAACTACATATAAATATTACTCCTATTTATTTATGTATATAATCTATTTCGTAATATAAAAGTGCTTAGAAATTATTTAATTAGATGCACCAACGATTTATATAAAAGTTCTATCTCTTCTATAAATTATTTAAGTGTAATATTGTACTAAGTGATACTTATGAATAAACCTTTATTCCAATATTATAAATATGTATCCCTGTCATACATTAAACCTCAAAATTCAATGTTCTTGAACCCAGGACATACTTGAAAATGAGAGAAATCTCAATTTATCCTTCCTGGTTAAATACTTTATAAATAAATCTAAATCTACTATTACAATAAATTATATCTCCCTATTATAATATTATACAAAATGTAATTTATTATTAATAGTGAATAATCAATATGTAGGTATTTATATTAGGGTTTTTTTAGTTTTAGATTGGAATAATTTATTGGAGTGTTTCTCTGTCATTAGAGTGGAGTATGTAATTCGAAAGATAAAGGGAAAAACTTCCAAAGATCAATAAAATCGCTACGAACTCCGATCGCATGTACTTCCGAGGATTTTTATTGTTCCTGTATCTTAACAGACTCTGGGTTTTTCGTTTCGAAACATGTACAACTTACGATGAACCGGGTACGGTACTCTCGAACCCCCTTTACAATGTGCCTTGTTTGACACTGTTATTCTGTTTTCTATCACGTTATCAGATTCTCTGTCTTGCTGTTGGTATGTACACTTTCTTCCCAGCTTGATAAAACTCTGTTAACACAAAGATCAATATAGAGATAGATAAACTTACCAATGTGATAGAAAAATAAAAATTCAGGGAAGAAGTGAGTAACATTACAATAAAGTTAGAAAAACTTGAACAAGGAGTTTTAATGACAATAAAGGAAATAAGAGAGGGATATTGAAGATTATAGGAGAGGTAATGTACATAAAACCTGTGAGGATAAAAGGGATTTTGATAATCACCCTCCTAGGAGGAGATATAAGATGGAGAGAGACTCAAATTAAATTGAAGCTATGGGAAAATAAGGAGGAAGGAATTTATAGGCCAAGTTGGAGGAGGTATCAAAATAATTATAGAAATAAGCGGAATAAATATGGTGAGAATAATGGGCCTGATAGAGGAAAAGGAAGAGAAAAAAAGAGCCCCTAGGCCTAGGGGAATACAGAGGGCTCTATCAGCTGGTGTGAGCTAAAACGTCAAGGCTACATGAAAAATCCAGCACGAGTTGATAAAAGGTAGTGCCTGACAACCCACCAACAGATCACCTTGTCCGTTATAGTTTGTGTACAAGATTCATTAGCGCACGCTAGGGAAACGCTAAGACTCGGGCTGAGAACCAACGCTAATGCATTGTATGGTTAAAAATAAAAAGCATTCCAGTGCAAAAAAGCCTAGGTTTTTTTTGTTTTGTTTTTGTTTTTTTAAATCAGAACCCCAAATTTAATCTAAATACTCTATATACAGGTGAATAAATACGATATTTTTTACATTGGATCTTATAGGCTTTACACTCTGCAGGTTTTCCTATACAATGCATCTTCTCACGTTTCCCAAAGCACCCCGGTTTAACCATACAATGCATCTTTTACACTTAAACTACATCCAGTGAGCCAAGAGAACACCTGTGCTGCATTCCTTTCAATTGCCTGTTAATTGTGGGCAAGGACTTTTGACGTTTTTTTCCCCCCTTTTTTTTCTTCCTTTTCCGTTAACACCAGGGTTGAGCAGTAGGTAAATTTTGCGATTAGCGTCGGCGCTAAAATTAGCACTGGGACTAAATGATCTGTTGGTTAGAATAGCGAAAGTGCGCTGTAGCGCTGCTCATGTTAAGTATATGACACGGACCACGGTAAGTACAGTAAACTCATTCTATGAATCGTTAGTTACCGTGGGCTAACTGTTTTTTGCCGTTTGTACCAACAGGCAAACTATCTGTTGGTCTGGCGCTAGTCTGAATTTACCTGGTGCTAACGTGAAAACTGGCTGACGCTAGGGTTAGCTCACACTAGCTGATAGTGCCCAGAGTGTATGAGAGAAAAAGGAATAAGTAGTTACCAAGGAAACCCTATACTAAATTTAAGAAACTAAACAGATGAGAGATATATGAAAAAGGATGACACCAGAGAGGAGATCTTCTGATTGGGTGACCCCTACTGTATGGAAATCAAAAAGGAATAGAAAAAGAGGACATGGATGTTAGAATCTCTTTGTTCAATGGTTCCAGACATTAGCCGATGGGGCGGCTGCAACCACCAGATGTATCCAGCCCAGTAACATGTATAAAACATAACAAGGAGAAAAATGGCATCTACAGTTATTCCCATTATACCGTGTGAAACAAAACACAGAGGCTTTGGTTTCTATTAATGGCCATTAAAAGAGTAAGCTTACTCGCCAAACGTCAAGGCACCTCTAATGAGGGTGAGTCCTATCCAAAAATGAAGCCACAGGCTGCTGTGTATCCAACCATAACTTGCTCACGCTGCTTTTCAGTCATGATGCAGACTGGTGGGTCATATTTATGCCCTCCCAGAAAAAAATCCACCTTGGGCTCAAAAGACAAGGAGCAGAACATGCTGCAAAGATGACCTGGCTGGAGGTACAATAAAACATACATAGTACAGGAGGGGTGGGGTCATGCCTATTCCCTGATGGGGCGGCTGCAACCACCAAATGTATCCAGCCCAGTAACATGTATAAAACATAACAAGGAGAAAAATGCCATCTGCGCTTATTCCCATTATACCGAATACAGGATGAGGAGGTATTTTGACACACGCAATGAGAGGGAGAAACGAGGGGATTACAGAGATTTGTGTTTAAAATTAAGGAAGAGCATTATACTCTCGAAAGCTTGACTCTTAAACCAGCAGGCAGGTTTTGCCCGCGCTTGTCGGCTGCTGTGGTGCGCCCCATCTTCAGTTCGCCTTTGCAGCTGACTCACGGCGCACGTCATTGGCTGCAGGTGGAAGGCCTGTCTGATATTGCAGAAGGTATTAATGGTAAAGTATGTCTTTTTGCTGATGACACAAAGATTTGCAACAGGGTTGACGTTCCCGGAGGGATCAGCCAAATGACAAATGATTTAGGTAAACTAAAAAAATGGTGGGAGCTGTGGCAATTGAGTTTTAATGTGGATAAGTGCAAGATAATGCACCTGGGGCGTAAAAACCCAAGGGCTGAATATAGAATATTTGATACAGTCCTAACCTCAACATCTGAGGAAAGGGATTTAGGGGTTATTATTTCAGAGGATCTAAAGGTAAGTAGTCAATGTAATAGAGCAGCAGGAAATGCTAGCAGAATGCTTGGTTGTGTAGGGAGAGGTATTAGCAGTAGGAAAAGGGAAGTGCTCATGCCACTGTACAGAGCACTGGTGAGACCTCACTTGGAGTACTGTGTGCACAGTACAGGAGACCGTATCTCCAGAAGGATATAGACACCTTAGAGAGAGTTCATTAAGCCTTTCCTGGTAACTTTTCTCCTTCAAGCCGTACACCATTTTAGTAGCCCTTCTCTGATCTTAACATGTATAGCTTGGAAAAAAGACGAGACAGAGGAGATATGATAGAAACATTTAAATACGTAAAGGGAATCCACAAGGTAGAGGAAGGGAGTATATTTAAAAGGAAACAAAGTAGCAAAACAAGAGGACATAGTCTTAGATTAGAGGGGCAAAGGTTTAAAAGTAACATCAGGAAGCATTATTTTACTGAGAGGGTGGTGGATACATGGAACACATTGGAGGCCAAAACAGTGATTGAATTTAAGCAGGCATGGGATAGGCATAAGGCTATCCTAAATAAAAGATAAATCCAGGTAAAGTATCCATGTAATTGGGCAGACTAGATGGGCCGAAAGGTTCTTATCTGCCGACATTTTCTATGTTTCTATGCAATGCCACCCCACAACGTTCAGTGCCACCCGCCGCGAGTACTGTATAGTGCGCCCCATGGCCGTAATAGGTTAAATGTGACTACTGCTATACTCTGTTCATATTTATAAGTTATTATTTTATTGGTCAAAAAGGTCCAAGGAGTGCAGTATTGCTAAGGGAATTATATAGGGGTGTGTGTGTGTAACAGCTATCTTAGGTGAACATTATGACCGTTAAGTGAAATGTTGTTTCTAAAAGGCTTTTGATATTTTATTGCCCAACAAAGTCCTTGGAGTGCAGCTTTTTCCCTGTGTTTGTATTAAGGCTGGGTTGGCACCAGGCAATTGAACTTTAAAGGTCCTCAGGTGCGAGACTGGAGAAATATATTATTGTACACACTATATCAACTGTAATTTAAGATAGAGTGGCTGCAGGATCAGTCCTATACGTCAATTATCAGAAAATGACAAACTGGAGAAGGAAACGTTTGTAATTTATTGCTGTAGAATGTCTAATTTTCTTTTTTTAATACACTGTGGTTTTTTATTATCCCAGAATATTACAGTTACAAGCATTTGTAGGAATAACTATATTCTGTAACAGAAAAGTTAATTTAATCACAAGTCAAATGGTTAATTACAGTTAGCTCTTCTGCAAATAGAGAAGTTAAACGCTTATTAAATCACACCTGTGCAAAATTCAACAAAACTCAATAATTTTTGATAAAGTCTTTAAGAACCTCTAGGCTTTTCTTCAGATTGTATATAATGTAAAATGCAAACGTGCTTCCACCATCTGGTGATTACTATAATATACTACTAACGGGAAAACCAGCTTTAGGCACCTTAATTATTCTGATAAGATTTTTGTTAGCGAAGTAAACATAATCACGAAACCGTAGTAGGAATTGTATAAATCTATTAAATGGAGATTGGAAAGTTACTATTGACTTGTACTTGTCAAATTTAACCAATTCTCCACTAAATGTGGTTTTGTCCTTGACGGGTGTAGTCTACAACAGAGAATGCTAACATTACGGTGGCAGATGTGAAGCTCAACCAGATTACACTTCTAAATATGCAGGACAGGACAAATGCACACAGACAAGCCACCTATGGACAACACAATTTTTCTTTGGTACCCCAAAGATGGATGCGAGCAGAGGAGTTGCTGGCTGGGTCATGTGGTCCTGTTTATCCACCTTTTAGGGCCTCAAATACTCTTTTCTCAGGGCCAGACTAAAATCTCTATGGACCTGAAGATTTTGCTGTGCCTATTTTTGAAACTATAGGAAATGAAAACATGTTTTATTTTATATAATCGGGCAGATCGATTTATACAACTGGGCAGATAGGTACTTATAACCAGGCAGATATATAATGGTCACTGCTGCTGTATGAAACCAGCAAGTATGGCCCCTGCCATAATAAAAAAACAAGTGTGAAAGCCCCCAATAAACCAAGCATGCACTGTTTGAATTGCTGTCCCTCTTGCAGAATGTCATGGACTTTTTGTCTACCTGTGAGCCTGTAGCTCCAGCTCCAATAGCCCTTATGTTAATCTGGCTCCAACTTTTTTTTACACTATGTGTAGACAAAAGTCATGCATAATACAAAGAAATTACAATAGTGTTGTACACGCCCCTATTAAAAGACCTTGTAGTTTTGTAGACTTGGTATATACTTCAACATGAAAGAACAGAAAAGTTAGAAAAGAGAAACAAAAGAAGAAAAAATCCCACAAACTGAAGTTTCCTTTGATGTGCCACTGAGGTTCCAAAAATCATCAGCAAACAATACGAATTCCTTCCCCAAATATCCCCCATAAGCAAAACCGGCATCCCCAGGTCTTATAATAAGCAGGAAAATGATGATGTAATTTCACAATGCGTTTGTCAATAAGGCTAGGGTCAGACGAACGCATTTTTCACGTGCGTTTAGCCGCACGAAATCACGGCCGTGCTAGCAGCAAATGACGTCCAATGCCGGGGAACATACGAAGAACGGCCGCACGAAAGTTCGTCCGTGCAACGCAAGTGGCCAAAGAACGCATTTTTTCGAGAACGTCAAACCGCTACTACTGACGTACAGAGTGCGCTGCGGCCGCATAGCGGCGTGTTTGCGTTATTGGGAGACGTCAGACGCTGCACACGTCCGGCCAACATAACGTCCAGACGCAGAAAGGGTTTTATTGATGATCCGTACAAAATCACGGACGAAAAGGCGCATCGTATGACCGCTGTCGCGTATTCCGGGAAAAAATACGTACGTTCGTTCGAACACACTTTTTCACGGACAACGTGAAAAATGCGTTCGTCTGACCCTAGCCTTAGTCGAGTATTTTCTGGGATCTGCAGGAGCCTCCTAAACCTGGCAGAATAGGAGCTTTGTGAGCCACTAGTGTTGTCTTATATATCAACTTGTTGTCATGTCAGGACAAAGTGGGACCCATCTATTCTCGTTAGATTGTTCTTCTTTGGTTAATGACAAGAACCATGAAAATAATCTGTATAGGTGTCACAAAATTCCCGATTATGTGGGCTGTCCTCAGGCATGGTTCTGTTGTCCTGTCCGCAAGCCTATATTGTAAAAAGTATAAGCATTATTGGAGCAAATTCAGATAGACATATATTTATGATTTGTGGAAGCCAAGGTTTCAAGCATGGGGTGGAATTGTAATTTTTACCCCTCCTCTGCTTACTTTTCATGGTTGTGGAATTTTTTTTATATTTTTAAAAAACTGAGAGGTATGCAAACCAGTGGACACCATAAGAGGTCTCAGTAAGCGTAAAAAAACTATAGACAAATGTTTTGTCTTTTTTGTTCTGAACCCCTCATGACATCAATACTTGGCATACCAAAAAATTCTTATTTATTGCGGACTTGATGTGCAGATGAGAGTTTTATAGTTTAATTGGCCATTAATGTGTAAGCTTACCTGTCAACAAGATGCAGATGACAATTTTTAGGTAAGTTCTTTCTAGGAAGTTGGGCTGTGCACTAGTGCCATATAGTTCTGAGATATGAATGCAAACCTGCTCTTATGTAGGCTTGTGCACCGATTTTTTTTTTCCGGTTCATTCGGATTTTGTAAATTTTCCTTTCGACTCGTTTCGGACGATTTTCAGTTAGTTTCGTTTTTCGTATCGACTTTTTTTTCGTGATTTCGGAAATTTTCGTGTTTTTCGGAACGTCTGTTCTCCTCGTTTCAAAGTGTCTATTCCTTTTGACGTAAACTTATGGTTTTTACGATACGATAATTATACGATACGATAATTCTGCCATTGAGATTTCTCATGTTTTACAAGAAGGATACATTGAGATTTCTCATGTTTTACAAGAAGGATACATTGAGATTTCTCATGTTTTACAAGAAGGATACATTGAGATTTCTCATGTTTTACAAGAAGGATACATTGAGATTTCTCTGGTTTTACAAGAAGGATACATTGAGATTTCTCTGGTTTTCCAGTAAGGATACATTGAGATGGGAATGATACAAAATTTAATTAGAGAATCCGCGATATATACGATGTCCGAAATTACTTAAATGAAACCGAAATCAGGAATGGAGCTGAAATCACGAATAGAACGAAAATTTATTTCGATTTTACACATTTCTAGTCCATTTGAAAATTCCAAAAAGTTTTCGTTTCGGCACGAAAATTCGTTCGGATCTGCCGTTTTCGGATCTGTAAATTTTCGGAAAATCGTCCGAATCCGAATGCACGAATCGGGAAATTTCGTGAAAATTCCGAAACCTGAAACGCACATCCCTACTTTTATATGGTCTATCAACTTATAATGACAATGGCCATGATATGGTATACTGTTTGCTTCGTTAGAATGAATATACTAGGAATCAAAATAACCATGAAATGTGTTGCTGGCGTTAGCTGTTTGGAGGATGAGAATGTGTAGGTTCAAAAATATTATAAAATGTGATTCTAGAATTAAATTTTGTTAATAATATAGTTTATGTGTTGATATATGGTAACACCAGGGAATACAGGAATCCGCTTACATGACAAATTACTGTTTGGAACGAAGCGTTCTTCAAGCTGTGACATTTTCTTTCAGAAGAAATATATATGGTGTTTTCCGGCTAAAAGTAGCACGGTACCCATATATTAATGGAAACATTGGATGCTCAAGAGAACTATACTGTGCAGTAACCAGGCAGTTGAACATTTTCAAAACCTGTTGTGATGACGTGACAAAACTTTTGTAAGCAGAGTGTTGACATCCTTTGCAATGTTTAAACCGCATTGTTATTATACGATCTATGCATTCATTCTTCACCACTCCAGCCCATGCGACTTTTAGCTGGACACCCTGTAAGACAGCAGATGTATAGACTATCAGGAATAAAAACTATAGTGAAAATGTGTGTAATTGGATGGACAGACGTTTCCTTATTGGTTTTACACAATTACAGTCTTTGATATAGTTCCCCATATTCTCTGTGGAACATATTCCATTGTGCTGTGCAAAGGACAAGTCAAAACAAGTAAATTATGATAAAACTAGTTTGAATGTAATGTAAAATGTTTGGGGAATACAAAAAAAGGTGTGCATGGAGAGAAAGGGTTGAACATTTAAAAGTGTGAGCTAATGGGTGCTATATATAGAATAGATGGGGGATCTGTAACATGAGGTGGAATAAAGGGGTGAACTTGGGATAGTATTCCAGACGGAGCAGCTTTAAGTGTACTCTCCAGGGTCCTGAATTAACCGATATCCTGTGTGTGAGGGTGTTGCATGTAGGTTTTGCTTTGTTACTACTTCTATAATCATTATGAGATGTCAAATTAATCGACCACTAGCTAATTTTTGTACTGCCACATCGTTTCTTACCAAGACCTTTCTTTTGTTCCAATAGAGAGTTGGGAGGATAGTTTTTAAGACAGTGGAGACTTGGAAGTTGCCAAGTCTGCTTATGTGTAGTGTAATGATTTTTGCCAGTATGTATGAAAATCTTAGCATTTTGCAAATTGGCTCTGAAAATGATCAAATGTTTTCAATTCTATTTTGAAAGTTTTCATATCAATCGAGAATCTATGGCTAACTAAAAATAAATTACACTCTTTGTTCAATTCTAACAGTAACCCTACCCTAGAAGTAATCCTTATCCTAACATTTAAAGGTATAGAAGGAGGTATGGGGAGGTATGAAACAGGCAACAGATGGGGTATTGGGCAAAAAATACAAACGCCTTAAAAATTTGGGTCAATTCCAAAAATATTCAGATTGTTCTGAATCAGCAAATTTCAAAATCTTGAAAATTTTGGAAACTAACCAAAAATTTGGTCTGGTCCCATTGAGAAATTAAGGCAAATTCTCAGGCAGTACAAGCTGCAGATTTAAGAGGTATTCACTTTATTTTCTGGCATTTAAAAATAACTAAAATTTGGGTAGACGGACTGAGATTTGTGTATCCTATAAATCCAAAGATAAGCTGTTTTCACCATATTTCTTTATGTTTGGATTTCTTGTGCAATGTCCTTTTTTTGTCCATATTTGTAGTTTGGGAAAGCTACTGGAAACCAAGCTAAAATTGTTTTGGTTTATTTTTTTTCCTTCCAATAATTATGTTCCAGTAACTGTTAAGCTTGATGGCTGAAATATATTTTTCCTGCAGTCAATATAAATATAGATTTACTCCGCTAAAGGTTCTAGAAAGAAAATACATTCGAACAGTGTATATTGACTTTACTACATGTATCTATCCAGTTATTTTTATGTGCAGAGAATCTGCAAGAAAATGCTTATCGCTATTCCATATGTAAAATCTGAACACCATGGACTTGGTTGTTAAAATATATATAATTTATCTATTTCTATACATTTTTCATTGAGTTCCATAGGTCAGTTACATAAGTAACTGGATTATATAACATAATACAGGATATTCCAAGTGATGTGAACATGGACCTTTTGAGGGAATTTTTGTTTTGTTTTAAAGTCTGAGTATACGAAAAATCAGTTTTAGCTTTCTGCTCATGAAAATATTGAAAGGTGCAAAAATACATTAGAATCACTTTATCTGCTGGGCTAATTAGCCAACTCTTGTGCTTATTGGTTTGGGGACCAAATAATTATGGAGGTTATTCACTAACCACCTTAGTTTACTGGTTTTTCAATGATGATAAACTTGGGTGTTTCCCAAATTGATGCTGTTTGGCACTTCGAAAAGGGAAATTCAAAGTTTATCATTGTAACAATACGGTGGTTAGTGAATAACCTTGTTATTATTTAGAACATAGTAATCTACGCATATATAGTACGTTATTTTTTTGAGTATTTTGCTATCAGGGTTATTCAGAGAGTGGTGAAAAGCAGGAGAATGACTGGAGAATGGAAAATTCTAGGTCAAAATAGCCAAACCAGAAAAATTCTCCCTTTCATCTCACTTTCCAAATCGGCTATTTTGACCTCGAATTTTCCAATCTCCAGCCTCTCTCTGAATAACCCTGTATATCCGATTTATTGTTCTTTCCTTAATTCATTTAAGTCTAAGTTCTACCATATCTCTTTATTCTAGGCACAACAAGACAGCCTAAAGAGGGAGAAGTTCCCGGTGTGGATTACAACTTTATAACCGTGGAAGCTTTTATGGAATTGGAGAAAAGTGGAGCACTGTTAGAGAGTGGAACCTATGAAGGTATTTTATTTTATTTCTAACCGCTATACAGAAAGTTAAACATCAAAAGGAAAATATCTGTTTCACGAGCGTCTAGCATCCTAGGGGTGTTTCTGCAGGAATCATAGCATTGTTAAGCCAAGAAAAACATTATTAATATTTTTTTTTCTTTTACTGTTTTACCTTGTATCCTTACAGAACAGCGGAAGATACAATTTCTAAATGAAAACAAAACCTAGGTTTTTGCGCACTTGCTGTTCTAGATCTCTGTAAAACACAAAGTTTGAATGCTTGCTTTTCTCTTTTTTAGTTTAAATTTAATTCACTCATGTTTAAGGTTTTTTTCTTATATATTAATAATTTCACTTGGGCAATATATGTGCAGGTAACATTTAAAAGTACTTACTTAATTTTAATTAATGTGTTGCCTAGGTTTGCGTTTTTAACCAGTCTTTTTGGTTTTATTCCTATGTAAGATCAATGATTTGTCATATAACCTTCTAACTACTTTGCGTGGAGATCTTTCTTGATTTTCTGTAGATAATTGACTTAATTTGTGTAGCAGTTTGGTCTCGTAGAACATTTGAAAACCAAAATCTGTGAGCTCTGCAAAATCTCCCAAAAATATAATCAAATTGTCTAAAGAAGAATGTAATTAAACTTGGAATATGTGCCTCTTCAACAAATACTATAGGTTATTATTATTAAGAAAGAATAGTTTCTTTACAAGCCTAGAAAATCAGGAAAGCTGCATATAATGACTGGCAAGTTATTGTGTTAATAAACAGAGTTTAACTGTTACATAAAATTGCATAAAGTATTTACAGTTAACCTCCCTGGCGGTGTTCCCGAGTGTGTCTCGGGGTTAAATTTCACCCCTGAGAGCGGTAACCTCGAGACACACTCGGGCTGTGTACATCAACTGTCCGTGCGCTCCCTCGATGATCTCTGCAGTCTCCTCCGGCGATCGCGGCGTTTTACTTCCTGGATTCCTTCTCGCAAAGAAGGAACCAGGAAGTAATGAGGTCGCGGTCGCCGGAGGAGGCAGCTGGGGACATCGAGGGAGCGCAGGGAGAGGTGATGTATCCAGTGGCATCCCGAGTGTTGCTCGTGGTTACCACTTCCAAAATAGGAATTTAAGCCCGAGCCGCATTCGGGATGCCGCTAGAGGGGGCAAAAAAAAAGACCACTTTTAGATGTTTTCTCCCAAGAATTAGACCGCCAGGGAGGTTAAATAGACACGTTAATGGTCCTACACTTGTAGAAAAATGGTTAGCAGTTTTAAAAATATTAGAAATATACCATCAGAAAATTCAATAAAGTATTTCCTGTTGCAAGCTGTTTGAAAGAAAACCAAACTGACTGATGACCTTTGCTTGCTCTGGCCTTTTTTTTACTATTCATCATTAATTCTCACACATGGCCTAAAAATTCAGGATACAAGTCGCAGGTAGAAGACTCCACAAAAAAAACGTTTCTACAGGGAAATTGTGTTAAACTTGGTATAAATTGAGGGGGAAATTATTATCAATCTGGTTGTGTTATTGTTGCAAATTGATTTATGGAAAGATCGTAATGTTCAAGCATATATTTTGATAGAATAGAATCTTTGAGAACTCTATGCATGGGCAATCTACCCTTTAAGTGGAACCTCTGTCATAGATTCTTGGGCTCCGGAGACTCTGACCGCCTTGGCTTCCGCGGATTGCCTTGGGCGATATCGGGGCACAGAAAATGACACACACAGACACAGGTTTAGATTATCATCTCTATGTGTGTGCGTTAAAGCTTTACATATCTTTATTAGATTCTGAGAGGGAGAGAGGGGAGGGGTCGTTACATAAGAGGACCCCAAGAATGTCATGCGTCAATCGGTAACCTTGTCATGAGTTATGGAAATCAAACTATTCTGCATGGCAGGAACCTTGGGCATTACGACCTGAACATCTTTATTAATATTAAAACATCTTGATATCTGGATATTAAAAACACTTTAATTGTAACATCCTTGGCATTCAGTAATGGCCACCCTTTCTGGGTGTAGCAGTCTGATTTGCATATGGAGCAGTTGTTCCTGTAATGGCACAATCGAGCTAAAACCTTGTGAGACCTGAGAGGGCCACACTATAGAGTGCCATTACTCGTTCTCAGGACCCTCACAAACCTCTATTTTTCTCACTTTAATTGTATGGCAAATATTTAAACTCTTGGTTATGTCTCCTTACATATATTGTTTACATAAAGCATTCCATATATGACTGATTTTTATACTTTTTGTCTAACCGAAAGGTAAATCCAAAACTGTTGTAGAATTACAACATTCACCATGCTTTGACTGGGTCTTAGACTGGGGTCAGACGAGCGCAGTAATCACGTCCGTGTTGCCGCACATTAGTACGTCCATGGTAGAAGAGGATCATGAACGATGCAGCCCCACACACAAAGTACGTCTGCACGGAAGTGCGGATGCACAACGGACATGGCAAATGGACGCAAGTTAGCAAGAAAGTAAAACCGCTAGAACGGACGTGCGGAGTGCGCTGTGTCTGCAACATCAGCATAGCTTTGCAGTCCGTCTGACCACGTTCCATCACACACGTTCCATATGTCCAGCATTTTTGACGGACAAAATGTTTTTTCATTTTAATTTATTTTCCCTCCTACATCTGTCAAAAATAACGTCAGTCACAAAAACTGACCGTGTGGCCACTACTGCGTCTTCTGTCAAAAAGTACGTCCGTACTGCACAGGCACACAGTCCGTAAAAAATGCGCTCGTCTAACCCTAGCCTTAGGGTTGACAATGGATCATCGGGATTTCAACAGCCATACTGGCCTATAGTGTAATCGAAGCTGACATCAGGCCGGTTTAGATGAAAAAAAATTTAAAAAAAATTTACACATTGAAATCTGAAGGGAAATTTACTCCCACAGTAACTGTCTGGTTAGATATACCCGTATCTGCACTATTAAGTAACCTAAAATATGTTTTCACTTAAATTCCAAAAAAAGCCCACCAAAATATTCAGCTCCAGGCCCATAGAGATCTTAATCCGGCCCTGGCTGACATAGGGGTTGTTCACACAGCACCAGTGTTAACAACACTTGTGAAATGCTGTTGCTTGTTAACACTACAACACCTGCAATAGGAAGATCCAAAGAGCAACCTGTGAGGCTTTTCTATGAAGCTTCACCTGTTGCTCTTTGGGTTTCACCTTTTGAAATGCCAGTGATTAACACCCATATTGATATATGAACATTATTATTTCTGCAATCCATAGCAGATAAAAAAAATCCCACATTATTTCCTCCTTTTGCATTCTTAGATTTAGATATTTGTTTGTTACCTTTTGTTAATGTTTGGCGTTTGTACGAACATTTCCAAGCAACATGTTAGGTATTGGAGAAATCACCCATTGCTTATTGCCAGCAGATGCTTCATTAGATCTCAGGTGGCACAAAGGGAGAGGTTGAAACGCATGATGTTTAGCAGGGATATAGCGGCCAATTAGTGGAAAAATAACTTTCCTTTTCGCTGAAGAGTTGGCAAGTATTCGCAATTAGAAGCAAGTTAAAATGCATCATTACTTCATCGACCACTCACCTCCTAGATGATTTGCAGAGCTAGTGCTCTTTATCCTTAAGGCATGGTTTCAGTTATGGAATCCCAAATAATAAGGGGCATCTGGGCAAGTTCATAGACTTTCACATTTCACAAAAATATAAATATATCTACTGTATGTACATCTACATTTCTATAAACTACAAGTCTACCACATCACAATCTAAACTCACAGGTACTGTTAGCAAAAAGATGGCTGTCGTTTTTTATGGTATATTTATTCAAGTGCATTTTTTTATATTTTATTTATTTTGACATCATAAAAACACATGTAGTTTTGTCGGATTTTTATGTGATATTCCATCTGTGCAACATCTTAATAAAACTGCTTTACTGTAGGCAATATTAGTAATGTTCAGACACTAGTAAACATATTAGACTATTTTATATTTTTAGCAGACAGTGACTACTGAATTGAATGCAGTATGCTTCAGTGAGTAGTTTCCATATATAGTGAGTACATATTCATATATAGAATATTTCAGCTAAATGGATCTCCCTGAAGAATTCTGATTTAGAATGTAGTTATTTTATATAGCTTCTAGAAATGATGTCACCCCCTAGGTTTACCTTTTTTCACTTGATTTAACTGTTGTGTTCCGTTGAGTCTACATATCAAATCTCTGGCATCAACAGAATAACTTGCCCTGCAATGTTTCATCGAGTGATAAAATGATGGGATCGTTATGATTATTGTGATCACTTGTCCCATTAAGAGATATCACTAGCCACTGCTTACCTAGCTCCAGTTGTGCACCGTCATGTTTTTTCTCCTTGGGCTCTCTGCTATGACTAAGGTGAACTGACTAATTAGTCAATAGCCTGCCTTGACTGAGCGCAGGGCTGTTCTGTAGGACACTGCTTCCAGTGCTTGCTGTCATTTATTCAGTCAACAAAAAACCCAGTTGGCAGTTCGAAGAAACTGTCAACTGATAACCAGGGAGTGGCAAAAAATAGGTTTACCTTTATTATACCAAAAATGACACTCCCAGATTCAAGACTTAAAAAACATATAAACAGGCATCGTAGGGTTTAATTGGAAAATGACTATTTTTTGCTCCAGACGAAGCCGACGTGCAGTGGGCGAAACATATGTTGAGCTAATGTACAACTTGTGTTTTTAAGTTGTTATTGTGGTGTTGCATACATAGGGTCAAGACAAGGGATGAGCCGAACACCCCCGAGTTCGGTTCGCATTCGAACCTGAACTTTTCAAACGTTCGAACTCGAACACGAACTCAATACAAGTCAATGGGACTCAAAGTTCGATTTTTAGAGTGCCCTCCAAGAGGGCATATATGAAAGATATTTGCCATAAAAGGTGTATGGCTGTCCGGGTAGTGCCCTGGGGGACAGGAAACAAGGACAAAAAGTAAAAAAAAAACGTTTTTAAAGGGACAGTGAGTTTTCCATGAAATAAGGGTTAAAAATAAAAAAGAAAAATTTCTTCAAATATCGTGCCTAGGAGGTCCCCATAACCTGCCCGTGAAGTGGCGGATTTGTAGGATGTATAGAAACCTTTAAAAACAATGTCCGGGTCCGGGTAGTGCCCTGGGGGACAGGAAACAAGGACAAAAAGTTTTTTTTTTAAAAAAGGACATTTTTAACCCCTTCACTGCTGACGACGTGTGGGACATGTCCTCAGTTACTCCTGCTGTATGCTGAGGAGGACGTGTCCAACACGTCATCAGCTTTGCGGGACCCCCGGCGGAGATACTCACCTCTCTGTCCGGGGTCCCGCGGCGTTCTGACTTCAGCGTCGTCAGACGCTGAAGTCAAGCTCCTCCCGACGTAAATGACATCATCGCGCCATGCGCGATGACATCATTTCCAGGCGACCCCCTGGCAATGTCGTTAGATCGCCTGGAAGGGAGGGTGGGGATCCATTCGGATCCCTCCCGATTGGGAGGTCCCACAAAAAGAAGCCAGGCACTGCTTAAAAGGGGGGCGGCCTAGCTTCGGTGGGGGGGCCACCATCTTGGATGGCGGCTCCACCCCCGGGTCACGCCTCACTGCCTGACGTCCTCACGCATAGCGTGATGACGTCAGATATCCGGGGAACCCCTAGCTGCCCGGAATCCCCTGGTGGAGATAGGGGGTTCATAGGGGGTCCAGCTAGGGGGTCATGGAGGGTGTCAATTGAAAGGCCTGAGCATGGCCTTTCAAATGATACCAAACATGACCAGGTATAAAGTAAATAAATAAAATAAAAAAATAAAAATGTATTTTTTTGTGTTATTTTTATTAATGCAGCAATATTGTTCACATTTCAATTATAATGTGAACAATGATGCTGCACTAATGATTTTTTTCTATGGGGTGCGTTTGCTAAAAATCACACAATTCCCCCCAAAAAATTGAATAAGTCCCCATTTCTAATTTTTGTACAAGCGCACCCCATAGAAAATATAACCGCAAATGTTCATGTGATAAAAGGTGAAAAAAAAACACTTTGCACGCTGCAGATGATTAAAAATTCAAGTTTTATCGCATTTTTTGTTATAATATTCAGGCAGAACATGATGTGTACATATAAAAATGATATATTATGAATCAGCCAAGTCTGCCGGAAAGAACGATATATAATATGTCTGGGTCATTTATTAAAATGTGGCTTCAAATCGCGTTTAAACATGATGAGCGAAAGCGGTAAAAATTAGCTAAGCACACAGCGGTGAAATTCCTCAGCAGTGAAAGGGTTAAAGGGGGCGTGGCCGTACGTTGCAGCGCGCGGTCGCATGTAGAGAGAGCTTCTGTGACCGGCGCTGAGTTTCTAAATTCCAACGCATTAATATTGCAACCCCGGGGCTGAAGATTCACCCACAGGTGGGTGATACTTCCTAGCACCCAGATGGTGCCACCTAAGGCGCAGCGGACGCTGAAGCCGCTAAAATCGGCAAAAAAAGATCGGGTCCGTGAGGCCCAAGATGGCGGATCTCCCTCCTCTGTTTCCTCTCCCACGCTGGAGGCAGCTGCTGCGGGCCCATCCTGCATGTCTGACATATCACCACCATCGGAAAGCAGACTGCATGCCATGCTGCAAGAACTCCGATCTACCATCCAAGCGGATCTTAAAGAGGCGCTGCAGGAGCTGAGGCACAATGTACAAGACCTGGGTGAGAGGACTGACTCTTTAGAATCTAAGACAGACGACTTATGCTTAGCCCATAATGACCTGGTGGACCGTCACATAGCTTTGCAAACAGCGCATGACACCATGGCAACGAAACTAGCCGATATGGAAGATCGCTCACGGCGTAATAATATACGGATCGGGGTATTCCGGAGGCAGTGGGCTCTGTTGATCTCCAGCCTTACATTATGGAACTTTTCCAGATCTTGGCACCGACCTATTCACCACAAGATTTCCTGATGGATCGAGCACACAGATTGCCGCGTGCAAAAAATCTGCCGCCCTCGGCCTCTAGAGATGTTTTAATCCGGGTGCACTTTTTTCACGTTAAAGAAACGTTAATGAGAGCGTCATGGAAATCTATGCCTCTACCGTCTAGTATGCCGAAGTTTCTTTCTATGCGGACCTATCAACGGCTACTATGTCTAAGAGACGGGAATTTTCGTCCTTCACCAAAATCTTGCGTGACCACAACATGGCGTATCGTTGGGATTTCCCACAAAGATCTTGTTATGGCGGGAGGGAGTCCTGCACGTCATTCCTGAGCCCATCACTGGCATGCGTCTGCTGACAGAATGGAAGGTGGTATCTGAGTTTACTCCCCCTCGGGAGGAATCATCTTCGCCGCTGAAAGTCTCTCCGGAGTGGCACCGGGTCCGGCCTAAGTGAGATGCCATGGTCACGCAATTTCTCGCCTATGGGTGGGTTTCTTGTATTACGCCAGGTGCTCTATCGTGGTTTCGGGACTCATCCCCTTTTGATTTGTCCCTTGGGTGGCGCTCTCTGGGGTTCTGTTCCTTCGACCAACTAACCCCGAGGCCTTTTTAATGGCCTGTATATAGGCGCAGTCACCTTCACGGATGAAGTTGGGACTGTGTTTTTCCCCTGCTGGGGTTTTTCTCTTGAACGTGTTTTTTTTCCATTTATATCATTCTGCTGTGTTGATTGACCCCACTCAACTGCATTTATGGAGTGCAGTTCTTTTTTTCCTTTTTGGTCTGTTGGGTTTTTTCTGTTTTTTGTTTTTTTCTGGTTCGTCTTATGTTTGTCTTGTATGTATTGTTTGTCTCATTGGTATGCACTGTAATATATCAGTCTAGGCATTATTGTGCGCAGAGGAGTCCCTCCACCCTCCCATGGAAATTGTATGTCATGACCGCTGTGAGTACTAGAGGGATGGGGGCAATTAATGATGAGTAAACCTCAATTCCAAATTTACTCCTTAAATGTTCGAGGCTTGAATACTCCGTACAAACGGCATGCTTTATTTCGTGACCTGCATGAGTCTCAACCAGCTTTTGTATGTTTGCAAGAGACTCATTTTTGTCAGAGACGCCCGCCGTTTCTAAAATCGCGCATGTATACTGAGGCGTATCACTCCACTGCTCAGACGAAGTCTAAAGGTGTCTCGATCCTGTTCCATAGAGATTGGACCTTTGTGTGTTCGGCTCAGTATGTTGATCCGTTGGGCCGCCTTGTGATTCTTGTGGGCACGCTGAACGAATTACCAATTACTATAGCAAATTTATATCTTCCTAATGAAAACCTAATTTCTTATCTTCGGAAAGCTTATGGTAGAGTGAAAAAAATGTCTAGTGGTACGTTGTTTCTATGTGGGGATTTTAACTGCACTCCTGACCCTGACGTTGACACCCAATCAAGCAAACCCCGCTCCCAAGCCCGCTCCTCCCCAGCCTCTAGTAAACAACTGCGGGAATTCATGCATTCGTTTGAACTATATGATACTTGGAGGATATGTCACCCTGCTACGCGCGATTACACGTTTTTTTCTCATGTTCATTCCTCCTATAGTAGAATTGACTTATGTTTGATTCATAGTTCGGCTTTGCCCCGCCTATTAGAGGCGTCCATAGGCATTATCACATGGTCTGACCATGCTCCACTTACGCTTACCTTTGAGGCGGCCTTTCCGCCAAGGGGTATGGGGAACTGGAGACTTAACGACTCGCTTATTGTGAATGGAGATGACGTGACAAATACTATACACCTCCTTCAGGAGTATTTCACGGCGAACATGACTGAGGATGTGGCGACATCGTCGGTTTGGTTGGCCCATAAGGCTGTTCTGCGAGGACATTTTATACAAAAAGGAGCGCAGCGGAAGAGACGCTTTAACGCTCAGACGACTGCTCTACTACGACGAATTACTGAATTGGAATCCCAGAATAAAACCTCTCCTGCCCCACATATTACTGCTCAGTTGACTTTACAGCGCCGTGAGTTGGAGCATCTTATGCTCCAGGTCACGGCGCGCTCACTTAGACGGCTTAACTATGCCCACTATACCCAAGGGAATAAACCGGGGAAATTGCTGGCGTTTAAATTGAAAGGGAAAAGACTGCAAACTAACATACCGTTCCTTTTGGATGCTAATAGCGTGAAGATTTATAATCCAGCCCTTATCACTGATGAATTCGCACGCTATTATGCCTCCTTGTATAACCTGGGACTAAACAATACCGTGCCGACCCCTGCATTAGACGACATAGAGCTCTTTCTCCAGACGGCTAATCTCCCTTCTATATCTACCTCACAGGCTACAGGTCTGCTTGCTACGTTTACGGAGGAGGAGGTACATAAGGCTATTAATGCGCTTCCAAAAAATAAAGCTCCAGGGCCTGACGGTTTCACAAATCTGTACTACCAGAAATTTGCTTCCTTTCTAGTCCCGATTCTTACCCTGGTTTTTAATGATATTAAGGATACCGGCATTGTCCCATTGGAGATGCTGCAAGCGACAATAGTCACCCTGCCTAAACCTGGTAAACCCCCGACACATTGTGCCAATTTCCGTCCCATCTCCCTGTTGAATGTAGATGCCAAGTTATATGCTAAATTACTGGCAAATAGATTGGCTCCTTTACTTCCTTCTCTGATTGCGAATGAGCAGACTGGCTTTGTCCCGGGCCGCCAAACGTGTGACAATACCCGATGTTTTTACGATATACTCGACCTGGCCCATAGGACTAATACTTCTGGACTCTTGTTGGCATTAGATGCTGAGAAGGCATTTGATCGTCTGCACTGGGGGTATATGCGGACAGTGTTGTTAAAGTTTGGCCTCCCAGAACAATTTATAAGCAGTGTTATGGCCCTCTACTCAGATCCGTCGGCGAAAGTATTGGCTTCGGGGTTTCTATCCTCCGCTTTCCATATAACCAATGGCACCCGTCAGGGTTGCCCTTTTTTCCCCTTTAATATTCATTCTGGCCTTAGAACCCCTGGCGCTGCAGATTAAAACAGATCCGGCTATTGAGGGCTTATCAACCCCGAATGGGGAACATAAATTGGCACTGTTTGCGGACGACATACTGCTTTTTCTGACCACACCGGAGACCTCGCTCCCTCCCCTGTTTGATCTCCTCGATAGGTTTGGCGCGATATCCTATTATAAAAATAACATGAGTAAAACACAGGCTCTCCCCATAAATATTGCTGCTTCATCCCTCAGCTCTATGCGTAGTAAATACCCTTTTGACTGGCGTTCTACCTCTTTAAAATATCTGGTTATATCCCTCTCTAAGTCGCGAGGAACCATCCTTAAGGAAAATTTTACGCCACTCTTGACCTCTATAGAGACACAGCTCTCCAAATGGAGCACAAACGACTCCTCTTGGTTGGGCCGTATGGCGGCCATAAAGATGTGTATCTTACCCCAAATTTTATATTATTTCAGGAATATCCCGGTTTTCATCCCGGCGCATTTATTGCTCCGGCTGCAAAAACTAATTCATGCACACATCTGGAAGGGGAAGCCTCCTCGAGTGTCGGTCTCCACGGTTACAAGGCCGCGGCGTAATGGTGGGTTGGGGTTTCTGGATCTGCAATCTTATTACAAAGCGGCCTTACTAGCCCAATTGTTGTCATCAATGCATCAAAAAGAACCACCACTATGGCTGCAGCTGGAGAATGCCATGATTTCCCCATACAGACTCCATGACCTGATGTGGCTTCCGTTTCTACCGAGGAATAGTACCTCGGGTCTGTTGCCCGTCTCGATGCTCTCCCTAATGGCATGGCGATTGTGGGGTCGTCAATTGGTGGGGCCTTACGATTTACTATGCCTCGCTCCTTTAGGGGTTCTGTGTCGCTTTATTCCCGATTTAACCTTAGATTCCTGGCTCAGGCGAGGCTTGACTCGTGTGGCAGCTCTTTACGCCACGCTCCCTGAAAACCTTCCCCGATTTGGTACAGGAGTTCGCCATCCCATCAAAGGAATGCTTCACATATTTACGTGTGAAACATGCTTTGACCCAGAAAGGCCTCACCTCTTTCACTGAAGTGAACCTCTCAACTTTTCATAAATTGTGCATGGGACGAAAATGTCAAATGAAACCGCTGTCCCTTTGTTACAACAGCCTCCTAACTCCGACCCTGCCTAAAAAACTACCCTATATGGTTAAATGGGAAAAAGACTTAGCCTTAACACTTTCCATAGAAGATTGGTCATATGCCATGGAAACGATATATAAATATTCTAGAAGTACCAATTTACGAGAAGCCCATATCAAGCTGCTGTGTAGATGGTATTTAACACCCACCCGGTTGGCCCATATTTCAGGGAACACAGGCCTCTGTTGGAGATGTCTTACCGGCACTGGCTCCTTATTGCACACATTCTGGCTCTGTCCCATATTGGGGGGATATTGGGAAAAGATAAATAGATTGATCTCCCATTGTACCTCACTTAAACTCCCACTGTGCCCGAAGATGTACCTCTTACACCTTATACCCGTTATAATTCAGACCCGTCATAGGAGGTTTATCTCCATGGTACTTGGTACAGCTAAAATTGTTATAGCTAGACACTGGCGGTCCTCTATCTGTCCCTCTATGAAGGAGGTTATGGGGGCCCTTGAAAATGTTTTTAAATATGAGGAAATGTTTCACACCGCAAATAATTCTATGTGCCTACTACATGATACGTGGGAGGGATGGAGGGTGTTTGTTGAATCTGGGAATCTGATATAAGATATTTTGACTTGTAAGAAGATAGTGCTGCCATGTTTCTGTTTTATGTTTTATGTTAGTTTAGGAATTTATAAGTTATTAGAAAATGGAGTCCGCACAACTGACCCCTTTTTCAGTTTACAACGATAACCCACTTGAACAACGCTGTTTATTGCCATTGCCGCTCATTTATGCTTCTTCCTTTGGATGATTCTCTCATTTAAATGTATGTACCAAATTCTGTGTGAACTCCAATAAAAATCCTTTATATGAAAAAAAAGAAAGGGTTAAAGGAACACAGTGAGTTTTCCATAAAATAAGGGTTAAAAATAAAAACGAAAAATTCCTTCAAATATCGTGCCTAGGAGGTCCCCATAACCTGCCTGTGAAGTGGCGGATTTGTAGGATGTATGGAAACATCGCCATCACAGACCCCCACATGACACCTAGCACTCCCAGTCTGCATACAATGTATCAAATTCATGAGACCAGACTAATTAGAAGCACATGTTATTTCCAAGCACTAATTAAACACCTGTTGTTTAAGCGGTTTGAGAGCACAGGTCATTTAGAGGTGAGAATCTTTGCACCTAGACATTAGTTTTTAATTCAATATCTAATAAACCATTGCTTATAATATTCTGCAGTAAAGAGTCTTTTTATTTCTAGATTTTTTTAGTATTTTTTAAGCATTTTTTATACTTTTTTCAAAATTCTTTTTTTTTTCGAACTCGAACCGAACACGCCAAAAAGTTCAAAGTTCGAACTTTCGAACTGCTGATGTTCAAATCGAACTCCGAACTGATCGAACCGAACAGCTCATCCCTAGTCAAGACAGAATTGTGAGAATGAGCTCAACCAGCATTAGGGCTAGCATCGGCGTGCAACTTTTGTATGGTCCATTTTGGGTGTAGGATTTGCCTACCTTTTCTCCATTTGAGATTACTATCAAATTATGCTGTGTACTATTTACAAGTGCATTACTTGGTACCTATCCTCACAGCTGGTATAATACTAGCCGCGCCATTTTCCAATTGCACAAGGACAGGTGGTTGTTACTGGTGGGACTTAGGTCTCATCACTTAATGCAGTTTGATACATTTACTCAATCATGCAAATTGGAACGCTGTTATACAATTTGTCGATTTTCAACGTGTCCAGAAGGTGGTGTGTGTTTTTATATAGTAAACAAATTGTACAGAATCTGAAAGCTAAAATTAAACTCAAACTCATGATTGCTACTTTCTCCGGCTTAGGGTAGATAGAGTAGGTGGGGAAGTGTAATTGCTGACAATTTTTCTCAAAAAGTACTGGAATCAGAAACAGGCCAAGGTTTGGAGCACATCTACACAAAACCCAATCTTTGATTAATTTTAAAATCCATTCCAATGAACACCAGAGGAGAACATTGTAATTTACTTCTGAGACAGTTGATTATAAATATACAAACAAAGAAAATAGAATTTTTTAAAAATTGCTCTTGCAAGTTACTGTAATTCACTGCTGTACTAAAAGATAAACTGGGGAGGGAAATGTCATTGCCCATAACATACATGAGAATCCTACATGGTTGTGTCCCAGCTGTTTATAAGCTTCAAGGTTCAGTGGCCAACATCTTTGAACTATTAAGAATAGAACCCTTGCTTATGTTCCAGCTACATACCGATTACTAAGCACAGTATTTTAATGACAGATTCCATTTAATACATTTGAAAGCCTGTATGTTTCGGGCTTTCTTTTTTAAGATGATGGATTTTTTTTTTTCTTATTTGCCTTCCTGATGGGTTTTTCAAAAACCACCTGCTAGGTAAGTGCTAAATAAGTATTTAGCAGAATAAATGCAGAAGGAAATAGCTTTTCCTCGTGTGGTGAATATTTGAATTTTAAGAGAAATGTATATTACTATAATTCCGTTTGTGAAAAAAACTGTTCTGAAAAAGCCAAACATTTTATATAGTGAGGAAGTCAAAAATACATATTCTTTTTGTTCAGTTTGATTGTGTTTGGGATACCTATACAGTATTTGTCCCCTAAGTCTACCATTTAAAGCCATTCCGATATGCAGATAAATAGACAGGCAACTGTGTCTCCAAAGAAGGAAAAACGCATATGGGGTGAATCACCATCTACAATGCTGTTCCTACACATCCCAGCATCTTGGTATTTGGGGCTATTGACTGTTGTTGTTTAGCAGTCATCCTCGTCTACACTAATGATGCATCGATGTTAACCTGTCCTTATGTTTTGTAACGCCAACATATTTTGTTATACCTTTTATATATGCGTTTTACCATCCAAGCTTTATTTAAAAATAGTAGGTAGACAAAGCGAGGCACACACTACCTTTCCGTCCATATACTGTACTGTCTACTCTGCCTCTGTCTGCTCTATCTCTGTGTTTCAGACTCTCACATCATCCAGATACAGTTAGTCACTTACAGTTGTGTTCAAAATTATTCAACCCCCAATGCTGTAAAGGGTTTTAGGGAATTTAGTGTACATTTGTAATTGTATTCAGAATGAAATCCTACAAGGACTCTTTAAAGAACCATATGCAACTAAAATGACATCAATTGGTTTTGTAATACAGTAGTAAATGTTTCTTTTGTGAATTCTTCATTGACACAATTATTCAACCCCTTAAAGACTACCACTCTGAAGAACAGAGGTTCATTCAAGTGTTTTCAATCAGGTATTGAAAACACTTGTGGATGTCACGGAGCAGCAATAAAGCATAATAAGCCCCAATTAGGCAGCTTTAAAATGACTGTGATACTCAGCTCCTTCTAGACATTTACTGGTGTGGTTACAAACATGGTGAAGTCAAGAGAATGGTCCAGGAAGACAAGAGAAGAGGTGATTACTCTTCCACAGGAAGGGCAATGGCTATAAGAAGATTGCAAAGATGTTAAACATACAAAGAGAGACCATAGGAAGCATCATTCGCAAATTCAAGGCAAAGGGCACTGTTGAAACGCTACCTGGTCGTGGCAGAAAGATGCTGACTTCGACTGCTGTGCGCTACCTGAAGCGTAGAGTGGAGAAAAGTCCCCGTGTGACTGCTGAGGAACTGAGAAAAGATTTGTCAGATGTGGGTACTGAAGTTTCAGCTCAGACAATACGGCGCACACTGCGTAATGATGGTCTCCATGCCAGAACTCCCAGGCGCACCCCCTTGCTGTCTCCACAGAATAAGAAGAGTCGACTGCAGTATGCCAAACGTCATGTGGACAAACCACAGAAGTTTTGGGATAGTGTTCTGTGGACTGATGAAACAAAATTAGAACTGTTTGGGCCCATGGATCAACGCTATGTTTGGAGGAGGAAGAACAAGGCCTATGAAGAAAAGAACACCTTGCCTACTGTGAAGCATGGCGGGGGGTCAATCATGCTTTGGGGCTGTTTTGTTTCTGCAGGTACAGGGAAGCTTCAGCGTGTGCAAGGTACCATGAATTCTCTTCAGTACCAGGAGATATTGGATGACAATGTGATGCAGTCCGTCACAAACCTGAGGCTTGGGAGACGTTGGACCTATCAACAGGACAATGATCCCAAGCATACCTCCAAGTCCACTAGAGCATGGTTGCAGATTAAAGGCTGGAACATTTTGGAGTGGCCATCGCAGTCTCCTGACTTAAATCCGATTGAGAACCTCTGGTGGGACTTAAAGAAAGCAGTTGCAGTGCGCAAGCCTAAGAATGTGACTGAACTGGAGGCTTTTGCCCATGACGAATGGGCGAAGATACCCATAGATCGCTGCAAGACACTTGTGTCAAGCTATGCTTCACGTTTAAAAGCTGTTATAACTGTAAAAGGATGTTGTACTAAGTACTAAGATTGAATGTCACTTGGGGGTTGAATAAAACTGATAATGATGTGAGCACAGAAAAGACATTTGTGGTTATTTCATTATAAATCTTATGTTATATTTGTCTGACCTACACGTGCCTCTTTGATTTAATTGTAAGCAAGATGACTGAATGATCAAAATCAATGTCAAACTGGCCAAAACACTCAATTTCAGTGGGGGTTGAATAATTTTGAACACAACTGTATATAGAGCCAGTAGATTCCACAGCACTTTACAATGGGGAAGAACAAACGTGAGACATAATAGTGATACACTAGGAACAGATGGCCCTGCCCATAGGATAATTGTCCTGCTAATACAACACTTTATATCAGACCTCCCATAAGCTAACGATCTAAGGGACAGAGGTATGTGAAACAAGAGGATGCAGGAGAAGGTGGAGATGGTGGTCAGAAATAAAATGGCAGGGATTGCATGGGGAACAGATCAGAAGCTTGGGCTTGAAAAGGGTAATTAGGAAGAAAAGTGGATGCAGCTGGAAGGGAGAACTAAACGTTTTGGCCAGGGAATGGGTGGGAGTGGATGGGGAGGGTTGGTGGGACTGCAGAGTGTAAAGTGTAGGAGCTGGAAATGGAGATGGCTATCCCTGCTCTTGGTCACTCTATATTTATAGCTGTACCAGTAAGTTGCATCCACCTGACAGGCTCCTGCTACAAGGTGACAAGTGAATAGCTAGACCAGCCGTCCAGCTCAGGACCCCCCTATTTCTGGTGATGCTCAGAAGCAGTACTGAACCATAATAAAAGTTAGAAGTTCAAACATGCGTGATGTCATCATGAAAGTACAAAAAGTCCTTTTACTGCAGGAAAGTAGCATTTCGCCATGACATTAAAAAACAGATAAGTAAAATAAAAGAGAACTTTTGTTCTTCTAAAATCGAAAACATTAAAAGTAAAGTCTATGACATTTTGTGTGGCTTATTATTTCAGTTTTCACTTTTATCAACGTTTTTTTCTTTTTAATGTTTTTTCTTTTTCTTTTCAGTATTCTAAATGGGTTCCCGTCGCAATATCAGGACAACTTTACTTGTACATGCATTAATATTTTTATTTTTTTTTTTTTTCGCCTTTTCTCTCTCTCCTTCTCTCTCTAACATAAGACCTATAGTGACTGTAAAGACCCTGTTCTGATAGGAGTTTTCGTTCCCTAAGGGTTACGATCTCCAATACCATAAGGATACCCATTGGGCTGAATTAAATAAAAAAAATTGCGTCCAAGTCAAATCTGCAGTGACTTTAGAGAATTTTATTTATTATAGGTTCCTTTTTAGGATTCCTTAACATAGAATCAATATAATTCCACTCTGGTTCCTCTAGTTCAAGCCAATTTTTAGTGAATATAGAAACTTTTATCCAATATGGGTCTTTTAAGATATTATATATATCTAATATATAATTAATGCCACTTTTTTGGTCTTTTGAGAATTATCGTATCAAAAACGATTGTATGCCATATATTCTATAGAAATGTGATACCCAATTGTTGTTATATTTAATTCCAACTTTAATTCCTTTTTCTCATGTTAAAAATGAGCATCCGCCCTTCTGGTTAGATCGAGTGATGTTGGCATTGCTGGACAGCTATTTTCTCGTGAAGTTGTGGACTTTCGCAGGCACAGAAAGTGGGTGGACTCTATGGCGATATTCACGCATGCGCGTTTATTACGGAGGGGACGATATTATCTGACCAACTAAAGTTCCGGAAATGGAGCTCGTCTGCAGCGAAGCTGCGAACAGGATGAGCCCAGGACCGGAAGGTGAGGCTAGGACCGGAAGTGGAGCTCATCTGCAACGTACGATAGGATACTGCGGACGAATTCTCCTCCCCCTATTTCGGCGTGAAACTAAGCCAATTACTGTTTTAATCATGACCTGTATATATATATACAAATTATAAGGAGGGATGTAATATCAATCTTTCCCCTGTTGCCACTGAAGAAGCGCTATATGCGCGAAACGCGTTTGGCTCCCCTTTTTTATTTTATTTTAAACTTTCATTATCGATTGAAATTTTAATTAGTAAATTATTATTATTTTTACCCTCAATATTGTGGGAATCCTGCAGTCCTTTTTGTGGAAGGTGGCTTTTCCAAATTGTGCCGGAAACAATTGGTATATTCTGGAACCCGAGAGCTCGGTGTAGCCCCTAAAAGGGTGAGTAACATTCCCCCTTTGGGCTCTTTTTATCACCTACCTGAGTTGAGATATCACACCATGAGAATTTCTCTTATCTATATCCCGAGACATAAAGGGTGTTATTACTGAAGAAGGAGTTGACCGACAGAAGAAGTTCGGCTGACGGACTGGCCTGAAACAGTCCGTATCGCGAACAAAATAGAGCTAGGGAGCTCTCTAAAAGTGTGAGTTTACCACTTTATTGAACTCTGGTTATACTTCATTCACTTTATGTGACCAATTGATCTGCACTATTGCATTTTCCTCTCTTTTGTTCATATTTTTGAGGTCGATATTGAACAGTGTGATGTTATAATCTAAGCGAAATACTTTGAGATTTATTCTCCCTCCAGATACACCTGAGGAACAAAATAAAAGTAAGATACTTGTTGCCCTACTTGTACACTTTGGTGACGTTGAGGAGGGCACATGAAAAAACATTTATTGAAAGGGAGCGCTGTTCTCACATTCTTTCTGTTTTTTATTGTAAATGCATTGCTTATTTTTTCTATTATGTTTCAGAAGAAGAACATAATCCATATTATATTATCTATTGGCACTTCAATATCTCATTATTTGAGTGAATAGAAATAAGCTGAACTTGAATGTTTGTCATCATAAGCTTCTGGTTTATGTGAGGCAGCTGGAAAATTAATAGTAAATTGGAGTTGGTGAAGTGTAACTATATATAAACAGTAGCTTTTTTTCAAAGTGCTCTACCTGACCTTCATGTACTCTGCGTGTGAAGGCAATTTAATGCAGTGATTCAAGAACACTCAACAGTGACACAAGAAGGGAACTGTGCTCTGCATGAGTTTAAAAAAAGGGATAAATCTTTCCCATAATGCTCTGCCTTGCTTGAAAATCATTGTTCTATGATCCAATTGTAAATGACGTGCTAGGGGAGGCCGTAGAAATTCTTACAGACTAATGTAAACAGTTATTAATATGCTCTTTTAGAAAAACCTAACACTGAATCTTACTAATCGACTGAGAACCATGTGTACTCAGTGAGAAGGGTCTAATAGACATGGATTAAACTTTTCACTACCATTATCGCATATACACAATCAGTGGTACCAGACATAGCAGCCTGAAATTGCGTTAACACGATCTAGAGCTGTGCTGTATAATTGCAAAGAAATTTGTATGCTGCAAATAAGTTTTGTTTGCTTTTAGGCTCCAGAAGTTGGCCCCCCAAAGTGTACACCCTGTGGTCATAATGCCCATGGTACTAAAACTGGTTAAAATCAATAAACATAGAACCATAGAATATGTTGGCAGATACCGTAACAATCTTTCGACCCATCTAGTCTGCCCAATTATAAGGATACTTTCGCTGGATTTATCTTTTATTTAGGATTGCGTTATGCCTATCCATGGCTGCTTAAATTCAATCACTGGTTTAGTCTCTACCACTTCTACTGGAAGGGTATTTCAGGTATCCACTACCATCTCAGTAAAGTAATACTTCCTGATGCTACTTTAAACTTTTGCCCCTCTAATCTAAGACTATCAGGGTTATCCAGAGCGAATTGAAAAGTCACTGCACGTTCGGTGACCTTTCGTTCCCTGCACTTCGGGGCGATTCCTAGTTTGCCAACCCTGCGGTGTATCCAGCAAGCACTGCAGAGCCCCCCGTAGTGCAGGGAATACTCGCCGCAAACCCGTAGAACACTCGCCAAACATTCACCGAAAACCCACAGAAACCGCTGCGAAAACCCCACGAACATGCCGGAAAAACCCGACTGGGCCGCCGATCACAGCGCAGAGCAGCCGCCGGAGAAACCCGACAAGCAGACGAACGTGGTGAAAAAAACACAAACGGTACGCTTGAAAGTTTCAACATTTAAACGCTGTTTGCAAAAAAACTACTAAACAAAAATGTCTGGAATTTACATGTAAGATCCAATGAATGATAATAAAAAGGTTTGTTAAGGAAAATTTAAAAAGCTATTTTAAAAAAAAAATGCCTAAAAGATCCTAAAAATCTAGAAATAAACTCTTTAGAGCAGAATAAAATAATTAACTGTTTATTATATATTGTATTAAAACGGGAATATTTTTAACATCGAAGCCTATGGGGTTCGCCTGAATAAACCTGTCGAATGAAACCACCGAACAGCAGGCTATTTTGGCAACTTTTTCCTGCTGTTTGGTGTCTCTGAATAGACAAACCATTGCTTCTCTATGGGGATTTCACTGCTCTCGAACAGGCACCGTACGTGCTGGCAATTCGCCAGAATTTAGCGAACTGCCTGCTCTCTGAATAGCCGAAAGGCCCCCTGTCATGACCAAGTCCTAGCTAATCCAATAGTGACGTGCGAAAGGAAAGCAGGGGTTACAGCTCCAAGCCTCTGGACTTATTAACTTGGGGCCCTTTGAGCGGGTAGAGTTAAGCCAACCTAACCTCCTTAAACCGTGCACACCCTTACAAGTATATGCTGCCAGCACGAAAGTAATAGGGCACTTTCGAAACCCCAGTAGCTGTATACCACCCCAATCCAGGAGCCCAACCATATACAGCTAATATATATATATATATATATATATATATACACAGCGCTGAACACACTAACTGTACCAAATGTTATATACTACGGTAACGATAAACCAAGCGTTCTATTCGAGAAGCATGAATTATCTAGAGCAGAGACCGTATTGGTTATAAAGTTTTAATGGAAGAAGATAAAAAAAATACAAACTTTACACAGTGCCGATATCACAAAACAAGACCTACAAAATATAGGAAAACGTGAAAATACAGTTCTTGAAATAAAATGGAACTTACATAGAAAACCAAACTTGCATTAGGTTGCTTCTATGGGTATTTCAGATTTCAATTGTCCCGGAAGATTCTTTGGATGTTACCCACTCCAAATCTTTTGGAGGAATACCAATTGTACAGTGAGAGCTGGCTCTTTGTCCAACACCCCCAACCAACCCCCAATCCATTTGGTTCAGGTATCAAGTTTCCCTTCAGCCCCAGAGAGCAGATCAGATAAGAGGGTTGTAAATACCAGTGGCCTTGCTTTGCAAACTCCATTGCAAAGACAAGAGAAAACCCCCCCCCCCACCAATTCTGCGTTTAAAATCTTACACACTGCTTGCAGAGAATGATGCCCGTTTGTGACATCCCCGTTCGCTGAAATTCAGTGTCTGGTTACATTTCGGCCACATTTCAGATTTCTCTGAATAACCCCCTATGTCCTATTGTATTGCTACTTAGTTTCCATTTAAATATACTCCCTTCCTATACCTTGTTAATTCCCTTTACATATTTAAATGCTTGTATCTTATCTCCTCTGTCTCGTCTTTCTTCCAAGCTATACATGTTAAGATCAGTAAGTTTTTCCAGGTAACTTTTCTCGCCATACACCATTTTATTAGCTCCTCTGAACGCTCTCTAAGGTATCTATATTCTTCTGGAGATAGGGTCTCCAGTACTGCACTCAATACTCCAAGTTAGGTCTCACCAGTGCTCTGTACAACGGCATGAGTACTTCCCTCTCCCTACACAACCAAGCATTCTGCTAGCATTTCCTGCTGCTCATTAGTGTCCACTTACCCTTAGATCCTCTGCAATAATAACCCCTACATCCCAGCCCTCAGACGTTGAGGTTAGGACTGTATCAATTATTCTATATTCAGCCCTTGGGTTCTTACGCCCCCGATGCATTATCTTGCACTAAATCACATTAAAAGTCAATTGTCACAATTTTTTTTTAGCTTACCTAAGGCCGGGGACAGACGAGCACTATGTGCGCCTGTACTGACATGTCTCCCGGCATCCGTCAGAGCGTAGTGATGCTTCGATGGGGCCAACCACACATTGTAGTGCGTGCACGAATTGCGTGCGCTACAGAGGGCGTCCTGCGGACGTTCTGAAAGCCTCCCCGTCAAAGCGATACGACACACTTTCAACTGGGCTGCAATGTGCGATCCTCCATAGGAGGATCATTATGTAATATTATATAATAATGTAATAAAGGTGTTTACCTGCCTGGATATACAAGGTGTCCATAAAATCCCTTTACAATTTCAAACATGTATTACCAAGGTAAATGAAAAAGCAGATAAGTGAAAATTATTACATAATGAGACGTATATATTTAAGGTTTTTTGCCTTATTTAATACACCTCTATATGGGCACCATTAGTTGCACGAAGCATATCAAGACGGTACTCTTTCTTGCCATGTTCGCTGTAGCATACCCTCATCAACGGTGGCAATGGCATCAGTGATCCTCTGCTTTAGATTAGTGATGCCCCGTACCTTTGTTTGAAACACAATGGGCCATATTACATAGTTGGTGCTAACTTAACCAGAACTGTTGTAAACTTACCAGAGCCATTATAGCCTATGGAGATTTTAAGTTTACAACAGCTCTGGTTAAGTTAGCACCAACATTGTAATACTGCCCAATATCTTTAACATAACCCCATAGAAAGAAGTCGAGGGGAGTGATATCTGGTGAATGAGAGGGAATTGGGCCACCCCTTCCAATCCACCATCCTGGATATGTTTAATTTAGGAACCCACGAACATGCAGTCCCCAATGTGGTGGTGCACCATCTTACTGGAAAATGACGGTTGGTTTAAGGTCATGTATTTATGGTGCCACGTATTCAGTCAAAAGATCAAGGTAAACATTTGCAGTAATTGATGTCTCGCTGAAGAAAAACTGCTTCTTTCTATGGGATTATGTTAAAGATATCATGTATCGAACAAAGGTACGGGGCATCACTAATCTAAAGCAGAGCATCACCGATGCCATTGCCACCATTGATGAGGGCAGGGCCGGATTAACATAGGGGCAGATGGAGCAGCAGCTCCAGGCCCATGCTTCAGAATAGGCCCAGAGAAAGGATAACTATGTGTGCATTTAGACCCATGTATCTCCAACTCCATAGCAGCTACAGGGTCAAGTGAGGTATCACTGGAAAGGCCAGAGCATGGCCTTTTCAATGATACCAAACATGACCAGGTTTTAAATAACATAAAAAATAATAATAATAATATTTACATTCTTTCCAACAGTAATATTTTTCACTTTTCAATTATAAAGTGAACAATGATGCTGCACTAACTAACCATCACATTTCTCATGTCGCCAACAAGTGTGGAGGTGATGGTACAATCCATTGTTACATCAAAAACCTAAACCGCCGCACTGCAGGGGAACTTTGGACCCCATGTGTCACTAATCTTTACACCTCAGGTCAAGTGAGGTGTCATTGAACAGGTCAGAGTCTGGCCTTTGCATTAATACCAAACCTGACCATGTAAAATCTAAAAGAAGAAACCTTTTTTTAAATTTATGTTTAGTTCCAAAGCGATGGTATTGTCCATTTGTCACATATAAAATGAACGATACCACTGCCGTTACTCCCCTTCTCATTTCCCACTCTGTATAAAACACTGACCTTGCTCCCATAGTCATATTATTCGTAAAAAAAAAACAAAAAAACATGTTCCAAAACACAAGGGAAATATTTCATTTTTTTGGGTTAAAATTGTGTATTTCCTCAGAAAAATGCAGTAACCGGTTCCCATTTCACATTTTTTTCACACAGTATCTGCCTGGTTAGATATACCTGTATCCGCACTATTAAATGACCAAAAATGTTTTCATTTCACTAAATTAAAAAAAAAGTCCACCAAAATCTTCAGCTCCAGGCCCATAGAGCTCTTAATCCGGGCCTGGATGAGGGTATGCTACAGCGAACATGGAAAGTAATCGAGTACCGTCTTGATGTGCTTCATGCAACTAATGGTGCCCATATAGAGGCGTATTAAATGAGGCAAAAAAAAACTTAAATCCAGTATATACGTCTCATTTTGTAATAATTTTCATTTATCTGTCTTTTCATTTGCTTTTTGAAATTGTAAAGAGACTTTATGGACACCCTGTATTATGTGTGTATATACGTATAATCCTATATGGCAGCTGTTGTTACCCAGCACTAGTAAAACCATATGGAAGGACTATTACTGAGAGGGTGGTGGATACATGGAACAGTCTTCCAGTAGAAGTGGTAGAGGCCAAAACAGTAATTGAATTTAAGCAAGCATGGGATAGGCATAAGGCTATCCTAAACAAAAGATAAATCCAGGTAAAGTATCCATGTAATTGGGCAGACTAGATGGGCCGAAAGGTTCTTATCTGCCGACATTTTTCTATTAAATGTAGAATTGCATTGATAATTTCTGCTTTCCTTAAAGTTCTCACATATCTAATTCAGTTATATATGACAAAAGAAAAAAAGCACAAGTCCTGTTTTAAGGAGTTTCTCAGACATTTCTCATTAGCTAAGGCACAATAGATTAATATTCTGACGGAATATAGAAAAATGGTAATACCAGCTCAGGCTGCTTCTTAAACTGAAAAGATATGTCCTGTGCTTTTATCATCCAACTAAGCAATCTCATTCTTTTCTTGTAAGGAACATCCATTTCTCATTGTTCTCTTCAATGATTACCTCCGTTCATTACGTACAATTTTATCAATAAGCCCTTATTACATTTTGCAAGGAAAAGTTACAAAATGAAAATTTGCCGACTGCCTGTGATATATCAGAGGATTAAGCTAAAACAGAAATGTCAAGACCTTCAATTTTTATTTGTAAAATTTACATGCTAACTGGTTAATTTTTATTTTCTTTTATAATCGTTTATATGGCGTTGACTGTTTCTGCAGTGTATTACAATAAGAAATGAGGAATTTATTTTTAATGTTTTAAATATGTGAAAAATTTGCAATAAGATGAATTCTCTCCATTTCTGTATGAAGAACCCTGTGTATATAGTTTTGTATTCCTTGATAAATTAGATGTGACTTTTAAGTAACTATGCATTGGTAAGTAGTGGAGATCACATGCCATCCATATTATAAGAGTGCATAGACGTCCGTTGACTGGTGTGCCTGCTTGGAGACTTGCTCTAGTTTGTCAACTTTTTAGGCCCCATGTAGACCTTTTTTGCTTTTTCTTATATGGGTCTTGAAAAAGAACATGGAAATTGATGGTTTGTGATTATTTACAGCTTGTACGTAATATAACATGCATGCACACCCTAAAGTATGGCCTGCATATGCCTTTTGTAAGTATGTGGAGCAGGTAATAGACAACATGACCTAACTCAGTCTCCCATGCTTGAAGTGCAATTTATGTATAACAAACTATAAGGTGCAACAAACCTTCTCCATAATCCTCAATGTCTTCTAGCAGATACCAACA
The DNA here is from genome assembly GCA_009667805.1 of Leptobrachium leishanense. Taxonomy (NCBI): domain Eukaryota; kingdom Metazoa; phylum Chordata; class Amphibia; order Anura; family Megophryidae; genus Leptobrachium; species Leptobrachium leishanense. Next base: position 192,782,722 of record CM019065.1, read on the forward strand.
CATACCAGATGCCAGTTTCAAACAGTACTTATAACATAAAAAAATATACAGTAGATGCAACCAAAAAATAAGAAAAAAAGGACTTGAAACATATGCACTAAGCATAAACCATGACATAAGAAATATTAAAAACATCAGTGCAACTACACTCCCCAAAAAACCCCACCCATCCAAAGAAAAGTCAAAACCACAAAATAGAAAACAGTAAAGGATGTAGCACGTTCCTCTTCCATAACCCAAAGGGGCGTTATGCCACCGACTCAACATATTCCTCCCAGAGTCCCCACACCCCTAATCGTAAATGTGCCTCGTTTGATGGACCGCAGCTATCAGCTCTTCCATTAAACGTGTATCCTCAATCTTAACATGAATCTCATTCATAGCCGGGATTTTGTCACTTAACCACTTACCTGCCAGAGCCCTCCTCAGGGCCGACGTCATTAAAAAATAACTTATTATTCTCATGAGTAAGCGCTGGAAGCGGTCTAGACAGGAGGGGGGCCCAGGGGTCTAACCCGATATCCTTCTCATAAACTGAGTAAAGGAGACCTCTCATCCTCCCCCAGAACTGTTGTAGCAGTGGGCATTCCCACCACAGATGGATGAAGGTTCCCTTTTGACCACAATCTCTCCAGCACAAGTCTAATGAGGTTTTACCCATGTGACAAAGTTGGACAGGGGTTGTATACCAGAGACATATCATTTTAAAGGATTGCTCCTGTTGGGATATACAAATAGAAGACTGGTCTATAGCCTCCCATATCTCTTCCCATCCCTCTCCCAGTATGCCCTCCATCAAGTTTGGCCTCCCATTGGCTACAATACGCCAGGTCCCCCCAATCTATTTGAATTTGAGCAAAAAATTTGCAACAGTAGGGATATCAACCCTCTCGGAACACTGCCACCCAGACATAAGGATTCAAAATGGGTAAGCGGTGTCCTTGCAATGGCATATCTATTACCCAAATACATAAAATGTTGAAGTTGAAAAAAATGAAAATGATCTAAAGGGCTTAGGGGGTGGTCCCTTCCCAAACTTTCAAAGGCAAGTTTACTGCCCCAGCCACAACATATCTCTCAAGCGGCTTAAGCCCGCAGCCTCCAAGGCTATAAAGTCACCGGATGCATACCCCGGGGGAGATTCTTGATTCCTTTAAAGGGGCATCAGCGGGGAAGGAAGAGATCCAACAGGGAATTTGATTGTGGCCAAATCATACACCTGTAAAAAATCCACCACAGCCAGGCATGAAAATTGGAGAACCGGTCTCACACTTCTGGGAAGCCACACATAAATATGCAGATGTTCAGGGGCTACCATAGCTGATTCCACCTCCACCCGTTTCCTGTAAGCAGAAAGCGAATTCCAGGCCACCACCTGCGCCAGCTAAGCCACACCGTAATAGAAGTATAAATTCAGGAGACCTAACCCTCCCCCGGGGCGATAGAGCAACTTCCTGGCCACTCTGCGCCTCCTATTGCACCAGACAAAAGTGTCCAAAGCAGCCTGGAGAGTCGCCAAGTCCCTCCATGGGACCATCACTGGCAAGGCCTGAAATAGAGCAACCATGGTAACATGTTCATCTTAATGCTGTGTATGCGGCCAATCCAGGAGATCCTCTTATCTTTCTTCAGAACTTGATTCTCCATGTGTTAAGTTCTTCATCCAATGCTGACCGTGGGTGGGCAGGCAGGCAACGAAAGAGAAGATAAGGTTAAAATGATATCTCATGCTTTATCTTTATTAGTATAAACAATACCCTGTTCGGCAAATAACACAAAGAAACACTGCATTAATAAATAACTGCTGATAGAAAGTAAGTGAATGAATATGTATTTAATTTCTGAAAAGCACTAAAATGAAGAAACCGTTCAATTAATATTGCATAAACTGCTTGAGGTAACTAATTTGCTTTCAGTATTGATGTTTAAGAATAAAAACGGTGACAAGAAGACTGCTGTGTGAAGTTTGTAGATGTAATAAAAAAATATTGGTTACACATAGCTCCCATAACAGCTGTAAAACTATGCAATAGTGATCATGTTGAATGCTGCATAGAGTTTGTGTGGCAGGGTTACCATATTGGCAATGTTTTCCTGGACACATTGAATTTATTCATGCTGATGGAAAGTGCATGAAAAATGCAACCCTGCAGCATGTAGAATCCATATGCTACAGATAAGGCCGGGTGCATACGAGCACACTCAGAGTGGAAGGAACGTCCGCGAGAGTTGACATTCCTTCCACTCGACGCCTGCCCTCCACCCTCTCAGCACTGCAGAGCGTGATCCTCCTATGGAGAATCGCGCTTTGCAGCCCGTCGCCGCGAATCCTAGCGCATCGACGGTGAGGATCTCTAGGTGGACGCATGCTACACGCACTAATTGAGTGCGCACAAGCATGTGACCGGCCCCGTCGCAGCATCAAAACGCTGCGACGGACGCCAGTAAGTGCGTTTTAACGCACGTACTGTGTGCAGAAGAATACGCTAGTGTGCACCCTGCCTAAAGAATCCAGTGGAGATCCCAGAAGTCCTGCCTTGATTTCCTTTAACCAGCATATGAATTATACATGTGGCAGGGCAGCACTTTTTACAGTGCACCCGTCGTATTGAAACCGTAAGGAGTCCAAGAAAACAAGGCCGGCCTGGCAACCTTAGCGTGAGGATGAATAGTCTACGAAACATCGTGTGTAGAAATATTCTGAAAATGTTTATACTAAGATAGTAGAATACTAACGACAAAATGATTAGGCAACCTGCAGTTTATTAATTACTATGTAGTCCAGGCCTCAAAATTACATGAGGGCGAGTGGAAATGCAGATGCAGGGCAGGATAAGGGTTAGGTGGGGCAACTAGTGGCAAGTAACTCTTAAGGCCTGGCTAGTAGCTTGGGACTTGAAATTTTGAGCTCTGATGTAGTCTATAGGGAAATATACTTCTGGCTTTCCAGCAAATATTTACCATGCTCTTTACTTCCTTCTCTTCATTGGCTCTGGAGTCTCGTCTAGGGGAAGGACAGAAATGTACAGAAGTGTTACATATTTTATTAGACTATTGCACCACTAGAATGCATTTTGAATAGCACATATATTATTTAACTTTTGTGTATTTAATTGACTGCATGTGTTTTTCCAAAAACCTATGCTACGTGCATAGGCGCGCTACAGGTGGGCAAGGGGGGGCAATTGTCCTTCCTAGGTAGTTTTCCCCCCCCACAGTGATCAGCATCCAGCTTCCCACACTTCCTTCAGACCGCTGTATCTCCGTCTCCGTGCGTCGTACACGGTCGATCAAGGTGTCATCGGAAAGGACAGAGTCTGGCCTCACAGTATTATACAAGGGGGTGTACCCCAGCATCTGTATTTTTATGTTTTATGGCACACCTATGAGGATACAATAAAGGCAAGATACGAGGTGTGGGGGTGCTTACACCTAGAGCCATAAAAGTGCTCTGAAATTTGTGAGTGTGTATTCGTGCCTTTTTTTTTACTCCATTAATTGTATTGGATACACTGCACTATATATGTTTATTTTTTCTCTCCCAAAATTTGGCAAGGATAAACAATCACCTGAAACAAAAAGAGAGCAGATCTTGTAGATTTGCACCATAGCTTTCTTTTTTGTTGTATCTTCTGCCACTTTGGGTGACTGGGGAGACCTCTACTTTGGGTATGGGGCACAGTGTGGATTGGGTCATTGGTTTGTGATCTAGTGGGCGCTTCACTATATATTGGCATCTTATTTATATATACTAAAGCTTTTTTCAGTGGCAAAAATTATTAGTGCTCCCCAAAGTTTTAACTGTGGTATCTTATATGCCCCCTCTATATTGATCCTAGAGTTGCCACTGACTATGGGCACTATTATGTGACTGTGGCTAAAATGGGGACGATAAGGGGAAAAATTTGCAGTCACAAATTTCCCCTTAGCGTCCCTGGTTTACAAATAGATTATGAGGCGGGGTCCTGAATTCAGCAGCCTGTCCTGTAACGACCGCCTCCAGGATGATCGGGGCAGCGCCAATGCGCCATTGCGAGCTTCCCTTCCTGGAGTCTGTAGGGCTCCATGGAGGCTTCTGCTGCCTGGTCACATGACCTGCAGGATCTCTCCTCTTGCAAGGCTTTTTCCCCCCCAGTCTCTTTCTATTCCTGGCGGCTAGAAGTGGCGGATTGGGCCGCTGTTCTCGTTGTGGCATGAGAGGTGAGTATCTCATTTTTGTATGGGGGGAAGCAGAATCCGTTAGCTACAGCATAGAGCGCTGACTAACTTATTGGTTAGTAAATAGCGTTAGCACTTTGTGATCCTAACATTAATTACTCTTTGCGCTTCCTATGCTTAACATGGGGAGCGCAAAGTACAGTAAGCTCACACTAAAAAGTGCTAAGGCCAGTGTCAGACGAGCGCACTAGATGCGCCCATAATGATGTGGCTTCCGGCGTCCGTCCCAGCGTTGAGATGCTGCCCCGGGCCGGCCAGACACTGTTGTGTGCGCACAAATTGCGCACGCAACAGCGGCCGTGCTGCGTCCATGCAGCAGTCCTCTCCATCAAAGTGCTAGGACACGCGTTGACGGAGCTGCAAAGCACGATCCTCCTATGGAGGATCAAGCCTTACAGCACTGAGCAAACTAACTGTGCTCAGCGAGGAGGCCAGACGGCGTCAGACAAGCGTCGAGTGGAAGGAACGTCCACTCTCACGGACATTCCTTCCGAGCTTCAAAACGCTCGTCTGACACTGACCTAATAGCGAAGGGCTGACGGATTTTTTAACCCGCTAGCGATCGGGAGGTGATCTGTGAGCGCTAGTGTTGAGAAGGTGATAGAGCCCTATGTGTATCCATATGCATGCATAAATGCATATATAAAGCCAACAAGAAGGCAGGATTTGTGTAAATTGCAGGGATATGTTAAATAAAATCCATAGATGCTAGCTTGCATAAAAGCCAATGGGTATTATTATTGGATTCAGATTTTTTTTTTGTTTGGAGGGGATTTCAAGTTTGTTCTCTCTGGTACATCTGTTACTTAATTCTTATGTGTGCTTAAAACTGTTCCTGACAAAAAATATCTGTCACTGATCTCATTAAATTACCTTTCTAATGTGGAGAATAATTTATTCTATTGATTTCCAGGTGTCAGCTCTCGCTTGATAATGCCATTTGCTCCACATAAAGTTTTAATGAGGGAAAAATACAAAGTATGCTACGTCTAATGATATAGTTCATCCACAGACTCTCTAAAGCTGAGCTATGTGACCATTCTCATACTATAACTATAAGAAATCCTCGTTAGTATAGTGGTGAGTATCCCCGCCTGTCACGCGGGAGACCGGGGTTCGATTCCCCGACGGGGAGGTAGCTTTTTGACCGGCTGGGTGGAGTAGAGGTAACATCACTGCTCTGCATGGAGAGAGCCTGTGGAGTCATGGGTTCGATCACAGCGAGCAACCTCTCCAGTAAGTGTCCTTGGTTAAGACACCTAACGGTACATACTCGCCAACCAGGACATACTTGAAAACGAGAGAAATCTCAATGTATCCTTCCTGGTAAAATCCTTTCTCCAAAAAAAAAAAAAAGTATGCCTGAGCACCACCACATCTGATCTACACAGCTGAGTAACGCTCAAGCGCAGAACAGCTGACAGGTAGCATATGCTGATGGTTATCATTTCTATTTTATTTAAATACGTAAAGGGAATCCACAAGGTAGAGGAAGGGAGTATATTTAAAAGGAAACAAAATAGCAAAACAAGAGGACATAGTCTTAGATTAGAGGGGCAAAGGTTTATAAGTAACATCAGGAAGCATTATTTTACTGAGAGGGTGGTGGATACATGGAACAGTCTTCCAGTAGAAGTGGTAGAGGCCAAAACAGTAATTGAATTTAAGCAAGCATGGGATAGGCATAAGGCTATCCTAAACAAAAGATAAATCCAGGTAAAGTATCCATGTAATTGGGCAGACTAGATGGGCCGAAAGGTTCTTATCTGCCGACATGTTTCTATGTTTCTATATTGCACACGTAATGCATACAGTTGTATTCAAAATTATTCAACCCCCACTGAAATTGAGTGTTTTGGCCAGTTTGACATTGATTTTGATCATTCAGTCATCTTGCTTACAATTAAATCAAAGAGGCACGTGTAGGTTAGACAAATATAACATAACGTTTATAATGAAATAACCTCAAATGTCTTTTCTGTGCTCACATCATTATCAGTTTTATTCAACCCCAAGTGACATTCAATCTTAGTACAACATCCTTTTACAGTATAAGTACTAACAGCTTTTAAACGTGAAGCATAGCTTGACACAAGTGTCTTGCAGCGATCTACGGGTATCTTCGCCCATTCGTCATGGGCAAAAGCCTCCAGTTCAGTCACATTTTTAGGCTTGCGCACTGCAACTGCTTTCTTTAAGTCCCACCAGAGGTTCTCAATCGGATTTAAGTCTGGTGACTGCGATGGCCACTCCAAAATGTTCCAGCCTTTAATCTGCAACCATGCTCTAGTGGACTTGGAGGTATGCTTGGGATCATTGTCCTGTTGAAAGGTCCAACGTCTCCCAAGCTTCAGGTTTGTGACGGACTGCATCACATTGTCATCCAATATCTCCTGGTACTGAAGAGAATTCATGGTACCTTGCACACGCTGAAGCTTCCTGGTACCTGCAGAAGCAAAACAGCCCCAAAGCATGATTGACCCCCCACCATGCTTCACAGTAGGCAAGGTGTTCTTTTCTTCATAGGCCTTGTTCTTCCTCCTCCAAACATAGCGTTGATCCATGGGCCCAAACAGTTCTAATTTTGTTTAATCAGTCCACAGAACACTATCCCAAAACTTCTGTGGTTTGTCCACATGACTTTTGGCATACTGCAGTCGACTCTTCTTATTCTTTGGAAACAGCAAGGGGGTGCGCCTGGGAGTTCTGGCATGGAGGCCTTCATTACGCAGTGTGCGCCATATTGTCTGAGCTGAAACTTCAGTACCCACATCTGACAATTCTTTTCTCAGTTCCTCAGCAGTCACACGGGGACTTTTCTCCACTCTACGCTTCAGGTAGCGCACAGCAGTCGAAGTCAGCATCTTCTTTCTGCCACGACCAGGTAGCGTTTCAACAGTGCCCTTTGCCTTGAATTTGCGAATGATGCTTCCTATGGTCTCTCTTGGTATGTTTAACATCTTTGCAATCTTCTTATAGCCATTGCCCTTCCTGTGAAGAGTAATCACCTCTTCTCTTGTCTTCCTGGACCATTCTCTTGACTTCACCATGTTTGTAACCACACCAGTAAATGTCTAGAAGGAGCGGAGTATCACAGTCATTTTAAAGCTGCCTAATTGTTGCTTATTATGCTTTATTGCTGCTCCTTGACATCCACAGGTGTTTTCAATACCTGATTGAAAACACTTGAATGAACCTCTGTTCTTCAGAGTGGTAGTCTTTAAGGGGTTGAATAATTGTGTCAATGAATAATTCACAAAAGAAACATTTACTACTGTATTACAAAACCAATTGATGTCATTTTAGTTGCATATGGTTCTTTAAAAAGTCCTTGTAGGATTTCATTCTGAATACAATTACAAATGTACACTAAATTCCCTAAAACCCTTTACAGCATTGGGGGTTGAATAATTTTGAACACAACTGTACATATGCCTCTGTATTATTCAGAGCACTCCCTACTGCTTTCTGTTCTGCATCTCATTCAAAATACAGAATTATGCATTCTTTAATTTTGTGGTAAATTCATAACAAATGTCAATGCTTCTCATAAATAGCTTATTTGCAGAGGCAAATAAAAGGTCAGGTCTCACATAGTATTCACAGGACTAAAGGGCAATGTTGGACAATGTTTTTGACATCTTTCAGGAAAAACTGATGCAGATTAAACAAAGGCATAGTTAAGCTGGAACAGAGATGGGATAGCCAAGGCAAGTTGAGCAGAGAAAGTACAACTTCCTATTACTCATTAATAGTTTGGAAATATATATATATTTATACAGATCTTATGATACATGTCCTGATGAAAGAAATGTAGACAATTGTAGCACATGTAATAGTTTTGTTTTCTGAAAACTCCCAGGAGTGCTGTTTTTTTGGATATACTGGATAATTGCTGACCAGAGCACCGGGCAATGTTGCAATGAAGTCTTTGAGTGCAAGAAAGCAAAGAGATGCTTTTTCTTCCCATATGCATCAGGTTTATGCAACTGGTCAAGGCCTCCTCTGGACAGCACGGTTTCGGGTTTATTAGCCTCTGCTGAGGAGGGTCCAATAAACCCGAAACAGCGCTGTCCAGAGGTGTCTTTGACCAGTTTCATAAACCTGATCTCTGCTAAAAAAAAAAAAGCCATCTAGGATGGCAGGGCATTGATTAAAGGGTTCTGTGTAAAAACAGACCTGGGATGCAAAAAAGGGAGACAGGTGTCATTTGCATGTCTTACCCAGAGTTCCTTGCTGCATATGGGGAATGTAGCACAGGAGCTCTGGGATGCAGTTCTTTGAATTGCTGTGATGTGCAAATGACTTCTGCAATAATAAACCTTACTGGTTATTGCGTGGAGGCTTTTTAGCTAATTTTTTTCCTCCACCACCACCCAAGCAAGTATATATATTTATATATTGTCATCCACCACAACCGTTGTAAGTACTGATTTGCCCTATGGGTCCAAGCATCCACTGCAACTGGTCATGCCTAGCTCCTAGCTGATGAGGGTCCAATAAACACGAAACAGCGGTTTCCTAGGAGTGGCTTTGACCAGTGGCATAAACCCGATCTCTGCTAAAAAAAAAAGTCATAGTATGGCATAGCATTGATTTAAGGGTTCTGTATAAAACCAGACATAGGATGCAATAAAAGTGAGAGGTAATTTGCATATCCTACCCAGAGTTCCTTGCTGCATATGGGGAATGCAGCACAGGGGCTCTGGGATGCAGTTCTTTGAATTTCTGTGATGTGCAGATGGCTTCTGTAATAATAAACGTGTATACAGTGGCAAGAAAAAGTATGTGAACCCTTTGGGATTACGTGGAGTTTTGCATGAATTGGTCATAAAATGTGCTCTGATCTTCATCTAAGTCACAACAATTTGAAAAACACAGTCTGCTTAAAATAATACAACACAAACATATGTTTTCATGTGTTTATTGAATATAACATGTAAACATTCACAGTGCAGTGTGGAAAAAGTATGTGAACCAGTGGCGTAACTAGAAACCTGAGGGCCCCGGTGCAAGAATCCACGAAGGGCCCCCCCAAAAAATCTATGTATTTTTACTTATTTTTCACTGCAAAATAAAACAAAGATAGTATTGCCTAGGGATGCACCGATACCACTTTTTGAAGACCGAGTACGAGTACCGATACTTTTTAAAAGTACTCACCGATACCGAGTACCGATACTTTTCTTTAATGTCATGTGACGCTTTCCAATAAGAACAGACCATATAAAAATGCCCCCAGCTCACATGTATATCCCCCCAATATATATATATTCATACTGCCCCAGCTCATGGATATTGCCCCAGCTCACACATGGATATTGCCCCAGCTCACACATGGATATTGCCCCAGCTCACACATGGATTTGCCCCAGCTCACACATGGATTTGCCCCAGCTCACACATGGATATTGCCCCCCAGCTCATGGATATGCCCCCCAGCTCTCACATGGGTATGCCCCCCAGCTCATGGATATGCCCCCCAGCTCATGGATATGCCCCCCAGCTCTCACATGGGTATGCCCCCCAGCTCATGGATATGCCCCCCAGCTCATGGATATGCACCCCCAGCTCTCACATGGGTATGCCCCCAGCTCATGGATATGCCCCCAGCTCATGGATATGCACCCCCAGCTCATGGATATGCACCCCCAGCTCATGGATATGCCCCCAGCTCATGGATATGCCCCCAGCTCATGGATATGCACCCCCAGCTCATGGATATGCCCCCAGCTCACACATGGATATTGCCCCCAGCTCATGGATATGCCCCCCAGCTCTCACATGGGTATGCCCCCCAGCTCATGGATATGCCCCCAGCTCATGGATATGCCCCCCGAGCTCATGGATATGCACCCCCAGCTCATGGATATGCACTCCCAGCTCATGGATATGCCCCCAGCTCATGGATATGCCCCCCCCAGCTCATGGATATGCCCCCCAGCTCATGGATATGCCCCCCCAGCTCATGGATATGCACCCCCAGCTCATGGATATGCCCCCCAGCTCATGGATATGCCCCCCAGCTCATGGATATGCCCCCCAGCTCATGGATATGCCCCCCCGCTCTCACATGGGTATGCCCTCCAGCTCATGGATATGCCCCCAGCTCATGGATATGCCCCCAGCTCTCACATGGGTATGCCCCCTGTCACGACCCAACTACGCATGCTGCTGCGCAAGGACGCTGGGTTAAGCCGCACACTATCTGTCTATACTAGACCCAGATAATTACGCGCACTTCTCTACCCGTCCTGGCCACACTACCTCTCACAACAGGCACGTAGAGCGCGATATACTGATCCCAGGATTGCAACACAGCGCCAGTCTTCTCCTGAAGCGCAAAATAACTCCGTCTCCCACAATCCTGGAACTCACTTTCTTATTCTATTAGTAACGCTGCCACCAGTCCTCACGGACACAATGCGCGTCGCAACAGGAGACGCAGGACTTAGCAGCCGCACTATCCTAGACTCGGACAGTGACTACAATTCCCACAATTCCCTGCCATTTCCTGACGACCGCAACACGCAATTTCTTATATATAACCGAGCTTAAGGCAAATAGCAATTCTCCCAATCTCTTAGTTAGCGTGGATTTCAAAACTTAAATACTTTTTGTTTATTTAGGATAGAAAAATCAGTGCTTAGCTACATAAAAAATCATAACTAGAATAAATCAATTACTTATACAATACACAGCAGAATATAAAGAAAAAGGTTTAACCATAGAGCGTTACTTACGAAGAGCTATTCCTCTATGGCCTCCTGGAGTCTAGAGATATAGCATGGACAGATCAGTCCTCTTTAGAAGGAACCCCAAGTGATCAGCCCAAGCACATGGCCAGTGTTCTGAATTTATAAACTTCCTGATCTTTCCAGCCCCCATCCCCCAATGGCCCAGTGTCCTGGACTTCATTTCCCAGCGTGCAATTCTCGGTCATGCTCAGTAAGCTTGTCAATTAATCTTTAATTGCCCAAAAGCGTCCCTCTTCCCTCCAGACCCCCCCGTGGAGATCAAGGATGTGCTTCCTTTCTTTGAAGATGGGTTCAGCTCTCTTGGTGCCGATTTGTCTGCTAAGGTGTGATTTCTATGGCAGGGTACAAAAGAAATTCCCTTTTTACAGCTACGTGTTACATCCTCCCCCCAAGGAGGAAAGCTAAACCTTTTGATTACATGTCAGCTGAAAACCCAGGGATACACTTACCAAATGGTCAGACACAAATATGAACATAACTCTATATGGAGGAGATAAACACATATATACAGGCAGACCTTTATATAGAGATAGAAATATAGATCTAGTCTGCCAACCCCCCCAGCTCATGGATATGCCCCCAGCTCTCACATGGGTATGCCCCCCAGCTCATGGGTATGCCCCCCAGCTCATGGGTATAAGGGCCCCCCAGCTCATGGGTATAAGGGCCCCCAAGCTCATGGGTATAAGGGCCCCCAGCTCTCATGGGTATTTGGGTCCCCCAGCTCTTACCTCAGCTGGCCCCAGGACAGGCTCCGCTGGCGTTGTTCTTCTCCTTGGCGAGCGGCCCCTGGAAACATGCATCTTGGCCGCTCGCCGGAAACCACCTGATCAGCGCAGAGGTCTCGCGAGAGGATCTCGTGCGCTGGTCAGGTGGTTCCTATCCCACGTGAGCGGCCAAGCTGCATGTCAGTGGCCGCTCGCAGGGAGAGGGACGGCCAGCGCGCGGCTCCCAGATTCCGGGGCTGATTGCCGGAATCTGGTGGGCGGCGCCGGGCCCCCCTCCAGTGGCAGAATGCATGGGCCCGGTCGCAACCTAATGACTTCTCCCAGAGCTAATTGGAGCCAGGAGTGAGCAAACCTTGAGTCCAATCAGTGTGATATTATTGGATGTGTTGCTGAAAGCTGTCCTGCCCTTTAAAAACACACACCAGTTTTGGGTTTACTGGTTTCAAGAAGCACTGCCTGATGTGAACCATGCCTCGCAGAAAAGAGCTCTCAGAAGACCTACGATAAAGAATTGTTGACTTGCCTGAAGCTGGAAAGGGTTACAAAAGTATCTCCAAAAGCCTTGATGTTCATGTGACCACGGTAAGACAGACTGTCTACAAATTGAGAAAGTTCAGCAATGTTGCTACTCTCCCTACGCGTGGTCGTCCTGTGAAGATGACTGCAGGAGAACAGCGCAGAATGCTTAATGAGGTAAAGAAGAATCCTAGAGTGTCAGCTAAAGACTTACAGAAATCTCTGGCACATTCTAACATTTTTGTTGACACATCTACAATAAGGAAAACATTAAACAAGAATGGAGTACATGGGAGGACACCACGAAGGAAGCCATTGCTGTCCAAAAGGAATATTGCAGCACGTTTGAAGTTTGCAAAAGAGCACCTGGATGTTCCACAGCACTACTGGCAAAATACTCTGTGGACAGATGAAACCAAAATATTGAGTTGTTTGGAAAAAACACACAACACTATGTGTGGAGAAAAAAAGGCACAGCACACCAACATCAAAACCTCATCCCCACTGTAAAACATGGCGGAGGGAGCATCATGGTTTGGGGCTGCTTTGCTGCCTCAGGGACTGGATGGATTGTTGTCATTGATGGAAAAATGAATTCCAGAGTTTATCAAGACATTTTGCAGGAAAACGTAAGACCATCTGTTCGCCAACTGAAGCTCCGCAGAGGATGGGTGATGCAACAGGACAATGACCCAAAGCATACAAGTAATTCAACAAAAGAATGACTTCAACAAAACAAAATACGCCTTCTGGAGTGGCCCAGTCAGAGTCCTGACCTCAACTTGATTGAAATGCTGTGCATGACCTTAAGAGAGCGATTCACACCAGACATCCCAAGAATATTGCTACACAGAAACAGTTTTGTGAAGAGGAGTGGTCCAAAATTACTCCAGATCGTTGTGCAGGTCTGATCTGCAACTACAGGAAACGTTTGGTTGAGGTTATTGCTGCCAAAGGAGGGTCAACCAGTTATTAATTCCAACGGTTCACATACTTTTTCCACACTGCACTGTGAATGTTTACATGTTCTGTTCAATAAAGACATGAAAACATATAATGTTTGTGCTGTATTATTTTAAGCAGACTGTGTTTTTCAAATTGTTGTGACTTAGATGAAGATCAGAGCACATTTTATGACCAATTCATGCAAAACTCCACGTAATCCCAAAGGGTTCACATACTTTTTCTTGCCACTGTATATATATATATATTAACACCGGCTAACACTGGTGCTTTGTAAATAACCCCTATTGATTTACACTTCGAGGGTTTAGCAATTTTTCCAGTGTGAATATGAAATCCTCTGGATTTTGTAAATGCTTCTAAAGTCATTATTAAGCACAAGACATTGATTGTATTTTGTATGTGCAATTTTCCTCTAATGTCTTACACCTCTAGCTTCCAGCTTATACTTGGATATAAACCACAAATTAACTTACCGTATTTTTCGCTCCATAAGACGCACTTTTTTCCCCCCAAAAAGTGGGGGGAAAAGTGGGTGCGTCTTATGGAGCGAATATGGCCCAGCAGCTCGTGGATGTGCCTCCGCTCACCTGCCGCCGCCGCGTTCGTCTCCCTCTGAGCATGCGTCTGGCGGCAGGAAGCTTGGGCACTCGCCTGGGGGAGCCACGTGACCGCGGAGATCGCGGTCACGTGGCTCCCCCAGGCGAGTGCCCAAGCTTCCTGCCGCCGGACGCATGCTCAGAGGGAGACGAACGCGGCGGCGGCAGGTGAGCGGAGGCACATCCACGAGCTGCTGGGCCATATCCATATGTGAGCTGGGGCATTATCAATGTGTGAGCTGATGGGGCAAATCCATGCTGGCTGGGGCAAATCAATGTGTGAGCTGGCTGGGGCAAATCCATGTGTGAGCTGGCTGGGGCAAATCCATGTGAGAGCTGATGGGGCAAATCCATGTGTGAGCTGATGGGGCAAATCCATGTGTGAGCTGATGGGGCAAATCCATGTGAGAGCTGGCTGGGGCAAATCCATGTGTGAGCTGATGGGGCAAATCCATGTGTGAGCTGATGGGGCAAATCCATGTGTGAGCTGATGGGGCAAATCCATGTGAGAGCTGGCTGGGGCAAATCCCTGTGTGAGCTGATGGGGCAAATCCATGTGAGAGCTGGCTGGGGCAAATCCATGTGAGAGCTGGCTGGGGCAAATCCATGTGTGAGCTGATGGGGCAAATCCATGTGTGAGCTGGCTGGGGCAAATCCATGTGAGAGCTGATGGGGCAAATCCATGTGTGAGCTGATGGGGCAAATCCATGTGTGAGCTGATGGGGCAAATCCATGTGTGAGCTGATGGGGCAAATCCATGTGAGAGCTGGCTGGGGCAAATCCATGTGAGAGCTGGCTGGGGCAAATCCATGTGTGAGCTGATGGGGCAAATCCATGTGTGAGCTGATGGGGCAAATCCATGTGTGAGCTGGCTGGGGCAAATCCATGTGTGAGCTGGCTGGGGCAAATCCATGTGTGAGCTGGGGCAAATCCATGAGCTGATGGGGCAAATCCATGTGTGAGCTGGGGCAAATCCATGTGTGAGCTAAGGCATATCCACGTGTGAGCTAAGGCATATCCACGAGCTGGGGCAGTATATCCATTATTACACTATTTCATTCAGAATATTTATTTTCCGGTTTTCCTCCTCTAAAAACTAGGTGCGTCTTATGGTCAGGTGCGTCTTATGGAGCGAAAAATACGGTATTTAACAGATAATACTAGACCAAGTCTTGGCCTGGTTCTGCATTGTGTGAAAATTCCAGCAATTCTTCATTTAAAGGCCATCTCTAAGCTTTAACACTCTAATAGTCACTTAATTACGCTGTCTTGGGTAAATGGAAGGAAAAGGTTTGTTTTGTGTGTTTGACCTGTGTATTTATGTTCTGAATATTTCTTATTATTTTATTTATAGACTGCCATGACATTCTGCAGCGCTGTAGATAGGTATAGTGAGGCCAGGTAAAACGGGTACAGTAAAACTGAAAGACAAGATTTGACAAACAGAGGAGGGATGGAGGGCCCTATGCCCATGGGAACAATCAAGATGGGTAGGATGGTGAGAATCCGTTAGTCATGTCTGCAAGGTGAGGTTGATTTTAATAGAGATTGACATCAGGTCAGTGGTATGCATGTGTTACTGAGTTAATGAGTAGAGTAATAGGCTTCCATGAACAAATTCTACGTTGAGAAAAGGCTGAGTTCAAAGATAAGATAAAAATTGTGATCTTCATTAAATATGTTCCTGTGGTGGAAGATCATCTTTGTGACAAATAAATGTAAAATTTAACAGAATGTAAATTTCTTTTTGAAATAGTGTTTAATTCACTGGTAATTAATATTGATCGTATATCAAACTGAAATGCTCTGTGGTGACTATTTCACGGTTTCCCAGAGCCATGTGTGCTCGCTGAACACTGTATTTATCTTGTCAATCCTCTATTCTCTTGTGTCACTTCAGTCGTTTGCTGGATGCAAGTTAGTCTCTCTCATCCTAAAAGGTGACATCGTTGTTTTGATAAATTGTTCCCTTCCATTGACTGGTTATGCTAATGTACATCGATCTCAAATGCTCTAGTTTAACTTGATGTACAGTTATCAAATGGGGCACTGTAATAAGACTTGCTTGTTTTTATAGATAAAATGTAAATGAATTGATCTGCCAGACCTTCAACCACATTCACTACAAATTAAAGTTTGAGCTCCCTAAGTTTTGAAATTTGTTGCTCTTATCTGTTGTAATTTAACCTGATGAGGTCAATGCAAATGATTAGAGGTGTTTTTGCAATTATTATGGTTTTTTTGTGTGTGGTTGAAATAGGAGCTATGTCTTCTAAATGACCGTTTTGGGTATAAGATAGCGAATGGAGATATTTCAATGTTGAATGTTGCACCCAAGAGCTCGATATTTTTATATACTTTCTAGTTTTAAATTTACATTCTCAGAATAAACATAAACTAATCGGTTCATTGAATTGACAAACGGGGAATGCAGTCTTCTAGTTTATATACATGATGGAATATCATGATGCCGTTCAAGTATCCACAGTTATGTCTGCGCCCTTTGCGTAAAGGTCATGTCTATATGAGAAGTAGCTGTATGCATAAGCTTTGCAATGGATTCAGTGGTTGTTTTCTTATTCCAGGTATTTTTGGCACACCACTGTGCCTTCTGTGTGTGAAATGTTGTTCTATTAGGATTGCACATCCATAGTGGTCCAGATGGTGCCATCTGGCAAAGGGCCCAGGTCAACTAATAATTTTAGGAGATCAATGGTGATCTGATGGTTACTGAATATTTTCTTTGCCAGATGCTACTGAATGTTTTCTTTTCAGTCAGGAAGGGTTTTTATATACATATGCGACTTACAAGTTTTTCTTTTTTGTATCCATGCGGTGAATTGAACAATGAGCACCTGGGAGCATAATTGGCCTTTTAACTACAGAGGAACTATGATTTGATTATTACATGTTTCACTTTGGTTTCTTAAGATTTATCTTGCGGTAGTGCTGTGGGAACCATTTATCGTGTGTGGTGGGCATGTGAAGGGCTTCTTGCTTTGAAAAAACATTTGACTATAAGGGTTATTCAAAGAGATCCGAATTGCTGGAGAAAGGTAACCGAACGCTGAAATTCAGCGTACGGTTACCTTTCCTGGCCATTCGGCTATTCAGAAAGCAGGCAATACGCCAAATCCTGGCGAATTGCCTGCACATACGGTGCCTGTTCGGTGCCTGTTCGAGGGCAGTGAAATCCCCATAGAGAGAAGCAATGCTTCGACTATTCAGAGAACAAAAACCAGCAGTGAAAGGTTCGCGAAATGCCCTGTCATTCGTTGGTTTAATACGGCAGATTTATTCATGCGAATCCTATAGGCTTCAATGTTAAAAATATTCACGTTTTAATTCAATATCTAATAAACCGTTGATTGTAATATTCTGCAGTAAAGAGTCTCTTTATTTATAGATTTTTTAGGATATTTTAAGCATTTTTGGGATTTTTTTGTTACAAATAAGATTTTTTTTTAACTTATTTTTTCTGTAACAGCCCTTTTTATTATCATATATTGGACCTCATATGTAAATTTCAGACATTTTCGCTCTGTAGTTTCTTTGCAAACAGCGTTTCACTTTTCAAACATTCAAGCAAACAGTTTTTTTTATTCACTCCATTCGTCTGCGGTGTCGGCTTTTTCGGCGGCTGCGCTGTGTGTGATCGGCTCCTTCTCGGGTTTTTCCGGCGTTTTTGGCGGGTTAATATAGATGTTTTTGCGGGTTTCGGTGTGTCTTCGCCCTCGTTTTGCGGTGAGTGTTCGGCGGTTTTTCCCTGCACTACGATGGCCCTGTGGTGCTTGCTGAATACGCCGCAGGGTTGCCGAAATAGGATCGCCAAATCGAACCGAATTGAAGAGAACGAAAAGTCACCGAACGTGCGGTGACTTTTCGATTCTCTTTGAATAACCCTATTATAAGGCTATTTCTATTATGGTTCCTGAAGTTACAGTTCACCTCAACTTTTACTTTTCATTATTGGCTTTCCATCTCAAAGTATAATTTTGAACTATTTGGTCACTCATACTTTTTGCGGCAAAAATCTGTATTGCTCGCTCCTGGAGAAAAAAAGTGTCTCCCATTGCCTGACGTGAAGGTACAGACCAAATAGATTTCCAATTTCATATGGAGAAAAGCTTTACTTCCCCTTCTGGTAAATTAGTATATCACTACAAATTGTAGAAAATCTGGATAGACAAGATAAACTAGCGGAATTGACTTGAAAAGTCCTCTTCTATCATTTCCCTATGGGTAGGGTCCCTTGCTGATACTATTTGTTTTTTGTTTTATCTTGTAAATATATAGAATCAGTTGAGGGGAGAAAAGAAAGCTATCTGACTGAAGAGGATGGATGAATAAAAATGTATTGTCACTCTATGTAACTATAGAAATTTATATTTCTATGTTATGTCTATATGTAAACCTTTTTGGTATAAAAACAAAGATTTATCTTGCTTATTGATATTGTACAAATTTTTCTAAAATACCACAACTCAATTTTCTGTATTTTCTTGTTATTGATATTTATTTATCGAGAAAATCTAAATATTTATTGCTATGTGATGCATCACTAAAATGTATGAGGATGTATGAAGAATATTTTGATATTCTTGTATATATCAGTAAAAAAGGTATAATGTGGGTATTTTTTTGCATTTAAAACATAGGAGTGTTTTTTGTGTTTGGTATCCCGAAAACGGGAATTAAAATGAAAGAACCGTGTGTACACACACACACTCCGTGTGATATCGGGCATTTGTGGGACTAAGGCTGGGGTCAGACTAGAGCATTTTTAACGTGCATTTAGGCGCACTTAATCACGGCCGCAGTAGCAGCAAATGACGGGCAATATACGTAGTACAGCCGCACAAAAGTCCGGCCGCGCAACGGAAGTGGAAAATGAACGCATTTTTTCGAGAACGCAGAACCGCTAGTCCTGACGTACAGCGTGCGCTGCATCCGCTAGCGGCGAGTGTGCATGATTAGGAGATGTCAGACACTGCTAATGTCCAGCCAATATAACGTCCAGACGCAAAAAGTGTTTTATTGACGATCCGTAAAAAAATCACGTACGAAAATGCACATTGTATGACCGTTTTTGCGCATTCCGTGAAAAAATACGGCAATGCGTTCAAACGCACTTTTTGACGGTCGCTGCAAATAATGCATTCGTTTGACCCTAGCCTAAGCCAACTTTGTCTAGTGTGTTAATGAGCTAGTTAGTCTTGACAGCCTTCTCTTGATTATCATTTATCTTTAAACCATACCTTTGTTCCCCACATTATCTTAATAACTGCATGTACTTACAATTTAAGCAGAACACACACAGGGGTGGACTGACCCATCAGGCACTTGGGCGCTGCCCGAGGGCCTGCGGGTCAGTGGGGGCCCGGTTTTGTAAGGGGCGTTCCGACCACGACGGCGCACTAACAAACCACCTCATCGGCAGCACTCCAGCGTGCCTTCCTGGGCCTCACGTGCACCCTGCATTGATGCCGCCCCCTCACATGATGCACGCGCAGCACGTGGGGGCGGCGTCAATGCAGGGTGCACGTGGGCCCAGGAAGGCACGCTGGAGCGCCGCCGCCGAGGCGGTTAGGTAGGGGCCGCCGCCGTGGTCAAAACGTCCCATACAAAACTGGGCCCCTGAGCTGCTGGGGTCAGTATATATCCATGTGTGAGCTGCTGGGGCCAGTATATATCAATGTGTGAGCTACTGGGGGCAGTATATATCAATGTGGGAGCTGTATATATCAATGTGGGAGCTACTGGGGGCAGTATATATCAATGTGGGAGCTACTGGGGGCAGTATATATCAATGTGTGAGCTTCTGGGGGCAATATATATCCATGTGTGAGCTGCTGGGGGCAGTATATACCCGTGTGTGAGCTGCTGGGGGCAGTATATACCCATGTTGGGGCATGTGGGTTGTGCGTTGTATGGGAGGGGTTTATGGGTGTGGCCTACTGTGTAGGCATGGCACAAGGGGCCCCACTAACTCCTATTGCCCGGGGCCCCATTACTTGTCAGTCCGCCCCTGAACACATGTTCCTTGCATAAATGCTTTTACCACCCATTTGTTAAAGTGTACTTAAATTTCCTAAGCCAAACAAATTTTCAAATTTTAAGTGCATTTCTATTCAATCTTTTTGACGCAGATCTAAATTCTGTTTTACTTTCAAAATGTTTTAATGAACCAGACATATTTCAAAAAATATCATATTCAATTCAAGAACAATTAATTTTTATTTTAATTGCTTTTCTATTGAAAGCACTTCCATTAGCTACACCCGACACAGCGGATTAGTAGTTTTAATTCACGTTCCAAGAATGGAAAAGTGGTTACCTTTTAAAATATAATCTTTCTAGTTGATAATTCTGCTTAATTTGGGGTTTCATTTTAGTCAGTTTTATTTTACATCATTTAAAATGTTTTGTAAGACATCAGTTTATGCAAGACTGTAGGTTTATTGTTGACTTTTCACTAATGACTTCTTGCACAAACCCTCCTGCTCAATAATGAATTCTGAAAAAGCACACAAAAATTTTACAGAAATAGACATGGATACTCAGTAGGGTTTCAACTACAATTAACTTTCTTACAGTGAAACCGTATACATTTAGGAACATGCAATTTGGAATTGACTCCTTCATAGTAGTATGATGATTTCATGTTGGCTGCTGTCTTCTGCCTAAAGATTAATTTGGACCTTCATTGTGTAAGACTGGGGTCAAGTTGAGAGGGAATGCATGGGAATATAGTGCCTTAATTAATTTTACAGGGTGAACTGAGTTCTCATTTGGCCCATACACTGGAAAGATTAATCTTTTACAGATTTTATTTCTATCTTTTTCTTCTACGTCACAGTAAATGTGATATTTATAGCAATTATAATTATTCCCAAACCTGACTACAGTTGAAGATTCCAATATTGGTGCCTGAGCAGATTGTGGGGACTTCTAGAGTCCACTCTAGTGGTATACACTATATACTATTATTTCATTTCGGATATTGTTGGTTTTGCCCACTCTTACACCATTTTAATACTGTTTTTATTACTTATCTAATTGTTACCATTTGCATCAAAATAACCTATCTAACCATCTCTACACCCCCAAAGTGACACCTCTGGTTTCAAAAACTGAGGCGGTGGCCAAGGACAGATTATTGCTACCAACATGACATTTTAAATTGGCGTAAATTGTCATGGCGGCTACAGTGTCCTTTTAAGCTCAACTGACATAGTTTAATGTATGTGTGTTTATGTTGGATATTCCTAGCTAAATTAATCTAACCTAAATATGAAGTTGCCTTCTTGAGCCTTAGGAGAACCCTCTTTTCGAGATACCACTGGTGGTCATAACAGAGTAATCCAATGATAAAATGTTTCAGATAGTAAAGTAGAATGACTTACCCCATAGACGAAACGCAATCATTGGATGAACAATTCATGTTGGTTGGTATTCATGGCAGTAAAGCCCTATACATCCATGAACATCATGCAGAGAAGATTTTTTTAACTCCGCAGTGAGCCTTAACCAGGACTGGAGACTAGTATAGTAAATCATGCTAATCTTCATGATAACTCGCATTCAGAAGATTTAAAAGAAATAAAGACACAAATTATGTATAATTTACATGAATTAATGTTTTAATTTACTACAAGTCCCCTAAGAAGACATGCAATGGTTTTGCTTTGTGTCTTATTAAATGACCGTTAACTTTATTACCAAGATTACCAACTCCAGGTAAACAAAATGTTTGTTTTAACGAGAGACAGAATCTCAGTGTAGCACATAATATAATTATTAGCAGTAAACCTGAAAAGCACAGAGAGCCAAAGTATATGTTAATTTAGAATCTCAAACATATTTGTCACGCCATATGCAAATGCCACAAAGAATGAAGACAACATCATTGAATATAGATCTGCTAAACACTGTTCCAGTATCTGCTACCGTGTGTATGGAAGAAAGCTCAGGAACTGTTGTATGGTTATGGTTGCTATGGAAACAGATTCCATTAAGTCAAGATGTATGGAACATCTGTGTCACTATCAGTTTAGCTCCGTGTTTTATATCATAGTGGAATAGCATCTAGTTCAAGAAAAAAACAGCATTAACCACCCATAGTCCTATATCTGAGGTCAAGTAACAGTCAGGCATTAGGACCCTCACCATAGTACAAAGCCATCAATCGGAGATTTGCCAGTAGTCGTTAAGGTCATTTATACAATTTCTTATAATTTTGCAAATGATAAACAATATTTTCAATATAAAAATTTAAAAGAATGATGTAGCGATAACAATGTTCCTATCAGGGGGTCATCGATCGTAGTCCCAGAGATACTTCAGACCAGTCTTCTCTTAGTGTCATCCTCAAAACAAAATGAGAAGATACATCATAGCGTGACCCATTGGGGAAATTCACATATATATCCACAAATAATTGCACTCACATGGGGCAGAGACATCCTGGCCCTGGGTATAAGGCCTAAGGGTTGTTAGCTGGCCACCCAAACGCCCTTCTGATCTTGGGTCCTTCAAAAACCTTAAACATAAAAGGTGGGAACCGTAGTGCAGACTGCACTGAAAAATACAGATAGAGCAGAGTAGTAACGTACTCACATAGTGTGAGACCTAACCCAGGTCCGCAGGTAATAGGCCCAGGAGTTGTTTTAGTCAGGTACAACTGCCAAAAAAACCTTTCAAGATGCAGCGGTGGTGATAATTTTTTTTTATTAAACTAATAAAACATACCAGAACGTATTTCACCTTTAGATAATAATCCAGTGGCTTCCTCAGCTGGCTGCTAAAATCAAATGACCATATTCCACATTCTATACACCCACCTATCTGCAATCAACCAATCCAAGGTCTCTAGTCTGGCGGGGAATATGAGACCCACTCAGCTAACAGCTTTCACTTTGAGTCTCCCAACTAGAGTGGACCATCAGCCCTCCTGCTTCCTGTGTTATGGGAACACAGTATAGAGGGATATACTCTGTATTTCCACATTTTATAAAATCGCACACCTGCGTGTTAAGGTCCACCCTCCTACCAGTGGAGCCGCGCACATGCGCATTTGGTATTTAACTTTACTATATTCTGTTTCCCATAAAATGAAAGCGTGCGCATGTTTGTTGGGTCTCAACCTTATAAATGAAACCATGCTCATGCGCACTACCTAATCAAATTCCCTGACCTGCTCTCCACGGCACGGAATCACCGTGCCGGGGACACAAGCTAGACGCGCAGCTACCACCCGAGAACCCAACACCCCAGCCCCCAAATAGGACACGGAACTGCACAAATGTCTACATGGGGATCTCCATTTATAGTGCCGTGATTAACAATATATACTCTAATTTATGGCACATCACATATCAGCGTTGCCAAATATTTTGCATATAATATTTTCATTATAGTGTGACAGGGTGCATGGGTTGGGTAACAGGATGTCTGGGAGAGTATTTAGGACCCAGGATCCTGCATGGCCTCTATCCTCTCTCACACTTGCTGCCAATTAACCAATTAAGCCACAGGTAAATTCCCAGGCTGCTGACTCCTGGACAGCGTGTTTTAATCAGACTGCTGGGAGCAGGGCCTTAAGGCTAGGGTCAGACTAACGCATTTTTCACGTTGTCCTTGAAAAAGTGCGTTCGAACGAATGGACGCATTTTTTCACGGAATACGCGATAGCGGTCATACGATGCGCATTTTCGTCTGTGATTTTGTACGGATCATCAATAAAACACTTTTTGCGTCTGGACGTTATGTTGGCCGGACATTAGCAGCGTCTGACGTCTCCTAATCACGCACACATGCCGCTAGCGGATGCAGCGCACTCTGTACATCAGTACTAGCAGTTTGACGTTCTCGAAAAATTGCGTTCGTTTGCCACTTGCGTTGCGCGGCCGCACTTGTGCGGCCGTTCTTCGTATGCTACCCGGCATTGGACGTTAATTGCTGCTAGCGCGGCTGTGATTTAGTGCGGCTAAAAGCACATTAATACTGCGTTCGCCTGACCCTAGCCTAAGCCGTAGCACTTTTAAAAAAACAGGACAAACTCTTGTTGTGGACGAGAATATATCTGCTTTTATATATGTATTTGGGCCTTGGAAAAATGCTCATTTGTCAGCCTTGGAAAAATGCTCATTTGTCAATGATTACTATGGCTTTAAGATGAAAATTAATAAAGTGTCTTTTGCAGAGATAAAAAGGCAGAATGCTTGCGTAATCTCGCCATCTCTCAGGAAAAAGTAACTCAAGCAGGTGTCTCTGCAAAGACTAACCACAAATAGGAAGACGCTCAAATGTCGCATCCTGTTAAGATTATTTTCAGACATCACATGGTCATCCAGGATGAAGAACGTCTAGAAGAACATCTAGAAGAACATCGCTGATTATGAAATGTTACTTTGACCTTTGAAATAGCTGAATATTTGATTTTGTTATTAATTAATAACTAAAACCGTATGTACGTAATTTTATGCTGAAGTCAATCAAATATGTTTAGTTGACTCCCACTCGCTTACGCATCGAAGTACTATAAATGTATCGAAACCTATCATTAAACTCAGAGAGAAGTCACTTCCTTCGAAGTTACATAGACCGTTCTATATTGTCTGTGTCATTTCTTATGCGCATATATCTTTGACGTTCTCCACCTAATTAGATCAGAGGCTGGCATCCGAGGAAGGACTAGCATTGTCCATTTCACTCTGAGTTTCTTTTGCTTATTAGATCATGATTTTGGGTAGTCAGTCACTAGATGTATAGTAAGAACTCGCATTTGAGTTAGGCTTTGATTTGTAGTTTTTTTTTTTTAATCGCCAGCATTTCTGATTCAAGCCAAGTGTGGCGTTTGTTGCTGGAATAAAGACCTCTCATTTGCACAAACTTTGCACTAGTCTGTGGCTATACCCTATATACCCTAGAAGACTGTGTTGTTTGGCTGGAACCAGGTATCCCGAGTGGTTGCTGTACTACAATAGAAAATGTGTCCCTGCTGTACTGTCTGTTTATTTGGTCATATAGCTATTTATGAAATATGTTGTAAAATTTACCTTTTGCATATTCTAAAAAAAGTAATTTTGTATAGAAGCAGTATAGAACATCATATTTCTATATCCGCCATGTGTATATCTATTTCAATATGTAAATAGGTATTGGATTACCAATGTAATGACACAGACGAGTCATAAAAATAGAAAAGCATAAAGGGCTCCATTCCATCCTTGGTGTAAACTTAACCAGAGCTATTATAAACTTCCCAGAGTCATTAAAGTCTATGGCGTTTGGCAGGTTTACAACGGATCGGGCTACGTTTACATTAGAGTTGGAAGACAGTCCAAGGTGTCAGACATATACATCGGTTAACTTGTACATGAAAATGGATAAGACCCAACATAAAATAATCACTAGGACCACAATGTTGGCTCAAACATATTAGCTCTTGTTTTGTGATGATGATCTGGCTGCTCTTGAATGAATCAGAGCTCTGTCAAGGGCAGTGCTTCAAAAATCCTACCAAACATTCACGCGTGCTTGGATCTTGGCGACTACTTGCACACGTTTTAAAACACTGGTTCTAGATTTTATATGCTGGCGTGCTTAATCTTCCTTTGCATTGAGACCTCTCAACCGGCAATTGTATCACTTTATAATTTCAAAACTAGCAATATCATCCTATAATTTGATGCTTTACAAATTCTTAATGATAAAGTCATTCAATCATTTTTAGGCTTTATTTTACAATCATCCACCCTTGAGCGAAGCCGGAGCATCCCTTCAGTCTGTCTTTTAATTTGAAGAAACCGATTAAGTAATAGTGTTTATTTCTGGCTCATGTGTTGACATTAACATCATATGACAGGTGTTTTAATGAGAAAATGTAAACTGAGAATGAATGCACAAAATCCTGTGCAGAGTTTGGTTCTAGATTAAGTGGATTTTTATCATCTCAAATGCATTTTGCAGCTCATTCTCCCAAATGCCATATCACTTGTATCATAAATGCAGTTCATCCTAGTGGTGTCTAATTCACCATTATTATAGCGGCAGTCAGTGAACTTTAAAATTATAAACCTTTTACATTTTTATTTAAGCCAAAACACTCCTGAAATGTAACCAATTTCCATAGGATAGTTGTAACCTGTGTTTTGAAATATAAAATATGTCTCAAATATTGTAAACTAATTAGTGAAACGTATGTAACACATGTAAAACAGTACCGATAACTTATTAAATATCCACGGCAATCCGAGACTTAGCAAATTATTTAGTTCTTTATTATCTAATAACTGTCTATTTAATAACTGTTTTGTAGAGAATACAATATAACTTATCAAAGAAAATTGATTACTAAACACCAAAGTGGGTATGCTCATGACATTATTTCTAGGTGTAAGACTTACTGGTGCTCAAGGGCACCAAGGCCATTACTCCTGGTGCTCGGTCTGAAGTAGAACTTCAGTGTGCCTGGAGTGGGAATGTGGAACGCTGAAGCACAGCATTTCTTTATAGCAGTGTTTCCCAATTCTGTCCTCGGGACCCTCAACCAGGCCAGATTTTGTAGATCACTATGGGGAAAAGCAGACTGACTTCTGCAATCACTGAGCAGCAAATCGTATCACCTGTGCTGTGCTTCAGATATCTGGAAAACCTGGTGAGGTGGAGGGACCTGAGGACAGGTTTGGTAAACACTGATTTATAGTAAAGGTCAGCTGAGGGAGGACCCTGGGTCTATAAAAACCCAGTCCTTCCTTAGTTTGGCGCCCTGTTGTTGTTTCTCTGCCCATTAGTGTGTTTTCCTTGCATTTATACTCTTTCCCTGTACTGACCCCAGCTTGTTATTTGACCGTATTTATTGCCTCTCTGTGTACCGACCTTGACTAGATATTTGACCATAAATATAAGGGGTTATTAAGAGAATATCACCAACATTTCTGGGCTCTCTCGTTCCCTACACTTCGGGGAATCAAATTTCCCGACCCTGCTTTGAATTCAGCATTCACTGCAGTGTCCCCGAAGTGCAGGGGACAGATTTGAAAACCCTGCCGATAAGCCGCCGATATGATCCGATAAATAGGATCGATCCGAAACCACACAGAAAAACCCGCCGAATGTACCTGTAAATCCTCCGAAAACTCTCTGAACGTGTCCAAAAAATATATAAATATAGAAGTCCTATGAAAAAAATAAAAAGGTCTGTTACAGAAAAAACGCTATTTGAAAAAATGCCTAAAGAATCCAAAATAAATAAAAAATAAACTTTTGCTGCAGATTAAAAGAATATACAGTTTAATAGATATTGAATAAAAACTGTATATTTTTAAATTTGAAGTCTGTGGGATTCACCTGATTAAACCTGCAGAATGAAACCAAAGAACATCAGGGCATTTCACTGACATTTCTCTGCTGTTTGGTGTTCTCTGAATAGGTTAACCATTGCTTCTCTATGAGGTTTTCACTGCTGTCAAACAGGTGCCGTATTTTGCTGTCAATTCGCCAAAATTTGGCAAACTGCCTGCTTTTTGAATAGCTGAATCGCCCCGAAATTGCATCGTATGGGGAAATTCACCGTTTGGTGCAATTTTGAGGCCAGTTTGATTGTCTCTGAATAACCCTGACAGTGTCTTAGCATACCGTCACAGACTTGCTTTTGACCTCGTACTATAGTCTCTCTATGTACTGTTTCCCATTCCCTATATGCATTTCCTTCAGTCTTCCAGCCACTTCAAGGATGAGACATTATGTTTGTCTAATCTTGCCTAGACTTTTATCACTTCATTATTGGTGGGAAGGGAGGTACGCATCAGACACATTATAAGCCCAGCCATTATAAGGATGGATAATTGGGTTTGGAGCATTTCCCCTTGCTCTGCCATTGCTAGGTTCAGGAGATTTCAGGAGTGGTACCGCTCGTGGCTCAGAGTTTTTGGTGACGCGTGTAGGGGGTCTCCCGAGTGGCGCTGTCATGGTTTCACTAGGCTAACATTTGGTTTTCAGTCATACAGTGTTTTGTAAATAGTTTTGTGGGTTAACTCTTCTAAGAAATTGGTTGGAGTCCTAAGCGTAGAAAAGCAAGAGCATAATGACATAACAATGACATGACTGAGATGCAGTTATGATTATAAATTTCCTAATCTATGGTAAACACAAAACCCTCCAAGGATCCTTGATTCATATGTGCTCAATTCTCTCTAACTTGTATCAAGAGATTTAACTGTAGTAGCTCTATCAGAAGTGAAACAACTCCATATAATGTTTCTGAAAACAGGAGGCAAATGGAAAACGTTTGCGTCTACCGCTTGCCATTTGCAGCACGCTTTTATGGCCGTATTACAACCGCACCGCTTTGCAAGCATGCTAGAGTCCTAATCTATTCGAGCTACAACTTGACAACACCAGCGGTGCTACGCACCGTGCTGTAATGAGGATTGCATGGAGACAGACGTATCTTGTAAGAGCTCTGCGAGATCCGACCGGGGCATCAGAGGGATACGCAGAGGAACTCTGTGAACTATATTTTCCCAAAGCTTCTCTGCCTGTGACGCTAGGAAGCAGCGGATCACGCTGCTCTTGAAACAAAGGGGTCTGAAGTAAGCATGGAATTTTTTGATGTATTTAATGTGTTAGGTGATTGTGCAATCACTTAACACCATGGTCTGAAATACATTATTCAAACATGAATAACGTCAGATGCAGATGGAAAGAGTAGCACACAAACGAAGATGAATAGCGGAACAACCAGCTCAATATAGTGCATCAGTCCAATTATGCCAATAGAGGACACAAAGGAGCCAAAAACATGTAGACCACGAATAAAAAGAGATCCTAAGGAGTGAAACTTTAGATCCCCATGAAATTATGGAGGGTATAACTGATAATTTAACTATAGGTGAGAGGAAGACCTGGCTAGAATTACAGAAGATGGAAAATATTGTGATTAAAAGATCTGATAAGGTTGAAAATATTGTTCTAATGGACAGCTGTCAATATTGCAAAATTATTTAAAATATCCTTCAGGAGGGAGTAACATACAACCGTCTGAAGTGCGATCCTACTGAACAATTCTCAGCTTCTTTATGACGATATTAAGGGACGGCTTGAACAATGGTATCATATCTAAGAATGAATATGAATTCATGAGACCTGTTTGCCGTATTATTTCCTCCTCTATATGGTCTTCCAGAAGTTCTTAAGAATGAGATTCCACCGCCAGGCAATCCAATTGTATCTAGGAATACTTCCCTCACCCAAAATGTTAGTACTTATATTGATCAGGTTTTAAGTGTCTTTGAGATCTTTACCATCTTATATACGGGATTCCAAGCAAACCTTGAACGAATGTCAAGATATGTCTGTTACACCTGATGCATGATTATGAAGCCTCGATGTGAAGGCACTCTATAGCTGTATTCCTCACTCACTGGGTTTACATATTGAAACCTACAGTCAGGTCCATAAATATTGGGACATCGACACAATTCTAACATCTTTGGCTCTATACACCACCACAATGGAGTTGGAATGAAACAAACACAATGTGTTTTAACTGCAGATGTGCCTCCCACTTGTTAAGGGACCAAAAGTAATAGGACAATTGGCTTCTCAGCTGTTCCATGGCCAGGTGTGTGATATTCCCTCATTACCCCAATTACAATGTGCAGATAAAAGGCCCAGAGTTCATTTCAAGTGTTCTATTTGCATTTGGAATCTGTTGCTGTCAACTCTCAAGATGAGATCCAAAGAGCTGTCACTATCAGTGAAGCAAGCCATCATTAGGCTGAAGAAACAAAACAAACCCATCAGAGAGATAGCAAGAACATCAGGTGTGACCAAAACCACTGTTTGGAACATTCTCAAAAAGAAGGAACACACTGGTGAGCTCAGCAACACCAAAAGACCAGGGAGACCACGGAAAACAACTGTGGTGGATGACCGAAGAATTCTTTCCCTGGTGAAGAAAACACCCTTCACAACAGTTGGCCAGATCAAGAACACTCTCCAGGAGGTAGGTGTATGTGTGTCAAAGTCAACAATCAAGAGAAGACTTCACCAGAGTGAATACAGAGGGTTCACCACAAGATGTAAACCATTGGTGAGCCTCAAAAACAGGAAGGCCAGATTAGAGGTTGCCAAACAAGACCTAACAAAGCCTTCACAGTTCTGGAACAAGATCTTATGGACAGATGAGACCAAGATCAACTTGTACCAGAGTGATGGAAAGAGAAGAGTATGGATAAGGAAAGGAACTGCTCATGATCCTAAGCATACCACCTCATCAGTGAAGCATGGTGGTGGTAGTGTCATGGCGTGGGCATGTATGGCTGCCAATGGAACTGGTTCTCTTGTATTTATTGATGATGTGACTGCTGACAAAAGCAGCAGGATGAATTCTGAAGTGTTTTGGCCAATATTATCTGCTCACATTCAGCCAAATGCTGCAGAACTCATTGGACGGCGCTTCACAGTGCAGTTGGACAATGACCCAAAGCATACTGCAAAAGCAACCAAAGTTTTTGATGGGACAGAAGTGGAATGTTATGCAATGGCCAAGTCAATCACCTGACCTGAATCCCATTGAGCATGCATTTCACTTGCTGAAGACAAAACTGAAGGGAAAATGCCCCAAGAACAAGCAGGAACTGAAGACAGTTGAAGTAGAGGCCTGGCAGAGCATCACCAGGGATGAAACCCAGCGTCTGGTGATGCCTATTCGTTCCAGACTTCAGGCTGTGATTGACTGCAAAGGATTTGCAACCAAGTATTAAGAAGGGAAAGTTTGATTTATGATTATTATTCTGTCCCATTAACAAGTGGGAGGCACATCTGCAAACTGCTTTAAGTCCTACACCGCTCACCTGAGTTGAATGTACATACCCTCAAATTAAAGCTGACAGTCTGCAGTTAAAGCACATTGTGTTTGTTTCATTCCAACTCCGTTGTGGTGGTGTATAGAGCCAAAGATGTTAGAATTGTGTCGATGTCCCAATATTTCTGGACCTGACTGTATTTACTAAGATGAGGTGAAGCCTTCTTATCACATTCACTGCATTTTTCTGCCGTCTACTTGAATATGCTTTGTCCCACAACTATTTCTTATTCGATGGGAAATTCTATTTACAGGTTTTGGGCTTTCCCTGTGCACCATCCTATGCAAATTTGCATTTATGCCTTTGGGAAGACATGGTAGTTTTTGGTCCACCGAAGGCTAAATATCCATATTTTATTCACAGCTGGCATCAGTACATTGATGATGTCTTTATTATTTGGAAACCTACTATTTCTGAATTTGAAGTATTTGTCAGAGCTCTCAGTGATGATGTTCTGAATCTGGATCTCAAACGAAAAACAGACAATGGACCTTAACTTTCTTGATTCACAAAGATCATTATGGTCTACTACATAAGACATTATACTGAAAATCCACTTCATTTAACAACTTGCTGTACTAGACCAGTTGACATCCTTCCTCCTTACATGGGGCATCCCCATTGGGCAGTACATGCGACTACATAGGACATGTAACTCTGTTGATGAATTTATCATCAAGGCCTTAGAACTACGCAAGTCTTTTAACCCCTTCACTGCTGACGACGTGTGGGACACGTCCTCATTGACGCGTGCTATATGCTGAGGACGTGCCCCACACGTCATCAGCTTTGCGGGAGCCCCGGCGGAGATACTCGCCTCTGTCTGTGGTCCCGCCCTCCCAACGTAAATGACGTCATTGCGCGATGACATCCTATTCAAGGTGACCCCCCCACCATTGGCAATGCGTGGTGTGTGTTTGCTAAAAATCATGTAATTCCCAAAAAATTTAACGAGTCCCCATTTCTAATTTTTGTACAAGCGCACCCCATAGAAAATATAACCGCAAATGTTCATGTGATAAAAGGTGAAAAAAAACACTTTACACGCTGCAGATGATTAAAAATTCCAATTTTATTGCGTTTTTTTGTTAAAATATACAGGCAGGACATGACGTATACATATAAAAATGATATATTATGAATCTGCCGAGCCTGCCAGAAAGAACGATATATAATATGTCTGGGTCGTATAATAAAATGTGGCTTCAAATCACATTTAAACATGATGAGCGAAAGCGGTAAAAATGAGCTCAGCACACAGCGGTGAAATGCCTCAGCAGTGAAAGGGTTAAAGAGAATACATATCCCAATAGAGTTTAGAAACAAGCATACAAACGTGCCCTCATGTCTGATAGGAGAATTATGTTACAGGATACTTTTCATACACCTACTAAGACCATTAGATTGTTTGGTAATTATGATATGGGCTGATATGATGTCCGTAGGATTTGCCGACGCTACTGGCCTCTGCTGGCTCAAGTTCCATACCTGAATACGGTCCTACCCAAAGAGCCATCAATGAAGGCTAGGAGATATACTAGTATTGGTGACCAGCTCATCCATAGCCGTTTTCAGCAGAATTTGAATCCAAAAATAAACTTGGCTATCTTACCCCTTTTAAAGGCACTTATAGGTGTTGTAGATGTAAAGCCTGTCCTTATGTATGCTGAGATTCCAAACAATTCTTTAATTTTGACAGTTCTACGTCTTTCCCCGTTACAAAATTCTTTAATTGCAACTATGCTGTAGTGGTATACCAATCAGGGGTGTCGCTATGTGGGGGCGGGGGGCGGCCCGCACCAGGTGACACCCGCCTTTAGGGTGACACCGTCACCCTAAGGGCAGGTGTCTCACCCTCCGCCACGTATTCGCTCCCTGCGTCCGAAGCATGCAGCTTCGGCGCTCGCCTGGGGGAAACACGTCACCAGCCAATCGCGGCTGGTAACGTGGCTCCCCCAGGTGAGCGCCCAAGCTGCACGCCGCCGGACGCTCAGAGGGAGCGAACACGCGGTGGAGGTGAGCTGGGGCATATCCATGAGCTGCTGGGGCATATCCATGAGCTGCTGGGGCATATCCATGAGATGCTTGGGGCATATCCAGGAGGTGCTGGGGCAGTATATCCATGAGGTGCTGGGGCAGTATATCCATGAGGTGCTGGGGCAGTATATCCATGAGGTGCTGGGGCAGTATATCCATGAGGTGCTGGGGCTGTATATCCATGAGGTGCTGGGGCAGTATATCCATGAGGTGCTGGGGCAGTATATCCATGAGGTGCTGGGGCAGTATATCCATGAGGTGCTGGGGCAGTATATCCATGAGGTGCTGGGGCAGTATATCCATGAGCTGCTGGGGCAGTATATCCATGAGCTGCTGGGGTAGTATCCTTGAGCTGGGACAGTATCCATGAGCTGGGGGGCATTATCCATGAGCTGGGGCAGTATATCCATGAGAGGAGCTGGGGCAGTATATCCATGAGAGGAGCTGGGGCAAAATCCATGAGAGCAGTTGGGGCAGTATATCCGTGAGAGGAGCTGGGGCAGTATATCCATGAGAGGAGCTGGGGCATATCCATGAGAGGAGCCGGGGCAGTATCCATGAGAGGAGCCGGGGCAATATCCATGAGAGGAGCCGGGGCAATATCCATGAGAGGAGCTGGGGCATATCCATGTGTGCTGGGGGCAGTATCCATGAGAGCTGAGGCAATATCCATGTGTGAGCTGGTCTGGGGCAATATATTCATGTGTGAGCTTCTGGGGGCAATATATAACTGTGAACTGGGGCAATATATCCATATGTGAGCTGGGGGCAATATATATCCATGGGTGAGCTGCTGGGGGCAATATATCCAGAGCTGCTGGGGGCAATATATCCAGAGCTGCTGGGGGCAATATATCCAGAGCTGCTGGGGGCAATATATATCCATGTGTGCTTTCAATGCCTTCGAACAGGCAACGTACTTGCTGGCAATTGGCAAAAATTTGTGTGAGCATATGAGAGAGCTCCACAGCAATAAACCTCACAGTAATGTGCGCTGTGTGTATGAGCATTCAGTGTTATATGGGAGTACTGATTTAGGAGTAAGAGTAGTTAAAAAAAATCCGTAAAACTCGGGGGGGTGACACCATAAATTACCGCACCGGGTGACACCAACCCTAGTGACGCCACTGATACCAATTAATTAATATGTCCTTCTGAACTGAATTCTATATTGGGAAAATTAACCCCCTGTTCCCCTCTTTGAAGGTTCATATATTTGACCATCTAAGGTCTACCAAGCAATGTAAAGATACTGCGGTTGCTAGACATTTTTGATTTTATCACGCAGTCTCTATAAATGGTCTGAGATTTTTGGCGATTGAACAAGTTAAGCTTGACCCCAGGAAAGGTAATTTAGATGTCAAAATTTGTCGTTGAGAGGCTCTCTGGATTTATAAATTGAATACTTTGTCACTTCATGGCTTAAATGAGGGGTTTACCTTTTCTCCCTTTATTTATGTTATGTGTTTATTGGATTATTTATAATTCTATATGGGTATCAATGATGTGCCGATATGTATTTTCATTTGTTTTAGGTTGAGCTTTATTTGAATTCTGCACACTGGTTTTGTTTGCTTTTATTTTTGGTGATTGCTAGGTATTGTTTTGGTGCCCATTACGTTCTTTGCTGATGACTATAGCTTTACAAGGGATATGACTTATTGCTGTCATTTGGGGCCGCTTTCATACATGTATCCCATGTCTTATTTGCTTATTTCCTATCAATCATTAACCCTTGGTGTATGTAGGCAGCGCGAACTGCTGAGGTATTAGCTAGAACAGGCCTCAAAATTTCCACTCGCCTGCTCGCATTTGGCGAGTGGAAATTACAGGAGGGTGAGTAGAAATGCAGAGGCAGGGCAGGATAAGGGGTTAGGTGGGGCAACTAGTGGCGAATAACTCTTAAGGCCTGGCTAGTAGCTTGGGACTTGAAATTTTGAGCCCTGAGCTAGAGAATAGCATGCAGTAAACCACTCCTTGCGATCTCTATGGACTATGGTTTTGGCTCCTTGGTGTACTCTATTGGCATAATCGGACTGATGCACTATATTGAGCTGGTGGTTCCACTATTCATGTTCATTTTATGATGTTTGGATCGTTCAGTAAAAATTGTTGCCTTATTATTCTTCTCATGCATTGTCTTTGCATTTATTTAGCATGTTAGTAGTGGTTATGGAGAAATTGTAATTGCCCTGTTGTATTTTTATTATTTCTGCAGATGGAGAGAGCTGGTTGGAATAGCTTGTTCCTCGTCTGCTGCGGTCACATTAACGTCTCCCATATGTACGTATAAGAGACGCTAATGTACTGTAACCTGGCACTACATCCAAGACGGAAGCTGACCTTGCGTGTTGGATATAATTGGGCATTGTAAAATTAATATACACAAAAAGCACTATTCCCTTCTTGGGCGGCTGTGCAAACCAGGAGCATCCAGCCTACTTCATGTATAGAGCATAACAAGAAAAAAAGGTTGTCATTTGCACTTACTCCTGTGGCTTGATGCTAAACAAAACAGAGGTTTTAGTTTACTTAGTCATTAAAGAGTTAAGCCCACCTGCCACATCACAACAAAATGGTGGGTTTATATTTATATCCTCACAACAATGTTTCCATTTTGGGATTAAAAAAGAAAACACGGAAAGGGACAGCAACATTGTAAAATTAAACACAGCTCTCAAGCCGTTATGCTGTACGGCTCGAGCATTATGCATAGCGTCCAGGTTGCGATTTGGATCAGGGTTTGTTAATCTAATTTAAAATGGGGGTAATGAGCTTAATGAATACACAGAATTTCTAGTTGGGCTGCATATATGGCTAAACGAACATTTTTCCCGTAGCAAGAAGGAAAGATTTCAAATTTCTTTTAGTTTTGCTCTGGAGTGTCAGATTTTCAATGTATATATGTTTATTCTCAGTAGTGCACATATTGCATGATGTACATGAAAGGGTCTTCAATCAATGGCTCTGCATAGTAGGATTCTATTTTATAAATTGAAATTCCACTGATTTGATCTTCGCTGCATGGTATAGAGATGTGTATAATTCAAGTTGAGACTGGACAGCTTGTTTATAGAAGTACCAAATGTGGTATTCAAAGAGCCATCTATTTCAGGAGTCCTTAACCTTGGCCCACTAGGTGGTAGATGCTTACCCTCCAGCATCTCCCACAATGCTCAGCCATTCATCAGGTTAGCTGAAATCATGTACGATGTAGCTCCAAAACACCTGGAGGGCCAATGTGTCTGACCCTTGATGTATTTCATCAATCCCTGGAAAGATTTTGGAAACAATTCAAAATGACCTTCAGGTTCTTTGATTGGATCTTTTAAAAATGTGCAAATCCTAGAGCACAGGCACAGATATTGCCTAGACAACTATATTGCTGAATTTTTATTCATTAAATTTAAAAAAAAAACACAATTGAGTGGGATGGGGATTTATAAAAGCAAATGTACCAGGAAAAGGTAAAGTATGATATAGATGTTAAGAGAACATGGGAGATCAAATGCGCCATGTCTGGTCTCTTACAGTTTGCAAAGCATCTCATTTCAGTAGAGGGAGAGGGACAATCTTTTTACGCATTTACCGGTGTGAGGCGTGTAACAGAAGTAAACATATACATCTGGCACTCTACAAGGTCTTGGCGTTGATCTATTCTCTTGATGCCCTCTCTGTGTCTGTCCTAACCTTTTTTCGCTGTTATGCCTTGGAAGATAAATTTACATTCTGGGCTCTACCTTGCATTTAATTCAATTCATTTATTGTTACTTGTAATTGGAGATCATTGTATGCCATTACCTCTGAAGTGTTATTTATTTTTACAGACATGTTCCAAGTACCATAACTATTCACTTGTATAGATTTTAGTGCTATAATTCCCTGGGTTCCAGCTATAATCCTGACTATATTAATGTGTTAATGAGCTACCTCAGATTGGTTGATTCACTTCATGGTCTGGCTTGAAATGCCCATAAGGCCAGGGAACATAAAAAGAAATATTGATTAAAGTTGCGGCAAAATCTGTTATTTCTGTGTACTGCTTAAATAAAAACGGTGGGGGAAGGGGAATTATGTCTTTGTATGGTCTTGTATTTGTGAGAACAGCCAACTTTAATTCATTTAATGTACAGTATCAATAGCATGTATAAGTATAGAGTTTTTAACCCTTTCGCTGCTGAGGCTTTTCACACCTCTGTGCTGAGGTAATTTTTACCACTTTCGCTCATCATGTTTAACCGCGTTTTGAAGCCATATTTTAATATATGACCCAGACATATTATATATCGTTCTTTCCGGCAGACTCGGCAGATTCATAATATGTCATTATTATATGTATACGCCATGTCCTGTCTGTATATTATAACAAAAAATGCAATAAAATTTGAATTTTCAATAATTTACAATGTGTAAAGTGTTTTTTTTTCACATTTTAACATGCAAGCATTTGCGGTTATATTTTCTATGGGGTGCGCTTGTTAAAATAATTAGAAATGGGGACTCGTTACATTTTTTTTTTTTGGGGGAAAATTTTGCTATTTTTAACAAACGCATCGCATACAAAAATCGTTAGTGCAGCATCATTGTTCACATTATAATTGAAATGGGAACAATATTGCTGCATTAACAAAACAAAAAACAAAAAAAACTTGTTTATTTTTTTATAATATTTTTTATTTTTTTAATTATTTTTTTAAAAAAACTTTTTGCATGGTCATGTTTGGTATCAATGGAAATGCCATTCTCTGGCCGATCCAACAATATCAAACATTAACCCCTAGCTTCCACGGATTGGGAGATATGGGGTTCCAATGAACCCCCTATCTCTACCATTGCTGGCAGCTAGGGGTTAACTCCAGGACTGGCGTCATCGTGCTATGCACGATGATGCCAGTCCTCAGGGGGAGTTCCTGGCAGCTTGGCAGTGATCCGGCTCCCCAGGGGTTAATGTCAGCCACCGTTTAGAAGGGCAGGCTGTGCCCTTCCAAACGGTGCCTGCCTTAACCCTGTGGCCCCCGGCAATCGGGAGGGAGAGGGGTCTGAAGGACCTCCCCCCTCCCTTTCAGGCGCCTCCTCCGCACACGCGGGGGGGGGCGCCTGAATTAGATGTCATCGCACCACCGCAGTGACATCTAATGGTCCCGGAGTGCTTCCAAGATGTCAGCCCGCACCGGGGGGGCGCAGCAATCGGCTGGAATCCCAGGCGATTGCTGCCTCCTGTGCAGGGACGCGCTCAGCGCGTTCATAGCACAGGAGAACCACTTGGCTGGATGCGCTGAGCACGTCCATAGCAGCCAAGTGGTTAAACTGTCAATAAAGATGTAAACAATAACAAAATAGATGAGAAATAGATGAGAAATCCGTTCTCACATTTACACACTCTAGTAGTAATATTCAAAATCAGTTCTCCTATGTAGCATGGTCCATCTATATACGTCTGTATGTAATCAAAACATAACTCACAGCCGACTACTTCATGGACCTAGGGTATATTTAATTCTATAAAAACAAATTGCATTACATACTATTTTCTAACCTTTTAATTAACAGAAGTGTATATATATATATGTATAATAATATATATATATATATATATATATTATTATTCAGGTTTGAGAAACCAGCACTCCAGGGTATTGTGTACAGACAATTCTAATTCAATTTGTAATTGTGTGCGTATATTTATGTATAATTGTAGCTTTTTAGATCGGTTTGTTTATGCCAGAGAAGGATAATTAAGCAGGACTGAAGCTGTTTAACAAAGGTTAACAAATCAGTTCAATGAATGACTCACACCATTTTGTTCACCTTCCTTTTTTCATAGTATATCTAATACATTCCACATTGCATGCATTTCTGTCCTGGTTTTGGTTAGAAAACAGAATTTATGCTAATCCTATTGGAACCGATGACCTATTAGAGATTTGATACTTGTTATTCCCAAGTGGTAAGAGCACTTCACATAACATTTGTATCATAGAGAAATTCCCTGAAGAGACAGACCAGCGCTCGGCAAATATACCCTTTGTAATAAGATTAATGTATTCTACCTGTAAAAATCCAGC
This sequence comes from Leptobrachium leishanense, assembly GCA_009667805.1. Taxonomy (NCBI): domain Eukaryota; kingdom Metazoa; phylum Chordata; class Amphibia; order Anura; family Megophryidae; genus Leptobrachium; species Leptobrachium leishanense. The sequence continues at coordinate 192,821,480 of CM019065.1, forward strand.
TGGAGTGCTTATGGCTGTCAAACATTGATATTCTGAGCTAAGTATGCTGCGTGGTTATGACAGTTGTTGGCTCTGTGATCATAGTGAGTTGTTCTTCCTGGCACACACATCATCATACTAAACAAGGCACAGTACATTGTACTTTTAATATCCATGAATTATTTGTTATCATTCATCCAGGGCAAAATAATAATCTGGCAGCCCTAAATTGTGTGCAACATGAGGTTCAGTATTTTTTTTACATATGATGGTCTGTTTTTTTGAATAAGCACACCTGCTCCTATTAAAGGGTATGGTCTAGCTGCAAATCTCACCCCAATGCATGTGCCTCGTATTGTACTCATGAATTACATTCAAGCAGCCACGCAACGTGTTAGTCCTGCAGCTTAGAGCTCCTGATTAACCTTGTCCAGAGGGTGTAAGGAGTTGTAAAACACAGGAAATGGAAAGCAGGTACTTAAAACCACATGACTTTTAAACACCCCTAACTGAATCCTATACCTGGAAAGTCACGCATTATATCTAGAAATTTGTGCAATTTTACACTTTAACATCCCAATGTCAAACTATGGGCAGGACAATGAAAAGGGACCAGAAAATGGACAAGGAAAGAAACACATGCTCCCTAGTTTTCGAAATCACTTTCCAGTTCTCTTTTCCTTGCTCTGTTTGGGATCCGGAATCCATATCAATACATAGACGAGAATACAGGAGAGCACAGACTGAAAGTAAACCTACGCATGCGCCGATGTCATCTTAAAGCTCTCAGAAACGCATCCCCAGTTCATTTTTACAGGCGCCATATTGTAACCCCCCAGATGCCATTTTGTGTTCTGTGGATGTCAGAAAATGTATGCGCAAGTGCCACATTGAAGCCTTCTGCAGGAAGATGAAGGAAAGCTGAGAAAGAATTTGGGAAGACACTATCTGAAAGAGACACAATAACCGGTGTGAAGAAAATCACTTTGGACTTGGGGTACATGGACCTAGAGACACATTTGGGAGGTGCAGGCCTGATGTTCTATATTGTATCCCTGTCCTCTCCTATGTTGAAGACCATTCTAGGTGCGGGGTGTTTGTGAAGTCTGTAGGGCTGAAACAACTAATCAATTAAATCGACAACTGATCAAGAACAGTTGCCAACCATTTTCATTATCGATTAATTGGTCTGTGTATAGCACACACTGTTTACAGTCAGACTGAGTAAAACATTAATAACCTCAGACACAGCTGACTGGACATGATGTGGCAGATGTTTTGATTTAGTTCTAGAGTTTTGTCCTTATACAAAAGCAGTTTGTTTTTATTTAGTTTACAAAAGAAGCAGAACTATAGCAGAGACTCTGAGGTACTGCCGCTTGGTGGAGGAACTGTACCAATGTTTAAACCTTACTTGGAGCTGAAGTTCTATGCCAGCACCCCACCCTCCCTGTCTCCCTCTCTCCAGTCCAGAGTTGCTATCTCTCCCTTTGGTCCAGGCCCTTTTCCCAAACTCCTTTCTGCACTTGGATCTGGTCCCTTGCCCAAACTCCCTCCCACCTCTCCCCCAACTCTGTTCATGAAATTATTTTAAAGAATCACTCTCCACACCCTGACCACTCTAGCTTATTAAAGTGGTCAGAATGTAGTAACCCCCTCCTTCTTACTCAGCTTTGGGTGCTGACATCATCATGTCTGTCTGAGCGCACACACAAGCATTCATTCAGGGAGGCTTGAGCTGCATAGGCAGCAACAATCCATTCTGTCCAGGTGCTCGCATACCTTGTTTGCAGAATGTACGCAAGCTCGCAATTTGCATAAATATGTACGAAAGTTACGAACACTACACAAATTGTGTAAGAAAAAAGTGGGGGTTGATTATTAGTGTTCCTTTTTAAGTAAACAATTTTTATTATTTTATCTGATGAATCAAAAAAATAATCTGCCAACTAATCAATTTATGAAAATAATCATTAGTTGAAGCCCTAGATGGATGTTTTATGTATGAATACTGTTATTGTTGATATCGTTATTGTCTATGCTTATGATGCTATGGCTAAGTTTGATTACTGTGTGGGTCACTGTAGCCCTTTCTATCTGTGACAGATTATTGTATCTGCTATTATTATATTGTTCTGCTTTGATGGAATGTTGTGCATTGGGTGTCCAGAGTTCATTCCATTATCTGTCCCAGATGACAGGGAAGGTATTTCTGATTAAGTGCAGCAAGATGTCTGTGGTGGGATACCTGTTGAAGCACAGCAAAATGCTAGGGAGGGATTTCCCATTAGCCTCTAGGCCCCATCTGGCACTGTATATATTTAGCTCATTATAGACTCGGTTCCTATCTGACTGTTCTAACCTCAAGATCTGCATGCTGCTTCATTTATGGGGAATGCTATCACCGCACTTTTAGTGTACCCATCCTTCTGCTACGAGCTGGAGAAAGGCACGAATTTCTGTAAAGGGAAAGGTATTGGCAGTTGTGACCCAGTCGGGGTACAGAGATCTGTTACAAGGTGTATTTGAGGTCTCAATTCATTAGAACCATATAAAGCCAGAACAAGTGGATTGCAATGTTTTTACCAACTGAGGAAGCTGTTGGCAGACAGTGAAATGCTCTTTAGAAATTTAAACTACATAAAATAATAATAAAAATACCTGTGTCCTGTAGTGGTTATTGCAATGTGTACTGTATTAATAAATCTATAGAGATCATTGCTGACTTAAAGACCATAGTTCCGTCTTTGCTGCTGGGCAACAGTACAGATGTGGGTTGAGGTTCCCCCGCAAGTGCACCTAAAAGCAGAGCCAGTGAATGATGGGCTCCTAAAAGTATAAGGAGGATAAAATGGTATATTGTTCTTTGTTTTTTCTTCCTAGGAGGTACTACCAATAAGATATATTTTGATTTTCATCCAAGCAACTTAGAGGGAAGTGTGCCCTCGAGAAAAGTCCACAGGGAGCTAATGGATTTGAGCCAGTGTAATAGATATATATATATCTCGAACCATGAGGAGAGGACACCAAACTGTCACGGTTCCCGGATCCCACCACGCAGTACTTAACCCCCAACACTCCACAAAACCCAGAAGCTACCAACAGTGTAGCTGTGAATGATCCCTATCTGTCTGGTCCTTAGAATTGGCCAGGTAAACTAGCTAGACAGAAAAGGGTTAACAATACGGAGAGGAGTCAGCCGAGCCAGAATCAGGAATACAGAGTTCAGAATGGTCAAATGGAATAGCCGGGTCGGTATCAGAGCAGTAGCGTAGTACAAGCAAATAGTCTAGGGCAACAGAAGGCAGAATGGTCAGAACACAAGCAGAGGTCAGTAACAGGTTAAATCAATATAGCAGTCAGGTACAAGGCGCTAAGGATGGATAACCACGATCTGGCAACTTCTGAAACTATACTGAGAGTATTTAAAGACCTTCACCAGACCATGCCCCCCACTCAAGCCACACCTCATGCAATCACCTCCCTGCCTGTCTCCATTTAAACCAGGCAGTGGTCAGCGAGCAGCATCAGACTTGCTGTCCTCAAGCACACAGGTAGGGCTGGAAGCCCCCAACGTTACAGTACCCCCCTCTCCACGAGCAGACGCCGGATGCTCAAAAGAGGACAAGAAAAAAGTCAATGGGTCTTGTAGGCACATAGAGCCCTCGCGTACACCAGTCACCAAAGTCCCCTGAGGTCCCAATCAGAGTCGTCATCCTCCTCAAGACGCCCCCGTCTATGAGGGTGGGAGCCAAAACTGGGTCCAGGTTTGAAGACACTGGCACCAGTCCTTTTGCGTCTCCTACCCCTGGTACAGGACGCGGAATGGACAGCAGTGTCCTCTCTGCACTGCGGCAACACGAACACGGCCCCAGTGGTACGGATCTGCGGGTCAGTGACCCCAGCACGGCTCTGCTGCGACTTGACTGGAACCACTGGGCTCGAAGACCCGGGACAGCTGGGCTCGGTGGGGCAGCGCCCTTGGTGTGGACCGGTTGGGTAGCACCCTTGGCCAGGACAGGAGGGGCAGCGCCTTTAGCACGACTCTGTGGTGACTCGGACATGGCGGCAACAGCCACCGGCTCGGGTGAGCGTGGCTTGGCAACAGCCACCGCTCGGGTGAGCGTGGCTTGGCAACAGCCACCGCTCGGGTGAGCGTGGCTTGGCAACAGCCACCGGCTCGGGTGAGCGTGGCTTGGCAACAGCCACCGGCTCGGGTGAGCGTGGCTTGGCAACAGCCACCGGCTCGGGTGAGCGTGGCTTGGCAACAGCCACCGGCTCGGGTGAGCGTGGCTTGGCAACAGCCACCGGCTCGGGTGAGCGTGGCTTGGCAACAGCCACCGGCTCGGGTGAGCGTGGCTTGGCAGCTACCGGCTCGGGTGAGCGTGGCTGGGCAGCTACCGGCTCTGCAACAATCTTGATCTCACAGTGCTTTGCAACCACCTTGGCTTGGCACTGTGGAGCGGTGACCCCGGCTTGGCACTGTCTCTTGAACTGCTGTGCAGTGGACTGGCTCTCAAACTGGTTAGCGGTGGACCAGATCTCGCACTGCGAGGCAGTGGACTTGATTTGTTCGTGCTGCAGGGCAGCACTCTTGACTGGAACTGCTAGCTTAGGCACAGTAGACATGGACAGGACTTCAAGCTGACAAACAGCAGACTCAGATTCTTTGTGCTGCTGAGCAGCCACCTTAGATTGTCCATGCTGCAGGGCAGCACTCTTGACTTCCCACTGCTGGGCATTACACCTGGTCTCTCCCTGTTGGGCAGTGGATTTTGGACATCCTGCGACATGCAGGGCAGTGGACTCTGGGGCCTGGTAAGGCTGGAACATGGAGGGTAACTTCTGGGGGCGCAATTGACAGTCCATTCTTTTATGCAGGAAAGAACCGCAATAAAAGCATAAGCCCTGAGTCTTCCTCCATACCCTTTCCTCCAGGGTCAGGGGTCCTCTGGAACCTTTAACTGGAACTGGAACAGGCTCCTTTGGGAAGACGTCCCTAGGAGGTTGCAGCAAACTTGCATACAGGATATCCAGGTGCTGAGTAATGAGCTTGTTAGCCCCTCTCAGGATCTCCAGCACCTCTAGAATTACGGCTTGCTCACTACGTACTGGCTGCCTCATTATGTGTACCTGGGATGTCTGAACGACAGGGGGCACAGGTATAGCAGGCGGGGGTGCAACCCCAACTGGTTCCAGGTGTGCAGTACGATTCAGGATAGTTTGTAAGGCAATGGCAAACTGATCCATCCTATGATCCTGCTCATCCTGTCTGGATACAAAGGTAGCCAAGTGCTGTGTTAAATCTGCGGGATCCATATTGGCCAGATCGTATACTGTAACGTTGGGGGCTTCCAGCCCTACCTGTGTGCTTGAGGACAGCAAGTCTGATGCTGCTCGCTGACCACTGCCTGGTTTAAATGGAGACAGGCAGGGAGGTGATTGCATGAGGTGTGGCTTGAGTGGGGGGCATGGTCTGGTGAAGGTCTTTAAATACTCTCAGTATAGTTTCAGAAGTTGCCAGATCGTAATGTCACGGTTCCCGGATCCCACCACGCAGTACTTAACCCCCAACACTCCACAAAACCCAGAAGCTACCAACAGTGTAGCTGTGAATGATCCCTATCTGTCTGGTCCTTAGAATTGGCCAGGTAAACTAGCTAGACAGAAAAGGGTTAACAATACGGAGAGGAGTCAGCCGAGCCAGAATCAGGAATACAGAGTTCAGAATGGTCAAATGGAATAGCCGGGTCGGTATCAGAGCAGTAGCGTAGTACAAGCAAATAGTCTAGGGCAACAGAAGGCAGAATGGTCAGAACACAAGCAGAGGTCAGTAACAGGTTAAATCAATATAGCAGTCAGGTACAAGGCGCTAAGGATGGATAACCACGATCTGGCAACTTCTGAAACTATACTGAGAGTATTTAAAGACCTTCACCAGACCATGCCCCCCACTCAAGCCACACCTCATGCAATCACCTCCCTGCCTGTCTCCATTTAAACCAGGCAGTGGTCAGCGAGCAGCATCAGACTTGCTGTCCTCAAGCACACAGGTAGGGCTGGAAGCCCCCAACGTTACACAAACATCATGTTAAAAAATTCAAAAGGAACAGCAACAGCAGCTTGATACATTTAAACATTTAGAGATTTTACCAGATTTAACCCTTTAAACGCATACAACAACTCTCACTTTTGTATTGTATTAAGAAGCACTCACACTGAATGATTAGTAAAGGCTGAGTGCTACCGACCTTGTATATTCTGTATGAAAAGGACTGACACCCCTTGGGTAAGCACCCCTCCCTGTCACAGCTGCGTCACCCACAAGTTCTATTTAACCTTGAACTGCAGGGAGCTCCAGAAAGGACTTAGTCCTCAGTAAGTGAGTTAATCCCATAAAAGCAGTCATTAGGTTGGCATGATAGGACCTGCCAAGGGTGGAATACATTGACGCATTTAAGAAAAACAGGGAATTTTTGGGTTTATGGAACTTATGGGTTTCACCTGCTCAAACCTGTCGCATGAAACCACCGAAAATCAGGGCATTTCATTGACATTTCGGTGCTGTCCGGTGTTCCCTGAATAGATTAACCATTATTTCTCTATTGGGATTTCACTGCTGCCGAAGGTCACCATATCTTGTTGTGAATTCGCCAATATTTGAATTGCCAGCTTTTTGAATAGCCGAATGGCCACAAAATTGCACCATACGGGGAAATTTACCGTTTAGTGCAATTCGGTGCTGTCTATATACCCCCTCAAGGTTGTAATACAACGAAAAATCTCCAGCGTCACACTTCTATGGAATCCATTCTGAAATTGGCTGAAACAAGGGTGATTCCCTGTTTCTTTGTTCAGAATAACAAGTGCTCTATTAAGCAAATGAAGCCTAATTCTCATTACACTCAACTCTCATCACATGGAAATGTTGGTATCATAGTATATATAATCAAATATTACATCTTATGTTACACAATTTCCTGCGACATCACAAAGTATGAAATTCAGTGCAAACTATGAAAATATTTACAAAACTGTCTGGTATCACGAGTTGTAAAATGCTTTACATGCTACAGTTGAGAATTTCTACATGCAATGCAAGATATTAAAAACAAAACAAAACAAATATACAGATTAACACAGAAAATATGTAGGAAATATATTCATTATGTTGCATGTTTACAGGTGCATTCCGTATTGAGGTATGTTAATAGGGAACTCTTGAGCGAAGATTTGATGGCATCTGGAAGGTTATTCCACAACTGCGGTGCTCTGTAAGAAAATGAGAATCAAGCCACTTTCTTTTTGTATTGCGCAGGTCTTGGATCGGAGGTTATAGGATGAGGGAACTGCTGGGGGAAGTAGCCTATCCAGGTAAGGTGGTAGCTTCCCAGAAAAGCTCTTAAAAACCAGGTTGGAAAGGTAAAGGGTGCGTCTAGATTCCAGCGACGGACAGTTTAGCTCTTTTAACATGTCTCAATGATGGGTCATGTAGTTACATTGTAGCACAAAGCGGCAGAATGAGTTATACAATGTAGTAAGTTTCTGAAGGTGTGTTTGCGGGGCAGCTGCACACACTACATCTCCGTATTCAGTAGCCGGCATAAGAATTTGTTGTACAATCTTTCTTACCGCGGGTTTTAGGCAGGATTTGTTTCTGTTCAGGGCACCTAGTTTGGGGTAAAGATTTGATGAGAGTTTTTCGATGTGAGGGCCAAAGAATAGATTTGGGTCTAACCACATACCTAGATATTTGAGAGAAGTGACTGGTCAGCGTGCCATTTTTTTTTTCTCTTGACACATAGATGGGTATTTTGCAATTTATGAGGTTTAGGTACTGTTCCAAAGCGCATTGTTACAGTTTTGTCTGTATTTAAAAAAAGGTTGTTATCATTGATCCACTTTTCTACCTCTGAATTGTTCTTGCAGCACAGCCTCCAGCTGCGGGAGATTTGGTTTGCTGGTATAGATTACAGTGGCATCTGCGTACATGTGTACAGTTGAGGCTTTGCAGATGTTAGGCAGATCATTTATGAATATCGTGAATAGCAGGGGGCCGAGTATCGTGTCTTGGGGTACACCGCATGTGACTGGGAGGGAGGAGCTGCCAGAAATGGACACATATTGTGATCAGTCGGATACATACAATTGAAACCAGATTAGCGTGCAATCACCAATACCAGAGTTTTTAAGTTTTTGTAACAAGATGCCATGGTCTACTGTGTAAGGCCTTGGCAAAATCAAGGAAGATGGCTCCAGTTAGGTCTCCTTGTTCCATGACAGTTTGGGTATCATTGCAAACCTTTAAAAGGGCAGTTGTAGTTGAGTGATTTGGACGAAAGCCGGATTGATCTGGGGTTAAATAGTTCCAATATTGATAATCACGTAATTGCGTGTAGACACATTTTTCCAAAATTTTTGACATTACAGGGAGCAATGATATCGGACGGTAGTTGGATACCAAAGTCACCACTTTTATGGATAGGTACCAACATGGCAACCAATGTCCAGCCACCATTGAATTAACCCTTGCTAGTGGTCTTTCATGCTGTGATTCTTTTTGCCTAACATAATGTAATAGATGAAATTAAAACAAATTGTGCAAAACAAATAATCCACAAATTTTGGATGGTGCGTCCTAATATCAGTCATGCCACAATTCAAAGCTTTTTTTTTTCTGCTGTGCACAAGTCTAATCTCTAGACTGAACAAAATCTATTTGCCCATAGCTTGCAATATGTACAAAAAGACATCTATTATATTGGTTGAGAATTGAGATGTGCTAGGTATTTTGATGTTAATAGTTTAAAATTTCAGAAAGAGATTTTTTTTATGAAAACCAGCTGCTTTTCACTTTCTATTTTCAATAATGATTAGAATTTCCACCTGAGCCAGGTGCTTTATAATGAAGGAGTTTCTCTTAGAATTATCTCTTATTACATGTAATCATTATTTCTTTAAAAAAGGATTCCATAATTCAAAACATCATGTTTCACTGACAATTATTTTCTTTTTAAGCTATAAAATTTGAATAGCCCAGATATTTTTCCTTTGAGATTATGGTTGGGTATTTAACAAAAGTATAACTGTGAAGAAAGGATATACAAATTACAAATGCTTTTCAGCTGCCTGTGCTCTATCTAAAAGGGGATATTCACTAACAACTTATTTCAGTGAAAGAATGGTGGTTTAACTTGGTAACTAAGGCAAAGCTATAATGAATTCACTATTTGGGGAACTGCCACGTCGGTCTTCTGTACCTATAACTAAGGATGAGCCAAACTCCTCCGTGTTCGGTTCGCATTCGAACTCAAACAATTTCAAAAGTTCGAGTTCAGACATGAACACGATCCGAACTCAATGGGACCCGAACGTTCGATTTTTAGAGTGACCTCCAAGATGGCATATATGCTAGATATTTGCCATAAAAGGTGAATGGGGGTCCGGGTAGTGCCCGGGGGGACAGGAAACAAGGACAAAAAGTAAAAAAAAAAGTTTTTAAAGGAACAGTGAGTTTTCCATGAAATAAAGGTGAAGAATAAAAATGAAAAATTCCTTCAAATATCGTGCCTAGGAGGTCCCCATAACCTGCCCGTGAAGTGGCGGATTTGTAGGATGTATAGAAACATTTAAAAACAAAAAAATGACATTTCAAATGACAGTAAATGGTTTTCCTTTAATCTATTCATAAACAACTGCTTGGGGCGGCAGTCTGTATGAAAAGAGGAGAAGTTTTAGGACACGCAGAACAAGTTTAGTGATTTTTTTGGCTAAATTATGGTGAAACTTATGCAGGCTTTGGATGAAAGTAACTAACAATAGGTGCTTTAAAATTGGGCCTTTAGTGTTGTCGGCAACAGTGCCGTCACACCGTAACCCCTATGTGGTATTGTGGAAGAGTGCAGGGTTGGACCCTGCGGACAAATATTAAAATGATATGAATCTGGTATAGGCGTGAGTGGCAGTGCACCCAAATATTTTACCTTTGGTGGCAGCTGTGCCAAGACAGATTCTATTTAGCTGAACTGTGGTATAACTCACTGCAGCACACTGTCCCTGATAGCCTGGCAGTGCCAAGACAGATTCAAATTCCCAGAAATCTCTTACAACTCACTGCAACACACTGTCCCTGATAGCCTGGCAGTGCCAAGACAGATTCTAATTCCCAGAATTCTCCTACAACGTCACAGATACACCCTGACAGAACAATCTCCTCTCTCCTCTGATTCACTCCTGCAACAGACACGCTAGGGCTGCGGGGAAGCCTTATATAGTGTGCTGCGGGACTTAGCTCTGTGAGCCCATGATTGGGCAAAATTTGCCCAATCAGGACTCTGAGCCCTGATTGGCATAGTCTTGCACCTGTCTTGCATCTGACCTGTGGTCAGGTGCAAGGCTGTAGCCAATTACAAGCTTCAGGCCAGTGGAAAAGTGCATTGTGGTCCATTGTGGTGAACACGCGGAAATGTCCGGAGTTCGACGAACAGCCGAATGGGCGATGTTCGAATCGAACTCCGAACAGATATCCGAACCGAACGCTCATCCCTACTTATAACTGTGTTTCCACTGAAGTTTCTGTTGATGTTGTATAAAGTAGTTTGAGGCACATCATACGAAGGGGATTCCAGTGGTCTTTCCAATGCAGTTTCTGACAAACATATTTAGCTTACATTTCATTGGTCATTTTAAAGTGGCTCCTGAGATGGTTGAACGAAAAACCAGTGAAAACTACAGAGTATATTCACTGGTGTTGCAAACAGTAGCATAACAGTGATAAATCAACGAGCCATAACTCATTTTACAGAAGAATAGTGGTGGTACGATTACTCAGCTTTGTTTGCGGCTGTTTGGTAAAATATTACCTGCCACTGTTGCATTTTCCATGGATAGCTGAGGGTCACTGTAGATGCAATAACACAGAACATCAGCAGTTTCAGGATAACCACTTAAATATTTGGAATAATATTTTGGTTATATGAACACATGTACTTGTTTTGGACAATGACATGTCCACCCCTGAGGAATTTCATTAGCTCCCACCCAAAGTCCATAGATGGGGAAATGAGCCTATCCCCTTTCACTAATATTTGAACCAGCGGTGCTGAAAAGATAGTGGCGAGCATGCAGATGGCTCATTGTTTACCTAACAAGCTATTACAAGTGCCATGTTTAGTGGGGCCATACAGTGTTAAGATCCCACATGCTTTTATTTTCATTGGTGGTGACTAGAAAACGTTGACTTTTTGCCACCTAAAACATTATGTACAAAAGGACGAATGAACTAATCGATCGTCAAATCAGGCCATTGTGATTCGTCTTCGTTCATTTCAGCCATGTATTTCTCGTTGGTTGGATATTCAGCCAACAAATTGAATTGAAGAGAATTCTCCCCACACACTATACCTACTACTTAATATACGTATACACAACACACCCACACACAGCACAAACAGTACATGCATAATAGGTACTGTACATACATTCATAATGCATAACCACACTACGTTAGACACCGAGTATACATACAAAATATACAGCACATGCATGCACACAAACACAGACCTGTGCACGCACATACACAGATATTAAACAATTTAATCCCTAGAAGTCTAGTATAGTAAATGTAATATATAGGATCAGGCTGCTCTCAGTTGAACACACACACACACACACGTTAAGTGCAGTAATGTGCAGCTGCAGGTCATGGCACAGGTGCTGGACGTGGAGAAACCATCCCACACATGACTGTGTACCTCTATACAGCTGGGAGCTTGGAAGCTTTTGTGGGCTTACATGCTCCATGCCACCACGGTTCAATAAATCTGATTATTTCATATGGCTTTTTAATTTTTTTTTCCAACCTTTAAAATACAGTGGAGTTGTACAACGTACTTCAAGTACGTGGCAACGTACTTCAAGACTTCAACAACGTACTTCAAGAACTGTGGCAATTGAGTTTTAACGTGGATAAGTGCAAGATAATGCACCTGGGACGTAAAAACCCAAGGGCTGAATATAGAATATTTGATACAGTCCTAACCTCAACATCTGAGGAAAGGGATTTAGGGGTTATTATTGCAGAGGATCTAAAGGTAAGTAGTCAATGTAATAGAGCAGCAGGAAATGCTAGCAGAATGCTTGGTTGTGTAGGGAGAGGTATTAGCAGTAGGAAAAGGGAAGTGCTCATGCCACTGTACAGAGCACTGGTGAGACCTCACTTGGAGTACTGTGTGCAGTACTGGAGACCGTATCTCCAGAAGGATATAGACATCTTAGAGAGAGTTCAGAGAAGGGCTACTAAAATGGTGTACGGCTTGAAGGAGAAAAGTTACCAGGAAGGCTTAATGATCTTAACATGTACAGCTTGGAAAAAAGACGAGACAGAGGAGATATGATAGAAACATTTAAATACGTAAAGGGAATCCACAAGGTAGAGAAAGGGAGTATATTTAAAAGGAAACAAAGTAGCAAAACAAGAGGACATAGTCTTAGATTAGAGGGGCAAAGGTTTAAAAGTAACATCAGAAAGCATTATTTTACTGAGAGGGTGGTGGATACATGGAACAGTCTTCCAGTTGAAGTGGTAGAGGCCAAAACAGTAATTGAATTTAAGCAAGCATGGGATAGGCATAAGGCTATCCTAAACAAAAGATAAATCCAGGTAAAGTATCCATGTAATTGGGCAGACTAGATGGGCCGAAAGGTTCTTATCTGTCGACATTTTTCTATGTTTCTATGTTTCTAAGTGTAAAACTGGTCCATGTTTTCAGGATCTAGGTGTTTATCCCTTGTGAATGTGTTTTTAGAATTAATTTGGTAATTTTTTAACTAAATACTGTTCTGTGATATTACGAATATGTAAATGAAATATAGAGATAATTTCATTTGGTGTTCTATACAAGTGCTTGATTAGAGAAGTATAAATTGTTAAACATTCAATGAAGAAGTCTCTTCGCACTAGAAATGTTTTCTTTCTTCACTTATATAAAGATAATAGGCCCTACTCCAACTAAGACATTAAGCTAATATCTGGAGCTGTTGGGGAAAACAGCCCCTTACGTTAGCTTAAAGCGTTCTATGCCATCCCTGCAGCGGGTCGGCCTTGAAGACACCTATACGCCCCACTGACTTCAATGTGCCACCTCGGTCCCTCCCCTCAGCTGGAGAGCACTGCGAGCCATTTGACGCAGTGGGACGGCCTGACCTCAGATCATCCCTTACAGCCAATGACGTGCGTCACGCACCGGCTGCATGGCTGGGCCAAATCAGAGACCCATGGCTGCATCTGGCGGTAAGGCGTACCAGGTCGCCTCGCTGGTGTTAACCCCCCGCCTGACGGGCAATGCCCGCCCATCATGAAGGGGTTAAAATCTTCATCCGCTATCACAACCGATCCACAAGCATTGCTCACCGCTCAGATGTTGCAACTGCATACTGTAAATTAACTTTATGTAGGAAATGCTATTTTGTGCCTACCTACAGAACGAGCTCTTCCAGACTAACTTGTTCTCCTCTAAATGAGCTGGTATTCAGTAAATTAATAGACTTTTAAAACCTGTTGTTAAGTGGTTTTGCAAAATCACTTAATACCTTCATTTAGGTGGCCCAATACCACGGCTGGGTCGGAATAAGATTGGTAATAGGGAGATGGTCAGGGAAATCTGCTAACGCAGATTTTCTCCTTTACCATTTCCCTGTTTGCGTCTCAGTTGATATCAGGCCCACGGTTGGTTGGTTGTAATATACTACATTTATATTCTTCTTTATTTTCTTTCTATTTTTTGTTGTTTGCACCACTCAATTACCATTTTTTTGTGTTCTTTCTTGGAGTCCTTAGGACTTCAAGTCCTGTAGCAACTGTGCAATCTCGCGGGAGCATACAGTGCAGGTGGAAGAACCGCTAAAGAACTGTTTGTTCCCAGTGTCCTTCACTTTTCCACAAGAATTGGTAGTAGATCGCAAGTTCCCCTAAATGAGGGGCAAAGTATAAGGCATACCTGTCTCAGTGGCTCCCCAGGACGTGCACCCTTATGCTGTTTTTGCTCTTCCATAGAGGTTCTTTCAGGTACAGTTGTGTTCAAAATTATTCAACCCCCAATGCTGTAAAGGGTTTTAGGGAATTTAGTGTACATTTGTAATTGTATTCAGAATGAAATCCTACAAGGACTTTTTAAAGAACCATATGCAACTAAAATGACATCAATTGGTTTTGTAATACAGTAGTAAATGTTTCTTTTGTGAATTCTTCATTGACACAATTATTCAACCCCTTAAAGACTACCACTCTGAAGAACAGAGGTTCATTCAAGTGTTTTCAATCAGGTATTGAAAACACCTGTGGATGTCACGGAGCAGCAATAAAGCATAATAAGCACCAATTAGGCAGCTTTAAAAGGACTGTGATACTCAGCTCCTTCTAGACATTTACTGGTGTGGTTACAAACATGGTGAAGTCAAGAGAATGGTCCAGGAAGACAAGAGAAGAGGTGATTACTCTTCACAGGAAGGGCAATGGCTATAAGAAGATTGCAAAGATGTTAAATATACCAAGAGAGACCATAGAAAGCATCATTCGCAAAATCAAGGCAAAGGGCACTGTTGAAACGCTACCTGGTCGTGGCAGAAAGAAGATGCTGACTTCGACTGCTGTGCACTACCTGAAGCGTAGAGTGGAGAAAAGTCCCCGTGTGACTGCTGAGGAACTGAGAAAAGATTTGTCAGATGTGGGTACTGAAGTTTCAGCTCAGACAATACGGCGCACACTGCGTAATGAAGGCCTCTATGCCAGAACTCCCAGGCACACCCCCTTGCTGTCTCCAAAGAATAAGAAGAGTCAACTGCAGTATGCCAAAAGTCATGTGGACAAACCACAGAAGTTTTGGGATAGTGTTCTGTGGACTGATGAAACAAAATTAGAACTGTTTGGGCCCATGGATCAACGCTATGTTTGGAGGAGGAAGAACAAGGCCTATGAAGAAAAGAACACCTTGCCTACTGTGAAGCATGGCGGGGGGTCAATCATGCTTTGGGGCTGTTTTGCTTCTGCAGGTACAGGGAAGCTTCAGCGTGTGCAAGGTACCATGAATTCTCTTCAGTACCAGGAGATATTGGATGACAATGTGATGCAGTCCGTCACAAACCTGAGGCTTGGGAGACGTTGGACCTTTCAACAGGACAATGATCCCAAGCATACCTCCAAGTCCACTAGAGCATGGTTGCAGATTAAAGGCTGGAACATTTTGGAGTGGCCATCGCAGTCACCTGACTTAAATCCGATTGAGAACCTCTGGTGGGACTTAAAGAAAGCAGTTGCAGTGCGCAAGCCTAAGAATGTGACTGAACTGGAGACTTTTGCCCATGACGAATGGGCGAAGATACCCGTAGATCGCTGCAAGACACTTGTGTCAAGCTATGCTTCACGTTTAAAAGCTGTTATAACTGTAAAAGGATGTTGTACTAAGTACTAAGATTGAATGTCACTTGGGGGTTGAATAAAACTGATAATGATGTGAGCACAGAAAAGACATTTGTGGTTATTTCATTATAAATGTTATGTTATATTTGTCTGACCTACACGTGCCTCTTTGATTTAATTGTAAGCAAGATGACTGAATGATCAAAATCAATGTCAAACTGACCAAAACACTCCATTTCAGTGGGGGTTGAATAATTTTGAACACAACTGTATGTGTCATTCTGCGCTACGCAGCTGAACCCTATTCCACTTCCACTACTCATTTTGCGTGAAGTCACTGTATTCGTTATTTGTCTGTCTTTCCTATATAAACCCTCACTGAGACTGACTCACTGCCTTGTTGTAGTTGTATTTACACCCGATAACGTGCTTGATGTTTTCTCAATCAAACGAGACAAAATATGACAATGTTTTCTGTTATGTTCTGTGTACCAACCCAGCATGTCTCTGGCTTATCTGTGAACTCGCCCAGCCTGTCTTGATAATGCTCCCTCTGTCACTTCTGGGTACCAACCCAGCTTGTCTGACCATGCTGTCTCTGGCTTATCTGTGTACCGACCCGGCTTCCAGTTACTATGCTTCCTCTGTTACTCCTGTTTGTTCTACCACTCTATTTTCTCCTGTTAGCCCAGTGTATCTGTGTAGCCCAGCAATTATAAGAAATGGTATTTGTGTTGTTGTCTGTAGGGGATTTTCACCATTGCAGCGATGAAGCCTGCCCATATCAGGGACTGGTACCGTGTCTGGTTTAGGTTTTTTTTTTGCTCTGCGAGTTGTGGTCAAACCTACTCCATCACACCAGAGAGACTACTGAATTTAATAGCTTTTTTCTTTATTTTCAAGTGGTTTTGGAGATGCAAATTCACTAGCTTTTGGCATCCAGATTATTTAGCTTGCGACTGCAAAAGAGAGTACCGACTATGTTATTGCTCATTTCTTTCCAGCTTCCACACAGTTTTGAAAGAGTAGGTGGTGTAACTATAAGGTAAGCTGCCATAGATGCCAAGCTTCAACAGGAATGGTTTATAAACACAAATAAAAAGGATTAACCTGCTTTGTAAGAAACTATAAAATTGTGTATATTTTTCAATACCTAAAGGTGAGGTGTTTTATTGTATAGACCTACATAATACTTCTCTATATAATAATGTCACTACAAATTATCCTGTTAGAAATTTCTGTAGAACACAAAATAACTGGCATTTTAGTTTATTTTACTGTGAAGAATGAGAAGTGTTGCAGATATTTTCCCTGTATTTAATGACCTTTACATTTATGGTTCCAAGAACCCATGCTGGCTAGACTGTTCAGTAAGCAGAGCATGAGTGAAATATTATTGCTTGAAAAGTGCCATCTGTCTGGCCAGTGGTTAGATTTGAATGCATGGGTACACAGAAGGATGGCAAAATGGCTCAGAGCTAATTTTCTACAATAAATTTCCCAAGGTGCAAGTCATTGGTTACTGATGAAACAAAACTTCAGCAAGATAACTAAACTTCACCCCGATTTATGGGATGATGATTAATAAAACAGATCTGTACAATTAATTCCCATGATAATCTGGACATGTTTGGTTAAGCAAATGTTTTTTAAAGTAATTTATTCCTTGATGCAATCGTACCACATTACATTTCTTCCTACTGCATATCTTTATCAGCACCTGAGGTCACCCTGATGTCAGTCAATCTTTCACATATTGATTTGGGACAGAGTGTATGTCTTTACTGATAGGGGAATCCCTTATGTAAATCACAGTATAACAAATGCTAACAGAATGTAAGGTGTTATGATGCTACCTGACTGCTGGCCACCAGACCATGATTACTAGATACTTAAAATTTGATTTGGATTGATTCAGAAATCGGCCAAATTACTGTTAATACGGTAATTTGGATTGATTATTGATTATTTGTGTCACGGTGTTGTGTGTATGTATATGTGTATATATATATATATACATACATACATACTGATAAGGAACCAGGTGTAATGGAGACTTGGTCTGTACAATATGACTGTAGAAGATAAGGTTAGATGTAGCCAAACTGGTCTTGGAAGTTTTATTTAGGAATATTTGTGTGGTCAAGGTCACAGGCAGCGTTTGGCAACTTGGGCAACAGGATAACGTGGTCGAGGTCACAAACAGGGTTTAGCAACTTGGGCAGCAAAAGATAACGTGGTCAAGGTCACAAGCAGAGTTCAGCAATTTGGGGAACAGAAGATTACCATGGTCGAGGTCACAGGCAAAGGTTCAGCAACTTGGGCGGCAGGAGATAGTGTGGTCGAGATCACAGACAAAAATTCAGCAACTTGGGCGGCAGAAGATAACGTTGTCGAGGTCACAGGCAGGTTTCAGCAACTTGGGTAGCAGAAGATAACGTTGTCGAGGTCACAGGCAGGTTTCAGTAACTTGGGCAGCAGAAGATAACGTTGTCGAGGTCACAGGCAGGTTTCAGCAACTTGGGCAGCAGAAGATAGCGTTGTCGAGGTCACAGGCAGGTTTCAGCAACTTGGGCAACAGAAGATAGCGTTGTCAAGGTCACAGGCAAGGGTTCAGCAACTTGTGCGGTAGATAGCGTGGTCGAGGTCACAGGCAGGTTTCGGCAACGTGGGTATCAGGATCAAGAGCCTAGGATAGAATGATTAGCTCAAGGTAGGGAGGACAATAATTGAGCAATGACTTACCCAGCAAGCATCTCTTTTACGGGCCTCTGAGTGGTGTGAGATTGATCTCAGGTGCTCTCTGAGTATATCTCTGTAATCCCAGCGCTCTTCTGATGACATCATTGAGATGCTGATTTTTACACACATACGAGACGCTCTGGTGGCTAGTTTGGGGTAAGGAGATAATTTTGAGTGGTGTTGATAATGGAGGCAGTGCAGTAGGTCCGTGACAATTTGGACAATTAAAGATAAACTAGAAATGTTGCTCTGACAAAGTTAAATATATTTTTTGATTCCAGCAATATTTCTGTGAAGGATACAGGTTCTGAACTCAAGATGTGTGAAATTGTGCAAGATAAAGTACACCGAGTCTGCTTTATCAGTATATAGGCAGATATGACCTTTTGTTTCAAATACAGTAAATGTGATCATGATAATACAAATGGTCAAATATCGTGCTGATGGAGATTTCTAGAGATCACAGTGAGATTATTAGCAATAATGAAGCTTCCAAAAATATCAATAGAATATAAAAATAAATATCTGTGTATGGAAACACCTTATATCTGTACTGTACAGGGATTTTCAGTCATTATAACCCCCTGTATCTTATCTCTGTACAGTAGTGAGATATTCTAGAGCTCCCCCTAAATTCTGCCCTCTCTCTGACTGTTGTAAAGCAGCAGCAAAGTTTCTGACGTTTTTGTTATTGAATGTGAGAGCTTCTCCTTGTAGCTGGTTTTACAGTAAGATGGGGTGGAAAGCAGAGCAAAACGGTAGAATTGTGTCCACAGTGGACACTGCTGATATTGCTTTAAAAATCATATTTAAATCCGACCTTGATTTGCAATGGTTGCTTTTCAATGTATTACAGTTCAAAATCGAGGTAACTATATTTTGGGAGTGAAGTGGTTAATTAAAAAAAGTAACCCTTAATAAAAAAACACATAAACTGCAACCCTAACCGTAAACCGAACCCTAACTACATCGCAATCGCAAATATTGGAAGGTTTTGATTTTCTTAGACGCTTCACATATTCCAAATGTGTCTGATACCGGATTATTGGAAGCCTCCAATATTCTGAATTGGCTGGTCCTGATTATTTCTGAATCAAAAATTTTAGGATTCTGAAATATTTCAAACAGGACTGATTTTTACTGTGCACATGTCTAATGATTATTACTTCCTGTCCACGCTCTCATCCCCACACCTGTAAGAATCTCCAGGCTTTGGATCCTCTCCAATTCTCCTATTTTATACAAAATCCCCTCGCCCTCACTACCAGTATAACTTTCCGACCTTGCCACTTCACACTATAACAACACTCTCTTGGTCCTCCAACTGCACAAAATCCCACGTTGTCAGTTTCAGCCCTGGCACTCTAGGCAGACGTGCCACTTGCAAAGAGGACCCTGCACTGGTGAGCATGCCTGGAAAAAAAATCTTGTTCTGAAGCGGACTTTATTAACTAGAAGTTCAGTCTCCATTTTTATACAGCTGCCCTTCACGTAGCTTAACAACCATACTTCTCTCTTATATCTTCACTTTCCTCAAACACTAAAAGACTGTTCTCGACCTTTAATTCCTTCCTCTACCCACCAGTGCCACCTCCCCCATCGACCTCAGCGCTTAAGATCTCACTGACTACTTCAGAAACTTCTTACTCCATCTCCCCCAGTCAACCCCACTGTGATGTTCCGCTTCTCCACCCGAGCCACAGAGAACAAAGTTAGGGCTTTGTCCTCTTCCTCACAACTCACTACCTGCCTTCTCGACCCTATCCCCTCATATCTACTATTTTCCCTGTCCTCATCTCTCACTCCTGCACTTGCATCTTCAACTTGTCCCTCTCTTCTGGGTCATTCCCTTCTCCTTTCAAGCAGGCCACTGTCACACCCATTCTCACAAAACCCTCCCTGACCCAAATACTCCTGTAAACTATACCCTGTATAATTCCAGTAGAGTCAAAACTACTAGAAAGGCCAGTTTATGACCACTTAACCCTCCTTCTAGCCTCCAACTTCTTGCTTAACCCCCTGCAATCCAGCGTTCATTCCCAACTTTCAACAGAAACTGTTCTTACCAATGTTACTAATGACATTTCTGCTAAATGTCATGGCCATATTGATCCTTCTTGACGTATCTACTGCCGTTGATACAATCGCCCGCCCCCTCCTCTTAAGACACTAGACTCTCTTGGTCTCTGTGATACCATGTTCTTCTGGTCCAACTCTTGCCTCTCCAGCAGTGCTGGACTGGGACAAAAAAAAAATCGGCCCTGGACTTCAACCAGACCGGCCAACTTTAATTATGCAAACACGCCCATATAATTGGCAGAGTGCCCATCCTGAAACTTGTGTCCGGATCCATCCTTGCCCCATCTTACCCCTTCCGATCCAACAATGACCTGCTCTTGGCATTCTCCATCATCACCTCTTTACATGCCAGACAGCAGGACTTTTCAAGTGCTGACTCCATGGAATGTGCTTCCTTGCCCTAGCAGACTCTCCACCAATCTGGTTTCTTTTAGACACTCCCTAAAGACATTTCTGTTTAGGGAAGACTACCACCTAACCCATAACAAAACATCTGACCAACCCAATAACCTTAATCATGTCTGTTAAATAATAATATCAAATCAATATTCCTATTCATATTTACCAAGTATGCATCCCAGAAGACTTCTGTTATTTCTCTCATATAATCAAGAATAACGCAAAAAGCAGCGCTACACTATTGCGGAGATAACTAAAGTCAATCACACAGGATGTGGTGCTTCAAGTATATCTGGCGTGTCTTTGTCCAGCCAGGTCTTTTATTAAAACTCAGACACATTTATAACCAATGAGATTATTCCAGCAACAGACATAGTTCGTTCCAGCAACAGACATATCATGAAACTGATCATGTCAGCATTAAAATGGCACGGATACATTTGCCACATCTGAAATTGGTAAATTTAAACACATCTGATTTACATTTTAACTTTTGGATTAACCTACAAAAAGGGAAGGGAGAACCATAGCCCATCTGTATTAGAACACGCTTTTCAAACTAAATGGGACATATTAACTAAGGTATGTATTTGAATCACAATATTTATATATTAATACAGGAAATTAAAAGATAATTATTTCTTTTCAATGTCTCTCTGAATTAACATTAACATCACTACAGTCCTCCCCTTCTGTTTTTTACCCTTCACTCTCAGCTAGAGTGTAAGTTCCCACAATTCCTTCTGTATCTGTTGTTTGAGGTATTGACTTGCCTTCTTGGTGTATTGTAGAATTGTATTGTCTTACCCATTGTGCATTTGTACAGCATTGCGTAATGTGTTGACGCTTAATTAATAATAATCCTAATAATTACTGCCAGTGCCGGTGATTACAATTCATTAGGCACTAAGGGCTATGTTCCATAGTTGGTGTAAACTTAACTCAATAGAATGTAATGGCTCTGGTAGGTTTACAACAGCTCTGGTTAAGCTAGAATCTACCTTGTAATAGGGCCCTAAGAGTGTTATTCATTAAATGCTGAGTAGGCACCACAAGTTCAACTTGCATGTTCTACTTGGTCAGCATAGGAAAACACCATCTGATTCATTAGAATTATCTAACATTTGCAATATGTGATTGGCTGAGGCAATGCTGATAAGTAGATCCTAATTATTACAGTCAATTTCAGACAAGTTGTTCTTGTAGTCATCTATTCACTGCATGTAACTCTAGAACAGCAGCGTCTCTGTGGATTGCACAGTCTTCAAATGCAGCCAGACCTGTATTGGGAGATGTGCAGAGGCAGAAAAGTGTGGCTACCGCAGTGGGAGCAAACCTGTTGTATGGTAATTCTCTGGGTGCTCCACCATGGGGGCCGACGTCCCGTGCCAGACTCTCACAAAAATGATGGGCCACACCAAAGTAACTATAGAAAAAAAAGTTATTCACCGCCCGGGGGGGGGGGGCTAAAATTGCGATGTTTTGGCTCTAGGCCTTAGTCAACAACAAGTGATACTTCTAGTGGATACGTTACTTAAAAGTAATAATTATATGACTATAATGCTTTGCTAGTAAATGTGTAGCCAATTTTATGCTCAAACTAGGAGCATTCGCTATGATAGAAAGAACCGCATTGTTTGGTATAAACACCTGTTCTAAGGGAGAGGGAAATAACATGTTTGACACTGAAGGAACAAACCAGCAGTAAGATTATAAAAAGCAGTGAGGTGGTAAATGCCCTATAAACATAGGTCATCTATTAAAGTGAGATGTTGTGAGGATGAAAATCATATACACAATAACACACAATATCCAGGGGGAAAAGAAAGTGCTGTGGAAGTACAAGGTGAAATGAAATGTTAGAAAATGTATTTCTTTGAATCTGTAGTTGGGCATAAAACCGATCATGGCTAAGGTTGGAGATGGGCCTTGTCCACCATACAATAATTGTTGAGGTTTTATTTCTATAAAAGCTAGTATTTTACATTTGATTATGTTTTTATATATGACAGAATATAAATATTATATACAGACCTGGAGAGCATCCTATTGTATACAATATCGGTTCACTATGTGACTGGAGCAATACAGGCAGGACTTACTGCTTCCAGGCTACGTGTATCCGCAGTATAAAGTATTTCAATGCAGCCGTTTATATTATTTTATTGTATTGTCCTGATATCCTCACAAATGTTAAAATTCCTATATTTATCCTTTTGATAATAAACTGACATTGCTGATCTTTATTAACAGAAAATTACTACGGCACACCAAAGCCTCCAGCTGAACCTGCTCCACTTTTATTAAATGCAACAGACCATATATTTCCTGGTGGCATTCCAAGAGTTGAAGGGAAACGCAAACGCAATAAATCTGTGAGCAACATGGAGAAGACCGGGATTGAACCTCCAGAGGAGGAGGAAGAGGAGAGACCTGTGGTCAATGGAAACGGTGTTGCAGTAACACCAGGTATGCATATTTACATAAAAAAACTGAAATATAACACTTTTGATTATTCTATTGTGCTTTAGACAGTTTACAAGCAGATTATTTTGCAAACCTTTAAACTGCTATATGAATTTCCTTTGAGATCTTTACGATGTTTGACAAAATGTGGCATGCATAACAGTGTGTTAAAAACCGTGTCATTGTGTGGTTTTGAAAAACCTATTACATTCATAACGCTAACCTTAGAGCTCACCTGTGTGAGCGTTAACGTTAGCTCTGGTTTCCCTTGTGCGGGCTGACCATATTACAAATGGATAAAAAAAAAACGTTAGCGATTCGGAGCTGGTGCTTTTCAGCTCGAGCTTACTGTACTTTGCACTCCCTATACTTAAAATTGAGAGAGCAAAGAGTAGCTTTAGTATCACAAAGTCCTATCGCTAATTACTCACCGCTTTTGCAGAATCAGTCAGCACCAGCTGAGCCCCCCCACCAATGTAAGATCCTCAGCTCTAATCCGGCGGCAGGAAGGGTGGCTCGATCCGTCGCTTCTGGCCACCAGGGGCAGAGTGGGACTAGGGACAAATGGTCTTCCTCCACGAATCACTCTGCAGACTTGCACGATCTCATGAGAGCGAGATCTTGCAGGTCACATGA
Organism: Leptobrachium leishanense; assembly: GCA_009667805.1. Classification (NCBI taxonomy): domain Eukaryota; kingdom Metazoa; phylum Chordata; class Amphibia; order Anura; family Megophryidae; genus Leptobrachium; species Leptobrachium leishanense. The sequence continues at coordinate 192,845,196 of CM019065.1, forward strand.
CCCGTCAGCACAATCCTCCATGGAGTCCTATGGACTCCAGGAGGTGATACTCGCGGTGGCACATTAGTGCTGCCGAGAGTATCCTAGAGGGTTAGTGGCCGTTACGGGGCAGACTGCTGAATTCAGAGCCTGCCTCGTAATCTGCTTGTAAAATGGGGACGTTAAGGGGAAATTTGCGAGTGCAAGTTTTTCCCCTTAGTATCCCCGTTTAGATCAAGGCACATGATAGTGCCTAAGTGTGCAGGGCAATCCAAACACGGATGCCTTGCTCGAAATGAAGATATGAGCTATTCCCTCATAACAAGGGTGAAACAATAGTCAGAGGTTGATGTATCTCTCAAGCAGATGAGACCTCCGTGGCATTTCACTCTTGGCCATCATTTGTGGGTAATAGTCTGATTTGCCTACACTAAAGTAATGTCTCCTCTATAATGGCACCATAAAGCTAAAATCTTGTTAGTTATGAGCGGGATCTCGCCATATTGCACGTCACTTTTGTATTGGCAAAAACATAATTTTAAAAGTTATAATTTTTAATATGTGGGTAAAAGCTGCTTGATTCAGGGAGAAATTTGACGCCGTTCTGGGGTCAAGAAGGAATTTTTTCCCAGTGTGTTGCATATCGACGTGCGCTTCAGACTGAGTTTTTTGCCTTCTTTTGGATCAACAGCAGTAGGTGATATGTGAAAGGCTGAACTCTATGGATGCATTTCTTTTTCAGCCTATGAGACTATACGTATATATAGCCTGCTAAATAGTTGGATTGTGGAGATGGATAAATTGCTATGGATGCATCGATCCACATAGATGGGCCTGTGGCTTTGCAATTTAGTAGGGAGCATTCGGTTTATCCTTTTTCATATGCCAGTGATGGATTGTTCCTCCTAGTTTGCTGATCATGGATTATTACACTATGCTACGCTTGAACTCTTGCTCTCTACAGTGTACAGGCTTAATATCTCCATCTTTGTATTTGTCCAGCTTGACATCTGTTCGCATTCTTTATCAATTAGTTGTTTTCTTGTGTCCTGAACTGAATCTCTCGTAAGACCTTGCTTATTCACTTGACCTTGTCTGTGCCTCTGGCTCTGTTGCTACACAAATCAACAGGGGAAAAAAATATTTATTTATTTTTTATTTATGCTGAGAGGCACCTCAAAGCTCAGCATGACACTTCATTTTGCATTTATTTACAAAATTACATAGAGCTGTATTTATTTTTCTATGGAGAGTATGTGCAACTAGTGATTTCTTATTTTATGCTCGGTATTGGTATAAATCATGTGGTTGCACATAAGCTTTATTTAGATAAGTTTTGTGTGTTTTCATGCATTTCTATGAATGAATAGTTGTAAGCAGGTTTTAGTGCTGACGTGTGTTATAAGAACATTTTAAACTGGATCAGGTTGATGAGAGAGGATTATGTACTTGATATGGTGCAAAAAACTGTATCTGGTTTTGTGACTATTCAAAATATCCTTTTCCATACTGTCAATCTTGCCCCTAAAATGGATAGCAGGGCTGGAGAGTTATTTTTCCCACAACGTCCCTTCCAAAAATGATATTGTAATGAAGAGAAACCTATTTTCAGTGATTGTTCCTAAGACTCTACCGTGTAGAATTTTTTTTCTGGTATGAATATGTCATTTCTGTTTGACAATGGAATTTTTGGGGTTCAATGCTTTAATGGTGGTCAGGGCCAGATTTATAACTAGGCACAGTAGGCATGTGCCCACAGGCGCGCGCCTTGCGGTACAAAAAAATATATATTGTTTTAGAGTTTACTATCATTTAGACAACTGTATCACTGGAGCCCTAAGGGCTAGAGCAGTGTTCCCAACCGCGTTCAAGTACCACCAACAGGTCAGGTTTTCCAGATATCCAAAGCACAGCACAGGTGATATGATTTGCTGCTCAGTGATTGCAGGATTCAGTCTGCATTTCCCAAAGGGGATCCTTAAAACCTGGCCTTTTGGGGGTACTTGAGGACCGCAGTTGGGAACCACTAGGCTAGAGGGATATTGGAAAGGCTAGATTATGGCCTTGCCAGTGATGCCAAATATAACCAAGTTCGATATATGTAAAAATAATATAATATTTTTCTCATTTTTTTTCTTATAACACTGCACTATTACCGTAGATACTCGAGTATAGCGCAACCGGAATATAACTCGATGGATAGAGATTTATTATGGAAATGCGAGAATACTCAAGACACGACTATAACGCGAGGAGAAAAATTATACTGTACTGGTAAACCATTAAAATCCTTCCAGATTCTCTTAACACTCAGGCTACACCTCAAGCCAGGGTGCTCTGCTCTAGAATGATTGCAGTTGTTGCTAAGTATGAAGCCACCGGCCACCCGTCTTCTTTGCTAGTGATTAGATGGCCGGCGGAGGCGAGCGAGGTGATTTGATTGGCTTAAACCGAGCATGCCCTCTGGCATGATGGATCCCACCTCTCCCGAATCCAGGAGTTCCTGAAGTATTCGCAAGCATCAGGGACCCCGCATTCACTTCAGCAAGACTACCGGAACTTCCAGGAGACTTGGGATCCAGAGCAAGGCCCTTTTTTTTTTTTTTAACTACACGCGATGCAGATGTCTCGAATATAACGTGACCCCTCCAATTTTAAGGTAAATGTTTGTCACCAAATCTAGCGGTATCTAAAATTTTGGTGCCCACCAATTGATGGCAGTGTGGGAAATGAGAAGGTGAGTTAGAGCAGCATCACTGTTCACTTAATTGTAAACTGAATACTGTAATGTTCATTTTTTAAAAACAGAAGAAAAATACTAGCCCACTATAACCAGCCTGCACCCAAATCATACAGTATATTAGGGGAGTGCATTAACTGTGAATTAGCATTAGAGCATTACAGCATTAGAAAATGTGTTTAGTTAGGAGGACTCCCCCATGAGGTTTGTCTTCATAATATGGCAGGGGAGCATAACATATTTTGGCCGAAAGAAGGAACCAAAAACCTCCTTTCATATAAGGTAGGAATAGTGTGCTGGTATTTTGTTTTTCTTTTGCTAAATCAATAGGCATGATAAATAGAAACATAATGAGCTCATTTTACAATATATGCAAAGCTAGAATAAACAAATGTGAGCAATCCATCATGAATATAACATTTTAAATATAGATAGCTTATTTTTTGTCATACTGTCATTTCTATTGATGATAGGCAGTGGATTTTATTTTTTTATTATTCTTGCTTTCTAGAACTACTAAATTACTACATGGGAAATAAATACATTCCTGATTCAATAGTTTTCTTATACTTTTCTGGTACACAACTAATAAACATACAGGGTTATTCAGAGAGCGTTGAAACTCAGAATGACTGGAGAAGTGAAAATTCTAGGTCAAAATAGCCAAACCAGAAAAATTTTCTCATTTATCTCAGCTATTTGGTCTACATTGTTCTCTTCTCCTGCCAATTCTCCAGGTTTTCACCTCTCTCTGAATAACCCAGTTTTTTTTTCTATTATACATCCATTTCCTTTAACCCCTTAACGCTGGGTGGGTGGTGCCCAGCAGGAGGGGGTTAATTCCGCCCACACACCTGATGCACGCATCAGCGCAAATATTGTGGCCATGTCCTCTGATTCCTTATCAGCACACAGTATTGGGCTTAAGACCCTAGTTGATATGTTTCTCTGAAAATCCCCGTCCATTACCCACACAGCCCCTAGACATCCCACCATTCAAAATATGCAACACCTCCAAATTTTGTTTGCACCCAACACCTCCACAAAAGGTATATGGGGGTCCGGGTAGTGCCCTGGGGGACAGGAAACCAGGACAAAAAGTTTAAAAAAAAAAACGTTTTTAAAGGGACAGTGAGTTTTCCATGAAATAAGGGTTAAAAATAAAAACGAAAAAATTCCTTCAAATATCGTGCCTAGGAGGTCCCCATAACCTGCCTGTGAAGTGGCGGATTTCTGGGATGTATAGAAACATTTAAAAACAAAAAAAATTACGTTTCTAATGACGGTAAATGCTTTTCCTTTAATCTATTCACAAACAACTGCTTGGGGCGGCAGCCTGTATGAAAAGACATTTTCGGACGCGCAGAAAAAGTTTAGTGATTTTTTTTGGCTAAATTATGGTAAAACTTATGCAGGCTTTGGATGACAATAGGTGCTTTAAAATTGGGCTTTTAGTGTCGGCAACAGTGCCGTCACACCGTAACCCCCCTGAGGATATGAATCTGGTACAGGCGTCAGTGGCAGTGCACCCAGATATTGTGCTTTTGGTGCCAGGCCAGCAAGTGCATTCATACAGTAACCCCTCTGTGGTATTGTGGAGGAGTGCAGGGGTGGACCATGCGGTCAGGTCCGGTGCTAGACTATTTTGCGCCCTAGGCAAGACCAGCTACTTGTACCCTCCCCAAAAAAAACAAAAAACGACACAACATGAAACTGCTAAATTTCTTTTTATTTAAGAATAAAGTTTGAAAAGCACAAATTTTAAAGGTACAATAAATATAAATAAACTGTATTAAACCATTTTAAATTAACTCTATTAAACAAATTAAAATTTAACTGTATAGAACAAATATAAATTAACGAAAAAAAAATAAGAGTTGTCATGTAAGTTTCAATTTCAGACACATCAAAATTTCACTTTGTGTGCCTTATCCTTTGCAAATTTTCATCATGCGTATATATATATTGCCCAGGCCAGCTCACATCATGCGTATATATATTGCCCAGGCCAGCTCACATCATGGGTATATATATATTGCCCAGGCCAGCCCACATCATGCGTATATATATATATATTGCCCAGGCCAGCCCACATCATGCGTATATATATTGCCCAGGCCCAGGCCAGCTCACATCATGCGTATATCTATATTGCCCAGGCCAGCCCGCATCATGTGTATATATATTGCCCAGGCCAGCTCACATCATGTGTATATATATATTGCCCAGGCCAGCTCACATCATGGGTATATATATATTGCCCAGGCCAGCCCACATCATGCGTATATATATATATATATATTGCCCAGGCCAGCCCACATCATGCGAATATATATTGCCCAGGCCCAGGCCAGCTCACATCATGCGTATATATATATATTGCCCAGGCCAGCCCGCATCATGCGTATATATATTGCCCAGGCCAGCTCACATCATGTGTATATATATATTGCCCAGGCCAGCTCACATCATGCACATATGTATTGCCCAGGCCAGCTCACATCATGCGTATATATATATTGCCCAGGCCAGCTCACATAATGCGTATATATATATATTGCCCAGGCCAGCTCACATCATGCGTATATATATTGCCCAGGCCAGCTCACATCATGCGTATATATATTGCCGAGGCCCAGGCCAGCTCACATCATGTGTATATATATTGCCGAGGCCAGCTCACATCATTCGTATATATATATTGCCCAGGCCAGCTCACATCATGCATATATATATTGCCCAGGCCAGCTCACATCATGCGTATATATATTGCCGAGGCCCAGGCCAGCTCACATCATGCGTATATATATTGCCCAGGCCAGCTCACATCATGCGTATATATATATTGCCCAGGCCAGCCCACATCATGCATATATATATTGCCCAGGCCAATCCCCTGGTGGAGATAGGGGGTTCATTTGAACCCCGATATCTCCAGACAGCTAGGGGGTCATGGAGGGTGTCAATCGAAAGGCCTGAGCATGGCCTTTCGAATGATACCCAACATGACCAGGTATAAAGTTAAAAAAAACAAAAAAACATGTATTATTTTTGTGTTATTTTTATTAATGCAGCAATATTGTTCACATTTCAATTATAATGTGAACGATGATGCACTAATGATTTTTTTTCTATGGGATGCGTTTGCTATAAATCACTTAATAACCCCCACAAAATGTAACAAGTCCCCATTTCTAATTTTTGTACAAGCGTACCCCATAGAAAACATAACCGCAAACGCTCATGAGCTAAAATGTGAAAAAAAACTTTACACACTGCAGATGATTAAAAATTAAATTTTTATTGCATTTTTTGTCATAATATACAGGCAGGACTAGGGATGAGCTGTTCGGGTTCGGGGTTCGACCCGAACTTAGCCTGTTCGAGCAGATCGCGAACACCGAACATTTCCGGGTGTTCGCCGCATGTTCGACCGCAATGGACCACATATACTGGGGGGGTCTGGGGGTCTCTCATTTCTACCAAATATCAGGGAATTTAGGTGATGTGTGTCTTGTCACTGTGCCAGCAATTTTTTTTGGGGTTTACAACTTTGTTGAAAACATTTGTGAATTGAGGTGATCTTCTGGGTCTTGTCACACAGCCAGCAATTTTTTTTGGGGCTCACTAATTTCTTTAAAACATTTGTGAATTGAGGTGATCTGTGTCTCGTCACACATCCAGTACCACGCTGTATTTTGGGGCTCACTAATTTCTACAAAACATTTGTGAATTGAGGTGATCTGTGTCTCGTCACACATCCAGTACCACGCTGTATTTTGGGGCTCACTAATTTCTACAAAAATTTGTGAATTGAGGTGATCTGTGTCTTGTCACACAACCAGAACCACGCATTATTTTGGGGCTCACTAATTTCTTTAAAACATTTGTGAATTAAGGTGATCTGTCTCTTGTCACTGGCTGCCAGCTATCAGTGTGTCTCACTGAGTTATACCAGAGTTCTTTAAATCTTTATACCAGAGTTGAATCAGAGTTCTGTATATATTAATCTATATATCACTCACCATGTCTGAAAGAACAAAAAGGACAGGCAGACGCTCCCAGACACAGATAAGAGGGCAAGCAGCCCCCGTTTCGGGAGGCTGTGCCTCTGGTCGTGGTGGACGTGGTGCATCCTCTGCAGGGGCACGCTTGTCCTTTCTAACTGGTGCTGGCCGTCTTAAGCAGCAGCAACATACAGAGGACTTGGAGGATGAGGATGGCCTGGTTAGCCAATCCACCGAGTCCTCTGCCAGCCAGGCTTCTAGTGCTTTACAGTCTACCTCAGCTGCCAAAGCATCTAATGCAGCCTCCATGTCCACAGCTACTCCTGCCGTAGCCTCACTATCACACACGGAGTCAGCTGAATTGTTTGACTACAATGAGAGGGACATGCTGCTTGAGGATGCGCAGCAAGTACAGTGCTCTGATTCAATCTCTGAGGTTGAGGAAGGGAGTATAATCAACCTAGAGGAAGGGGGTGCCAGTGATGACACACAAATAACTGGCACTCATGTTGCCCCAGCAGCTGCAGCATACTGCCAAGTTGGCTCCAGTGACGAGGAGATGGGGGGTGATGATGATGACAATGATGATGAGGTCACTGACTCCACCTGGGTGCCTGATCGAACAGAGAAATTAAGTGAGGAAGAGGGGGAGGAGGAGGCACAGCAAACACGAGGCACAACATCCTCTGTGACCAACCGTAGCACTAGCCAGTCCAAGGCATCACATGTCAGAGCTGCTCCGGTGCAGAGCGCTGTTGTCTCAAAGCACACATACAGGAACTCTGCTGTCTGGGTGTTCTTTAAGAAATGTGCAGTAGAGCGCAGCGTTGCTATTTGTAATCTATGTCAGATGAGGCTTAAGCGTGGGAAAGATACCGGACACTTGGGTACCACCTGCTTGAGGCGACATATGAACAACTGACACACATCCCGTTGGCGCAAAACTTTGCGTAGGTCCTCCTCCTCCTCATCTGTCTCTACCCCCACTGTATGTCCTGCCATGTCATTGACTACAACCTCCACTGACAGGGATGATGCTACAGTAATGGATGTACCAGCTCCTTCCTCACAATGTGACATCATCCCAGCAGCTGAAGATTTACGCAGTCAGATTACGTTGCCGCAGCTGCTGCAGCGAAAGAAAAAATATAGTCCCAACCATCCCCAAGCACAGCGTCTAAATGCCAGCATAGCAAAATTACTCGCATTGCAGCTGCTGCCTTTCCAGCTGGTGGACTCTGCTCCCTTCCGTGAATTTGCTGAATGTGCTGTACCATAGTGGCAGGTTCCCAAACGCCATTACTTTTCACGCAAAGGCCATTCCAGCACTATACCAGCACGTGGAAGACAATGTTATCCAGTCATTGGGAAAGGCAGTCAGCAGCAAGGTGCATGTGACTTTAGACACGTGGTCCAGCAAGCATGGACAGGGTCGTTACATTTCCTTCACGGCACACTGGGTAACTCTGATCGCAGCTGGGAGGGATCCAAGACGGGGCTCTGTGCTGGAGCTTGTTCATCCACCATGCCTCCAGAAAGCTGCTTGTATGAGGTCTGTCTGCTCCACCACCTCTCCCTCTTCCTCCTCCTCCTCCTTCTCTGTCTCTGGCGAAGTGGCAGTTAAACCCACGCCTGACAGGGTCTACGCAATGGCTCAAGCAAAAAGATGCCATACTGTGCTTGAGCTGGTTTGTTTAGGGGACAGGAGCCACACCGGGTCAGAAATTTTGTCAGCTCTGCAGGGGCAGGTGCAGAGATGGTTAACACCACGCCAGCTTGAGCTGGGAATGATCGTCTGCGATAATGGCAGCAACCTTCTCTCCGCCCTACGCAAGGGTAAATTGACGCATGTACCATGCCTAGCACACGTCCTAAATCTGGTGGTACAGCGTTTCCTAACCAAGTACCCAGGGCTGCCAGAGCTTCTCATCCAGGCCAGAAAAGTCTGCAGCCACTTCAGACGGTCATTCCCAGCAAGAATTCGCCTGGCAGAAATTCAAAGAGAATTCCACCTTCCCACAAACCGTCTGACCTGTGACATGCCCACCAGGTGGAATTCGACATTAGCAATGCTGCAGCGTCTACACAAGCAGTAGAGGGCCATCAACGAGTACCTGTGTGAGTATGGCACAAGGACAGGTTCAGGTCAACTTGGTTCCCCCCCCGCAGTGGCTGATGATCAAGGATGCATACACTGTACTGTCACCATTTGAGGAGGCAACGAGGATGGTGAGCAGGGACAGTGCATGCATCAGTGACACAATTCCTTTAGTGTTTCTGCTGGAGCACACTCTGCGGGGAATTATAGATGTGGCTCTAGAGGCAGAGCAGCGGGAGGAAGAGGAGGCCTTCCCTAGCTCTCAAGGCCCCAGTCTTTCCGCAGACAGCATTCCAGCGGGTCCTACTCAGATCAGACAGGAGGAGGATGAGGAGGAGGAATATTTAAGTAGTGGGGCATTGAAGGTGGGGATTCCTCAAGGCAGGGTTTTGTGTGCCCAGAAACAGAAGGGCTTGTGCGTGGCTGGGAGGAGGAAGTGCACGATACGGTCATCCTCATTGACCAGGAAGACTCGGCAGCTAATGCCACCTCCAACCTACGCTGCATGGGCTCCCTAATGATGCAAAGCCTGCTAAAGGACCCCCAGGATTCGTGCTATCAAGGAGAGGGATCATTACTGGTTGGCAACCCTTCTTGATCCACGATACAAGGGGAAAGTTGCAGAGCTCATCCTGCCCGCACAGAGGGAGCACAGGATGAAAAAACTTGAGGACGCTCTAAAGCGACACTTGTGTAACACCTTTCCAGGCACTGGTAGATTACCAAGTGCTGACACACGTGCTTCTGAGGCTGCGGATGATCAGAGGAATAGTGGTGAAGGCCAGGGCCGCTTGACTGATGCATTTTTAAATTTTTTTAGTCCTCGACGCCCAGGGACGTCAAATGTAGGCACCCATTGCCAGCGTCTTCACCATATGGTGCAGGACTACCTAGGGGCAAGGGCAGACCTGGATACCTTTCCAGCAGATGATCCACTGGCTTACTGGGTGTTGAGATTGGATCACTGGCCAGAAGTTAGCCTATATGCTATGCAGCTACTAGGTTGCCCTTCATCTAGCGTGCTTTCCGAAAGGACGTTCAGTCCTGCTGGAGGTTTTGTCACAGACAAAAGAGTGCATCTGTCCCCCGACTCTGTAGACCGGTTGACATTTATAAAAATGAATCAGTCCTGGATCAGCAGTTATCAATCCCCTGATGCTGATGTAACAGAATAGATCGAGGATGTCTTCTGCATGCACAAAACCTCCAGCACTGAACTCTTCCACAATACCACAAAAGGGTTATGGTGTGAATGCACTTGCTGCCATGAAAGGCACAATATTTGGCTGCACTGACGCCTGTGCCAGATTTATATAATTTTAATTTTTTGAACAGCAGGGTCCAACCCTGCACTCTTCCACAATACCACAGAGGGGTTACTGTATGATGATACTTGCTGGCCTGGCACCAAAGGCAGAATATCTGGGTGCACTGACGCCTTGACCAGAATCATATCTTTTCAATATAGGACCACATGGTCCACCCCTGCACTCTTCCACAATACCACAGAGGGGTTAGGCTAGGGTCAGATTAGCGCATTTTGTAGGGACTGTGCGTCCGTGCAGTACGGACGTACTTACTGACTGACAACAAGGTAGTGGCCACACAGTCCGGTTTTTTCACTGATGTATTTTTTGACTGATGTAGCAGGGAAAATAAATTACAATGAAAGAACATTCTGTCCGTCAAAAATACTGGACGTATAAATGCAGTCCGTCTGACCTTGTTGCATCACTCACACACAAGCTATGCGGACGTTGTGGACGTGGCGCACTCTGCACGTCCGTTCTAGCAGTATTACGTTCTTGCCTAACCTGCATCCGTTTGCAGCGTACGTCAGCCCCCGCACTTCTGTGCGGACGTACTTCATGTGTGGGCCTCCATTTAACACAATTGTATGCTATCACGGACGTACTTATGTGCGGGCAACACGGACGTTAACACTGCGTTCATCTGACCCCAGCCTTACTGTATGATGATACTTGCTGGCCTGGCCTTAAAGGCAGAATATCTGGGTGCACTGACGCCTTAACCAGATGCATATCTTTTTAATATAGGACCACATGGTCCACCCCTGAATTCTTCCACAATACCACAGAGGGGTTACTGTATGATGATACTTGCTGGCCTGGCATTAAAGGCACAATATCTGGGTGCACTGACGCCCATTACCAGATAATGGTTGGCAACCCTTCTTGATCCACAATACAAGGGGAAAGTTGCAGAGCTCATCCTGCCCGCACAGAGGGAGCACAGGATGAAAAAACTTGAGGACGCTCTAAAGCGACACTTGTGCAACACCTTTCCAGGCACTGGTAGATTACCAAGTGCTGACACACGTGCTTCTGAGGCTGCGGATGATCAGAGGAATAGTGGTGAAGGCCAGGGCCGCTTGACTGATGCATTTTTAAATTTTTTTAGTCCTCGACGCCCAGGACGTCAAATGTAGGCACCCATTGCCAGCGTCTTCACCATATGGTGCAGGAATACCTAGGGGCAAGGGCAGACCTGGATACCTTTCCAGCAGATGATCCACTGGCTTACTGGGTGTTGAGATTGGATCACTGGCCAGAAGTTACCCAATATGCTATGCAGCTACTAGGTTGCCCTTCATCTAGCGTGCTTTCCGAAAGGACGTTCAGTCCTGCTGGAGGTTTTGTCACAGACAAAAGAGTGCATCTGTCCCCCGACTCTGTAGACCGGTTGACATTTATAAAAATGAATCAGTCCTGGATCAGCAGTTATCAATCCCCTGACGCCTTAACCAGATGCATATCTTTTTAATATAGGACCACATGGTCCACCCCTGAATTCTTCCACAATACCACAGAGGGGTTACTGTATGATGATACTTGCTGGCCTGGCATTAAAGGCACAATATCTGGGTGCACTGACGCCCATTACCAGATAATGGTTGGCAACCCTTCTTGATCCACGATACAAGGGGAAAGTTGCAGAGCTCATCCTGCCCGCACAGAGGGAGCACAGGATGAAAAAACTTGAGGACGCTCTAAAGCGACACTTGTGCAACACCTTTCCAGGCACTGGTAGATTACCAAGTGCTGACACACGTGCTTCTGAGGCTGCGGATGATCAGAGGAATAGTGGTGAAGGCCAGGGCCGCTTGACTGATGCATTTTTAAATTTTTTTAGTCCTCGACGCCCAGGGACGTCAAATGTAGGCACCCATTGCCAGCGTCTTCACCATATGGTGCAGGAATACCTAGGGGCAAGGGCAGACCTGGATACCTTTCCAGCAGATGATCCACTGGCTTACTGGGTGTTGAGATTGGATCACTGGCCAGAAGTTACCCAATATGCTATGCAGCTACTAGGTTGCCCTTCATCTAGCGTGCTTTCCGAAAGGACGTTCAGTCCTGCTGGAGGTTTTGTCACAGACAAAAGAGTGCATCTGTCCCCCGACTCTGTAGACCGGTTGACATTTATAAAAATGAATCAGTCCTGGATCAGCAGTTATCAATCCCCTGACGCCTTAACCAGATGCATATCTTTTTAATATAGGACCACATGGTCCACCCCTGAATTCTTCCACAATACCACAGAGGGGTTACTGTATGATGATACTTGCTGGCCTGGCATTAAAGGCACAATATCTGGGTGCACTGACGTCCATTACCAGATAAAAAACTTTTTAATATACGACCACATGGTCCACCCATGCATTCTTCCACAATACCACAGAGGGGTTACTGTGTGATAGTACTTGCAGGCCTGGCAGTCTTGCACCAAAGGCAGAATATCTGGGTGCACTGACTCCTTTACCAGATGCATATCTTTTTAATATAGGACCGCAAGGTTCACCCCTGCATTCTTCCACAATACCACAGAGGGGTTACTGTATGATAGTACTTGCAGGCCTGGCACCAAAAGCACAATATTTGGGTGCACTGCCACCGACGCCTGTATCAGATTCATATCCTCAGAGGGGTTACGGTGTGACGGCACTGTTGGGGATGCTAAAGGAACAATTTTAAAGCACCTATTGTTACTTTCATCCAAAGCCTGCATAAGTTTCACAATAATTTAGCCAAAAAAAATCCGTAAACTTTTTCTGCGTGTACGAAAATGTCTCCTCTTTTCATACAGACTGCCGCCCCAAGCAGTTGTTTATGGATAGATTAAGGGAAAAGCATTTACCGTCATATGAAACGTCATTTTTTTGTTTTTAAGTGTTTCTATACATCCCAGAAATCCGCCACTTCACGGGCAGGTTATGGGGACCTCCTAGGCACGATATTTGAAGGAATTTTTGGTTTTATTTTTAACCCTTATTTCATGGAAAACTCACTGTCCCTTTACAAACGTTTTTTTAAAACTTTTTGTCCTTGTTTCCTGTCCCCCAGGGCACTACCCGGACCCCCATACACCTTTTATGGCAAATATGTAGCATATATGCCCTCTTGGAGGGCACTCTAAAAACCGAATTTTCAGCCCCATTGACTTGCATTGGGTTCGGGTTCGGATCCGAATATATGGGAAGTTCGTGTTCGGGCTCGAACCGAACTCGGGGGGTGTTCGGCTCATCCCTAGGCAGGACATGACGTATACATATAAAAATGATATATTATGAATCTGCGGAGTCTGCGGGAAAGAACGCTATCTAATATGTCTGGGTCAGTTTATAAAATGTGGCTTCAAATCGCATTTAAACATGATGAGCGAAAGCGGTAAAAATGAGCTGAGCACACAGCAGTGAAATGCAGCATATTAGAGGAAGATTTAGTAGAGAAATTAACACTTCTCAGAAGCAGACACCACACCCTCAGTATAGTCTACATCAGACCTCATAATTTCCACTCGCCTGCTCGCACATGGCGAGTGGAAATTAGCTGAGGGCGAGTGGGGCTGATTGCCCCGTCAGTTGCTGGGTTTAGTGGGCCACCGTTTTACTTCTCAGCTCCGGTATCGGACTCTTGGAGTCCGAATCCGGAGCTGAGTGTCTGATTGAGGCTGACCCCTCCCATGCGACCAGTGAGATTCACGCTTGTGGGTCACCTGCCCACCCATGTGATGCATCGCACACTCGCAGCGTAAGTGCTGTGAGCCTATGATGCATCATGTGGGTGGGTCATGTGATGCACGGGAGGGGGCAGCACCAACGCAGTGTGTCGATCCCATACACTAAGCAAGCACGTGCTGTTCCTGACTGCAGCACCAGACAGCACATAGGCTATCGACTCCCAGTGGACGGTGGAGCCAGCCTGCATCCAGACTGGGTCTCGGCTGCTCTGTCCTCCTTCCTGATCAGCCTTTGATTTGGTAAATGACTGCTTGGGGGTGGTGTAAAAAGAATGAAGAAGAGAGAGAGAGGGGGTTAAAGAGAGAGGGGTTAAAGAGAAATAGAGGGGTTAAAGAGAAAGAGAGGGGTTACAGAGAAAGAGAGGGGTCAAAGAGAGAGAGGGGTTAAAGAGAAAGAGAGGTTACAGAGAAAGAGCGGTTACAGAGAAAGAGCGGTTACAGAGAAAGAGAGGTTACAGAGAAAGAGAGGTTAAAGAGAAAGAGGTTAAAGAGAAAGAGAGAGGTACTTGTGAAACTGAAGGTTTTACACATCGAGACGTAATCTAGGGTTCCAGGCTCTCGCTGTGATGGGAAGAGCCCCCTAGTGACTTGGACGTGGATTTTATTTGAGCCTATCAACTCCAGGCTTGTGAGGACTTTTTTCGTACAGAGCAGAAACGGACTTCTTTTTGTTCCAATGCTTTATATTGGAATGCCAGTCTTTCTCTAATAATCAACTGCACTCCCAGATATAAGTAATGTATTTTGCATGAATTTGTGGGTGAGGGATACACCCAGTGGTGAGCTGCAACATCTTTTTTCCTGTATTTTCTTCTTGTATCCTGATTTACTTTATGCATATTTCCGAAATAGAATCCTCTTTTAGTGCCTAGAACACTGTGAACCCAATAGGGTAAAGAGTTTTTTTCAAAAAAGAGCGGGTTAAAAAGAAAGGATTAAAAAGAAAGGATTAAAAAAAGAGGGTTAAAGAGGGGTAAAAAGCATGAGAGCGAGGGTACAAAGGATCATAGGGTAAAAAGAATGAGAGGGTGTGCGTAAAAAGGTAGTGAAGCTCTGTGATACACTCCTACACACTTTACATTTTTGTGAGTTTTGTTGCTGCGGTGCTCTGATACAGTAATGCATAGTGCGTATGCGTGTATCAAAGCACCGCAGCAATAAAACTCACAGTAATGTGGCGTGTGTTTGAGCGTGAGTTTTATTGCTGTGGAGCTCTATGATACACTCATATGCGCCGCACATTATTTTCCTTTATGTTTACACCGCTTTTTATTAAATTAATTAATAATTTAAGAGGGTGTGTTTAGGGGAAGAGTTAAAAGGTAAGGGTTGGGTGGGGCAACTGGTGGCGAGTAACTCTTAAGGCCTGGCTAGTAGCTTGGGACCCGAAATTTTGAGCCCTGTATACAATGTATCAAATTCATTAGACCATACTAAAAACACCTGTTGTTTACCGTTTGAGAACACAGGTCATTTAGAGGTGAGAATCTTTGCACGTACACATTAGTTTTTAATTCAATATCTAATAAACCGTTGCTTATAATATTCTGCAGTAAAGAGTCTCTTTATTTCTAGATTTTTTAGTATTTTTAAAGTAGTTTTTATACTTTTTTCAAAAAAAATTTTGCCAACTCGAACCGAACACGCCAAAAAGTTCAAAGTTTGCGTACGGCCAAAGTTCAAATCGAACTCCGAACTGATCGAACCGAACAGCTCATCCCTAATGATTAACCCTTGTCAGGATAGCGAGACAAAGATCTTAAGGGATTCCGTTGCATTTCTAGACCAGATTTAGATACAGCTCGAGCGAGAGAGATAGATAAAAAAAGACACTGAAACAAGTTTCCTTTAGTCTGGCATCTTCTCTCTGAACTCCAAAATCAGAACACTTCCCTTTATTACAGTGGGAAGGACATAAAGTGCCTTGGATTACAGACCAATAAACCCTTTCAACATATATCATATATAATTACTTCTGACCAGACTGCACTATAGTCCATCTGCACTATAATATATATATATATCTATGTTAAATCAAAAACAGAGCTTTTTAGTTAACTTGAATGGTCATTACAGTGTCAAGCCCACTTGCATGGCAAGGTAACCTCTCAAGGTGGGTCCTAATTTAAGGGGTTATTCAGAGAGCACCAAAATGTCATCATTATTTTGGTGCTCTCTCATTCCCCGCACTTCGGGAAATCAAATTCCCTGACCCGCGGTGAATTCAGCATTCAGAATTCCGGGTTCCTGGAGTGCAGAGAAAAATCCGACCAGCGCATCCGAAATTCCACCGCATCGAACTGAAAAACCGGCGAAAAAACATTGCATGCATCGGCAAAAAGCTGACCATCCACCACAAAACCACTGAATAAACACCAAACGCGTCTGAATAAAGCCGATTTGCCAAACAGAGCGCTGACCAGCCGCCGGAAAAAGCCGACAAGCCGACTAACAGGGTAAAAAAAATGCAAGAGACCATTGAAAGTTTCAAATTTGAAACGCTGTTTGTAAAAAAAACAAACAAAAAAAAAACAGTTACTGAACGAAAATGTCTGAAATGAACATATAAGGTCCTATGAATGATAATAAAAAGGTGTTACAGAAAAAAGAAAAACGCTATTAAAAAAAGTCTACAATTTTGTTTTTTGCCAAAAAAGTAAAGACACTTTTTGCTGCGGATTAAAAGGATAAACGTTTTAATAGATATTGGACATTTCTGACATTTCTCTGCTGTTCGGTGTCTCTGAATAGGTTAACTATTGCTTCTCTATGGGGAATTTCACTGCCGCCAAACAGCACCATATTTTGCTTGCAATTTGGCAAAATACTTTCTGAATAGCCGAATGGCAACGAAATTGTACCGTATAGTAGACATGTGCACAGCACAACATTTCGTTTTGAACTAATGGATTAGTCCTAAAATGCAATTTATTTAGTTACTAAAGAAATTCGTTTTCAGTTCTTTAGTATGAAAACTAATTTCATTCATCCGAAAACCAGTGGATACAATTACTATTGTAGTGGCTCCTCAGAGGCTGAGATCGGTGCTTGTTACAGTATCTCTCACTCTCAGCACAATGTGGGCCATATTACATATGGCGCTAACTTAACCAGAGCTGTTGTAAACTTCCCAGAGCCATTATAGCCTATGGAGGTTTTCAGTTTACAACAGCTCTGGTTAAGTTAGCACCAACATTGTAATACTGCCCCGTGTCAGGCAAAGCTGCTACAGTAACTGCTGCTCATCACAGCGCTCAGAGTTTCAGTAAAACTAGTAAATAATATTTCTATATATAAGAGGTTAGAACAATATTATTTCCTTGTTTTACTGAAACTCTGAGCACTGTTACAGTCAGTTACTGTAACAACTGAGCCTGATACATTGTACTGAGAGATAATGTAACAAGCAGCCGATCTCAGCGCTCACAGCCACTGGATTTAAAGGGCTGAAAAAAAGGATCCTCTCTGTATAATGTTTAGAACATCCTCCTGTATTAATTAATACCCCTCTCTGTATAATGTATACAACATCCACCTGCATTAATTAATACCCCTCTCTGTATAATATATAGAACATCCTCCTGAATTAATTAATGCCCCTCTCTGTATAGAACATCCTCCTCAATTTATACCTTTGTCTGTATAGTGTATATAACATCCTCCTGCATTAATACCCCTCTCTGTATAATGTATAGAACATCCTCCTGCATTAATTAATGCCCCTCTCTGTACAGAACATCCTACTGCATTGGCATGTGGAGGGTGCAGATCTTCGGATGTTGCGATGTTGCGCTCTTCATTGCTGGTCTCCTTCACTCATCAATGTAATATCACAAAAAGGACTGAAACTAAAATGTAGTGCATTTTATTTTAGTTTCTTTCGTTTTTTGTACTGAGCAGTTTCGTTTCTCTTGAGTCATACTAAAACTAAATTATCCCAAAATTCTGACTAAATCGTTTTAGTACTAAAACGAATGCACATGTCTACCGTATAGGGAAATTCCCTGTTCGGTGCAATTTCAAAGCCAGATCCGCTGTTTCTGAGTACCCTTGATAATGTAACCACACAGCCTCTTTTTCTTAACAAAAAGACAAATAATTGCAGTCGACCCTGTGTATATAATGTATGTGTGAGTATTTTATAGTTCCAATATGTGCGCAACTACACTCCACACTGTTAGATTATGTAGCATTTACTACAGTATTACATAGTATTTACAATAGTATTAAAGGCATGGAAAGGTTTTATATTGTTTCCTGTTGTTGGCTTCAACTGTATATTTTGCCAAGACCTTATGTTTGCTCTATTCTAGTGTTTAATCCTTCCAGCATATAAACCTTAATGAGCAGAGGCCTCGGTGCTGCATGTTTCAGTAATTATTCATTATCTGTAATTACCTGTGTAACCATGATGTAGAGTAGTTGACACTTCATAAGTTAAAAGCTACCATTAAGTTCAATTGTTACACCAACAGGCAGTTTATGTTTATATCTGTATATCCCGTGCCACGACAACGAACTTCCAATGGCTCCATCTTATTTATTTATTTTTTACTGCAGACACTTGCGGACATATGCAAATTTTTATGCTTGGTTAGCAGCTTAAAGTATGCCAGTATATGTACACATTTATTCTTTGTGAACATAATTAGACTAATATCTTTACAATTACATGTGATGTCATGGTTTAACCCATTCATTACAAAAGGGAATATACTTGTTCTTCAAAAGCACCTGCTGGTGTCCTGATTTTTTTTTTTTTAGAAAGAATTTTTCCAGAAAGGATACATTGAGCTTTCTCTAATTTTCAAGTACCGTATTTTTCGCTCCATAAGACGTACTTTTCTCCCCCCAAAAAGTGGGGGGAAAAGTGGGTGCTTCTTATGGAGAGAATACTGCACGGTGCAGTGTTTGCTACCTGCGAGCGTCCGAAGCTATGGAGCTTCGGCGCTTGCCTGGGGGAACCAAGTCACCAGCCGAGTTCTCGCGAGATCGCGGCTGGTCACGTGGCTCCCCCAAGCGAGTGCCCAAGCTCCATGCCGCTGGACGCTCAGAGGGAGCCGAACACGCGGCAGCGGCGGCAGGAGGTGAGCTGGGGACATTATCCATGAGCTGCTGGGGCATATCCATAAGCTGGGGGGCATATCCATGTGTGAGCTGGGGCATATCCATGTGTGAGCTGGGGCATATCCATGTGTGAGCTGGGGCATATCCATAAGCTGGGGGGCATATCCATGAGCTGCTGGGGCATATCCATAAGCTGGGGGGCATATCCATGTGTGAGCTGGGGCATTATCCATGTGCTGGGGCATCATCCATGTGCTGGGGCATATCCATGAGCTGGGGCATATCCATGAGCTGGGGCATATCCATGAGCTGGGGCATATCCATAAACTGGGGGGCAATTCCATGTGTGAGCTGGGGCATATCCATGTGCTGGGGCATTATCCATGAGCTGGGGAAAATCCATGAGCTGGGGCATATCCATGTGTGAGCTGGGGCATATCCATGTGTGAGCTGGGGCATTATCCATGTGCTGGGGCATATCCATAAGCTGCTGGGGCATATCCATGAGCTGGGGCAAATCCATGAGCTGGGGGGCATTATCCATGACCTGGGGCATAACCATGTGCTGGGGCATATCCATGAGCTGGGGCAAATCCATGAGCTGGGGCATATCCATGAGCTGGGGCATATCCATGTGTGAGCTGGGGCATATCCATGTGTGAGCTGGGGCATATCCATGTGTGAGCTAGGGCATATCCATGTGTGAGCTGGGGCATATCCATGTGCTGGGGCATATCCATGTGCTGGGGCATATCCATGTGCTGGGGCATTATCCATGAGCTGGGGCATATCCATGTGTGAGCTGGGGCATATCCATGTGTGAGCTGGGGCATATCCATGTGTGAGCTGGGGCATTATCCATGAGCTGGGGGCATTATCCGTGAGCTGGGGGCATTATCCATGTGCTGGGGCATATCCATGAGCTGGGGCATATCCATATCCATATTTTTTTTCCTGTTTTCCTCCTCTAAAAACTAGGTGCGTCTTATGGTCAGGTGCGTCTTATGGAGCGAAAAATATGGTATGTCCTGGGTGGCGAGTATGTACCGTTAGGTGTCTTGCCTCTTGCAAAGACTCGTACTGCAGAGATGCTCTTGCCAGGATTCAAACCTGTGTTTCCAAGGTTATAGAGCCAGTGATGTTACCTCTACTCCACCTGATATCGAATACACTGGATGTGGTCTCATTCTGCAGCAAGCAAAGTCATTTCATTTTTTGAAACGAAAATCATTTGTAAATGGGCTCTATAATACGCCCCTGAAATTTCAACACATGGAACATGACTGTCCATACCCAGTCACCGGCGCTGCAAGAAAACCAAATCTGGCACTGGTATTTTCCTAAAACCCTGACTCCACCTCTCCTGTCTCACCTCCCTTCTCACCTAGCATGCAAGAGGTGTAGGTGCTCCTAATCAGGAGGCCTGCACCTCCCTACAAAGGAGCAAAGCACCATGGGGACATTGCTTTTGCATTGCTTGCCTGCCTGTTCATTCAGTTTCTACTCAATGCAGCAACAGCCTCCTGTCTACAGATGCTCCTGAGATTGTTGAAACCCTCTATTGATTTACCGTGTACCGAACCATGCTTGAACTTTTAGACTTTGTCTCTGTTGAACCCCTCTACTGATTACCCGTTGCCGAACCCTGCATATATTACCGGACTTTGTCTTATTGCTGAACCCCTCTACTGATCGCCTACTGCTGAACCCCTGCTCGAATACCGGACCCTGCATTTGCCTACTTCGCTGATAACCCCGCTTATACTTTAAAAACTTTATTTTTCTTTTCCTTCTACCTCTGTTCACCTGTATGTCTAGTGCCTCTTATTAAGGCTAGGGTCAGACGAGCGTGATTTCTACGGACTGTACGTTCGTGCACACGGACGTACGTCGGTACGGAAGATGCAGTAGTGGCCACACAGTCCGTTTATTCACTGACGTATATTTTGACGGATGTAGGAGAGAAAATAAAATAAAAAGCAAAACCATTTTGTCCGTGAAAAATGCTGGACGTATAAATGCAGTCCGTATGACCACGTTCCATCACTCACACACAAAGCTATGCAGACGTTGCGGACGCAGCACACTTTGTGCGGCCGTTCTAGGGGTTGTACGTTCTTGCCTGCCTTGCGTCCGTGGGCCGCGTCCGCAGTTCAGTGCGGACGTACCTCGTGTGTCGGGCTCCGATGGGCTTTCTGTCATGCTATCACGGACGTACTTTTAGGCGACATCACGGACATGAGCCTCAGTTATCCTGCTCCCTGGTTCTATCTGTATTTTTTTCTGAATTCAGTTCTGTTATTTTTTCCTCGCTTCCTGGTCTTGTTCATCTGTGTATTCATACCTCAGTTATTGGTTTATCCTCGCTCCCTGGTTTTGTTCATTTTTTGTATTCGTTGCCTTTATTATCAGTTATCCTTGTTCCCTGGTTCTGTCTGTTGATCTAGTGTCTTGCTATCAGTTAGTCTAGTTCCCTGGTCCTGTCTTTCTGTGTCTCCGGTATCTACTTAATAAATAACAGGATATGACAGGAATTTAAGTATCCATTGTCCTCCTTATTTCTCCTGTTCACTCAGTTGCTTTACAGTTCTCTGTACCTATTTCATATACTTGCTTTACCATGTGTTTCATCGCATATTGGGCCCGACCACGCAACCCTGCCAGTTGAGGCTGGGGTCAGACGAGCGCAGTTATCACGTCCGTGTTGCCGTACATTTGTACGTCCGTGGCAGCATAGCATTCTGTCCAATGGAGCCCCACACACGAAGTACCTCCGCACGGAAGTGCGGATGCATGGCGGACGCTGCAAACGGACGCAGGTTAGGCAAGAACGTAATACTGCTAGAACAGACATGCGGAGTGCGCCACATTTGCAATGTCCGTGTAGCTTTGTGTGTGAGTGATGAAACGAGGTCAGATGGACTGCATTTTATACGGACAGAATGTTTTTTCATTGTAATTTATTTTCCCTGCTATGTCAGTCAAAAAATACGTCCGTGAAAGAAACAGACTGTGTGGCCACTACCTTGTTGTCAGTCAGTAAGTACGTCCGTACTGCACGGACACACAGTCCGTACAAAATGCGCTCATCTGACCCTAGCCTGAATCGTGACAATGACGGCCGATGTGTTGTAATTGTTAAAGCTTTGAGATCCATTTTTCCTGTATGGGACCACAAAGCTCAAGCTAAAATGCAAAT
Organism: Leptobrachium leishanense; assembly: GCA_009667805.1. Classification (NCBI taxonomy): domain Eukaryota; kingdom Metazoa; phylum Chordata; class Amphibia; order Anura; family Megophryidae; genus Leptobrachium; species Leptobrachium leishanense. Next base: position 192,867,326 of record CM019065.1, read on the forward strand.
GTAGCAACACTTTTTGGCCAGTAGAGGGAGCCCTTCACCTGACAAATAGGGCTCACAGACAGGGAACATGCACAGGGGACACCTTTTGTATAGATTTACTGTGTGGGTACTGGAAAATCCATTTTCTATGAAACCACTGGGTCCTGTCAATTTTATGGAAAGTCACCTGGTATTGAAGGGGTTAATCCACAATTCACCATCTTGTAAGAGATATTCACATAATATTGCTTAGTTCACTGTTGCTCAGGTACAACTTTCGTTTTTCCCAGAAAAAGGCTGGACATAGATTAAAGATGAATATTCTGTGTTTGCTGCTCTCTAAATAGGGTAATAAAAAAAAAAATCCTATATACATGTTAATCTGTCAGGCCTAATAGAGACTCTGAGATTCCTAGATCTTACCATGTTCCCAGAAATAAAGGAAAAGCAGCATCTCCTATTGATCTTCTTTATTATCCTAGTGCTTTCCCAACCTCTCATTGATTGTATGGAAGCTGTATCTACCCCTTGAATGATTTCCTGGCATTTTATATGATATTATTGTGACTGTATTATCTAATGCTCATTTAAGCAGCCTTTAGCTTTTGTTGAAATATACGGTATACATTGATTTGGACAGAACACCACATCTCTCACTTTCCTTTTCTTTTTCCGAGTCCTCTATTTCAAACGTATTTATGGAACTAAAGAAGAGATGAGAAGATATAGATTGTATACTACAGAAAAAAAAATGCAAAGTGGTGTAAATAAAGCTCTACAGGTGGAAATTCAAAATTAGAATATCGTGCAATAGTTCATTTATTTCAGTAATGCAACTTAAAAGGTGATACTAATATATGAGACTCATTACATGCAAAGCAAGATAGTTCAAGCCGTGTTTTGTCAGAATTGTGATGATTATGGCTTGCAGCTCATGAAAACCCCAAATCCACAATCTCCGAAAATTCGACTATTGTGAAAAGGTGCAATATTCTAGGCTCAGTGTCCCACTCTAATCAGCTAATTCAGCCATAACACCTGCAAAGGGTTCCTGAACCTTTAAATGGTCTCTCAGTCTGGTTCAGTAGGAATCCCAATCATGGGAAAGACTGCTGACCTGACAGTTGTGCAGAAAACCATCATTGACACCCTCCATAAGGAGGGAAAGCCTCAAAAGATAATTGCAAAAGAAGTTGGATGTTCCCAAAGTGTTGTATCAAAGCACATTAATATAACGTTATGTGGAAGGGAAAAGTGTGGAAGAAAGGTGCACAAGCAGCAGGATGACCGCGGCCTGGAGAGGATTGTCGGGAAAAGGCCATTTAAATGTGTTGGGGACTTTCACAAGGAGTGGACTGAGGCTGAAGTCAGTGCGTCAAGAGCCACCACACACAGACGGATCCTGGACATGGGCTTCAAATGTCGTTTTCCTCTTGTCAAGCTGCTCCTGAACAACAAACAACGTTAGAAGCGTCTTACCTGGGCTAAAGAAAAACAGACCTGGTCTGTTGCTCAGTGGTCCAAAGTCCACTTTTCTGATGAGCAACTTTTGCATCTCATTTGGATACCAAGGACCCAGAGTATGGAGGAAGAATGGAGAGGCACACACTACAAGATGCTTGAAGTCCAGTGTGAAGTTTCCACAGTCTGTGTTGATTTGGGGAGCCATGTGATCTGCCGATGTTGGTCCACTGTACTTCATTAAGTCCAGGGTCAACGCAACCGTCTACCAGGAGATTTTGGAGCACTTCATGCTTCCTTCCGCAGACGAGCTTTATGGGGATGCTGACTTCATTTTCCAGCAGGACTTGGCACCTGCCCACACTGCGAAAAGCACCAAAACCTGGTTCAATGACCATGGGATTACTGTGCTTGATTGGCCAGCAAACTCACCTGACCTGAACCCCATAGAGAATCGATGGGACATTGCCAAGAGAAAAAGGAGAGACCTGAGACCGAACAATGCAGAAGAGCTGAATGCCGCTTTTGAGGCATCCTGATCTTCCATAACACCTCAGCAGTGCCACAGGCTGATAGCTTCCTTGGCACGCCGCATTGAGGCAGTAATTGCTGCAAAAGGGGCCCAAACCAAGTACTGAGTACATATTCATGCTTATACTTTTCAGAGGTTCGATATTGTTCCATGTACAATCCTTGTTTTATTGATTGCATGTAATATTCTAATTTTCTGAGAGTGTGGATTTGGGGTTTTCGTGAGCGGTAACCATAATCCTCACAATTATGACAAATTACGGCTTGAACTTGGTTTCACCTTTTAAGTTGCATTACTGAAATAAATGAACTTTTGCACGATATTCAAATTTTTCGAGTTTCACCTGTATATAATGTGGACTAAACTGAAAAAAACAAAAAACACATCAGCAAAAGTCTTTTCCATAACACATTATTACATCAGACACTTAGGAATTTATCACCTCCTTAGCGCTAGCGCTCACATACGTATGTGTAGCGCTCACTCACGGAGGAGCCGCTGAAATTGAACCTCGGTCAGTCTCCCCGCACTAGGGAATAAATATACTCCAGCACCGTTGTGGATTTTATAAATTATATAGTTTACTAGAATAAATGGCATATAATGAATAACACGGTGTTCGAATATATATTTACAGTACTTCGTAATGCGGGAAACGCGCAGCGGAAAAGAAATACGATGCTTCGTATTTCGAGGAAACGCACAGCAGAAAAGAAATACAAGGTTTCGTAATTCGAGAAACGCGCAGCGGAAAATAAATACGATGTTTCGTAATTCGAGAGACGCGCAGCGGAAATAAATGGAAAATTATCTTTAACCCCTTTGTGATTGGGGAGTGAGTCCCGCACAGGTTGTGTCCCGGAATGTAAGTGTGTGTGTGTGTTATGGTACCCGGGTACACTATTCAACTGGCCAGTGAATTGCTTAAGAGGTATCTTCGACTAGTCAAGTTGGGGCCCTGTGGGTTTTGGAAACAAACAGCAGCGTGCTTTCTTGGTTTTACAACGGCCTAGAAGGCCTCTCACCCATCCGCCAGATACTTGAGGCTCCGCTTGACCCAGGACATCTCTCCGCTCGATATTGACTGGGGTTCTCTTGGCTTCTGGATCCGCTGTCTGGCTTTCTGCTCCTGCCGCAACTTGTCCAGCTTACGCCTGCTCTCCCAGTCCGATCGACCTGCGGTACTCCTAACTCGGGGTCCTCTGGCTTCCTCAATAGCAGCTTGGGTAATCTTGTGGATCACTGGGTCTCCCTTTGGTAAGGCTGAGTAACCCGATCTGTAACTCCGTTAGGCCGCAACTGCGCTCCGGCCTGGACACTGTTACGTTCTGCAGCACTGTGTCTTGTCTCTCTCACTCCCTGGCGCGCTCTGCCAGCTCTCTCCACGAGGCTCAGGATGTAAGTCTCTGTGTCCCACCCACTTCCTGTGTCCATTTCCAAAGCATGCCGGGAAATGTAGTCCCAATGTAATAATCAGTGTCTCACATTGCGCTTGTCTCCCTCCGGTGGCCAAAAATAGGTACTGCCACAATAAGGAATTAAACACAGCGCTACATATGCATTAGCGCTAGGTTAAAAGAGGTGATAGCGATCGGGATCTAATCTGGGCGTAAGGCTAACGGGTTTAAAAAATCCTGTAATGGCGCTTTCTAATGGGAGCTTACTGTACTTTGTGCTCCCTATACTTAACAAGGGGACTGCAAAGAGTAATTGCGGTTAGGATCACAAAGTCTTAACGCTAATTACCGCACCGCTGCGGCTAACTGAAAAGTTAGCTGCAGCTCCAAACTTGTACAGAATCCGTTAGCCCCATTATTATTATCATTTATATAGCGCCAACAGTTTCTGCAGCGCTTTACAATAACCAAAGGGAACGATATAAACGGACATATGATGGAAACAAGAGGTTTAGAGGGCCCTGCTCATAGCACCAGCTGAAAATCCCCCCCCCCAAAAAAATCCGATAACTCTCCTCTCATCCCCCGGTGAGAACGACAGCCCGATCCACTGCTTCTGGTCCTGGGAGCAGAGTGAGAGTGGGGACATATAGACCCGGTCTCCTTTCGAGATCACTCCACGGCCCTGTGTGATCTCGCAGGTCACATGACCCAGCAGCACAAGCCTCCATGGAGTCATATGGACTTCAGGAGGGGATACTTGCAGCGACGCTTTAGTGCTGCCGCGAGTATACTGGAGCGTTAGCGGACATTACAGGGCAGGCTGCTGAACTCAGCGCCTGCCTCGTAGTCTGCCTGTAGAACAGGAACACTAAGGGGAAATTTGCAAGCGCAATTTTTTCCCTTTAGTATCCCTATCTCAAGGCACATGATAGTGCTCTTAATCTTAATGAGTTTTTTAAAATAATCAAACTTTACGCTGCTTGTTATTTATTCTAGGTAATGTGATGTATAATTTTTTCGATGTATACTATACATTAAAGGGCTACTACCACCAAAAAATTTACATGTTCGTTGTTTATTTTATGTTGCTGATATCTTACATATACTTTGGTTTACTCAGAGTTAAATATGTTCTTAATTAAATATATGTGACAAGGTGTATCCATTTTGTGATCTTTTGAGTTGTAAAGTGCCTCCCTCCCCCACACTGTATCGTTACATCATTTGCTCCTCACTGTGTGGCTTTGCTCAACGAATGGTGTGAATGGGTCAGTCTACAACTCAATTTATTGTGTTGTGTGGGATGTATTCAAAGGACATCACCAGGGGGTAGATTAGAAGTCTTTTAAGCTGCCTGTCCTATCTCATTCTGCTGCCAGCTCTTGTCTAAATTAGCCTGGAGAACACAATATTCCCCAGCAGCTTTATCTAAACATTCCCTCCTCCATTCCATTTACTGTTTACAGCTGTAGTTTATCTTATACAGTAGTTAAGTACAACTTTTGTACAGATTTTGGTAAATATTGCCCCATGGGAAAATCCATAAGGTGGAAATAGAAGATGAGAAACCTAAGTTTTTTTTTGTTTGAAGTAATTGCAAATAAAAAAAGAAAAATAAACAGCAGCATGTGTTTTATAAGGTGGTTTTGTTTGTAATGCACATGTAATATAGCTACAGTTTAAGTGGTAGTGTAGCTTTAAGGAAATTAACGATTTGATAATAAAGACTAGAAGCACACTGACATTCATCCTAAATCTTACATGAATTATCTGATGGTCGCAATGCCGCTTTGTCACTTCCAGGTCCAGCTGCCATCTTGAAGCTGGTGGTGTGGATTTAGGGAAAGGTTATGGTTTGTTTTTTTTGTTTTTTTTTTATAAAGTATTTTACCAGGAAGGATACATTGAGATTTCTCTCATTTTCAAGTATGTCCTGGGTGGCGAGTATGTACCCAGGGGCGAACTGACCGATCGGGCACTCGGCACTGCCCGAGGGCCCACGGGTCAGTAGGGACCCGGTTTGAGGCGACGCAGAGGGGCTCCCGCCGGTTTCCCTCCAATCACTGAACTTTGGCAGCCAGCGGCGCTCCGAAACTGCCACGGTGGTGCCTGCGCCGCCCCCTCACGTGACACGTGAGGAGGTGGCGCAGGCGCCACCGCGGAATTATCAGAGCGCCGCTGGCTGCCTGCCTAAGTTCAGTGATCGGAGGGAAACCGGTAGGGGGCCCTCTGCGTCACCTTAAACCGGCCCCTCAGACAGTGCCACCGGTGAGCAATGGGGGGGGGCTGCAATATTTACCCATGTTTGAGCTGGGGGCGCAATATATACCCATGTTTGAGCTGGGGGGCCCAATATATACCCATGTTTGAGCTGGGGCCCCAATATATACCCATATTTGAGCTGGGGGCCCAATATATACCCATGTTTGAGCTGGGGGGTGCAATATATACCCATGTTTGAGCTGGGGGCCAATATATACCCATGTTTGAGCTGCTGGGGGCAATTTATATCAATGTTTGAGCTACTGGGGGAAATTAATGTCCATGTTTGAGCTGCTGGGGCCATTTGTATCAATGGTTGAGCTGCTGGGGGCAATTTATTTCAACGTTTGAGCTGCTGGGGTCAATTTATATCAATGTTTGAGCTGCTGGGGGCAATATATATCCACGTGTGAGCTGCCGGGGGCAGTATATACCCATGTGTGAGCGGCTGGAGCAGTATATACCCACGTGTGAGCTGCTGGGGCAGTATATACCCACGTGTGCGCTGCTGGGGCAGTATATACCCACGTGTTAGGTGCTGGGGGCAGTATATACCCACGTGTGCGCTGCTGGGGCAGTATATACCCACGTGTTAGCTGCTGGGGGCAGTATATACCCACGTGTTAGGTGCTGGGGGCAGTATATACCCACGTGTGAGCTGCTGGGGTTAATAGATCCATGTGTGAGCTGCACATTACTGTGAGTTTATTGCTGTGCAGCTCTGTAATATGCTCATACATACTGCAGATTCCATGAGTTTTATTGCTGTGGAGCTCTGTAATGTGCAGTGTGTCAGGATTGTACAGTATCTGTTAAAGTGATTGGCAGTTTCCCACATTTTCCACAGCGACTTTCTGTGCTGCGGCGCAGCCTTAGCTGCAATCAGGGCCGGTGCAAGCTTTTTGGTCTAGTCAGGCGAAGGTGCGTTTTGGTGCCCCCCCATCCGTGTCATGTCAAGCCAATCAAGATAGTGATGCATAATAATCTCTACCGCGAGTGTTTGGTGTCTTCACGCAGAGAGTAAAGGATATATATAGACCTCAGATCATGCCACAGATATACATATAGACCTCAGATCATGCCCACAGATATATATATATATATATATTATATATATATATATAGACCTCAGATATCCCACAGATATATATATATATATATATATATATATATATATATACCTCAGATCATGCCCACAGATACATATAGACCTCAGATCATGCCCACAGATACATATAGACCTCAGATCATGCCCACAGATATATATATATATATAGACCTCAGATATCCCACAGATATATATATATATATATAATATATATATATACCTCAGATCATGCCCACAGATACATATAGACCTCAGATCATGCCCACAGATACATATAGACCTCAGATCATGCCCACAGATACATATAGACCTCAGATCATGCCCACAGATATAGACCTCAGATCATGCCCACAGATATAGACCTCAGATCATGCCCACAGATATAGACCTCAGATCATGCCCACAGATATAGATCTCAGATCATGCCCACAGATATATATAGACCTCAGATCATGCCCACTGATATATATACTGTAGACCTCAGATCATGCCCACATAGACCTCAGATCATGCCCACAGATATATAGACCTCAGATCATGCCCACTGATATATATACTGTAGACCTCAGATCATGCCCACATAGACCTCAGATCATGCCCACAGATATATAGACATCAGATCATGCCCACAGATATATAGACCTCAGATCATGCCCACAGATAGACCTCAGATCATGCCCACAGACTTCAGATCATGCCCACAGACCTCAGATCATGCCCACAGATATACTGTATAGACCTCAGATCATGCCCACAGATATATAGACCTCAGATCATACACACAAATAGACCTCAGATCATGCCCACTGATATAACAGTGGGCATGATTTGAGGTCTACCGTACATATATCAGTGGGCATGATCTGAGGTCTATATATGTACTGTAGACCTCAGATCATGCCCACTGATATATATACTGTAGACCTCAGATCATGCCCACAGATAGACCTCAGATCATACCACAAATAGACCTCAGATCATACCCACAAATAGACCTCAGATCATACCCACAGATAGACCTCAGATCATGCCCACAGATAGACCTCAGATCATGCCCACAGATAGACCTCAGATCATGCCCACAGACCTCAGATCATGCCCACAGATATAGACCTCAGATCATGCCCACTGATATATATACTGTAGACCTCAGATCATGCCCACATAGACCTCAGATCATGCCCACATAGGCCTCAGATCATGCCCACAGATAGACCTCAGATCATGCCCACAGATAGACCTCAGATCATGCCCACAGATAGACCTCAGATCATGCCCACAGATATATAGACCTCAGATCATGCCCACAGATATATAGACCTCAGATCATACCCACAAATAGACCTCAGATCATGCCCACAGATATATAGACCTCAGATCATACCCACAAATAGACCTCAGATCATGCCCACAGATATATAGACCTCAGATCATACCTACAAATAGACCTCAGATCATGCCCACAGATATATACCTCAAATCATGTCTGTGGGCATGATCTGAGGTCTATATGGATCTGTGGGCATGATCCGAGGTCTATATATATGTGGGCATGATCTGAGATATATATATATATATATTTACCTCAGATCATGCCCGGCCCCACAGATACATATAGAGCTACCGGAGTCTGTGCCTGCGATCGTCTCCTGAAGTAGCCCAGCACCAGCAGGGTCCTTCTTCTGGGCCTCCACTCCTCGCTCTGACGCCAGCGCCCCCCCACGTCACTTCTGTCCAGACAGGTCAAGGAGGGGGAGTGGACTCGGGAGCGACTGGGCTGGTGCTGGCTGCTGCAAGGACCGGTGGAGACTGGGAGCTGCCATTTCAGGACTGGTGTGGTGCCCGGCTAGCCTAGCGAGCAGAGGTCTCACCGACGTCATCATCATTGGCGGAAGCGGGCCAGGGACCGCCATCTTTGTGGAGACCTAGATAGATTCTGCCCCTCTTGGCCTCCACCAAGATGTCGGCGTCCGGCCCACCCCCACCAACGATGACAATAACATCAGGGTGCCGCCCACTCCATCTCCGCTCGCTGGGCCAGGCTAGAACGAGGCGGCGCTGCGCTTGCGCAGGGTCTCTCTCTGGCCGTCAGCACTGCCGCTGCAGCGGCGTCACACGACTCACCACCGCATGTCCGCCGCCTCAAACTGGCAGGAAGCCAGACAGTAAGGCGGCCGCCTTACATTAGCACCGGCCCTGGCTTCAATGCGTGGGTGATGGCTGCTGCAGCAGTGCGGTGGCCATCTGTAGTATGTAGGGGGGGCACAATTCGCTGCTGGGTCCAAATGGATTTTACTCACACAGTTTTCAAAAAGGTTATTTTTAGGAGTTCAGAAACAAATTATTTAGCACAATAATGTACATGTGGGTGTTCTGTTGTAGGGTGTGGTTTTTTTTATGGGTGTGGCCTCCTGTGGGTGCAGAACAAGGGGGGCCCCATGACCTCCTTTTGCCCGGGGGCCCCATTAGTTGTCAGTCCGCCCCTGTATGTACCGTTAGGTGTCTTTCCCAAGGACAGTTACTAGAGAGGTGCTGTTGCTGGGATTCCAACCTGTGTCTGCACAGTTTAAGTTGCATTTCATGTTGGAATAAAATAGTCCGTTTATAGAACATCTCAATCCTCATGTAATATTGGTGCAGTGTTTGATTTAATTGTACAGGGCACAGATTTTTATAACAACATTTAGAGAATTGTTCTCATTTATAACACAAAGATCCTTTAGATATGCTCTCCTGTGACTATAAACGAGTTTTGAGATATCTGTCCATATTCAAGCCTCTACCATTTTTACAATCCGTCTTTATTCTTTCAGAGCCAGCTGGCTAAGTGTGTTACCGCTTCTCCGATGCCTATACATAAAAAAAATGTCGCAGTTGAATTCAGGGCATACATTACAAAGTTCTGTCCCCGTGTGGTCAAGTATTTTATTTATTGTTGCTGTGCTCAAGAAACCTAGGGCTAAATTTAATTCCATCAGCCATTCTTACTGGAGAATATATCTGCTGCTTGCAGACAATATTTTTTTTCGTTCTTTAATTGAAAAAATACAGCTCAAGCCTAATTTCAAAAAAGTCTACGTTCAGTAAAATTATTGGGCCGTTAAAAACCAGAGTGTAAATACGTGTTCAAGAATGCTTTTTCCAAGTCTCGCTGTCTTACTGTAAATCCCAGACTTGTGGGTGTAAAAATGAAACCCCACACATGTGCATTGTAAATGTACACAGATGTCCCGAAGACGTATGCCTTACAGTAAATGCATGTTCCTGTAATACTGGACATGTATTTTTTAATGTACATCCTGTAAATGCGAGTTTTACTGTACACCCTGGACATTTTTACTGGAAAAATTAGAATACAGAATTGCTGATGGTAAATATAATGGTGGAATATTAAACTAGGAGCTTGCAGGTTGAAAATTTGACTAGAAAATATCAAAGTTTGGCCTTTACACGTTTGGAGTCCTAATGTCCATAAATATTGTTTTTGCTGTCAAATTAAACATTCAGATTATGATGTCTGGACTTGCGAGAATTAAATGAACATTGCAAAGGATGTTTTTGTAAACAAATTTATAATTTTTTAACTCCTTGAAAAATGTAACTAGTTGATTGCAAATTCTTAATTGTATTAACAATTATTAAATCAAATATTCAAAGTTATATTAGGATCTTCAGTTTTAATGTACAGGCATTTATGGGAGTTAAAACAAGACTCACATTTACGGGATGTGCATTAGAAACACACAGGTGTGGAATTTACAGTAAGAGGTGTATCTCTGGGACTTCAGAGTCCAATGCAGAAGTCCGAGGCTGAAAAGTATTGTCGTGAGAAACAATACTTGATCCACAAGAGCTGATATTCATTTTTTTTGAGAAAGGATTTTACCAGGAAGGATACATTGAGATTTCTCTAGTTTTCAAGTATGTCCTGGGTGGCGAGTATGTACCGTTGGGTGTCTTGCCCAAAGACACTTACTGGAGAGGTGCTCTTGACGGGATTCAAACCTGGGTCTCCACGGATTCTAAATAAAATTGTTTCAAGAATTTAAAAGCCACAAAACACAGACTCGAAATTCATGGTGCGAAAAGCGGATGGAAGAAATTAGATTTTGGCCATTGGACCTGATTAAATTGAGTCACTAATTCCTGAAGGTTTTGCCATGCAGACCTCATATTGGGCTCTACTTGGACATTGTACTAGAGCAGCATAAAATGCTTTATACAGTATACATACAGGGTTATTCAGAGAGAGTCGAAAAGTCACAGCACGTTCGGTGACCTTTCATTTAACGCACTTTGGGGCGATTCCTAGTTCGCTGGCCCTGCGTTGTATTCAGCAAGCACCGCAGGGTCCCCCCATAGTGCAGGGAATGCTTGCAGCAAACCGGCAGAACACTCGCCGAACACTCACCGAAACTGCTGCAAAAACCCCATCGAACACGCTGGAAAAACTAGACTAGCCGCCGATCACAGCGCAGAGCAGCCGCCGGAAAAACCTGACAAGCAGATGAACGGGGTGGAAAAAAAAAACTGTGCGCTTGAAAGTTTAAACATTTAAACGCTGTTTGCAACAAAACTACTGAACGAAAATGTCTGGAATTTACATATAAGATTCTATGACTGATAATAAAAAGGTCTGTTAAGGAAAATTGAAAAAACGATTTATAAAAGAACGGAATTTTTTTTGCCAAAATAATCCCTAAAAATGCCTAATCCTAAGAAATCTAGAAATAAAGACTCTTTACAGCAGAGTAAAATCATAAACAGTTTATTAGATACTAGGTGGAAAGCCTGCCCAGAGGGCAGTCTATTGTTTTTGTCGCCAGCTCAGAATTCACGTCCACTTAGTTTTTTTTCTATGTCCTATCCAAGAGTATCTCTCTATATAAATACGTTTGTAATGCGTCCATCGCCATCCCGTCCCAACAGGAGGGCCGACTGAGCAGCTGTGATAGGTGCGTGCACAGCTGACAGCGCATTACAAAGGCATTTATATATTAGAGCAGGTTCCTCTTCCCTCTTAGATTGTAAGCTCACGGGAACAGGACGCCATAGGTTGTAAACTCATGGGGCCCCTTAGATTGTGTTGGGCTTGGGCGGGCATTTTTTTGTAGCGTATACATTATGCGGATATTTAATGGCACGTGGTATGCATGGCATGTCAGGCTGGTATTTAGGCACACTGGTATTATGAGACACTGGTATTATGCATGGCAGACTGGTAATATGGCTGGCAGACTGGTATTATGCATGGCAGACTGGCATTATGGCTGGCAGACTGGTATTGTGCATGGCAGACTGGTAATATGGCTGGCAGACTGTTTTTGTGCATGGGAGACTGGTAAAATGACTGGCAGACTGGTATTATGCATGGCAGACTGGTATTAAGGCAGGCAGACTGGTATTGTGCATGGCAGACTGGTATTAAGCCTGGCAGACTGGTATTGTGCATGGCAGACTGGTATTGTGCATGGCAGACTGGGCACGGAGGAGATGGAGGCTGGGCACGGAGGAGATGGAGGCCGGGCATGGAGGAGATGGAGGCCGGGCACGGAGGAGATACACAAAACAAACCCGATCCATTGGAGAGGCGCTGTGCTGTGCGCCTCTCCAATGGATCGGATTTGATTTGTCCCTCGCGTACGCCGGCTGTGCGCGTGCCGCGGCTGTTGGATGCGCGCGCAGCCAACCGCCGCAGGTTGCGCACGCATGCGCAGTCCGTTTTTTTGGCGACGGACACGCCGGAGCTTATTGTTTTATGGTATAGATTGAGTTAAAACTATAATATTTTTAACATTGAAGCCTATGGGATTCTCCTGCATAAACCTGTCGAATGAAACCACCGAACAGCAGGGCATTTCAACTTTTCCCTGCTGTTTGGTGTCTCTAAATAGATGAACCATTGTTTCTCTATGGGGAGTTCACTGCCCTTGAACAGGCACTGAACGTGCAGGCAATTCACCATAATTTGGCGAACCGCCTGCTCTCTGAATAGCCGAATGGCCCCGAAATGTCCCCGTTCGCTGACATTCAGTGTCCAGTTACATTTCGGCCACATTTCGGATCTCCCTGAATAACCCCCATAGTTACATAGATTGAATAAAGATGTGTGTCCATCGGGTTCAGCCTTTCACACATTACCTACTGCTGTTGATCCAAAAAGATTCTCTCCAGGTGCGTATAGATTACCCATGTTTAAATATACATACACTGGGAGAGATTTTTTTTTAAATTTAATCCCTCCGTTTTATCCCACCTGGTTTAACCCTATAGTATCATTTTAATGATGGTAAGCAGTTCATTGGATGGTTTTCGTGTTCTTTTGTTCCGTACAAACCTATACAGAGCTCACAATGAAATAAGTAAAATTATGGAAAATCTGCATACCCTGTAATGATTTGACTCTGGTCCATCACTAGACTTGTGTAACATCCTTCCTGTTTGAATTCCATAACTTAGAAGCTGTGAATCTTTGTTTTTCTATTCCTTGTAGAATCCAGTGAACATGAAGACAAAAGTACAGATGCCTCAGGTGAGATTTCATCCCAGCCCTATAATGCCCCAATGTACTGCCTGCCAGAGGAGTCGAAAGAAAGCACAGACGGGAAGAAATTACTAAAGCCAGACGAGCACAATGAGCTGGGATCCTTGCCTGATAATTGGGAAATGGCATATACGGAGAAAGGAGAAGTCTACTTCATTGAGTAAGTGAAATGTCAAATGTGCCTTCATTGTGAGAGCCTTATCATGTAATCATCTGTATTCAAATATGTTACTGAACATGATAAGTTGCCCACTGATGACCGGTCGTCCGCAATGAGATAAACCCAATAATAACACCAACTACTATGTACTGTGGAATGATATATATTTATTATCGGCCACAGCTACAACCCCACCAAATATAAAATAATATATAAACATATATTAACATATAAACAGTAAATTAACACAGTGCTGAAAGCGTACTCCACACTTCCACCATACCTCTCCTAAACCAAACTGACTTAACTCCAACTTGACTCCGTTCCCATCTCCCATACTTCTAATCTGCCAAATTCCACCTTCTATCCAGAAACCCTACCTCAGCACTGCCTACCAACCCACGCTGTGACAAGAAGGGAAATTAAAAAACCCGGTATCCTATCTAAAGGGAGGGACGGTGGTGATCTTGCTTTCCCAGTTACCTCAGGAGAAAAGGCACTCAGAGCCACTGAGCACGCTCGCCTTTTATCTGCTCCTGTAAACCCCACCCCTCTTCTTCCCGCTCTAACTCCTTCACTAGCTGAAAATCCTCCTTGCGTCCTGGCATCAGGGGCAACTTAAGTGCCCTCCACCTGAGTTGTTCCAGGCCTTCAAAATCCAAGGTCACGTTAACACTACTCAACAGTATTTTGCAGCTAATATTCTGCACATCAGAATTGGAATGTGTATGTAAGACTGTAAAATGCTTACAGTCATCATAGTCCTTTATTAATAAATTTACTATAAATTCTGAAAACCTACAGATACATCAGTTAAATAGTCACCCATCAACTTGAAAAGATCAATCTGGGCTCCATAAAAATAAATGACACGTTAATTGTCATCGTTTTATAGATATGGATATATAAATTATACTATATATATCTGCTAATTGCTACAAAATATTTCTAATTTCCTCCATGTGCTCTTGATGTGAATTTTATCAGCCTCACACACATTATTTAATCAATTTTAATCAATCTCTATCGCTCTGTATTTATTGCATCATTAGGTGGTGCTTTTTCCCAAATAGCATCGTTTAGAGTTTATTACATGAACTAGCTCAGAGTCATTCATACGTGCTTTCTTTGGGGATGACATGTTTGTTTTGAACCTCTGTTTTTTTTCTTATGCGTTTTCTGACATCCTTTATGCTGAAGATCTTTTCTCTAATACCTACATTTCTTTGAATGTTTTTGTTATATCTGATCTGGAGGCAATTGCACGCATTCATTCTGGTGTTATATCTCTCCTGGATCCTTTTGAAGCGCTAGTTAAGGCTAGGGTCAGACGAGCGTGATTTCTACGGACTGTACGTCCGTGCAGTACGGACATCGTCAGTACGGATGACGCAGTAGTGGTCACATAGTCCATTTTTTTCACTGACGGATTTTTTGACGGATGTAGGAGGGAAAAATAAATTACAATGAAAAAACATTCTGTCCGTCAAAAATGCTGGACGTATAAATGCAGTCCGTCTGACCATGCTCCATCACTCACACAGAAAGCTATGCGGACGTTGCAGACGTGGCGCACTCCGCACGTCCGTTCTAGCAGTATTACGTTCTTGCCTAACCTGCGTCCATTTGCAGCGTCCGTCATGCGTCCGCAGTTCAGTGCGGACGTACTTCATGTGTCAGGATTCAATGGACTTTCTTTCATGCTATCACGGACGTACTTTTAGGCGCAATCACGGACGTGAAGACTACGCTCGTCTGACCCCAGCCTAAACGTGTAGTAAAATAGCTGTATTTGAAATGGTTGGTTTTGGAGCTTTTTTCGCATTTATTAATATATTTTATTACATTTCTGAATCTTGGTTAAAAGAAAATAACTAATCCACCTAATTTAGCTTTTTTTTTTTTTTTTGCTGGTTTTTTAAAAGCATTTTTAAGTGTTTTTTTAAAATTCGACATCGTTATTAACTTTTTATTACATTATACGCTATATATTGCATTGGCTACGATAGTAAGCTTCGGGATGACAAAACCTAATGGATCATGTAGGATCACAAGATCGTTAGGTAAAAATGAAAGCTGAAGCTTAATTTATTTATTAAATGTTCTTTAACCACTTGAATGCTAAGGACGCGCTCAGCGCGTCCTCAGCATTCCCGCTGGTGTGCTGAGGACGCGCTGAGCGCGTCCTCACATTGGGGTCAGCGTTCGGCCGGGTTCCGGCCGATCGCTGGCCCCTCCGGTGCGGGCTGACATCCTGGATGTCAGCCGCGCATCCGGACCAGCAGCCGCCAGCATTAGGTGTCATCGCGGGGGCGCGATGACACCTAATTCAGGCGCCCCCCCGCATGTGCGGAGGAGGCGCCTGAAAGGGAGGGGGGGAGGTCCTTCGGACCTCTCTCCCTCCCGATCGGCGGCGCACAGGGGATTAACCCAGGCATCATTTGGAAGGGCACAGCCTGCCCTTCCAAATGATGCCTGGCATTAACCCCTGGGGAGCTGGATCGCGAATCGGCGCTGAAAAGCGCCGGTTCGCGATCCTTTCCCGGAGCTGGCCGACATCTTGGATGTCGGCCAAGCCTCCGGGAACTCCCCCAGAGGACTGGCGTCATCGTGCGTAGCACGATGACGCCAGTCCTAGACTTAACCCCTAACTGCCACCAACTGTGGAGATAGGGAGTTCCAATGAACTCCCTATCTCCCGATCCGTGGCAGTTAGGGGTTAAATTTTGGTATCGTTGGATCGGCCAGAGCATGGCCGTTCCAACGATACAAAACACTACAGTGAAAAATTTTGTAAAAAAAAAAAAAAAAAATTAAAAAAAAAACATTAAACACTTTTTTTTTTTTTTTTTTGGGTTTGTTAATGCAGCAATATTGTTCCCATTTCAATTATAATGTGAACAATGATGCTGCACTAACGATTTTTGTATGCGGTGCGTTTGTTAAAAATAGTGTCATTTTCCCCAAAAGAAAATGTAACGAGACCCCATCTCTAATTTTTTTAACAAGCGCACCCCATACAAAATATAACCGCAATTGCTCGCATGTTAAAATGTGGAAAAAAACACTTTACACATTGTAAATTATTGAAAATACATATTTTATTGCATTTTTTGTTATAATATACAGACATGACATAACGTATACATATAATAATGACATATTATGAATCTACCGAGTCTGACGGAAAGAACGATATATAATATGTCTGGGTCATATACTAAAATAAGCCTTCAAAACACGTTTAAACATGATGCACAAAACAGGTAAAAATGACCTCAGCATAGGGGCGGGAAAAGCCTCAGCAGCGAAAGGGTTAAAGACTTTGCTGAAAGAGTACACTGCCAGTGTATGTGAGCAATCTATAAAGGTGGCTTTAAGGCTAGGGTCAGACGAAAGCATTTTTCCCAGCGAACGTGAAAAAGTACGTCCGAACGCATTGACGTATTTTTTCACGGAATGCGCAAAAACGGTCAGACGACGCGCATTGTCGGTCGTGATTTTGTACGGAATCGTCAATAAAACTCTTTTTGCGTCTGGACGTTATGTAGGCTGGACATTAGCAGCGTCTGACATCTCCTAATCACGCAAACACGCCGCTATGCCGCAGCTGCGCACTCAGTACGTCAGTACTAGCGGTTCAGCGTTCTCAAGAAAATGCGTTCAAATTCCACTTGCGTTTCACGGCCGGACTTTTGTGCGGCCGTACATCGTATATTGGCCGTCATTGCCCGTCATCTGCTGCTAGTGCAGCCGTAATTATGTGCGCCAGAACGCATGTTAAAAGTGCGCTGGTCTGACCCCAGCCTAAATGTGAAAGTGCTGTCGTTATTTTAAATTTTAATTACATATTTTATAATGTATATCATTAATTTGTAACAATTTAAATGTATACAAAGTAAAATATTATTAGCACTCCTGAAATAGCTTGAACAACAAAATTTCTTTGGTCGCAATAGGGTCAAAACTCCCTCAGGGTTATTCAGAGGTGAAAACTAGGAGAATGACTGGAGAACTGAGAATTCTAGGTCAAAATAGCCGATTTGGGAAGAAAGATAGGATAGGATATATAGGAGAATTTTTCTGGCTTGGCTATATTAACCTAGAATTTTCACTTCTCCAGTCATTCTCCTGGTTTTCACCTCTCTCTGAATAACCCTGTATGTTATATCACAAGTGCAGATCATATGTTGGCGTGTAGATCATGTCAAAAGCCCATAGAACACTACAAACTATAACCAGAGCTGCTCTTCCTAGTGGTGATACTTATTGGGAATATGCATCTACATTATTATTTAGGCATCCATCATTTAATTTCTTGTGCATTTGTATTGTAGCATATGGCCAGGCTTATAGGAAACGTTCAGGTCTGTTCAAAGAAAGGTGAAACTCTGGAGAATTGGCAGGAGAAGTGAAAATTCTAGGTCAAAATAGCCAAACCATAAAACTTATCCCATTGATCTCACTATCCAAATCAGCTATTTGGTCTAGATTGTTCTCTTCTCCTGCCAATTCTCCTGATTTTCACCTTTCTTTGAATAGACCTATTTGTCTCTTTAGTGTTCCAAATACACCCTGGAGAAGCTCTCCCCTTTTTGATGGGTTCTGTCATGTGGGCCAATGCACAGCTCAATTAAAATAAAACTATTGTTGTCTCCTGTGTTAACTACTGTGAGCCATCCACCCTCAAGCTGGTATATCGATAAGGCAGTGCTATAGAAAGTGACCGTTTCAATGATGGACAATACAGGGCTTTTAGATCCATCCAGCCATCTTCACAGTCTTGTGCAAGCTGAGGGAAAAGGTGCTACTGTTGCTTTCACATCTGTCATAGGAAATGCATTCATCTGTTTGGTATGTGGAATTCTTATTGTGTGAGCTGAACTTCATGTCACATCAGCTCCTGTAATGCAAAGCTTAATGAAACCATCTTAGCCATCAAAATATATCGATTACCTTTCCCTGGATACTATCAGGGTAATTCAAAGAGAATCGAAAAGTCACTGCATGTTCGGTGACTTTTCATTCTCTTCAATTCGGTTCATTTTGTCGATCCTATTTCGGCGACCCTGCGGTGTATTCAGCAAGCACCACAGGGTCCCCGAATTGCAGGGAAAGGCCGCCGCAAACCCGACGAAAACTAACCGCAAAACCCGGTGAATGCACACCGAAACCCACAAAAACATCTGGATTAACCCGCCGAAAATGCCGGAAAAAGCTGAGCAGGAGCCGATCACATGCAGCGCAGCCGCCGGAAAAAGCCGACACTGCAGACGAATGCAGTGAATAAATTAGCAAAACAGTTTGCTTGAATGTTTGTTTTCAAACAGCGTTTCACTTTTCAAACTACTGAGCGAAAATGTCTGAAATTTACATATGAGGTCCAAGGAATGATAATAAAAAGGGCTGTTACAAAAAAAGAATAAAGTTAAAAAAAAACGGAAAAAAATGTATAAATAGACTCTTTGCTGCAGAATATTATAATGAATGGTTTATTAGATATTGAATTAAAACGGGAATATTTAACATTGAAGCCTATGGGATTCGCCTGAATAAACCTGCCGAACTAAACCACCGAATAGCAGGGCGTTTCGGGAACCTTTCACTGCTGATTTGTGCTCTCTGAATAGCCGAAGCAGTGCTTTTTTATGTGGATTTCACTGCCCTCGAACAGGCACCGTACGTGCAGGCAATTCGCCAGGATTTGGCGAATTGCCTGCTCTCTGGATAGCCGAATGGCCAAGAAAGGTAACCGCACCGTTTTCCAGCCACTCGGATCTCTTTGAATTACCCTGTAGATCTCAAATATCCAATTGTGTTTAATTTCGAATAACAAGCAATTCCATTTGCAGAATATTTGTTGGCATTCATGCACATCCTTTCCACTGGGCTGAATATAGAATATTTGATACAGTCCTAACCTCATCATCTGAGGGTTGGGATTTAGGGGTTATTATTGCAGAGGATCTAAGGGTAAGTAGTCAATGTAATAGAGCAGCAGGAAATGCTGGCAGAATGCTTGGTTGTGTAGGGAGAGGTATTAGCAGTAGGAAAAGGGAAGTGCTCATGCCACTGTACAGAGCACTGGTGAGACCTCACTTGGAGTACCGTGTGCAGTACTGGAGACCGTATCTCCAAAAGGATATAGACATCTTAGAGAGAGTTCAGAGAAGGGCTACTAAAATGGTGTACGGCTTGAAGGAGAAAAGTTACCAGGAAGGCTTAATGATCTTAACATGTATAGCTTGGAAAAAAGACAAGACAGAGGAGATATGATAGAAACATTTAAATACGTAAAGGGAATCCACGAGGTAGAGGAAGGGAGTAGGGATGAGCCGAACACCCCCGAGTTCGGTTCGCGCTCGAACTTTCCAAATGTTCGGATTCGAACTCAATACAAGTCAATGGGACTCAAAATTCGATTTTTAGAGTGCCCTCCAAGAGGGCATATATGGTAGATATTTGCCATAAAAGGTGTATGGGGGTCCGGGAAGTGCCCTGGGGACAGGAAATGAGGACAAAAAGTTTAAAACAAAAAAACGTTTTTAAAGGGACAGTGAGTTTTCCATGAAATAAGGGTTAAAAATAAAAACGAAAAATTCCATCAAATATCATGCCTAGGAGGTCCCCATAACCTGCCCGTGAAGTGGCGGATTTCTAGGATGTATAGAAACACTTAAAAACAAAAAAATGATGTTTCAAATGACGGTAAATGCTTTTCCTTTAATCTATCCATAAACAACAGCTTGGGGCGGCAGTCTGTATGAACAGAGGAGACATTTTCGGATACGCAGAAAAAGTTTACTGATTTTTTTTTTGGCTCAATTATTGTGAAACTTATGCAGGCTCTGGATGAAAGTAACAATAGGTGCTTTAAAATTGGGCCTTTAGCGTCGGCAACAGTGCCGTCACACAGTAACCCCTCTGAGGATATGAATCTGATACAGGCGTCAGCGGCAGTGCACCCAAATATTGTGCCTTTGCCAGGCCAGCAAGTGCCATCATACAGTAACCCCTCTGTCGCATTGTGGAAGAGTGCAGGGGTGGACCTTGCGGTCCTATATTAAAAAGATATGCATCTGGTAAAGGCGTTGGTGAACCCAAATATTGTGCCTTTCATTGCAGCAAGTGCCTTCACACCGTAACCCTTTTGTGGTATTGTGGAAGAGTGCAGGGTTGGACCCTGTGGTTCAAAAAATTAAAATGATATAAATCTGGCACAGGCGTCAGTGCAGCCAAATATTGTGCCTTTCATGGCAGCAAGTGCATTCACACCGTAACCCTTTTGTGGTATTGTGGAAGAGTTCAGTGCTGGAGGTTTTGTGAATGCAGAAGACATCCCCAATCTATTCCGTTACGTCAGCATCAGGGGATTGATAACTGCTGATCCAGGACTGATTCATTTTTATAAATGTCAGCCGGTCTACAGAGTCGGTGGACAGACGCACTCTTTTGATTGTGACAAAACCTCCAGCGGCACTGAACGTCCTTTCAGAAAGCACGCTAGATGAAGGGCAACCTAGTAGCTGCATAGCCTATTGGCTAAGTTCTGGCCAGTGATCCAATCTCAACACCCAGTAAGCCAGTGGATCATCTGCTGGAAAGGTATCCAGGTCTGCCCTTGTCCCTAGGTAGTCCTGCACCATATGGTGAAGACGCTGGCAATGGGTGCCTACATTTGACGTCCCTGGGCGTCGTGGACTAAAAAAATTTTAAAATGCATAAGTCAAGCGGCCCTGGCCTTCACCACTATTCCTCTGATCACCTGCAGCCTCAGAAGCACCTGTGTCAGCACTTGGTAACCTACCAGTGCCTGGAAAGGTGTTACACAAGTGTCACTTTAAAGCGTCCTCAAGTTTTTTCATCCTGTGCTCCCTCTGTGTGGGCAGGATGAGCTCTGCAACTTTACCCTTGTATCGTGGATCAAGAAGGGTTGCCAACCAGTAATGATCCCTCTCCTTGATAGCACAAATCCTGGGGTCCTTTAGCAGGCTTTGCAGGATAAGGGAGCACATGCAGCGTAGGTTGGAGGTGGCATTAGCTTCCGAGTCTTCCTGGTCAATGAGGAGGATCACCCCATCATGCACTTCCTCCTCCCAGCCACGTACTAGTCCTTGTGTTTCTGGGCACACAAAACCCTCCCTTATGGAATCCCCACCTTCAATGCGCCCACTACTCAAATATTCCTCCTCCTCATCCTCTTCCTGTCTGATCTGAGGAGGACCCGCTGAAATGCTGTCTGCGGAAAGACTGGGGCCTTGAGAGCTAGGGAAGGCCTCCTCTTCCTCCCGCTGCTCTGCCTCTAGAGCCACATCTATAATTCCCCGCAGAGTGTGCTCCAGCAGGAACACTAAAGGAATTGTGTCACTGATGCATGCACTGTCCCTGCTCACCATCCTCGTTGCCTCCTCAAATGGTGACAGTACAGTGAATGCATCCTTGATCATCAGCCACTGCGGGGGGGAACAAGTTGACCTGAACCTGTCCTTGTGCCATACTCACACAGGTACTCGTTGATGGCCCTCTGCTGCTTGTGCAGACGCTGCAGCATTGCTAATGTCGAGTTCCACCTGGTGGGCATATCACAGATCAGACGGTTTGTGGGAAGGTGGAACTCTCTTTGAATTTCTGCCAGGCAAACACTTGCTTGGAATGACCGTCTGAAGTGGCTGCAGACTTTTCTGGCCTGGCTGAGAAGCACTGCCAGTCCTGGGTACTTGGTTAGGAAACGCTGTACCACTAGATTTAGGACGTGTGCTAGGCATGGTACATGCGTCAATTTACCCTTGCATAGGGCGGAGAGAAGGTTGCTGCCATTATCACAGACGATCATTCCCAGCTGAAGCTGGCGTGGTGTTAACCATCTCTGCACCTACCACTGCAGAGCTGACAGAATTTCTGGCCCGGTGTGGCTCCTGTCCCCTAAACAAACCATCTCAAGCACAGTATGGCTTCTTTTTGCTTGAGCCATTGCGTAGACCCTGTCAGGCGTCGGTTTAACTGCTACTTCGCCAGAGACACAGAAGGAGGAGGAGGAGCAAGAGGGAGAGGTGGTGGTGGAACAGACAGACCGCATACAAGCAGCTTTCTGGAGGCGTGGTGGATGAACAAGCTCCAGCACAGAGCCCTGTCTTGGATCCCTCCCAGCTGCAATCAGAGTTACCCAGTGTGCCGTGAAGGAAATGTAACGACCCTGTCCATGCTTGCTGGACCACGTGTCTAAAGTCACATGCACCTTGCTGCTGACTGCCTTTCCCAATGACTGGATAACATTGTCTTCCACGTGCTGGAATTGCCTTCCGTGAAAAGTAATGGCGTTTTGGAACCTGCCACTGTGGTACAGCACATTCAGCAAATTCACGGAAGGAAGCAGAGTCCACCAGCTGGAAAGGCAGCAGCTGCAATGCGAGTAATTTTGCTATGCTGGCATTTAGACGCTGTGCTTGGGGATGGTTGGGACTATATTTTTTCTTACACTGCAGCAGCTGGGGCAACGTAATCTGACTGTGTAAATCTTCAGCTGATGGGATGCTGTCACATTGTGAAGGAGCTGGTACATCCATTACTGTAGCATCATCCCTGTTAGTGGAGGTTGTAGCAGGCAATGACATGGCAGGACATACAGTGGGGGTAGAGACAGAAGAGGAGGAGGAGGACCTACGCAAAGTTTTGCGCCAACGGGATGTGTGGCAGGAGGTCATATGTCGCCTCAAGCACGTGGTACCCAAGCGTCCGGTGTCTTTTCCACGCTTAAGCCTCATCTGACATAGATTACAAATAGCAACGGTGGGGTCTGCTGCACATTTCTTAAAGAACTCCCAGACTGCAGAGTTCCTGCATGTGTTCTTTGAGACAACAGCGCTCTGCACCGGAGCAGCTCTGACATCTGATGCCTTGGACTGGCTAGTGCTACGGTGGGTCATAGAGCATGTTGTGCCTCGTGTTTGCTGTGCCTCCTCCCTCTCCTCCTCACTTGACTCCTTTGTTCGATCTGGCACCCAGGTGGAGTCAGTGACCTCATCATCATTGTCATCATCCCCCCCTATCTCCTCGTCACTGGAGCCAACTTGGCAGTATGCTGCAGCTGCTGGGGCAACATGAGTGCCAGTTATTTGTGTGTCATCACTGGCACCCCCTTCCTCTAGGTTGATTATACTCCCTTCCTCAACCTCAGAGATTGAATCAGAGCACTGTACTTGCTGCGTATCCTCAAGCAGCATGTCCCTGTCATTGTAGTCAAACAATTCAGCTGACTCCTCCGTGTGTGATAGCGAGGCTTCGGCAGGAGTAGCTGTGGACATGGAGGCTGTATTAGATGCTTTGGCAGCTGAGGTGGACTGTAAAGCACTACAAGCCTGGCTGGCAGAGGACTCAGAGGATGAGGATGCCCTGGTTAGCCAATCCACCAAATCCTCTGTATGTTGCTGCTGCTTAAGAAGACGGCGAGCACCAGTTAGAAAGGACAAGCGTGTCCCTGCTTAGGATGCACCACGTCCACCACGACCAGAGGCACAGCCTCCCGACACAGGGGCTGCTTGCCCTCTTATCTGTGTCTGGGAGCGTCTGCCTGTCCTTTTTGTTCTTTCAGACATGGTGAGTGATATATAGATTAAATATATACAGAACTCTGATTCAACTCTGGTATAAAGATTAAAGATTTACAGAACTTTGGTATAACTCAGTGAGACACCCTGATAGCTGGCAGCCAGTGACAAGACACAGATTACAATTCCTAGAAACCTCCTATAAATCAGTGAGACCCCCTGATGGGTGGCAGTGAGAAGCCACAGATTACAAATCTGAGAAACCTCCTATAAATCAGTGTGACCCCCTTATAGCTGGCAGTGAGAAGACACAGATTACAAGTCTCAGAAACCTCCTATGAATCAGTGAGACCCCCTGATGGGTGGCAGCCAGTGAGAACACACGGATTATAACAATTCCCAAATATTTTGTAGAAATTTGTGACCCCCAAAATACTGCGTGGTACTGGCTGTGTGACAAGACACAGATCACCTCATTTCCCAAATGTTTTGTAGACATTAGTGACCCCCAAAATACTTGCTGAGACTGAGCACAAAGATTACAACAATTCCCAGATATTTGGTAGAAATGAGACCCCCCCCCCCAGTAGCGTGGCAGACCGGCAGTAAGAACACACAACAACAATCTTCTATGAAATCTCCTCTCAAACGCGTGCAGAAGCGCTGCATGGAAACCTTATATAGTGCCGCAGCACAGTGTGCATGCGGGACTTAGCTCTGTGAGCCCATGATTGGGCAAAATTTGCCCAATCAGGATTCTGAGCCGTGATTGGCATAGTGTTGAACCTGTCTTGCACCAGACCTGTGGTCAGGTGCAAGGCTGTAGCCAATTACGAGCTTCAGGCCAGTGGAAAAGTGTATTGTGGGCCATTGTGGGCGAACACCCGGAAATGTTCGTAGTTCGCGAACAAACGAACAGGCTATCTTCGATGCGAACTCCGAACTGATCGAACCGAACAGCTCATCCCTAGAAGGGAGTATATTTAAAAGGAAACAAAGTAGCAAAAGAAGAGGACATAGTCTTAGATTAGAGGGGCAAAGGTTTAAAAGTAACATCAGGAAGCATTATTTTACTGAGAGGGTGGTGGATACATGGAACAGCCTTCCAGTAGAAGTGGTAGAGGCCAAAACAGAAATTGAATTTAAGCAGGCATGGGATAGGCATAAGGCTATCCTAAACAAAAGATAAATCCAGGTAAAGTATCCATGTAATTGGGCAGACTAGATGGGCCGAAAGGTTCTTATCTGCCGACATTTTCTTTGGTAGTTTGTTACGTGTTCGTATTGTCATTCTTCTGATTTATTGCAGTCTTCGTTGCATTGCTTCTACCGGCTGGGTGAAGTAGAGGTAACATCACTGCTCTGCGTGGAGAGAGCCTGTGGAGTCATGGGTTCGATCCCGACGAGCACCTCTCCAGTAAGTGTCCTTGGGCAAGACCCCTAACGGTACATACTCGCCACCCAGGACATACTTGAAAACGAGAGAACTCTCAACGTATCCTTCCTGGTAAAAAAAACGTTCTAAAAAAAAAAATAATAATTACATACATGTACACTGATTAGCCACATCATTAAACCAGTGACCGGAGAAGTGAATAACATGGATGATATTGTTTCACCGGCACCTTTCAAGGATGAGATATATTCGGGAGCAAGTGAACAGTCACATCCTAAATTTCATGTATTGTAAGTAGCAAAAATGGGCAAACGGAAAAAGAGCTGAGTGACAAGGACCAAATAATGATGGCTAGAGGAGTAGGTTAGAGAGTCTTCCAAATGGCAAGTCTTGTGGGGTGTTTTCAGTATGCAATGATTCGTACCTACCATTGAGCGACTTTTGCATGCATGATTAAGGTCCTAGGACCGAAACATTGCTTTATTTTATTTTTTGGGTTTTGGAATAAATATTTTGTATCTTACACCCACTCTGGAGCCGGCTTCTTCTTCTTGGTATGTACTGTGGCTGACTGTGATGGGAGTGGTGGTCCCATGAAGGAGCAGTGGCTCTGGTCTGTTGAACCTGTGGGATTTCTGCGTATATGTATGCATCTCAATAGCCTGCTTGTTATGCAGCCTGTGGCACTCCTGCCTACTGGGCTAACCACCCCAAATATGGGCTCCACCTTGGCTAATGCTGTGTGCCCCCAATGACACAGCCTCGCTTCCCAAGTGTGCGTCTTGATTGGTGCGGTCATGATGTATATCACTTCCTCATTCTGGATGTAATCACAAATGAATGTGAGTTATATTGAGTTTCTGTATTGTAAAAGATTATTTTAATATATGCAAATACATCATTTCAATCCACCAGACAGCCAGGCACATATCACAGTTTATTTGCAATGTGACGGATTCTCATTGTAATTTAAATATTAATTTTGGATTGAGTATAAAGATTCGGTAGAAGGCTGGTACAATCGGAATAGTAAGTTGTCTTTAAAATATGTGGAAACTTTGGTCAATAATTGCATTGGCAAAAGCAGAAAGGGAGACCAGGAATCTTCTTGGAAACTATGGGGGTTATTCAAAGAGATCCGAATTGTGGCCGAAGGGTAACCGAACACTGAAATTCAGCGTATGCTTACCTTTCCATTCAGCTATCCAGAGAGCAGGCAGTTCGCTAAATCTTGGCGAATTGCCTGCACATTCGGTGCCTTTTCGAAGGCAGTGAAATCCCCATAGAGAAGCAATGCTTCGTCTATTCAGAGAACACAAAACAGCTGAGAAAGGTTGCCGAAATTTAATTCAACAGATTTATTCAGATGATTCACATAGGCTTCAATGTTAAAAATATTCCCGTTTTAATTCGTTTAATTTTATATTCTGCAGTAAAAAGTATTTTTATTCATAGATTTTTTTAGGACCCATCTTTTGGGATTTTTGTGGCAAACCTTTTTTTTTTATTTTTTTTAATCATCTTTTTCTTTTTACTGTAACTGCCCTTTTTATTAATCATTCATTGGAACTTATGTGTAAATTCCAGGCATTTTCGTTCAGTAGTTTTTTTTGCAAACAGCGCTTCAATTTTCCAACCTTCAAGCGTACGTTTTTTTTTTCCTTTCACCTCATTCGTCTGCGTGTTGGGTTTTTCTGGCGGCTGCTCTGCGCTGTGATCGGCGGCTAGTTGGGTTTCTCCGGCGTGTTCGGCAGGGTTAATCCAGCTGTTTTTTGTGGTTTCGGTGAGTGTTCGTCGGGTTTGCGACGGGTTTTCCCTGCAATAGGGTGGCCCTGTGGTGCTTGCTGAATGTGCGGTGACTTTTCGATTCTCTTTGAATAACTGTGTTATTTTATTTTGATTAAAGTAGAAACAATTAGGTATAATTAATAAGGAATTTTTTTTGTCCTATATGCTTGAGTATCGATAGTAACAATGCTCTTGCATTATTTAGTCAAAATGGTTCTTCCGTGTATAGATGGGAGCTGCTTTGGGAATAGGATGTCAGTAGGAAACCTCAAGACCCATCAGACATTCTGCCTCTGAATGCTCCCTGATTTAAAAGAAACATTAGTTAAAAAACAAACCATGTAGTGTGAATTTTGAAAGAGGCATAGTATGCTATTTCATTCTACAATCTCTAGATCTATGGTTATTTTTAAGGTTTTTAAAATTGTGTGGTTTCTCCATAATTACTTATTTTTCACAATGGGGAAAAGAAGTCTCTTGAATCATGGAAAATAATTTGTTAAAGGAAATGTGCATAAGTGTCCAATTAAGCACGGTGCTGACTCCAAACAAAATAGTTTAGTAATCAAGCAGTTCTTTACTGAGGAGCAAAACAATATTGTGCAAACTGCTAACTGTGCAAGCAAATTTAATGCAAGAAAATAAATGTCCAATTTTGTACAGCCAAACTTTTGTTTTTTGCGTATCCTGACGTTTAGGCTAGGGTCAGACTAACGCATTTTCGCGTTGTCTGTGAAAAGTGCGTTCGAACGAATGGACGCATTTTTTCACGGACTACGCGATAGCGGTCATACGATGCGCCTTTTCGTCCGTGATTTTGTACGGATCATCAATAAAACACTTTTTGTGTCTGGACGTTATGTTGGCCGGACATTAGCAGCGTCTGACGTCTCCCAATCACGCACACACGCCTCTAGCGGCCGCAGCGCACTCTGTACGTCCGTACTAGAGGTTTGACGTTCTAGAAAAAATGCGTTCATTTGCCACTTGCGTTGCGCGGCCGAACTTTCGTGCGGCCGTACTTCGTGTGTTCCCCGGAATTGGACGTCATTTGCTGCTAGCACGGCCGTGATTTTGTGCGTCTAAACGTACGTTAATACTGCGTTAGTCTGACCCCAGCCTAACAGCAGTCTAACTGTGCGTTATACAAGTTATAATTTTTGCAATGATGTTGATCACACTCATACGCCGTGCTAATTTATACAGAGAAGAGTCTGTCTCCTCTAAAAAATATTTGGAAGCAATTCTTTTCTGTAGTTATTGCATTAATAACTTGGGGATGTGCGATTTACTCAAAAAGTGCAAATCAGGTCAGTCAGAATGTGGTGAAATCAGAGGTCACACTTGAGTCTAGTTCCGGGATCCTTTGTGTATTGACAAATCTGTGCATGTCTGATGAAGATTTATGTTAACACCCATCTTCAGAGGAAGTGATTGGGCAGTAGTGACAGCCTGAACCTTGCAAATGACCAGCATAACCACAGAATGTGGTAGGACCAGATTACGATTCACTAGAAGCTAAAGAAAAGAACTTGACAGAAAGATTACATAAAAGCTATAGGATAAGATGTACAATAATTTATAAAGCTCCAACATATTCTGCCGTGCAGTACAATGGTCAGAGCAAAACAAATATAAAATAAATAAGTTTGGCACACAAAGAACGATGGGAAAAGATGACTCTGCTCAAGAGCTTGCATTCTAAAAGAAGTGGGGTGACACTCAGGTGAGGGTAAATTGCAGCATGCGAGAAGTAATAGGATGTAACAGTGGGATGCAATAATGATAGAGTGACTTGTTAGTTCATTGCTGCCAGTACTGTAACAAGGCGTTTGTATGAATCCTGGCTAGAGATTTAGAAAAGAATGACCCTGAAGATGCATGTCTGTGGGTCTACACACACTGAAAAGATTATCTGTACTGCAAAAGACAATTTATGTGGACAATCCAGTTGGCAAGTTCAATATCTATATTATTTCTGTAAATGGTCCACTAATTGACTCCCCTCAACCATGCATCAGCTATATTCTACTTCTCTCTCTGCCAATGATCTGATGCTATCAGCTCCTCGCGCCCGCGGCCCGCACGCCCAACTCTCGCCTTCAGGACTTCTCCCGAGCTGCCCCCTTTCTATGGAACTCCATCCCCCACAACATTCGACTCTCCCCGTCTCTCCAGTCCTTCAAGAATTCTCTGAAAACGCATTACTTTAGAGATGCCTATCGACTCACCCCATGATCTCCCCACTGTCATTTCCTGCTCCTCTTCACACCCAGCCCACATGCGCCCGCTACTTCTCCTACCCTATTCACCCTCACCTGATGGGTCACCCCTCTCCTCTTATATTGTAAGCTCTAAAGCAGGGTCCTCTCTCCTTCTGTTCCGTGTGTGTAAAGTTATGTATATTTGTTATTCTGTATCTCTTTGTACAGCACTAAGGAATTTGTTGGCACTTTAAAAATACTTGTAACTGTATTGTGTTTTTGTTTACATTTCTCTGAGTTCATTCACTTCATTACTAAAGTTGTTTTCTTATAAAACCGATTCAGAACCCAAAGGATTTGTTATAAAAAAAAAACTTGCAGTGGTCATGCAGTGAAATATGCTTGGAAATCTCAAAAGCACATTTTCAAACTGTATGCATTATTTGATAAGATGGTGCCATCTGCTGGCCAAGAACTGCTACTACATCTCTGAAATGCACCCAGGACATACTTGAAAACAAGAGAAATCTCAATGTATCCTTCCTGGTAAAATACTTTATAAATAAATAAATAAATCTGTCTCTGTCCTTGAGGAAAAAAGTGTTTTAAACTGTATTGGCGCCTCAATGAGCTCAAACTTTGGCGGCACAGTCTGGAGCCCATGTGAAAATTTATTTTAATTGCAATAAATGAAATATCTTTGCATTGCTCCAGAATTCGACCAAACCAAGTATATTCAATATTTCTGCACCAGCAGGTGCTTTTTAAGATTGTGTATACTTAATCTTGGTGAAGGAGTTAAAGGGCGCGTGAGATTTTTTTTTCAAATACAAAGCCAGTGATGCTCTCTATTCCCTGGTTTTATAGCATTCCCATGAGCTAATTCCACTCGGTAAGATTAAGCAGTATCATATTTTGTCAATAAACCTGGCTTTTACACACCAGCACCGTGCCAAGTAATCTCTATCCATTGCATCAGTTTGTGCGGCTGTGCCAAGTCAAGCTGTGCATTTTATAGGGGATTCACACAGACTCATTGTCTAACATTCACTGGCGTTGCATATTTTCTCTGAGTGGAGACAAAGAGTTTGAATAAATAAGTCAGTGAAATCCTCTTTAAAGAATGACCTGTATTTGGCCATTGTCCTCTAGCATGGTTAAATTAATAGTAGGACACGTAGAGCTGTGACGTTTGGAGCCTGATCATCAATTTGCAGGGGTTTAATTTATTTCCCCCTATTAAAGCAATGTCTTTCTAAAATAAATTGATTTGTTACTACCATTAAAAATACCCATAAGCTACAAACAGACTTAAAACCAAAGCTGAATACTTAAAAGAACATGTTTGTTTTCATTAAAATCTATTCATTACAACAACAATCCTCTGCAAATTATGCATTGGCCACATTCTCCATTTAACCAATTTTCAATAAAACAAAGAGTTACGTCATATTATCACATTCTATAGGGTTTTGTTTTATTTTAACAAATGTCATATGGGTTCTGTAACAACGTAAGGACTGTATGACTTTCTATGCCGTCATGGAGTGCACAGCATTAAGACACGGCAACAACGTAAACCATCATGCACTAAAATCCCCATTCCTAGTTGGAGAGTGCTAGGAAATCATAATTTTTGCTGGATAAAAATGTAATTTCAAAGTCTTACAGATCAATGCTATATCTTGTCTGTTGATGAAATATCGCAGCGGGTACTCACCCATGTCAATGCTGGGCAGCAGCACCTTCACCTTCTATGGGTTGAACTTGTTGAGGGCTTTCGAATAGTTCTGCAGGATTGGCTTCAGTGATGATGTGAGCTGCACCAGTAAACCATGAATTGGCATTGACAGTGCAAAATATTTCATGGTTCATGGCTTGCACATTGTTTGTATTGACATTCAGTGTGCTCAAAATCAACACTCCTCCTCTCCTACATGTCTGCTAGAATACCGATTTACAGGTTGCTCTACTGGGTTTGCTTTTAGGAAAGAAAAATATGGCTTCCAGATCTGGTCTACATACAGTGAAGCAAAGTGACAGGCTAGCGTCCTCATAGAGTTTTTATTTCTATGCTGTGAGCTTAAAGAGAGTGTTATGGAAGCTTTACAATGTGTTAATTAATATTCTTTTTTGACAGTAATTCAAACAAGCATTACATTTTATAAAAAAACAACATTTATTTATCACTGGGTTTATCCTTCTTTTTTGAAAATATAAATATGTGGCACAGGGCACAAAATGTCAAGTCCCAAGCTACTAGCCTGGCCTTAAGAGTTACTTGCCACCAGTTGTCCCATCTAACCCCTACTCCTTCTTCCACTTAAATACCCTCCCCCACATAAATACACCCCACATTCACACATTCACACAATGCCTATGGGACTTGGACATTTGGTACAGATACTGAGTAATGAGTACCGACACGTACAGGCAGAAAAACTCTTGCTATCTGTATATTGGCTAAATAGCATGCCGATACCAATAACGGGGGAAAACCTCCAATAACTCTCACTTAATTTCCACTTGCCAAATGCGAGCAGGCGAGTGGAAATTTTGAGCCCTGATGTAGCAAAGTAATTGACAATTGAGTAATTTGTGTCCATTTTGCTGTGGCACACTGGTGTGCTGTGTACTTTTCTCGGGTGTGTTGCAGAGGTCTGCTGTGCAATGGCATAATGGGGCATGTGTGTACTGGGGGGTGGTCGAAGGGGTAGTGGTACGATAAGGAGGTGTATTGCTGTAGAGAACTTCAAGCACAACCATACTACTCATGTAACAATATTTAATGGAGTGCCTTGGCAATATTGTTTTTTTCTCCATGTGCTACTGTTACTGTTTCTGTTATACACAAAAGTTAAATATGTATGCAAGGTTTGCCACAATTCCATTATATTCATCACAGCACTCAACAGGAAAAGGCAGCATAAGTGATTTTACATGCTTATCACTTTTCTAAGCTCATTGTCT
This sequence comes from Leptobrachium leishanense, assembly GCA_009667805.1. Classification (NCBI taxonomy): domain Eukaryota; kingdom Metazoa; phylum Chordata; class Amphibia; order Anura; family Megophryidae; genus Leptobrachium; species Leptobrachium leishanense. The sequence continues at coordinate 192,899,674 of CM019065.1, forward strand.
TTTTGCAAATGTCCTATACTTGCTAAAATATAAATATATAGTTTGTGTTATTTAGGTCAAAGTGCATTTTTCCTATAGAAATCTGCATACTGGAATAAAAGACTGTATGTGCTCTGTTTATTTTATCACCATTAAGATTGCTACATTCCTAATCTGAGAAATAAAACATTTGCTAAATTAGTTTCTAGTGTTGAATGAATCAAAATGGAATATACTATACAGGAAATAATCTTTCAGATTTTACAGATATCTGAAGGTGCCAAAATTAATTTCCACGAGTACGACATTTACTCTGAGGCTGTTGAAGTTAAGATAATGTTTCTTCATGCAGAAGTATGTTGCCACAGCAACCAAAGCAATGGATGATGCTTTGTGTGGCAAGACTATAATGCTTAGTAACACCAACACTAATAAAAATACATTTAGTGAGTACCTGTGTAAAATAAGTGTAAATAATATTCCAAGCAGCCTGAGAAGCTTTGTCTGCTTCATGGCAGCTGTGGTTACTAAATATGTTTTCTTATATAATAAATATTTCTTTCTACATTTTGTTTATTGTTAATTATCTATTGGAAGGTGCCCCATACAGTACTTTATGCTTATTGCTTTTGTATCTCTCTTCTCCATTCCAAGGTTCGGTTGACTTGTGGGAATATCATGGGAAACATACAGGGTTATTCAGAGAGATCCAAAAAGTCACCGCATGTTCAGTGAATTTTCGTTCCCTGCACTTCGGGGCGAGTCAGCGATTCCTAGCTCGCCGACCCTGCGGTGTATTTAGCAAGCACCTCAGGGCCCCCGTAGTGCAGGGAATACTCACCGCAAACCCGCCGAACACGCACCGAAAACCCGCAGAAATCGCTGCAAAAACCAAGCCGAACACACCGTAAAAATCCAAGCAGTCGCCGATCACAGCGCAGAGCAGCCGCCGGAAAAACCCGACACACAGACGAACGGGGTGAAAAAAAAAAAACGTTTGCTTGAAAGCTTGAGATTTGAAAAGCTGTTTGGGAAAAAAACTACTGGAAAATGTCTGAATTTACATATAAGATCCTATGAATGATAATAAAAAGGGCTGTTACAGAAAACTGGAAAAAACATTTGACAAAAAAATCCCAAAAAATGCCTAAAAGATCCTAAAAAAATCTAAAAATTAAGAGATTTTTTACTGCAGAATAAAATGCTAAACGGTTTATAAAATATTGGATTAAAATGGGAATATTTTTAACATTGAAGCCTATGGGATTCGCCTGAATAAACCTGCCGAATGAAACACCGAATGGCAGGGCATTTCACTGACATTCCTCAGCTGTTCAGTGTTCTCTGAATAGACGAACCATTGCTTCTCTACGGGAGATTTCACTGCCCTCGAATGTGCACCGTACGTGCAGGCAATTCGCCAGAATTTGGGGAACTGCCTGCTCTCTGAATAGCCGAATGGCCCCGAAATGTCCCCGTTCGCTGAAATTCAGTATACAGTTACATATCGGATCTCTCTGAATAACCCCCATAGTTTCAAAACATCAGGCCACAGTTCAGCACCCCTGCCTTACCCCATCCTTTTTTTAAATTTATTTTTAATTATTATGTTTATTCTTTACCCTGGATCCATTGGGCTTTTAATCCTCCTTAAAGACCAAGAACCCCAAGAGGAAGTGCTAAACAAAGGGGGGTGGCTGAAAATGCACATCGTTTGACCGCTTTCGCGTCCACCATAAGAAAAAAAAGTCAATGCGTTCAGACGCACTTTTTGACGGTCGATGCGAAAAATGCTTTTTCCTTTGACCCTAGCCTAAGGGGGGTTAGGCTGGCGTAACTTGGGGCCCAGATAGCGGGTAGAGTTAGTAAGTCCAGCGGCTTGGAGCTGTATCCCCTTGTACGCTCTCCCTCCGCACGTGACGACTGGGTAGCAATTTGGTCGTCACATGGTCTTAAGAACTGGACTGTTTTCAGAGCATTGGACGCACGAATGGTGTATTTTTGATTTATCGTGGGAGTGAGATTTTGGAAGGGATATGACCCTCCCTGTGGTGAGATATAGCTGCAACAGTGTGTTTATGCGTTGACCTGAACCACAAACTGACAGTCCGGGTCTAATTCCTATATATCAAGTGAATGCACCTAGTGATTTTTGGTTGAGTTGCAGTTGCTCAGTTATGATTCAGCTGTTTGAAAGATTTAAAATGTGACCAAGCTTGTCTGAAAAGTATTCGAGTATACCGCAAGCTGTAGTAGAGATCGAAGTTTTCCATCATTCAATTTCAAATTATTCAAAAGCATCCAAGCTAAAGACTGAGGTTTTTTTACTTCTATTTCTGGAATTGAAAGTTTATGTTGGCCAGTGGCCAAGTTGCACAATTTTTATAGAAGATACCTCTGTGTAACTTTGTATTTATGTAAATGAGTGAGAGAAATATTTGTGGTTGTCACTTCCTCATATAGGGACACTAACAGGGTTATTCAGAGAGAGCCGATCTGGCCCCGAAATTGCACCAAACATTCAGCTGTTCAGAAAGCAGGCAGTTTGCCAAATTTTGCCGGATTGCAAAATACGGTGCTGTTCGACGGCAGTGAAATCCCCATAGAAAAGCAATAGTTAGCCTATTCTGAGAACACCGAACAGCAGAGAAATGTCAGTGACATACCCTGCTGTTTGGTGGTTTCATTCAACAGGTTAATAGGCAGATTCCATAGGTTTCAATGTTAAAAATATTCCTGTTTTTATCTAAAATATATTTTACGGTTTAGGCTGGGGTCAGACGAGTGTAGTGTTCACGTCCGTGATTGCGCCTAAAAGTACGTCCGTGATAGCATGAAAGAAAGTCCATTGGAGCCTGACACATGAAGTACGTCCGCACTGAACTGCGGACGCACAACGGCCGCGGCCCACGGACGCAAGGCAGGCAAGAACGTACAACCCCTAGAACGGCCGCACAAAGTGTGCTGCGTCCGCAACGTCTGCATAGCTTTGTGTGTGAGTGATGGAACGTGGTCAGACGGACTGCATTTATACGTCCAGCATTTTTCACGGACAAAATGGTTTTGCTTTTTAATTTATTTTCCCTCCTACATCCGTCAAAATATACGTCAGTGAAAAAAACGGACTGTCTGGCCACTACTGCATCTTCCGTACTAACGTACGTCCGTGTGCACGGACGTACAGTCCGTAGAAATCACGCTCGTCTGACCCTAGCCTTATCCTTCCAATTTGCAGCAAGAAGGCTTTTTATTTCTTTAGAATTTTTTTAGGCATTTTTTGGGATTTTTTTCAAGTTTTTTTCTGTAACAGACCTTTTTATTATTATTCATAGGACCTTATATGTTAATTCCAGACATTTTTGTCCAGTATTTTATTTATTTTTTATTTGCAAACAGCATTTCAAATTTGACACTTTCAATCTTTTTTTTTTACCTAATTCGTCAGCTTGTCTACTTTTTCTGGCAGCTGGTCAGCACTGTGTTCGGCGGATCGTCGGCTTTTTCCGGACGCGGTCAGCGGGTTTGCGGTGGTTTATCAGATTGAATCCGATAATTTTGACGGTTTTGATGTGTTTTTTTTTTCCGGCGGCTTGACCCTACCGTGAATGCTGAATTCACCTTTAGTGAATAGACCTGTCAATCTTAATATTTCCCCTACATATCACAATGTTAATGTTCATGCACCAAACCATGGTTCTGTTAAGTGAATCAATAAATATTCTATTGGTTCATGTTTTCTAGTAATGTGTACCATAGAGCTGTGGTTCGAACGAGGACCTCAAGTAACCTTAACAGGCCAGGTTTGACAGATAGCTGAAGCACAGCACAGGTGATATGTTTTGCTGCTCAGTGATTGCAGGATACAGTCTGCATTTCCACAAGGTAATGCTTAAAATCTGGCCTGTTCGGGATAGTTGAGGACTGCGGTTGGGAACCACTGCCGAAGAGGATTCCGGACTGCGGTGTTTTCTGGTATGTTGCCCTGTGTATTTTATTGTTTATCTCTGCCTCTACACATTAAACTATGTGGTGACGTAAATGGCTTGGGGACACTGGCTGTGGGATGTGCAATGTAGTAGGTCTGTGCAATTATATTGGGCATACAGGCATAGATCCATTTTGCCCTCCCCCATTTAACCCCATTTCTTTTTATACCCCTCATTCACTGATTGTTCCATTTCCTCATGCCCCCATTTTATTCCCCACTTTCGTTTTATGTCCCCAGTTCATGCACTACCTTCATTTTATGTCCCCCATTTCAATATGCAAGGTTTTTTTATGTCCACTTAAATGTATATCCTTATTTCATGCTATTTCATCTCAATTGAATTCCTTATTTTGGAAATAGAGTACTGACATAACAGGGAAACAAAATAAAGTATAAAACGGGGAGACAGGACTCTTACATTATGCTGTTCAATTTGTGCAACTATACCACTGGAGGAAAATATACAGCAATTGTATGTGATTTTAATTGGAAAAACTGAGGGCTGGAAGAGATTTTATGTACAACTGAAAGGATGAAGTAGGACTCCGCTGCTATTGATCATATAATTCTGCTGGAATTCATTCTATATTTAGAAAACCAGAACTCACATAATTTTTATTATTGGTGTTTTAACCCTTTCGCTGCTGAGCTTTTCCCACCTCTGTGCTGAGCTCATTTTTACCGCTTTCGCTCATCATGTTTAAACGCGTTTTGAAGCCTTATTTTAATATATGACCCAGACATATTATATATCGTTCTTTCCGGCAGACTGTGCAGATTCATAATATGTCATTATTATATGTATACGTTATGTCATGTCTGTATATTATAACAAAAAATGCAATAAAATTAGAATTTTCAATAATTTACAATGTGTAAAGTGTTTTTTTTCACATTTTAAAATGCGATCATTTGCGGTTATATTTTCTATGGGGTGCGCTTGTTAAAAAAATTAGAAATGAGGAATCGTTACTTTTTTTGGGGGAAAATTCGTGTTTTTTAGCAAACGCCCCCCATAGAAAAAATCGTTAGTGCAGCATCATTGTTCACATTATAATTGAAATGGGAACAATATTGTTGCACTAATAAATCTAAATAAAAAAAAAAAAACTTTTTTTTTTTATTTTCTTTATTTTTTTAACCACTTCAATGCTAAGGACGCGCTCAGCGCGTCCTCAGCATTACCGCTGGTGTGCTGAGGACGCGCTGAGCGCGTCCTCACATTGGGGTCAGCGTTCGGCCGGGTTCCGGCCGATCGCTGGCCCCTCCGGTGCGGGCTGACATCCTGGATGTCAGCCCGGCATCCGGACCAGCAGCCGCCATTATTAGGTGTCATCGCGGGGGCGCGATGACACCTAATTCAGGCGCCCCCCCGCGTGTGCGGCGGAGGCGCCTGAAAGGGAGGGGGGGAGGTCCTTCGGACCTCTCTCCCTCCCGATCGGCGGCGCACAGGGGGTTAACCCAGGCATCATTTGGAAGGGCACAGCCTGCCCTTCCAAATGATGCCTGGCATTAACCCCTGGGGAGCTGGATCGCAAATCGGCGCTGAAAAGCGCCGATTCGCGATCCTTCCCGGGAGCTGGCCGACATCTTGGATGTCGGCCAAGCTTCCGGGAACTCCCCCAGAGGACTGGCGTCATAGTGCGTAGCACGATGACGCCAGTCCTACAGTTAACCCCTAACTGCCACCAAGTGTGGAGATAGGGAGTTCCAATGAACTCCCTATCTCCCGATCCGTGGCAGCTAGGGGTTAAATTTTGATATCGTTGGATCGGCCAGAGCATGGCCGTTCCAACGATACCAAACATGAAAGTTAAAAATGTTGTAAAAAAAAAAAAAAAAAAAAAAAAATTAAAAAAAAAAATAAATAAATAAAAAATAAACACTTTTTTTTCTTTTTTTTGGGTTTGTTAATGCAGCAATATTGTTCCCATTTCAATTATAATGTGAACAATGATGCTGCACTAACGATTTTTGTATGCGGTGCGTTTGTTAAAAATAGTGTCATTTTCCCCAAAAAAAAATGTAACGAGACCCCATCTCTAATTTTTTTAACAAGCGCACCCCATACAAAATATAACCGCAATTGCTCGCATGTTTAAATGTGGAAAAAAACACTTTACACGTTGTAAATTATTGAAAATACATATTTTATTGCATTTTTTGTTATAATATACAGACATGACATAACGTATACATATAATAATGACATATTATGAATCTACCGAGTCTGCCGGAAAGAACGATATATAATATGTCGGTGTCATATACTAAAATAAGCCTTCAAAACACGTTTAAACATGATGCGCAAAACAGGTAAAAAATGACCTCAGCACAGGGGCGGGAAAAGCCTCAGCAGCGAAAGGGTTAAATTTATTTTTATTTTAATTTTTTTTTTTACTTTTTATATGGTCATGTTTGGTATCATTGGAAAGGCCACGCTCTGGCCGTTCCAATGATAGTAAACATTAACCCCTATCTGTCACGGATCGGGAGATAGGGGGTTCATTGGAACCCCTATCTCCACTATAGGTGGCAGCAAGGGGTTAATTTAAAAACTGGCACCATCGCGCTCTGCACAATGACGCCAGTCATTAGGGGGATATCCCGGAAGCTTGGCCGACATCCAAGATGTCGGCCAGCTCCGGGAGGGGACCGCGATACGGGGCATGTTGGCGCCATATCGCGATCCAGCCCCCTAGGGGTTAAAGACAGCCGCCGCTTGGAAGGGCAGGCTGTGCCCTTCCAGGCGGTGCCTGCCTTTAATCGCTGGCCCGCACGGATGGGGAGGGGGAGAGGTCCGAAGGACCTCGCCCCCCTCCCCTTCAGGCACCTTCCCTGCATTTGCGGGGGGTGCCTGAAATAGATGTCATCGCGCATGCGCGATGACGCCTATCGTGCCCGTCGGGGTCCCGGAGGTTGGGCTGACATCATCGAGGCGGGCCGAGCGATCAGCCGGAATACTGGCTGATCGCGGCTGCAAAGGGAGGACGTGCTCAGCGCGTCCTCCGCCGCCAAGTACCAATGCGGTTGGACACGCTGAGCGCGTCCACCGCATTGAAAGGGTTAAAGAAAAAAAAAATACTTCAAATATTTAGCATTTTAATTACACGTATATGTTATATTTCTGTGCGTTTACAAATTGTCTCTCTTACAAATGGACACATTTTTTATGCCTCCATTTTTGCAACTTCTTAAAAATGCCTATACCATTAAGAAATTATTAATGTTGCCTATTTTATATTCTTTATAATTTCTTGTTAGCAGAAAATGTTTTTTTTATTTTATTTTTAAAGCAAATATTATCTGTAACACTAATAAAACGTATTTTTAATTACTTTGCTTTTAATTTTTTCATGGCGTTCTTATAAGTTGTGTTCAATCACTCGTCTGTGTAAGTCACCCTGGAAGAGCTGTTTGGCTTCCCTAGAACAGCCTGTAATTTTGCAACGTTTGGCACGGCTCTGCCTGTACTATTATTATCAAGGAAAGGCAAACGTAATACAGTAGCAACCATCATTTAATTCCTTCCTGAGCTGGGATTGTGGTTGGAGGAGCTCGCCGAGAGTACCAGACTGAACGGAGAACTGTGTATTTTTAATAAATTCCTTTTGGTTTGGATGAGCTTTGAATCTTCAATGAGCCCCTCTTGGCAGACGTGCTGGTTGATTTTAATAAAAATAGCTGCTTTGAGCGCAGGGTTGAAGATGCCAAATTTACAGCTGCCTTGCACGATTACTCTTATAACTCCTTCAGGGCTAATTAGAAACAGTGGGCAAATTAAGTGTATCGATTGCAATTTTGTTTTGAAATAACCCCCTTTACTTGTCTGGATCTCTATCTTCTTTTTTTTTTTATTTCTTGGAGAAAAATAAATGAGATTCTTTTCACTATGTCTTTCTCAAAGTGCTGTCTTCTCTTTTCAGCCACAACACAAAGACAACTTCATGGTTGGATCCACGGTTAGCAAAGAAGGCTAAACCACCAGAAGAATGCAAAGAGAATGGTAAGTTGCATTTCTGGATGGGATTCCTTTAACCTCATCTGTGCCGAAACGGTTGTCCCTGCCCTTTATACCCCCCAAAAAAAAAGGAAAAATAAAAGAATTGTCTTAGACATGTTAATGAGCCTACTCCTAGGGAATTTTGGCTGAAGGCAGTTTGTCATACGCAAGAACCCATCTTATCCTTGTTCGGATTTCCTGTGTGCCTCCTTCCTTGTATTCACAGCCAAGATTTACAAGAAATGTGATTTAGTAATGGAAGGGGGGCTTGGGGGGGTTTGGACTGAGTCATCCCTCTGGGAGCTGCCTCTGATTGGGACATTTGGTGTGTTGTAACGTGGCTTGATCTAGGTCTTTGAAGGAAGATGCAATGCAAGTGGAATCTACAGGGTCGCTTCAAAGGATTATTATTATAATATCATGCACCTTTAAAGGTAAAGGCTTTATTTTTAAATTAGTAAATGATGTTCTTGTCGGTATGTGACCATTTTACTACTGGCTTTGCTCCCAAAATTGCATCTAAAAATTCTCAGTAGGGCTGGTGTGTGTATATGTGTGTGTGTGTATATATATATATATATATATATATATATATATATACAGATCCATTGCTAGACAGCTCATATGTATCACTTGAAACTGTATTTATTTATTTATTTATTTATTTATAAAGGATTTTACCAGGAAGGATACATTGAGATTTCTCTCATTTTCAAGTACGTCCAGGGTTCATTTATCCCTGGCAGTTGAAGAAAAGGTGCATAAAGAAATCTACAAAAATCTATCAATATCTGAATATATTTATTTTTTGCGGAGATTTAAAATTCCAATGTTGCTAAAAAAGAGAATATGCTAACGTTGTATGGATTTGATCTTAAATACTTTTTCTGGTGTAAGGCGGCTGCTGATTGCTGGCCCATGATCATTATTTCATTTTTTTTTCTCATATCTCATTACATTTGAATACTGTGTAATGTGCCGCTACGTTCTACATAACCCAGCGTGTTTCTCTGAACAGTTATCTGCACGCAACACTGGTAAACTGTACACCTGTGTACTGTAATCAAGGTCTGCAGCCGCAATAACAACCGAAATTACTGAAATCCAAGTCAAGAAATGTCAAACTAGGAACAATTTTCCGCATTAGTCACAGATCGGCAGATCTTTTAAGAAACTATATGCTCATCAGAGCTAAGCATGTCTTGTATACTGAACAGACCATCTAAGGTACTCATTCATCAATTAACCGGCACGTCAGCAGATATAAGAAAGTGAGAATTGCTTTGTAACACGTTGTCTTGCCACTTTTACCCACATAAACATCTCCTTCATTGTTTAGCATGTTACATAGTATATTACAATGAGATTTATACAATTCCATTGATTCATTTTATTATCCTATAAACCCATTTTCCGATTTCTTTTAACATAACCCTTTATAAGATTTACAGAAAATTAATTGAACAGAAATACACTTACGTGGAACAATGTATACATTGTAAAGAATAATGCATCACTGTATATGTTTGCAGAGGATTCGGGAACTAAAAATGGAAAGCACTCTACAATAGCTCACATGATTTAAAACAGTGATGTTTTCACAATATTGATATTTTATATATTTTTAAAATATCATACAGAAAGCATTCCATAACCTAGTGGATGTAAAAGCACATGGAATTCAAAAGAGTAGGCTGGGCAGTGACTCTGAAATACGTGAGGTGATCAGGATGGGAACAACGTAGGGGCTGATGGAGCTGTAGCCGTGCCCCAAATCAGAGTGAAATATTAACTAGTTTGTGCTTTCCACAATAGTCACAATGGAGGGAGAGGAAAGAGACAGAAGACTTGGCTTGTGAGAGAGATGGGAGTTGCTAAGAAACAATGGGGTTGAGAGGGATTGACAGAGACATAGTGAGGCTGAGGAGAATGATCCGATGTATAATTGAGTTGTGTGAGATGGTAGTGTGACTCTCCAAAGTACCCATATCCTGGCCCTTCTGGAACTCTTGATAACACAACAGTTCCTCTAAAATAGTGCTTCATAAATGTATATATTATATCATTAATTATACATATATTTTATTCATAAATTATATATATATCACTATACCAAGGGGGTTTATAGCTATATATATACACCCCCCTTAAACATCATAATCTTTTAAACTATACATAATACAACATATGATATTAATATTGGGTTGCATCACCTCTTTTACAAATAACAGACCTGCCTTGTCATTGCATGTGTTGGAGAATTAGTTGAAAATGTAACTCTATGCAGAATGTCCATCCACTTCAAATACAATTGCCCACTAGATGTGTTAACGATGACCTGTAGAAAATATACATACTTTAAACTTTTATAATAACTAGGGATGTGCATTTCGGAATTTTCACGAAATTTCCCGATTCGTGTTTTCGGATGCGGCCGATTTTCCTAAAATTTTTAGATCTGAAAATGTCAGATCCGAAAAGTTTTCCAAGCCGAAACGAAAAAATTTCGGAATTTTCGAATGGACTTGAAATGTGTCAAATCGAAATTTATTTTTGCTCTATTCATGATTTCGGTTCCATTCATGATTTCGGTTCCATTTCGGTAATTCTGGACATCGTATATTTAACTATTATCGGTTATATCGCTGATTCTGTAAATTTTGTATTTGTAAATGCGTATCACTTGTTTCTTGTGGCATTCGGGTCAGTTTAGCGTTTTTTAAATCGTTTTGTTAATTTTTTTTGTTCCTTGGCTTTCATACCATTTTAATATGATTAAATAAAGTTGTGAAATGTATATTCAATTATTCATAAGAAAAAAAGGATCTTTATTTAATAAAAAAAACACGATAGAATCGCCAGAATTATCGTAGACACTTTGAAACGAGAACAGATGTTTCGAAAAAACGAAAATTTCTGAAATTTCCGAAAAGTCGATACAAAAAACGAGCAAAGTGACACGAAAATACGAAAAGTGGTCGATATTACCCAAAAAAAAAATGTACACGAAAAAATGAGTCGAACCGAACCGAATCGAAACAGAAATCGGTCGAAACGAGCCGAATCGAAAAGTTTAAACATCCGAACAAATCGAACCGAAAAAAAAATCGGTGCACAAGCCTAATAATAACACACCTGAGCACTTCAACAAGTCGCAAGCCCAAGAAAAACAAATGTTCACAGCGCATCAATCCAAAAATGTATCAAAAATCATTGTTCTGCTATAAACCCAATGTATGACTGTAATTATATACAATACAAAATGTATACAGTTTAATATACAAATAACATAACCTGTAATATATACAGTCATGGCCGAAATTGTTGGCACCCCAGACATTTTTCCAGAAAATCAAGTATTTCTCACAGAAAAGTAATGCAGTAACACATGTTTTGCTATACACATGTTTATTCCCTTTGTGTGTATTGGAACAAAACAAAAAAGGGAGGAAAAAAAGCAAATTGGACATAATGTCACACAAAACTCCAAAAATGGTCTGGACAAAATTATTGGCACCCTTTCAAAATTGTGGATAAATAAGATTGTTTCAAGCATGTGATGCTCCTGTAAACTCACCTGGGGCAAGTAACAGGTGTGGGCAATATAAAAATCACACCTGAAAGCAGATAAAAAGGAGAGAAATTCACTTAGTCTTTGCATTGTGTGTCTGTGTGTGCCACACTAAGCATGGACAACAGAAAGAGGTGAAGAGAACTGTCTGAGGACTTGAGAACCAAAATTGTGGAAAAATATCAACAATCTCAAGGTTACAAGTCCATCTCCAGAGATCTAGATTTTCCTTTGTCCACAGTGCGCAACATTATCAAGAAGTTTGCAACCCGTGGCACTGTAGCTAATCTCTCTGTGGGTGGACGGAAGAGAAAAATTGATGAAAGGTTGCATCGCAGGATAGTCCGGATGGTGGATAAGCGCCCCCAAACAAGTTCCAAAGAAATTCAAGCTGTCCTGCAGGCTCAGGGAGCATCAGTGTCAGCGCGAACTATCCGTCGACATGTAAATGAAATGAAATGCTATGGCAGGAGACCCAGGAGGACCCCACTGCTGACACAGAGACCTAAAAAAGCAAGACGACAGTTTGCCAAAATGTACTTGAGTAAGCCAAAATCCTTCTGGGAAAACGTCTTGTGGACAGATGAGACCGAGATAGAGATTTTTGGCAAAGCACATCATTTTACTGTTTACCGAAAATGGAATGAGGCCTACAAAGAAAAGAACACAGTACCTACAGTGAAATATGGTGGAGGTTCAATGATGTTTTGGGGTTGTTTTGCTGCCTCTGGCACTGGGTGCCTTGAATGTGTGCAAGGCATCATGAAATCTGAGGATTACCAAAGGATTTTGGGTTGCACTGTAGAGCCCAGTGTCAGAAAGCTGGGTTTGCATCCGAGATCTTGGGTCTTCCAGCAGGACAATGACCACAAACATACGTCAAAAAGCACCCAGAAATGGATGACAACAAAGCCCTGGAGAGTTCTGAAGTGGCCAGCAATGAGTCTAGATCTAAATCCCATTGAACACCTGTGGAGAGATCTTAAAATTGCTGTTGGGAAAAGGCGCCCTTCCAATAAGAGAGACCTGGAGCAGTTTGCAAAGAAAGAGTAGCCCAAAATTCCAGGTGAGAGGTGTAAGAAGCTTATTGATGGTTATAGGAAGCGACTGATTTCAGTTATTTTTTCCAAAGGGTGTGCAACCAAATATTAAGTTAAGGGTGCCAATAATTTTGTGCAGCCCATTTTTGGAGTTTTGTGTGACATTATGTCCAATTTGCTTTTTTTCCTCCCTTTTTTGTTTTGTTCTAATACACACAAAGGGAATAAACGTGTATAGCAAAACATGTGTTACTGCATTACTTTTCTGTGAGAAATACTTGATTTTCTGGAAAAATGTCTGGGGTGCCAACAATTTCGGCCATGACTGTATATATATATATATAATGTCCAAATCACCCACTGAAAACCAAATATAGTTGGTACTTTCCACAAGTGTGTGGCTCCCCAATGTGGTCCCACAACATAGCAAGAATACACGTAGGATTGATTTGTTGATCAGTGAATTTAGCTAGTAACTGTCTTTTCTGTTCGAGTAATATGTCCGTCCGAGCAATATGTTGATTGCTTAAATCACATGTGAATGGCCTAATGAGGGATATAATTGTGTTAGATTTACTGTAGTTGAATGTATAACATTTATGTAGGCGATTAGTGGGTTCCATGAAACTCACTCCAAGCCATCCATACCATTCCAACAATGAAGTGTCAGACACTACTTATAGCATGATGGTCTGAGCTTGGCTGGATTCTTGGATTGAGTTGATTTGTAAGTATTCCAGCCAGTGGCGTCACTAGGGTTGGTGTCAGCCGGTGAGGTAACTTATGGTGTCACCCCCCCCCCCCCCAAGAGTTTTACGGATTTTTTTTAACTACTCTTACTCATAAATCAGTACTCCCATATAACACTGAATGCTCATGCACAGCACACATTACTGTGAGGTTAATTGCTGTGGAGCTCTCTCATATGCTCACACACAAATGTTGGTGAACTGCCAGCAAGTACAGTGCCTGTTTGAAGACCGTAAAAGTGAAGGCACACATGGATATATATTGCCCCCAGCAACTCACCCATGGATATATTGACCCCAGCAGCTCACCCATGGACATATATTGCCCCCAGCAGCTCACCCATGGACATATATTGCCCCTAGCAGCTCACCCATGGACATATATTGCCCCCAACAGCTTACCCATGGATATATATTGCCCCCAGCAGCTCGCCCATGGATATATATTGCCCCCAGCAGCTCGCCCATGGATATATATTGCCCCCAGCAGCTCACATATGAATATATTGCCCAGCTCACACATGGATATAGTTGCCCGGCTCACACATGGATATAGTTGCCCCCAGCTCACACATGGATAAATTTGCTCCCAGCTCACACATGGATAAATTTGCCCAACTCACACATGGATAAATTTGCCCAACTTACACATGGATAAATTTGCCCAACTCACACACATGGATAAATTTGCCCGACTCACACATGAATAAATTTGCCCAGCTCACAATGGATAAATTCGCCCCCAGCAGCTCACCTCTGCCGCTGCGTGCTGTTCGCCGCGTCTTTGGCTCCCTATGAGCTCCCGAAGGCATGGAGCTTGACCGTTTGCCTGGGGGAACCACGTTACCAGCCGCGGTTGCCATAGGTTGCTGACCCCTGCCTTAGGGTGACACAACCCGCCCTTAGGGTGACACCGTCACGAAGACTTTGATTTTTGAACCGGCCGGTGGCCGTTCAAATATCAAAGTCTTTGACGGTGTCACACTAAGGGCGGGTGTCACCTTGTGCGGACCGCACCCCCCGCCCCCACCTAGCGACGCTAGTGATTCCAGCAACTTTGCAGAGCTTGACATATACAAAACTTTACACTTTGCACATAATGGCATTCTTTCATCAAATACATGGAGCTCCTTTTATATTCTCAGACTTACACTGTAATGATGGCTGAAATACCAAACTTGCCTTGGTCTTTATCATATAATTTGTCACCTTTTAAAGATGATTACCTTGTTGTTAAGCTTCCTGAGAAACTAGGTTACTTCTGGATTACTTGTTGAGTAAGGCGACCAGGCAAGTAACAAATCTTGCATGGCTTATGTGTTAAATATGATTGGAGATCACAAGACCAATATTTTACAAATTGGCTAGGAAATGTTTACCTTTTAGCATAATCTCAATGAAAAGATTATGCGCCATGTCTCTCATGGCATTCCCTGGGCAATTTCATGGCGACATAATATATTTCTACGAAGACATCCCTCATTCCTATAATTTATGGATATTGCTCCAAAACACATCCCCTTACCTTTTTGAATTTATTGTAAATGTATTTATAAATGCTAGAAAATGTGCTTTCCTGTTTTCGGATAATGTCAGCTATTGTTCGGGGCAGAAGGTTGATGAAACGAAAGGCCAACGAGAGATTATTTCTCTCAAATGTAATCCATTTTTTTTCCAGTTCAACATTGGAAAACGATATGTACTTTGCTGTCTTGTGGTGTTACTATTGACACTGCATATTGATGCGCCCCGTTAAATTTTTTGGTGCTGCTGGAAAATTACGTGCAATTCAGACTCTCTATAGTCATTAATTTAAATATCTGTGCATAACTTTCTTGAATGTATTTATCCGAGAGTAATTGCCTTTTCGGCTGGTAGTCATTGGAATTGAAGTTTCCACTTAACGGTATCTGCTAGAACATAATTACATTTGGTAGCAAGCCAAACTGATTTATACCTTTAAATGTAATTAAAGGCTTCACAGGCAGGACTTTAATATTTTTGGAGAGAGAATTGTGAATGTTTAATAAAATACAGTTTGGTTACCGCAAATAACCTTTTTCTGGATACGTCATTAGAATGCAGACATTGTTCTTCTTTTGGATGTTTAAACATCTTTATGCAAGTGGATGAAATATATGAGAAACATGCAATTTTCTCTAGTTCTATGTAAGAGTGTGGACTGGTGAGACTAGGAAAGCATTTTGTTTAACAGCCTTTGATCTAGAGGTCACATCTAGACTGCTAAAATTACTAATATTCTCTAGGTCTATAGAGAATAATGTCTCAAGCAAAAAAATAAAAAAAAAGATCTATGTATATAATACAATATTCAGTCAATTGACCTGTATCAAAATCTCTCTTATTAGCAGATATGGTCCATCCTGGTCACTTTGGACAATGACCTCATAATTAGGGATGGGCTGCCGGTTCAAATCGGTTCGACGTTCGATTTGAACATCGGCTGTTCGAAAGTTCGTGAACTTCGAACGTTTCTGGGAAAAACGTTTCCAAAAAATTCCAAAAAATGCTTAAAAGATCCTAAAAAATCTAAAAAATAAAGACTCTTTACTGCAGAATATAATAATAAACAGTTTAATAGATATTGGATTAAAACAGGAGTATTTTTAGCATTGAAGCCTATGGGATTCATAAACATTTCCCACTCATTGTTAGTCAAACATTTCCCACTCCTTGTTGGTCAAACATTACCCACTCCTTGTTGGTCAAACATTTCCCACTCCTTGTTGGTCAAACATTTCCAATGGTTTCAAATCGCATTTAAACATGAGCAAAAGCGGTAAAAATTAGCTCCGCGCACAGCGGTGAAATGGCTCAACACTCAGCAGTGAAAGGGTTAAAAACTTTTTAATTATTTTTTTTCCATTGTTTCCTGTCCCCCAGGGCAGTACCCCCATACACCTTTTGTGGCCAATACTTTGCATATATGTCCTCTTGGAGGGGACCTTAATTTTCATACGTTCGAGTTGTGTTCGAGATCGCGGTCAAACTTTTTCGGGTGTTCGAGTTAGCATGCGAACCGAACACGGGGGTGTTCGGCCCATATCAGCTCATCCTCATAGCTGCAACCCTCACTCTCACCTTAATGACTATACCAAAGCTGGAACTACCTTGCAAGGGTCGACTTTCCCTATTCACCCAGTCTTACAAAATGTCTGTAAATACACAATGTTTAAGAGAAGTCAGTCGGCTCACCCAATAATTCCCCCATTGCATACTCTATTTACCCTCACCTCCTGTGTCACCCCACTCCTCTTAGATTGTAAACTCTTGAGCAAGGTCCTGTTTCCCTAACGTATTTGTTAGTTTTAGGTTTGCTTTGACACACCCATTGTACAGCACTGCAGAATATGAGAATATGTTGGTTCTTTTTAAATAAAAATAATTTGAGCTCATTTTATTTGTTCAGCGGGTCCAAGAGCTGACTATGTTGTGCATATAAATAACAATTAGACTGAAGGATTGTACTGGAGTAAAACAGGAGAGCTCGGTTTAAAAAATGTTATAATGAATTTAGAACTAACTTCGTATTGACAAATGATTACAGAATTAAATAGAAGCGCATAAGATATTCTTATCTATTGACCATGGGCAAAAGCTTTTAAAGCATGTAGGCTTCAGAAAGTGAAGGTTTTCTTTGGAGAGTTTGGAAAGAATATATTTTGCACCTGAATATAAGAGTTATGTTTCTGATTTTATGGTATATTTTGTATGCTACCTTTGTTAACATGTAAAGGTATTTCCAGTTACTTCAAGCATAGTGACAATCCAAATACAAGACTTGTACGTTCTTTAAATGCAGATATTGTTTAACATACAAACAAGGTGAATATTTTAGTGAGAAAAAGAGAGGTTTTGAGGAGACTGAGAACGAGCCACGGCATTAGTGGCCTGCTCTACGGTGGGTGCCCGTTGATTACTCAATTAAAAACAAATCGTGTGAACACACATTTTAATTGTTCTACTGTATCTTTATTTCAAAACCATAGTAGGCTCATTGTTGTTCTCATTATTTTTATACTTATTTATTTGCGTATAGTTTGATTTAATTTCTCCTTAAGTTAAAGCACAATACTGATGTGGACACCCTTGCTCAATGTATTCAGAGGAATATCCGCTATACCGCACAGATGAGGTTCAACTGAGGCTAAAGCTATGGGTGGGTTACTGTATGTTGCTGAGCAGACTGGTGGTGGATTCAGGATGCACATGTAAAGTAAACCCTTTGAACATGGAGATGCTGAAGAACAAGTTACAGATTTCTTGCAAGTCCATTTCCAATAACGTTCTTATAAATGTAAAAGGCAGATACGGAATAGAAAACCAAAAACCGGAAAGGAAAAGCAATACACCAAAGTGCCCATTTATTGATCATGAGTGAATAGTTGGACATTTGTCAGAATTGCTTTTATGGTATCCTCAGTATTTTTGAAAATGAGTTAAGAGCCCAGGTCTTTGCGGTCTCAGACCACTTCACGATGCATGAAATCCATGTACAACAGGGGTCAGCAACCGTGAACCTCCAAATGTTTCCCATGAGCCACTGGCAACATAACATGGAGCTGAGCATCATGGAAGATGTAGTTGAAAAACATCTGGAGGTCAAGGGGACTTTACTAAACTAATCAGTGTTGCCTTCCACTTTGCTAAAACATTAAAATTATGATAAATCCTTCCAGCTTTTACTTCTTACGAGAATGTATCTCTACTTTATGATGAACAGGGAGATGAATATAAACTTGGTCACTAAATACAGGTTGCAAAGAGACTACATATTCTAGCTCACACTGCATTGTGATCACTAACAGATTATATTGAGAACATTGTATGCATTTCAAGATTGCCATTTATCCTTCCAACATAGAGTTAGATATCTCACAAATGTCCTGCTTTTGGCAGGATGTTTGCTCGTTGGAATTCAAATTCAGCTGCCAAATACAGAATTATATTTTTCTCAATCTCTCCATTATACTACTTTTCCCAGTGCTGCCCATCAGTCATAAAGTCAACACAGCAAGGAACAAAAAAAAACATGAATTTTATCTGTGTCTGCTAAAAATGTGATAACATGGTGAGTGACAATTTACACATGCATTCTGTTTCGAGATATATTAATCGAGCTCTCTTAAGTGACTTTAGACTGGGGGAATATTTGATGGTGTCTGGGATGTAATTCCATATTTGCGGTGCTCTGTAGGAAAATGAGGAACGGGCCACTTTCTTTTTGTATTGTGGTAGTGCAAGTAAGGTGCAGGTCCTGAATCTGGAAGTTATAGGATGAGGGAACTGTTGTGGAAAAAAGTCTATTCAGGTAGGAGCTAGCTTCCCTGAAAAACTCTTAAACACTGGGTTGGAAAGTTGAAGGGTGAGTCTGGATTCCAGCGACGGCCAGTTTAGCTATTTTAACATGTCACAATGGTGGGTCATGTAGTTACATTGCAGCACAAAGCATCAGAATGAGTTCTACAATGTAGTAAGTTTATCAAGGTGCATTTGCGGGGCAGCTGCATACACTGAATCTCCATATTTAATGACCGGTATAAACATTTGTTGTACAATCTGCTTTCTTATTGTGGGGCTCAGGCAGTATTTGTTTCTGTACAGGGCACCTAGTTTGTCATAAAGTTAAGAGTTTTTCGATGTGGGGGTCTAACCACATACCTGGATATTTGAGAGAGCTGTGGTCAGTGTGCCATTTGACTTTGTTCTGATGCATAGATGGAAAGGTTGTAATTTGTGTATTGTGACAGTTTTGTCAGTATGTAGAAAAAGTTTCTGTGATCCACTTTTCTACATCTGTGAATTGTTCTTGCAGCACGGCCTCCAGCTGCGGAGATTTGATTTGCTTGTATAGATTACTGTGTCGTCTGTGTACATGTGTACAGTTGAGGCTTTGCAGACATTGGGCAGATCATTTATGAATATCGTGAATAGCAGGGGGCCAAGTATCGAGCCTTAGGGTACACTGCACGTGATTGGGAGGGGGAGGGAAGTGCTGTCAGAAATGGACACATATTGCGACCGATCTGATACATATGGATGAAACCAGGTTAGCGTGCGATCACCAATACCTGAGTTTTTGCAATAGGATGCCATGGTATACTGTGTCAAAGGTCTTGGAAAATCAAGGAAGATGGCTCCAGTTAGAATCCTGAAAGGAGTATGGATTCTGGCCCAAACCCACCCAGTCAATAGCCGGAGCTCCTTGTAGAGTGAAACCTACTTTAATGAAACATTTGAGCCAAGTATACATAGTGCAATGTGGGACGGGGAAACGGAAGATGACACCCTGGCACCCACCCTCCACCTCAAGTGAGCCAGTCCCTAACCATATCCCATTTTAATTACCAGAATAAAACAATAGGGTTCCATATAATCACAGCCTGAGTATCAGACTGTCTGAATACATTAGGAGGTTGAACAAGCAGACAAAGAAGTATTGGAATGACTGTTTATCAATGACCACTCAAAACTTTAACAGATCTAATACATATTCTATACAAAAGGGGGGGGGGAAGAGTAGCAGTGATGCACACAGTAGTGGTGTTACAAATAATAACCGTAACATAGAAACAAAGACCATAACAATATTCACACATACACCATGTACCCTTATAGGCACAGAGAGACATTAAGAGAGGGCCAGGGAATGAAATAATGTGTCAGATGCCTTTAGAACCCATACCTCCAAACTGTAATGTCAGGTCCAAGTTCCCACAGTTTGAAGAGACTTGTCACATATATATATATATATCTGCAACCAAATTATCTATATTATCATTTAGTGGTGGTCTTGTACCTGTGGAAGAAAGGCAATACTGTAAGTAAATGTACCTTCTTTGTCTATTGTTAGAGATTATTCTGTTTTGTCCCAAATGTCAGTCACACAAATCTCAGACATAGATTCTGACGGTTGTTATGGATACACTTATATTGTTCCATCGTCTGTCAAAAGAGCTCTGTGGCATACTCCATTCACAGCTGATAAAGAGTTCATTTTACATTTTTCATTGTAAACAGAAACATTTTGTGCTCTGGTGTTTTAAGTGCGAGGGAATGTATAATAAATTAATGGTGTCTATCACAACTGTAAAAAATAATGCATTAAAGGCTGAGTATTGCCATCAGTCTGCTATTGCTTTTTATTGCAGTTTACATCATTTTTGAGAGGACTGGTAGGCTCTTACAACGCCTGCATCCCGACACTAAAAGCCTGCAGAATCGAAGAATGTCTTCACTAAATGAGTTGTAATGATCCAACATTTGATTTAAAGAAATTTTCTAATGAAACCCCCCACCCTTTTTCTGCCCTTTAAATAATTTGGCAGATGATGCTGACAGCGTCTGCCCGATTTTTTTTATTTTTTCATATTTAAGTACTCTTTTCTTCGTCGGTGCACACTGGTTGTCCTCCTCAGCCATGGCTTCTGAAATGTGGATGTCTCTGACAGCTTTTTTATGCAATTTACTTACCTACAAAAATTGCGTAGAGCAAATTGCACATTGCTCAGAAATCGTGTACTACTGTATTCAAGCTCCGTAGCACCTGTGCAGAACAGATTGGAGCTGTAGGCGCACACGCAGAACCAATCCATCAGCTGCCTCTCTGAGGATGCTTGCTATTGTGGGCGGTCTGAGAGAGGGTGCTGACATCATCAGTGACTAATAAGGTGATCAGCAGCCATAAAATACAATATCCAGGTGCCTGGTGATGCGTTTGTGTGAGTGGAGGAAATTCTTCCACTTCACGAAGAGTTTCCTGCCAATACGAGGGGGGAAAGGGGCACTCTATACAGCCTGGCCACTTTACACACCCTAACCACTTATGTTTTATAGTACAAAAATGGCAGAGCTGTTCCAATGGCACAGTAAGATACAGAATAAAACCATGATGAAATACAGATAACGCACATGCAAGCGCTCCAGTGAGCTAAAAATCTATATTAAAAACAATACTTACACTGCCAATCATCAGATCTCCAATCACAATGTTGACAATATCAAAAATCTAAAGCCACAAATAAAAATAACCAATGGTACAGTGGTGTATGTGTCACACCTGAGGCTCTTGGTGGATCTTGGGGGGGGGGTCTGGGACACGGAGCGCCGCTGGCTGAGTGCCAGGAGCTCCAGCGGTCCCCGGCATGTTTGTGGCTGATCAGAGGGCGGGTTGCAGCGTGATGACGCATAGTCGCTGGCCTTTAAGTACAGAGCGCGCGCGCTAGTCATTGCCTTGACATGGAGTCATTTTCCCGCATTGCTAGTGTTTCGTTTGATCGACTCACCGATTTCTCTGCCTTCTTGCCTTTTGATACACTGTTGCCAACTATTGCTTGCACGAGGACCCTCTCTGTTATCGACCCGGACTGTTTACTGACGCGTCTATCCATATATCAGCCTGTATGTTTGGTTTACCCCAGAGCAGCCTCAGACGGATTGCTGATCCTGCCACACGCTGTATATTGATAAATATTGTTGCCAATCTTGCTTGTACGAGGACCCTCTCTGTTATCCACCCAGACTGTTTACCTTTGCTTCTATCTGTATACCCGCTTGTATGTATGGTTTACCCCAGAGCAGCCTCAGAACGATTGCTGAGCCTGCCACACACTATATTGATAGAAACGGTTGCCAATCTTGTGTACAAACCCTCTCTGTTACCAACACGAATCTATCCACGGGGTTAACCCTTTCCACCCCAGTTTATGCTCAGTAAGAATTACTACTGCCAAGTTCACGAATTTCTACTTTCGTCATTTGTCTGTTTGCTTTCCCTGTCTGGGAGTGATAGGATTAGTGGTCCCGACAATTCTAAGGATCGGAGGGTTAGAGGTTTGTCCTAAGAGATCCATCCCATGGTTATCTAGTGTGAACGTGACCGTATGAGAGTTATACAGCACAGTTTAATTGTTCCTTTTATACTAAACACTCACATTCTATAGAGCCTTAATAAATCCCAGCTCTGGTTTCTGTGTGTTTGGTCAAATATAGGGTGACAACCCCCTTTTTTCTGCGATCTCTCTATTGAGAAAAATGGATACAATGCTTATTTTAAGAAGCGTTGCATCCATTTTTTCTCATTCTATAGTTTGATTAAAGGTTTTTAGAATATACTAATAAAGTGATTTTTAACCCCTGCTGTGGAGGTTTTCCTAATTTGGATGCCCTCCAATCTTTTTTGTTGTAAACCAGTAACCTATGTTGAAAACACAATAATAGATAGGCTCATGGATATCAGCTCTGATACTTTTTGTGTTAAGTATCTAACGCCTTGGTGGCAGTTCCGATTATACGGTGATGCTCTGCAACGTATCCGGGAATTCTTATGGTTCCCCTTATGTGTGGGTGAATCCCAGGGACTACATATTATATTGAATATATTGAAAACCATAAGATCTAAAAGTAAATATAAACATAAAATTGATATTGGTTAACAAGTAGATAAATGAGCAAGCACCAAGAGGAGAATGGTGCAATGTAAGCTATTTATTTTAAAACTGGCGCACACACACAGAGCCAAAAGAAAACAATAAATAAGGCCCAAAGAGTAATAACAATACAAAATAAAAAAGAGAAATACAAGTAAAACCTGGACCAAAAATTGTATAAAGAAGTCCCAAAGTTCAAAGAACTGATATGTGTTTCAGTAAATGCAGCCTTCATCAGTCAGTATTCTGGGGTCCATTACCTTCTCATGCCTTTAAATATCCTTCGTTCCATTAGATGGTTGCACGTAGGGTCTCAGTATTACTTTTCACACATGCATTTCTGCATGCCACCGGTCGGGGGAACATCATTTACGGTTTCAGTATCCTCTTTAATGATGTCATTTTACATGTGCCAGCAATTCTGGCCTAGCACCATTTGGATCTGATCACTATGCTTGTGCTGAATGCTTGAAGTTCCCTTTGTGTTCCACAGTGTGGTTCAACATTAATTTCTGTAGGAGACCTCAAACAATCTTCAGAATGCTTCCCAATCCTTATGAAAATCTATACTAACCATTGCTAATGCCATTACACATCGGAAAAAATTATAATAGGTAGAATAAAATGCTTAATGCATGCAGAACCAAACCATTTCCTGCCTCTCTCTGGATGCTTGCAATTGTGAGTGGTCTGAGAGAGGTGCTGACATCATCAGTGACTGATTAGGTGAATGGCAGCCGGGTGTCATGGCGACACCTGGTGTCAGCCGAGGTGGGGCACATATTCATGTTTAAAAGCCCAAATTGCAGGAGACAGCACTACAGACAACAAGTACACCGAGAGGAGGTGAGGACTAGGGATGAGCCAAACACTCCCCGAGTTCGGTTCGAGCCCGAACCCGAACTTCCCATTTGTTCGGGACCGAACCCGAACCCCCATGCAAGTCAATGGGGCTGAAAATTCAGGTTTTTAGAGTGCCCTCCAAGAGGGCATATATGCTACATATTTGCCATAAAAGGTGTATGGGGGTCTGGGTAGTGCCCTGGGGGACAGGAAACAAGGACAAAAAGTTTTTAAAAAAAAGTTTTTAACCACTTCAATGCGGAGGACGCGCTCAGCGAGTCCTCCGCATTACCGCTGGTGTGCTGAGGACGCGCTGAGCGCGTCCTCCCATTGGGGTCAGCGTTCGGCCGGGTTCCGGCCGATCGCTGGCCCCCCCGATGCGGGCTGACATCCTCGATGTCAGCCCGGCATCCGGGACCACAGCCGCCAGAATTAGGTGTCATCGCGGCTGCGCGATGACACCTAATTCAGGCGCCCCTCCCGCATGTGCGAAGGAGGCGCCTAAAAGGGAGGGGGGGAGGTCCTTCGGACCTCTCTCCCTCCCGATCGGCGGCATTGCGGGGGTTAACCCAGGCATCATTTGGAAGGGCACAGCCTGCCCTTCCAAATGGTGCCTGGCATTAACCCCTGGGGAGCCGGATCGCGAATCGGCGCTGAAAAGCGCCGGTTCGCGATCCTTTCCCGGAGCTGGCCGACATCTTGGATGTCGGCCAAGCCTCCGGGAACTCCCCCTGAGGACTGGCGTCATCGTGCGTAGCACGATGACGCCAGTCCTGGAGTTAACCCCTAACTGCCACCAACGGTGGAGATAGGGAGTTCCAATGAACTCCCTATCTCCCGATCCGTGGCAGTTAGGGGTTAATGTTTGGTATGGTTGGATCGGCCAGAGCATGGCCGTTCCAACGATACCAAACATGAAAGTGAAAAAAAAGTTTTTAAAAAAAAATTAAAATTAAAAATAAAAATATATTAAAAAAAATTATAAAAAAAAAAAAACATTTTTTTTCTTTTTTTTGGTTCGTTAATGCAGCAATATTGTTCCCATTTCAATTATAATGTGAACAGTGATGCTGCACTAACGATTTTTGTATGCGGTGCGTTTGTTAAAAATCGCGTAATTTTCCCCAAAAAAAAATGTAACGAGACCCCATCTCTAATTTTTTTAACAAGCGCACCCCATACAAAATATAACCGTAATTGCTCGCATGTTAAAATGTGAAAAAAAACACTTTACACGTTGTAAATTATTGAAAATACATATTTTATTGCATTTTTTGTTATAATATACAGACATGACATAACGTATACATATAATAATGACATATTATGAATCTACCGAGTCTGACAGAAAAGAACGATATATAATATGTCTGGGTCATATACTAAAATAAGCCTTCAAAACACGTTTAAACATGATGAGCAAAACCGGTAAAAATGACCTCAGCACAGGGGCTTGAAACGCCTCAGCAGCGAAAGGGTTAAAGGGACAGTGAGTTTTCCATGAAATAAGGGTTAAAAATAAAAACGAAAAATTCCTTCAAATATCGTGCCTAGGAGGTCCCCATAACCTGCCCGTGAAGTGGCGGATTTCTAGGATGTATAAAAACACTTAAAAACAAAAAAATGACATTTCAAATTACGGTAAATGCTTTTCCTTTAATCTATCCATAAACAACTGCTTGGGGCGGCAGCCTGTATGAAAAGACATTTTAGGATGCGCAGAAAAAGTTTAGTGTTTTTTTGGGCTAAATTATTGTGAAACTTATGCAGGCTTTGGATGAAAGTAACAATAGGTGCTTTAAAATTGGGCTTTTAGCGTCGGCAACAGTGCCGTCACACCGTAACCCCTCTGAGGATATGAATCTGATACAGGCGACAATGGCAGTGCACCCAGATATTGTGCCTTTAGTGCCAGGCATGCAAGTACTATCATACAGTAACCCCTCTGTGGTATTGTGGAAGAGTGCAGGGGTGGACCATGCGGTCCTATATTGAAAAGTGTTTTTTTTATCTGTTAATGGGCGTCAGTGCACCCAGATATTGTGCCTTTAATGCCAGGCCATCAAGTATCATCATACAGTAAACCCTCTGTGGTATTGTGGAAGAGTGCAGGGGTGGACCATGTGGTCCTATAGTGAAAAGTTTTTTTTTTTTTAATGGGCGTCAGTGCAGCCAGATATTGTGCCTTCCATGGCAGCAAGTGCCTTCACACCGTAACCCTTTTGTGGTATTGTGGAAGAGTTCAGTGCTGGAGGTTTTGTGAATGCAGAAGAGGACATCCCCTATCTATTCCATTACTTCAGCATCAGGGGATTGATAGCTGCTGATCCAGGATGATTCATTTTTATAAATGTCAGCCGGTCTACAGATTCGGTGGACAGATGCATTCTTTTGTCTGTGACAAAACCTCCAGCGGCACTGAACGTCCTTTCGGAAAGCACTCTAGATGAAGGGCAACCTAGTAGCTGCATAGCATATTGGCTAAATTCTGGCCAGTGATCCAATCTCAACACCCAGTAAGCCAGTGGATCATCTGCTGGAAAGGTATCCAGGTCTGCCCTTGCCCCTAGGTAGTCCTGCACCATATGGTGAAGACGCTGGCAAATGGGTGCCTACATTTGACGTCCCTGGGCGTCGAGGACTAAAAAAATTTAAAAATGCATCAGTCAAGCGGCCCTGGCCTTCACCACTATGCCTCTGATCATCCGCAGCCTCAGAAGCACGTGTGTCAGCACTTGTGTAACACCTTTCCAGGCACTGGTAGATTACCAAGTGTCGCTTTAGAGCGTCCTCAAGTTTTTTCATCCTGTGCTCCCTCTGTGAGGGCAGGATGAGCTCTGCAACTTTCCCCTTGTATCGTGGATCAAGAAGGGTTGCCAACCAGTAATGATCCCTCTCCTTGATAGCACGAATCCTGGGGTCCTTTAGCAGGCTTTGCATCATTAGGGAGCCCATGCAGCGTAGGTTGGAGGTGGCATTAGCTGCCGAGTCTTCCTGGTCAATGAGGATGACCGTATCGTGCACTTCCTCCTCCCAGTCACGCACAAGCCCTTCTGTTTCTGGGCACGCAAAACCCTGCCTTGAGGAATCCCCACCTTCAATGCCCCCACTACTCAAATATTCCTCCTCCTCATCCTCCTCATCCTCCTCCTGTCTGATCTGAGTAGGACCCGCTGGAAAGCTGTCTGCGGAAAGACTGGGGCCTTGAGAGCTAGGGAAGGCCTCCTCTTCCTCCGCTGCTCTGCCTCTAGAGCCACATCTATAATTCCCCGCAGAGTGTGCTCCAGCAGGAACACTAAAGGAATTGTGTCACTGATGCATGCACTGTCCCTGCTCACCATCCTCGTTGCCTCCTCAAATGGTGACAGTACAGTGCATGCATCCTTGATCATCAGCCACTGCGGGGGGGGGGAAACAAGTTGACCTGAACCTGTCCTTGTGCCATACTCACACAGGTACTCGTTGATGGCCCTCTGCTGCTTGTGCAGACACTGCAGCATTGCTAATGTCGAATTCCACCTGGTGGGCATGTCACAGATCAGACGGTTTGTGGGAAGGTGGAATTCTCTTTGAATTTCTGCCAGGCAAACGCTTGCTGGGAATGACCGTCTGAAATGCCTGCAGACTTTTCTGGCCTGGATGAGAAGCTCTGGCAGCCCAGGTTGCTTGGTTAGAAAACGCTGTACCACCAGATTTAGGACGTGTGCTAGGCATGGTACATGCATCAATTTACCCTTGCGTAGGGCGGAGAGAAGGTTGCTGCCATTATCGCAGACGATCATTCCCAGCTCAAGCTGGCGCGGTGTTAACCATCTCTGCCCCTGCAGAGCTGACAAAATTTCTGAACCGGTGTGGCTCCTGTCCCCTAAACAAACCAGCTCAAGCACAGTATGGCATATTTTTGCTTGAGCCATTGCGTAGACCCTGTCAGGCGTGTGTTTAACTGCCACTTCGCCAGAGACAGAGAAGGAGGAGGAGGAGGAGGAAGAGGTGGTGGAGCAGACAGACCTCATACAAGCAGCTTTCTGGAGGCGTGGTGGATGAACAAGCTCCAGCACAAAGCCCCGTCTTGGATCCCTCCCAGCTGCAATCAGAGTTACCCAGTGTGCCGTGAAGGACATGTAACGACCCTGTCCATGCTTGCTGGACCACGTTTCTAAAGTGACATGCACCTTGCTGCTGACGGCCTTTCCCAATGACTCCATAACATTGTCTTCCACGTGCTGGTATAGTGCTGGTATGGCTTTGTGTGAAAAGTAATGGCGTTTTGGAACCTGCCACTGTGGTACAGCACATTCAGCAAATTCACGGAAGGGAGCAGAGTCCAGCAGCTGCAATGCGAGTAATTTTGCTAAGCTGGCATTTAGACGCTGTGCTTGGGACTATATTTTTTCTTTCGCTGCAGCAGCTGTGGCAACGTAATCTGACTGCGTAAATCTTCAGATACTGGGATGATGTCACATTGTGAGGAAGGACCTGCTGGTACATCCATTACTGTAGCATCATCCCTGTCGGTGGAGGTTGTAGGCAATTGCATGGCAGGACATACAGTGTGGGTAGAGACAGATGAGGAGGAGGAGGAGGACCTACGCAAAGTTTTGCCCCAACGGGATGTGTGGCAGTTGTTCATATGTCGCCTCAAGCACGTGGTACCCAAGTGTCCGGTGTTTATCCCACGCTTCAACCTCCTCTGACATAGATTACAAATAGCAACGGTGGGGTCTGCTGCACAGTTCTTAAAGAACTCCCAGACAGCAGAGTTCCTGCATGTATTCTTTGAGACAACAGTGCTCTGCACCGGAGCAGCTCTGACATGTGATGCCTTGGACTGGCTAGTGCTACGGTTGGTCACAGAGGATGTTGTGCCTCATGTTTGCTGTGCCTCCTCCTCCCCCTCTTCCTCACTTAATTCCTCTGTTCGATCAGGCACCCAGGTGGAGTCAGTGACCTCATCATCATCAATGTCATCTTCACCCCCTATCTCCTCGTCACTAGAGCCAACTTGGCAGTATGCTGCAGCTGCTGGGGCAACATGAGTGCCAGTTATTTGTGTGTCATCACTGGCACCCCCTTCCTCTAGGTTGATTATACTCCCTTGCTCAACCTCAGAGATTGAATCAGAGCACTGTACTTGCTGCGCAACCTCAAGCAGCATGTCACTCTCATTGTAGTCAAACAATTCAGCTGACTCCTCCGTGTGTGATAGCGAGGCTACGGCAGGAGTAGCTGTGGACATGGAGGCTGCATTAGATGCTTTGGCAGCTGAGGTGGACTGTAAAGCACTAGAAGCCTGGCTGGCAGAGGACTCGGAGGATCAGGATGGCCTGGTTAGCCAATCCACCAAGTCCTCTGTATGTTGCTGCTGCTTAAGACGGCCAGCACCAGTTTGAAAGGACAAGCGTGCCCCTGCAGAGGATGCATCACGTCCACCACGACCAGAGACTCAGCCTCCCGAAACAGGGGCTGCTTGCCCTCTTATCTGTGGCTGGGAACGTCTGCCTGTCCTTTTTGTTCTTTCAGACATGGTGAGTGATATATAGATTAATATATACAGAACTCTGATTCAACTCTGGTATAAAGATTTAAATAACTCTGGTATAACTCAGTGAGACACACTGATAGCTGGCAGCCAGTGACAAGAGACAGATCACCTTAATTCACAAGTGTTTTAAAGAAATTAGTGAGCCCCAAAATACAGCGTGGTACTTTTTGTATGACGAGACACAGATCACCTTAATTCCCAAGTGTTTTAAAGAAATTAGTGAGCCCCAAAATACAGCGTGGTACTTTTTGTATGACGAGACACAGATCACCTTAATTCCCAAGTGTTTTAAAGAAATTAGTGAGCCCCAAAATACAGCATGGTACTGTTTGTATGACGAGACACAGATCCCCTCAATTCACAAATGTTTTAAAGAAAGTTGTAAACCCCAAAAAAACTTGCTGGCACAGTGACAAGACACACATCACCTAAATTCCCTGATATTTGGTCGAAATGACACTCCCCCAGTAGCGTGGCAGACCGGCAGTAACAACACACACAACTATCTTCTTTGAAATCTCCTCTGAAATGCGCGCAGAAGCGCTGCGTTGAAACCTTATATAGTGTGCTGCGGGACTTAGCTCTGTGAGCCCATGATTGGGCAAAATTTGCCCAATCAGGACTCTGAGCGGTGATTGGCATAGTGTGCAACCAGTCTTGCACCAGACCTGTGGTCAGGTGCAAGGCTGTAGCCAATTACGAGCTTCAGGCAGTGGGAAAATGCATTGCGGTCCATTGTGGTCGAACATGCGGCGAACACCCGGAAATGTTCGGGGTTCGTGATCTGCTCGAACAGGCTAAGTTCGGGTCGAACCCCGCACCATCCGAACCCGAACAGCTCATCCCTAGTGAGGACACCACAAGGCTGGGCAGAGACTTTTGCACAGCACAACCAAAAGGAATCCCTTCCCGAACACTGACAGGCCATCTTTAGAGTAGCCGGATCTGACCTAGTAGAAAATACCACAAGGCAGTACAACGTCACTTAGTAAGTCTCAGGTGACTGATAATCAGTTTATACTAGGAACCTAAAGAAGGAAATTAGCACAAGGGTTTAGGCACAATCCTAGTTTTAGAGAATAGCCAGGGGTCATAAACCCCCGAGAGGGACATCAGAGCAATCCAGAAGTCAGTGCGCAGAAAGGGAAAATAAGAAAGCAAAAGCACAACAAAGGAAAACCACAAAATAAACCACACAGGGGCAAGAAAGGGAAAAAGCAAAAAGTAATAACCAAAATAAACAAAGGACAAGGTGATTGGAGTTACAAACAGACAATGGAAAACAGAGAACCAAAGAACCACAAATCAGGAGCTTACTGGCAGCAGGAAACCAGAAACACAGCCTGGGAGTAACTCAAAGAGCAAAGCACCATGGGAACAGCACCCTTAAATAGGGAGTAGGTTAGTGCTATAAGAGACAGGTGATTGAGGAGAGCTGAATTTAACCGGAAACCCCTGGATAGGAATCCAGGAATGGCAGTGTAAGATTGAAGACCCGGACCAGATAAGCTCTCATACAGGGGACAGAGCTGTAAACGTGAAACAGGGAAATTTAAGAAGTTGACATGTGTGTGGATGAAGGAAATTCCTCCACTTCAGAAAAGCATGTTCTGCCAAACCAGGGGAAGGGGATGCTACACACAGCCTGGCCACTTTAGCATTTTAACGTGGTCCTGGTGTGTAGAGTGTCCCTTTTAACGCAGTGTTTCCCAAACCTGTCCTCAGGACCCTCCGCCTCACCAGGCTTGCAGGTTTTCTGAAGCACAGCACAGGTGATATGATTTTCTGCTCAGTGATTGCAGGATTCAGTCTGCTCTTCCCCATGGTGATCTGCAAAATCTGGCCTGGTTAAGGGTCCCGAGGACAGGTTTGGGAAACACTGCTTTAACTCATAATTCCAGATATACAAATATACACGTGTGGCGTTTAAGCATATGTATATAGATTTGTATGTATGTGTTTGAGGTTTCAAGCTCTTTATGAAAGAAAATCTATATACTCAATCTGTTTTTAACTATGTCTTGAATAAAGTTTGAAGAATTTGATGCGGCCCCTGGAATGTGTCCTACATATGGTGTGTATATAATATGACTGTGGATTACAGCACATGGGCATATTCACATGCTGAAGGTTTCAAGTGGTGAATGCCTTGCAAAATCCACTGTGTGTGTATGTGTGTGTGTTGTATATATCGATAGATCTCTTAAAAGTAGAGAAGATGCAATCCAGAGAGTTTCAAAGCATAAAAATATAGCTCCTATTAAGGCCCGTGTCAGACGAATGCAGTGATCACGTCCGTGTTGCTGCACAGTTTAACGTCCGTCGTAGCATAGAATCATGAGCAATAGAGACCCACACACTAAGTGCGTTCGCACCGAACTGCGCACGCACAACGCACGTGGCAAACGGACGCAAGTTAGGCAAGAATGTAAAACCGCTAACACGGACGCGCAGAGTGCACCACATCCGTGTAGTGTTCTGTGTGCGTGATGAGACAACATCAGACGCAGCGCATTTGTGACGTCCAGCACCTTGACGCACAAAATTCCTTTTCATATCCTTTTTCATATTAATTTTGTTTCCCATATTTCCCTTTTTTTCTACGTCCGTCATAAAAAACGGACTGTGTGGTGTCTACATATCACTTCCTCGGTGCCCGATGCCGGGGGGAGCCCGGACCCCCAACGGCATCACGGGCTGTCCAAGGAGGGGAGGAGTTGCGGCACATCTAGGAGGCGGGGCGTGTTCTGATGATGCGCGCCTGCCTGTTGCATCCCCGGCACCTGTTGCTGCCTGGGTTGGAGCCTGGACCCCTGGCAGCAGAGAGGGCCGGACACAGCAAAGAAGTGTCGACGCAGGGAGGGGGCGGGCCCACTGGTCTTAAAAGGTTGGCACGCAGAGTCCTCGGCGGCTGACGTGGAGTTTCTTCCCGCATCGCTTGGTGATATTGAGTGTATTTTTGAGAAACTTACGCACTGTCTGAGAATCCTGCTTGTTGCCGACCTGGATTTCCTTACTGGCGATTCTTTCTAATGAAGCCCTTTATGTGTGTGTGTGCTGTTTTCTAGTGTTTGTATTTCTACTGGATTTTGCGTGCTCCTTTTGCATTTATGTGTGCCTGTTTAGTTAACCTGTTTTTGCCCATGTGGTCTCAATCACTTGGTACTGGGCAGTACTTTAGAGGCCTTGCCTGTTTTCCCTGCTTGGGAGATTTCCTAAGGGTCAAATGGTCTCTACCGTTTTGTGTCCTGGTACTAGGAGGCCTGTTCTAAAGGATCCCCACTACGGCTATCAAAGGTGAGCGGGAAGCGGTTGTGACACTATAGTATCTTCCGTCAGAACGTCCGTCCGTTGTGCACGCACACAGAGTGCGCTCAGACTGCATTCGTCTGACTCTAGCCTAAAGCTGATAAAAATAGGATCAATGCTTCGCCCCCTTCCCATTTTTTTCCCACTTTATTCCCAAATCGCGTCACAACATATTACCTCAAAATTGTTTCTTGAACCTCCAGCCTAGCTGTCTTTTTATATTGGCTCCTGTTAAAACATAACCTTCACAACCCTTTGCCTACAAATTTATTATTTGCCTCCCTCCGTATACTATTTCACTTTTTTTCTTTCTTTTTTCTCCTTATTTCACCATTTTTCACTTCTTGTCCCTGTCTACTTATCCATAATCTGCTTGTCTCTCAGTTCCTGTAGGCCATATTAATTTTATGACATTTCTTTATATTCAGAACAGAACTCTGCCCTTTCTTCCTATTTGGGATGATGGCAAAATGAATTGGATATTCCTTCCCAGAATTTTCTGTAGCTTATTTTTCGCCCATTAGTTTGCTCTCATTATCAAGAAATTTCCTTTGACTTAATTTCCTTTTAGTGCCATAATTGCTAGATTTTCCCCTGATGCAGACCAGACTTGTCAGTGCTGCCAAAATCCACCTAGAACCTCTCATTTGGTGAAGTTATTGAAGGAGCTCTCCATTTTTGAAACATGGTCTCAGAGATTAAGTTGGATGTTATTGGTATTTCTCCTCAAGTCTTGTGTCATTTATTCCTTTTAAATTAAATCTCCCTAAAATTCTCTTGCTGATAGTTTGTTTTTGGCTACAAGACCCCTTAATTTTGAAAGCAGCACTGGGTCTCCTCATTCCTTGACTGGTTGTCCTATGTTTATTGAGATACAGGCTGAGGGGGAATATATTTCTTCTGTTGAAGATAGGATTGCCCAGTAAACCTATTGGTGGTAACAAATGGAGGTTGAGCATTTAAGGCACGTTTGGTTCTGGGTCTTCTCGCCTAGGTATCTTGACCTTATGTCTCCTTCCACTACCATCCCACATTTTAGAGGACTAGTGGTGGGCATAATGCAGTAGAGATCTTGCATGTAGCACCGTCTTCATTTCTTCTCCAGTTTATCTGAAGATTATTATAGTGAATGGGTCATTGACAGTCATTTTCCCACCAATGCTTCATCAAGGCAAGGATTTTCCATTGATTATATGGATCAATGCTGAATGTAATCATTGGACGAGATATCCTATATCACAGCTTACATCTGATCCAGCACTTGCAATGCTCTTGGAAATTGTGCTTCTGCTTTGTGTGCAATAGAAGACAATTGGTCCATCCTGGTGATGGTGGTGCACTGATTCCTGTGATTTATAATGTATAGGTAGAATTTAAATTCCTATCATTCAAGCCACATTAGCCATGAAAGCTTCCCTTAAAAGTAATTAATAAATAGCCTTTCATGTTGGGACAAAGATTAATATAACATTCTTCACCATAGAACATGTATGTCAACAGGGCTTACTTGTGTAATCATGCAGTCTGTAGTTATACTTTCATAGCTTATCTGCTCCTTCTAAATATCAAGCGCCTAGCTACTATGAGGACGTGGGGAATGATATTTGCATTACAAATCCTTTTTTATGCTCTCCACATCGAACAGCTGTTGTAATTAGCATTTCATCACCGAAGCTGATCTGTATTGTTGCTTTATAACATGCATATTTGTCCAAACCTCATTCTGTAGACATAGGAAAGATTATGGTCAATTTAGAAAAGACGGGTTCTCCAAAAGCATTCTGCGATACATGATTATCCTTCAACAGATCATGTGTTTCTGTCACATACCTCCTAGATATATAATGTCTAATCTCTATATGCAGACATACTATACTACACTGCTGGTCCTTGAAATGGCCGGTAATTAAATGTCCAAATATCAACACTAGCAGAGGTATACACAAACACCAGGGGTTAACATCAGAGATTTGTGAGCCATATATCAGGGGTTAATATCAGTGTGCTCGTGCGCCAGGTACAAAGGGTTAATACCAAAGCTGACCATTAACCCAAAAACCCAGGGATCGTATTGCCAGAGGGGATCGTCAGACAATTGCCTGGAGTCATATCGCCAGAGGAGGTAGTCAGAGAGGAGCCAAGGGGTTAACAGCCAGGAGAATCATCAGACAAGCCAAATCGGTACACAGGTAATCCGAAGGATGTAGCAAGAAACACACTGAGGAGTGAAAACCACGTCAGGACAAGGAACCATGGCTCAAGCGCCTGACTTTAAGCTCGGTGGGCACCACGTCATCACGCTGGGCCCTGTCCGCAATCTCGACCTACAACTGCGTCCATCCGAAACTTCACGAGCAAGGCATTGCAGGCCGCCGAGACACGAGCACTACAGTGATGGACATAACCGTTTCAGATCTATTTCAATATTTTTGCAGTCTCATTTTGTTCTTTTATAGCAATGAAATAGGGCAGGAACTACATAATGATGCATTCATAGTACAGATGCTACAAAACATGTTTGTAGTAATGGTGTATACCACGTAAAGTGTCATTTATATAGAATGGGTGTTCTGAACTGCCTGTAAAATATCTAAACTTTAGAATATCTGATCAATAGACATTGTGCAATAAATACATTTTCACATTGC
This sequence comes from Leptobrachium leishanense, assembly GCA_009667805.1. Classification (NCBI taxonomy): domain Eukaryota; kingdom Metazoa; phylum Chordata; class Amphibia; order Anura; family Megophryidae; genus Leptobrachium; species Leptobrachium leishanense. Next base: position 192,934,795 of record CM019065.1, read on the forward strand.
AAATGGTTAACACTTCTGGTTCATCTGTACCTTTCTTTCAGCTGCATTTGCCTGAACAACAAAACATAATTGCGACTGAACACGGCATACTCCTTTTGCCCTTGAAACAGATCACTGTCATTCTTCATCTCCCGACTAAATTACACTGAAGATTGCAGCATTTTTATGGAAAGGGAAATAACAAAGTGACTTGCATTACAAAAATTTGTTTTGTTTTGTAGAGACGAATAAGGTTATTCACCTTGCTTATTGTATCTGCTGTGTTTCATAAGATCAAGTCTGCAATATATCAGAGTAATATTATGACTTCGATTGAATACAATGCACATTTGAATAATCAAGCTCCCTGTGAAAATCACTATGTTTTTAATCTAGTACAGCAGCCTGACCTTGAGGAGTTTCAAGCTACCTGAGAGTATGGTATACATAGAGCGATTGAAGAAAACTGCAAACGCATTTTACTATGGACATTTTATTTTCCCTTTAAGGCTAATGTCAGACGAACTCAGAGCGCACTCTGCGTGCGTGCACGACGGACGTACTGACGGAAGATACTGTAGACCCCGCACGGTCCGTTTTTGTTGACGGACGTAGAAAAAAAAGGGAATTATGGGAAACAAAATTAATATGAAAAATGATAAAAATTTGAAAAGGATATGAAAAGCCATTTTGTGCGTCAAGGTGCTGGACGACAAATGCGCTGCGTCCGACATCTCACACAGAAAGCTACACGGACATGTCGCACTCTGCGCGCCCGTCTAGCTGTTTTACGTTCTTGCCTAACTTGCGTCCATTTCCCACGTGCGTTGTGCGTGCGCAGTTCGGTGTGCACGTACTTCGTGTGTGGGTCTCTATTGCTCATGATTCTATGCTACGACGGACGTGATCACTGCGTTCGTCTGACACTGGCCTAAGGCTTTGCAGAACACAGCTTGGTAAAAGTATTAAACTTAACCTGAGAGTAGTGGCACGGGAGATATCTGAGGAGTTTTGGGAATTAGTGCAGTTTTCACTGATGGCTCATACTCCACAATCTTCATACAATTTCTGTATTATCAAGGCGTTTTTGAGGACAAGTTTTTCCAAAAATTTATTGTCAGTCATTGAAAGGGTGCATAAAGCATCATAGAACATGATACAAATAATTGTGTGTGTATGTAATGTTATATCAAGCCTACATCGTGTGCACTGTCTAACACAAGATAATTTTGAGCTGTTGCCATTTAATGCTCTCTTGCGATAGAATGGACCAGGAGTTCTATTCCACTAAACCAAGGATGTCAAACTATGCCCCCTCAAATGTTCATTGCCTGCAATTCCCAAAATTCTTTGAATGCTATAGCTGTCCAGAGAATCATGGGAAACGTACTAGTTCAGAAACATCTGGGGAGCCAGAGTTTGAGATTCCTGTACTATTCCATCAGCAAGGTTAGCGAGGTGATGGGACCGCTTCTAGCTCAACTTGTGACCCATGTTACCATATTGTTTTACAGTAATAGCTCCGATTCATAAATGGTACAGGGGCAGTTCCTGGGCTTGGAGTAGCTCCGATACCAGCCCCACCAAATGGTATCAAAGCCCCCGAGCACTGAGTGCCATTGCGCTGGAAGCATATTCTGCAGAAATAAGTGGGACATCAGTGCTGGATTTAGGAGAAAATTAAAAGATTTTAAAATAGGAAGAAAAATGTGGAGGGGATCAAAAAGGTTTAATGTTTAACTGCTCTGTTTACTATCCACTCCTTTAACCATTTAGTATCACTTTAATTCTTTTTATTATAAGTTTTTATATAAAAAAGGGAAAAAACCAAGCCTGATTAGAACGGGTTCTATGTGAAGCTTATGGTATATCGTTGAGGTTTACTGGTATTTTCATCATTCAAACATTGGAAGGGCTAAAACCATTTATTTACATTACACCAGATACAGTATATCTGTTTATTCACACTTTCACTGTTCATTTTTCTGATGTAAGGAGTAATAGAAAAATAGTTTGATATAGAAACATAACTTAGTCTTGTCATGCAAGACCGATTCCTATTTAAGTTGGTGCATTTCTCCCTTGGGTTTCATAAAATCAAGGAATACCATAAAATAATTCCACAATCACAATAAGTGAAACTGATATGCTCATTTGTTATACAGTACTAATTAGTTGGTAGTTACAGTATTTCACATCGAAGGGACTGCACATTTTCAATATCTACTATAGCAATTTTTTAAGTAGTGATGGGCCGAACACCCCCGTGTTCGCATTCGAACTCGAACACCCGAAAAAGTTTGACCGCGAAATTGAACACAATGCGAACACCATGCAAGTCAATGGGGCTCGACATTTGAAAATTATCATACACACCCGACATATATGCGGTGAGTTTTATTGCTGTGGAACTGTTATGTCTTTTTTTTGTTTTGGAAAGTGGCGAAAAGCTGTTACGGGGGGGCCCCATCATGAGGTTCAGTAAAGGGCCCCATCATTTCCAATGGCTGCCCTGTATGCATCCGGTACATGGGTCAGTGCACCCAAATATTGGGTCTTTGGTGCCAGCTAGTGCCTTCACACCGTAACCCCTCTGAGGTATTGTGGAAGAGTGCAGGGTTGGACCCTGCGGTCAAATATTGAAATGATATGCACCTGTCACATTCAAGTGCAGAAAAATCGTGTCTTAGTCGGTGGTGCACGACACCGAGAATCTAACAGGTTTATTCAAAGAGATCCGAATTGTGGCTGAAAGGTAACCGAACACTGAAATTCAGCGTACGGTTACCTTTCCTGGCCATTCGGCTATTCAGAGAGCAGGCAGTTCGCCAAATGCTGGCGAATTGCTTGGACATACGGTGCCTGGTCGGTGCCTGTTCGAGGGCGGTGCAATCCCCGTAGAGAAGCAATGCTTTGTCTATTCAGAGAACAAACCCAGCAGTGAAAAGTTGCTGAAATGCCCTGCTGTTCGGTGGTTTCATTCGGCAGGTTTATTCAGGAGAATCCCAATACTTCAATGTTAAAAATATTCCTGTTTTAATCCAATATCTAATAAACCGTTTATTATTATATTCTGTAGTAAAGAGTCTCTTTTTTCTTTAGATTTTTTTAGGATGTTTTAAGCATTTTTTGGATTATTTCTTTTTAAAAAAAAAAAAAATTCTCGAACTTTCCGCGAACGTCCCGAGAAGTTTGCGAACTTTCGAACAGCTGATGTTCGAATCGAACCGATTCGAACAGGCAGCCCATCCCTACTTTTAAGATGAAGAATACAATTAATTTTGTAAACTTTGTAAAGTTGTTGTCCTCTCTTTTCACATGGCTGATCTCTGCACACTCAAACAGTTTAGCGTTTATGGATATTGATTTATATTACAAGTGTAACTGGAAAAGGAATCCATGGATTTTTTATTTTTTTTGTGTTTTGACACATAACCGTTATGTTTCTATTGAAGCAGAGTATAAAGAAACATAGTGATAGAATGCCTGATGGACATAATGCATATTTCGGACATAAAGCAGGACCCAGTACAACACCCGTGAGAAAAAGAATACAAGTGCACCAAGTCGTGGAGATGCCAACTCCCACTAAAAGTAGTCTGTAAAAGCAAAGAAGGAACGTAACTCAGTCTTACAACATTTTTACAAATACAAAATATTTGTCTTTTTGTTTTCTCTTCTACTGCATCACTATTGTTCATTTTACAATTATAAAGTGAACAATGATGCTGCACTAACTAACCTTCTCATTTTCCACATCACCAGCAAGTGTGGAAGTGATGGCACTAAGCATTGTTTTATCAACAATCTAGAAAGTAGCACTGCAGTGAGGAGAGACAGGGGGACATTGCAAACCTGCATCTCTGATTTTTACACTGCACATGGTCAAGTCAGTTGTCTTCGGACAGTCAGAGTCTGGTCTTTACAACGTTACCAAACATGAGTATGTAATGTGTAAGGATAAAGAATTGAAAAAAATGAAACGCAAAATTATTATTTTTTTCTCTATTCTTTAAAAGCACGAACTCACCTTCTCCTTTCCCACACCAGGAGCAAATGTGGAGGTGATGTTGCAATGCGTTACTATGAATTGGTTCATCTAAAATACAAGCTCTGCTATGGTGAGAATGGGGGTCCTTTGGAAAGCTGTATCTCCATTCTTTACACCCCACAAGGTCAAGCTAGGTGTCATCGGACAGGACAGAGTCTGTCCATTCTAATAATGCAAACATGATCATGTAGAATGTAAAAGAAACAATCCAGCAAGAAAAAAACAAGCCTCCCCTCTTTTTTTTGTTCCAAGGCAAGTTTTGATATCCTATTGAAAAATTGCAGCAAATAAAGCCGCATCAAAAAATTATGTGCTAATAAAGTTACGCTTTGAAAAAGACTCTCGGCCACAGCCATATTTTGATGATCAGAATTTTGGTTGCTCCAGGTTGAAATGGAGCGCAATTTTCCAAGGTTAGAGTTAGAAACCGGTTTTCAGTTTTTTATATATTTTTTTGTTTGTTTCATCCAAAACATTAATAATTTTAAAAAGTGCCATAACTACTTTTTTGTGCGGGGGCAATCCAGATATCAGTGCCTTCAGGCTCCTGACATCTAAATCCGGCATAAGTATTGCAGACAATATAAACATGTTTTTTACTCTTTCATACTTGAAATGTGCAGTTCAATTCGCTGTACCTACGTATGAAGTCACTTGAGACTTTCTTTTTACTCAGATTCAAGTGTTTCTCACCAAAAAAGTTATCAATGCTCTTGCAAAAAGGAAGCTGCCAGCTATACCTTTCCAGTAGCTATATAATGTATTGACTGTTTAATTTTTAGCCAAATTACATCACTGTGTTGCAAGGTACATCTCACTTTTAATGTGTGAATGCTAGTCCTATAAGTGACCCTCTTCAAGGGCAGTTAGACATTGGGAGTTTGTTTGTAGCAGTATAGCTGCCAGTGCATAATGCAAGTGGGCACGAAAACCACCCATTGTGCCCCAAAATAGTTTAGCTAAATCAATGAAACCAAGAAGACATAATTATGTACATTTATCCAACTTGAATTCTTTTCCAGCTTTGTTTAACGAATCTAAGATGAATGTATCATTCTTTCTCCCTGTATCCTAATAATAGTGTATGCCATTTATCAGTGGCATGTTAATGTATGCCGTCTGCCTGCCAAGACACTAATGCTACTGATATATCAATTCCCTGTGCGACACAGCACTGGATGTAAAAGGTGTAATAGTAAACAATCAACTTTCTTTGCTGCCTTAACAAAATAGATGAAAACATTTAGCAGGAGGAGTCCTGGGTTGCACTAAATTATGGCTGATTTTTCAGAACAAGAGCACAAGCCAGTAAATTAATGATCCACTATTTAGTTTTTATGTCATTACATAAATACAATGGCTTGTATTGTGATATGTCACAGTCCATCTCTCAGAGCTGCAAGTGGCTCTTTTTTCTTTAGTCAACATTATTGTGTGAGTCCAGCACATACTGAATGACCCAAGCAGTGATCTGTAGACATGAGCTGTCCAATGGTTTTAACGGCTGACTTTGAGAAGCTTGATTTATTGCCCTTAAAGGAATACTATAGGGATAAACAGAGGGTTTAAACATGAGCCCCTATTGACCCCCTCCCCTCCCATTTTAACCCTTTAGTTTTCTTTAAAAACTCACTTTAATCTGTTTCTGGTCTCCCTCTTATTTCTGCAGAATAGGACATGCTTCCAGCTCAGCATGTCATGTGACCGCAGTGATGCAGTGCATCCAGCCAATCCAATGGTTCTCACTGCAGGAATGCTTTGGTTTCCTGGGTTTGGAGTACTTCAGATGCCAACACCATCCAATGGTATCAGAGTTGAGGTTCTGTGCAGGACTAAACCCCTGGATATAGATGGCTGAATCAGCCCCCTTAGAGAGGGAAGAGGGATCACAAAGCTCACAGCAATCTGACCACTCAGATGAGATTAAGTGGTCACATTATGTAGAGTGTCTCTTTGTTTTATTATTTATTACACTTAAGCTCTAACTTGGCAGATTTTTTACATACCGAATATAGTAGTCCTGCACGTGATTCCAGGCGTGCTTAAGAAGTATCAACAAGGTGTTAAAATGGCAGGAGCATTGCGTGAAGGGGATGGAATTGTTAATTTTAACATACTTAATTTGTCCATAGACCAAATCTTATAACAAAGGAATCAAATGGCGAAGCAAAGTACATTATTTTCATAAAACAAAATCCGCAGTTGTACAATTATTCTTGCTTTCCAACGTAAGCAAGCACAAACCATTCTGGAGTAAGGAAAAAGTAACAAAACGTTTGCCTGTGGGCATTTTTTTCATTGCTCAAGATAAATTAGAATATAACAAGTTTTTAATTAGACATCTAATTATATTTTAATTCTAATAGAGCCCTGATGGTAGAATGTACAAGGATAATATTTTAGAAATACTAATGGCTGACCAGGGACCGTCGGCTACACATTCTTGTGAACTAAAACCTGTCAGAGTGACTATCACAGCAATTCCAAGTCCAAGTTCACAACAATGCCAAGTTTAGCCACTATGGTTATGATTTATTACTCTTTTCATCTTCTGTTTATTGAAGGACAGGCAGTTACATTACAACCAGCATTTTAAATACATTATTTCAAAGGTAAGTAGCAACAACAATACAGGAAACAACAACATAAGCAAGCATGGGTTAGGCATAAGGCTATCCTAAACAAAAGATAAATCCAGGTAAAGTATCCATGTAATTGGGCAGACTAGATGGGCCGAAAGGTTCTTATCTGCCGACATTTTTCTATGTTTCGATGTTTCTAACATTATACCCAGTGCATTCCACTGTGTTAAGCTATAGTGTATTTTTCTTCACTTTTGACCAATAACTATATACCCAGCATAGTTGATCTGAAACTAGACTAAAAGTTTGGAAAATGCTTAAGATAATCCTCGCGTATTGTTGTACCCCCACCCCTCCTGTAAAAATGAGTGACAATTCTTTTCAACTCAAAACAGACAAGCTGTTCCCATCAAACAAAGCCGATTGATTCAGAAATAAAGGGAGTAGAAAAGATAACTAGAAACATCACTGTTATTAATAGACAACATCAGTAAACATTTTCTGTCCAGAAAAATATTAAACACAAGATTAGTAGCAGCAGTGCCATCTATAGAAAGTGAATGCACCGTGTAAACCTTTCAGCTAAGCCAGGTACAGCTTTGTAACGTGTGGGAGCATCATCAAACAAAACTAATGGAAAGGACTTCATGTGAGGTGAAAACTTACAAAACTAAAAGTACAGTAATAATAACATATTTGAATAGAAAGCTATCCTTCAGGTTAGAAAATACAATCTGCTTTGGGGGGGGGGTTTATGTTCCAAGTTTGAGTCAATGTTGTCTACATGTTGACTAGACATTCGCACAGGAAAGGTATTTTTTGACGAGAACATTTTGGAATCCAATACTTTCGGATTCCGAATTAGTCAGACAATTTAAAATTTCAGATTATGACCAATTCGAAAGTATTGTAAGCCTGCTATATATTTGGCCATTTCCAGTATTAGGAACACAATTATTAAACTATTATTTAAAAAATTACACAAAATTAAAAAAAAAAAATCACATTTAGTGTATGTGAAGTGTAGGGGCAGCACTTGTCATATGATTTATAATCACATAGCAGAAAAATTACAAAATAAAATTATTGGGGTTATAGTTACTCAAGTATACCGCTAGATTTTGGTGACAAAAAATTTACCTTAAAATTGGAGGGGTCGCGTTATATTCGAGACACATGCATCGCATGTAAAAAAAAAAACTTGCCTTGCTCTAGATCCCACGTCTCCCGGAAGTTCCGGTAGTCTCGCTGAAGTGAATGCGGGCTCCCTGATGCTTGCAAACCCTTCAGGAACTCCTGGATTCGGAAGAGGTGGGGATCCATCACGGCCAGAGGCCACGCTCGGTTTAAGCCAATCATTCACCTCACCTCCGCCAGTCATCTAATCGCTAGTAAAGAAGACAGGTGGCCGGCAGCTTCATACTTAGGCTACCCCTCAGGCCAGGGTGCTCTGCTCTATAATGATTGTAGTTGTTACTGACTGTGTAAGAGAACCTGAAAGGTTTTTAATTGTTTACCGGTACAGTAAAATTTTGTTCCTCGCGCTATATTAGAGTCTTGAGTATTCTCTCCTTTCCATAATAAATCTCTATCCATCGCGTTATATTCGGTTTGCTCTATACTCGAGTATCTACGGTTTTGCTTGGTTCATGATTATCGTTAGGGTTACTGTTTCTGCTTGTTTTATAGTTGGTATGTTACATTTTGCTTGATTTAGGGTTAGGGTTGCTGTTTATGCTTGTTTTACGGTTAAAGTTACTGCTTGTGCTTGTGCTAAGGTTAGAGTTGCTGTCTGTCTGTTATCATTTTTTCCAGTTGCGTCTAGCAATCTTAATAGAGCCAATTATATTCTGACCTGGCCAATTATAATCGTATCGGTTTGGTGTGGATCAATTCTGTTATTTTTTTTGTGGGGGAGTCAGAAGCAATTCAGTAAAGCTATTGTTGATTTGGAAACTCGGATGGATCTGAATCAATGAATTGTCGATATTTCGACCGAATATTGACTGGTCTCAATCGAATCACACTTTACTACCGTTGACCTTCAGAATGTGAAGCCAAAATATATTCATATTAATGTGGTAAACTCAGCAAACCTGTTATCTCTCCGCAGCATATCTGTTTATGTCTCTCTTCATCTTCCGCCGTGTTGTTCTTGTGTTTATTAAGTATAAAGCCACTTTTATAGAGGGTCGAGATTGGCCCGAGAACATCATGGCTTGCATGGGAACTGATTTTTTTTTTCCCTGGTGAGAGTTAGGGAATAGTGATGAGCCGAACACCCCCGTGTTCGGTTCGCATTCGAACTCGAACAATTTCAAAAGTTTGAGTTCGAACTTGAACACGAACTGAACTCAATGCAAGTCAATGGGACTCGAAAGTTCGAATTTTAGAGTGCCCTCCAAGAGGGCATATATGCAAGATATTTGTATATATGGTGTATGGGGGATCGGGTAGTGCCCTGGGGGACAGGAAACAAGGACAAAAAGTAAAAAAAAAACGTTTTTAAAGGAACAGTGAGTTTTCCATGAAATAAAGGTTAAGAATAAAAACAAAAAATTCCTTCAAATATCGTGCCTAGGAGGTCCCCATAACCTGCCCGTGAAGTGGCGGATTTGTAGGATGTATAGAAACATTTAAAAACAAAAAAATGACATTTCAAATGACGGTAAATGGTTTTCCTTTAATCTATTCATAAACAACTGCTTGGGGTGGCAGCCTGTATGAAAAGAAGAGACATTTTAGGACACGCAGAACAAGTTTAGTGATTTTTTTGGCTAAATTATGGTAAAACTTATGCAGGCTTTGGATGAAAGTAACAACAGGTGCTTTAAAATTGGACCTTTAGTGTCAGCAACCGTGCCGTCACACCGTAACCCCTCTGTGGTATTGTGGTAGAGTGCAGGGTGGGACCATGCGGTCCAATATTAAAATGATATGAATCTGGTATAGGCATCAGTAGCAGTGCCCCCAAATATTGTGCCTTTGGTGGCAGCAAGTGCCTTCACACTGTAAGTAACCCCTCTGTGGTATTGTGGAAGAGTGCAGGGTTGGACCCTGCGGTCCAATATTAAGATTATATGAATCTGGTACAGGCGTCAGTGCACCCAAATATTGTGCCTTTGGTGGCAGCAAGTGCCATCACACCGTAAGTAACCCCTCTGCGGTATTGTGGAAGAGTGCAGTGGTGGAGGTTTTGGGAATGCAGAAGAGATCCCCGATCTATTCATTTACGTCAGCATCAGGGGATTGATAGCTGTATCTGTAACTGTACCACCAGATTTAGGACGTGTGCTAGGCATGGTACGTGCGTCAACTTACCCTGGCGGAGAGAACGTTGCCGCCATTATCACAGACGACCATTCCCAGCTGAAGCTGGCGTGGTGTTAACCATCTCTGCACCTGCCCCTGCAGAGCTGACAGAATTTCTGGCCCGGTGTGGCTCCTGTCCCCTAAACAAACCAGCTCAAGCACAGTATGGCATTTTTTTGCTTGAGCCATTACGTAGTCCCTGCCAAGCGTCGGTTTAACTGCCACTTCACCACAGACAGAGAAGTAGGAGGAAGAGGTGGTGGAGCAGACAGACCTCATACAAGCAGCTTTCTGGAGGCGTGGTGGATGAACAAGCTCCAGCACAGAGCCTCGTCTTGGATCCCTCCCAGCTGCAATCAGAGTTACCCAGTGTGCCGTGAAGGAAATGTAACGGCCCTGTCCATGCTTGCTGGACTACGTGTCTAAAGTCACATGCACCTTGCTGGTGACTGCCTTTCCCAATGACTCCATAACATTGTGTTCCACGTGCTGGTATAGTGCTGGAATGGACTTCCGTGAAAAGAAATGGCGTTTTTGGAACCTGCCACTGTGGTACAGCACATTCAGCAAATTCACGGAAGGAAGCGGAGTCCACCAGCTGGAAAGGCAGCAGCTGTAATGCGAGTAATTTTGCTAAGCTGGCATTTAGACGCTGTGCTTGGGGATGGTTGGGACTATATTTTTTCTTACGCTGCAGCAGCTGGAGCAACGTAATCTGACTGCGTAAATCTTCAATTGATGGGATGCTGTCACATTCTGAGGAAGGACCTGGTACACCCATTACTGTAGCATCATCCCTGTCAGTGGAGGTTGTAGGCAATGACATGGCAGGACATATAGTGTGGGTAGAGACAGATGAGGAGGAGGAGGACCTATGCAAAGTGCTGTGCCAACGGGATGTGTGGCAGGTGGTCATATGTCGCCTCAACCACGTGGTACCCAAGCGTGGGATGTCTTTCCCATGCTTGATCCTAATCTGACAGATTACAAATAGCAACGGTGTGGTCTGCTGCACATTTCTTAAAGAACTCCCAAACCACAGACTTCCTGTACATGTGCTTTGAGACAACAGTGCTCTGCCCCTGGGCAGCTGTGACTTTTGAATCCTTGGGCTGGCTACGGTTGGTCATAGAGGACGTTGTGCCTCGTGTTTGTGCCTCCTCCTACTCCTCACTTGACTCCTCTGTTCAATCAGGCACCCAGGCACCCATCATTGTCATCACCCCCACCTCCAGATCACTGGAGCCAACTTGGCAGTATGCTGCAGCTGCTGGGGCATCATGAGTGCCAGTTATTTGTGTGTCACTGGTACCCCCTTCCTCTAGGTTGATTATACTCCCTTCCTCAACCTCAGAGATTGAATCAGAGCACTGTAGTTGCTGCGCATCCTCAAGCAGCATGTCACTGTTATTGTAGTCAAACAATTCAGCTGACTCCTCCGTGCGTGATATTAAGGCTACGGCAGGAGTAGCTGTTGACATGGAGGCTGAATTAGATGTTTTGGCAGCTGAGGTGGACTGTAAACCACTATAAGCCTGGCTGGCAGAGGACTCAGAGGATGAGGATGGCCTGGTTAGTCAATCCTGCAAATACTCTGTATGTTGCTGCTGCTTAAGACGGCCAGCACCAGTTAGAAAGGACAAGCGTGCCCCTGCAGAGGATGCACCACGTCCACGATGGCCAGAGACACAGCCTCCTGACACAGAGGCTGCTTGCCCTCTTATCTGTGTCTGGGAGCGTCTGCCTGTCCTTTTTGTTCTTTCTGACATGGTGAGTGTTATAGATTAAAGATATGCAGAACTCTGATTCAACTGTGTTATGTAGATTAAAGATTTCCAGAACTCTGGTATAACTCAGTGAGACACCCTGATAGCTGGCAGCCAGTGACAAGACACAGAGTAAAATTCCCAGAAACCTCCTATAAATCAGTGAGACCCCCTGATGGGTGGCAGTGACAAGACACAGGTTATAATTCCCAGATATCAGCTACAAGTCTGTGAGACCCCCTGATGGGTGGCAGTGACAAGACACAGATTAAAATTCACAGAAATCTGCTAGAAGTGACACCCCCTGATAGCTGGCCGTGAGAAGACACAGATTACAATTCCCAGAAACCTCCTATAAAATCAGTGAGACCCCCTGATGGGTGGCAGTGACAAGACAAGACACAAATTAAAATTCCCAGAAACCTCCTATAAATCAGTGAAACCTCCTGATGGGTGCCAGTGACAAGACACAAATTACAATTCCAAGATTTTTGCTAGAAGTGAGACCCCCCAATAGCTGCTGGCAGTGAGAACACACACTAACAGAACAATCTCTTCTCAAAAAACACGCGCTGGGGCTGCAAGGGACGCCTTATATAGTGTGCTGCGGGACTTAGCTCTGTGAGCCCATGATTGGGCAAAACTTGCCCAATCAGGACTCGGAGCCATGATTGGCATAGTCTTGCACCTGTCTTGCACCTGACCTGTGGTCAGGTGCAAGGCTGTAGCCAATTCCAAGCTTCAGGCCAGTGGAAGAGTGCATTGTGGGCAAACATGCGGCGAACACGCGGAAATGTTCAGAGTTCGCGAACAGCCGAAAGGCCGATGTTCGATGCGAACTCCGAACAGATCGAACCGAACAGCTCATCCCTGCTAGGGAATACACTTGCAATTGCACACACGGCAAGAGATGAACTCGTAGCTGCAAACCTGTGAGACGTATCAGGAGCTGGCTGCCCTCACCCCACGTTCTTGGCTCACATCTTTAGGGAGTCTCCAGGCAGCTGGCATGTGCTGCATTTGGGGCATGCCAGGGGAGGTCCTCTCCTTGGCCTGCGACACTCTCTCATGGTCCAACATGGCCGAGGAGGCCTGCAGGGATTCCCCGTCACCATACCGGAGGCAGAATGCCCTTTGACAGCAGTGTAACCCATCTGCATGATGCGAGCATGCCACCTAACTACAGCGTTGGAACCCTGTATTCCCCTACCCGCAATGTGGAGGCCCCAGACCTTACTATTGGTGGAGGTGGTTGAGGGTGTAGGCCCTGGGCAGATGGGAGGGGCTTACCTCGGCCCCCTTTTTAAACCCATCACTCCAGAGGAGAGGTAATCAGATGTTCTGTACACTTCCTCCTGTATTCTATCAAAGGTCCAACCTCCCTTGCAATTTTCATCTGGACTGATCTCCTAGTTTGACCTTGGCTTCGCTTTCCAGATCACAAATGTACACTGCCTGCCCCAACTTCGGGACTGCCCTTGTGACCTCAATTTTGGACTGTCCTTTATAACCCTCTGTCTCTCAGTTACTGCATCCTGTGTTCTTATCTCCAGATTATTAATGACAGAAGTGTTACTGATTTTTGCCATTTTCTCAAAATTATTTGCACAGGAGAGATTTGCTTCCATTGCAGTTATGTCTAAAACTTGTACCTTTATCATGTTTGTTTATACTGGAGTAAATGTTTCAGATATTGCAAAACCTCAGCTTCTGCAATCTTTGCCAGATATTTGAGTGGTGGTCTTGGAATGGGAATTTAAGTCCCTCGGCAGCTGGAGAGCTAGCAGCTAAATGCCTTGCTATGTAATCAGACCTAGAGAACTTGTCAATAAAGAACTCAAATTTATTTGTTTAGTATCTATTCGATTACCATTTTTATCGGTTATAGTAGAGATTCGTTTTGAGCATATTGAATGCATACATTTATAAATCCGTTCCTTTGTTTTAAATTGTAGTATATCATAGTGTTATATCCATCCACCACTAGAGGGCGCATGTTGTAGGTATTATCTGTGTTCCTGTTCATTGTAAATAAAGTTTCCTCATCACATGGTAGAGTTCTAAGGCAGCATGCAGACGCTGTGTGCAGCTCCTGTAAATAAAGAATAAGAACCTTCCACAGCCTGTCTCTGCTTTCAAAGATATGGAGATATCACATTGGCGACGAGGGTAAACAGGTTGTACTGTGGAACGTGTATGTGCAGTTTCAAGGTCTGCAGAGCAGAAGAAAAAAAATAAGAAACAGAAGAAACTACAAGGACGTGAATTGCTGAGACAGAATGGCTGCTCTTGTGGGAACAGTGAGCCCCTTTGACTGTGAGTTGCAATCGTGGGACGAATATATTGAAGTGTTGGACTATTTCTTTCAAGCTAATGAGATTACTGATGCCGGTAAGAGGAAAGCAGTGTTATTAAGCGGGGTCGGCGCGTCAACTTATAGTTTGCTGAGAAGTTTGCTGTGTCCTATGACGCCAGCAGAGAAAACATATCAGGAACTTGTCGTCGTGCTCAAAGCCCATTATAATCCAAAACCAAGTGAAATTGTGCAGAGATATAAATTTAATTCACGCACACGGCATACTGGCGAGAAGGTGGCTGATTATGTGGCGGAGTTGAAAAAGTTAGCGCAGTATTGTGAATACGGGCCTACACTACCACAAATGCTGCGGGACAGGCTGGTGTGTGGAGTAAATGACGACAGGATGCAGAGACGGCTGTTGTCAGAAGTGGATTTAACCTTTGAAAAGGCTCTTACTATGTGTCTGGCGATGGAGTCGGCTGACAGAAATATAAAAGATCTCCAAGGCTTCTCTGGGGATGAAGAATCACAGTCTCAAAGGTCTCATCAGGGACAATCGGTGGTGCATAATGTGGGTGCAGTGGATAAGAGGGGGTGGAAGACGGACTATGAGTGTTTCAGGTGCAAAGGGAATCATGCACCCCACGAATGCAAATTTATAAATGAACTGTGCCACCATTGTCAGAAACGTGGACACATCAAGCGGGCGTGCAAATCCAAGCACGTGATGCAGAGTCACAAAACCCCATTTCAAGGACTGAGGGGGGAGAGGAAAGGAAAGGAGAAGGCTGGGAGGTCGCATTTAGTGAAAGAAGAAGACGTTAGTGAGACAGAAGATGCAGGTGACATAAACACGATATACAGTGTCTCACATAAAATGCCTAAAGTGGCTCCTATTCTACAGAAGTTAAAGGTGAATGGCATGAACATCGAATTTGAGGTGGACACAGGTTGTGGCATTACAATTATTAGCAAAAAGCAATACTCTAAGCTATGGAAAAACACCGACATACCAGAGTGGGAACCATGCAACCTGACATTAAAAACATATACAGGTGAGAAGATGCTGGTGTTAGGTCAGGTTATAGGAACAGTGCAGAGTCAGATGGACAACAAGAAACTTACTATGGTAGTGGTTGAAGGGGCCGGGCCAAATTTATTGGGACGAAACTGGCTGAAAGACTTAAGAGTGTTGCCACAACTGGTGAATACAGTAACAGCCAGTCCAACGCTACATTTGGCTGACCTGCTAGATCGATATGCTGAGGTGTTCAAAGATGAGCTAGGTCAGCTGAAAGGCACCACGGCCAAAATTCATGTGAACTCAGAGGCCCAGCCACGATTCTATAAGCCACGACGGATACCTTTTGCTGTCAAACCTCTGGTGGAGGCAGAACTGCAGAGACTGGTAGATGAGAAAATTATAGAACCAGTACAATTTTCGGAATGGGCAGCTCCCATAGTACCGGTGAGGAAGCCGGATGGTTCAATCCGCATCTGTGGAGATTACAAACTCACAGTAAACAGAGCATCCAGTGTGGAACAATATCCTATTCCTAAAGTGGAAGACTTATTTGCTCAGTTGGCGGGCGGCAACAAATTCTCCAAACTGGATATGAGTCATGCGTATCAGCAGATCGTGCTGGATGAAAGCGCCAAAAAGTATGTGACTGTCAATACACACAAAGGACTGTATACTTATGGTAGATTGCCGTTTGGAGTGGCGTCGAGTCCAGCCATTTTCCAGCGCACTATGGAGGGCATCCTACAAAACATGCCGCACGTCACAGTCTACTTAGATGACATTTTAGTTACTGGGGTCAGCGAGGACGATCATTTAAGAAATCTGGAGGAGGTCTTGTCTCGGCTAAAACAAAGTGGCCTGAGACTGAAAAGGAGCAAGTGCAAGTTCCTGGGAACAGAAGTGGTTTTTCTGGGTCACAAGATCAGTGCTGCGGGTGTGCAGCCAGTCGCAGAAAAGGTCCAGGCCATACAAGAGGCACCCACACCGCGGTCTGTGAGTGAACTAAAGGCTTACTTAGGCCTATTGAACTATTACCACAAATTCTTACCGAGCCTGTCCACGTTACTGGCACCGCTGCATGCACTATTGAGGAAAGAGACTAAATGGACCTGGAGTTGTGAGCAAAAAGAGGCCTTTGAAAAGTCCAAAAATCTTCTCCAGTCGGATGCCTTGTTGGTACATTATGATGTCAACAAACCTATTATCCTGGCTTGTGACGCTTCACCTTATGGTGTGGGTGCTGTGTTGTCGCACAGGATGGGGGATGGATCTGAACGGCCAATAGGGTTCGTCTCACGTACACTGAATGCAGCTGAGAAAAATTATTCTCAAATTGAGAAGGAGGCCTTGCGGTGATATTTGGGGTGAAGAAGTTTCACACATACTTGTATGGGAGACAATTCACCATTGTTACAGATCATAAACCACTGATCTCATTATTTAATGAACTGAAGGAGGTTCCACAAATGGCCTCGCCACGCATTCAAAGATGGGCTGTGACATTATGTGGATATGAGTACTCCATCGTGTACAAAGCAGGCAAGGATCATCAAAATGCTGATGGCTTGAGCCGGTTGCCAGTCGCGGAAACAGGGGTGGAGACGCCTGCGGAGGAAGAGAGAGTACTTCTATTGGAAGAAAATGGCGTACCATTGGTTAAAGCCGACCAGGTGAGGAAATGGACAGATAAAGATACCGTTTTAGCACGGGTTAGAGAGTTCGTCCTCAGAGGATGGCCAAAAAGAGTGGAGAAATCAGTGTTTGGAGCTTATGTGAAAAGGAAGGAGGAACTTAGTGTGGAGGCAGGTTGTGTCTTGTGGGGTGCCCGTGTGGTCATTCCACCCCCAGGTCGCACAGACCTACTGAAGCACTTACACACGACTCACCCAGGAATAATCAGGATGAAGGGGCTGGCGCGGAGCTATATGTGGTGGCCGAAGATGGATGCCGATATAGAAGCAATGGTAAAAACTTGCACCATGTGCCAAGAAAATAGAAATTCTCCCCAGTGTGCACCTTTACATCCTTGGGAAGTACCAAACCTTCCATGGAGAAGACTTCACATTGATTATGCGGGCCCGTGGATGGGCAAGATGTTTTTGATTTTGGTGGATGCTTACTCTAAATGGATAGAGGCGTACCCGTTAAGTAAATCCACCTCCGCAGTGACTATTCAATGCCTCAGACAGAGCTTTAGCCAGCATGGAATTCCCGAAATGGTGGTGTCGGACAATGGCACCAGTTTTACGAGTATGGAGTTTCAAGAATTCATGGCTCGAAATGGTATTAAGCACGTGACCACAGCGCCTTACCATGCAGCGTCCAATGGACTGGCCGAAAGGGCGGTGCAGACATTTAAAGGGCTGATAAAAAAAAGTTCAGGAGATTCCATTGAGGTCAAGATGGCCAGAGCGTTGTTTAGTTACAGGATAACTCCTCAGTCCACGACTGGAAAATCACCTGCAGAGCTCTTGTGTGGGAGGAAATTGCGTTCCACGTTGGATCTCATACATCCGGATTTTAAAGGCCAGGTGCAAGAAAAGCAGGTGAAGCAAAAACTTTATCATGATCAACATGCCAAGGAGAGACATCTGCGGGAAGGTGACAAAGTATACACTAGAAATTTTGGTGTGGGACCTTCCTGGATTCCGGGGACTGTTCAGAAGCAGACAGGTCCTGTGTCATGCACTGTTGCACTTGGAAATGGCCAGATTGTGCGTCGTCACATAGATCAGGTGAGAAATAGACATGTTGCATATCCAGAGGATCTACAGAGTTTGGCGGAACCATTAACGCAAGATAGGGAGATTTTGGCTCCCCTTTCCGGTGTTGTACTTGCAGAAGCCGGGGAAGAGGGACAGATGGAGGGGGAGCTTGTCACAGAGAAATCATCAGAGACTGCTCATGTGGAGGGGGAGCAAGAATTACGGCGATCCACCAGAACAAAGAAAGCACCAACTTATCTACAGGATTATACTTAGCTTAGTAGTGAGTTCCCCAGCCACAGGACAAGAATGCGTCCTGGAACTCACTGGGACGGAGGTAGTCTACCCAAAGTCTCAAGTTTAGTGGGAGTTTTTCTGTGCCTAGGGTCATGTGGGTGGTATTTTTGAAACTAGTGTTATCAGAGGGAAGGGGATGTAGTATATCATAGTGTTATATCCATCCACCACTAGAGGGCGCATGTTGTAGGTATTATCTGTGTTCCTGTTCATTGTAAATAAAGTTTCCTCATCACATGGTAGAGTTCTAAGGCAGCATGCAGACGCTGTGTGCAGCTCCTGTAAATAAAGAATAAGAACCTTCCACAGCCTGTCTCTGCTTTCAAAGATATGGAGATATCACATAAATGTAATTTGTTCATGTGTTATTCATATTACTTAACATTGAAACTATGCAATACTTAATGAATAAATTCCATATACAGTGGCAAGAAAAAGTATGTGAACCCTTTGGGATTACGTGGAGTTTTGCATGAATTGGTCATAAAATGTGCTCTGATCTTCATCTAAGTCACAACAATTTGAAAAACACAGTCTGCTTAAAATAATACAACACAAACATTATATTTAACCTTGGCTTACTCCTGGCTCCAATTAGCTCTTGGAGAAGTCATTAGGCAAGGGGTTCACATACCTTTCCCACCCTGCACTGTGAATGTTTACATGGTCTGTTCAATAAAAACATGAAAACATATAATGTTTGTGTTGTATTATTTTAAGCAGACTGTGTTTTTCAATTTGTTGTGACTTAGATGAAGATCAGAGCACATTTTATGACAAATTCATGCAAAACTCAACGTAATCCCAAAGGGTTCACATACTTTTTCTTGCCACTGTATACCTTTCCATGCCCATTTTCTTTGTCACACTGCCAGATGTTCCTAAAGGTAAATATATCTTTAAACTTACACATGTGAAGCTAATTTTTTTTAGAATCTGGCCAGAGCTGGAAGATTACTTTGAAAGCTTTTTCTGCTACATAATCAGGGGTCAAGTCAAGCAAGAACATTTATCAATGCAGTTCCTCCTCTAATTTTCCAGGAGGAATGAAGTTCCCTTTTGATTCATACACTGAAAAGCTTTTATTAGGTTTCAACTCTGTTTCTTTAAGAAGTCACTAGACATATATATGATATGTATTATAATTATAATGATTCCCAAAAACTCAGCTTATAATTAAATTAAAATATAATCAAATTTGAACTGTAATGGGGAGAAGAAATCCTACACACAAGTTACTACATTGAGTAGACCACTGTAGTAACAGAAAGCAATTATTAATATGTAATCCTGCTATAACAGTTTTAGAATATACTTAGAAGTGAAATTTTTCTCATGTAGGGAGGAAATTAATTGCCTCCCTCACAGGTTTTTTTATTTTTTTAACAATTTTATTAAGTTTTTTTTTTTTTTTTACATAATACAGTCCCAAAGCTCAGAAGCATACAGGGTTATTCAGAGTGATCCGAAAAGTCACCGCACGATTCGGTGACCTTTCGTTCCCCGCACTTCGGGGCGATTCTAGTTTGCCGAACATTTGGTGTTTTCAGCAAGCACCGCAGGGCCCAATGTAGTGCAGGGAAAACTCACGTAAACTCGCCGAACACTCGCCATAAACCCACAGAAACCACCAGAAAAACCCCGCTGAACACGCCGGAAAAACCCAACGAGCCGCCGATCACAGCGCAGAGCAGCCGCCAGACAAAGCCGACAGGCAGATGAACGTGGTAAAACAACATTACGCTTGAGGCAAGCGTCAGACGAATGCAGTGATCAGGTCCGTGTCGCTGCACAGTTTAACATCTGTCGTAGCATAG
Organism: Leptobrachium leishanense; assembly: GCA_009667805.1. Lineage (NCBI taxonomy): Eukaryota > Metazoa > Chordata > Amphibia > Anura > Megophryidae > Leptobrachium > Leptobrachium leishanense. The sequence continues at coordinate 192,954,627 of CM019065.1, forward strand.
AATCATGATCAATAGAGACCCGCACACGAAGTATCCACGCACCATGCTGATGACAATGGACGTAATTTAGGCAAGAGCGTAAAACCTCTAGGACGGACGCGCAGAGTGCTCCATGTCCGCATAGCGTTCTGCGTGTGATGACATGAAGTCCGACGAAGCGCATTTGCGACGTCCAGCACCTTGACGCACAAAATGGCTTTTCATATCATTTTCCAATTTGTATCACTTTTCATATCAATTTTGTTTCCCATAATTCCCTTTTTTTTTCCTACGTCCGTCAAAAAAAAAACAGATCGTGTGGTGTCTACAGTATCTTCCATCAGTACGTCCGTCCGTTATGCACGCACGCACGCATGCAGAGTGCGTTTAGACTGCGTTCATCTGACATTAGCCTGAAAGTTTAAAAAAGGAAACGCTGTTTGCAAAAAACTAATGAACGAAAATGACTGGAATTTACATATTAGATCCAATGAATGATCATAAAAAGGTCTATTACAGAAAAATAAAAATACGATGTAAAAAAAAATTTGCTGAAAAATGCCTAAAAGATCCTTAAAAAAATCAAGAAATAAAGAGACTTTTTTCCTGCAGAATAAAATAATAAACGGTTTATTAGATATTGAATTTGTACCGGCTGGGTGGAGTAGAGGTAGCATCACTGCTCTGCGTGGAGAGAGACTGTGGAGACACAGGTTCGATCCCGGCAAGAGCACCTCTCCAGTAAGTGTCCTTGGGCAAGACCCCTAACGGTACATAATCGCCACCAAGGACATACTTGAAAACGAGAGAAATCTCAATGTATCCTTCCTGGTAAAATACCTTCTCAAAAAAAAAAAAGGAATATTTTTTTTTTTTAAATTCTGTATTTTATTACATTTTATAATATGACATAAGTAATACGATGCATAGATCAAATGTAAACAGGAATATTTTTAACATTGAAGTCTATGGGATTCGCCTGAATAAAACTGCCGAATGAAACCACCGAACAGCAAGGTATTTCGGCAACTTTTCACTGCTGTTTGGTGTTTTCTGAATAGACAAAGCATTGCTTCTCTATGGGGGATTTCACTGCCCTCGAACTGGCAGCGTACGTGCTGGCAATTCGCCAACATTTGGTTGCCTGCTCTCCGAATAGCCAAATGGCCCCGAACTGTCCCCGTTCGCTGAATTTAAGTGTCCGGTTACATTCCGGATCTCTATGAATAATCCCTTACAGTGATATCCTGGTTACAAACCTTGCATCAGTAGGCATAAACCCTCACAGGTATTTTTAATGCGGCAATGACTAGAGCAGTATGGTGGTCACTGAACAGCAGCGTACACTGGGGAGACAAGTCTGGAAAACAGATCCTGGTTCTTCTATAGCTAAGGAAGAATATGATAGATTAAAGTCCTGGGCTGTGTGTTTGCGCGCTGTAAACCATGGTAGTGACTAGAGGGCTAGCAATCCTTTTGTGTTCTCTGTAGGACCGATTTTTCTCTCCAGTTTATTTGAGCTGTAGGTTGAATGGACAATGTAACCAGTATAGTTGCGATGATGCGCAAGAACTCATCACTCTGACATATAAAGACAACCCCTGGTTGCTACGCCATCACATGACAATTATATTTAAAATGTTTATGTAAATGCTTTAGCTGCTTAATAAATTTGACATCAAGACAATTTGGTAAGAGATTTGGTATAATTGGATACTCCAGTTGCCAAGAAATCACCCAAGATTAATGGAGGAAGCCTGAGGTTGAGTTACTCATCCCAGTCTTCCTCTATTATATAAATGTTTGTGTATCTATTCATGCGACCATTATTATACTTTATTTATATATTGCCACCATGTTCTGCAGCGCTGTACATGTGAACAAGGGGGTGATAACTTTGGATACAGTATGAATGGGGGACATTGTTCCTGAGGGAACGTGTGATCTAAAAGGTATAGATATTTAGATATTGTGCCGTAGCTATATATAGAGACAAGGTGGTGAGGTAAACCTGCTCCTCCACAGGGACAAGGCAGAGACCTGTTTCTTCATGGTTGTAGAGAGACCTGCTGATCAGATGTTCTGGTCATGACTCGAGCCTACTTCTCCAAAGGTTCAAGGTTATAGAGACCTTGCCCTATGCTAAGCAGTTGATATTGTGCTGGCTGTATGTATCGTAAGGTGTCTTGTCCAAGGAGAGTATTCACATCGTTTTTTTTTTGTTTTTTTTTAAATTCTATATTTTTGAAAATTTGCATCAACATAGAAAGTCAACATAAAATGAGAAAGACCTCGCAGGGCCAAAATAAGTCATCTGTTAAACCATACAAGGAAAACAAAAAAGTAATTTAAGACCATTCTCGGAAAACCCACTTAAATGTAAGGTCTCCTGCAAAAAGGAAAGAAAAAAAAAAACCACACTGAAGTTTAAAGTCAGCTGCAAAAAACACATAAAGACTTCAACGTTTTTTACAAGGAATACACTCAACAAAATCATCCCTTATTAGGAGGGTCTCATCCCAAAAAACAGGTTATCGGAAACTAATGGCTATTAACAGCCAGAGAAAGTCATCAGGTAGATAACAGAAACAAAAAAAAAAAAAAAAACGCCGAGGACATCAAGCTGTAGGAGAAAGAGGGGGGGGAGGGAATAAAAAGATGGCAAAGGCCAAAAGTGTGCCTGCCTTGGCGACTACCCAGACGGTCCCTAAGGCCGCAGGGAGGCCAAGGGGGAGTAACGGCACCTGGCCCGGGCACTCAGGAGCAAGCCGGGCACCAGGCCACGGCTGCGTCCAAGATGTCCCGGATTAGCCAAATCAAATAAAAATAAAAAATAAAAAATAAAATAAGGGGGAGGGGGGAGGGAGAGAAAATAGCTCGGCGGGAAGTTCCTCAGCCCGACAGGGAGAATAGTCCCAGGTGGGGGATCAGAAGATGCCCACATGGTGCGGCTTTCAGCCCGGGGAAGTAACCGCCCGGTCCGGGGCGAGACCTGCCCCCAAAAGCACCGGCCAGGCTTCAGCCGGATCTGATATAGTGTACAGTACATTCATGTGGGTAACCGCTAGGGAGCCAGCTAACCCCCAGCGGTAGCGTACCCCCTTATGCCGTAGAAAGGTTGTCGCGTCCCAGAAACGACAACATGCCATCAAGGTCATGAAGGGCAGGTCTTGATAAATCATCAATAGGGCTCCGTCAAACCGAACAGGTGCTCTAGCCCCAGGGGCCGACATGAGTCGCGTCTTAATCGCCACATCTGTGGCTACCGCGATAACATCCCTCGGGGCATCTTGGGGGACTGTCGCAGCTTTGCGGATACGGTACACCACCCCAAACATTTCCGACCCATCGGGTGGGGACTCGGACACCTGCCGAGCCAGACGATTAACATAGACGAGCAGGTCCGCAGCAGGGATCGACTCCGGGATACCACGGACATTACGCCGACGATGGCGAGATTCCATGGTTTCCACAGATCTTGTCAGCAGATCAACCTGGGATTGTAGGGCTGTCACCTGGGACGAGAGGACCACCTGCTCGTTCCCAATGTCCGTAGTTTGGGCCTGTACCGCCACCACCTGGGAGCGTATCACCTCCACCTCAGCCTTCACGTTAGACATCTCAGTGGACAAGAGCGACTTAATTTCAGCGATGAAGCTCCAGTAGTCCCTCATCGTGGTGGGACGTGCATCATCCGAAGCATCTTTAGTAGCCTCTTCAGGGGAAGTTGCATCTTCTGAAGGAGCTCCCGTCTCCCCGGAGGGCAACCGTTGCAAGACGTCATAGCGATGAGGGTGACCTGTGAGCTGTGGTAAATCCCCTTCGTCTGAGAGTGGTAAGTCTGCTTCGGAATAGCCTAGGGAAGGGTCTGGGGCAGGAACCGTGGACTCGGGAGAGGTCACCGCCAAAGTCTTCTTCCATTTTTTTCTGTGCCCTCTTCCTCGCAGCAGGGCTCACTGCCACCGGAGCTCGGTCTCGAGACTCCGGGGCCAACCAGTCGGTCCAGGCATACACCCCAGAAGCCAGGAACTATCTTCCTCTTCCGACGAGCCATACCCCAGGGGAAGGGTGGATGCAGTGGCCGACACGCTGGCAGGGCGTCCACTACCTAAGGACTCTCTGATGTCCCGCTGTCTGGAACTCACCGATCCGTTGCTCCGTTGAAGTTGCGTTTTCTTCCCCATCTTCAGGGGGAGGGGAGTGGTCAGCCGCCGGGAATCAGTTCCGCACCAGACAGCAGGAAACTCCCCAGGCCTTGCAATATGGCCGCCTTGACCAGGCCGCAGCCGACCCGAGTCCCGCCGATTGAAAGCAGCGGTGTAAAAACGCCTGGTACGAGGCAACTCGCCCAGCCCCAGCGCATTCAGCAGGCACCAGACCTCCTTGGAGTCAAGATTAGACGGGAGTGCTGCCGATTATCAGTGTCAAAACCCCGTGTACAGCGGAGCACTCACCGCATGCAGCTGCTCCCGTCTGTCGTTGCACGAGGCACTGTTCATTTACCGGGATTTCTGACCCATCGCTGCTGCTGGGAGGATGGGAAACGGGAGCACGTGGCAAAATCAGGAGACGCTGGGGATCCAAAATGGCTGACCTGGCGAGGCCGCAGCAACAGGCCCGGAATCGCGCGGGTCTGCGAATCCACCGCTAGGTGAGAAGGCTTTGCAGGAACCCCCACAGGTTCAGGCATTAAGCGGGGGGTCGCACAGAGGGTCGCTGCTTGCCGGTGAGATAGTAAAAAGCAATGAATTTAAGCCATCAACAGCGGAGCCCGGCAGCATGCGACCTCTCACATCGGCAGTTCGTCTCTCTCCCCACATTGTTTTTTTTTTAACTCTAGCAGTGGACCCACTTTTTTCCCATCAACCTAAATTTAAAAAAAATGTTGTGAGGCAAAGTAATTACATTATTTATAGAGTCCAGTTAATTACCTACAAATAATTGTAAGAATAGGTTTTGCTTCACTGCGATGTAATATAAATTAACAAATTACTGAGAATTTATTTCGGTGAATAAAAGGAATTCATTGGTGTAAAATAATTATGTTCAACCAAAATATAACTCTGGAATACTTCAATGTGCTCATTGTTTGTCTCCATATCCTCATGACCCTAATAAAATTAAGAAGTTAATTAAAGACATCCCAAAACTATGCTGACACATTCAATGAAATATAACGCCAGTTTTTCATTCCCTGCAAAATAACATCCCATTTCTCATTGCTCGTGGCTATTAGTATTTCAGTAATATAAATTATGTAACCACACATGTGAAATAAGGAGATATGTGTGCTGTATACAAAACAGAGAGCTTGTGAAAATTAATTTCTGTATTTCTTGCGGCCTGAATTATCACAGGGGAACACGACCATTTCTCTATCAAATCCGATTCCTTCTTGAGAAGGCTTTTTCTGTCTCTCCAAATGGCTTGTGTGTCACTTGAATTTGCCACAAACTCTGCGATGCACTGCCTTAGGCTCGTGTCAGACGAGCGCACTGCAGAGTGGAAGGAACGTCCATGAGAGCGGACGTTCCTTCCACTCTCCACTGCCGCTGACTGCCCTCAGCTGTGCAAATCGAGATCCTCTTATGGAGGATCGCGCTTTGCAGCTCCGTTGACGCATTTTCTAGCGCATCAACGGATTCGTTCCCTAGACGGACGCTTGCTCCGCCTGCTCACCAGCCTTAATCTGCAGTTGGTCACGTAGTACCAGAGTGCACTGTGTATTTTTTTATTTCCTGGCTCAATACAATGGTCTGGTAGGCATATATATACACACAATTGTATTTTGTGTTGTATATCAGTAAAGGTCATTTGAGTATGTAGGCTCGGATCAGACGAGTGCACTGATCACGTCCATGTTGCCGCACATTTGTACGTCCGTTGTAGCACATAATTATGACCAATGGAGCCCCACACACAAAGTACGTCCGCACGGAACTGCGGACGCATAACGGACGCGGGAAACGGACCCAGGTTAGGCAAGAACGTAAATCCGCTAGAACGGACAAAATGTTTTTCATATTAATTTATTTTCCCTCCTACATCAGTCAAAAAAAAGTCAGTCACAAAAACGGACTGTGTGGCCACTACCTTGTCAGTCAGAAAGTGCGTCCATTGTGCACGGATGCACAGTTCACACAGAATGCACTCGTCTGACCCTAGCCTTACCGGTAAAGATGTGAATGGGAATTATATGGTGTGCTTTTAGTTCTCTAGATTTGAAAAAAATGCAAATTAACAGTTTTTTTTAGTCTTGAAGCAGTTGTTTAATCTTGGGGAAAAAAATCACAATGTGCAAACATTAAGTAAATAACTGAAACCATTATGTGTTAACAGGTTAAAAATATTAAAATTGCATGTACTTTTCAATTCATATTTTAAATTCAAAGTATTTTCATGTTATTATATGAATTGGTGTTCTTATTCAGATTTTCTTTGTATTCGACTTACTAGAAGCTATTATGCAGAGTTTTTTCCATTATGTGTTAGGTCTTCAGAAACTGTTATTCAAAATATGGTTGATTATTTTAGAGAGAATTCAAATTTAAATAGCTGTATATCGTGCTTACCAAATTTTCTGAATATGTAGATAGAAAGCCAATATGCATGTCTGCTGCCTCCTCTCCTTGCCAAGTTTCCTTCCACTGGCCCTGCAAGGTTGCCTACATTCAATCTTATGCAGGACTCTCACTCATCTCTGCGGACTCTAACTGGGAATACCAGGAGTGGCACCATAGTATCTGTTAGCATTTCCTTCCTATTATCGAGTCGAGACAATAACATAGCATCTCACCTGTAACCGAGACACTAGGAAGGAGTTGCTATTGATTAAGGCCGTCCACTGGGTCCGTATTCATGTGACTAACAAGTCGTCCATAATTGTCAGACTAATCCCACAACACAGAGGAGACTCAACCCTCTTCCATTGCCTCCGACTTTCATCGGATGACTTAAGACGACATTGTGCGACTTCATCAGACTAGCGATCTTTCCGATTTGAATGGGATTTGTCAGACAAAGTTGAACGACATAGTACAACAAACATGAAAAAATGCAAAATGACAGGCAACAGGTAGGTACTCCTGCAATTTCTACAGACGGATCCTGTTGACCACATCGGGACAACAGTCACCAAACAAGGCAGTAAGCCTAAACTGTACAAGAAAACTCAAAACCCAGCTCTCGCAGGGGATCCCAAATACTTAGGTGTCCTCCAGGGATAGAAGGTGACTGTACAAAAATCGCGAATAAGATAAAAAAAAATTAATCTTTATTGAAACCTTAGAAATATAATAATAAAACTTGACCAACATACTTACTGGGTTGTTTGTGTTTTGAACATGAAAAAATGTCTTGATTTTCGGTGGTTCCATTAAACAGGTAAAACAGGCGATTCCCATAGGATTCAATGTAAAGTAATATTTTAATTCTAATTATTTTTTTATTAAACCTTTTATTTTCATTTTCAGCAAAAAGTATATTTATATTACTGAACATTTCTATACTTTTGGTATTTTTTTGATGAAATATTTGATTCACAATTTTTTAAAAAGAGCAGTTTTTTTTATTCTATAACAGACCTTTTTATTCTTTTTTTAAAGGACCTTTTTTATTTCGACATCTTTTTTTAAATTGGTTTAGACACCTATTAAAAGAATAGCAGAGTTCTGGTTTTATTTATTTTTTAGCTCCGACAAGTCCTGCGGTCTTCAGCGGGTTTTTTTTTCTCTGCAGTTCGGCGGTCTGTCCGTTGGTTGACCTGGACGTCCATAGTCGCTACCAGTGGACAACCCAGAAGATACAAAAAAGTTGTCTGAAGTTTGATGACCATGTCGGTCGTCTGACTATGGACCCAGTGGACAGCCAGCCTAAGGCTCATACAGAACATTCTTTTGCAGCTTCCTAGTACCAGGACAGTTGGATAAAGGCCAATCATTTTTGGATTCTCAGTTTAATTAAGCTTCAATCCTACAAATCTGTTTGATTTTAAAGAATTCAGACTTGTCTTGACACTACATTAGTCTTCTTTCTTTAGTCTGCTTTGGTTATTGCCTTTCTTCATCCATCAAGTTGCTTTGATTTGAATCTTTTTTTAATTTTAATCTATAAACAGGAAGAACCTCTGAATAACTCAATCCATTTATCACAACATACTTAGCATCCAGTATCTGATAGTAAATGGATTGACTTTTTATTTTACATATTAACTTTGGGGGTTATTCAGAGAGCACCAAAATGTCGCTGACATTTCGGTGCTCTCCCGTTCCCTGCACTTTGGGGAATCAAATTTCCCTACTCTGCGGTGGATTCAACATTCACCGCAGGGTCCACAAGGTGCAGGGAACGGACCCAAAACTCTGCCGCAAACCTGCTGAAAAACACATCCGATACGATGTATTGGATCACTCGACCTGCCGCAAAAATACATGCTGAACGCGTCCAGAAAAAGCCGACGAGTCACTGAACATAGCGCAGACTAGCTGCCGGAGAAAGTCGACAAGCTAACGAGCAGGGTAAAAAAAATAATAATAATAATTTGAAAGTGTCAAAATTTAAAAGCTGTCTGCAAAAAAACTACTCAACGAAAATGCCTGGAATTTACATATAAGATCCTATGAATTGTAATAAAAAGGGCTGTTACAGAAAAAAAGAAAATCTGCTATTGGAAAAAACGCAAAAAAAATTGTCAAAAAAGCCCGAAAGATCCGAAAAAAACCCAAAAATCAATAAACTGTTTATTAGCTATTGAATAAAATTGGGAATATTTTTAACATTGAAACCTATGGGGTTTGCCTGAATAAAACTGACGAATGAAAACACCAAACATCAGGGCATTTCGGCAACTTTTCCCTGTTGTTCGGTATTCTCTGAATAGATTAACCATTGCTTCTCTATGGGGGATTTCACTGCCGTCGAACAGGCACCGTACTTGCTGGTAGTTCGCCAAAATTTGGCAAGCTGCCTGCGCTCTGACTACCCGAATGGCCCCTAAATGGGGAAATTACCTGATTGGTGCCATTTTGGGGCCAGGTCGGCTCTCTGAAAAAACCCTTTTGTTATTCAATATTTTTGGATATTTGTATTTGTACTGTGGGCACCAGAAAGCTATTATTATTCTTTATAAAGCGCCAGCATATTCCGCAGCGCTGTACAATAGGCACATTATAGACAGGGTTACAATACATTGAACAACATTTGACAACCGTACAGGAGGAGATGAGGGCCCTATTCCCGTAGGAACTCACAATCTAGAAGGGTTAGGGTTGGAAACAGGAGGAGAGGACTGTAAGGTGAGAGTGATTGATGGTTGCGTCAGTGAGTCGGGTGGTAGCGATGAGTTTGATCTTTAGCAAGCGTTTTTCTTCCACCTTATCAAATAGCTCTGCTGTTCCACCAATGATCTGTTTAGATAATTGTTTGTTATGTATGATTTAAAACTTTGAAACCTTAGATGTAACATAGATAGATGTAACAATTGCAAAAAAATATATTGAATAAACTGGATACAAAACGAAGGAAGTAATATGTATAAATGATAAGTCCTTGGAAAACAATGGAAGATATTTGATAACAGTCTCTTGGGTAAATGGAAACTGGGAAAGAAAACCTGGGTAATAATAGGAGTCTCTTGAGATTGAGCAACGAGGAACTGTGTATCCGTGGAGATTTTAGAAGAGGGTCTTGGTAAGTAGTAGGTCGAATAATCCAGAGGCAGCAATGAAGTCAGAGGCTGGCGACATTCTTGGATAGTCGTAATACAGGCAGAAAGGTTCGGTACACAGGTAATCAATAGTTCAAGCAGGCTAGCCACAAGGCTCTGGAGTGAGTCCCAGGTACGTCCTTACTGTGCAAGGACTAAGACTTTAATGACAGCACTGGCTGGATGAGGGAGTGATTCTTTTCAGGAAAACAGCCAGTGCTAATTACACACACATGATGCAGGAGGCCTGAGCGAGAACAAGGCAGAGTAACATATATACAGTGGCAAGAAAAAGTATGTGAACCCTTTGGGATTACGTGGGGTTTTGCATGAATTGGTCATAAAATGTGCTCTGATCTTCATTTAAGTCACAACAATTTGAAAAACACAGTCTGCTTGAAATAATACAACACAAACATTATATGTTTTCATGTTTTTATTGAACAGAACATGTAAATATTCACAGTGCAGGGTGTAAAAAGTATGTGAACCACTAGCCTAATGACTTCTCCAAGAGCTAATTGGAGCCAGGAGTGAGCCAACCTTGAGTCCAATCAGTGTGATATTATTGGATGTGTTGCTGAAAGCTGTCCTGCCCTTTAAAAACACACACCAGTTTTGGGTTTACTGGTTTCAAGAAGCACTGTCTGATGCAGTGGCGTAGCGTGGGGGGGCTGGGGGGGCCGTGGCCCCGGGCGCAGTTTTGTTAGGGGCGCATTTGCGCCCCTAAAACTGGCCCGGGGTTGAGGGGACGCAGATGCAGTCCGTCTTGTTAGGTGATGCGGCTGCGCGGCGTGCGCAGCCGGTCACGTGGTCCGGCTAATCAGGTGGTACGGAGTCCTCTGTACCACCTGATTGGCCGGACCACGTGACCGGCTGCGCGGCATCACCTAACAGGACGGACTGTTAAAGACCGGGCAGGCGCTCCCGCGCTGCCCGGCATCTGCGTCCCTGTCCCCTCAACCCCGCCGGAGCTGGGGCCTGGGGCAATATCCAGGTAAGGGCTGGGGGCAAATCCATGAGATGGGGGCAAATCCATGAGTGAGCTGGGGGCAAATCCATGAGCTGGGGCAAATCCATGAGTGAGCTGGGGGCAAATCCATGAGCTGGGCCAAATCCATGAGCTGGGGCAAATCCATGAGCTGGGGCAAATCCATGAGTGAGCTGGGGCAAATCCATGAGCTGGGGCAAATCCATGAGTGAGCTGGGGGCAAATCCATGAGCTGGGGCAAATCCATGTGAGAGCTGGGGGGCAAATCCATGTGAGAGCTGGGGGCAAATCCATGAGAGAGCTGGGGCAAATCCATGAGCTGGGGCAAATCCATGTGAGAGCTGGGGGCAAATCCATGAGCTGGGGCAAATCCATGTGAGAGCTGGGGGCAAATCCATGAGTGAGCTGGGGGCAAATCCATGAGTGAGCTGGGGCAAATCCATGAGCTTGGGGCAAATCCATGAGCTGGGGGGCAAATCCATGAGTGAGCTGGGAGGCAAATCCATGAGTGAGCTGGGAGGCAAATCCATGAGATGGGGGCAAATCCATGAGTGAGCTGGGAGGCAAATCCATGAGATGGGGCAAATCCATGAGTGAGCTGGGGGTCAAATCCATGAGCTGGGGCAAATCCATGAGCTGGGGGCAAATCCATGAGATGGGGGCAAATCCATGTGAGAGCTGGGGGGCAAATCCATGAGTGAGCTGGGGGGCAAATCCATGAGTGAGCTGGGGGGCAAATCCATGAGCTTGGGGCAAATCCATGAGCTGGGGGCAAATCCATGAGTGAGCTGGGGGGCAAATCCATGAGATGGGGGCAACTCATGAGTGAGCTGGGGGGCAAATCCATGAGATGGGGGCAAATCCATGAGATGGGGCAAATCCATGAGTGAGCTGAGGCAAATCCATGTGAGAGCTGGGGCAAATCTATGAGCTGGGGGCAAATCCCCGTGAGCTGGGGGCAAATCCATGAGTGAGCTGGGGGGAAAATCCATGAGCTTGGGCAAATCCATGAGCTGGGGGCAAATCCATGAGCTGGGGGGCAATCCATGAGCTGGGGCAAATCCATGAGCTGGGGGCAAATCCATGAGCTGGGGGGCAAATCCATGAGCTGGGGCAAATCCATGAGCTGGGGGCAAATCCATGAGCTGGGGGCAAATCCATGAGCTGGGGGCAAATCCATGAGCTGGGGGCAATCCATGAGCTGGGGGCAAATCCATGTGAGAGCTGGGGCAAATCCATGAGCTGGGGGCAAATCCATGTGTGAGCTGGGGGGCAAATCCATGTGTGAGCTGGGGGGCAAATCCATGTGTGAGCTGGGGGCAAATCCATGTGTGAGCTGGGGCAATATCGATAACGTCCACAGGTTGGGGGGGCGCATAATTCTTTGCTGGCCCCGGGCGCTGACAACCCACGCTACGCCACTGGTCTGATGTGAACCATGCCTCTCAGAAAAGAGCTCTCAGAAGACCTACGATCAAGAATTGTTGACTTGCATGAAGCTGGAAAGGGTTACAAAAGTATCTCCAAAAGCCTTGATGTTCATGTGTCCACGGTAAGACAGACTGTCTACAAATGGAGAATGTTCAACACTGTTGCCACTCTCCCTAGGCATGGTCGTCCTGTAAAGATGACTGCAAGAGCACAGTGCAGAATACCTAATGAGGTAAAGAAGAATCCTAGAGTGTCAGCTAAAGACTTACAGAAATCTCTTGCACATGCTAACATTTTTGTTGACACATCTACAATAAGGAAAGCATTAAACAAGAATGGAGTACATGGGAGGACACCACGGAGGAAGCCATTGCTGTCCAAAAAGAATATTGCAGCACGTTTGAAGTTTACAAAAGAGCACCTGGATGTTCCACAGCAGTACTGGCAAAATATTCTGTGGACAGATTAAACCAAAATTGAGTTGTTTGGAAAAAACACATAACACTATGTGTGGAGAAAATAAGGCACAGCACACCAACATCAAATCCTCATCCCCACTGTAAAATATGGCAGAGGGAGCATCATGGTTTGGGGCTGCTTTGCTGCCTCAGGGCCTGGACAGATTGTTGTCATTGATGGAAAAATGAATTCCAGAGTTTATCGAGACATTTTGCAGGAAAACGTAAGACCATCTGTCCGACCAACTGAGGCTCCGCAGAGGATGGGTGATGCAACAGGACAATGACCCAAAGCATACAAGTAATTCAACAAAAGAATGGCTTCAACAAAACAAAATACGCCTTCTGGAGTGGCCCAGTCAGAGTCCTGACCGCAACCCGATTGAAATGCTGTGGCATGACCTTAAGAGAGCGATTCACACCAGACATCCCAAAAATATTGCTACACTGAAACAGTTTTGTGAAGAGGAGTGGTCCAAAATTACTCCACATTGTTGTGCAGGTCTGATCTGCAACTACAGGAAACATTTGGTTGAGGTTATTGCTGCCAAAGGAGGGTCAACCAGTTATTAAGTCCAAAGGTTCACATACTTTTTCCACCCTGCACTGTGAATGTTTACATGTTCTGTTCAATATAAACATGAAAACATATAATGTTTGTGTTGTATTATTTTAAGCAGACTGTGTTTTTCAAATTGTTGTGACTTAGATGAAGATCAGAGCACATTTTATGACCAATTTATGCAAAACTCCACGTAATCCCAAGGGGTTCACATACTTTTTCTTGCCACTGTACATTAGAAATGTTACCAGGGCTGTATTCACGCCGTGATGATACCAGACTGGGACTTCTCGTTGTGGTGTTGCCGTGGAACCTTACATCAAGTAATTCGATTTTTTTCATCTTCTTAAATCCTAGTTGCAGTTGGTATCATGGGGTACCACTTTTCAAATAACATCTGCTAAATGTATTTTTTTTTTCTAGATTGAACATGAATTACCAATGATGTCTTGGGTATATGAGCACTAGATGGAAATGAAAGTATTATTTAGCAAAACCGCGCAGAGGGGAGTCTGTGTTGCTTGTTCCCATCCTTATAGAGACAACAATCCAGTGATAAAGCTTATTGGCTTACAGACGCTTTTTAACTTTTGTGTTTTGTTTCTTAATTACGGTTGCCAGTAGTAAACTTGATGAATGTGCTTTTATGCAATACAAATTAGCAACACACTCCTCTAACTTCAAGTTTGATTTTTGTTTGAGATTGTTTGTGTTGATTGGTTGTATGTATCATAGTTCTCTTTGGCAAAAACAATTGTTTTTTTTAAATATTTTTTTATTCTGGCACTGCCAGTTTTATGCCATGTGTAAGATACATCTATTTTTCAGTGTATTAAGTATTTGTAGATGAATATCTCTGTTTGATAAAATACAATTGTTTTGGTTTTTGTTGATTTTATAATCTAAATAATTTCAGCATATTAAAAGATGTTAAAAATAATTATACAACTATACCGACAAAACCAAGATTCTCCAAGCTTATCATCGCCTACGAAACCTGGACTACCAAGGGGACACCCTGCGGCTATTTCAGGATTTTTCCGCCTCAGTATCATCTAAACGACGGGCGTTTTCTTCAGTATGCTCCAAGTTGGTAACCCAGAAAATCCACTTTTCCCTCCTCTACCCGGCCAGACTCCATGTGGTTTTTAATGGAACAACGCATTATTTTGATACCCCACGCGAGGCCGAGACCGCTCTTCTTCGTGGAGTGGAAACGAGCAGAGGGGAAACGCCACTGCCTAGGCGCTCCCCGGTTAGGGGGGAGCAGAATCCCTCCTAATCTGCATTAGTTCCGGCATTGACGCTCAGTAAGATTGTTACAATGCGAATGCACCCGTTCGTGGAATTTTTGCTAATGATTGGTCAAGTTTTACATGATGGATGGCACGTCCCTGGTTTGATGTGCTGTTCGCTAGTTTCTGTTTTTCGATGGTTAATGTTCTTAGTCTTAAGTTTTAGTTTCAATATGTTATGGTTCCGAAACAAAAATGTTCAAAATCCAGATTCAAGTCAGCAATTATGTTCTCTACCCCCTAGACTTGGAATTGTGGCTGCTGCTGGGACAGCCACGTTCCCCCACTACATAGTTACATAGTTACATATAGTTACATAGTTATATAGGCTGAAAAAAGACATGCGTCCATCGGGTTCAGCCTCTCCCACATAACCTACTGCTGTTGATCCAAAAGAAGGCAAAAAACCCAGTCTGAAATGCTTGCCAATATGCAACATACTGGGAAAAAATTCCTTCTTGACCCCAGAATGGCAGTCAGATTTCTCCTTGGATCAAGAAGCTTTTACCCACATATTAAATATTATAACCCTTAATATTCTGTGTCTGCAGGAAGTCATCCAGTCGTTTTTTAAAAGTCTGTACAGACTCTGACCCAACCACCTCAACAGGCAGAGAATTCCACAGCTTTATTGTTCTCACCGTAAAATAACCCTTCCTATGCTTTAAGCTAAATTTTCTTTCTTCCAGTCTAAATGGATGACCCCTTGTCCTATGTATAGTCCTGTTAATGAATAGGTTATCAGACAATGGTTGATAATGGCCCCGTATATATTTATATAAGGTTATCAGATCCCCTCTAAGGCGCCGTTTCTCTAAACTAAACAGGTTTAAGCTTGTTAGTCTTGCCTCATAACTTAACCCTTCCATTCCCCTTATTAATTTAGTTGCCCGTCTCTGCGCTTTTTCTAGCGCTATAATATCTTTTTTTAAGAACGGTGCCCAAAATTGCACGGCATATTCAAGGTGCGGCCTGACCATTGATTTATACAGAGGCAAAATTATGTTTTCATCCCGTGAGTGAACTCCCCTTTTAATGCATGCCAATACTTTGCTGGCCTTGGCGGCTGCTGTTTGACATTGCATATTGTTACTTAGTTTGAAGTCTATGATTATTCCCAAATCCTTCTCCTGCTTGGATTTCCCTAACTCCGTACCATTTAGGGTATAAATTACTTGCGTGTTCTTCACTCCAAAGTGCATAACTTTGCATTTATCTAGATTAAATCTCATCTGCCATTTAAGTGCCCAGTCCCCCAATCTATCTAAATCCCTCTGCAGCGAAGTAACATCCTGCTCACATTGTATTACTTTTCCTAGTTTTGTGTCATCTGCAAACACTGATACATGACTTTCAATGCCTATCTCAAGGTCATTTATAAATAAATTGAATAGTATTGGTCCTATAACAGACCCCTGAGGGACACCGCTTACCACTGGTGTCCATCTTGAAAATGTACCATTTATGACCACTCTCTGTACCCTATCTTTGAGCCAGTTTTCTATCCAAGAACAAGTATTTTCATCTAGACCAATTTTTCTTAATTTAAATAGTAACCTTTTGTGTGGAACTGTGTCGAAAGCTTTGGCAAAATCTAAGTAAATCACATCCACTGCGACCCCCTGATCTATACTTCTACTTACTTCCTCATAGAACGTAATTAGGTTAGTCTGACATGATCTGTGTTTCATGAAACCATGCTGATTTTTGCCAATAACATTATACCTCCCAATAAATTCCTGAATATTATCCCTTAGTAACCCCTCAAATACTTTCCCAGCCACAGATGTTAAGCTCACAGGTCTATAATTCCCAGGCACAAATTTTAAACCTTTCTTAAATATAGGGACCACGTCAGCTTTTCTCCAATCCTCTGGTACTATTCCTGAAAAAAAAGAATCTTGAAGGTTAAGAACAGAGGTTTACATATTTCAACACATAGCTCTCTCAGTACTCGCGGGTGAATTCCATCTGGCCCTGGGGCTTTATTCACATTCACATTGTTTAATTTCTGCAAAACCTTGTCCTGAGTCAACCAGTCACTTTGTATTAATAAGTTTTTATTAATGAATTGCATGTCTCCTGTTATAGGTTTCTCTCTGATAAATACTGAAGAAAAATAATCATTTAAAATTTCTGCCTTATCCTGATCTTCAGTTAACAATAGCCCTGACTCAGATTTTAGTGAACCTACATTTTCACTCTTGGGTTTTTTAGAATTTATGTACCTAAAGAATCTTTTAGGGTTGGTCTTGCTCTCTTTGGCTATTTCTTTTTCATTTTCTAGTTTAGCCCATCTAATCGCATTTTTACATGCTTTATTGGCTGCCCTATATGCTTTATAGGATGCCTCAGATTTATCAGATTTAAAAGCTTTAAATGCCTTCTTTTTATTTTTCATTTCCTTAGTTACCTTCCTACTAAGCCACATTGGTTTCAGTCTGTTTCTTTTATATTTATTAACCAGTGGAATATATTGTGACGTGTACTTTTCTAGTGTTAGTTTAAAGATATTCCACTTATCCTCAGTGTTTTTCCCGTGAAAGAGTTTCTGCCAGTCAATGATATTGAGAGCTTCCTTTATTTTAATAAAGTTGGCCTTTTTAAAATTATATGTTTTAGCATGCCCCTTATGAATGTGTTTTTTTGAGTTTATTTCAAAAGTCACCATATTATGGTCACTGTTTCCCAACTGTTCCTTTACATTAATATTTGAGAAAAGATCCACATTATTTGTTATAACCAGGTCCAGACAGTTATCCTCTCTAGTTGGTGTTTCTACCAGTTGTGACATGAAGGTATCATTTAAAATGTTCAGAAACCGGATTCCCTTTGCTGAATTACTAGTCCCACTATCCCAATTAATGTCCGGGTAATTAAAATCTCCAATAATTAAAGTGCTACCATGATCTGCAGCCTTCCTAATTTGCTCTAACAGTTGTTCTTCCTCATCATTATCTATATTAGGTGGTTTATAGCATATGCCAACCAATAATTGACTTCCCTGTTTATTCCCCAACGAGATATTTACCCATAAGGATTCCACATTTCCCTCATCGCTTTCCAGTTGTGTAATATTAGGCTTTAAATCCTGATTTACATATAAACACACTCCACCCCCTTTCTTATGTTTCCTATCCTTTCTAAACAATGTATAACCATTTAAGTTTACAGTCCAGTCGTGCGTTTCGTCCCACCACGTTTCTGTTATTCCTATTATGTCGTATTGCTTAGTGTATGCTATTACCTCTAGTTCCCCCATCTTGTTATTGAGGCTCCTTGCATTAGCAAGCATACATTTAATGTTGTCTCTACCCACACATGCTGAATGCGACTTTACATTACATGCCTCCACTGTTCTGACATTACCCATCCCCCCGGGTCCACCCCCCTTAGTCTTAGCTGAAACCCTTGCGCTATCTGCTCTGTCTCCATTTTGTAAGATACTGTATCCCTCCCCCCCTTCCACTAGTTTAAAGTCTCCTCCAACCTTTTAACCATCCTCTCCCCTAGCACAGCAGACCCTCTTCCATTCAGGTGCAATCTATCACAACTATACAGATTGTACCCCAGTGCAAAATGAGCCCAGTGCTCTAAAAACCCAAAGCCCTCCTTCCTGCACCAAGCTTTAAGCCACGCATTGACCTCCCTAATCTCCCGCTGCCTTTCCACTGTAGCACGTGGCACAGGTAGGATCTCAGAAAATACTACCTTGGAGGACCTCTTCTTCAGTTTACTTCCTAATTCCCTGAAATCATTCTTCAGGTCCTTCCATCTTCCTCTTACTTTGTCATTGGTACCAATATGGACCATGACAGCTGGGTCATCTCCAGCCCCTCCCAATAATCTATCAACTCTGTCAACCACATGCCTAACACGGGCACCCGGCAGACAGCAAACTGTCCGGTTAAGGCGATCAGCGCGACAGATTACCCTGTCTTCTCTCTTAATAATAGAGTCCCCTACCACCACAACCTGTCTAGGCTTACTTGCCCTCTTTATCCCTCCCTTACTTGGTGGGCTGATCCCCCTGCTGTTAGAGGGAGCAGCCTCCTCCAGTACTGCTACACCTGAGCTGATGCACTCAACATCTTCGCTCAAAGGGGCAAATCTGTTGGTGTGCGCAAGATCAGGACTAGCCAACCTTTTCCTCTTCCCTCCCCCCCTGCTACCACGTGTCACTGACACCCAGCTACCAACCTGTTCCCCGGTTAACTCCACTCCTCCCACACCCCTAGATTCCTCAACTATACTTTGCTCCGTGAGAAGCAGGCTCCTTTCAAGATTGTCAATCTGCCTCAGCGTTACGATTTGCCCTTCCAGATCTCCAATATGAGCTTCCAGAAGAGCTACACGTTCACACTTGCTACAGAGATATGGACCCTGGAAGGATTCCTCCAGACATGCATACATGCAGCAGGATGTGCACTGGGTCAAACCTTCAAGCTTGCTAACACTCATACCCACAACAAGAGAGCAAATATATATCACAATTTGAACTCCTGTTTTTAACTCCACTTGAAAATAGCCCACTTAGGAGTAGACCACAACAAGCCCTTGTGAGCAAGCTCAGTGAGCTGCCATTGAGTTTATGTAGCCATACAAGTGAAATCATTTGACAGGCTACACGCCCCCAATCAACAAGCCACCAGCCACTCAGGGAAAAAAACAACCAAAAAGCACAGCAGGAAAAACAAATAAAAAAAAACAAAGAGAAATTAAACAAATTAATAAATAAACCAGAGGTTTCTCTCCCTCTAGAGATACAAACCACAGACCAGTACAGGTAGAATTCCTGTTTTTAACTCCACTTGAAAATAGCCCACTTAGGAGTAGACCACAACAAGCCCTTGTGAGCCCATGAGGAATCCCCTCTAGCTGCACTAGACACGCAGTGTCCATTCCCGTACTTAACCCCCAGACTAGAGTAACCCTGCCTCCGATTCCTAAGATCTCCTTTAAGGTGGTCTCGTGGAATGTGGAGGGCTTAAGCTCCCCTATAAAAAGAAAGAAGGTGCTCTCTCACTTAACTAACTTACGACCGGACATAGTCTTTCTCCAGGAGACCCACTGGTCTTCGACCACTAACCTCCTCAGGGCACCCTGGATAGGCTATCAATCTTCAGCCCTCTATGTAAACAAAAAACGTGGCACAGCAATCTTGCTAAACAGGAAGCTTCCACATGTAGTCCTTGAGGAGAAAAACGATCCACAGGGCAGGTTTTCCATCCTGTTGGTGGCCATCCAAGAAGCAAAATACTCATTGGTGAATGTGTATGCCCTCCATCCTCCACACCAACAGTTTTACTCTGACTTATATACACAAATGTTGCAATACACTTTCGATCACTGTCTAGTGGGCGGAGATTTTAACGCAGTGGTAGACCAAACTCTAGATCGCTCTCGGCCTAGAAGGTCGCCAGACAACTTGCAGTCCACTGCGGGACCTAAGTTCTTACAAGAACATATTGCACCGGAAGACGCGTGGAGATTTCTTAACCCGGAGGGGAGGGATTACTCCTTTTATTCCCACCCGCACGATTCCTTTTCACGCATTGATATGTTCCTCATGTCTCTCTCCCTACAATATACTTTACTTGACGCCTCAATTGGCATGATACATATCTCTGACCACGCGGCGGTCACGATAGAACTACGTTTCAGCTCCCCACTCCCGCAGTCACGCAACTGGCGTTTCCCGGCTTCACTATACAAGTCAGGGGGATTTAAGAAGCATGTGGAATTGTGTTGGCACAATTATGTGGATGACCATATCGAACACCTAGATGACACTAATTTATTCTGGGAAGCGGCCAAACCAGTAATGAGGGGGAATATGTATCGCGCAAGCAAAAGGAGATCAATAGAAGGCTACTGGAGGCGCATTCGACCCTAGTGGCCTCATATAGGTCTCACTTACTGCACGCCACTGCTCAATCTGCGACGGATTACAAGGCCAGCAAGAAGGCATATGCCGAAATAGTTGAGGACAGGGCACAATATTTTTGGTACCACCAAAAGAACAGGTTTTTTCGCTGGGGTAACAGACAGGGGAAATTATTGTCCAACCTTCTTCGGAAAAAAAAATTAAAATAATAATTATACGCTCATGGTTCAGTAATATGTACTACTATGACTTGGAATGCCATGCATTGCATTGACAACACTGTACATTGTTTTATTAAATGATTGGGATTTGACAATTTCAAGTATGACTTTTAAATTGTAGACTGTTAGGATTAATCAATAATTGACCCTTAATGGTTAACTGTTTGTGAACTTGACAATTATTCAATGGCAAGTGCTCATTAATACCATTTTTTTGTGACCACATGGGGAATCTGTTATACAGAGATGTTGAACGTACCCATAGCACACCAACACAATGTGGCTGATTAATTTCCATCACAAGCATAGAGTTGCTCGTGATTTTTCATAACTAAAAATCTTATGTGTATACAAACAATTAAAATACACCTGCTATGCTCAATGGAAGCTGGGCTTATTTGATGGGAAATCACTCCCTGTATATTTGTTAGCATTTTTCAAAGCAAGCATATATAGTGTAGACTGGTGAGTAATTTCTTCTCAAAGCTATACTGTCACTCACCTGCAAAGCAGCATTCCCTTCGTTCTGTGCATCGCATCGCATCACATCTGATCAACTGATATTGCATTGATCTATTATGACCAATCTGATATCCATTCATTTTTTGGGATATCACAGGCAATACAATTAGTTGTAGATTGATGATTTTTAATGATGTTTAAAGGTTGCACCTTGAAAAGCCATGCTGTCCTGTTCATAGGTGACCCTAGAGTTCGCGAGGCTTTCGGTAAAACACTAATATAAGGCCCCTCTTGTTATGGAAAAAATGCATAAAGTAACCCAATAAATGTCAATGACCATAGACCAGTGTGTGTTTTTATAATGGAAAGAATTTAGGTGTACGTAAATTAGTGAAAATAACTTCTCAGAGGTTGTTTGTGAAATTGATTCAACCACCGTAACTGTTTTTAGTTTGGACCAGTCCCAGAATTAATGTTACCTGCAGTATCCAGGAACTCTGCTTTCTTGTACCGTATGGTGGGTGGCCATTTCTCCTGCAATGAAGAAAAGGAAGCTCTACCCAAACCCTGCCCCTACCTAAACGTCATAGCTACTGGCAGCCCTTCATTCTGTCACCAGAATTTTAATTGCATAAATAAATTTCAAACCAACTTAATAACAAGCACCATGATGTAATATTTGCTTTAATGACATTTCAGTTCACTTTTTGTTCCTCACAAGGACAGTGGTCTAAAAAGTTATATTGTCTGTTACTCTTTTATTTAACCGCTTCCCTGCGGAGGACCTGTGGGCAACATCCTCATTGACTCCCGCTGTATGTGGAGGACATTCCCCACACGTCTTCTGCTCGGCAGTGGGCCAGAGAGATACTCACATCTCTGGTCCGGGGTCCCACGGCGTTCTGACTTCCTCAAAGTCAGATGCCGCTTTTATAGACCCTCCCGCCATAATTCCGTCTTACGTCATCTCATGAGATGCGATGACATCATTATCAGATGACCCCCCCGGCAAAGCCAGGAGATCGCCTGAAGGGAGGGGGATTGTTTTGGATCCCTCTCCCTCCCGATCGGGAGGATCTATGAGATCAAGACAGGCACCACTTAAAAGGGCAGTGTCTGCCCTTTCAAGCGATGCCTGTCTTTAACCCCTGAAGTGAAGGACCGCGATTCGGCACCGGATCGCGGCCTAGCTCCGATGGGGGCTGCCATCTTGGATGGTGACTCCACCTCTGGGTCCCCCCTTGGCACCTGACTTCATCGCGCACGGCGTGATGATGTCAGTTAGCCAGGGAACCCCTAGCTGCCCGCGGATTTCCCAAAGAAATCCCCTGGTGGATATAGGGGTGCATTTGAACCACTATGTAACTGTCACGATGGGGGTCAGGGACCTGACCTGACAGAGAGGGGTGTGAGCCTAATGAGCAGTGAAAATAGACCATGAGCCTGAACTAGAAAAGTAAATATATATAATTTATTCTAGGAACCAAGAACTTAAATACAATAAACAGAGCCTTTAACCTCACGGCAAGAAATATAAAGAAAACCAGGTATAAACAAAATAGGCAACTAAACATGGGAGGCAGAATTAACATGATACAAGAAGGCAAGAAAAACAGTGCAAACCAGACATGAGCCTGTAAACAGAATGACCAGGAAAACAGGCTTAAACAGGATAAATCTAGACCAGGGAAAGGCCAGACATGAGCGAGCTGGAAGACAGACAGACTGAACAGGATAAAATTAGACCAAGGCAAACCAGACAGGAGCTTGAAGACAGACTGAACTGAATAGAAGATTCAGGATGAATCTAGAGCAAGGCAAACCAGACATGAGCTGAATGACTGATCCAGGATGAATGAGACCGCACCCTACTAAGGGAGTGGTCTCCATTTATACAAAATGGTCCAGGGTGAACCAATGGAGTCCAGGTACTGATCAGGCTTGGACGTGAACCAAATGTCCAGAACTGCCAGAGGGGCGCCAGAGACCCAGAACGTCACATATCCCCCCCTCCACGAGCAGACCCCGGATGCTCAAAAGAAGACAATAAAATGAAAATAAAAAGTCAATGGGTCCTGTAGGCACGTAGAGCGCGCTCGTACACCTCTCGGTCCTCAAGGCATATTATAGCACCATTAGAAGCTCGGAAACATCCAGCAGGGACAGGACTCGACTCACGGGCTGGAGGACCTGAGGTATAGACCCCTTGGGAGCCAAAACTGGGTCCAGGTTTGAAGTCACTGGCACCAGTCCTTTTGTGTCTCCTCCCCTGGTACGGGACGTGGAATGGACAGCAACAGTGTCCTCCCGGCTCTGCGGCAACAGGAACATGGCACCAGTGGCGATCCGGTTCTGTGGTAATGTGACTGGGACAGCAGCAGCACGGCTCCGTAGGTTGGTGACCTTGGCACGGCTCTGCAGCGACTGGACTGGAACCACTGGGCTCGAAGACACCGGGACAGCTGGGCTCGGTGGGGCAGCGCCCTTGGTGTGGACCGGTTGGGTAGCACCCTTGGCAAGGACAGGAGGGGCAGCGCCTTTAGCACGACTCTGTGGTGACTTGGGCACAGCAGCAACTGCACGGCTCTGCGGCGACTCAGACATGGCGGCAGCAGCACGGCTCTGTGGGTCAGCGACCTCATCTCGGCTCTGCGGCGACTCGGTCAGGCGGCGGCAGCACGGGTCTGTGGGTCAGCGACCTCGGCACGGCTCTGCGGCGACTCGGTCTTGGCGGCGGCAGCAGCACGGCTCTGTGGGTCAGCGACCTCATCTCGGCTCTGCGGCGACTCGGTCATGGCGGCGGCAGCACGGGTCTGTGGGTCAGCGACCTCATCTCGGCTCTGCGGCGACTCGGTCATGGCGGCGGCAGCACGGGTCTGTGGGTCAGCGACCTCATCTCGGCTCTGCGGCGACTCGGTCATGGCGGCGGCAGCACGGGTCTGTGGGTCAGCGACCTCGGCACGGCTCTGCGGCGACTCGGTCTTGGCGGCGGCAGCACGGGTCTGTGGTCAGCGACCTCGGCACGGCTCTGCGGCGACTCGGTCTTGGCGGGGCAGCACGGGTCTGTGGGTCAGCGACCTCGGCACGGCTCTGCGGCAACTCGGTCTTGGCGGCGGCAGCACGGGTCTGTGGGTCAGCGACCTCATCTCGGCTCTGCGGCGACTCGGTCATGGCGGCGGCAGCACGGGTCTGTGGTCAGCGACCTCGGCACGGCTCTGCGGCGACTCGGTCTTGGCGGCGGCAGCAGCACGGCTCTGTGGGTCAGCGACCTCATCTCGGCTCTGCGGCGACTCGGTCATGGCGGCGGCAGCACGGGTCTGTGGGTCAGCGACCTCGGCACGGCTCTGCGGCGACTCGGTCTTGGCGGCGGCAGCACGGGTCTGTGGGTCAGCGACCTCGGCACGGCTCTGCGGCGACTCGGTCTTGGCGGCGGCAGCACGGCTCTGTGGTCAGCGACCCCGCACGGCTCTGTGGGTCAGCGACCCCGGCACGGCTCTGTGGGTCAGCGACCCCGCACGGCTCTGTGGGTCAGCGCCCCGGCACGGCTCTGTGGGTCAGCGACCCCGGCACGGCTCTGTGGGTCAGCGACCCCGGCACGGCTCTGTGGGTCAGCGACCCCGGCACGGCTCTGTGGGTCAGCGACCTCGGCACGGCTCTGCGGCGACTCGGTCCTAGCGGCGGCAGCACGGATCTGCGGCGACTCGGTCATTACCGGCTCGGGTGAGCGTGGCTTGGAAGCTACCAGCTCGGGTGAGCGTGGCTTGGAAGCTACCAGCTCGGGTGAGCGTGGCTTGGAAGCTGCTATCTTGGTCTCACAGTGCTTGGGAACCACCTTGGGGTTGGCACTGTGGAGGGGTGACCCCGATTTGTTCGCACTGCAGGCAGCACTCTTGACTGGAACTGCTGGCTTACACCTGGTCTCTCCCTGTTGGGCAGCGGACTCTGGAAATCCTGCGGGTTGCAGGGCAGCGGACTCTGGAAATCCTGCGGGTTGCAGGGCAGCGGACTCTGGAAATCCTGCGGGTTGCTGGGCAGCGGACTCTGGAAATCCTGCGGGTTGCAGGGCAGCGGACTCTGGAAATCCTGCGGGTTGCAGGGCAGCGGACTCTGGAAATCCTGCGGGTTGCAGGGCAGCGGACTCTGGAAATCCTGCGGGTTGCAGGGCAGCGGACTCTGGAAATCCTGCGGGTTGCAGGGCAGCGGACTCTGGAAATCCTGCGGGTTGCAGGGCAGCGGACTCTGGAAATCCTGCGGGTTGCAGGGCAGCGGACTCTGGAAATCCTGCGGGTTGCAGGGCAGCGGACTCTGGAAATCCTGCGGGTTGCAGGGCAGCGGACTCTGGAAATCCTGCGGGTTGCAGGGCAGCGGACTCTGGAAATCCTGCGGGTTGCAGGGCAGCGGACTCTGGAAATCCTGCGGGTTGCAGGGCAGCGGACTCTGGAAATCCTGCGGGTTGCAGGGCAGCGGACTCTGGAAATCCTGCGGGTTGCAGGGCAGCGGACTCTGGAAATCCTGCGGGTTGCAGGGCAGCGGACTCTGGAAATCCTGCGGGTTGCAGGGCAGCGGACTCTGGAAATCCTGCGGGTTGCAGGGCAGCGGACTCTGGAAATCCTGCGGGTTGCAGGGCAGCGGACTCTGGAAATCCTGCGGGTTGCAGGGCAGCGGACTCTGGAAATCCTGCGGGTTGCAGGGCAGCGGACTCTGGAAATCCTGCGGGTTGCAGGGCAGCGGACTCTGGAAATCCTGCGGGTTGCAGGGCAGCGGACTCTGGAAATCCTGCGGGTTGCAGGGCAGCGGACTCTGGAAATCCTGCGGGTTGCAGGGCAGCGGACTCTGGAAATCCTGCGGGTTGCAGGGCAGCGGACTCTGGAAATCCTGCGGGTTGCAGGGCAGCGGACTCTGGAAATCCTGCGGGTTGCAGGGCAGCGGACTCTGGAAATCCTGCGGGTTGCAGGGCAGCGGACTCTGGAAATCCTGCGGGTTGCAGGGCAGCGGACTCTGGAAATCCTGCGGGTTGCAGGGCAGCGGACTCTGGAAATCCTGCGGGTTGCAGGGCAGCGGACTCTGGAAATCCTGCGGGTTGCAGGCAGCGGACTCTGGAAATCCTGCGGGTTGCAGGGCAGCGGACTCTGGAAATCCTGCGGGTTGCAGGGCAGCGGACTCTGGAAATCCTGCGGGTTGCAGGGCAGCGGACTCTGGAAATCCTGCGGGTTGCAGGGCAGCGGACTCTGGAAATCCTGCGGGTTGCAGGGCAGCGGACTCTGGAAATCCTGCGGGTTGCAGGGCAGCGGACTCTGGAAATCCTGCGGGTTGCAGGGCAGCGGACTCTGGAAATCCTGCGGGTTGCAGGGCAGCGGACTCTGGAAATCCTGCGGGTTGCAGGGCAGCGGACTCTGGAAATCCTGCGGGTTGCAGGGCAGCGGACTCTGGAAATCCTGCGGGTTGCAGGGCAGCGGACTCTGGAAATCCTGCGGGTTGCAGGGCAGCGGACATGGATACTGCGGCCTGGCATGGCTTGGTCAAGGAAGTTTGGTAAGGCTGGACTGTGAGGGCCTTCTGTGGGCGCACCTGGCAGGTTGCCACTCTGTGCAGGCAGGAACCACAGTAGAAACATAAGCCATGGGTTTTCCTCCATACCCTTTCCTCCAGGGTCAGGGGTCCTCTGGAATCTTTCACTGGAACAGGTTCCTTTGGGAAGGCGTCCCTGGGAGTTTTCCGCAGTATAGCACTCAGCCGCTCCAGGTGCTGTTCTGCAGCTTTATTAACCTTTTGCAGGTTCTCCAACAGACCAAGAATCACTGCTAGCTCACTTGTTACTGGCGGTCTCATTATGTCACGATGGGGGTCAGGGACCTGACCTGACAGAGAGGGGTGTGAGCCTAATGAGCAGTGAAAATAGACCATGAGCCTGAACTAGAAAAGTAAATATATATAATTTATTCTAGGAACCAAGAACTTAAATACAATAAACAGAGCCTTTAACCTCACGGCAAGAAATATAAAGAAAACCAGGTATAAACAAAATAGGCAACTAAACATGGGAGGCAGAATTAAACATGATACAAGAAGGCAAGAAAAACAGTGCAAACCAGACATGAGCCTGTAAACAGAATGACCAGGAAAACAGGCTTAAACAGGATAAATCTAGACCAGGGAAAGGCCAGACATGAGCGAGCTGGAAGACAGACAGACTGAACAGGATAAAATTAGACCAAGGCAAACCAGACAGGAGCTTGAAGACAGACTGAACTGAATAGAAGATTCAGGATGAATCTAGAGCAAGCAAACCAGACATGAGCTGAATGACTGATCCAGGATGAATGAGACCGCACCCTACTAAGGGAGTGGTCTCCATTTATACAAAATGGTCCAGGGTGAACCAATGGAGTCCAGGTACTGATCAGGCTTGGACGTGAACCAAATGTCCAGAACTGCCAGAGGGGGCGCCAGAGACCCAGAACGTCACAGTAACTAGAACGGTGGCAGCTAGAGGGTCATGGATGGTGTCATTTGAAGGGCCAGAGCATGGCCTTTCAAATGATATCAAACATAACCATGTTTAAAGTAAGAAAAAATAAAAATGTGGGGTTTTCTGTGTTATTTTTATTAATACCACAATATTGTTCCCATTTCAATTATAATGTGAACAATGATGCTGCACTAACAATTTTTTCCTATGGGGGATGTTTGCTAAAAATCACAATTTCCCCAAAAATGTAATGAGTCCCCATTTCTAATTTATTCAACAAGCGCACCCCATAGAAAATATAACTGTAAAGGCTCAGATATTAAAATGTGAAAAAAAAACACTTTGCACACTGTAGATCAGTGTTTCCCAAACCTCTCCTCAACCAGGCCAGATTTTGCAGATCACCTTGGGGGAAAAGAAGACTGAATCCTGCAATCACTGAGCAGCAAATCCTATCCCCTGTGCTGTGCTTCAGATATCTGTCAAACCTGGCGAGGTGAAGGTTCCTGAGGACAGGTTTGGGAAACACTGCTGTAGATTATTAAAAATTCCAATTTTATTGCATTTTTTGTTATAATATACAGGCAGTACATGACGTATACATATAATAATGATATATTATGAATCTGTGGATTCTGCTGGAAAGAACGATATATAATTTGTCTGGGTCGCATAATAAAACGTGGCTTCAAATTGCGTTTAAACATGATGAGCAAAAGCGGTAAAAATGAGCTCAGCACAGAGGCGTGAAATGCCTCAGCAGTGAAGGGGTTAATACAACTTGCTAATTTTAGACAACTCTAATGAAGCTTGGGGCGTTACTTTTTTTTATACCATTATTATCTAATTCTATAAAATGTTATGTTTAACCCAAAAGGTTTTAACTGTTCTAAGTCAACAGACAACCAAATCACGATCTAAATGTCAGAAGCTGTTAATAAAAAAAAGAATAATCCGGTCCTGTGATTTCCACAGATGATTTGGTCAGCTCCCAGAATTCCATTAAAATAAACGAAGGAATGCAGATGAGGTTGAATCAACCAGCTATGAATCTTAAAGCCTGCAGATTAATGTCTCATGTTGGTCATGCATAGACCAGTTTTGCATTATTTGCTTACAGAGCGACATAATTTGGTCTAGTTAATAATAAAATCTTTGTAGCTGCTTCGACATAATAAAAAGTGTTTGCGTAAACATTTCATAATCCTTAATTTAGCCTGCGTCATTTTTAGTGCCACCTGGCAGACTATTATGTGTAAATGAACCATAGAAAACATGTAACCGTGACATATCCAACCTCACATTTACATGCTCATATTTCTAACAACAAATACTCACATGTTGAAAATTAATTCACCATGTCCAATAATAATCATAAGGTAATTTTGCATATATGAACATCAATTTCTTCATGTTACCAAAAGATTACATTCTGCAGAATGTAATCATTCTACATTCTACATTCTCCAGAGATTGCATGTCTGTACCGGTGACAGGAAGCTTCCAAGGCATGGAATACTATACAGGTTCCTTGGCAGCCGTGAGCATTCTGGGAGATGGCAGCCGATTTGGTTCTTCGCGAGTGCTACAGAACATGCATACAAATGAACAAAAGTTTATTTCTTTATTTATAAAGTATTTTACCAGGAAGGATACATTGAGATTTCTCTCGTTTTCAAGTATGTCCTGGGTTCAAGAACATTGAAATGTTACAGTTTCAAGTGTTATGGAACTTGCTTTGTGTACGCTATGCAATTTGCCTTTGTATTTACAGCATCTGCCCAATTATTTAAAGGGAAAAAAGAAGTAAAATTTGTCCCGTTTTTTAAAAATAAAAAATAAAAATCTTCAAATGCAGGGCTACATCCCTTAGCCTTTTTGTGGATCAGGTGCTCAATTTTTTAATGTAGCATTCCCAGAGAAATGGAGGACTAAAACTGGCTCAGAAATGTAGGCTGGCAATTCCTCCCCTTAGAAGAATAAAAGATTGATTTATTTAGCATTTTTTATTTATATCCATTGTAATCTGAATTGCAAGAATGATTCAAATGAGGCTATTTAACGTGATACGACAAAACATTGACATCATATGACATCATCCTTAGAGTTTTTGCTTCTGTTTTGTTCGTTGTGTTCTTTTTTAATTGTAAGTTGTGTTTTCTCAGGTTTATCAGATTTGCAGTTAACAGCTCCTCAAGCCTACATTCTCAGTCGTTGCATTAATGTCTTAGTTTTGGATCCATTAGGGGCTATAGTAAAAATGTCAGGTTTCAACATAGTCAGAATGAATAGTGTGTCTTTTAATGCTGCTTTTCTGCGTTCATTTAGCATATTATATAGTTTTAAAGTGGTCAGGATTTGAAGACTACCCCCCCATCCCCACTGCCCGATCGGGTGAAAATGCTGGATGAAGTGGAGGAGTTTCCTCCACCCCACCCAGTCTCAGCAGTAGCTGGGATTTTTGAATTTCCCAGCTGCCAGTCACCAGATCGGTCACTAATGATGTCAGCACACAGAGAGCTTGCTGACATCACCCTTTCTG
The DNA here is from genome assembly GCA_009667805.1 of Leptobrachium leishanense. Taxonomy (NCBI): domain Eukaryota; kingdom Metazoa; phylum Chordata; class Amphibia; order Anura; family Megophryidae; genus Leptobrachium; species Leptobrachium leishanense. The sequence continues at coordinate 192,984,627 of CM019065.1, forward strand.
AGACCAATCCCTGTATCGATGGATTTGATCTGCACATGTGCACAGATCTCCAATCGTTCATTCTGAGCTGGCATTACAGAACTTGCAAACATAAAGTGCACAAGTCCTGTAGCGGTTCGCAATTTGCGGTTCCTGCTCTACGCAAGTTGCATAGGAGTACAAATTGTGCATAGAAGCTTCAATGACTTCCAGGTTCAGGAGTCCCTGAGCCAAAGAGGAGGAGCAGCTGTACATGACAAGGGTCAAAAAGCGAGTAAAATCTACTAAAAATAGAGAAAAAAAATTGGGCAGAAGCTGTCAGCATCCTCTGCTCAATTATTTAGGGCCAAAAAGGAAGGAGCTCTATTTCTCAATAGAGTATCCCTTTATGACAGGTTTGAGAAATTCCTGGACCTTGTTGTTGGTGATTACACCTGTAGTGTCAGGGTTAAATGAGCAGCTGGGAAGATCCAATGATGTTTCCAGTCAGCCTGTGGCCCTCCCACCATTCCCTTTCTAATTCTATATGAAGAACGGTTTGTACTAATCCGAGTAGTAACTTCCATAATTGAATACTCTAGGAAAAAAATGTTCGATCTGGACACATTATTTTATAATGCATTGAAGCCAATGTTTGTCATACAGTTTGTCCTCTTGTTTTGCTTTCAAAATAGCAAAACAAGAGGACATAGTCTTAGATTAGAGGGGCAAAGGTTTAAAAGTAACATCAGGAAGCATTATTTTACTGAGAGGGTGGTGGATACATGGAACAGCCTTCCAGTTGAAGTGGTAGAGGCCAAAACAGTAATTGAATTTAAGCAAGCATGGGATAGGCATAAGGCTATCCTAAACAAAAGATAAATCCAGGTAAAGTATCCATGTAATTGGGCAGACTAGATGGGCCGAAAGGTTCTTATCTGCCGACATTTTTCTATGTTTCTATGTCTTTAAATGCTGAATTTTTCACTTGGGGAATAGACCCCTAAAGTTTCATTGATGTCAAGTTGTCAACCACAAAGCCTAGGAAGGTTATGCTTCACAAATTTCCACATGATGGAGTAAACACTTGTCATGGTTGTTATATAATAACAAAGGAGTTGAAAAATAATATTGTTAAGGACCTTCAACTATCAGGCTGGCCATCCACTGGCACCGTATTTGTGTAATGGTGCAATCATCCCATATCGTCTGAAGTTGTCTGTTTGATCCTACAACATGCAGGTGAATCAGTCCTCTTCCACTGCGACCACCTTCGGAAGATTTCAGACGATTTCAAACGATTTTTTGCCACTACTAGTGACTACTACTACTAGACTAGCGATCTTACCCATTTCAGTGGGAGTTATCGGACGATGTCAGGACGATCTGGTACAAGTTTAGAAGAAAAAGATGCATTATATAGTAAAACCGCTGTGCTTTGGGGAAACGTGAAAAGAAGCATTGCATAGTAAAAGTACCATGCTTCGGGGTAACGTGAAAAGAAGCATTGCATAGTAAAAGTACCATGCTTCGGGGAAACGTGAAAAGATGCATTGTATAGTAAAACTAACATGCTTCAGAGAAACGTGAAAAGATGCATTGTGTAGTAAAACCATCGTACTTTGGAGAAATGTGAAAAGATGCATTGTATAGTAAAAATATTTTTTGTCTATTGCTTTATTCAACGTTTTATTTTTTATTCCGCAGCAAAAACCCTATTTGTTGAATTTTTTTAGGTATTTTTCCGGATTTATTTTTTTTTAGGCAAAATTTTGGGTTCCAATTATTATTTAAAAGAAAAAAAACAAGGCTTTTTTTTTCTCGCTCGTCTTTTTTTTTCTTCTCATCGAGCTGGCTGCATTCAGCGTTACTGTCCTTGGTGCTGAAATTCCGCACAAGGGAGGGGGGGTTAATCCCCCCCCCCAGAAGCCTGGTGATTATTATTTTTTTGCCCTTTGCTTTACAAACATTTGGTATCAAAATATCTCTCTGCTTTCTAACACCATGCAGTTATTCTTTAATACACACACAGGCTTATTCAGAAACCACCGAAATGTCAGAGCTTTGTAATTCCCATTTTGCCGACCCTGCGGTGAACTCACTATACACCACAGGGTCACCGAAGTGCGTTGAAGATGTAGTCCCTGAACTGCAAAAAAAGAGGAACTCTGCTTGTCTTCTAATGGTGTTTAAACCAATAAAAAAGCATTAAAATGTGTATAAATAATAAAAAAAAGGTCTGTTACGGAATTAAAAAAAGCCTTTTAAAAAATTGGGAATTAAAAAATTTCACCTAAAAAATACAAAAGGTGTTCTAAAAAATAAATAGTTTTTTTGCTGAAAATGAAAATAAATGGTTGAATAAACAATAAATGAAAATGATAATATTTTACATTGAATCCTATGGGATTCGTCTGTTTAAATCTATTGAACTGAAGCACCAAAAATCAGGATAATTCCCCGACACTTCAGTGCAGTTTGGTGGTCTCTGATTAGATTAACCATTACTTCTCTATGGGACAATTTCACTGCCGCTGTTTCACTGTGGCGAATTACACTGTATTTCGGTGGCATGTTCGGTCCTTTCTGAATAACCTCTACAATTTTCTCATCCTCTGGCTCTCTGGCTCCTTGAATATCTGAGAGCATGTCCCTTTAAATTTAATATTCCAGCATTAAGGACCGCGCCATTAATTCATTGACCATCATTTTTGCAGAGCTCTGCACAGCTGCACAAGTCTGCGAACAAAGTTTATGGAAATGTTTCACCTGGAAACCACTGTTTATGGAACTTGATCTCATATACTTCAATTAAAAGACCAGTCCAGGGTTTGTGTCACACCCCAATAGACAGAAACTTCATGGAGTACTGTAGTCATTGGAGCAATTCCTCTGTAGAGAACGCTCTTCATCTTATCTCATCCTTGTAAATCTAAGGGTCCGGAATTTTTGGGTAACACGCTGCCAGAAGAAGGCCCAAACTGTTAATGTTCCGCCCTTACACCCCTGGCAGTGGCAGCCCCTTTCCTGCTATGCTCTGCATTCCCCAGGCCAACACTGCAGGAGCCCCAGGTGCTCCAATCACTGCCCTGTGGTTCTTCGCTACTTAAGAGTGGACCTCCAATAATGCAATGCTTCTGCATTACCACGCATTGCTCATCATTACCATGCACTTGGTGGATGTTTCTCTCAGAAGCCTGTTCCCTGTTTACCCTGCTTCTGAAACGTGCTCTGTGTTGCCCCAGTCTCCAGATCCTCAAGCTGTGTCCAGTCTTCAGAACCTGTCTTTCATGCTCTCCAGCAACCCCGCCGCATCTACCAGAACCAGCTTTTACAGACACTTTCCAGGTCCATTCCTTTCTGTCCTCTGCCCGTGTCCAGTCCTAATCCTGCCACTCCCTCGTATGTCCTACCTGTTCATGTCGGTTCCTTAGTAAAACCCCATTGTACTGTGGAACCTGTCCGTTTAGCCTTTGTATCAACACATTGTGGGCTAATATCCACACCCCTCGGTTCAGATCCCTGATAGGAGTCATCAGTGAGTAGTTAAAAAAACTGTTTTATGTGCTTAGTAAAATATCGGCACCAAAAATAAATCCAGGAGTTGCCTGTACCATGGTATGCTAACAGATTTTTTAAAAAGATTAAGAGGAAAAAAAGAAGCATGAAATCCAGTGCGTAGAAAAAATGATAAAATGTAGGTGGTGACTATTAACAGATAATTTTGCTTCATGATTCTATATTAATGTATTCGTGTAGAGCAGAGAAGTGCATTGAGGGTATCTGCAGGTGCCTCGGCTACAATGACATTACAGCTCTATTGAGATACAGAGCGTCTTTGTGATGTTCATGTTCCCAGTCCAGATAAAGTCAAAACAAAGAGGTTTTCTGTTCAGTGACTTGAGTGCAGAGCAGGAAAGGTCAGAGTAAAGCAGTAAATGGAGTTAGTGCTGTAGGTATTGCATGCTTATTTTTCATTTAATGTTTTTTTTTCGTAATTTGAATTCTCTTATTGCTAAAATAATGGTCTTCTAAAGACCACCATAGCTGTATTTTTATTTTCTACTAATGGAATGTGTGCGGTAATGTTTGTGTTTTTGTTTATACTTTTTGTAGAATGTTATTATCCACAGGAAATGTGCCCTTGAAATGTTTAAGATTTGATTAATACATTTTATATTTCTGCCAAGTATGAAGGGGATGTTAGAGCATATTTATGACTAGTTTAAACTTAAATTATTTATTGAAGAGAATCAAAGGAACAAAATATCCATGCATAAATTATATATTAAATTTATTCAGCTGGCCATTCCCTACTACCCTATTACTCTTTCCTAAAAACAATATTAATATTCTATTTTCAGGTATGTCACTGTATCATGTTATATATATATATATGTGAAGTTCACATTAGAAAAATTGTTTTCATAATTTATTGTTTTGAATTTTAGTATATATTATTATCATCATTTATATAACGACAACAATTTCCACAGTGCTTTAGAATAACCAACGAGAGCAAGACACAATCAAACCAACATATGTGGTTATTCAGAGAGCACCGAAATGTCAGGCTCTTCGCCCGTTCCCTGCACTTCGGGGAATCAAAGCTCCCCCACCCTGCGGTGATTCTGCATTCAACGCAGGGTCCCCGGAGTGCAGGTAAAACCTGCCGCAACCGCAGGAAAAACCACACCAAACACGCTGGAAAAAAGCCAGCTGCCGATCACAGCACAGTCACCGGAAAAAGCTGGCAAGCTGACGAACGGGGTGAAAAAAAAACAACAAAACAGTTCGCTTGAAAGTTTCAAAATTGAGAAGCTGTTTGCAAAAAACTGCAGAAAGAAAATGTCTGGACTTTACATATAAGATCCGATGAATGATAATAAAAAGGTCTGTTACAGAAAAAAGAAAAAAACGATTAAAAAAAATTGCAGAAAAGACTCAAAAAAAATCTATAAATAAAGAGACTTTTTACTGCAGAATAAAATAATAAACAATTTATTAGATATTGGGTTAAAACGGGAATATTTTTTCTTACAGTCTGTGTTTTTTCAGCAACATACATTACATTATTTCACAATTGGAGCTGTCCAAGGTCTGACACAGATTGATAACATGTTCCACCTTTCAGGTACTGTCCAAGGTCTGGCCCTATAGCAAAATCTAGACACACACACACTGACTTAACCCCTTAGTGACCGGGCGGTTTTACACAAATCCGTCCTTTAGTGACCGCTGCTGTTTTTACGTTTCTGTGCTGTTTGTGTTTACGTCAGATTTTCCTCTTACTCGTTTATGCAACCCACACATATTTTACACTGTTTTTCTCGTCATTAAATGGACTTTATAAAGATACAATTTTTTTCATCATTTCATATAATTTACTATAAAAAACATTGTGAAATATGAAAAAAAATTGAAAAAACACCACTTTTTTGAACTTTGACCCCCAAAATGTCTTATGTATCAACAACCGTCAAAAAAATTTAATTCCTTAGTAGTTTCTAAATTTAGTTCTGAGTTTACCAATACCCAATGTTTACATATTCCTCGCTTTTCTCCTTATCTTATGCAACAATAAGTGAAAGTAGCACTTTGCCATTTACAAAGGGTTTACTTTTAAAAGTAGTCATAGTGACATTGTAACACTGATATCTGTCACTAATTCCTGAATAACCCTCCACATATACATATTTTTTTAAAGTACACAAATCAAGGTATTAAACTTGGGGTATTTTGACTCTTTCCATGCAAACCATTTTACCACAAATCTATGCCAAAGTTTGAGAAAAAAAAAAGTTTTGGTGATTTTTTTTTTTTAATGCAATTTAAGAGTACATGTACTGTGAACTTTAAGGTTTACTGCCAAAAAGCACCCCAAAATATGTTCAGCAACATCTTCTGAGTAAATTTATACCACCCATGTATAGGTATGTCGGGTCATTTGGGGGCTAAAAGGCCTTATTTGGGGGGTGCGCATTTCAGTTTTCCAACTTGGAATTTTCACATTTCGTCATCATGCACCCATGTCCTATTTGGGACACTTTTGAAGCTGGCCAAAGTAATTTACCCCCATCAAGCCATATATTTTTAGAAAGGGCACACCCTAGGGTGCTTCAAAGAGTTGTATTTTAACACTTTCCATGCACTAGCTCTTTGTCAAACTTTCAGGTAGTCACTTTTTGTGTTATTTTTGAACACACATTGTACTTTAGGCATGAATTGTCAAATCCAGTTATGGGTTACTGCCAAAAAACACCCCAAAATATGTTCAGCAACATCTTCTGAGTAAAGTGATACCACCCATATATAGATTTGTTCTGTTGTTTTTGGGGTGCTACGCCAATCTTTTGACATGTGCTTGTCATTTTTCTAATTTGACATATCTTCTTTGCTTATCTTCTTTTTTTAGGGGCCATTTTACATACCTCAATTTTATGAACGTGCATATATTTGGTAAGCTAACACCCCAAAGTATTGTAAATGGAGTGTTTTTATGCCATGGATGCAACCGTTTGCTCCAAACAAATTGGATACTGTTTGGTGGTCATTTTTCATTTTCACACCCACATCAGTTTTGGACTGTGATTTAGGAGACACTGTTGTTTGTTACTGCATGAAAACTGTCCAGGTTGTTTTCTGCAAGGTCTCTTGAGTACACCCATGCCCCCCATGCATAGGTTTGCCAGGATTTTGGGAAGGTTCAAATACAATTTTTATGACTTTGTCATTGGAGTTGAAATTGAGATCATTTCTTCAGCTAGGCCTATCTTTGGTTTTGGGTCGACCGCATACCCCAGTTTGAATTATTGCCAGAAAATTGTTTATATTTGAAATGTTGACACCCCAAGGTATTGCATATGGAGTGCTTTGATGCCATGGATGCAACGGTTTTAGCCCAAAACATTTGAGAAGGTGTGTGGCGGTAATTTTTAAATTTTCAGATTTTTACACACACATTAGATTTGGACTGTGATTTAGGAGACACTGTTGTCGGTTACTGCATGAAAACTCTCCAGGTTGTTTTCTGCAAGGTCTCCTGAGTACACCCATGCCCCCCATGCATAGGTTTGCCAGGATTTTGGGAAGGTTCAAATACAATTTTTATGACTTTGTCATTGGAGTTGAAATTGAGATCATTTCTTCAGCTAGGCCTATCTTTGGTTTTGGGTCGACCGCATACCCCAGTTTGAATTATTACCAGAAAATTGTTTATATTTGAAATGTTGACACCCCAAGGTATTGCATATGGAGTGCTTTGATGCCATGGATGCAACGGTTTTAGCCCAAAACATTTGAGAAGGTGTGTGGTGGTAATTTTTCAATTTTCAGATTTTAACACCCACATTAGATTTGGACTGTGATTTAGGAGACACTGTTGTCGGTTACTGCATGAAAACTCTCCAGGTTGTTTTCTGCAAGGTCTCCTGAGTACACCCATGCCCCCCATGCATAGGTGTGCCAAGATTTTGGCAAAATACAGCACCAATTGTAGAACTTAAAAATGTAGGAATAAAATGTAGAAGTCTGGTGCAGTAAAAGAAAAAAAAACTAAACAGAACTAACTAACTAGACTGTAAGAAAAAAAAATCACAGATCAAGCACAGTGTGATACATCTTGAAACAGTCTCCAAGACACAGACCGGGTTGTCCAGGGCATTCTGGGCAGTAAAAGATTGTGTCTCTCCTCTGCCCCCTCTTGAAACACACCCTGCATCTTTTTTGGGGTTTTTGTTTGCCCTCAGTAGGGGGGATTTTAAAAATAAAATGTGTAGCCCCAACTCTGTCCCCCATCACCGCCCGGGGAGCAGGTGCATCCTGGTACAAAAACCCCAAAATGACCTGGAGCTGAAACTGTAAAAAGGACAGCGTCACTCCGGGGTTTGCTTTTTTGCAGAGCAAAAAGGCATTGTGGGTTGCAATTTGCATCAGGTAAATTGCAACCTTTTTGTACCAGGCCCTTGACTTCAGCATAATCTGGTAGGGCTGGAGCAGCTGATCTGCCATATCAACCCCACCCATATGCCGGTTATAGGCTTTGATGCACACTGGCTTCCTGATGCGCTCAGCTCTGCCACGTACAGAGACCTCCACAGACCTCTCAGTGTGGATGGTGGATAGAAGGTATACATCCTTCTTGTCTCTGTACTTGACCGCCAACAGCTCCTCTTGGCGCAGAGCTGAGGTCTCCCCCCTATTTAACCGGGTGCGGACAAGCTGTGCTGGGAAACCTACGTGGTTGTTGCGAACAGTACCGCATGCTGCTGTATCAAAACAATACAGCAGCTTGAACAAAGGGACACTCGTATAAAATTATCAACATACAAGTGGTACCCTTTGTTCATCGGGGAAAAAGTAGGTCCCACACAATCTTGCCACTGGTTCCCATGTGTTCTGGGCAACCTGGAGGGTCAAGGCTACTATCCTTTCCCTCGTACACCCGGAAGGCCTGAGTATACCCACTCTCACTGTCACAGAGCTTATACACCTTCACTCCATACCTGGAGCGTTTGGAAGGAATATACTGCTTGAATCCCAGCCTTCCCTTGTATTTCATTAGGGATTCATCCACGCAGATATTACTTACAGGTGTATAAGCCTCTGCAAACCTGGCGGCGAAGTGGGTAATCAGGGGGCGGATTTTATACAGCCTGTCAAACTGGGGATGCTCTCTAGGAGGGCACAGGCTGTTGTCACTAAAGTGCATGAAACGCAAAATGTTTTCATACCTTCTACGTGACATTGATTGGGGGTAAATGGGGGTAGAGCAGATGGGGCTACTGCTCCAGTAGGAGCGAGTTGAGGGTTTCTTTATGATGCCCATCAGCATAGTAAGTGCCCCGAATTTCAGAAATTCTGGCACATCTAGCGGGGTCCATTGCTGCCTTGCCAAGTAGGAGTCTGGCTTCGCAGCACAATGCTGATGGGCATACAGATTTGATTGGGCAACAATGTGGCCCAACAAATCATCCCCCATAAACACCTGCAAAAACTGTGTGGCGTTAAATCCTGTAACATCAATATTGATGCCAGGATTTGCCGTGAAAGGAGGGATATCTGGCCTCTGGCGATGAGGCACTACCCACTCCTCAGCTGGAGCTGTGCGTCTCCTGCTGGCAGGTGGTGGCCCAGGATCTGCATCAGAAACATCACTAGGAGATACATCAGCCAGCGTAGATGATGTATCTTGCGATGTCTCTGAGCACTTAGCGGGGTCAAAATCTGGGTCCGAGCCCGACGCAGATGCCTCAGATTCTGACGCCAGGATGGCATATGCCTCCTCGGCGCTGTACACCCTCTCAGACATTATATATAATAGATTATAAAATTTTATAATTATTATATATTTATAAGCGGATTATTGGTTCTCAAAAGAACCATTGGGTTTCACAAGAAAGTAAAAATAAACACCTAAATCTCTCTAAATCCCTCTAAATCCCTCTAAACCTGCCTCAATTGTTCTAAATCTCCCTAAAATCTCTCTAAATCTGCCTCAATTTTTCTAATCTAGCTAAATCTACCTAAAATCTCTAACCTGTCAAATCTGATCTCTCTCTCTCGCTCACCAAAACACAAGTGAGGAGAGGGAGGGAGAATCACAGAGGTCACGGCCAATATTTACAAAATATTGACCTGACCTGACAAATTAGAAATTTTATTTTGATTTTTTTATAACTTTTGATTGGATGTTGCTAGCCTGCCTCTCTGATGAGGCAGGCTAGGAATATCCCACACAGCCCCAAGATGACCCTGCCCTTAGAAGGGCAGCGCCATCTCGGCTGTCACTTTTATTTTATTCATTTTTATTTATTTATTTTTCTTTTTTTACACTTTTTTTACACTTGTTTTTAGTCTGCTGGGTGCCTTGATCCCTCGAGGCACCCAGCAGAGCACCTGATCGCTTATGTGATCGTTTTTGTACTGAGTGACACGATACCTCGTGGCACTCAGTACTTCCTGCCACTACCGGAAGTGATCGCTCGGGGGGAGCGATCACGGATGGACCGGCAGCAGGTAACTATATTGCAAGGATGCCTCGATGTCGAGGCATCCCTGCAATATACTCAGAGCAGCTGGAAGCGATACCGATCGCTTCCAGCACTCTGTAGAAGTGCGGGGCACCTTTCCGGTGAAACCGGATGTCGATCGTTCCCGGGGAGCGATCACAAGGGGCCCCGGCACTTCTAACCACCATTGTGCGGATGCCTGGACTCCCAGGCAGCCTGCAATGGCGTTTGAGCTGCTGGAAGCGATCCGATCGCTTCCAGCGCTCAAAAGACCGCAGGACGTACCATGTACGTCAGCGGGTCTAAAAGAGACCCGCGGCCATGACGTACATGGTACGTCCGAGTTCCTTAAGGGGTTAACCCCTCTCTCACACACACACACAGACTTAACCCGACTCACCCAGACTTGACCCCTCACACACAGAGATTTAACCTCTCACACACACAGACTTAACCCCTCACACACAGACTTAGGCTGGGGTCAGACGAAAGCAGTGCGAACATGCGTTGAGACACATTTTATTACGGCCGTAGTAGCACCAAATGACGGCCAATATATGAAGTACGGCCGTACGAAAGTTCGGCCGTGCAACGCAAGTTCAGCCGCGCAACGCAAGCGGCAAACTAATGCATTTTTTTCGAGAACGTGGAACTGCTAGTACTGACGTACAGAGTGCGCTGCGTCGGCATAGCGGCTTTTGTGCGTGATTTAGGAGACGTCAGAAGCTGCACATATCTGGCCCACATCACGTCCATTTGTTTTTAATAGCTCCATCAAAAAATACAGCCGACATTGCACATCGTATGACTGCTATTGCGTCTTTCGTGGAAAAATGCGTTTGGACGCATCGACGCAATTGTTGACGGTAGACGTGAAAAAATACGTTCGTCTGACCCTAGCCTTAACCCCCCCACACACACACAGACTTAACCCCCCACACACACACACACACTTAACCACACACACACACTTAACCCCTCTCACACAGACTTAGACTAGCGTCAGATGAACGCAATCATCCCATCCGTGTCACCACACAGTTTAACGTCCGTCGTAGCATTGATTTGTGATCAATAGAGACCAACACACGAAGTACGTGTGCACCGAAGTTTGCACGCACCACGCAGATGGCAATGGACGCCATTCAGGCCTCGACGTAAAAGCGCCTATGTGCTTGATGACGCGACGTCAGACGCAGCGCATTTGCAACGTCCATCGCGTTGCCGCTCAGAAGTTTTTTTCTGGTCTGGCTGACTCTACCTGTCATTTAATTTTAATTCATTTTATTTCCCATTTTTCCCTTTTTTTCTTTTTTTTCTACATCCGTCAAAAAAAACGGACCGTGTGGTGTCTACAGTATCTTCCGTCAGTATGTCCGTCCGTTATGCACGCACGCAGAGTGCGTTCAGACTGCGTCTGTCTGACATTAGCCTTAACCCCTTACACACACAGACTTTAACCCCCCACACACACAGACTTAACCCCTCTCACACAGACTTAGGCTAGCGTCGGACGAACGCAGTCATCACGTCCGTGTTACCGCACAGTTTAACGTCCATCGTAGCATTGATTTGTGATCAATAGAGACCAACACACGCAGTACGTGCGCACCAAAGTTCGCACGCACCACCTAAATTAAATGTACCTGTCATTTAATTCATTTTGATTCCCATATTTCCCTTTTTTTTTCTACATCCGTCAAAAAAAAAGACCGTGTGGTGTCTACAGTATCTTCTGTCAGTACGTCCGTCCGTTATGCACACACGCAGAGTGCGCTCAGACTGCGTCTGTCTGACATTAGCCTTAACCCCTCACACACACACAGACTTAAGCCCTCACACAGAAATACTTAATTCATAACACCCCGCACAAACACACACACGGACTTAACTCTCCCACACACCCACAATGACTCCCCTCCACTCCCTCACACATACAGACTTAACCCTCCCACACACCCGCAATGACTCCCCTCCAACCCCAAACACTGTCTTAACCTCCCCAGACACACAATCTCACTCCCTCACACACTTACTGCCTACCTATTGGCTAGCGTTAGCTGCAGGTAACTGTTAACAGCATATACAGTGGCAAGAAAAAGTATGTGAACCCTTTGGAATTACGTGGAGTTTTGCATGAATTGGTCATAAAATGTGCTCTGTTCTACATCTAAGTCACAATAATTTGAAAGACACAGTCTGCTTAAAATAATACAACACAAACATTATATGTTTTCATGTGTTTATTGAACAGAACATGTAAACATTCACAGTGCAGGGTGGAAAAAGTATGTGAACCCCTAGCCTGTACATCCTTTTAAGAGCTGTATTTCAATTTAAGAATTTTGATCTGCCTCCGTTTAGCTGTCATTTAGAATTTAGATGAATTCAGCAGCACATGGTTTAGTAAATATACTAAACTGGTGTCAGTCTACTTTCAATTACATGGTAAATAGCATATTTAATCCATTTTTCATATTTTATGGTTGGTATTTGTAGCATGCAAGTGATATCACACTGCCTACACTTTGGTTTGATGTGTTTATGAAGTAAAAGCTAATCGGAACACTACACACACCAGTACATTGATTCTTCTTCTATATGCTGTATGTCGTGGCCCAAAATAACTTTTGATAAACCTCTGCTTTTTCCCTCTAGCATAAAAGAAAGACGTATGAGCATCCTCCAGCAGCAAATGCATTTAGATGGGCGAAAGCTTTTCTAACCAAATTTCCAATAGAGCATGGCATGCCAACGTTAAGTACAGTATGTTGGCACTGGCTGGTACACTGCACCACCCAGTCTTACATTTGCAATGCTCTTTAAGATGTCAGTAGTTCTGCCAGTTTATATAGCATTATAACTAGAAAATCCTGGAAATCACAGCTGGGCATATCATATATAGCTGTTATTCAGCACAACATGTCCCAAGAACAGGAGAAAATATTTATTAAATAACTAGTAGCGTGTCTTTAAATAGATTTTGGACAGTATCTCACCATTCCATTCACTAAGGAGTTGACCTCTATTGAAAATGGTTCATGGTACACAGGTGAAACAGAGTGATAATCACGCATATCAGTGTTTATGTCTAAACCTCGAGAGACCTGCAGGGAGCACACATCATTTTGTCTTCCCTATGATAAATCATTTACCGTCAAGATATTGACTCGACTGTTGCAAACAAAAGTTGTAAAAGCAAATTCAAAGTGACTTTTGATAGGTCATTAATTTTCTGTAAAAGTAAAGCAAGCATCAGTCTTGTTATCTGTCATTGTTTACAGATCTGCTGTGTTTAAATAAAGCCTCTTGCATCCCTGTTAGAAAAAGGCCCTGCGGGGGTTTAGAGAATTTTATTATGTTGTACTCTTTGCTGCAAATGCATTGTCATTACAAACTAGAGCAAAGATCTTAAATGTGTACTGGATGCACACAACTTTTTTTACCTTGGCTTTTGCTTTCTTTTCTTTTGCTATCCTGCAATTCTAGTAAACAGAGGATCGTAATTACTGAAATAATGGTGGGCAGCGTGCATTGACTGACCAGAGAATCTGCACAAAAATTAAGTATCAAGGGTATTGATAATCCTTTAAACAGAGCCCTCAAAATCACAGATTTGGAAACTAGAGTTCCAGGCAGGTAAACCTTTTGTGCTTCTTAGTATGATCTTTTTTTGGTGGATATATTGACAAGTGTGATTTTTTTTTTTCTCTCTCTCTTTTTCTGTAAAATCAAGTCTTCAAGCAGCAAAAAGAACCAAAACTATTTTGCATAAAGGTCACTCAGATACATTCGGCCCAGAAAGGATCTCTGGAACTTTTTAATAAAGGAATAAGTTGCGAGTGCCACTATAAGTCAATTTATATAGCTAAGTGGCGTGTTCTGCCATTACATACAAGACCAGTTATCTTCCCAATCTGTTTGGCTTAATAACCATACCATACTTTGGTTGTCCTTCTATAAGCGAGAGAATGGCTCTTTAAAACGTTTAGTGAGTTAGAGGATTTATGTACTCTATGTCTAAAACAATGTATACTGGTTGAAATTCCATCATATGAAGAACTTGGACCGTTTTGATAACTTTTTTCAAGATGCGCAGATGGCCACATCTTATTTAATATTCATTCATCAAAATAAAGATGTTCCTACATTAATTATGTCTTGCATTCATAAATATGAAATCTTAAATACACCCTATGCTCCATCCTGTTCCAGAACCTCTTGGGTAGGACCCGAGACCCTATGGATGATAATTGAAGGAATGTGCGTCATTAAAGGTCATGTGCTGAAATACCTCTACGCAAGTGGTATACAACCGACATGGAAGAGTTCATTAGTTGCTTATATTAGTACATGTATTTTAATTAGATTAATTGCACTCCTAAAAATAAGTTCATATAGTTTGTTGTCTGGGCTTATTTCTATTCATTTAGAATCCATTCATGTACTCAATATCAAGTTTCCAATACACAATGATTAATTAAGTAACCACTCAAGCAGTAGCTTCCGTTTTCTTCTATATTGTTGATGAAATGTATATGTGCGCACATCTGCCTCTGAAGAGGAAATCCATTCTCCTCATTAAAGCAATTATGCAAACGACTGAAGAAGCAGACAAATGGTAAAAAATAAATCATACCATGTATTTTTAACGCTTGAAACATAACCTGAATTGATGTCTACTCTGATATAAATTACATATTGAATGCATAGCCATAAGTTTATAATTTATAAAATATTAGCTAATATGCCTGGCTTTTCCAGGTTTTTATTTGTTCATTAGGTTTTTTTATTGGGGTTTTTGGGGGGGTTTAGAAATACTTTTAAGTAGCTTTAAAGTTTTTTGAAAGGCTACATAACAAAAATGTGAAAATTTAATTATTTATTTTTTATATATTTTTTATAATTTGTATTTTTTTCTTAATTTTAAACTACCAATATAAGTAGAAACCGGTTTTACCTTGAAACCTGCAGAAACAGGAAATAATATCAAATAACAAAACTTTTTGGTTATCCCAAAGCATGTCGGCATCTCTTATGGTTATGCTGATTGATCGAAAACCATAAGCATGCATAGAAAAGCATGACTGTGATGGATTCCATTTGGTTATACTGGTGCTATTGTCAAAGCCAAACTATGGACTTGATTCGATTCTCTTTCCTTTCGATATTTAAGTATCGGCTGATTCAATAGAAAAAATTCGGCCCAAGAATTCCGTGAAATGTTACTGTTTAAAAGAAATATTGTTCATGTAAAAAGCCTACAAACCAGAGTGTAAATACGAGTGCGCAAATGCACTTTCCGTGTTTCAATGTCTTACTTTAAATCCCAGATTTGCACATCTTAATATGAAGTCCTGGAAATGTGTTTGCACAATCAGATTACAAGACGAGTCTTACTGTAAACCCTAATTAGGATCTGCTTTTACGGTAAAAACGCACAGACTCCAAAGTGTAAATTGAGGTCTCTCAAGTCCTAGAAACTATAAACACTTTTCAGCGTTTAATATTCGTTTTGGAAATCAGCAGGCCGATAAACTCAATTTGCAAAAGCCGACATTGCCATTGAAAGGTATAGCTGTGAGTGCCGATATTTGATCCAAATTGTAATCAGGAATTGAAATGCCAGTAAGCAGATTTACAGATTTGAATGTTACGAAATGAAAAATGGTGACTTTGCAATCGAAAAAGGTCCCGATGTTGGTCATAGGGCTTTAATGCCCACTGAATCTACTATGTGACACGACTAGGATACCAGAGTAAAATATTAAATATTGTGAACAGCAGGTTACTTTATTATACAATCATTGTTTGTTTTGGGCATAATTTTTCTTCCTTCTCTTGTTGTTTCACAAGATGAGATTTCTGTCCAAAAGCAGTTGGTGGGTCACAGTTGGCTGACACTACCTGGGGTGAAAATAATATTAGTTTTCAGAGAAAGTTGTAGTTTCTACTAGCATTAGTCATTTTTGCGAATATTTTGTCATTGCTGTATTTATTCATGTAATAACAATAAATAATGCTTTCCCTCATTCCTTCCTTCAGCAAACACGGGAGTTATAAGAAAGCCTTATTCTGCCTTGTAAAATTGAATATCGTGATATTACAACTCTGTGTTTGACACAACCACATTTATTATTCGGCTGTATTAAAATGTAAATGATTTATGTATGGGCAAAATCTGGAAAATAGGTAAATACAGTGGCAAGAAAAAGTATGTGAACCCTTTGGGATTACGTGGAGTTTTGCATGAATTGGTTATAAAATGTGCTCTGATCTTCATCTAAGTCACAACAATTTTAAAAACACAGTCTGCTTAAAATAATACAACACAAACATTATATGTTTTTATTGAACAGAACATGTAAACATTCACAGTGCAGGGTGGAAAAAGTATGTGAACCTTTGGACTTAATAACTGGCTGCCCCTTCTTTGGCAGCAATAACCTCAACCAAACTTTTCCTGTAGTTGCAGATCAGACCTGCACAACGATCTGGAGTAATTTTGGACCACTCCTCTTCACAAAACTGTTTCAGTGTAGCAATATTCTTGGGATGTCTGGTGTGAATCGCTCTCTTAAGGTCATGCCACAGCATTTCAATTGGGTTGAGGTCAGGACTCTGATTGGGCCACTCCAGAAGGCGTATTTTGTTTTGTTGATGCCATTCTTTTGTTGAATTACTTGTATGCTTTGGGTCATTGTCCTGTTGCGTCACCCATCCTCTGCGGAGCTTCAGTTGGCGGACAGATGGTCTTACGTTTTCCTGCAAAATGCCTTGATAAACTCTGGAATTCATTTTTCCATCAATGACAACAATCCGTCAAGGCCCTGAGGTAGCAAAGCAGCCCCAAACCATGATGCTCCCTCCGCCATGTTTTACAGTGGGGATGAGGTTTTGATGTTGGTGTGCTGTGCCTTTTTTTCTCCACACATAGTGTTGTGTTTTTTTTCCAAACGACTCAATTTTGGTTTCATCTGTCCACAGAATATTTTGCCAGTAGTGCTGTGGAACATCCAGGTGCTCTTTTGCAAACTTCAAACGTGCTGTAATATTCTTTTTGGACAGCAATGGCTTGGTCCGTGGTGTCCTCCCATGTACTCCATTCTTGTTTAATGTTTTCCTTATTGTAGATGTGTCAACAAAAATGTTAGCATGTGCCAGAGATTTCTGTAAGTCTTTAGCTGACACTCTAGGATTCTTCTTTACATCATTAAGCATTCTGCGCTGTGCTCTTGCAGTCATCTTTAGAGGAAGACCACGCCTAGGGAGAGTAGCAACAGTGCTGAACTTTCTCCATTTGCAGACAGTCTGTCTTACCGTGGACACATGAACATCAAGACTTTTGGAGATACTTTTGTAACCCTTTCCAACTTCATGCAAGTCAACAATTCTTGATCGTAGGTCTTCTGAGTGCTCTTTTCTGCGAGGCATGGTTCACATCAGACAGTGCTTCTTGAAACCAGTAAACCCAAAACTGGTGTGTGTTTTTAAAGGATAGAACAGCTTTCAGCAACACATCCAATAATATCACACTGATTGGACTCAAGGTTGGCTCACTCCTGGCTCCAATTAGCTCTTGGAGAAGTCATTAGGCTAGGGGTTCACATACTTTTTCCACCCTGCACTGTGAACGTTTAGATGTTCTGTTCAATAAACACATGAAAACATATAATGTTTGTGTTGTATTATTTTAAGCAGACTGTGTTTTTCAAATTGTTGTGACTTAGATGAAGATCAGAGCACATTTTATGACCAATTCATGCAAAACTCCACATAATCCCAAAGGGTTCACATACTTTTTCTTGCCACAGTATATAATATTTGGCAATTACACTATATGTTGTTGTTGTTGGGCTGCTCCATTGTAATTGTAAGTACTGGCATACCCATACATCATCTAAATAGGGGGAAAAAGGTGACTCAAAAGTTTCAGAGATATGGTGGCTGCATGAGATTCCATAAGGTGCCAATAAAGTGGCTACTTTGTTGAATACAATATACACCGAATGTACAGTGAATAAATGGATAGTTTAGAATGTTTTCTTCGCCCTTAAAAAAACATGGTGCCTCTATTCTAATCTAGTTTGTAACAAGGGACCACTAAAGGGAATTATTGGTGAAAGCCAGTATCCCGGAGTGATTCCCGCTCTCTACCATATCTCCCTCTCTTTTCATTTAGTCGTATTACACTCCCACAATGGACCAGGAAGAGTCAGATGAAATGCAGAACTGTCAATATAACAGTAGATTGCTGAAAAAAACTCATAGAAGGCATTATATCACAAGAAGCCATATGAAATGGAGTGTACTTATTTACATATTATTCCAGTATCTTTTTCTTTTATTCACTACTAATACCATAAATGCAAGTTTTACAGTTATAAATAACTTGTTGCAGATTATAGGGATTTGGTAGCACCATAAGATATGAAGTTACTTAAGTGGTCATGGTGCCAGAGGTCAGCTAATACATCAAAACAACCAGTGTGTATTCAATACTGCCTAGAGTTTGTCCTTTTGTGTGCTTGAACTTATTTATATTCAAATTAAAGGGTGTTTATAGATTGAGAGAATAATATTGTCCTGGTTAAAATGTTGTGCTCGTAAAGATGAGGCATGTTTTGCATGCAGCAGAAGGTGGCAGTAATAAAGATGGGGAATAATGAGGTTGTATATGAAAGAGTACAACTACACTGTTTTGTGCAAGTATTTAATGACATGCAGTTCCATCTGTTAATACACATTGTTTCCATTAATTGCTAGCTAATAGGATTTAATTACTTTGCCATGGTAGACAGAACCACACAAAGTTAAATATGCTGCAAAGTAACATATGGCTGGACCAGGAGGGAGGTGGGATTTATAGAAGCATATAATGCATGCACTTAGGCTAGGGTCAAACGAAAGCATTTTTACACGCGAACGTAAAAAAGTGCGTCCGAACGCATGGACTTATTTTTTCATGGAATTCGCGAAAACGGTCATACGATGCGCATTTTCGTGCGTGATTTTTTACGGATCCAAACCAGGAAACTTTGGGTGTCTGGACGTTATGTTGGCCGGACACGAGCAGGGTCTGACGTCTCCAAATCACACACACACACAGCTATGTGGACGCAGCACACTCTGTACGTCCGTACTAGAGGTTCTGCGTTCTCGAAAAAATGCGTTCATTCTCCACTTGCGTTGCGCGGCCGGACTTTCGTGCGACCGTACTTTGTATATTGGCCGTCATTGCCCGTCATTTGCTGCTAGTGCGGCCGTAATTAAGTGCGCCAGAAAGCACGTTAAAAGTGCGCTGGTCTGACCCCAGCCTTAGATGCAGTTCAAATGAATGTTTGCACTGTGTTTTGGAAAAGAAATGCATATAGTATTAAGTATATGAAACAAAAAACACAGAGGAGAAATCAGGCTCAAAAACCACTCCAAAGGGCATAACCCAACAATTACAAGAAGAAACAATTTGCACAAAGTGCAACAAGAGTGTTAATATAATAAATTTTAATGGTAAACAAGCATATAACAATGTAAAAAAGGAATGAAAAAAGGTTAATGGACAATGGCCCAATTGGGAGGGTTATTGGTGTACCAATTATTAATGGTGGAAAACTTATAAGCAAAAAAGCTACCTGTCTGTGGTACCAATCGCCCAAGGGGACAAAATTGTTGTTAGTTGATGAATTAATAGCGAAAAACTCACTATACCTCGGTGGTTCAAGCCACCTACGTAACCGATAGCAAGGTACACTGTATTGGTAATGAAAGTCACCCAAGGAAACAATTGGATTGTATAAATTAGTGGCACGAGCATATAAGCAGCTGCCGATAGCTCACAATACCACAGTGGTGCCAGCCACCCAAAAGATCGATCAAAGGCACAATAAGTAATAATATAACCAAGGGTCAAAGTCCACTAGAAAGTAGAAGTCAAAATAAGACTGTTAAAAACAAGAGAAAGGCATGTCTCGACCGGTTTCGCCCAACCAGGGCTTAGTCTAGAGAAGCACTGCCCGCCCAAACTCACCCCATAAATACCTCCAAGACATTAATTAGAAGTGCAAACAGCTGGGAGCCCTACTAATTTGTAAACAAAGCTATCCAAACGCATGAAGTGAAACGCGAATAATCACATGGCATCAATGAACCAATAATTGATTAATTGGTAATATCACAGTAACAGAAAACGCGATAAACACAATAGAAGAAACCGTTTGTATTCGTGAAGGTAATTGCCAGGAGCAGCTTCCTGATACAGGGTGAACATGTGGTACCAATGAGCCAATGGGATAGCTTGTTAATAATATCCAGGCAACCGGAGGCGTGGTGATACTTGCGGACCCCAGTAACAGTATGGTCAATAGAAGGGATCTGCGATAACTGCCAAACGCACATCAATATAGATTGTATGAATACACCAAAATATACGGCGGTCACTTAATGATGCGATTACTGAAAGGACCTGAGTGCAAATAACGGCATATACAACAGAGACAACGGGCTTATAAGGACGGCAGACCTAAGATGTAAATTGCCTATCACGTAGCTGTCTTAATATAAATGAACTCCTTACTTAATGGGTCTATCACACAACATGAATATGATTTCATTTGGCCACTTCGCCCTACGATTGCCACTTTTTATGCACTGCCAAAAATCCATAAAAATAATACCACACCATCTGGCAGACCCATTGTGTCTGGTACCAACTCTCTGACACATAATGCCAGTAAATATATCGATCGAATTCTTTATAAGATTGTCCAAAATCTGCCTTCTTACATTCGTGATTCCAAGCAGACTTTAAGGGAATTGGAGGATATGTCTGTACCTCCGGATGCATTATTATGTAGTCTGGACGTTGAGTCCTTGTACAGTTCCATTCCGCATGTATTAGGCCTAAAATGTGTTGATCTTTCTGAATCGCAGAGGTAGTGTTCATTCTAAACACACTAAATTTCTCGTTCGTTTGCTTCATTTTGTGTTGCACCATAATTATTTTATGTTCAACAGTAAATTTTACCTACAATTTGTTGGAGCGGCCATGGGTTCTCCATGTGCACCGTCTTATGCGAATTTATTCCTTGGGTATTGGGAGGAGACTATCATTAATGGCCCTGATATGACAGTTTTTAAATCTCATGTCTTCAGTTGGCGTCGTTACATTGATGACATTATTGTCATTTGGACCTCCACTGCCCTGGAATTCTCCAACTTTGAGTGGGTGAGTTTGGGCGGGCAGTGCATCTCTAGACTAAGCCCTGGTTGGGCGAAACCGGTCGAGACATGCCTTTCTCTTGTTTTTAACAGTCTTATTTTGACTTCTACTTTCTAGTGGACTTTGACCCTTGGTTATATTATTACTTATTGTGCCTTTGATCGATCTTTTGGGTGGCTGGCACCACTGTGGTATTGTGAGCTATCGGCAGCTGCTTATATGCTCGTGCCACTAATTTATACAATCCAATTGTTTCCTTGGGTGACTTTCATTACCAATACAGTGTACCTTGCTATCGGTTACGTAGGTGGCTTGAACCACCGAGGTATAGTGAGTTTTTCGCTATTAATTCATCAACTAACAACAATTTTGTCCCCTTGGGCGATTGGTACCACAGACAGGTAGCTTTTTTGCTTATAAGCTTTCCACCATTAATAATTGGTACACCAATAACCCTCCCAATTGGGCCATTGTCCATTAACCTTTTTTCATTCCTTTTTTACATTGTTATATGCTTGTTTACCATTAAAATTTATTATGTTACCACTCTTGTTGCACTTTGTGCAAATTTTTCTTCTAGTATTAAGTATATTATTCTACAAAGGCTATCTATGGGTATATATGTGTGTATGTGTTTTGCTGAAGCCATTCTGGTCTGTGTGTGAATTTAGAATTATCTTATATAGATAGGTATATGTACACTGTAGCTCCTGCAATCAATCAAGGACCTACTATTAACTCCTAGTCTGGTGTGTACACAAGAAAATAGAATCGTGCAAGAAGGCCAGTACACCAGGGTCTTGATTGTAGTTGAAAATAACAAAGTGGTTTATTTCTTGCCTTAAATAATGTCAATGTTTTTGCTCAGCTTATCGAGCCTTCATTAGAATATACTTATAATATTTTGCAGATGTTTATTTTATACACACACACACACACTCTGAAATCACCTGATTAATGCAGAATACAATGATATTTTTTTATTGGATAAATATGGGAAAACATATATTTCCAATTATTTCCTGCTCATCAAATGTTTGGCCTTGTGCAACTATTTATTAATCCAGACACCCCCCCCCCACTCATGTTATGACTAATTACATCACTATATGGTTGGCAGAAAATAATATGAATAACATAAGTTACATTAAATTAGTGAAGACTCTTCAATATTTACTTGTAACCCAAAGAAGAGAGGACACTCTTGGAAGCCTGTCCTTTATTATTTGTTAATACAATAAAAAATATCATTGTTATTTTATATTTATTCAAAAAACATTATGTGAAAAGTACATACTCCTTAAATAACATACAGTATCAAAATACTCTGCAGAAAAAGAAAAATAAGACAGAAATAACAGCCGATGGGGTAGGCCAGGGGTACAAAGGTAAAATGTTTAAGGAAAAAACCCACAAAATAAAATAGATGGACCTTATGAGTGAGTGGCAGTGCCCAATATAAAGCGGCATTCCTGGCTCACCCAGGGGCTCCAATGGATGACCTGAGGCATGGAAGAAGACACAGAGCTGGAGAACAGAGGTGTGCCACCTGGGCAGACACCATGGCTGTGTGTGACCCTGAGTTAATCCGTATACACACACTCAAAAAAATAGGAAGGGGGGTGCGAAAAGGAAAAAAACCTACTGTCCTTGAGACCTCACCTCCAGGATTTGTCAAAGGGCAAGGCACTGTTAGTTCAGAAAGATTCTCAATGAGGAAAACAAAAGTCGCGTCCGCTATGTAATATACCAAATACATCAAAAAAGGGGGGATGCAGAACATAAAGCAGAGAAGAGTGGGAAAAACAGCCGTGCAGCTGAGGGTCTCCTCATCCAGGATCCAGAAAGTGAGGTAGGCCACATCAACCTATGTCCAAAAAGGAGTGGGACATACAGCCCACTCAAGAGCACGTGAGAGACGAAGAGCCCACCAGTCAAGCAGCCTCCAGGGAGCCCTGACGTCTCCACACATAGCTCCGCGGGCCATAACCATAGTCCCAGACAGCGCCACCTTCACAGACGTCCTGAGGGAATTCACAGCCGCCTTCCCGGAGACCACCACTCCAGCACACAGCCC
Organism: Leptobrachium leishanense; assembly: GCA_009667805.1. Classification (NCBI taxonomy): domain Eukaryota; kingdom Metazoa; phylum Chordata; class Amphibia; order Anura; family Megophryidae; genus Leptobrachium; species Leptobrachium leishanense. The sequence goes on from CM019065.1 coordinate 193,007,890, forward strand.
TCAAGTACATCCACACCACACGCACCCTTGGCGGTAGAATATCCAGGAACGGCACATCTTCCACTGACAATACGGAGTCTAGAGTACACACACACGATGGCCAGCTACGTAGGGACCGCAGGTAGGGATAAATAGCAGAGGAGTTCACCAGGAGAACCTCAATTATAAAGATAAGAAGTGGAGCTCAGCCAAAGTACGTCTTCTTGCATCCACAGCCAGCCACGCCCCTCCATTGTCATTATTTTAATAAATTTACTATTTTTTTTACCATGATTGTTAAGGGGAGCATTTGATCCCTATTTGAAATTATTTTTCATGTTTCCATTTTATCTAGTACATTTGTGTACATTCTGAAAACATGATCTCTACATAACATCTAATTATATATACATTTCAGTTGGCGAACAAAAACTTGATGCTTCCATTCCAAAGAAGATAACTAACTGGCCACAACAGAAATGCCAAGGAAGTCTCCTTTAGACAATAGTTACAGCAACCTCTGACACTTTTTGAGCCTACTTAGGCCTTGTCAGGAGGGTATAGCTGAGCTCTCTGTAGGTACCTCAAGCAAGGGGTCCACATCTGGATTACCCTCTAGACACAAAGTGAACAGAAACACTCAAGTATCATAAGGTTTTAATGCAATTATAGTCTTAGGAGACCTGAGCTGGGATTCACCAGACGGCAGGCTACTTATAACACAGTCTGTCCTCAGAACTTTCATAATCCTGGTGTTCTCATTTATTTATTTGTCTGCCTAATTAATTAAAATACTATAATGTACATGAAAGACATGATCTATGTAGTACTGTATGGATTTATTTATTTATAAAGGATTTTACCAGGAAGGATACATTGAGATTTCTCTCATTTTCAAGTATGTCCTTGTCCTATATTTGTATTGCTGTTCAATGTAAAACAACAAAGAATAAAATGAACACATGGATAAATATTTGTAACAATAAGACCTTTCTTTCTGATCATTAATTAAAATTTACCTCTTTCTTTAATCACCTTTACGCTTGACCCCTTACCTCCCAAACCATATGTAAATTTTCATTTTCCATTAACTTTCATGGTTATTCAAAGAGAATCGAAAAGTCACCGCACGTTCAGTGACTTTTCGTTCTCTTCAATTCGGTGCGATTTGGTGATCCCATTTCGGTGACCCTGTGGTGTATTCAGCAAGCACCAAAGGGCCGTCATAGTGCAGGGAAAAGCCGCCGCAAACCCGGCGAACGCTCACCGAAACCCGCAAAAACATCTGTATAGATTTTTTAGGATCTTTGAGGCATTTTTCGCGAAAATAATTTTTTAATTTTTTTTTAAATCTTTTCTTTTGTTCTGTAACAGCCCTTTGAATTATCCTTCAATGGATCTTATATGTAAATTTCAGACATTTTCATTCTGTAGTTTCTTTGCAAACAGCGTTTCACTTGTTAAACATTCAAGCGTACTGTTTTTTATTGTTTTCACTCTATTCGTCTGCGGTGTTGGCTTGCTCTGCGCTGTGATCGGCGGCTGCTCGGGTTTCTCCGGTGTGTTCGGCGGGGTTATTACAGAGACTTTTTTTACTGCAGAATATTCTAATCAGCGGTTTATTAGATATTGCATTACAGCGGGAATATTTTTAACATTGAAGCCTATGGGATTCGCCTGAATAAACCTGTCGAATGAAACCACCGAACAGCAGGGCAATTCGGCAACTTTTCACTGCTGGTTTTTGTTCTCTGAATAGACAAAGCATTGCTTCTCTATGGGGGTTTCACTGCGCTCGAACAGACAACGAACAGTATGTGCAGGCAATTCGCCAACATTTGGCGAACTGCCTTCTCTCTGGATAGCCGAACGGTCAGGAAAGGTAACCAGACGCTGAATTTCACTGTTCGGTTACCTTTTAGCCACAATTCGGATCTCTTTGAATAATCCTGTATATGTCTGCATACATGTCCCAATGGGGACCATTCAATTAGTGTTACAAGTTTGCTCTGAACATTTCAGAACAGCTTGACTCATTATATGAAGCACGCAAATTTATTTTTTTTAGTGCAGGAGCCCTTGTATTTTGGCACATCCTATCCACTTGTGCTAAACCATGACTGGCGTAAGTTCCACTTCAGAGCTATTTGGCTGGTAGACAAACTGTATTTTATTCAAATTGGCATTAATTAAAACCGTATTAAAAAAAATAATAGAGCATTTTTAGGGGGATTGCAGATCTAAATCAAACCAGAACCGATATAATGGCAAACAATGAAAATGACAGCTTTTCTTTTTCGGGGGAAGCTAGGGAGTTAGACACCTAAAGTGGCCAAAGTTCTATTTTATCATGACAGCAAATTGGCAAATAAATTGGGCATTACATTTTTTTAAATACCCATGTGAACGCAAACAAAATATGTCATTTGTAGACTGAGCAAAGAACAGATGCCTACTTTTCATGCACATTGTATTCTGATGCTGTTAGAACAGACACAGTGAGATAAAGAATTTTGGCAGATGGCATAAGAAATCAAATAAAGTAAATAATCCTTTGAAAATTTTCACGATTCTTGTCAACAGAATACATGAACATTAATGTATCGGTTTAGGGCTATGGATAATCTTAAGTCACTTTGTAAAATGTAAAAAATCCTTTATTATTCTAATGTTTGCTTCTCCATTAAAAGTGTGTGGCGACGGAGGCATGCTTTAGTTATTACATTAAATGTCACTCTTCTTGAGTGTAACTCTTTAACTTTGTGTGGTTCTTTTACTTTAGGACATATTTTATCTTTAGACACACTGTGCTCGTTAAGAGGAAGCTAAACACACCTGTATGAACGATTTTAACAAAACAAAAGGGGTTATTCAGAGAGAGCCGGGTCTGGACCCAAAATGTCACCGCACAGGAAATTTTCCCATATGGTGACGTTTTGGGGCCATTCGGCTATTAAGAGAGCAGGCAGTTCGCCAAATTTTGGTGAACTGCCAGCAAGTACGGTGCCTGGTCGAAGGTAGTGAAGGCCCCCATAGAGAAGCAATGGTTAATCTATTCAGAGATCACCGAACAGCACTGTACAGTTGCCAAAGTGCCCTGCTGTTCGGTGTTTTCATTCGGCAGGTTTATTCAGGCGAACCCGATAGGTTTCAATGTTTAACATATTCCCGTTTTTATTCAATATCTAATAAACCGCTTATTCTATTAATCTGCAGCAAAACGGTCTCTTTAGTTATAATTTTTTTTAAGGAGCTTTCAGGCTTTTCTCTGGATTTTTTTTCTGCAAAAATCTTTTTCTTATTTTTTATAAGCAGTTTTTCTTTTTTCTGTAGCAGACCTTTTTATTATTTATAAGACCTTATATGTTAATTTCCGACATTTTAATTCAGTAGTTTTTTGCAAACAGCGTTTAAATTTTGACACTTTCAATCGTATTGTTTTTTTGTTTTTTTTTATAACTCCATTTGTCAGCTTGTCGGCTTTTTCCGGCGGTTGGTCTGCGCTGTGTTTGGCAGCTCGTCAGCTTTTTCCGCTGTGTTCGGCGTGTTTTTTTGCGGCGGGTTTTCCCAGTGCTCTGTGGACCCTGCAGTGAATGAAGGAATTTGAGTCCCCGAAGTGCAGGGAACAAGGGAGCACCGAAATGTCGACAACATTTCGTTGCTCTCCGAATAGCCCCCAAAGATTGGCAAATAGAGATATTTTCTGGTCTTTCAGTGTGTTAGCAAGCATGCTTGTGTCTGATTAATTGAAGATTTCTGCACCTTTTATTCATGATTTTTGTTCTAAAAGAAAATAGATATCAACTTCACTGTCAAGTTGTAGTATGTTTTTTTTTTTTTTAAAAAAACTTCAAGCTTACTGGCTTTATAATTATGTTTCTTTGTAACACCTCTTGATTCAAGGGTATTTCTAGTGTTTTTTTCTTTTCTAATACAAGCCTTAAATACAGTCTGGTACAATAAGAATTTTTGGAATTTCATATATTTACTTATTTTCTGCCCACAAAGAGTTAATTCAGGGTACCGCTTCATGCTCTTTATCATCCATTTTGACAGCATGGGTAGGAGTTTCAGTGTTAAGGAGTCAGGAGTGATGGTAAGTGGGATTGAGAACAGGATAGAGAAGAATAAAGGAAGAGAATGGAAGCAAAGAACAAACATGAGCCACAATAAAATGGTAAAAATGTCATTATTTGGAAATCCTTTTTAAAGCTTGAACAAAAATCATTCTGCACTTAGAATTAGATATATACTTTTTTATACTTCAACTGAACACTACTAGAATATACCTCTTTTATGAACAGTTTTTATTAGAATATATTGTGAGTTACAGGGGGAAATAACAAGGGAAAGGTACTAGGTGATCGTCGTCGTTGCAAAAACAAGTACGACTTTCAAAAGGTACATTACCAGATTTAGGTAAATCAGTGCACTGCAAGAACATTAAATGCAGATATTATAATAAATGCTTTAACAACTCAATATGGCTGTGCATTATGGGAGGGGGGGAGGAGAACCAAGAGAAAGTAAGAGGGAGGAAATCCCCGGGCAGCTATGGGTTCCCCAGCTAACTGATGTCATTGCGCCCTCCGTGATGATGTCAGATGACGAGGGGGGACACCGATGTGGAGCTGCCATCCAAGATGGCGGCCCCCACTGGAACTAAGACGTGATATGGTGCCAAATGGCACCAGATTGCGGACCGGCACCTCAGGGGTTAATGTCAGGCATCGCTTGAAAGGGAAGACTCCTCCCAATCCGGAGGGAGATTGATCCAAAAGGACCCACCCTCCCTTTAGGCGATCTCCTGGTTATTGGCTGCAGTGGGACGGTCTGAGTTTAGGCCGTCCCACTGGAGCCAATGGCGCGCGACATGTGCTGACTGCGAGGAGGGGCCTAGGGCGGCCCAATGAAGTAAGTGGGGTGTATCAGTATGCCTCTTGTCTTCAAGGTATAGAACGTCCTGCGGTGGGAAAGGGTTCATTTAAGATTGACAATTAAAGACACTCTAAACGTAAACATTCTGTGCATTGCAGATTGTAACTCCATAAGGCTGTTCACTGTTACCTGAATTAGGTCCTCTGCTTTAAAAAGCAATCACAGCCCACCAGGAGAGCCAAAAGTAAGGGAAAAGGGAGCTAGAAAAGTATAACCAACTAATGAAGAATATTTGGTTATAGTGTTGCTGTAAGATGTAAATGTTTTGTATTTAAAGGGGCACTTAACTGTTAATGGTTAGCTAAGTGTCCCCTACCTTTCCCCACACAGAAAAATGCCAAATAGCTTTATATGACCAACCATCTGGAATTTAGGTCTTCAGTATACAGCAATACCCAGCCAATTGCTCTCCATATACTTGCATGAAGAGCAATTGGATTAACTAAACACTAGAGCGTTCAGCTCCTTCCTGCCTGTTTCAGTAAGCTCCTTTTACATGACGTAACAGCAGCTGCCAGATTAGGGCCTTCACTGAGCAATATAGGGATCCCAGTGTTAGAATGAATAGTGAATAGCATTAAATAGTCAAAATAGTATTGGGGGTAGTAAGGAGCAATTATTTTTTAACCCCTCTGTTTTCCCTCAGTTTAACCCCTTGCCGCCGGGTAGCTCCCTGCAGCAAGGCAAAATCTCAATGTCACGAGGCGTAATAGCGCTTCCCGCTGGCGCTGATGTCAGCCTTCAGTACGCCGACATTGTGTGTGTGCTGATTGCATCATTGGCTGCCACCAGACATTGGCGCACATGCGCAATGTAGACAGGCCAATTGTGTCTATGGGCAGGCTGCTGGGCGTGCTGTGGCTAAAATGGGGACGCTAAGGTGAAAAACTTGCACTCGCAAATTTACTCTTAGCGTCCCCGTTTTACAACCAGATTAGAAAGCAGGCGCTGAATTCAGCAGCCTGCCCCGTAAAGAGCATCCTCCAGGATACTCGCGGCAGCGCTAAGGCATCACCGCGAGTATCGCTTCCTGGTTTCCATAGGACTCCATGGAGGCTTGTGCTTCCTGGCCATGTGACCTGCTCAATCTTGCTCCCGTAAGATCATGCAGGGCTGCGGAGTGACCATGAAGGGAGACCTTGAACTATTTGTCTCCAGTCTCACTCTGCTCCCGATGGCCAGAAGTGGCGGATCGGGCCACCGTTCGCGCCGCGAGATGAGAGGTGAGTATCTGATTTTTGGGGCAGAATAGCACCAGCTTAGAGCTGTAGCTGACATTTCAGTTAACCGCAGCGGTGCAGTATTTAGCCTTAGGACTTTGTGATCCTAACGCTAATTACACTTTGCGCTCCCCATGTTAAGTATAGGGAGCATAAAGTAAGCTCGCTCTAGAAAGCGCTATTACTGATGCGCTACTGGATTTTTTAACCCCTTAGCGATCGGGATCTGATCAGGTGGCCTGCTGAAGCCTCTTTTAACCGAGCGCTACCGCTCACATATGTGAACGCTAACGTTAAGGAGGTGATCGGGTTCTAAGAGTGGCTTCCTACATACAGGGTTATTCAAAGAGCTCCGAATTGTGGCCGAAAGGTAACCGAATGCTGAAATTCAGCGTACGGTTACCTTTCCTTGCCATTCTGCTATTCAGAGAGCAGGCAGTTCGCCAAATGTTGCCGAATTGCCTGCACATACGGTGCCTGTTCGTTGCCTGTTCAAGGGCAGTGAAATCCCCATAGAGAAGCAATGCTTTGTCTATTCAGAGAACAAAAACCAGCAAGGAAAAGTTGCCGAAATGCCCTGCCATTCGGTGGTTTCATTCGACAGATTTATTCAGTAGAATCCCATAGGCTTCAATGTTAAAAATATTCCCGTTTTAATCCAATATCTAATAAACCGTTTTCTTATTTTATTCTGCAGTAAAAAGTCTCTATTTTTAGAATTTTTTTTAGGATCTTTTAGGCCTTTTTTGGGGATTTTTTGCGAAATTTTCTTTCCTTTTTTTTTTTTTTTAATCATTTTTTCTTTTTTCTGTAACAGTCCTTTTTATTATCATTCATTGGATCTTATATGTAAATTTCAGACATTTTCGTTCTTTAGTTTCTTTGCAAACAGCGTTTCACTTTTCAAACATTCAAGCGTACTGTTTTTTCTTTATTCACTCCATTCGTCTGCGGTGTCGGGTTTTTCCGGTGGCTGCTCTGCGCTGTGATCGGCGGCTGCTCGGGTTTCCCCAGCGTGTTCGGCAGGGTTAATACAGATGTTTTTGCAAGTTTCGGTGTACCTTCGCCGGGTTTTGCGGTGAGTGTACGTTGGGTTTGCGGCAGCTTTTCCCTGCATTATGACGGCCTTGTGGTGCTTGCTGAATACACCGCAGGGTCGCCGAAATGGGATCGCCAAATCTCACTGAATTGAAGAGAGCAAAAAGTCACCGAACGTGCAGTGACTTTTCGATTCTCTTTGAATAACCCTGATAGTCTTTTTTTTTTTTTTTTGGCATATTTTATATGGAATGACAATATCTGAAAAAGAAAACAGAAGAACACCATAATTTCCAAGCCTCGACATCGAGAAACAGTCATAAATGTGTTAAAATATAATGTTGGAATTAATATTAGAAATGTATACAGTGGCAGAGTGTTCGGGATCGTTTGATAAATATTCATAAGAATGAATGCGTACATATTTCTTTACAACAAGGTCATACAAAGTTTAAATGATAGTGAAAAATATGGCTTTGCTGTGTTACAGACAGAGGTTAATGTCTGTTACAGAATTTTCAGACATTAAAGTGCATGACTATCTTGAAAAATGCATATAAAACTGAGCTTATATAACAGCACATTTCTGTTCTACATCTGATCAGCTACAAATAGACTTTCTGAAGAGGAATTTAAAGGGATGCTACAGGGATAAATCAGAAGGGGGTACCCTTCTAGACCCACTCTGCATCCCCTTCCCCAGTCTAATTTAACCATTGAGGATTTTAAAACCTTCTTTCCAGTGCAGCACGGACTCTCCAAGGTGGAAGGGTTACGTCCTAAAGCCTGTAACTCATGTTAGCTCTTAGGTCTGGTTCACACCTGGGCGTTTTACAGAGCGGTCCTACGCGATGTAAAATGCTCAAAGGGCATGGTTCACACCTGGGCGTTTTACAGCGCATAGGAACGCGCTGTAAAACGCCCTACGCCCAAAGAAGTACAGGAGCTTCTTTGGGGTGTATTACATCGCGTTTGCGGCCATAGACTTCAACGTTGACACTCTGAATTGGGCGTTTGCACCAACAAAAACGCACGTATGAACACGCGTTCTGCACATGGCAACAGGCACAAAAGGAACTAAAGTCTTTTTCATTGAACACCTCTGAAGTATTTTTCAATGGATGCCTCCGTAGTCAATCAAAAAAATGCCAGGTAATACGCTCCTAAAACGCCCAACAAAAACGTGCATAAAACGCACACATGAGATACGCTCAGGTGTGAACCCTGCCTTACTGATTGGAGCTTTAGGAAGAGGTTACATCTCTGCACTCAGAAGGCTGAATCAGGCCCTCGAGAGCTCCCCTCCCCCTTGAAGTCACACTGATCTACTATGTGTACATGGTAGACAGCCAAAGAGTGGTGATTCTTCCACAATTCCATGGGTAAGCGCAAAAGAAGCAACAGTGATTGCTCACCCACTTCAATAAAATAGACATACTTTATTAGTCTCAAATAACATGTATCTGAATATACATTGGCTAATGCCTAGTGTGTCCCTTTACGGTAGTGTTTCCCAAACTAGTCCTCATGACCCGCTAACAGGTCAGGTTTTCCAGATATCTGAAGCAAAGCACAGGTGATATGATTTGCTGGTCAGTGGTTGCAGGATTCATAAATACAGAAAAAATGGCGTCGCGCCCATACTCACCGGAGCGGCAGCAACTGCCAGGAGTAACAAAAGGTGTCTTCTGCGCTCGTTTCTATGTGTTCCATGTACAGCAAAACTGAGGTTTTTGTTTGTTTCAATGGCCATTGCAACGTAAGCTCACTCGCCACTTCACGGCACCTCTTTACAGAGTGAGTACCTAACATGTACCAAAAGGCCGCTCTACTGAGCAGCTCCAAGCCCCTCCTGCTGCTTTTCAGCCAAGGAGAGGCAAAGATATGGTGGGTTTTATTTATACACACACCAAACACTTCCCATTTGGGATTAAAAACAAAAACATGGAAAGAGGAACAGCTGCAGAACGACGGACTGGTGTTAGAAGCAGGATTCAGTCTGCATTTCCCCAAGGTGATTTGCAAAATCTGGCCTGGTTGAGCGTCCTGTGGACAGGTTTGAGAAACACTGTATTAAGGAAACTGAAAATATCCCAAATTGGTTTCTTCTTACTGAAAAAATATATCTCTGGTAGATTTTTCTGCTTGGGAGCATTTGGGTTGGCTTCTTTTCAGGGAATATATCTGAGTGACAATACTTTATTAAATGTCTGAAGATCAGATGAAATTTTTTTAGAATTCTCCAGTTATTCTCCTGAGTTTCACTTTCTTTGAATAGACTTGATAGTATTTAAGATTTCACATTATTGTATAACTTGGTATTCTAAGCCTAAATAGCCAAACCAATAAAAATCTCTTATTTATCGCACTTTCCAAATGGGCTATTTGTTCTAGATTGTTATCTTCTCCTGCCAGTTCCCCTGGTTTTCACCTTTCTCTGATTAACCCTGACAGTGTATGTTTACATATTTAATATTCATGTCTATAGTATAAGAAGGTAATCCAAAATATGAGTAATAATTTTGATATATAAACAGAAATTATTCATTACATTGATATTTGGCAATGTGATAAGCACACCCAACCCACGACAATTGGAGTGGGGGGCTAATATTACAATCAACAGTTGAAACTCGTAAAACTTTATAAGGGAACAGATGCTAAATAAAGGAGTATGAGAAAGATAACAGGAAATGTAATACTATATTTCGAAGCATGTCAATGCATCTTTTCTTCTACTTCTAAGTATTGCTGAACAATTAGATGTAGGTACTAATTGCTCTTCTAAATTAATCCCATTGACCTTCCAACAAATGCAGTTTATCTAAATATTTGTAAACCATAAGTGAAACCAAATAAAAATGCAGGAGCAGTCATCCTTCATTGCATTGCAAAATTGCTTAATAAGCACAGATGATTTCTTCTCAAGCTATTCAATGAAGTGTAAAGTTTGTTCTTACATTAACATTTCTGCAAAGTGGAAAATATGCCTTTCCCACATATTTTAGAATTAGTAGACAAACTTTTATTGCTATGGATTTTGTAATGCACTGTAGACATGTGCACAGCACATAATTTCGTTTTGAACTAATGGATTAGTCCTAAAATGCAATTTATTTAGTTGATAAAGAAATTTGTTTTCAGTTCTTTAGTATGAAAACTAATTTCATTCATCTGAAAACCAGTTGATACAATTACTATTGTAGTGGCTCCTCAGAGGTCTGAGATCGCTGCTTGTTACAGTATCTCTCACTGTGTCAGGCAGAGCTGTTACAGTAACTGACTGCTGACATCACAGCGCTCAGAGTTTCAGTAAAACTAGTAAATAATATTTTTATATATAAGAGGTTAGAACAATATTATTTCCTTGTTTTACTGAAACTCTGAGCGCAGTTACAGTCAGTTACTGTAACAGCTGAGCCTGATACATTGTACTGAGAGATAATATAACAAGCAGCCGATCTCCGCTCTCACAGCCAATGCATTTAAAGGTCTAAAAGAAAGGCTCCTCTCTGTATAATGTATAGAACATCCTCCTGCATTAATTAATACCCCTCTCTGTATAATGTATATAACATCTTCCTGCATTAATTAATACCCCTCTCTGTATAATGTATATAACATCCTCCTGCATTAATTAATGCCCTTCTCTGTATAGAACATCCTACTGCATTGGCATGTAGAGAGTGCAGAACTTCGGAATGCAATGCTTATCCAGCACAGGAGAGGGAACCTTTACTTAAACTTTGTATCTCTGTGGGGGAGACACAGGAATATAAAAGCAGGAGAGAGTGAAATATTAACGTAAATCGGTCTGAAAGCTCAGAGAAGAGATGACTGGTGCAAATTTATTTTTATAATAAAATAAAGCACTTTAAATCCAGGGAAAACATTCAAATAAATCACACTGAAGGCTCATAATGACAGAGTAACTGTAAGAGCTGGATACTAAACGTATCAGACATAAAAAAACCTTTATAACAAGCAAAACCTTTTCTGTAGCTTTGCGATGTTGCACTCTTCATTGCTGGTCTTCTTCACTCATCAATGTAATATCACAAAAAGGACTGAAACTAAAATGTAGTGCATTTTATTTTAGTTTCTTTCGTTTTTTGTACTGAGCAGTTTCGTATCTCTTGAGTCATACGAAAACTAAATTGTCCCAAAATTCGGACTAAATCGTTTTAGTACTAAAACTAATGCACATGTCTAATGCACTGCCATAGCCAAGAAAATCCTGACAATTATTCGTTAACTCCTAGCAACACATGGTAGGTGATCCCTGAGCAATGCATTTGGACCTCACATGTAGGAAAATAAAGTTTTAAGCATCAAACCGCAATTACCAATGCTGCCAAGGTTCTTCGAGGCTGTTTCGTTTTAAAAGTTTCATAATTCTGAAAAATGAGCACCATATCAAGTTATGTTTCAGCACTCTTTGGACGTGCATCTATTTTCTGTTCTTTATTTTAGTCTTGTCAACAATTTTGCTTGTCACCCAAACCTTCAATAGTTACTTAAACTTCAAAAATGTAATATAAATAATCTTTCATGAACAGACCCACGGGAGACCCAAACGTGCACCCCCACCCCCAGGATCTGCGGTATGGTCTCATGGTTTGTCATTAAGGCAACATAAACCTGTGCATTCTCTGTCATTGAGGTGTTAAGTCAGGTACCCAATCTGTGAAGCACATAAGATCTACATTCAAGTCTCAACTACTTTCTCTGACACTTTTTTGTTGCCCTATGGAACTCCAATAGGAAGTGGCAGGGGGCTGCCAGACAGTTGCAGATGGCGAATTACAGCACCTCCCATAGAGTCCTTATCAGAATTCTGGATGGTGTCCAAAACAAATATTCAATCATCTCCTATATCTTTATTAATATACACAATAACACCATAATAGACTCAGACAATATAAAAAGAACATACAATGTGGATAAATATACTAGAGGAACTTGTATGGATCACATACAAACTACACTTATCCATCCAAAATTAGCTTGAAGAATATAGCGTAATCACTAATCCGTTTATATGGAGGAAGAATGAAATAGTTATTGACTTCCTATGGTCAACCTAGTCACAAACAACAATAGAACTGACCAAATTCAATACTCTACTAGCTCTCATTGATTAGACTCAAAGTATACATAGAAAGCATCATAAGTGAAAAAGATACCTATGTATCTAATCTTTGAAGGGAGGTATCTGTCTAAAAGGGCACTCCATAAAACTGAACCACAACCAGATATATCTAACCTCTCCAAATATATAGATATTACATGGTTCAATAGCCAGTTTCTTAATTAGTCACAATCTCTGCAAAAGAGACATGAAGCTGGAATGACTTTTGCCTCAATTGAAAAAACCCATGACCTATAATGAAAATAACGAAAGCATCTCTGGTATAACGCGTTTCACCACAACTAACAGGTGGCTTCATCAAGAGATGCTGACCCATGTAATGTATGTGTATATGTTTTTTAACAGTTGTCTGGGATAGAGGTCCTGGGTTTCTCCAATTGAGGCAAGAGTCATTCCTGTTTCATGGCTCTTTTGATGAGATAACTAATAGAGCTACAGAATGTTTTATCAGACATGTTAAATGACACAAAACAGAAAGAATTATATAGGTTACTATTTTTAACTTTAAATTTTTTTTTTTACAAAAAAAAAATGGTAGGGCACTGCCTCAATTGCCTGTATAGGCGATTCTCCCCTGCCCAAGTGTAGTTTGACCATAGTGAAAACTACTAGCATTTGCTCTGTTTGGCAATTTGTATATTGTTATATAAGATATAGTTGCAGTTCAGAGATATATTCCACAATATAATATACATTTTAAATGGCTTTTTATACAGTTTTAATCTAAATGATGAAAGGCGTGGCTTTTAAGCAAACAGTGGTGAAATTTCATTGATGAAAAAAATAATAATCGGTCTCCGAAAGCATTCAGTTTGAAGCCTTACCATTTAATCTAAAAATAGATCTTACTGACGTTTTCCGTATATAGACATAATTCTCGCACCTGTCTTTTTTTTTTCTTTCTACCTTTTACTCTAAATTGCTCCATGTTGGAGTTTCTATTGTATCTCCAGTGGTGAAATTAAATTATTTGGTTTCATGTATGGCATGTTGTGTTTTACAATTGTAATTTTATGTAACAACAGGGGTAGCTTTAAAGCAATCTGAAAATTATATTTAAAGTGAAAGAAAATATAAAAGGTAAAAGTAAATTAAATTGGGTAAAAGGCAGTAATGCAATAAATTCCTGAACTTCCATTGTATGAGAATGGTAGGCACTTTCAATACAATGGTTTCATTTCAGTGTCATAGCTGTACGTTGGCAGTGATCATGTGCTGTACCGTAAAGTAATTACAGGGAATAAAAGCATCAGAGAAATTGATGTTAAGGAGTATAATTCTTCAGGGGAAAATGTACTGTGTGCGAAATGCCAATTAGTTTTTTCACTTCCAGTTAGTCATTAGCAGGCATTTACTTAAATAGCAATTAATGATCTATAATGATTTAGACTAATTAATGAATAATTGAATAATATTTTTATATTTATCAGCAATGTTATTTTGTCTCCATACCCTCTACATTTTGTTTATGGAAGGAGTTCAGGCACATTTATTAACGGTAAATGTAGTGCACAAAGGTCTTTTCAAACCCCCCCCCTTTCCCTTTTTTTGTTATTCATAATTATAATAATTTTATTATACATCCAGTAAGGCTAGGGTCAGAGTGGGGCAGTCGGAACGCGCGTGCAGGCGCACTAAATCACGGCGGCAGTAGCAGCACATAACGGCCAATGACGGCCAATATACGCAGTACGTGCATACAAAAGTGCGCCGACACCACGCAACCGGCAAATGAACGCATTTTTCTCAGAACGTGAAACCGCTGCTACAGACGTACAGAGTGCGCTGCGGCCGCATGGCAGCGTGTGTGCGTGATTAGGAGACGTCAGACGCTGCTAGTGTGCGGCCTACATAACGTTCAAACAGCCGGATTTCCCTAGAATTGCGTTGGTGAGTACCTGCGACTGTGCGACTGTAGTCGTCTGACCACTTAAGCGTATTCCGTGAAAAAATGCGTGCGCACGCATCGACGTACATTTTGACGGTGGCCGCAGAAAATGCGCTCATCTGTCCCTAGCCTAAGACGTTGAACTTATGTATGGCTCGCTAAGGAGGCTTACTGGTGCCGTGTATTCTGTGACAGAAAGAGAGCGCTGGTACCATAGGCATCCTTGTCCTGACTTCTCACTACCTGTGTTTTTTGGAACCCGAGGATCAGTTTAATTGAGCATGATCCCAGATATTTACTTAATTTCAACCACAATTCTGACATATTATGGATCGGCCTACTTGAGGGTTTACTAGAATATAGATTTCCGTTAAAATGCCTGCTCAAGTATTGGGACTTGCGCCTGTACTCGATAATGGAAATATCATCTTTAGCGACTCAATATAGCTTCTTCGGTATGCCGATGGTAGAAAATATATACAGTGTGAAAGATCCTGATAGATTCCCCTCCAAGCAGAGAAAGTCAAAATGAAACCCTCTTTTTAAATTTGGCTATCCAAATGCGCATGTACACTAGCCATCAGGGCTGTACTGGGACAAAAACATCGGCCCTGGACATCAACCAGACCAGACCAGTGGTTCCAGGGTAGGCCCATATAATTAATTACCTCCCCACCATGGCAGGCCCATATTATTAATTGTCCGTCTTCCAGGGCAGGCCCATATAATTAATTATCCCCCCGCCAGTGCGGGCCTGTATATATTAATTATCCCCCATCAGGGCAGGCCCATATAATTAATTACCTCCCCACCATGGCAGGCACATATAATTAATTGCCTCTCTGCCATTGCAGGCCCATATTATTATTTGTCCCCCTTCCAGGGCAGGCCCATATAATTAATTATCCCTCCTCCAGGGCAGCCCCATATAATTAATTGCCTCTCCACCATTGCAGGCCCTTATAATTAATTGTCCCCTCTCCAGGGCAGGCCCATATAATTAATTATCCCTCGTCCAGGGCAGCCCCATATAATTAATTATCCCTCCTCCAGGACAGGCCCATTAAATAATCCCCCGCCCCGCCAGTGCGGGCCTATATATATTAACCTCCCTGGCGGTTTTCCCGAGTGTGGCTCGGGTTACATTTCACCGCTGAAAGCGGTAACGCCGAGCCACACTTGGGCTGGATACATACCTGTACCAGCACTCCCTCTCTGACCTCTTGCAATCGCATTCTCCTCCATCTGATCGTGGCGTCTTGCTTCCTGGTTCCCTTCTCGCGAGCTCCCCACCACATGCTGCCAATATTGTGTGGTAGACCAGTAAGTATCGCTAGATGTGTTGGCCAAAGACATTTGCTGGACACCATAAGTGTTCTATTTGGTAAATTGTTAAACTCTCATAATATGGATTTGTTGATTTCCACAAAAAAAATAGTAGCTTGGATCACAAAGATCTAGAGGCATGTAAAGGCAGTATGCTATTTGTGTTTTGTTTATCATTCATGAATAGGAAAAGGATAAAACGCAAAACTAGAACAAACTAAAAATGTCAAGGTTGCTGCAATGGTTTGTGACAGAATGCAAACCCATTTGTTATGTATTCTAATATATGTATTGCTTGTATATGTTGTATTTAACTCCATAAGGTTCACTGACGTACATAATAGTATGTCCTGGAGAAAATTCCCCTTAATGACCTCCCTCCCAACTCTCTTCTCTGGCTGGGGTCCCACGACGGTCTGACTTCCGTGAAGCTGGCCCGACAGTTTTATTGGCCCGGCCATCGCACAGATGTTATTGGTGGGTGCGATGACATCAGTTTCAGGTGCCACCCGGTAGCTACAGGGGAGAACCTGGAAGGGGAGGGGGTCCTTTGGACCCCTTTCCCTCCTGAATGGCTGCAAATAAAAAAAGGGCAGCATCTGCCCTTTCCAGCTGTACCTCTCTTTAACCCCTTAGGTGCCGGGCCATGATTTGGTGCTAATCGGCGCTGGATCGTTATCTGCTCCCAGAGTTGGCGGACATCTTGGATGTCAGCAAAGCCTCCGAGGTCCACCCCCTGCCCACTGACATCATTGCCATATTTGCAATGACGTCAGTTGGCCAGTTGACCCCCTATCTACCAAGTGGAGATGGGGGGGGTACTTTGGACCTCGTATCTCCCGATCCGTAGCAGCTTAGAGGGTCATGTTTGGTATCATTGGAAAGGCATGATCATGTTTGATATAAAAATAAAAAAGTTGGGTTTTTAAAAAACAATGTCTGGAGGGTATAATAAAATAGCACTTCAAATCACGTTTAACCATGATGAGCATAAAACGGTCAAAATGAACACAGCACGCAGAGGTGAAATGGCTCAGCAGTGAAGGGGTTAAAAAGCTAAAACATGTAAAAATTGGGTATTTCTAAACTCTGGACAAAAAATTTCAAAACTATTTAGCCAGGGTCTTTTTTGGTGGTTGTAGATTTTTGGGGTCAAAGTTTGAAAAAGTGTTTAATTCATTTTTTTCATCATTTCATAATTTTTTTTATAGTGAATTATACTATATGATGAAAATAATGTTAACTTTAGAAAGTCCATTTAATGGCGAGAAATAACGGCGTATAATATGTGTGGGTTCCATAAACGAGTAAGAGGAAAATTAGAGCTAAACACAAATAGCGCAGAAATGTAAAAACAGCAGTGGATATTGTCGGACAGACAATGGTAAAACAGTCTGGTCCCTAAGGGGTTAAGTACAAATATAACATTAAGAAATTCTGTTTAACAATATATGATATATATATCATATAGAGGACATCCAAAGATAAACAGAGAGCAGTTCTAAATAACCCATCTAAAAATGGTTTACACTCTCTCCAAAAGTCAGTAATTAATGCAATATCAGATCAGTTCAGCATTTGCCAGGAATGACTTAAACTGTGCTTTTTCATTAATGAACTCTTATTTGTTTTTAGTGTTTCCATTCATTTAAGTTGCTTTTCAAGGATAAGTGACCCTTTGTACACATTACACAGATGAACCGGGGATAGAATGATTAAATTTAATGAATATTGTAGTCCAAATGTCATTTTGACAAGGAAGGTCTTGAAGAAATGGATGTAAAACTGATATTAAATACAAAAATGTCACTTGCATCTCCACATTACTTAACACTGCATGAGCCTGTAGTTGTTACGTTCTCCCAGCCAGGCCCCCTGGTGCTGAGAACTCTTCTCAGCCCTCATGGTTTTCGGGGTTAAACCAGTATAGATCTTCTTTGCTGTGTTCCTGCATTTTGTATTTTGATTTTGATTATTCTGGTATCTGTCTCCTGGCTTTGTATCTTGACGTTTCTTGCGATATATCCCTGGTACTGCATATTGGTGTTCTGGTTCATGTTTTCTGTATTTGTGTATCTAGTGCAGCAGCTTATTGTTTTGGATTATAGAGACCACCTCAAGGATCTCTTTCTAGTTAGGAATATCTAGCAACAACAGGCCTTTCTGTCAAGTCTGGTTAACCCCTGTTATTTCATTGTGTATATTTCCCACCCTGTACTCTGTAAAAACCAAAGGCCATCCAAGGACCTTACCCCAGTGCAGGGCTTTCCTCTTGTGTGTGTGTGTATACTGTCCTGTTTTGTCTGGTTCTATTGTATCCTGTGTCCAGGGTTCTGCATGATGCAGAATGTCACATACCTGCCTAAAGGGCTTACAAAAACACACAGCACAAAGGACCCCCCTTTGTCTCCTGAGGGGGGCAACCGTAACAGTAGTATGCCTCTGACCAAATTTAGCCAATTCACATTCTGGTTGGCTATGTGCCGATACAAGTGCTACTTTACTTGTTTGCTCAATATCCCACAATTTTAAAGAATAAGCAGTCCTTTAACCTTAACTTTTCCTTTTTTGAGCTTAAATTCTGTTATGAAGTATGCGTCGTGTGTAGCTATGGTACATAAAGTCAGGTGCCAGGTTAGCTGCAGGCTGATGGCATTGGGAGCTCCACTGGTAGTACTTGCTTCTGTTGACTGTGTTCAATCTTATTCTCTAGCGATGTTATATCCAACAGCTCGTAATAAATGGCAGTGAGCTTCGATTAAGCCACTTGGAAATCAGTGTTCCTACTGCTGCAGCTTCGTCAAGGGAATAACTGTCTGAGGTACAGTAAGTGAGATTCAGTGCAAATGTATTTCAATTAGAAAAACACCCTTCGGTGAAATGCTAGAAATACGGTGATCTTCTTTACAGAAAAGACATGGAAGGGTTCATTCCGGTGCATGGCCTTGTATACAGAGTATTGAGCTTTTCTATACTTTTAGAGTTACCTTTCCATATGATTTTTTTTTATTATTATTATTTTTTTTTTCTCAAAGCTGTGATGGCAAATGGTTTTATTACAGTCATTAATAAGACCGTGGGTTTTTTGTTCTTGCCAAGATGTTTTCTTTTCTATTTGTATAATAAAATAAAACATTTGTGACGCTTGATATTATTTTCTTTCCTGTAGTATTTATTGTCTGTTTCATATTCTGTCCTGTCAGAGAACATTTCGTTTCTATTAGGACACAGAGAAGGAAGCACAAATTACAAGTGAATGGTTGCAGTCCCTTTGTAAAACCTGAAAGGGACAATTTATGAAATAAATGATTAAATGTAAGCAATTGTATTGAATTCCAATTGATGTAGCTAAGTGAATTTAATGAAATACCACAGTCTGCTCAAATACAAATAAATTTATTTATTTTCATGTCAAGTACTTGCTGTGATAATATTCACTTGGAAATCTGAAAATATGATTTCTTTCAGAGCTTCCCTATGGCTGGGAGAAAATTGATGACCCTATATATGGAACCTATTATGTTGAGTAAGTTTTTATTTGTATTTCCAACTTCTGTTCATTCTAAGTGAAACTAGAATTCACTCCATTAGTGGTTACAATGAAAGGTCTGCCTTACTTGCGATTATCAGTTGAATTCTATCATTATCACGCTAGTGTAATTTTCATATACCGGTTCCCTTCATAGGCTCCTTGTACCGCTCAAGATAAAATTTAAAAAACAAATCTGATTTTCAAAACCTTCAATAACGCAACCCTTCCTTACATGGTCTTCTTGCTCCACAAGCACATCCATTCTGCATCACTTTGGTCAGCAGGTGACCTAAGCCAGTCCTCTTTTTTCCAACCTCACTGCCAACTATTGCCTCCAAGACCTCTCAAGGGCAGCTCTGGTCCTGTCAAGTGAGCTACCTCACCATGTCAGGCTCTCCGCTAATCTTTTGGCCTTCAAGAAATCCCTTAAAGCCCATCTTTTCAGAATAGCATAACACATTACTAATGCTGACCTGTTATTCTCCTCGCCTACCTTCACTTCATGATGGATGTCACTACCAAGTCTTCTCCATTTCCGAAACATGACTGTAGTGATCCTGATGACCAATAGAAGTTCTCTTGTCTTCCTACACCCCAACTCCTATAGATTGTAAGCTCATCTGAGCAGTGCCCTCTACACCTCTTGTTTCAGTTCCTATGTGTTTATTTTGTCTCTTTCCCATTGGTTATTGTAAAGCTCTGTGGACACTGTTGTAGTATAAGTAGGTTAGACAAATCCAAAATTACTGCCCATTGCACCGTATCAATGGTAGAAGTGCAGTTTCTTCAACTCGGGAAAAAGAGAGGTTTGAGCTGGAAGCTTGCAATGGCAGGTTTTTAAACATACAGTAATTTTCGTAAATATCCAATTCTTCACGGCACACAAATTATAACAATCCCTGAACGTATATGCAGTGTACTCTTTAAAATTTCTACTTGAAAAACCGTAATGGACATCAGAAGATCAAGGCCTTATGTGACAGCTTGAGCACATTGCAGTAACACCATTTTACTATTCTAATATTTCTTTTTCCTTTCAGTCACATAAACAGAAGAACTCAATTTGAAAATCCAGTGTTAGAAGCAAAAAGAAAGCTTCAGCACCACAATATGCCCACTACAGAACTGGGATCCCAGCCAATGCAGGCCCAAGTGTTCAGAGGTACATTGCAACATGCTAGTATGAAAATCATCTACTTTGTTAGTTCCCTTCAGGGTACTGATTGTGATAATGGATAATTTTGAGTAGAGCTATTAATATTTTGATTAACATCATAGGTCTAGAAATGTTTTCTCATTACTGAACTAGCGCTTTGAATATACCGAGGTACCATATTGGCTGGATTTGATCACTTAACCCCTTCACTACCAAGTGATTTTACAAAAAACCATAGTCAGAAACCAGTGATTTTTTTTGAAAAATCATTTTTAATAAATTGTGCAGTAATACCTATATATTAGAGTAATAACCTACTTGGCCAGTAGATTGGGCGATCTACTGCCATATTGAGTTACAGAGGTTTTAACAGCAGGTCTATTTTCTTCTATTTCTCCTGCATCGACTGCTGACAGCTTCTGAAAGCCTGATATTTCAGAGCTTTCAGCTGCAGATTTTACAGTTTTAGCTCTTTGGGCATTATGCCCACAGGGCTGAAACTTTGGGGCGACCATCTACAGCCCAGAAGCTAACAAAATTCGTTTGCAGCAAAACAATTTCATTTTCTTTTGGGCTACAGAACAGCACATCGAGATATCTCGATATTGGGGCACCAGATGGTGCCTTTGAAAACCGAGATATCTCGATATTTCTTTCATTTTTTTTTCTGAGAAAGGATTTTGCCAGGAAGGATACATTGAGATTTCTCTCGTTTTCATGTATGTCCTGGGTGGCGAGTATGTACCGTTAGGTGTCTTGCCCAAGGACAATTACTGGAGAGGTGCTCTTGCCAGGATCGAACCTGTGTCTCCACAGTCTCTCTCCATGGTTATAGAGCAGTGTTGTTACCTCTACTCCACCAAGCCGTTAGTGAAGGGATTAAGGAGGATAAATAAATATTCCCTTTTACATTAGCAAACATTTTTTACTGTAATAACTATGTGCTCTAACTCTGACAGAGGCTTTACCTTTATCTGAAGAGTCGGCCGTTATGTTATTTCCTCTTCACTGGTGAGCCATTTCACCTCTGTCTGCTGAGCAAATTTTTACCATTTTGTGCTTATCCTGTTTAAATGTGATTTGAAGTCATGTTTTATTGTACGATCCAGACAAATTATAGATCCGTTTTTTAGGCAGATTCATAATATATCAATATTATATGTATACGTCATGTCCTGCCAGAATGCTATAACAAAAAAGGTAAAAAGAATGTGAATTTCCATTAAAATTTCAATCATCTACAGCTTGTAAAGTAATTTTTTCACCCGAACCTTTGCAGTTATATATTCTGTGGGATACACTTGTCAAAAAAAATTAAATGGGAAACGGTACTGTATTTTTTGGCGAAAATGTGTGATTATAGCTAAAAGTGAAAAATATACGTTTTCATTAGTGCAGCATCATTGTGTCACTTATACTTTAAAAGTGAAAAACAGTGCTACATAAAAAAAAACAAGTTTTTTATTTATTTATTTATTTACATGTAACTTGGCCTTTCCAAGGATACCAAAAATTACCCTCTAGCTGCCATCGATCCGGAGATTTTGGGGTCCAAAAGACCCCACTATCTCCTGCATAGGGATTTCCATAGGAAATCCCTGGGCAGCTAGGGGTTAATTCCCCCAAATTACGTCATTGCGCCCATGCCCGATGATGCCAATGGTTGAGGGGAGGCCCGCGAAGAAGTCCTCGATCCAGGACCTAAGGGGTTAAAGAGAGGCATCACTGGAAAGGTCAGACTGTGACCTTTCCAGGGATGGCTCTCATGAAGCTGTAACTCATCCTGGGAGGAAGAGGGGTCTAAATGACTCCACCTGCCCCCTTTCAGGCACTCTTTGCGAAGACAGTGCCCTGGGAGGGGGTATATAAGTGGGACCCCGGACAGAGAAGCATATATTCCTCCGAATACCCCACTCACCGGATGATGTGTGGGGAACATCCTCCACATACTGCTGGGAAACCTCATGACGTTCCCCACAACTCGATCACTGTGAAGGGGTAAATGGGCTGGGCTGCTATACCTAACAGTGCCCATCCTATTCCAGCCAAATCATAAACCTGTAATACGGCTCGCCTGTTGTGGGTGCGTACTGTAAGTGAATGTTTTCTATACGTTGTATAGAAAGTCCTAATGCGTAGGCAGCTGGAAAATAACTAGTAATTTCAAGACTGTTTGTCATGCTCACAGGTGATAATGACAAAAACTTACCAACTGCATAAATCTCCACAAAAAATATCAAAAATTCACCTCTGGTGCAGAACACTGTGTGATCTGCCACCTCTTTTTGCTGCTAGCAGAAAGACATTGAGAACAGATGTCTCCCAGTAACTCAGTGCATATAAACATTTTTTTAAATAAAAGGGCATTAGGCTATACATAATTGGAGAGCATAATAACGTTGACAACAACAAAGGAAGATTCTAAAGTGATTATGTACTGTAAATACAATTATAATAGTTTTCTTCCACTCAAGGGTCAGCTTATGAAGAGGTTTGAACCTGGTGCTTTGCACAGAGAATTATATCAGGGTTTTTCAAAGAGAATCGAAAAGTCAGCACACGTTCGGTGACTTTTCGTTCTCTTCGATTTGGTGCGATTTGGCGATACCATTTCGGCGACCCTGCGGTGTATTCAGCAAGCACCACATGGCTGTCGTAGTGCAGGGAAAAGCTGCTGCAAACCCGCCGAACACTCACTGCAAAACCTGGCGAATGCACACCAAAACCCGCATAAACATCTGGATTAACCCCGCCGAACACGCCGGAGAAACCCGAGCAGCCGCCGATCTCCGCTCAGAGCAGCCGCCGGAAAAACCCGACACCAAAGAGAAATGGAGTGGGAAAAAAAAAACAGTACGCTTGAATGTTTGAAAAGTGAAACGCTGTTTGCAAAGAAACTACAGAACGAAAATGTCTGAAATTTACATATAAGATTCAATGAATGATAATAAAACGGGCTGTTACAGAAAAAATAAAAAAAGATTTAAAAACAAATGAAAAAAAATCCCAAAAAAAGCCTAAAAGATCCTAAAAAATCTATGAATAAAGAGACTTTTTACTGCAGAATATTATAATCAACGGTGTGAAACCACCGAACAGCAGGGCAATTCAGCAAATTTTCACTGCTGTTTTTTGTTCTCTGAATAGACGAAGCATTGCTTCTCAATTGGGATTTCACTGCCCTCGTAACAGGCAAAGAACAGGGCACCGTATGTGCAGGCAATTCGTCAGGATTTGGCAAACTGCCTGCTCTCTGAATAGCCGAATGGCCAAGAAAGGTAAGCATACGCTGAATTTCACTGTTCGGTTGCCTTTCGGCCACAATTCAGATCTCTTTGAATAACCCTGTATATCTCACAACCTCAAGACAGCACTCCTGGGATGACATTGTTTCTTTTTACTTTATTTGCAGTCAAATATAGATCAACATTTTCGTTTCAAACAACTTTCAACAGGGATGTTGGTTAAATAGTAAAACAGTAGTTCAAACTGCTGTTTATATAACTGAAGACTGACAGAAGGGTGGCATGCATAAATTACATAGGCGAAATGGAGTTTAAAAAAGCATTAAAATGACGAGTTGGATCTCCACCTCAGTGTCCACCAAATACAATAAGTAAAAAAGAAAACTAGGACACCTGAAAATAAACAAAAACAGAAAAACAGTAGCTACACATAATCCTCACAGGGGAAAAATAAATAAGTTTTTTTTATCGATAACAGCATTGTTGGTTATCTTCAGCCCTCGAATGCAGACCACTTCCATTTGATAGAAGGGAGTGGAGATGATGAAGTAAAATGCAACAATTTATTTAGGTACAGCTTGTCCATGTCTTTAAGGAACATATTGGATACACAATATGTCATTGAAGAAGGCCTACTTTTGGTGTGCTCAATCTTGACCCTTCAAAGAAATTACATTTCCCACAGTTGACCTAATGAGGGGCTGAGTATCATGGGAGGTGTAGTTCCAGAAGATCGAGACTGCCAAAGTTGAGTATCCCTGACCTACATAAAAAAAGAATAATCATAGCTATTCCTCTATGTTTTCAATGTTTTATAGTATCTAGTTCAAAATCCTCATGTTTGTCTCTCCCTCTATTGAAATGGAACCAATCTGGTTCTACAACATCATCCAGAATGATGATGAGCAGGTCACTAACGTATGTTCAGACAGTCCTTAAGGTACGACGGGGTTCCGTTCTGACGGCATCGTCTTAACCCAAGTTGGACTTTGTCCTCGAGAAACTACAAGGTCCTGTTCCTATCGCAGCGATATTGTTATTACTCTCGAGTCAGGCGTATGTCAAGTGCCTGTATTTTTTTTTCCCCAGGTCTGTGTCATTGCTATGTAACAGTGTATTCTAAGGGTTTTAGGGTTGTTTTCAGAACACAAACATGAAACAATAAAAAGGCTGACACCATTTTGCATTTCAACTTTGTGTTTCTACTCACACTAGAAATAAACACTGTACAGTACTGTATGAAGCATGAAAAAAATACTGCACTGAACTGTAAAAAAAATGTTCTGTGTTTTTAATACTGTATGTACTGTATTGTATAGAACCTGTTGTGCATAGTATACATTTACTGTACTGTAAATAATGAACTAAAAATACTGTACTGTATTCTTTTAATAAAGAGGTACAGTAGTGTACTGTACTCCAATGGCTCCTCTACCAACATTATTTGTACTGCACTGTAACAATAGTGTCAGTGGCGATAGTACCAGGGTTGCAGCAGTCGCACTTGCGACTGGACCCTGGCGTTCCGCCACTGGAGGCAGCCCGCAGATTCCGACAATCAGCACGGGAATCTGGGAGCAGCACCGTCGGCATGCAGCTTGGCCATAACCACCTGACCAGCGCACGAGATTGCGGAGTTCACGTGAACCCCGCGATCTCGAGAGAACGCAGCTGCGCTGGTCAAATGGTTCTCGGCGAGCGACCAAGCTGCATGCCAGTGGCCGCTCGGGAGAAGAATGGCCTCAGACAGGAGGTGAGAGCTGGGGCAAATACATCCATGTGAGCTGGGGCCTGCCGGCAAATATATATATCCATGTAAGCTGGGGGGCAAATATATATATCCATGTAATAAGTTGGGGGCAATATATCCATGTGAGCTGGGGCAAATATATATGTCCATGTGAAGAGCTGGGGCAAATATATATATCCATGTGAGCTGGGGTCAAATATATATATATCCATGTGATGAGCTGGGGCAATATATCCATGTGAGCGGGGGGCAATATAGCCATGTGAGCTGGGGCAATATATCCATGTGAGCTGGGGCAAATATATATATCCATGTTATGATCTAGGGCAATATAACCATGTGTGAGCTGGGGCAATATATCCATGTGAGCTGGGGCAAATATATATATCCATGTGATGAGCTGGGGCAATATAACCATGTGTGAGCTGGGGCAATATATCCATGCGATCGGGGGGCAATATATATAACCATGTGAGCTGGGGCAATATATCCATGTGATGAGCTGAGGGCAATATATCCATGTGAGCTGGGGCAAATATATATGTCCATGTGAAGAGCTGGGGGCAAATATATCCATGTGAGCTGGGGTCAAATATATATATCCATGAGATGAGCTGGGGCAATATATCCATGTGAGCTGGGGCAAATATATATATCCATTTATGAGCTGGGGCAATATAACCATGTGTGAGCTGGGGCAATATATCCATGTGATTGGGGGCAATATATATAGATCCATGTGAGCTGGGTCAATATATCCATGTGTGAGCTGGGGCAATATATTCATGTGTGAGCTGGCGGCAATATATCCATGTGAGCGGGGGCAATATATATATCCATGTGAGCTGGGTCAATATATCCATGTGAGCTGGGGCAATATATCCATGTGAGCTGGGGCAATATATCCATGTGATGAGCTGGGGGCAATATATCCATTTGAGCTGGGGCAAATGTATCCATGTGAGCTGGGGTCAAATATATATATATATCCATGTGATGAGCTGGGGCAATATATCCATGTGATGAGCTGGGGGCAATATATCCATGTGAGCTGGGGCAAATATATATATCCATGTATGAGCTGGGGCAATATAACCATGTGTGAGCTGGGGCAATATATCCATGTGATCAGGGGGCAATATATATATCCATGTGAGCTGGGGGCAATATATCCATGTGTGAGCTGGGGCAATATATCCATGTGTGAGCTGGGGCAATATATCCATGTGTGAGCAGGGGGGGCAATATATATATCCATGTGAGCTGGGGCAATATAACCATGTGTGAGCAGGGGGGGCAATATATATATCCATGTGAGCTGGGGCAATATAACCATGTGTGAGCAGGGGGGGCAATATATATATCCATGTGAGCTGGGGGCAATATATCCATGTGTGAGCGGGGGCAATATATATATATCCATGTGAGCCGGGGCAAATATATCCATGTGATGAGCTGGGGGCAATATATCCATGTGTGAGCTGGGGGCAATATATCCATGTGTGAGCTGGGGGCAATATATCCATGTGTGAGCTGGGGGCAATATATCCATGTGAGCTGGGGCAAATATATATATCCATGTATGAGCTGGGGCAATATATCCATGTGATCGGGGGCAATATATATATCCATGTGAGCTGGGGCAATATATCCATGTGTGAGCTGGGGGCAATATAACCATGTGTGAGCTGGGGGCAATATATATATCCATGTGAGCCGGGGGCAATATATATCCATGTGAGCTGGGGCAATTTATCCATGTGTGAGCTGGGGGCAATATATTCATGTGTGCGCTGGGGCAATATATCCATGTGATGGGGCAATATATATATCCATGTGAGCCGGGGCAATATATCCATGTGAGCCGGGGCAATATATCCATGTGAGCTGGGGGGCAATATATATCCATGTGAGCTGGGGTCAAATATATATATATATCCATGTGATGAGCTGGGCAATATATCCATGTGATGAGCTGGGGCAATATATCCATGTGATGAGCTGGGGCAATATATCCATGTGTGAGCTGGGGTAATATATCCATGTGATGGGGGCAATATATATATCCATGTGAGCTGGGACAATATATCCATGTGTGAGCCGTGGCAATATAACCATGTGTGAGCTGGGTCAATATATTCATGTGAGCCAGGCAATATATCCATGTGAGCCGGGGAAATATATCCATGTGAGCTGGGGGCAATATATATCCATGTGAGCTGGGGTCAAATATATATATATATCCATGTGATGAGCTGGGGCAATATATCCATGTGATGAGCTGGGCAATATATCCATGTGATGAGCTGGGGGCAATATATCCATGTGATGAGCTGGGGGCAATATATCCATGTGATGAGCTGGGGGCAATATATCCATGTGATGAGCTGGGGCAATATAACCATGTGTGAGCTGGGGTAATATATCCATGTGATGGGGGCAATATATATATCCATGTGAGCTGGGGGCAATATATCCATGTGTGAGCCGTGGCAATATAAACATGTGTGAGCTGGGTCAATATATCCATGTGTGAGCTGGGGGCAATACTATCTTTTTTTATATTGCAGAGAAAAAAAAGTAAAAATATAGATCTTTTTTGGGAGGGGGAGGGGGAGGGGGAGGGGGAGGGGGCCCCTTCATGGATTCTTGCACTGGGGCCCTCAGGTTTCTAGTTACGCCACTGAATAGTGTAGTGTAAATTTTACCGAAACTAAACAATAAAAGATGCTGTACAGGTATAATAGTGTACAGCATAGTGTAAGGTGGTAAAACACTACTGTCTGTACTGTATAGAAAACAGGTTCTGTACCTGGAAGGTATGTAAAGTATTGTACACTTCTGTTTTTTCATGTGCTGTACAGTACCATACAGTACCAAAAAACAACACATGGAATTAGGGTTGCCTGATCGGCCATGTTTTCCTGAAAACATTACTGTACTACAGTATTTCATGCAGAGGGGAGCAAAGGGAAAAGTGCTGCAGGGTGGCATTTATCGTGCACTGCCCATCAGCATGAATAAATTATATGTATCCAGGAAAACATGGAGGATCTGGCAACCCGGCATGGTATACCTTTACAGTACAGAACAGGTATACCAGTATCTTTTTTCGTTGAACCATAAACAATACTGATCTATAAACTATAAAATAAATTAAGCAATAAAACAGAGTTGGAAGGTATGTCAGATGTAGCAGTAACTTCAGATGTGGAGGGCTTTGGGTATTTTGATCCTTGCTGAGAATGGGTCTGGCGCTTCTTCTGAAGAAAGTAGTTAGAGTTGACTGTACAGTTTACTTATTTTCTTTTGTCGTATATTTCACGGTAACATCGCACCACTTCCTAATTCTGCCTGCTGACTTTGGTGAAAAGCTCAACATTTGGATCCATATTTTGGAGTAAGTGTAGACACTCATTCAATTTAGAAAAAGAAATTCAGCTAGTCCTTTTGTTGTCAGGACCTTTTCTGGCACCTCAGGTTCTTCTACATTTCTTTCTTCTTCGACAATTCTTTCCTCTTCCAACTGATTTAGGTCCTGATCTGTCAGTTCACCTTCTTCATAATCTAGAAGCTGTTCTACATCTGCAATATCAACATCTAATTCCAATGTTTTTGCCATCTCCACAATATTTTCACCAATTTCTGCTATCATACCATCCTGATCAAAATCTGTGCTTGCGTTTACATATCGCTTCAGCAGTTTGTTCCATATTGCCTTCAGTGACTTCTTCCCATGCAGATGCAATGCTCCTAATACACTGAAGAATGTTATTGCTCTTCCAGAAATATTGCAGCTATTGCCTGTGCAAAAGTAGACCGCAGGTAGTACGCCTTGAAGTTAGAGATTGCATCCTGATCCATAGGCTGGATAACCGTTGTTATGTTTGGAGGGAGAAAGAGCACCTTTATAACTTGATGCAAGTCATCTAGGTGAGGAGGATGTCCAGAAGCATTATCAAGTAGGAGCAGAATGTTGTAGGGAATCGTTTTTTCAAGGCAATAGGCTCAAACTTCTGGGATGAAGCTATTTGAAAGCCAGTCGTCACATAGCACGATGGTCATCCAGGCTCACGGTTACTCTGAAAATAGACTGGGAGTGCATGTTGATGTTTTTGAATGCACAGGGATTCTCTGCATGATAAATGAGGAATGTCATTAACTTTAATCCGGCTGCATTAGCTCCAAGTAGAAGTGTGAGCCTGTTTTTGAATGCCTTATAGCCAGGCATCACCTTTGCCTCTATGTGGATGTAAGTGCAGGCCTGTTTCGTCAACATTTAAAATTTTCTCAGGTAGATATTCCTCGTCTATGATCAGGTCTAGACTGTCACAAAAACTTTCCGCAGCATCAGCATCGGCGCTTGCAGCTTCCCCAATCACGCACACATTATGTAGGCCCAACCTGCGCTTGAAATGCTGAAACCAGCCTTTGCTGGCATTGAAATTCACAAGGTATTTCTCTGCTCGTTGTTCCTTTACCTTGTTTTGGGAACTACATTTCCCTTGTGGCTCAGTCAGCCTAATGGGTGACTGAGCATCATGGGAGATGTAGTTCCCAAAACATCAGGGAGCCAAGGTTGCTGACCCCTGCTTTAGGCTATTAAAAGCAATGCATGCTGTTGCTTGAATTGTTAGTAGGCTCATAGGAATCCTCTTCTGGATTTGGTCCTCTATCCAGATCATCAACAGCTTCTCCATGGTGTGGATTAGCCCTTGCCTCCTCTTTGTTAAAATGGTTGATATTATTCCAGTCGCTCCTTTGACAGCATCAAAAATCCTATTCATATCTTTAAGGATTGTG
This sequence comes from Leptobrachium leishanense, assembly GCA_009667805.1. Taxonomy (NCBI): domain Eukaryota; kingdom Metazoa; phylum Chordata; class Amphibia; order Anura; family Megophryidae; genus Leptobrachium; species Leptobrachium leishanense. The sequence goes on from CM019065.1 coordinate 193,037,917, forward strand.
GAAACTCTAGAACGTGAAAGTCCTTCTTCACCCACTATTACAGACTTTTTATCCACCTTCATATGCATTAATAATTCTCATCTTAATGTCTAAGCTCAAAGACTTTTTCTACTTTGTTGCCTCAGCATTTTCAGTACTGCGACCCCTATTGCTAGACATCATTGATTGGGTCACTCTAAAGAAGGGCGCACAAGTGTTTTGAGGAAGAAAAGGTTTTAAAAATGTTTTACAGTACTGTACAGAATAGTACAGGTAGTGAAAGGGTTAATGTAAAATAATGTACAATACAGGAGCTGTCATTATACTGACGTTCACTTTTCGTTTAATTAAAAGGATGTCACTGTAACAGTTGTCTTGACCCAGCACTGGACCATGTATGGCTACCAACTAAAGATGCTGTTTAGGAAAGACACAGAAACGGAAATGACACACATTACATATGCGCTGTTCGCCGTTAATTGCGTACCTCTGATCGTAACCGCATTTGTGCGCATATCCCCAATATCTGTATTAAGCGCAGTTGTCGCAGGTCGCACATTGGTCGTCTGAAGGGTGGGTCGTCACAAGTAGAGTAGGTTGGAACTTGAGGACATCACATGAAAGCACCGTGATCCTCCAGAACTGGGAGCCCACTACACCAAGACGCCCGAGTGCCATTCAGGGCACCAAAACCCCTCCGAAATAGCAAAAGAAATACAGCAGAACTCCAGGTGGCTATAAAAGTGTTCTTTATTAGGGGGAGACAGCGTTAACCCCGTTAGAAATGTCCTGACGTTTCGGCTTCATGCCCCTTAATCATATAGTAGTTAAAAACACCGCCTCCTCTTTTGTACTCTTACCTGGCCAATCACCAGGTCCTTCCTGGGAAGGGTGCACAAAAAACTAGCACATATATACATATACACACTGCAGGTATAAACATACATATACACATCTAAAAGGAGGGGGGAATGATAAACCATGATATAAATCACCATCCAGTCTGAGTCTTCCACAATATATATTAGACATGTGCACAGCACAAAATTTCGTTTTGAACTAATGGAATAGTCCTAAAATGCAATTTATTTAGTTGCTAAAGAAATTCGTTTTCAGTTCTTTAGTATGAAAACTAATTTCGTTCATCCGAAAACCAGTGGATACAATTACTATTGTAGTGGCTCCTCAGAGGGCTGAGATCGCTGCTTGTTACAGTATCTCTCACTCTCAGCACAATGTGGGCCATATTACATAGTTGGTGCTAACTTAACCAGAGCTGTTGTAAACTTCCCAGAGCCATTATAGCCTATGGAGGTTTTCAGTTTACAACAGCTCTGGTTAAGTTAGCACCAACATTGTAATACTGCCCCGTGTCAGGCAAAGCTGTTATAGTAACTGACTGCTGCTCATCACAGTGCTCAGAGTTTCAGTAAAGCTAGTAAATAATATTTTTATATATAAGAGGATAGAACAATATTATTTCCTTGTTTTACTGAAACTCTGAGCGCTGTTACAGTCAGTTACTGTAATAGCTGGGCCTGATACATTGTACTGAGAGATAATGTAACAAGCAGCCGATCTCAGCGCTCACAGCCACTGGATTTAAAGGGCTAAAAAAAAAAGCTCCTCTCTGTATAATGTTTAGAACATCCTCCTGCATTAATTAATACCCCTCTCTGTATAATGTATACAACATCAAGCTGCATTAATTAATACCCCTCTTTGTATAATGTAGATAACATCCTCCTGCATTAATGCCCCTCTCTGTATAGAACATTCTCCTCAATTTATACCTTTCTCTGTATAATGTATATAACATCCTCCTGCATTAATACCCCTCTCTGTATAATGTATAGAACATACTCCTGCATTAATTAATGCCACTCTCTGTATAATGTTTAGAACATACTCCTGCATTAATTAATGCCACTCTCTGTATAGAACATCCTACTGCATTGGCATGTGGAGGGTGCAGAACTTCGGATGTTGCGATGTTGCGATCTTCATTGCTGGTCTCCTTCACTCATCAATGTAATATCACAAAAAGGACTGAAACTAAAATGTAGTGCATTTTATTTTAGTTTCTTTCGTTTTTTGTACTGAGCAGTTTCGTTTCTCTTGAGTCATACTAAAACTAAATTATCCCAAAATTCGGACTAAATCGTTTTAGTACTAAAACGAATGCACATGTCTAATATATATAACAAAAACCTTAAGGCATATATCACCGGAAGAATCATCTAATATGACAAATATTATAATAAGTTTACACAATACCATGTGATAAGTTTGACACGAGCCATGTGGTGCCACATAAAGTCGAGGCACATATAATCATCCTTAGGAAATAAAAAAAAACACTATGTATATCTATATATTAGACCGAGTTTTTTCTTTTCTCCTCACACCACATCAAAAGATCTAAAGATACAATCAATGGCACGTGTGCAAATCAAACTCTTTGTTCAGGCTCTTGTTCCACATTGTGTCTAATTTATGTATACAGCATTTCTCTTTCTGTTTTAGTAGCTTACTCCTATCACCTCCCATCATAAGATAGGGACATGGTTCACAACCTGGAACCTAAGCTGTGTTACGCTGTGAGCGCAATTAATGAAGCCTTCTGCTATCCATACGCTTTGTCCTAATGGTGGATTTATGTTTAGAAAACTGTTCCTTAACTTTCATTGTGGTTTCTCTCACATAGAGTAAGCCACATGAGCATTTCAAAACATAGATAACGTATGATTAATCACAGGTGTAATAATCATGAATCAATATTTTCTCCCTGGAATGTGGATGTAATAAAAAATCTCCCTTAGGCCAGGTGCACACGAACGCACTTCAGAGTGGAAGTTGTTTACATGAAACAGACGTTCCTTCCACTCGACGTCCGCCTGCCCCCCGCTCCGCGCTGCAAAGCGCGATCCTCCTATGGAGGATCACGCTTTGCAGCCCTGTCGACGCACATCTTAGCGCATTGACTGGGATGCTTTCTAGGCGGACGCTTGCTGCTTGCGCGATTCGTGCGTGCGCACAAGCCTGTGACCGGCCCCGTTGCAGCGTCACATGGCTGCGCCGGGCGCCGGTAAGTGCGTGCGCACGGGTGCATTAGGTGCGCTCATGTGCACCCGGCCTTAGGCTGTGGTCAGACGAGCCCACTGATTGCGCACAGTGCGTCCGTTGAAACGGATGCGCTTTATAATGGATGAGATTTAACATAGTATCAGTTAGTTATGACTGATATTATACAGCTTTTTTTTCTCTCAAAGTCAGTTAGTTTTGACTGATGTTGAGAAAAAGAAAAAAAGATGTATGTGAGGGCGTCTGTACGTCTGGTGTAGCTTTTTCACGTCAATGCCTCCATGGCGTCCATTGCAACACATGTTGCCCGTGCGTGACAAAGTGCGTACGGGCTTTGTTTGTTGCTCTCCATTAACTCCTTTCAAAAGCTCCGATGGACAGCAAACCATATGGTCAGACGTACGTGCTAAGTGCGCTTGTCTGACCGCAGCCTTAATCACTGCATTATACGAGGTACAACTGAGACATGTGCCCTTTCTTTGTGATCCCAAATACTTCTACTATATCCGCCTTAACCAAATGGTCTCTCAAATTGGTATCCTTTTATAAACAAAGATAGGGGAGCTTGGAAAGAAGGAATATCCACATAGGCTCTATTCAAAATGCACCAATGTCTTTTGATAATGTTATTAATCGGTCCATTTGCCTGGCTAAACTTGAAAATAAAAGCAATTCGTATTTTGTTATGCTGTTTGGAAGTTCTGTCTGTTATAATTACTGACCAATCTAATTGTTCTGCCCTCTGACACCCCTTCCAAAGAAGGGTCATTGGGTAGTCCCTTTGTTTAAATTTATTGACCATTCCTGTATTCTGTACTCACAAACCACAGGATCCGATACGTTCCTGATAACTCTGGTCAACCGACTCCGTGGTAAAGACCTAAAAGTATTCTTTGGATGGAAACTACGATAATGTGATAGACTGTTTCAATAGGGGGATTTGACATACAAGTCACTACTAAGGAGACTCCCAGTTCCTTTAAGAGTAAGATCTAAAAAAAAATGATCATCATATGTCATTGTAAATTTGATATGGGGGTTCACCATATTAATTTCCGTGAAAAATGTCTCTAGAGCAACTAGAGGGTTCTCCAGGCTTTTAGGGACCTTGGGCAATATGTTAAAGGGAGGTAGTATAGCAGGCCAGATAAGAGTACATAACGGGAGGTTGTGTTTTTAACCACTATGTAAGATTAAGGCCGTAAGGCCGAAACATCATGACATTATTAGCAGGGTTAGCGCTGTCACCCCTGATAAAGAGCACCTTTATAGCCGCCTGGAATCCTGCTTTATTTCTTTTGGTAACTTGAGGACTGCCTGTATACTTTTATAAAATAAGTCTGAAATTTATATAATTTGCAATAAGGAAAAAGTTCATAAAGACTGTCAAATGACATACTATTATGTTGGTGACTGTGGTTGTAAATTAAGTCAATTTCTTTTCTTTTTACTTTCTATATGCAATGCTGACACCATCAGAAAAACCTCCTTTTACTCGTGATGCATCTCAGCTGAAGGGAAGTTTTCTAACAACTACTCTTAAGAAAAGTAACATGGGTTTTGGATTTACGATCATTGGAGGCGATGAACCAGATGAATTTCTCCAAGTAAAAAGCGTCATTCCAGAGGGACCAGCAGCGCAGGATGGCAAAATGGAGACGGGTAATTTTCCAACTTGCTTTGTGATTGTAATGAAGTACTTAGTTTAAAATTAAATGATTTAAAGAATTTTTTCTAATTATGAAGTGATGATAGGTGTGATTATTTTATGTTTTGTGATAAAAATAAGTAGCTTATTGAGTAAAGATGTTGTAATTAGGATAATACTTAGACTACTGTAATGAAAATTGTTTTCCTCATTGCAGCTACAATTATTCTTTCATTAATGCAGCATCAATACATGTGAATTATTTAGAAGCAGGGCTGTACTGTCCATGGGTCCCTATGGGGCCATGGCTTCAGATGACACTTTGTAAGGAGTGCCAGAATGGATCAGCTCATGGGGTCTTCGGTAGACCGGTCGGCCACTGGGTCATTGAGGCTTGTACACCAGGTGTCCTGTACACCAGGCACTTCACACAATCCAGGCCAGCCAGACTGGGAAGGGGGGCCTCTTTGGATGTGTGACCTTATGTCGGGATGTGTGGCTGTGTAACTGTATGTGTGAAGATGCATGACCGTATGCGTGCAGATGTGTGACAGTGTGTGGGGATGTTTGGTCATGTGAGGGAATGTTGATATGTGACTGTGGCGGGGGCTGTTATCTGGATGCGTGACTGTGTGGGCTCTGTCAAGGTAACATACTGTATTACTGCATCCATTTTCTTGTTTTTGAGGTGTTTTACTGAATTGTTTGCTCTTGAAAAAAATAAAAAAAAATAGGAAATTTAATCAGGGTAATGAGTATTACCGTTTAACCTCCCTGGCAGTCTAATTTTTGCCGAATTTCTTGTCTAAAAGTGTTCCTTTCCCCCCCCCAGCGGTATCCCCAGTGTGGCTCGGGGTTAAATTCCTACGCTGGAAGCGGTAACCCCGAGCAACACTCGGGATGCCACTGGATACATCAAATCTCCCTGCGCACCCTCGATTTCCCCCGCAGCTTCCTCTGGCGATCGCGACCTCATACTTCCTGGTTCCGTCCTCACGAGAAGGAATCCAGGAAGTATGAGGTTGCGATCGCCGGAGGAGACTGCGAGGATCAGCGAGGGAGCGCAGGGGCAGGTAATGTATACAGCCCAAGTGTGTCTCGGGGTTACCTCTCTCAGCGGTGAAATTTAACCCCGAGACACACTAGGGATAACCGTCAGGCAGGTTAAGCTACCTGAAGATATTTTTAATATTTTATTAATTTCATTGATAAATAATGTCTAGCTTGAAATGTGGCTTACAAAATAAAATTGCTCCAATTTTATGTAGATTATGCAATCAAACCTGATTTCTTTATCATTTGCAATTTAGTTCTAATCCAAAAACCTTGTACAGTGAGAATTCCACCTATATCCACAGCTGTTGGTTTACTTTACCCTTTGTTCTTCTACACAAATTTATACATTGCTGTATTTTACAATTTAAACATTTGATATTGGAAATGGAAACTAGTTCAGTAAATCTTGACATTTAGAAGGATTTTCTACAAATTGGAATCACCATTTGTTATTGCCTTAAAGTAATTTTCTACAAAAAGAGTTTGTTGGATTGTGTTGAGATATGTAATCCTTTAGCGGGATCCTTGCACGCATCTGTACATTTATGTTAATGTTTAAAAGGACTCTCTAGGATTTAAGAGTCAATGTAAACAGAGTAATCACTGTGCCTTGAGTATCCTCGCCCCTCTCCCCTTCTGGGGCTTAGAGCAGACCAGAACTTCATGGATCATGACCTGGAACCAATTTGGGTGCCAGATCCCTCTCTATCAACCTATTAGATTAGCTAGACACTCACTGGAGCACCCAGCCTCTCCGTGGTCATCGGACATGCTACAGTTTGCAGAATGTTGTTTGTATGCAACGTCCCAAAGATTGGAGAGCCAGCAAAGAGCTGATTCAAAGAGTTTTAAAATTATCTTGTTTAACCTCTCAGTATTTCATACCTTGTTTTAACCATAGAGTGTCCCTTTACTATGCAAAAAAAAAAACGTTTGAATCAATGAAAATAGAAGCTAAAAGAAAAGGAAACATTTACCTTTACATATTAAAACAACATTCTATACCAGGGTTTCTTAAATGCAGGTTCCCCAGATGGTACTGAGTTACAATTCTCATTATTTTCTGGCCATCTTTTACATTCAAAGAATTGGGTAATTGTAGGCCGTAAACATCTTACAAGTATATGTAACATGTACCTTACAAAACCCAACAGCAAGACCCAGGTTTTTCAATACGTGTAGCTGAAAATTACAAATAGAGCATGCCAGCTAGAAATACCAACTCTTGTCTAGGATGCAAGTCAACGTCAGTTTTACATTGATGCCTTAATCAGTAAAGGACACAGTGAATGTCTGTAAGCTGACATTGCCATTCTTAAATTACCCTTTAAATGAATGTAACACTCTGAAAATTAGACATTTTCATTCCACCTGGCAGAGTCAAATAAGCAAATTATGCATCCAGTGGGTGAAAAAAATGCCTCTCCCAACACCTGTAAAAGTATAGTTTATGGATTAGCTAGCAAACATTGAAATAGGGCAGCACCAAAACTGCAGGCATCTCTTGGTAATTTTCTAAATAGCTAGGTATGAAGGGAAATGCCTATTAAGCACACAAAAGGGCAAATTTGAGATTAAATAGTCTGGAAAATAATGTGAAGTACAAAATGTAGCAGCAACATTAAGTAGGGAATGCTTAATGGCTGCACTTATTTATCGACCTTTACACCGTTATCTTGCACATTGCATTTCCATTACACATAGGTTTATGAAAGTAAACTTTTCATGCATTTATGATGTTCAATTTAGGCTTGCCATACAGCATTTCCTCCCTAAAATATCACCTTGTTATAGGCGAAAGATCGGCAACCTTGGTCTCCAGGTGTTTTGAATCTACATCTCAAATGATACTCAGCTATTCATTCGTTTGGCAGAGCTATCTGGGGAAAAGTAATTCTACAACATATGGAAGGCCATGGTTGCTGACCCAAACTGGATTTGGTTTGGATTAGGAAAGGACTGACCATCCGGAACAACGGACAAATGCCAGAAGAGCGATGGCTACTTGCAACATCAAAAGATCTTGTCAGTTTTCTTGTGCAAAACCAGTGTTCCTGCTGTGAGGTCCAGTGTGGCTAAATGGAAAATGTTCCCCATTTGACCCAGAACTAGCTTTTTGCCTCAGACAGATGAATCATGGTCGAACCTTATGGACTAGCCATAATCTACCCACAGCACACAACACAATGTGTATTCTTAGAAAGGTCAATTGAATAATGATAATTTAACCTTGAAATTCCTTAATGAAAAAAATGTGTATAGTATCAAAATGAACCCTAAAAGCTACTGTACTAGCTTGAACTGAAAAAAAATTCACAATAAGGGATGAATATAATACAGTGTCATATGTCTCGTTCCGTCCTTGGAATGTCGTATATTTCACAGCTGACAATCATGTTGCTTACAAAGATGAAAAACGTTTTAAGAAAGATTAGGGTGCCTGCTGCCATATATTACATTTGATAGAAAAGGATTCTTTTTGAAGCGATATTCCTTATTTTGGCAAAATGCTTTGTCCATCATCTCTGTTCTAAGATTCCGCTTCTCCAACGTATTATGAACATCTTCATATTTACACTTGCAGTTACATAAAAAGGTAATGACTTTTGGTAATATGAAATGTGAAAAATTATTGGCTGCTCAACATGACAGCTGGGAAATAAGGGGGTATATACTGGCAGAGTATAGAGTCAGTTGTTACACAGAAAGCCTTGGCTTCATGTCTCATGAGGCGTATTGCTGTGCCAGTAGTTTGTGTCTGATTATGAATTCTCAAACATTTTGGTCTCCTTCACTAAGACTGGTCATCCACTGGATGCGTTGTCATACAATTAACTGGTCATCAGACTATGGGCAACCCAGATCGTACGACGAAATAGGACTGTGTGTCATCACTGAAGGTGATTGCAACAGATGCAACTCTGTACTTTTAAACTTTTTTTGCACTTTCTACTGCCTTATTTGTTAATGTGGGTTTTGTATGTATTAAACGTGTGTTGTGAATGTGTGCGTGCTGCATATGTATAGATGTTCTATGTATATATGTACATGAATATAAAGTGGAAACTGGCCCAGGCCATCCAACATTAAGCAGAAAACTCCATTTGATTGCTAGTAGTCCATAGTCTGATCCAATCTGCTGAAGTCATATGAACGAGTCGGATGCAATGGACACCGTTCAGCCACTTCCCTTGTTGGGGGAGTAGTCTGACCTATACATATGACTACATACAGCCAGTTACGATAGTTGTCCACTGGATCCATGGTGGTATGACTAAGAGTCAAGTATAGTAGATGACTGCAAAAATAATTGATGAAATTACTATTTTGCACTCGGCACTACTGGCCCAGCTAATCACACGGGGAATCGCTGGCTGATTCAGGACTGATAGCGGATATTTCTTTAAGTGATTAGCTGAATCAATGCTGAAAAGTAATTTCAGCCGAACTGTTGCTGTTAGTGCCTTCTCAGCACTTGGTGAATGGAGTACTTTCCTTTTCTGACCTATTACACTGCAGCTCAGCGTTATGTTTTCCTATATTGTGTTGCATTCCGTCTTTTCATCAGTTTTAAATACTTTTTTAACCGTTTCTACTTTCTTTTTGGATGTCAGCAGTTTTATTCAATTTGCAGATTTAATTTTCTTTCAACCATTTTATGTTGCGCTTTTTCTTAAACACAATGAGAACGCGGAGCTGTTGCTCGATCAGCAAACAATAAATGATAGATGTTCATTGTGCATGATGGTGTAGGCATTATTACTAGGACAAATTAATGGGTGCATCCACCTGATACTTTTAGGAAATGGATTTTAATTGGTTTCTGCACAGTTTGTTTAGGAATTAACACGGCTTCAAATAATGAAGCGATTTTAATTACAATTGTTCTTTATCCAATTATTTTATAATGGGATTTATAATATTCTGTAGAACATTAGAGTGCCCAGGATAAAAAATTTAGACGTACGATAATGTATTCTTAACAAGTGTTTTGCTCAAAAGCCAAGTATGTTTTGCTCCAGTAAGAAGCATACTTTGCTGACTGCAAAGCACAAATAGGTTTTTCTAAATGTGTATTTGTTACATAAGAAAAAAAAAGCACGTCATGAAATTGTATTCACTTTTAGCCTGATTGCTTGTTTGGTTAATTGTGGAAGATTATCTATTTAAATTCATAGATGATTTTATATGTTATTTATTTATACTGCGCCAACAATTTCTTTAGCATCTTCAATAAGAAATGGGGAATTAAACGAACAACATCACAGTCTAGCTTAGGAACTAGTGACAAGAGATAAAGTAGGTCCTGCTCGGATGTACCTACAATCTAGTGGAGTTGAGGTGACGGATAACCCAAGCAATTGTAATTTTATTAAATATTTATGTATGTGTGTATATGTATGTGTGTGTATATATATATACTGTATGTTGGAGGGCAAAAAGTGAGATTAACATCCTCCACATAGCAAATAATCAAGTTTATAATTGTAGAAGACCATTACACATCCCAGCAATTCAGAAAACAGCTTTACAAAGCTCATGTGCTACATTCCCCATATGCAGCAAGGAACTCTGGGTAAGATAAGCAGATGAAGTTAGCAATTTCTCACTTTTTTGCATCCTGCGTTTGTTTTAACCACTTCAATGCGGAGGACGCGCTCAGCGCGTCCTCCGCATTACCGCTGCTGTGCAGAGACGCGCTCAGCGCGTCCTCCCATTGGGGTCAGCGTTCGGCCGGTTCCGGCCGATCGCTGGCCCCCCCGGTGCGGGCTGACATCCTCGATGTCAGCCCGGCATCCGGAACCACAGCCGCCGGAATTAGGTGTCATCGCGGCTGCGCGATGACACCTAATTCAGGCGCCCCCCGCATGTGCGGAGGAGGCGCCTGAAAGGGAGGGGGGAGGTCCTTCGGACCTCTCTCCTCCCGATCGGCGGCATTGCGGGGGTTAACCCAGGCACCATTTGGAAGGGCACAGCCTGCCCTTCCAAATGGTGCTTGGCATTAACCCCTGGGGAGCCGGATCGCGAATCGGCGCTGAAAAGCGCCGGTTCGCGATCCTTTCCCGGAGCTGGCCGACATCTTGGATGTCGGCCAAGCCTCCAGGAACTCCCCCTGAGGACTGGCGTCATTGTGCGTAGCACGATGACGCCAGTCCTAGAGTTAACCCCTAACTGCCACCAACGGTGGAGATAGGGAGTTCCAATGAACTCCCTATCTCCCGATCCGTGGCAGTTAGGGGTTAATGTTTGGTATGTTGGATCGGCCAGAGCATGGCCGTTCCAACGATACCAAACATGAAAGTGAAAAAAGTTTTTAAAAAAAAATTAAAATTAAAATTAAAAAATAAAATATATTTAAAAAAAAAATTATAAAAAAAAAATAAACATTTTTTTTTTCGTTTTTTTGGTTCGTTAATGCAGCAATATTGTTCCCATTTCAATTATAATGTGAACAATGATGCTGCACTAACGATTTTTGTATGCGGTGCGTTTGTTAAAATTGCGTAATTTTCCCCAAAAAAAAATGTAACGAGACCCCATCTCTAATTTTTTTAACAAGCGCACCCCATACAAAATATAACCGCAATTGCTCGCATGTTAAAATGTGAAAAAAAACACTTTACAACGTTGTAAATTATTGAAAATACATATTTTATTGCATTTTTTGTTATAATATACAGACAGGTCATGACGTATACATATAATAATGACATATTATGAATCTACCAAGTCTGACGGAAAGAACGATATATAATATGTCTGGGTAATATACTAAAATAAGCCTTCAAAACACATTTAAACATGATGAGAAAACCGGTAAAAATGACCTCAGCACAGGGGCGTGAAACGCCTCAGCAGCGAAAGGGTTAACACAGAACCCTCCTTGCCAGTACAATGCCATACTATTGAAAAAGACACCTCACTTCATACTCTCAAGCCTATGCAATAACGAGGCTGCACGCTCTGCTCCTGATGACGCTGGTTTACACCAGGGAAACGCGTTGACCCAATAGAGATGTTCATTTAGTTCTTTGTTTTAGGGACCCTTTAATCTTTGCTCTTTTTCTGGCATAATATAAATATTCCTTATCTACTGGGAGCGCTCCCAATATAGGCAACTACCTCCGTTTCAATGCACCGAGGCCAGGTTTTTTTTATTTTTCTTCCTGTTTTCTGGTTAATTTTCAAACCTGCACTGTTTGTTCCTGATGGGGCATAAAGGCTGTGTATTTTCTCATACCCACATCTCGGTTTGATAACGCAACACTAGATGGCTTTTTAGCAAAGGTCAGGTTATGGAACGAGTAACAACCACTCCCTGGACAGCTGTTTCGGACTTGTTATGCCCTCATCAACAGGAAATAGGCCATGACTCGTTATGTGATGCTTAACCCGTAGGGCAAATCAGTACTCATTTAAGTTATGATGGAGGGCATAAAGTGAGATTAAAAGCCTCCACATAGCAAATAATAAAGTTTATAATTGTAGAAGACATTTACACATCCTGGCAATTCAGAGAACTGCTTTACAAAGCTCATGTGCTACATTCCCCATATGCAGCAAGGAACTCTGGTTAGGACATGCAAATGAAGTCTGCAATTTCACTTTTTTGCATGTCCTACCCAGAGTTCCTTGCTGCATATGTGGAAAGTAGCCTATGAAGTGCTGGGATGGGCAAATGTCTTCTACAATTATAAGCTTATATATATATTTATCTCTATACCAGGTCTGGTCATCAGGCATGTCAAGTTGACCCAAAAGTACTGCGCAAACGAGGAATCCTTTCCCAGTCATCCCATGTATTGCCAGTGCTACACACAATTGGTTGGGACTGGGAGCTCTAATCCATTGAAACACAAACTCTGCCTACAACACCTACTGCTCAGTGGCGGCCTTGTGCTCAGATGAGGTAGGGCTCCTCGTGTATCTGTCTGTATATACATTTTATTTTCTATATGTACAGTAGGACCTGAACATTTTCATTTCTTGATAAAGATGTAATAGTGTTGACTTACCATTTCCATGACAACAGAAAAGAAACCAAAAAAAGCCTGACTATACTTTTTGATTCCCACTTGCAGCTATACAATGCTCTCTTTTCCTAAACTGATACATTATGTCATAACTCTAAGAGTAACCCCTAGAATAGGTTATGGACCTGTTAACATGATTAGTTTGTCTATGAAATTGAACTTAACTTCAGTAGTGACTGACATTCACATATCGTAACCAATATTTTGGCTTAATTAATAGATAGGAGATTGCCTCAGGGCCCTCATTTATCAAGAGAACTTTGCAACTACAGCTGCCAGTACAGCTTTTCACTTTTAAGAAATCTTGCTGAATTGCCCGTATTATAAAAATGCTACATTTGCTTAGTCTAATAATATTACTCAAGCATGATTATTGCATAAACAAGAACATACTGTTTTATGCAACTCTCTGGCAATTAAGAATGGAGGTTGACTGGGGGGGTTTCACTCAAAAAAATAACCAACATTTATATTATGTGTCCCCCCAAAACACACAATATTGATTTGTTTTATTCTAGTATTGAAGATTGTGCCTTGATGTGGACTGGCATCGCAACTGGAAGCAGATTTCTTGAGCTATCTGTGGCCAAACCTTGGCCCTTTGCTATTGTAAATTGATTACATACAGAAACCAGTGCCTACATATTGCAAGAGGAAGCCATAGTTTGGGTCATCTTAGGCTAGGGTCAGACGAACTCATTTTTTGCATCGTCCATAAAAAAGTGCGTCCGAGCGCATGGATGTACTTTTTCACGGAATACGCGATAGTGGTCATACGATGCGCAAATTCGGCCATGATTTCATACGGATCCAAACCAGGAAACATTGGGTGTCTGGACGTTATGTTGGCTGGACATGAGCAGTGTCTGATGTCTCCTAATCACGCACACACGCCACTATGCGGACGCAGCGCACTCTGTACGTCAGTACTAGCGGTTCAACGTTCTTGCGAAAATGCGTTTGTTTGCTGCTTGCATTGCGCGGCCGAACATTCGTGCGGCCGTACTTCGTGTGTGGTCCTGCATTGGACGTCATTTGCTGCTACTATGGCCGTCATAAAGTGCGGGTAAACACACGTTCGCACTGCGTTGGTCTGACCCCAGCCTTAGGTAACTTAAATTGTTTAATTCATCATTTCAAACGAAGTCTCCAACCATACTTTATTAATGTGTTCATTCATTATTTTTCAGAAGACTGGGTGATCCTTCACCATTAAGAAAAAAAGATTCAAAGAAACTGTACACCAGCTAAACTTATGTCAATGTCAATTTCAAAGCTCTCACACCTTAAGACAGGAGAATTGGAAGAACGTCTGTGGCTTAGTAGTTCAGATACATTTTTGATGAACTACTGTTGCTTCAGCTGATGACATGTAATTAAATGGATCAAAAAAGCCCTCGTTCTTGTCAGCAGAGATATCCTAGCATGTGCCTTTCAATTTCTATTAATTGAAGTAAGCTTTTCAGCTCACTGCTACTCACAGAATTATTTCATGCAATGGGACTGAAACAAATAACTTCTCCTGTCTTTGAAAAAGTATCTGTAGATTTTTAAGGTTTGATGGATGAGCCTTGCCTTGACCTTTTTTTTGTGGGATATTGCTCTCAGTCATTTCTTCCAGAAAAATGATAGTAAGCTTTGCCACTAAAGCTCTTTTCGAGTTTAACAGAAATGGAAAATGGTGCTATGATCATATCATATATTTCACCTTAATACAAAAACCATGAATTTTTTTACGGTTATGTTCGATCACAAAATGTGTTAAGATCACTATCTGAGAGCAACACTCATGATTGCATCTCCTGCAGCAAAGAGTTGGGTATCAAGTAATGAGATAACCCTCAATGACCAGAGGCCGTAATAAAGAAAAATTGCGGACATTCCTTCTTTTACACGGTTATTTTTCAATCTCCAGCGAAACTATCCTCCGAATGACAGTTTTCCATTCATATGTTCTACTGGTGATGGCCTTGGTGAAGCTAAATGCTTTGTGCTCTGCGTTTATTCAGAGATGTCTTAAAATAACCATGTCTATACAAAGGTAAACCTCTAGCTGGCATCTCCACTTTGATCTAATCTTCTTAAAATGATCTGCAAATTGCTTTGTTCCGTGAGGCTGAATACGATGCTTACGAATTGTGCATTTCAAATTATAGCTCTAAACCGTTAATCACTTCACTGCTATGGACACGCTGATGTGCCCATGATATTGCCTCTACTGTTCAGAGGAGGCGCTCAAGGCGTCCTGGTGTCTCCGCAGCAAAGTGGCATTGTGGCTCCGATCCCGGCAGCAAACAGTGATGGCCGCCATCCGGGATGCATGTGTGCCAGTGTGTAAGTATCTCCAATCTAGCATACTCCCAAGCTTGCTTTATGGCCTCTTTTATACTTATGTTCTTGCCTCTGCTGAGACATGTGTACATTATGTTTGTCCTAGGTTAGCACTGCGACTGTGTCTGCCTACCGCACTACAGCTTTGAAAACATTATTTTACTGCATTTCTGATTAAAAGCTAAGTTTTATTTTATTCTTTGGCTATCTCCACTATCTTTTTCAATTGTTAAATTGGGGTTACCCCCTCCCCCCCGTCACCAACAGTGGCAAGAGCCTTTTCCTCTGTTTAATAGATTGCTTCCTACAATCATCTCGGTACACTCTGCGAGTGTTGTTTTTGATAATGCCATACTAGATGGCGTTTTAGCAAAGGTCAGGTTATGGAATGAGTCACAGCCACTCCTGGACAGCTGTTTCGGGCTTATGTCCTCATCAGCAGGAGATAGGATGTGACTCGTTGTTATATGATGCTTAACCCGTAGGGCAAATCAATACTCGTTTAAGTTATGATGGAGGGATGGGGTGGTACCTATTCATAAAAGTGGAGACAATACTTTGGTATCCAACTACCGCCCAATATCACTGCTCCCTGTAATGTCAAAAATTCTGCAAAAATGTGTCTACACTCAATTACGTGATTATTATCAGTATCGGAACTATTTAACCCCAGATCAATCAGGCTTTCGTCCAAATCATTCAACTACAACTACCCTTTTAAAAGTTTGTAACGATATCCAAGCTGGCATGGAACAAGGAAACCTAACTGGAGCCATCTTCCTTGATTTTGCCAAGGCCTTTGACACAGTAGACCATGGCATCCTATTGCAAAAACTCCGGTATTGGTGATCGCATGCTAACCTGGTTTCAATCAGATGTATCTGATCAGTCGCAATATGTGTCCATTTCTGACAGCTCCTCCCTCCCCCTCCTAGTCACATGCGGTGTAACCCAAGGCTCAATACTCGGCCCCCTGCTATTCACGATATTCATAAATGATCTGCCCAATGTCTGCAAAGCCTCAACTGTACACATGTACACAGACGACACTGTAATCTATACCAGCAAACCAAATCTCCCGCAGCTGGAGGCAGTGCTGCAAGAACAATTCACAGGGGTAGAAAAGTGGATCGCAGATAACAAACTTTTTCTCAATACTGACAACTGTAACGATGCTCTTTGGAACAGCACCTAAACTACACAAATTGCAAACACCCCATCTATGTGTCAGGACAAGATCAAATGACACGCTGACTACAGTCACTTCTCTTAAATATCTAGGTATGTGGTTAGAACCAAATCTATCCTTTGGCCCCCACATCGAAAAACTCTCATCTGGAGGCGTGGCTTGGTGCCTGGAGAGAGCAGTCGCATGCCTGAGCAGCTCCTGCTGAATTATCCTGATATCACATTTTTCACACCGCCTTCTGACTATCCCTGCCTGCTTTTCATACTGCGACCTGCCCGGGACCGGGTGACACTTAATTTTTGCCGTGGGACTTTCACACGTTCGCCCTGACTGAGCTGCTAGTTTCCGGGCCTAGTGTGGAGAGACGCTGATCGCCATTTTGCTAACTCGTGCTCTTTCTTTCTCCACAATCCCTGTGCACCACCCAGCAATAAGCAAGTGGGATAAGAAGTCCGGAGCAGTGGAGTGCCTGGGTCTTCCGGATATTCGGGTCGCGCTTGCGGGCCCGAGGGACGTGAGTACTCTACCCTGACCCCCGGTGGAGGTTGTGACCTGCGAGCTGGGCCCTGATGTCTCCCCGTAAGCAGCACATCTTACCCTACAGAACCTGGAGGACCTTCCAGCGACAAAACGGGACATTCGAGCCCTTCTGGCTGATGCCCGCTCCTCGTGGGCTGTGGAGATTGCGGAGGTGTGCTCCGATCTCTCCTCCCTTCGCGAGGAGGTGGTGGAGCTTGATGCCCGGACCTGCACCTTGGCGGTGACACAAGATGAGGCCTCTTCGCAAGTTCGTGCACTCCATGCCCAGGTTGCCGGTCTGCAGTCCACCCTGTGGGCCATGGAGGCCCGACATCGACGGCGGAACCTAAAGCTGAGGGGTATTCTGGACGCTTTCCCTGCATCTGACCTACTGCTACTGGCCAACCGGATGGTAAAGGCCATCCTTACTTATCCATCAGGGCGCTGAGGTTCTTGTGGCCTCGACGGTGGAGGAGGCCCGGGCACACCTGTCGGCCTTGGGTCTACCGCGGCGTCTGGGCAATGTTGACGAGGAACAGTCGCGGTCACCATCGGTCGTGCAGCCCTATGACCCAGACTAACCTCTGAGACACGACTGCCCTCCACTCCCACCCAGCCGAGTTCGGCACTGGACTCTCTCCAGCCCTCGCTAAAACCAGATCTGCTACCTGACGACTTAATGCTCCCCTTCCTTTCTTTCAACCCACGCTCTCCCATTCCCCCTCTCCTACTCACTTTTTCTTCCCTCTCTTCCCCCCCCTTTATTATTTATAATTTATTTTTTTGGGAGGTTGGAGGTATGGTTTTGCTGAGGGTGAGCCATGGGGCAGTCACCATGCTCTCACTGCCCCCTTAGCCCCTCAGTGACCTTTGCCCTGTGGTTCCCTCGGTGGCCCTCTGTTTCCCAGTGGGGTCTCAGAGGCGTGCTGCTGAGCACCACCTTTGATATGGGCTGCCTTTCCCATCTTCTCTGTCTTCCAGGGAATTTTTTTTTCTCTATCTTTCTCCTCTCTATCCCATCTCTTCTCTATCCCATCTCTTCTCTCCCCTTTACTTATCGTTCCTTGACTCCCTTCCCTTTTTTATGCCCTGCGATCGCCTACAACTATTGTTACCCTGTTTATGTGGGTGGTACTTGCTTGCCTCTCTTGTTGTTTTTCCCTGTACTTATTTAATGGCCTGTTTCCCCGCAAAATACAATCTAGCTGTGGCCCTGTGTGGCTTTCACTTTCCTGGCGTTACTGCATTTATTTGTGATGTGCATAATCTTAAATAAAGAATTTAAAAAAACAAAAAAACTCTCATCTAAACTTTACCCCAAACTAGGTGCCCTGTACAGGAACAAATCCTGCCTGAACCCCGCAGTAAGAAAGCAGATTGTACAACAAATGCTTATGCCAGCCATTGAATACGGAGATGTAGCATATGCAGCTGCCCATCAAACACACCTCCAGAAACTTACTACATTGTATAACTCATTCTGCCGCATTGTGCTACAATGTAACTACATGACCCACCATTGTGACATGTTAAAAAAACTAAACTGACCATCACTGAACTCTAGATGCACCCTTCACCTTTCCAACCTGGTGTTTAAGAGCTTTTCTGGGAAGCTACCACCCTACATGAATATGCTGCTTGCCCCAGCAGTTCCCTCATCCTATAACCTCCGATCCAGGACCTGCACCTTACTTGCAATACCACAATACAAAAAGAGAGTGGCTCGATCCTCCTTTTCCTACAGAGCACCGCAAATATGGAATAACCTCCCAGACGCCATCAAATCTTCCCCCAGTCTAAAGTCCCTCGAGCTCCCTATTAACATACTTCAATACGGAATGCACCTGTAATAATGACTTTATTTCCTACATATTTATTTTTGTGTTAATCTGTGTATTTGTTTTTGTGTTAATATCTTGCATTTTACTATTTTGTATTTCTGTAACCACTCAATGTTCTTGAACCCAGGACATACTTGAAAACGAGAGAAATCTCAATGTATCCTTCCTGGTAAAATCCTTTATAAATAAATAAATAATTTAAAGTGAGATTATTATTTGCTATGTGGAGGCTTTTAAAGTTTATAATCGTAGATGATGCATTTACACATCCCAGCAATTCAGAGAACTGTTTTACAAAGCTCATGTGCTACATTCCCTATATGCAGCAAGGAACTCTGGGTAGGACATGCAAGTGAAGTCTGCAAGTTCTCACTTTTTTGCATGTCCTACCCAGAGTTCTTTGTTGCATATGGGGAATGTAGCGAATGAGCTTTGTAAAACATTTCTCTGAAGTACTGGGATGTGCAAATATCTATACCAGGACTGGTCATCAGGCATGTCAAGTTGACCCAAAAGTACTGCGCAAACGAGGAATCCTCTCCCATCATCCCATGTATTGCCAGTGCTACACACAATTGGTTGGGACTGGGAGCTCTAATCCATTGAAACACAAACTCTGCCTACAACACCTACTGCTCAGTGGCGGCCTTGTGCTCAGATGAGGTAGGGCTCCTCGTGTATCTGTCTGTATATACATTTTATTTTCTATATGTACAGTAGGACCTGAACATTTTCATTTCTTGATAAAGATGTAATAGTGTTGCCTTACCATTTCCATGACAACAGAAAAGAAACCAAAAAAAGCCTGACTATACTTTTTGATTCCCACTTGCAGCTATACAATGCTCTCTTTTCCTAAGCTGATACAATACGTCATAACTCTATGAATAACCCCTAGAATAGGTTATGGATCTATTAAATGCGTTAACATGATTAGTTTGTCTATGAAAATGAACTTAACTTCAGTAGTGACTGACATTCACATATCGTAACCAATATTTTGGCTTAATTAATAGATAGGAGATTGCCTCAGGGCCCTCATTTATCAAGAGAATTTTGCAATTATTGCAAATAATCAGATTTGTGTAAGTGTGCTCTTAATTTTTTCAATCATAGCATAAAGCCAGTATACTACACATCCCTAATTCCACACACTCTCTCTTGGAGGTGCACCGGACACCGGAGAGAAGACACTGGAATTTGTGGAGGTGCCACGAACCTGCCAACTTGAATAAACTTGAGGAATTCCCTGCACAAAAAATTGTTTTACATTAGAATTCATATTGAAAGACATTTGTTTATACGGACATCAGGGGGACATCATTATATCCAGTATAAATTATTGCTATACTGCAACTACAGCAGGACTGTAATTTATTACCTGAGTAATCAGCATATGAAGTGCTAACCTCCATTTTATTGTGGAAGTAGACATATAATCCATTTACGTCATAAGCAATTTATGACATAATATGAGAATATGTCATGTGATTATTGTCCAAAAATTTGCATCAGAATGTGCGTACATAGGCAATTAGTACCGCACAGAGGAAAAATCTCCTCTACAGCATATATATTTTGATCAATAGGTACCAGTTTGCGCTCTGAAGTGTGTTTTTCTTCTCCAACATTGTACCATTAGACGGAGTGTTATTGGGAATTGACTCCATCCCCACACCCATTCCAGAGTAGTATCCATTAAGGTACCCCTACACCACCTTATCCAGCGCTCCAGATATAGGTGATTGTGCATTCGCATTACAAATAGGGATGAGTTGTTCGTTCGGAGTTCGATTCGAACATTTCCGCATGTTCGCCCCCAATGCACCACAATGGACCACAATGCACTTTTCCACTGGCCTGAAGCTTGTAATTGGCTACAGCCTTGCACCTGACCACAGGTCAGGTTCAAGACTATGCCAATCACAGCTCAGAGTCCTGATTGGGCAAATTTTGCCCAATCATGGGCTCACAGAGCTAAGTCCCACAGCACACTATATAAGGTTTCACACAGCGCTTCAGCACGCGTTTGAGAGGAGATTGTTCTTGTGTTAGTGTGTGTTCTCCCTGCCAGTCTGCCACCAGCTACTGGGGAGGGTCTCATTTCTACCAAATATCTGGGAATTGTTCTAATATGTGTGTTCTCACTGCCAGCAACTATTTTGGGGGTCTCATTTCTACAAAATATTTGGGAATTGAGGTAATCTGTGTCTTGTCACTGCCACCCTGAATTTTGGGGGATCAGTCATTTATACAAAATATTTGGGAATTTTTATAATCCGTGTGTTCTCACTGGCTGCCACCAAGTATTTTGGGGGGTCAGTAATTTCTCCAAAATATCTGGGAATTGAGGTAATCTGTGTCTTGTCACTGCCACACAGTATTTTGGGGGTCAGTAATTTCTACAAAATATTTGAGAATTGAGGTAATCTGTGTGTTCTCACTGCCACCCAGTATTTTGGGGGTCAGTAATTTCTACAAAATATTTGGGAATTGAGGTAATCTGTGTCTTGTCACTGCCACCCAGAATTTTGGGGGGTCAGTCATTTATACAAAATATCTGGGAATTGTTGCACTCTGTGTCTTGTCACTGCCACCCATCAGGGGGTCTCACTGATTTATAGGAGGTTTCTGGGACTTGTAATTTGTGTCTTCTCACTGCCAGCTATCAGGGGGTCCCACATACTTCTAGCAGATTTATGAGAATTGTAATCTGTGTCTTGTCACTGTTGCCAGCTATCAGGGGGTCTCACTGACTTGTAGCAGATTTCAGAACTCTGCTGTCTGGGAGTTCTTTAAGAAATGTGCAGCAGACCCCACCGTTGCTATTTGTAATCTATGTCAGATGAGGCTCAAGCGTGGGAAAGACACCAGACGCTTGGGTATCACGTGCTTGAGGCGACATATGACCACCTGCCATGCATCCTGTTGGCACAAAACTTTGCGTAGGTCCTCCTCCTCCTCATCTGTCTCTACCCCCACTGTATGTCCTGCCATGTCTTGCCTGCTGCAACCTCCACTGACAGGGATGATGCTACAGTAATGGATGTACCAGCTCCTTCACAATGTGACAGCATCCCATCAGCTGAAGATTTACGCAGTCAGATTACGTTGCCCCAGCTGCTGCAGCATAAGAAAAACTATAGTCCCAACCATCCCCAAACACAGCGTCTAAATGCCAGCTTAGCAAAATTATTCGCATTGCAGCTGCTGCCTTTCCAGCTGGTGGACTCTGCTCCCTTCCGTGAATTTGCTGAATGTGCTGTACCACAGTGGCATGTTCCAAAACGCCATTACTTTTCACGGAAGGCCATTCCAGCACTATACCAGCACGTGGAAGACAATGTTATCGAGTCATTGGGAAAAGCAGTCAGCAGCAAGGTGCATGTGACTTTAGACACGTGGTCCAGAAAGCATGGACAGGGTCGTTACATTTCCTTCACGGCACACTGGGTAACTCTGATTGCAGCTGGGAGGGATCCAAGACGGGGCTCTGTGCTGGAGCTTGTTCATACACCACGCCTCCAGAAAGCTGCTTGTATGAAGTCTGTCTGCTCCACCACCACCACCTCTCACTCTCCCTCTTCCTCCTCCTCCTCCTCCTCTCCTCCTCCTTCTCTGTCTCTGGCGAAGTGGCCTTTAAACCGACGCCTGACAGGGGCTACGCAATGGCTCAAGCAAAAAGATGCCATACTGTGCTTTAGCTGGTTTGTTTAGGGGACAGGAGCCACACCGGGCTAGAAATTCTGTCAGCTCTGCAGGGGCAGGTGCAGAGATGGTTAACACCATGCCAGCTTCAGCTGGGAATGGTCGTCTGTGATAATGGCAGCAACCTTCTCTCCGCCCTACGCCTGGGTAAGTTGACACATGTACCATGCCTAGCACACGTCCTAAATCTGGTGGTACAGCATTTCCTAACCAGGTACCCAGGGCTGGCAGAGCTTCTTAGCCAGGCCAGAAAAGTCTGCAGCCACATCAGACGTCATTCCCAGCAAGTGTTCACCTGACAGAAATTTAAAGAGAATTCCACCTTCCCACAAACCGTCTGATCTGTGACATGCCCACCAGGTGGAACTCGACATTAGCAATGCTGCAGCGTCTGCACAAGCAGCAGAGGGCCATCAACGAGTACCTGTGTGAGTATGGCACAAGGACAGGTTCAGGTCAACTTGGTTGTTTTCCCCCCCTCGCAGTGGCTGATGATCAAGGATGCATGCACTGTACTGTCACCATTTGAGGAGGCAACGAGGATGGATGGTGAGCAGGGACAGTGCATGCATCAGTGACACAATTCCTTTAGTGTTCCTGCTGGAGCACACTCTGTGGGGAATTATAGATGTGGCTCTAGAGGCAGAGCAGTGGGAGGAAGAGGAGGCCTCCCCTAGCTCTGAAGGCCCCAGTCTTTTCGCAGACAGCATTCCAGCGGGTCCTCCTCAGATCAGACAGGAGGAGGATGAGGAGGAGGAATATTTAAGTAGTGGGGGCATTGAAGGTGGGGATTCCTCAAGGGAGGGTTTTGTGTGCCCAGAAACACAAGGACTAGTACGTGGCTGGGAGGAAGAAGTGCACGATTGGGTCATCCTCCTCATTGACCAGGAAGACTCGGAAGCTAATGCCACCTCCAACTACGCTGCATGGGCTCCCTTATCCCGCAAAGCCTGCTATAGGACCCCAGGATTCGTGCTATCAAGCAGAGGGATCATTACTGGTTGGCAACCCTTCTTGATCAACGATACAAGGGTAAAGTTGCAGAGCTCATCCTGCCCGCACAGAGGGAGTACTGGATGAAAAAACTTGAGGACGCTCTAAAGCGACACTTGTTTAACACCTTTCCAGGCACTGGTAGGTTACCAAGTGATGACACAGGTGCTTCTGAGGCTGCGGATGATCAGAGGAATAGTGGTGAAGGCCGGGCCGCTTGACTGATGCCTTTTTAATTTTTTTTAGTCCACGACGCCTAGGGACGTTAAATGTAGGCACCCATTGCCAGCGTCTTCACCATATGGTGCAGGACTACCTAGGGGCAAGGGCAAACCTGGATACCTTTCCAGCAGATGATCCACTGGCTTACTGGGTGTTGAGATTGGATCACTGGCCAGAACTTAGACAATATGCTATGCAGCTACTAGGTTGCCCTTCATCTAGCATGCTTTCTGAAAGGATGTTCAGTGCCGCTGGAGGTTTTGTCACAGACAAAAGAGTGTGTCTGTCCACCGACTCTGTAGACCGGCTGACATTTATAAAAATTAATCAGTCCTGGATCAGCAGCTATCAATCCCCTGATGCTGACGTAACGGAATAGATCGGGGTTGTCTTCTGCATTCACAAAACCTCCAGCACTGAACTCTTCCACAAAAGGGTTACGGTGTGAAGGCACTTGCTGCCATGAAAGGCACAATATTTGGCTACATTGACGCCTTTACCAGATTCATATCTTTTTAATATAGGACCGCATGGTCCACCCCTGCACTCTTCCACAATACCACAGAGGCGTTACGGTGTGACGGCACTGTTGCCGACGCTAAAGGCCCAATTTTAAAGCACCTATTGTTACTTTCATCCAAAGCCTGCATAAGTTTCACCATAATTTAGCCAAAAAATCACTAAATATTTTCTGCGCGTCCTAAAATGTCTTATCATACAAGCTGCCGCCCCAAGCAGTTGTTTATGAATAGATTAAAGGAAAAAGCATTTACCGACCTTCGAAATGTAATTATTTTGTTTTTAAATGTTTCTATACATCCTAGAAATCTGCCACTTCACGGGCAGGTTATGGGGACCTCCTAGGCAGGATATTTGAAGGAATTTTTCATCTTTATTTTTAACCCTTATTTCATGGAAAACTCACTGTCCCTTTAAAAACTTTTTTTTAAAACTTTTTGTCCTTGTTTCCTGTCCCCCAGGGCACTACTCGGACCCCTATACACCTTTTATGGCAAATATCTAGCATATATGCCCTCTTGGAGGGCACTCTATAAATCGAACTTTGAGTCCCATTGACTTGTATTGAGTTCGTGTTCGAATTCGAACCGAACTCGGGGGTGTTCGGCTCATCCCTAATTACAAATATATTCTGGTGTTTTGTTTGTTTTTATTAATGCAGCATTATTGTTCATATTTCAATTACAATGCGAACAATGATGCTGCACTAACGATTTTTTGGTTGTTCTTTTTTAGATAAAATCACGTAATTTGTCAGAAAAATAAAAGTAACAGGTTCTCCATTCAAATTTTTTTAACAAGCGTACCCCATCGGATAAATAACCGCAGAGTCTCGGATGATAAAATGTGAAAAAAATAATTTTACACGCTGTAGATGATTGGAAATTCAATTTTTTTTACATTTTATATAATAGCATTCTGGCAGGGCATGACGTATACATATAATAATATGTTATTTCTCTGGGTCGTATAATAAAACATGACTTCAAATCGCGTTTAAACATGATGAGCAAAAACTAACTCAGCACACAGAGGTGAAATGGCTCAGCTGCTAAAGGGTTAAAATTATAAAACTTCAGCAACGATCATCCTGAAGTTTTTTGTTCCTTTTAAAATCTACTTATGATAATGAGAAATATTTCTTCTACTGGTTTTTATTTACTTTATTTTCTACAAATCTGAGTTATCTTGATCAGAAATGAGTTCTTCTGCCCCAGATCTGTACTTATCATTTTCTTCAGCAAATGTTTCTTAATTACAGAAAATTTCATTATACTCTAAAACAAATAAATTGGGACATTGGCACGTAGGGATGAGGGCTGCGAACAAAAACGATAAAGAAAGCAAATAGGACATGGCAGACTACACTTCATTATCCATTTACGCCAGACAGCTCAGACAACGCTAATTACCTGGAATCTGTGAAAAACAATTACCAGCATTGAAAGTCCCCTCTGTCTTACAGCAATGAGAACCGTTGCTCCTCCAAATGATATGATATTAAGCTGGTATTGGAAGGGTCATTAATGACTTCAAACAAATGTTTTTTCTTCTACTAAGACCACTAATCATATTTATGCAAAAAAAAAACTCTGTCTGCTACTATGCATTTTATTACAAAGAGAAGACAAATCAAGAGAGGTGTAAAATTATTTTTAAAACGTCATTGCTATAGTTTGATTTGCAATTTGGTTTGGTCAGTCCATATTGCATTCAGGGCCACAAAATAGCCTGATAACTGGACAGTCTTGATCTTCCTTTTGTACACAAGTGATCCAAGGCTATATGATGTATGTGACTGGACTGGAGTTAATACTTTAATAATTGCGATCATGATCATTGTGGTTATTATAATTTTGAAGTTAAAGCAAAACTAATCAAACCAGGGATCTGGTTTGAGACTGGCATGAAGATATTTAATTGCCTTCAACTCCATTGGAACATATTCCAAAACATAAGAGGAACTTTTGCGAAAGCCACATTTTCATCCAGAATCCATTGAGTCCTAATGTGATAAAAGAGAGGTAAGGATGTAGACGTTGTTAACGGTCTCTAGAATACTGATGTGACCTAGTATTGGACCTACAGCATGATTTCACTTGAGCAGGCATCTCAAACTTGTTCATCCCCTAAGGCTGGGGTCAGACCAGCGCACTTTTAACGTGCGTTCTGGCGCACATAATTACGGCCGCACTAGCAGCAGATGACGGGCAATGACGGCCAATATACGATGTACAGCCACACAAAAGTCTGGCCGTGCAACGCAAGTGGAATTTGAACGCATTTTTCTGAGAACGCTGAAACGCTAGTACTGACGTACTGGGTGCGCAGCTGCGGCATAGCGGCGTGTTTGCGTGATTAGGAGGTGTCAGACGCTGCTAATGTCCAGCCTACATAACGTCCAGACGCAAAAAGTTATAATTATAATTATACTACACTATAATTCACATCCATTAAGGATAACCAATAGGTAATTTTCTACACTGGACGTAGTCCTTTCACTTCATGTTTATAGTAGTTTGCATAATACGAACATGCATTTAAGCACAGAACCTAAATAGTACCCTGTATGCTCCCAACAGGATGGATATAATTATAACATCCGTCTCTGTCCATAATCTTAGTATATATATTCATCACAGTTATATATTTTCATAATCAATAAAGATCGTAGCCCATTATGCATAAGATTTATATCCAGTGTATTGTTATTGTCACTCGTTTATTTTTACTAGATTGTCAATATCAGATCCACACAGATCACAACTTAGAGTTAACATGATATGTAAGTACTATTATCCAAATTCATTCTGGTTATATTGCACATTATGAATCCTAGGAAGGTGGAACATGAGAGGTCTCATAAAACTAAAGTGTATTTGAGATGCACAGATTATGGTGCATGGTGTCAGATATGGGGCACCTTTTGTTTGTATATGATGCCAGTCACGGCCATTTTTGAGATGAAAACACTCAGTCTCCACAATATTTCAGCTATAAGCCTGCCTTCTTGTTCATCACAAGGGAAAAGAGACTATTCGGGATGCGATATGCGGATCGGAAGGGGAGAGTGACTGATACGCATGCGCAAGATGGCGGATACCCACCCTGGAACGCAGGCGTCGTAAATGCGCATGCGCAAAATGGCGGATCCGCGGAGAACATTCGCATCTTATCGATCTGAGGCGTGGACCGCACGCCGATTCAGCAAACTGCACCTGGGGACAATTGAAACCACAATTAAGAGAGTATATATTGTCATTCACATTATTACCTGTAAACCGACTGAGGAAGCCACGTTATGTGGCGAAACGCGTCTGGGTAGACTGGCTGAGCCAGGTTGATCTTTTTTACTGTATTTTATTTGTTTTTATGTTAAATAAATTCTGGTAATTTTCATCAATCCCTGGTGTGCTGCTGACCAAAGAGGTTTTTTATGGGCTTTACCGCAAACAAGTCCACAGGCGTCTTATCCTAGAGCTTGGCTTTAAGCTCCACCACACGTGAGTTTAATTCCATCACACGTATTGTAATTGTATTTCCAACGGATCTACGCAAGGAAATTTGTTCTTTCTTCACATGTATTTCCATATACTGGCATTGGAAGTGGATCATCATTTCTGAGGGTTGCAGGTCGCCTCCTTCAGAACAACACCAAATGACCAAACGCGCTGACCCACTCAGAGCCAGTGTTGGGGCTCTCCCGCTGTGAGTGGTAGCATCTTAATACGTATTCTGATTGAAAATTGTATTTTTCGCCTGCACTATTGCACTTTTCATTGTTTTTCATATATGTGGACGGTACCACCAAAGAGAACCACCAAGAAATCCCGCAGCGACTGATATCGCGCCGCCAGTTACGTATTTGTTTCTTGAATTGTACACTGGTTTGGGGGAAACCACTGATTGCTGGCTGGCTTGGGATATTTGGTGGCGGTACAGGCAGGGGCGCCTACCATCTGTTTGTTGCAAAAAGAGTTTTATTGACGATCTGTACAAAATCACGCCCGAAAATGCGCGTCGTCTGACCGTTTTTGTGCATTCCGTGAAAAAATACGTCAATGCGTTCGGACGCACTTTTTCACGTTCGTGGGGAAAAATGCTTTCGTCTGACCCTAGCCTAAATGATGGCCTACTGAAATTTTTGAATGCAATAGAGAAACATGGGAGTTACGGTTCAACAACATATGAGAGGGGAGACAATGTTTTAGATCCCTTTACTAGAGGAACCTGTTGACGTCTGCTTAAGAGTATAAAAAAAATAAAAACAATAAAGCACTCACAAGCAAATGTAATCCACAGGCCTCCACCTCAATGTCCAGGCAATATCCAACAAATAAAAGGATTCCAAGGTTCCATGCAATTTAAGTCACAGCCTTGACAAACATCTTATTGGGTTTGAAACGTTCCCGGGACCATCCATGGGATGATGTATTTACTGTAAATGGAATGAAACCTAGAGTAATTCTATACTTAAAGTTATGGTAGAGACACAATCGATAGGGATTCCAGTGAAGTAGATATTCAATGACTTATCAAAGCAGACATCCAAAATCAGGTGTGTTGCCACAGATCTGAGCAGTAGACAGCTTGACAGGTATACCAGGTTAAATACCAGTACATTGCCAAAAGTCATGTAGATACTTTTGAAATGAAATGTCATGCAGTGAGTCTTAATGGAATAAAAATAGCGCAGTCCTTTTTCTGCTTTGGCATTTTACCTTCTGTCTGTTTACTTTGAAGGTCACTGATTTTTATCCTCAAAGGGATTTTTTTTTACCTCCCAACATCTGCTTTTGATTCATACAATAAACGGTGAAACTAAAGCTGTAGAAAAAGGTGCCTTTGGTGATCTAAACCTCCGGTGTGTATATATATATATATATATATATATATATATATTTTTGCTGTAACAGTGTTCATGATATGTTTCCTAATTCAAATTTGATCCGTTTTTTGTTTGACTAATGTGGCACATCAACCCATTTAAGTGATGGGTCACTTGTCTGCATTTCTTATATATATATATATATATATATATATATAAATAAAGTAGATAAAGGCATCCTAAATCTATGTCTAGCCTTAAACTCCACTGCTATATTTACTCTGTACCCTAACCATCCAAGGCGAGCCCGTCAATGGAGCAGTGTGGTGGCACATTTTTTCCTCCGCCGCTGCACTATTTCTTCATATCGGCGCCGCGCCGGCATCTATTCCAGTCCGAGGCGTGCAATGATGGCTGACCGTGCCCACACATTCGGCCAGGAGGGGGAGTGCAGTGAGAAATGGATTACTACGCCTGTTGGTGGCCCGGATCTCATTCAGCAGCCGAGCACGAGGAGGCACGCAGCTCGACCCTGTGAAGGCAGGAGATTCTCCAACGGTAGCACCAAGAACTTGCAGCAGAGGGAGAGTGTGCTGGCCCCAACAGACCCAGCATTACCCCACATGCCGGCTCATCAGGTCCCCTCCACAGCTGAGGCAGAGCAGCAGCTTCCCGTGTCGGTGAGTTAATGCTAGGGATGTGCGTTTCGGGTTTCGGAATTTTCACGAAATTTCCAGATTCGTGTTTTCGGATGCGGCCGAATTTCCGAAAAATTTTAGATCCGAAAATTTCAGATCCGAAATGTTTTCTGAGCCGAAACGAAATATTTTCGGATTTTTCGAATGGACTTGAAATGTGTCAAACGAGGAGAACAGATTTTCCGAAAAACGAAAATTTTCCGAAAAACGAAAATTTGCCGAAAAACGAAAATTTTCTGAAAAACGAAAATTTTTCCAAAAAACTAAAATTCGATACAAAAAACGGGCAAAATGACACGAAAAATAGGAAAAATGGTCGATATTCCGAAAAATGTGCAATTCCGAAAAACCAAAATTTCCGAAATTACGAAAAGTCGATACAAAAACCGAGCACAGTGACACTAAAATACGAAAAATGGTCGAAATTCCGAAAAAAAAATGGACCCGAAAAACGGGCCGAACCGAATCGAATCGAAACCGAAATCGGTCGAAACGAGCCGAATCGAAAAGTTTAAAAATCCGAAAAATCGAACCGAATCGAACCGAAAAAAAAATCGGTGCACAAGCCTAGTTAATG
The DNA here is from genome assembly GCA_009667805.1 of Leptobrachium leishanense. Taxonomy (NCBI): domain Eukaryota; kingdom Metazoa; phylum Chordata; class Amphibia; order Anura; family Megophryidae; genus Leptobrachium; species Leptobrachium leishanense. The sequence goes on from CM019065.1 coordinate 193,068,143, forward strand.
CATCAACTGGGGTTGGGAGATCTCTACATCTTGGTAGAGGCAGGATGAGAGAGAGACAGGGTGAGAGCCAGGACCAGGGTTAACAGGACGAATCCTCCTCCCCCCCAGTGATAAGTGTGCCGTGCAGCACAAGCTGCTCAGTGGGGGAGAGGGAGGGGGATCTCAAGCTGGGTGTAAAGATGCCAGAAAGTGAGTGTATCTTTGCTGGTCTGTATGAGATGGCCCTGTGTGTGAATCCAGAGCTGCCTCATACAGAAACTGACAGGATACACATTTAGGCAATTCATGGAGAGAAAGCTGCCCTATATACCTAAATGCAAAGCACAAATCTGTATAGAAGGCTGCTCACACTCTGTAAGGTATATACCAAAATACAGTGCATATAGCTTTATATAAGGTAGACCTTGCTCTCTGTATAGGACACATAAATAAATACAAAGCCTGGGTATTATACAGAGAGCAAGTGCTGCCTTATATAAAGCTATATGCATTGCATTTCGGTGTACAGTGGCAAGAAAAAGTATGTGAACCCTTTGGGGTTAAGTGGAGTTTTGCATGAATTGGTCATAAAATGTGCTCTGATCTTCATCTAAGTCATAACAATTTGAAAAACACAGTCTGCTTAAAGTAATACAACACAAACATATGTTTTCATGTGTTTATTGAACATAACATGTAAACATTCACAGTGCAGGGTGGAAAACGTATGTGAACCTTTGGACTTAATAACTGGTTGACCCTCCTTTGGCGGCAATAACCTCAACCAAACGTTTCCTGTAGTTGCAGATCAGACCTGCACAACGATCTGGAGTAATTTTGAACCACTCCTCTTCACAAAACTGTTTCAGTGTAGCAATATTCTTGGGATGTCTGGTGTGAATCGCTCTCTTAAGGTCATGCCACAGCATTTCAATCGGGTTGAGGTGAGGACTCTGACTGGGCCACTCCAGAAGGCGTATTTTGTTTTGTTGAAGCCATTCTTTTGTTGAATTACTCTGTATGCTTTGGGTCATTGTCCTGTTGCATCACCCATCCTCTGCGGAGCTTCAGTTGGCAGACAGATGGTCTTACGTTTTCCTACAAAATGTCTTGATAAACTCTGGAATTAATTTTTCCATCAATGACAACAATCCGTCCAGGCCCTGAGGCAGCAAAGCAGCCCCAAACCATGATGCTCCCTACGCCATGTTTTACAGTGGGGATGAGGATTTGATGTTGGTGTGCTGTGCCTTTTTTTTCTCCACACATACAGGGTTATCCAAAGAGATCCGAATTGCTTGAGAAAGGTAACCGAACGCTGAAAATCAGCGTTCAGTTGCCTTTCCTGGCCATTCGGCTATCCAGAGAGCAGGCAATTCGCCAAATCCTGGCGAATTGCCTGCACATACGGTGCCTGTTCGGTGCCTGTTCGAGGGCAGTGAAATCCCCATGAAAAAGCACTGCTTCGGCTATTCAGAGAGCACAAACCAGCAGTGATAGGTTCCCGAAATGCCCTGCCATTCGGTGGTTTAATTCTGCAAATTTATTCAGGAGAATCCCATAGACTTCAATGTTAAAAATATTCCCGTTTTAATTCAATATCTAATAAACCATTCATTATAAAATTCTGCAGCAAAAAGTCTCTTTATTTATAGATTTTTTAGGATACTTTAAGCATTTTTCTGATTTATTTTTTTAAGTTTACTTATTTTTTCTGTAACAGCCCTCTTTATTATCATTCCCTGGACCTCATATGTAAATTTCAGACATTTTCGCTCAGTAGTTTCTTTGCAAACAGCGTTTCATTTTCACAGATTCATACAAATGGTTTTGCTAATTTATTCACTGCCTCCTCTGCGTCTCAGCTGCTTCGGCTCTGTGTGATTCGGCTCCTGTTCGGCTGCTTCGCTGCGTGCGATCGGCTCCTGCTCGGGTTTTTCGAAGGTTAATCCAGATGTTTTTGCTTGTTTTCGGCATGCATTCGGTGGGTTTTGCGGTTAGTTTTCGTCAGGTTTGCGGCAGCTTTTTCCTGCAATTCGGGGACCCTGTGGTGCTTGCTGAATACACCGCAGGGTCACCGAAATGCAATCGGCAATAGGAACCGAATTGAAGAGAACGAAAATTCACCGAACTTGCGGTGACTTTTCGAATCTCTTTGGATAACCCTGATAGTGTTGTGTATTTTTTCCAAACAACACAATTCTGGTTTCATCTGTCCACAGAATATTTTGCCAGTAGTGCTGTGGAACATCCAGGTGCTCTTTTGCAAACTTCAAACGTGCTGCAATATTCTTTTTGGACAGCAATTGCTTCCTCCGTTGTGTTCTCCCATGTACTCCATTCTTGTTTAATGTTTTCCTTATTGTAGATGTGTCAACAAAAATGGTAGCATGTGCCAGAGATTTCTGTAAGTCTTTAGCTGACACTCTAGGATTCTTCTTTACCTCATTAAGCATTCTGCGCTGTGCTCTTGCAGTCATCTTTACAGGACGACCACGCCTAGGGAGAGTAGCAACAGTATAGCATAAAATACAGAAAAGGTTAATGGCGCATGTGAATAAACAAAGAATGCTGCAAGGTCCCGTATATCTACACCACCAAGATATACAAACAAAGTCCCAATAGGCGAAAAAATATAGATGGGACCTCGCGCAAAAGTAGCTCAGATGAAGCGTATGGAAATCCTCCTATGGAGTGGAGCCTAAAAGAAAGCAAATGGGACATATATTGCGCAGTATATCAATTGTAATGTATCACCACAATTTGCATTAGGCTGATCAACTCACATGGTGGAGAGCCATTTTACAGTTGGCAGCTCGTACATATTGCAGGAACTCTTCGCCTCATACAGATGGAAATAGAGACGGTACTCCACCAGAATATGCAATGCAATGGAGACAGCACTCCACCAGGAAATGCAATGCAATACAATATACGGTCTCCCCAGGTCTCAAGCGAAGTAAGGATGTATACCGATAGAAAGTAAAAAAGGTCACAAATCGACCTTTTAAACTGTTCCAAAACCGGATGTGTCTGTATCCGCCCTGCGCCGGCGTTCTCCTCCACATGCGGTCGATGTCCATAAGGTGTAGCAACAGTGCTGAACTTTCTCCATTTGTAGACAGTCTGTCTCACCGTGGACACATGAACATCAAGGCTTTTGGAGATAATTTTGTAACCCTTTCCAGTTTCATGCAAGTCAACAATTCTTGATCGTAGGTCTTCTGGGAGCTCTTTTCTGCGAGGCATGGTTCACATCAGACAGTGCTTCTTGAAACCAGTAAACCCAAAACTGGTGTGTGTTTTTAAAGGGCAGGACAGCTTTCAGCACCACATCCAAAAATATCACACTGATTGGACTCAAGGTTGGCTCACTCCTGGCTCCAATTAGCTCTTGGAGAAGTCATTAGGCTAGGGGTTCAAATACTTTTCCACCCTGCACTGTGAATGTTTACATGCTATGTTCAATAAACACATGAAAACATATAATGTTTGTGTTGTATTATTTTAAGCAGACTGTGTTTTTCAAATTGTTGTGACTTAGATGAAGATCAGAGCACATTTTATGACCAATTCATGCAAAACTCCACGTAATCCCAAAGGGTTCACATACTTTTTCTTACCACTGTATACCTAAGGCTTACAGAGAGTGTGAGCAGCTTTATATACAGATATGTGCTGATTTAAGGCAGCTCTCAATGTGAAAAGGCATATATAATTAAATGCAAAGCACATATCTGTATATAAGGCTGTTCACACTCACTGTAAGCCTTAGGTATACACCAAAATACAATACAATGCATATAGCTTTATAGAAGGCATCCCTTGCTCTTTGTATAAGACACAGGCTTTGTATTTATTTCTGTGTCTTATGCAGAGAGCAAGGTCTACCTTATATAAAGCTATATGCACTGTATTTTGGTGTATACCTAAGGCTTACAGTGAGTTTGAGCAGCCTTATATACAGATATGTGCTTTGCATTTAATTATATATGCCTTGCACATTGAGAGCTGCCTTAAATCAGCATATATTTGTATGTAAGACCGCTCTTGTTCTGTGTAAGGCTAGGGTCAAACGAACGCATTTTTCACGTCGTCCATAAAAAAGTACGTCTGAACGCATTGACGTACTTTTTCACGGAATGCACGAAAACGGTCATACGATGCGCATTTTCGTGCATGATTTTTTTTACGGATGCAAACCAGGAAACTTTGGGTGTCTGGAAGTTATGTTGGCCGGACATGAGCAGCGTCTGACGTCTATTAATCATGTACACACGCTGCTATGTGGAAGCAGCGTACGCAGTGCACTCTGTACGTCAGTACTAGCGGTTCGACGTTCTCGAACAAATGTGTTTGTTTGCCGCTTGCGTTGTGCGGCCACACGTTCGTACGACCGTACTTCGTATATTGCCCGTCATTTGCTGCTTCTACGGCCGTGATTAAGTGCACCTAAACGCACGTTAAAATTGCATTAGTCTGACCCCAGCCTAAGGCATATACCCAAGTACAAAAGCATATATATTGGTATATAAAACTGCTCTCAGACACTAATCTAAATAAATGCAAACCACATGCCTTATAAAGAATGAGAACTACCTTTATATACCAATATGTGCTTTGTATTTAGGTGCATGTGTTTGTATTGGTTTGTGTATAATTAAGCATTAAATCTCACAGTAACGTGCGCGGTGTATGAGCATATCACAGAGCTTCATAGCATTAAACCTCACAGCAGAGTGTATAAGGGTGAGTTTTATTGCTGTGGGGCTCTGTGACACGCTCATACACAACACACGTTACTGTGTGTTTTATTGCTGTGGCGTTCTGTGATACATGTCGTCATGATTTTTGGGGGGGGCAGCATTTCATCCATCGCTCCAGGCAGCACAGTTACTTGAGCTGGCCCTATAACCATCCATAGATATAATCTATGACTGACTTAAAAAATGCACACCTGCATGGTGATGACATTTTGAGTGCAAGGTCAGTTTCTTTGATGTAAATTTACTGTATAATGATTATGGTGTTGCCATAAAGCATTTAGTAACACTGTACGTGTTCAACTTGGTTTCTTTGTGCACTTGTTGATTTTGTTCGGTCTTGTGAAACTGTACACATGCCATGATGAGTGCATTGAGATTTCATTGAATAGCTCCATGTATCAAAATGACAATTGCTCTTTGCATAGGAAAGGGTATAATGTCGTCCCCTGTCCCCATCTCCCTGCACACAGTTGCTTCTAATTAATAGTAATTTTAAAAATAACTACACTGCCTTTACCTTCAGAAAAGAAGGTTGCTCCTCTTTCTTAACTGTATAAACAGCTGTCACTGTTTGCTTACACTATTTAACGCCCTGAGACATTTTCTGTAGGTATCTGAAAAAAATGGACCCTTCATAGCCTAAGCAAATCTAGGGCTCTGTTCCATTAGGTGCAGTAACGATTGTGTGAGGCTCAGTAATTAATGTGGAGCCTTAGACAATTGTTACCGCACTGCTTGCTATTGCTTTTAGTAGGACATGCAAACCTAGAACTTTGCTGGAATGATAAGGGATTCCATATCATTCATTAATTGTGTTGCAAGTGCAAAACACATGTTGCAAACCTTCTAAAACCAGGTATAAAGTGATTTTGTGACAGCAAAATCACAATATACCCTGTTTCCCCTAAAATAAGACCTACTCCGAAAATAAGACCTAGTACTATTTTTGATAATTGCTAACGTATAAGACCTACCCCGAAAATAAGACCTAGTTTGATTCCCTGGGCTGACGGTGGCATAAAGGGCAACTTGAAGAGCCGCGGTAGAGAGTCAGCGATGCTGGCGCCAGATGAAGCGAGGCAGCAGCGGAGGGAGCAGAGCTGCATAAGCTGATGCTTCCTCTAGCGCCGGCTCCTGTCACAGGCAGAGTGATACCAGATTTACACCGCCTGTGAAGAATCGATAGTGAAAACGCGGTTTGCTCATTCTGGCCAGCGATTGGTTACCAAATTGCTATTGAAAAGGTATGGCACCCCTGATTGCTTTGATCACCCTATTTTTAACTTTGCCACTCACTCCTGTCTTGCAAATCTTCTACTGGTATTAAAAAAATTAAGACCTACTCCGAAAATAAGACCTAGTGTGGTTTTTTCTTTGGGCCAAAAAAATATAAGACAGTGTCTTATTTTCGGGGAAACACGGTACCCCATTTTAAATACAACCAACACAACTGTCCTCACTTCGCAAAGTCCCCTAAAGTTCTTCTCAACTCAATCCACCATCTTATTTCTTTGAAAAATGGAAGAAGACCGAGGGATAAATAGTTCTGTCGGACTTGCGTTGGACTTAGGCGGTGCAAGATCTTTTTTTTTGGAGATCTTGCGTAGCTCTTGCAGGAAAACTCAATGGAGTTCTATGGACTCTGGAGCGTATCTGTAGTGGTTTTTGTCACCGCTTGATTTAGCAGCCTTTGACCTAAAACGCCTTGAGCTACTACTGGGATTGTCGCTGCACACATAAATTACAGGGAAAAGTAAATCAGCAAGTTTGCACATATACAGGTCTATTCAAAGAAAGTTGAAAATCAGGAGAAGAGAACAATCTAGACAAAATGGCCGATTTCGAACGCGAGATAAATGGGAGAGGCTTTCTGGTTTGGCTATTTTGACCTAGAATTTTCACTTCTGCCAATTCTCCTGATTTTCACCTTTCTTTGAATAGACCGGATAGATTTTCACTTCTGAAAGAATACAGCCCTTAGTGTGCAGCTCTATCCACACATTTGTCAATGGTGTTTTTGGTAATCTGTATGAATGGAACTGCTGCACAGTGCTTAACTAATTCTCCAATAAACCTTAATTCATGTGTTTTAAATGGATGTGGTCAGTTAAAAAAATGAATGCCTGCTCACCACTGAAATGCACCCACGTGCATTGATGGCCTGGAGGACTACTGGGACTTTTGATACACGTTGTCAACTTGGACCTCTCTCAAGCAGACTATTTCCATTTTTATATATAAAGGATAAGCTTTACACACATAACAACTGTATGTCTGGCTACCCTATCCCCAGGGCTGGGGTTTTAATTAGGCAAAGTAAGGATGTACCTACAGGTGCCTACCACAGGGTGGCATGTTGCTCTGTAAAAATAAAATGAAAAAAAATAGAGAGAATGGCCTTTCTATTGATACTAAACATGACCAGGTTTTATTGGCTATTCAAAATGCTGGCGGTTTGCCAAATATCCCAATAGAGAAGCAATGGTTAATCTATTCAGAAAACGCCAAACAGCACCGAAAAGTCAGTGAAATGCCCTGATTTTTGCTTGTTTCATTCGACAAGTTTAAGGCTAGGGTCAGACGAGCGTGATTTCTACGGACTGTACATCCGTGCAGTACGGACATCGTCAGTACGGATGACGCAGTAGTGGTCACACAGTCCGTTTTTTCACTGACGTTATTTTTGACGGATGTAGGAGGGAAAAATAAATTACAATGAAAAAACATTCTGTCCGTCAAAAATGCTGGACGTATAAATGCAGTCCGTCTGACCATGCTCCATCACTCACACACAAAGCTATGCAGACGTTGCAGACGTGGCGCACTCCGCACGTCCGTTCTAGCAGTATTACGTTCTTGCCTAACCTGCGTCCGTTTGCAGCGTCTGTCATGCGTCCACAGTTCAGTGCGGACGTACTTCATGTGTCAGGCTCCAATGGACTTTCTTTCATGCTATCACGGACGTACTTTTAGGCGCAATCACAGACGGGAACACTACGCTCGTCTGACAGCAGCCTAAGCAGGCGAATCCCATAGGTTTTACTGTAAAAAAAATCCCCATTTTTCTTAAATATTTATTCAACCGTTTCTGATTTTCGTTTGCAGCAAAAAGTCTCTTTTTTAGGATTTTTAGACATTTTTCAGGAGTTTTTCTGTAAAATTTTTAATTCCATTTTTTTTTTACATGGCTTTTTTTAATACTTGTCATGGGACCTTATATATTATATTCAGGCATTTTCATGCACTAGTTTTTTTTCATACGCGTTTTAAAAGTTGCAGGTTTTTGGGGGGGTTACCCTTGTTTGGCAGCTTGGCAGCTTTTCCGTCAGCTGTCCAGAATTCTTTTCAGCAGGTTCTTGGCTGCTTGAGGATCGATCTGGCGGATCGGTGGCTTTTTTCGTCTGGTTTGCATCTGCATTTGGTGGTTTTTCGTATTGATTCAGCGGTTTTGCAGCTGTTTGCTGCAGTTTGAGGATGTGTTCGGTGGGTCAATTTGCTGCACTTCGGGGACCCTGCAGAATGCTGAACTCGCCGGAGTGTGGTAATCGAGAGAGCACCAAAATGTCAGTGATATTTTGTGCTCTCTGAATTATCCCGTAATTTAATTATTTGATGTTCTGTTTGGTGTTGAATTTTCATTATGTTGTGGTTCTTTGCTGAGCGCATAAATCAAAATCATTATTGTAACTATTTAGCAACATTGTTACTGTATCTAATACAAAGATCCATCTCATCTCTTTCTAAAGGGATACTCTATTGAAAAATAGAGTTCCCGTTGTTTGCATTTAAATAATTGGGCAGATGCTGCTGACAGGCTCTGCCCAGTTATTTTTTCATTTTATTTCTATTTTTAGGTAAATTAACTCACCTTTTCTTCCTCGATGAGTGCTGCTCCTCCTTTTTGGCTCAGAGACTCCCGAACCTGCATTGTGTAGGAACTGCACACTGTGCAACGCTACAGGAGTTGCACACTGTACTTATGCAAATTCCATAGCACCTGCACAGAATGATGGATGGGAGCCGAGTGCATGCACAGATCCGATACATTGGCTGCATCTCTGAGACCACTCACTACAGCGATTGGGCTTAGAGAAGGTGACATCAATGGGCTCTCTGCGTTCTGACGTCACTAGTGACTGATCCGGTGACTGGCAGCTGGGAAATTCAAACATCCCAGCTGCTGGTGATGTTGGGTGGGATGGAGGAAACTTCTCCATTTCACCCAGTCATATATTCTGATGAGGGGAGAGGGAGAAGGGAGCACTCCTCCCATCCTGACCACTTTAAACTATAAATTGGTCAGTTTGACTAGATTGTCCCTTCTAAAGATTTTCATAGTTTGAAGTCCCTTTGAGCTGCACTCATCTAGCGCCACGCCATGTTTTTCATACTTTTGCCAATATTTCTATTATGTTCGTATATCCTCGTACATAAATTGCATTTCATTTTTCAAATGTAATAATAGCCACATGGATAAATCCGAAGTTAAATGAAGAATTTTGATTGACAGGTAGTTGTTTCTTTTATTGGGAAACACTTCTTCCCATCTTTTGAGTAAAATACCTTTCATGTGTCTCTTTGATTGTGGGTCAAGTATCGGCTCTAAAAATAGCAATAATACAAAGAACCCCTTTTCTATACCAAAGGAGTTTCTATTCCCAACATTTTATACCTCTAAAATGCCATTTGATCAATCTACTTTTCGTATTCTGGCTACAATTTAATTTCAGATGGGTAAGTAGTACAGGTTCCACGATCTTTATTTACTGCTTTTCAATTTGACTTGCTTGGGAGGAATGGTGACCTCAATATTCTTACCATAAGTGGATTTTAATGAGCTACTGACAGTAAGGTTCAAGGACGCATGAGTGTGTTAGCTTTTGATTTAGTATATGCCTTTTGTATAGAATGTCTACACCATTGTGCAGTTTCTTTATCCTTTTTTTAAAGAGAAGTTTGAAAAGGAGAAACCCTAGCTTTGGAAGCTCATAATACTGACACTGTAATCTTTTTGTTATTGACCATTTATTCAACATACTAAATTATGTTAGGTTTTATGTCTCCAAACTACTATCCACATACTACACACAAGTGTTGCTTATATAAGTTAGTTTTTTTTTTATAGAAATGTATGGAAATTGGGGATTCATTTTAAAGTTATAATGATGGAATGTTGTTTACACACATGTACAGTATATATTATTTTTTAATGCACCATTTTTATGTGCTCTTCGCCATCTCTTGTGTATGTTCCACAGAGCTTGCACAACTGATGTATGTTTTAGAGGATTTAGAAATAAAAGTACTTTCTATCACAGGTGGTAGGTTTGTGTTAAGCCATGTGTTGATAAGGGATAATTCGTTCTTATTGGAGAATATTGAGAAGTCTGCGAATCTTGACCCTTGCTCGTTATTGGTTCATAAATCTCTCTCTTCATTAACACAATCGGAGTGTAATAGTTCTGGCAGCCATATGGATTCAAAACTCTTTGCAGGACACAGTTTGCCTTAAGGTTAAGATAAGAATTATTAATGGATGGACAAACTTTTTTCCTATGGATTCTTTACTCTATTTGAATTAACACTCTGCTCCTGATGCCCTCAATCCTAACTTCTGTTTACTTAAGTGTAAAAACAACTTGAGCAAATCTAGACACACAAAAAATTAACAAACATAGCGTTATACTGCAAACAATGCAATATTCAATTTAGGCCCCCCCCCCGAGCGAATCGCACGCACAGGATATTTATAGTTATAGGCACATCAATTATCTGTAGTTACCCCACTCTGACCATTCATGGAAAACTCTGGATACGCCGGGTAATTGAACGTGGATCTTCAGAGCAGCTTTCCTGATGCATAGGAGGCTACAGCTTTAAACCACCAAAAGGTGCAATCACTTTTTCAGCCACTCGGTACTGGGTCAGTGGAAGGATGTAAGCACTGCCAGATGTTTCCGAAAATTTATTGGCAATATAAAATAAAATACAAAAATGATTTGACGCGTTTCGTGGTATACAACCACTTCCTCAGGAATCTACATGTCCACTGTTCATCACCAGTTTTATAGCCCCCTTTCCACGAAAATTGGCTTCCTTAATTGACTGATTAATTTACTAATCCGCTTGAGAAACACGGATCTTTCCAAAAGTCCAAACAGCTCCCGCTATTCCACGCATGCGCGTGTGCTCCGATCGCCATCTTTGAAAATCCTCTTTACCCAGCGATTCTCCATCTCATTACTGCCATTTTGAACTTCTCCCAAAAAACGGAGCCTTAGCCTCAAGCATGTAATTACAAGTCATAGAGAATATATCTAAATATATAAAATATAACAGAATAAGTAAAAACTCATTGGATTTCTATAAAATATGAAGTATATAGAAATGTGATATACAGAATAAGCAGAAAATATAAAAAATTTGAAATAATAAAACATATGATAAAGGAAAGCACATATAAACCTATTGAATGAAGTTAAAAACAGTTAACTATATTGATTTCTAAATTTAACCCTTCAAAATGCCAAGCCTTCATTTTGTGGATCCACCTGCTTTCACTTTTAGCTAGAACCTTAATAAAATCCCCTCCTCTCCAATCCAGGGATACCAGCTCAATACCCATCCATATTAAATTCTCCTCTTTATACATAGAACATTTATTGCAATGATTAGATATACTGTGGTCTACCTTTTTCTTAACACGTATTTTTGTATCTAAATAATATTTTCAGTTCTCTTTTTGTTCTACCCACGTATTGAGCTCCACATGCACAAATGAGGAGATAAATCACTCACTTTTACAACTTATAAAATCTTTAATATAGAAAATTTCTCCAGTTTTGCTGCAAGTAAAAGAGATCATTTTTTTATTTTTGTTTTTTGTCTTTGGTTTTAAGCACCTTCTGGTGTTTTCCTCCTGTGTTTAACCCTTCACTGCACTAGAGTTTTCTCCTGTTAATAAATTTCCTGCATTTTCTAGACATTGTAATCTAATATAGATATGCAGACTTTTTATAATCAATTAAGAGAAGAGAGATCGAAAAGAAAAAAAAGATCTTTTCTCTCAAACAAATGAATGTAAAATAGAAACACAAGATTTGAACAGATTATTTTATAAAATGGAAAATGTAATGATTAAAGAAACCAGAAAAATGGTGGGAAGTAACATCATTGGAACAATATATTAGTGCGAATATTATCCCAAGGGGCCTCAGAATGAGCAAGGCATTAGCCTATGGGCATAAGGATGAAACCCTAATACAAGAATGGGATGATGCATTTGAAGAGTGTTCATTCAAAATGATTAGATCACTTATAGAATATCAAAAAAGAACACTAAGAATGGTGGAGAATAGTTTAAATGAAGTTGAAAAGAAGATTATCGATAAAAATGAACCTATAGTAGCTCAAAATAAGTTTGATAATATCAAAATTAAAGTAAAAAAGGTGGATGAAATAGTCGCTAAGAGAAAAGCGGATAAATTTAAAAGAGATTGTCAGGATTATAAAGAAGGTCGACAAAAAAGTGTTTTTTAATTTAAAACTAAACAGGGGGTTAATTTGGAACAAGATCAATTAAAATATAGAGATTGTATTAAATCTTTTAGGCTAGGGTCAGACGAACGCATTTTTCACGTCGTCCGTGAAAAAGTGCGTTTGAACGAATGGACGTATTTTTTCACGGAATACGCGAAAGCGGTCATACGATGCGCATTTGCGTCCGTTATTTTGTACGAATCATCAATAAAACCCTTTTTGCGTCTGGACTTTATGTAGGCCAGACATTAGCAGCGTCTGACGTCTCCTAATCATGCACACACGCCGCTAGCGGATGCAGCGCACTCTGTACGTCAGTACTAGCGGTATCACGTTCTCGAAAAAATGTGTTTGTTTGCCGCTTGCGTTGCGCAGCCGCACTTTCGTGCGGCCTTCGTATATTGCCCGTCATTGGCTGCTACTACGGCTGCACGCGCGTTCGTCTGACCCTAGCCTTAAGGGGGGCATCAATAAAAATAAAGAAAATAGGGGGAAAAAATACCCTACAGAGAAAAAATACCCTACGCAAATAAATACTATGAAAAATATGATTATGTCCATAGTCATTTTGAGAAAGAGGGGGCTAAACCGAAACATATTAGGCAGTTTAGATCAAAAAGAAAATATTCGCGAGATTCAGAAGAGGAAGCATTTAATTATGTCTGTACCCCTAAGGTAAAAGATAGATTGGGAGGTTGGGTTAAAGCCACAAATCCAATACCACAATTTCACCCAATAGATTTTTCAAAAAACTGGGAGACACAGAACCCTTTTGCTGTATTACGACCCCCCAAAAAAAGACTCATATCGGAATACACGGATACAGAAGAGGAGGACGAAATTTAAATTTAAATCTGAATTTAAATTTGAGTAGAGAAAAAATAACATCAAAAAAGATAATGAAAAATATGAATATGAACAATAAGGATAAAAAAAAAAAACAAAAAAGAAGAAATAAAGAAGAAACTCCACCCTATAGAAGAGAGAAATGAGGGGGAGGGGATTTTTAATATATCTGGCAAACCTTTAACTAAGGAAGAACTGTCTGTCCTTGATAAAGGGTTAAAATTTGCGCCAACTAGAAGATCTGATAATTTTTCCTTATTTTTAGATGCCCAGAGATTCCTAAGAAAATTATCTCCGAAAAGATTTTTTCAGAAACAAACATTGAATAGGAACGGGGGCCATGCTATCACCGCTAGTACTAAAGGTTCTGGAGAACCGATAAATTATAAATATGTTGACACTGATTTAAAACCTAAGTCACACTTTTTTCCAGCATGGGATAAGGGGCACAATATAGATGTCTTTACTCAATACTTAATGATCTAGAAAGGGAAACGTCAAAACCTTTTAAATCTAATCTAACTTTTAAAGAAAGGCAAATATGTGAAGCCCTAAAAAAGAATCATGACTTAGTCATAAAACAAGCGGATAAGGGAGGGGGGACAGTCATAATGAGTAGAGACTTTTATTTAAGAGAAGCCCATAGGTTATTAGGCGATTTAGATACATATAAAGTCCTGAGTAAAGACCCGACAAAAGAATTATTTGTGGAGTTGGAGATATTACTTAGGCATTATTCAAGAAAAAGAATTTGATTTCTTGTTGAATAAACATAACAAAATTGCATTATTTTATTTCCTCCCAAAAATCCACAGAGCTTTAATTAACCCTCCAGGAAGGCCTATAATCAGTAGAATTCAATCACCTTCAAGTAACTTGTCACATTATATAGATGTATTCTTACAACCATTGGTAAAAAGGACCCCGTCATATATTAAGGATACAGGTCATGTTATAAGAGAATTAGATAAGATTACATGGCAAGATGATTTTTGTTTAGCAACTATTGATGTTACTTCTCTTTATACAAGTATCCCTCATTTAAAAGGTGTGGAGGCAATTAGAAATTGTATTTTGGAGGAAGGAACTTTTTTAGACTATCAAATAGATTTTTTAATTGACTCAATTTTATATATTTTACAGCATAATTTTTTCTGGTATGTGTCCAAGTTTTATCTTCAGATATGTGGGACTACCATGGGGACGAGGTTCGCCCCGAGCTATGCTAATTTATATATGCATAGATGGGAACAAGAATGACTGTGGTCCTCTCAGGAGCTAGTAGCGAACCTCATCCTATGGAAAAGGTTCATTGATGATGTTTTAATTGTTTGGAGAGGTACCCTAGAATCTTTACAGGAATTTATTAATTCATTAAATGAGAATTCTTTTAATTTAAAATTTACCTCTAGTATGAACAAACAGACCATTAATTTTTTAGACCAAACTATTTATATTAAACATTTTTTAAACAGACTGATATTAATTCTGCTATCGACTACTCAAGTTCACATGCCAGAGGGTGGTTGACTAATATACCTAAGGGACAATTAACGTGATTAGAAAGAAACTGTACAAACTCTCAAATATTCAAAGAACAAGCTAAGGTACTTACTAGTAAATATATTAAAAAAGGATATGATAAAGGTAGAATTAAACAAGATTTTGAAGAAATACTGGAGAAAGATAGAAATGAATTAATTAAAGAAAAAAATTAAACTAGATAAATTTGCTTTCGCTTTTTGTACTAGGTTTAATCCGCATGCAAATGCAATTATAAAAGTTTTTAAAAAACATTAGCATGTTTTAACGTCAGATGAGGTTTTGAGAGATATTATCCCTAAAGAATTTAAATTTAAAAAAGCTGCCAATCTGAAAAATATACTAGCACCCACTCTTTTACCTAATTATAAGAAAGATAAACCAGTAGATTCTTTTTTAAAACTACCACCAGGTTTTCACAAGTGTGGGAATTGTAAAGCTTGCAAGTATTTAAGAAATAAAAAAATTATCTCTTTTACTTGCAGAAAAACTGGAGAAATTTTCTATATTAAAGATTTTATAAGTTGTAAAAGTAAGGGAGTGATTTATCTCCTCATTTGTGCATGTGGAGCTCAATACGTGGGTAGAACAAAAAGAGAACTGAAAACACGTATTTTGGAGCATCTAAATAATATTAAGAAAAAGGTAGACCACAGTGTATCTAATCATTGCAATAAATGTTCTATGTATAAAGAGGAGAATTTAATATGGATGGGTATTGAGCTGGTATCCCTGGATTGGAGAGGAGGGGATTTTGTTAAGGTTCTAGCTAAAAGAGAAAGCAGGTGGATCCACAAAATGAAGACTTGGCATTTTGGAGGGTTAAAATTAGAAATCGATATAGTTAACTGTTTTTAACTTATTTCAATAGGTTTATATATGTTTTATTATTTCTAATTTTTAATTTTTAATATTTTCTGCTTATTCTGTATTTCACATTTCTATATACTTCATATTTTATAGAAATCCAATGAGTTTTTACTTATTCTGTTATATTTTATATATTTAGATATATTCTCTATGTAATTACATGCATTTACATGCTTGAGGCTAAGGCTCCGTTTTTTGAGGGAAGTTCAAAACGCCAGTAATGAGATGGAGATTCGCCGGGTAAAGAGGATTTTCAAAGATGGCGATCGGAGCACACGCGCATGCGTGGAATAGCGGGAGTTGATTGGACTTTTGGAAAGATCCGTGTTTCTCACCAGCGGATTAGTAAATTAATCAGTCAATTAAGGAAGCCAATTTTCGTGGAAAGGGGGCTATAAAACTGGTGATGAACAGTGGACATGTAGATTCCTGAGGAAGTGGTTGTATACCACGAAACGCGTCAAATCATTTTTGTATTTTATTTTTTATTGCCAATAAATTTTCGGAAACATCTGGCAGTGCTTACATCCTTCCACTGACCCAGTACCGAGTGGCTGAAAAAGTGATTGCACCTTTTGGTGGTTTAAAGCTGTAGCCTCGTATGCATCAGGAAAGCTGCTCTAGAGATCCATGTTCAATTACCCGGCGTATCCAGAGCTTTCCATGAATGGTCAGAGTGGGGTAACTACAGATAATTGATGTGCCTATAACTATAAATATCCTGTGAGTGCGATTCGCTCGGGGGGCCTAAATTGAATATTGCATTGTTTGCAGTATAACGCTATGTTTGTAAATTTTTTGTGTGTCTAGATTTGCTCAAGTTGTTTTTACATTTTCTGTCTATTTTGAACGCCAAGAGGAGGAGACGTTCTTTGAGCAATAAGATACGTATATCCAGTGATTTATTGGGCTTGTGGAGGGTTGTCACTTTTTGTTTTTTGTCTTTTGTGTACTTAAGTCCAGTTTTGCAATTTCGGTATTGGTAAAGTCCATATTTGAAGCTAGATCTTTTCTGTTATAAGTTGTTGCAGTCACATTGTGGATAAGTAGTCCAGTACAGTCAATCAGCCTTGTCACATCAAATCTGCCCAGACCTTTTCTCCTAGCCATCGTATCAGCAAACCAAACAGTTGCCAGTGTTATATAATATAATTCAATAAAATTAAAGCACAAAGCAAAGAAAATACAATTCAGAGAATGGAACAAGAGACATGATAAATTCCAGCTAATGCTATATTTATTTCTAAATAATGCTCGTATAATCCAGAAATTACAAATTGATAACCCCAATGGTAAAAATGCAATAAACTAACTAGACAAACAATGGACGTCATGAGAGAACAGTGCAAGACATAATGCATAATGTATAGCTAAGTGGATACAAATTGAATAAAAATTAAATGGGACACTAGCCCAACTTGGAAATAATGTGAAGCATAAAATGTCACTCATACACGTGCCACAACATGTGCTTAAATTGAAAACGTGTCCCCTAATAATGGTTTAGAATAAGTAAATAATCACTTGACAATACCTAATATTAAAACAATCATGAAAGTCTATACTTGTGTATATATATTTGACACATAAATAATAGAGGCAGTTGTTAGTGCATTCATGTAAATTAAATGATCAGAGTGGTACACTTAGGGCCGTAGTGGAAATCTCCTTCACTGATGGGTAATTGCTCGATAGTAAATAATATAGTAAAACATGTATAACAGAGTGCCAGTAGAACCTGCCTGGGTTGCAGGAAAAGTGATAGATGGCAGATACATACCTCCATGAATGCTTAGATTCATCATCTAAGGTACTGGTAGTATAGATTTGAAGGTAAAGACCAATAGCTCTTTAACATGTATGGGTAAAACAGATTCTGGAGCTGGTGTTACCAGGAGTTTAATTAGCTCTGGGTGGGACAGGGATTCATTTAATGTGCAGCTGTACCAAGCAGAGTGTGTGTGTTTGTGTGGAAAGATGGTGTGCTGAATGCAGCAACTCCTGTGTTAGGAGAATAAGAAAACCTGTCTGTGAGACAGGGTTCTATGGATGAACTATAAGCTGTTTCCTTGGAGGAAACCAACCCAGCTTGGAGGACTGTCATTATCTAACCAGTAAGGCTCAGTGGAGCGGACTTTTATTTGTTCCTATCAATTGATTTTGGCTGGATGCAGGCAACCTTTTTTTTTTTTTAATGATGGCTGCATTTTTGTTGAAGCGACTGTGAGTTTGCCTCTATATTGAGACTGATCCCCTACAATTGGTGTTCTGATGCGGGAAAAGTTCCAGAGACTTAACCTCATGCAAAAGCAGTCTTAAAGGGACAGTAGGTTTGACTTGTGTCGTGGGTTAAGGCTGCACAAATCCTAAAGCCTGAAATGATGGAAGAGTTAATCAAACAGCTAGTGCAGTCAAATGCCCTCCTTCAGGCTGTGCATACAGATCAACAGATAACAAATCATCTGCTGGCAGTGGCTACCCAGGCAGCTATAACCGAGCAAAAAGAGTTTAGTTTACGTATCCACAATCAGATACAGTCTCTGGCTGAAAGGACTCCATCTGCGGAAAATGTTGCAGCAGTACGCAAGCAGGTGCAAGCCGCACTACAAAAAATGACCGCTGAGGTTGATGTGGAGGCCTTCAAGTTTTTTGAAAGGCTGGCGGAGCGTGAGGGTCTGCCCAAGGACCAGTGGGCTGAGGTCCTTGCCCCTTTTCTGACCGGAGATCCACAGAAGGCCTACTTTGATTTAAGTGCTGCTGAGGCTCAGCAGTACCACAGACTCAAGACAGAGATTCTGGCCTGCCTGGGGGTTACCATGACCTTGAGAGCCCGGCGCATCCATGCCTGGGAGTTCAAAGTGGACAAACCGGTAAGGTCCCAGATATATGACCTTGTTCACCTCACACGCATGTGGTTACAACCGGAGATTACCAACCCTGCCCAGATGTGGTGGACTGCTTTGTGAGAGCCCTTCCAATCCCTATACAGCTGTTTGCAGGTCGCGCTGACCTCAAAGATATTGATGAATTGGTGACCCTCGTGGAGCGGTATTTAAGTACTGAGGATTTTCTTCGGAGTGCAGTCCCCAAAGAATCCCCCCCCAGGAGTCAGAAGTCCACCACTTTTGCGAAGAGCTCTTCTGTCCCAAGGGGCAAAAAGGAGGAGGTGCAGGCTATTGACAACCATACTATGCAATACATAAAAAGACCCAACCGATCCTCAGAGGTACGACAGGACTGGGGTCCGGTATTGTGCTGGCGCTGCCATGAACCAGGACATATGGTTGCCAGTTGTCCCCAGGGCCGGATTAACGCAGGGGCGGATGGAGCGGCCGCTCCAGGCCCCTTTCTGAAAATAGGCCCACAGCAGGTCGGTCTACCGTCAGTGCAATGTTGAGCTGCAGGGAGGGACAGGGAAGCGCAAAAGTGTTTTCCCTCTGGGCAGCCCCTGCAGCAGAGAAACACGCTCCCTGATGCCGGGGCTGACATTAGCTGACAGATAATTGCAGGCATCATGAGGCCAGTATGCTGCTCACATTGGCTGCTTCCTCCATCCCCCAGTCGGACAGCAATCACCAGGCTGTCACAGGTCCGAGCCAGGTCCCTCTGCCATCAGTTCCGGGTCAGTGATTTGATCTGTGACTGAACGCCTCAGCAAAGACTCTGTCTGAACTTCCCCACGTGCTCCAGCCAGAGCAACAGCAAGGCAAGCATTAAAACAACTAGCCTAGATTGACTTTTTTTTTCTCTGTACCAGCTGTCTCTCTTCAGCTGTCTGTCTCTCTTTTCAGCTGTCTGTCTCTCTTTTCAGCTGTCTGTCTCTCTCCAGCTGTCTCTCACTCTCAGTCTCCAGCGCTCTCAGTCTCATGTGCTCTCTCTTCAGCACTCTGTCTCCAGTGCTCTGTCTCCAGCGCTGTCACTCTCAGTCTCCAGCGCTCGCTCTCTCCAGTGCTCTGTCTCCAGCGCTGTCTTTCTCAGTCTCCAGCACTCGCTCTCTTTCTCAGTCTCCAGCGCTCTGTCTCCAGCACTGTCTTTCTCAGTCTCCAGCGCTCTTTCTCAGTCTCCAGCACTCGCTCTCCATCACGCTCTCTCTCCAGCGTGCTCTTTTTCTCTCTCTCCAGCACTCTGCCTCTAGGCTCTTTCTTTCTCTCAGTTTCAATCGCTCTTTCTCCAGAGCTCTCTGTATCCAGTGCTCGCTTTCTCTCCAGCGCACTCTTTCCCTGTCTCTAGCACTCTTTCTTTCTCAGTCTCCAGTGCTCTTTCTTTCTTTCAGTCTCCAGTGCTCATTCTCTATCCACCATGCTCTCTGTCTCCAGCACTGTCTCTAGCGCTCTTTCTTTCTCTCAATGTCCAGCGCTCTGTCTCCAGCATGCTCCTTTCTTTTTTCTCATCTCTTTCTTCTCTCTGTCTCTACCGCTCTTTGTCTCCAGTGTGTTCCTTCTCTTTTTCTTCTCTCTTCTGTGATTCTAGCGCTTTCTGTCTGCTGCACCCTTTCTAGCTCTCTCCTCTTTCCTCTCTCTCTCCAGTTCGCTCCTTCTGTCTCTCTCTTTTTGTCTCCTTTCTTCTGTCTCCAGCTTGCTCCTTCTCTTCCCTCCTTCGCTCTGTCGTCAGCTCCCTCCTGCTCTTTCTGTCTCCTCTCTTTAGCGCTCTCCCCTTTCTGTGAGTTTATTTTTTTCTTTAATTTCTGTGAGTTTTATTGCTGTGGAGCTATGCTTATGCACACTGCACATTACTGGGAGTTTAATTGCTGTGGAGCTCTGTGATAGAGTAATGTGTGATGTGTATGAGCGTATCACAGAGCTGCACAGCAATAAAACAGTACTGTGTGGTGTGTATGAGCATATCACAGAGCTGCGCAGCAATAAAACACAGTACCGTGCGGTGTGTGTGAGTTTTATTGCTGATGAGCTCTGGCCATTGGCCTTTCCAATGATACAAAACATGACCCTCTAGCCAGTGGCGACTCTAGGAACAATATTTAGGGGGGGCACATAAGATACCACATTCAAAACTGGGCGGGCGCTAATAAGTTTCACCACTAAATCATACCACTGAAAAAAACTAAGGGCCCTATCACCTGGTGTGAGCCAAAACGCCGTCGCTAAAGGAAAAAGTTAGCACAAGTCGCTAAAACTGATGACCTACTAACAGATCACCTTGTCCGCGGTAGTCCATATACAAGGTCATTTAGCGCACGCTAGGGAAACGCTAAGACCCGGGCTGAGACCCAGCGCTAATGCGGTTGAGTACAGGATAGAACTGTTTTATTCCAGTGCAGAGTGCTGGGCCATACCTATCCCCCGTCCTCACAAGCTTGTATAAGCATAAACACATCCAGCGAAGAGCCCTCACCCCCTGCATTATTAAAATCCTCCAAGGTGGCCGTGTCATACATGTTTATATGCACACATATATTAATTAAGGCTGATGGGCATTGCATGATAAATGCCACCCAACAGCATGTAGAATCAT
Source organism: Leptobrachium leishanense (assembly GCA_009667805.1). Classification (NCBI taxonomy): domain Eukaryota; kingdom Metazoa; phylum Chordata; class Amphibia; order Anura; family Megophryidae; genus Leptobrachium; species Leptobrachium leishanense. The sequence goes on from CM019065.1 coordinate 193,089,157, forward strand.
TAGACTGTGTTTAATAGATCCAAAATGAAGGCCAGGTGAGCCACAATAACTTCCCTGCTGCAGCATATAAATAAAACATGTTTCAGGGTAAAACTTGTGTCCATGTGTCCCTTTAAACATGGTCCATATGGTCACTCTAATAATCAACTGCTTACATAGTATGAATAACCCCCCAGCATAAAATGTTTAAAATTAGGCAATATATTAGAATTAGGATTTATGTGATAAAGGATACGTTTACAATAGAGCCGACTGCAACAGCAGCGATATTCCTGACCAGATCCATTACTATGGTTTATGGGGCCAAGAGAGCACCTGTGCTGTATTCCTTTCAAATGCCTGTTAATTGCCTGTTAAATTTGGACGACGACATGTTTTTTGTAGTTAGCACCAGAGTTTAGCAGTAGGTAAAATTCTGCATATAGCGTCCCTCAAAATATTGGCGCATGCACAAAGTTATTTGTTGGTTGCAAAAGTGCTAAAGATCTTTAGCTTTCCCCATGTTAAGTGTAGGATGTGGAAAGAACAGTAAGCTTGCGCTACGCACTAAGTGATTTTTCCTGTTTAAGGAGCGGGATGCAAACAATCTGTTTTCAGGCGCTAGACTGAATTAACCCGGCGCTAACGCAAAAAATGCCAATGCTAGGTTTAGCTCACACCAGGTGATAGAGCCCTAAATAAGTATATATATTGTAAATAAGATTCCAAAACCCCAGAGTAATGTGATGTAATGATACTTAAATTCAATATTTTATTTGCCGTAATTCTGCAGTTTTCACCGATGTCTGAGAACTGCTTCAGGGACTCCAATTTTAGCCAATTACAGTGACCATTCACTAAATAGGGAATTCACAATATTTTTTGCCGAATGAATTCCCCAAAATGTGAAGAAAAGCAAAGGATCTAAAGATGAATATACCCTTAAGATTCTAACTTCCATAAACCCAGGGAAATACAATAAAAATAATAAACAGTGTTGAATGTAGCTACCCATTAACCCCTAAAATGGATCGGGAGATATGGGGTTCTAAAGGAAATCCCTGGGCAGCTAGGGGTTAGTTCCCTAACTGACTTCATTGCGCCCATGCACGATGAACTGGGGGGAGGCTCTGCGGGCTTGGCTGACATCCAAGATGTCAGCCACCTCCGGGAGAAGTCCACTATCCGTCGCTGGACTGCAGACTGGCACCTACGAGATTAAAGAGGCTTCGCTGGAAAGCTCTCTTTTTTTTCTGTTACTTCTCCCGATCCAAAGGACCCCCCACCCTTTTAGGCATTCTCCCGGCTCTGCTGGGAGGGCGCCTGAAACTGATATCATGTGCTGGCGTGATGATGTCAGTGCGCCAGGAGGGCTTTAAAAGCTGACTTTCATTTCTATAAAATGGCCCACCAAAAATCCTCAGCACCAGGCCCATGATATGCTTAATCCGGCCCTGGTTGTCCCCTAAACCAAGAGCCTATGGATTGTGGGTTTTCTCGGCGACAGTCTCTGGTTGCTACACCAGGAGGTGTCCCACAATAGACTGTGGAGACCGAGAAACAGGTTTGTGTGATTACAGTGGATGGTTGCAAGATGACTGCCTTGCTGGATTCTGGCAGTCTCGTCACTCTAATGCATGCAGCTCTAGTTAATCCTCAAAAGGTTTAACAACAGCTGATGGGGGTCATCTGCATTCATAGGGATACTAAGTGCTACCCCACAGCCGTGGTGTCCATTGAAACTATTTGTGGCACCCGGGACCATGAAGTGGGAGTGGTCCCAAGTCTGATGTACAATGCTATACTGGGGCGAGATTTCCCCTTTTTATTAGGCTTGTGCACCGATTTTTTTTTCGGTTCGATTCGGTTTGATTTTTCGGATTTTTAAACTTTTCGATTCGGCCCGTTTCGACCGATTTCGGTTTCGATTCGATTCGGCACGTTTTTCGGGTACATTTTTTTTCGGAATTTCGACCATTTTTCGTATTTTCGTGTCACTGTGCTCGGTTTTTGTATCGACTTTTCGTAATTTCGGAAATTTTCGTTTTTCGGAATTGCACATTTTTCGGAATATCGACCATTTTTCATATTTTTCGTGTCATTTTGCCGGTTTTTTGTATCGACTTTCCGTTTTTTCGAAAAATTTTCGTTTTCAGAAATTTTCGTTTTTACAAAATTTTCGTTTTTCTGAATTTTTCGTTTTTACAAAATTTTCGTTTTTCAGAAAATTTTCGTTTTTCGGAAAATTTTCGTGTTTCGGAAAATCTGTTCTCCTCGTTTGACACATTTCAAGTCCATTCGAAAAATCCGAAAATATTTCGTTTCGGCTCGGAAAACATTTCGGATCTAAAAAATTTCGGAAATTCGGCCGCATCCGAAAACACGAATCGGGAAATTTCGTGAAAATTCCGAAACCCGAAACGCACATCCCTACTTTTTATGGGACTTATGGGAGACAGCTAAGGCAGATGGACCCAACACGGTGTCTAAATCTTACAGCCCGGATCCGCTGGAAGAGAGCTCTAAGGAGGATGTACTTGTGAATTTTCCTCTGGAGGTCTTAGCAGGTGATGCTGAGGACCACACCCCAGAGGTAGAACTGCCAGACCTCCCCATGACAAGTTTGGCACGGCCCAGCTTAGGGATCCCACCTTACGTCGGGCCAGGGAACAGGTAAAAGTTGTAAATGGAGCACCCCAAGAACCGGGGGCGGACACTATATTTCCTTATTTTTCTATGGAAAATGACTTATTGTATAGAGTGGATGACATACAGGGTGACAGAATTGAGCAGTTACTGGTCCAACAAACCCATAGACGTATGGTATTAGGCTTGCCACATTCTCATGTACTTGGGGGACATCTAGGTTTACATAAAAGTAAACAGCTGGTGTTACAATGCTTTTATTGGCCAGGTCTACATAATGATGTAAAATTGTACTGTGAGTCGTGTCCAGTTTGCCATATCACTGCTCCTGTCTCCCGGTTCAGGAGTCCATTGGTACCGTTGCCCATCATTGAGGTACCCTTTGATAGGATTGCAATGGATATTGTGGGTCCCTTGGTTAAGTCCGCTAGGGGACATCAGTATATCCTGGTAGTCTTAGACTATGCCACCCGTTACCCAGAAGCAATCCCTTTAAGAAATACCTCCGCAAAAAGTATTGCCAAAGAGCTGTCTCTCATGTTTACACGGGTGGGTATTCCTTGTGAACTGTTAACTGACCAAGGCACGCCCTTCATGTCTAAGGTAACAAAGGAATTGTGTAAACTGTTTAAAATTTACCATTTACTCACTTCTGTGTACCGCCCCCAAACCAATGGTTTGGTGGAGAGGTTCAACAAAACACTGAAAGGAATGTTAGAGGGTGGTAGCTGCTGATGGAAAGGACTGGGATTGCCTTTTGCCCTACCTCATGTTTGCTATACGGGAAGTACCCCAAGCTTCCACGGACTTCTCTCCCTTTGAGTTGCTGTACGGCCGACATCCAAGAGGCCTCTTAGATATAGCAAAGGAGACCTGGGAACAAGAGGCAACCCCTCTCAAAAGTGTAGTGGAGCATATTGCACAAATGCAGGACCGAATCGAGAAAGTGATGCCCATAGTTAAGTCACACTTACAACAGGCTCAACATGCTCAGGCTAGAGTATATAACCATTCAGCCAAGGTCAGAACCTTTAACCCTGGGGACAGAGTACTTGTACCTACAGTCGAGAGTAAGTTCCTGGCAAAATGGCAAGGGCCGTATGAACTTGTAGAGCAGGTTGAGGAGGTGAATTACATTAGGTGAATTATTACTGGTAAATGGAAACCCTACCAAATTTATCATGTAAACCTATTAAAGCCCTGGAAAGATCTAGCATCCCTGATGGCCCAAAACCCCTTAGCTATGACTCGCACACTGTCTACTATGGTGCCTGAGGTAGAGATCGCTGAGGCCCTGTAGGTGAGTCAAAAGCAAGAGGCCAAAGAATTTCTACTAAGGAATAGAGAATTCTTTTCTGATTTACCAGGCTTAACCACCATGGTAAAGCAGGATATTGTGACTGAACATAGGGTTTTAAGATTACTTTTACCCTATCGCATCCCAGAAGCTCAACGCCAAGTAGTCTCAGATGAGATCAAGAGGATGTTGGATTTTAAGATTATTGAAGAGTCGCATAGTGAATTGTGTAGTCCCATTGTCCTTATTCCCAAACCTGATGGTAGCATCCGATTTTGTAACGACTTCCGGCGGCTAAATGAGGTCTCAAAATTTGATGCTTATCCTATGCCTAGGGTAGACGGGCTAGTCGAGCGTTTAGGCCCTGTTCGGTATATCACCACCCTTGTCCTTACGAAAGGGTACTGGCAAATACCCCTAACCGATCTGGCTAAAGTGAAAACAGCATTTTCTACTCCAGAAGGTCATTGGCAGTATAAAAGGATGCCGTTTGGCCTACATGGGGCTCCCGCCACTTTTCAGTGGATGATGGACCGTGTCCTTAAACTACACAAAAACTATGCATCTGCATATTTGGATGACATAGTGATCTTTAGTGCAGGGTGGGAGAGCCACTTGCCCAAACTACAGGCTGTCATTAATGTCCTCCGCGATGCTGGACTGACAGCTAATCCCAAGAAGTGTGCAGTGTGTTTGGAGGAGATCTGCTATTTGGGATACATTATTGGAAGGGGAGTAGTGAAGCCCCTTGTCACCAAAATCTGAGCTATCCAGAATTGGCCAAGACCCCTAAATAAAAAACAGGTGAGAGCCTTTTTAGGGTTGATAGGCTATTACAGAAAATTTGTCCCCAATTTCTTCACTAGGGCAGCTCCTCTCACAGATCTAACAAAGGGAGGAAAGTCTTCGGCTATGACTTGGACCCCGGAAGTGGAGAGCACTTTCCAGGACCTCCAGACAGCACTGTGCAAAAGTCCGGTTTTGATTACTCCTGACTTTACGAAGGAATTTGTGGTTCAGACGGATGCATCGGAGTTGGGTTTAGGTGCAGTGTTGTCCCAAGAGGTGAACGGGGAAGAACACCCTGTTGCTTTCTTAAGCAGGAAGTTGACCCCAGCGGAGCATAAATATGCCATTGTGGAACGGGAATGTTTAGCGGTTAAGTGGGCCCTCGAGAGCTTAAAGTATTATTTGTTAGGACGGCAGTTTAGGCTCCTAACGGACCATGCCTCGCTCCAGTGGATAGCTCGGAATAAAGAAAGGAACACAAGAGTTACCTGATGGTTCCTGGCCCTGCAGAATTTCAGATTTGTAGTGGAGCATAGACCAGGTAGCCAACATGCTAATGCCGATGCTCTTTCCCGAGTCTACAGCCTGTTTGCTGAGGGTGCTCCACCCCACCAGTTTGAGCAGAGGGGGAGGGGATATGTAACAGAGTGCCAGTAGAACCTGCCAGGGTGGCAGGAAAAGTGATAGATGGCAGATACATTCCTCCATGAATGCTTAGATTCATCATCTAAGGCAGGGCTCAAAATTTCCACTTGCCTACTCGCATTTGGCGAGTAGAAATTAAGTGAGGGTGAGTGGAAATGCGCACACAAGCAGCACAATAAATTATTTTGTGCTGTGTATTCCGGCAGTGCCACCATGCAGCCCCCTCTTCCCCAGGCTGCGCGGTGGCAGGAAATAGCTGCCTAACCTGACCCAGGTCGTCTCTGTCACTGGCAGGGGGGTGGAGAGGAGCTTCCTTGCCTCCTCGTTCTGTTCACACTGGGGTCTGATGACTGGGTATACATGTATCTGGGGTCTGATGCCTGTGTATACTTGTATCTGGGGTCTGATGTCTGGGTATTAATGTTATTTTTGTAACTTTATTCTAAATAAAACCTTTAACAGTATAATTTCATAAGATAATTTAAGAGTGTGTGTTTAGGGGTAGAGTTAAGAGCTGGGTAGGGGTTAGGTGGAGCAACTGGTGGCGAGTAACTTGTATGCCCTGGTTAGTAGCTTGGGACTTGAAATTTTGAGCCCTGATCTAAGGTAATGGTAGTATAGATTTGAAGGTAAAGACCAATAGCTCTTTAACTTGTATGGGTAAAACAGATTCTGGAGCTGGTGTTACCAGGAGTTTAATTAGCTCTGGGTGGGACAGGGATTCGTTTAATGTGTAGCTGCACCTAGCAGTGTGTGTGTGTCTCAGTGCATGGAGAGACGGTGTGCTGAATGCAGCAACTCCTGTTAGGAGAATAAGAAAACCTGTCTGTGAGACAGGGTTCTATGGATGAACTATAAGCTGTTCCCTTGGAGGAAACCAACCCAGCTCGGAGGACTGTCACTAACTAACCAGTAAGGCTCAGTGGAGAGGACTTTTATTTGTTCCTATCAATTGATTTTGGTTGGATGCCTGCAACCGTTTTGTTTCTTTTTTATTAATGATGGCTGTCTGAAAATTAAAGCTGGCATTTTTGTTGAAGCGACTGCGAGTTTGCCTCTATATTGAGACTGATTCCCTACACATGACGTTGTATTTCTCCTGATACTTCCCAAAGGCAATTGCTAATTCAAGAATTTGTATTATAGAGAAGAATCACGCAATTGACAAAGCCATTTGTTATATTGTGTTGTGATAGCAACAGCATCTTAAAAAAAGCACGAAGATATTGTGGCATTTGCAGTGATTACAAGGTTCAGTAAGAAAAGAGACATAGCCCTATTGATACTTGATTTGTCATTACTATGCCTTATGCAGAGGAAAACCGAGCGACTAACGCGTGTTTCCCTGAGACATTTTCATCAGGGATGCAGCAACATTATGACAACCACCGTAAGACTTACACATGTACAACTGGGTCCATATATATTTGGACACAGGCACAATTTTAGTTTTTTCAGGTATATTCAAAATATATTCAAGCTATATTTATATAATAGATATGGGCTCAAAGTGCACACTCTCAGGTTTAATTTGAGGGTATGTAATCCAAATTGGAGGAAGAGTTTAGGAATTACAGCTCTTAAGGGACCAAAAGTAATTGGACAATTGAATCAAAAGCTGTTTTATGGCCAGGTGTGGGCTACTCCTTCATTGTTTCATCAATTAAGCAGGTAAAATGTCTGAAGTTGATTCTAAGTGTGGTATTTACATTTGTAATCTATTGCTGTGAACCTACATCATGCGTTCAAAGGAGCTGTCCATGCAAGTGAAACAGGCCATTGTAAGGCTTCAAAAACAAAAGAAATCCATCACAGAGATGGCAGCAACTTTAGGAGTGGCCACATCGACAGTTTGGTGCATTTTAAGGAAAGAAGAACTCACTGGTGAGCTCAGCAACATAAAAATGCCCGGACGTCCACAGAAGATAACAGTGGTGGATGATCGCAGAATCCTCTCTCTATGGTAAAGAAAAACCCTTTCACAACATCCAGACACGTGCAGGACACTCTCCAGGGGGTGGGTGTGTCATTGTCAAAGTCTACAATCAAGAGAAGACTTCACAGAGCAAATACAGAGGTTTCGCCATCAGGTGCAAACCGTTCATAAGCCTGAAGAATTGAAAAGCCAGATTAGACTTTGTCAAAAAAACATTAAAAAAAAACAAAACAGTTCTAGAATAGCAATCTTTGGAAGGATGAAACTAAGATTAATCTGTACCAGAATGACATAAAGAAAAGTGTGGAGAAGGCTTGGAACAGCTTATGATCCAAAGCACACAATGTCCTCTGTAAAACATGGTGGAGGCAGTGTGATGGCATGGCTTCCAGTGGCACTGAGTCATAGGTGTTTATTGATGTGACAGAAATAGCTGGATGAATTCAGCAGTGTTTACAGATATACCCTCATGCAGCAAAGTTGATTGGATGGAGCTTCACAGTACAGGTGGAATATGAACCAAAACACACTGGAAAAGCAAATCAGGAGTTTTTGAAGGAATAGAAGTGGAATATTCTGCAAAGGCCGATTCCATCACCTGATCTCAACCCAATTGAGCATGCATTTCACTTGAAGGCAAAACTAAAGAAAGAAAGACCTGCAAACAAAGAACAGCTGCAGTTAGAGCTTGGTAAAGCATCAGAAAGGAGGAAACCAAGTCTTTGGTAATGTCTCTGGGTTCCAGACTTGCAGTCATTGCCAATAAAGGATTCTCAACAAAATATTTAAAATGAACATTTTATATTTATGATTATATTCAGTTGTCCAATTACATTTGAGCCCCTGAAAATGGGGGGGGGGCTGTGTATAAAAATGGTTGCAGTTTCTAAAATTTGTAGTTAACAGGAGGAGAGTGGGCTAGATGGGAACAGATTGGAGAAAGGAGGAGAAGCAGGAAGAAAGGGTGTATAGTTAACAGGAGGATAGCTGGGAGGAATGGTAACTCAAGATTGGAGAAGCTAGGAGGTAGGATAAACAGAGGGTAAAGGAGACTGAATTACTAGAAGGGGGCGAGAGTAAAATACAGAGGGAAATCAGATAATAGGAAGGGGACACTGAATATACAATACTACAATGACACAGATAACACAGGTACATATAATTCAGGCAATGGTACAATGGGATCAAGAATTAGAATAATCAAGGTCTAGCAAGGATCTGGTACACGGGTATATCAAGTGAATAGCAGGGGGGCACGGGGGGCAAAGGAGGATACCGGTGTAATGAAGATAAAGTCCAGGAATAAACAGAGTGTTTTCAGGAATGTCTTTGGATCAGGAGGGGTTCCAGTCAGGGAGATCAAGAAGGAAGTCTGCACTGAGCTGAGCTAGCAACGTCAATGAGGAAGCATCCTTGGGAGGGCATAGCTTCCTCTTATGCTGTGGTAATCAGGTAAGATTGAGTGCAGTTGAGGCTCCAGGGCTTGAAGGAAAGTTCAAGTATGTCCTGGAACCTGCATATATCATGCAGGACTTGGCATGAAAAGAGTATCAAAGGGGGCGCCAGGGGGTCAGAGTGTCCAGGTCCTGACCATTGCATACAAATGAATGTGCTTCTATATAGTGACTATTGTAGAGCGTATTTTAGAAGATTGTATTTTTTGTATTTCTAATAAAGAATATATCCTTTTAGTTCATTTTACTGAGAGAATACTTAAATATTGTTTTTCAATCGTTATGCTTTCAAGACAAACCTGTTAGCTATTAATGTTCTAGTGTTCGTGCATGAACCATAGTTGTGTTCCCAGGCAATAACTTGATAATGAGTTGATTATGCACATTTAGCATGGTACATAACGGGGTAAGGAGGCAGTCATTAATTGCAAGTTATCAATATATTACAGCTAAACTACTGGTGTCAGTACATGCTTGAACTTTCATACATGGACTAGGGATGTGCATGCCTTTGGTTTTCGTCTTGTTTTATTTTGTTTTTTTATGTTTGAGGTTTTTTTCGTTTCGAATCATTTCAGACAGTTTTTCTTTCTTTTTGGATCGTTTCGGCGATTCGGATTGGTTCGGCAATTCGGATCACTTTGCCGACTCGGATCAGTTGGTTTTAATTTTTTTATGAGTTATTTCATTTTTCTTATTTAAGAATGGGAAGTTTATTACTAGTACCAATAGAATGAACGTTTCTTTACTTATTTATTTTTTTAGGATTTTTTAGGCATTTTTTGGGTGAAATTTTAGGTTTCCTAACTTTTTTTTAAAGAAACAAGGCTTCTTAGCCCATAGGTTTCTATGCAGCATATGAATCCACACACTGCTGGGAAGTGCCGCTATGCAGATTTGGATCAATTCACTTTTTGGATCAGTTACAGGGTTATTCAGAGAGAGCCGATCTGGTCCCAAAATATAACCGGACACTGAATTTCAGTGAACGGGGACATTTCAAGGCCATTCGGCTTTTCAGAGAGCAGGCAATTCGCAATATCTTGGCGAATTGCCTGCACATACGGTGCCTGTTCGAGGGCAGTGAAATCCCCCTTAGAGAAGCAATGGTTAGTCTATTCAGAGAACACCGAAGAGCTGAGGAATATCAGTGAAGTGCCCTGCCGTTCGGTGGTTTCATTCGTCAGGTTTATTCAGTCGCATCCCATAGGCTTCAATGTTAAAAATATTCCAGTTTTAATTCAATATCTAATAAACCGTTTATCATTTTATTCTGCAGTAAAAAGTCTCTTAATTTTTAGATTTTTTTAGGATCTTTTAGACATTTTTTGGGGATTTGTTTTTTTCTTCATTTTTCTGTAACAGATCTTTTTATTATCATTCATTGGATCTTATATGTAAATTCCTGACATTTTCGTGCAGTAGTTTTTTTTGCAGACAGTGTTTCAAATTTCAAACTTTCAAGCGTCTTTTTTTTTCTCACCCCATTTGTCTGCTAGTTGGCTTTTTCCGGCAGCTGCTCGACACTGTGTTCGCTGGCTGCTCGGATTTTTCCGGCGTGTTTGGCTTGGTTTTTGCAGTGGTTTCTGCGGGTTTTCGGCGAGTGTTCGGCAAGTGTTCTGCGGCCTTGCGATGAGTATTCCCTGCACTATGGTGGCCCTGCGGTGCTTGCTGAATACACCGCAGGAATGGCAAACTAGGAATCGCCGAATCGCTTCTGTGCCAGGAACGAAAAGTCACCGAACATGCGGTGACTTTTCGGATCTCTTTGATTAACCCTGTTAGTTTTTCGTTTTTTTATGATTTATAATTAATGCAGCATATGAATCCACACACTGCTGGGAAGTTCCCGGCAGTGTGTGGATTCACATGCTGCATTAATTATACTGCAGAGAGGCGCTTCCCTGCAGTGTGTGGATTCATATGCTGCATTAATTATACTGCAGAGAGGCGCTTCCCCGCAGTGTGTGGATTCATATGCTGCATTAATTATACCGCAGAGAGGCGCTTCCCAGCAGTGTGTGGATTCATATGCTGCATTAATTATACTGCAGAGAGGCGCTTCCCTGCAGTGTGCGGATTCATATGCTGCATTAATTATACTGCAGAGAGGTGTGTGCATATGCTGCATTGAAACCTATGGGTTAAAAAGCCTTGTTTCTATATAAAAAAAAGTTAGGAATTTTTGGGGTGAAATTTTAGGTTTCCTAAAAAAATCCTATAAGAATAAATTAGAAACTTTCATTCTATTGGTACTAGTAATCTACTTCCCATTCTTAAATAACATAAACGAAAAACCTACTTATCCAAATCACCCGAAATGATCCGAATCGCCGGATTGATCCAAAATTTCAGATCGATCTGAAATTTTCGGTTGGTTGATATTTTGTTTTCAAAAATGCTCCCGAAATATAAATATGGTGAATTTCGTCTGAATTTCGATTTGGAAGGAAACAAATTGCACATCTCTAACAGGGACCTGAAATATATACTCTCAAATAAATCTGATTCTTGGGGCAATAGCTGTTTTCTGATGTTACTGTCCTTCTACAAAATTCTTTATTTGTACCCATCCTGGTGATGTATTACATTGTAGTGTATTTTAAGAAAAAAAGATTAATAATCTGTAAGCACACATTCAAAGTAACAAAACAGCTAAAATTTGTAGTTTTAGATATATTGAAATGAACTCCAGATTAATGGCTCTCGCCTTTCTTTGCTGGCTTCCTGTTGCCTTCTATATGCATACTAATTACTTTAATATATGTCTACCATATAAGGTGGCGTCATGTCCACGTACATCTGGAAAAGGTTTTGAATAAGTATATTAAAGACAAGGTGAACCCATTGATTCAGAACAACAGTTGGCTTGTCAGTTGCCTTGTATCTCATGTCTCTGTATGGAAGTAGATATTTTAGAACGAAACAAAAAATATATATATAGTAAGCTCAATTGCACGTTCAAATAGTATGCATCTATTTTACATACATTATGTTCTAAACCGCAAAGTACATCCTGCCCTGAATATATCAATCAATATTTTCTCTAGACTCTATTTTTTTTATGTATGTAATAGCTAAGAAAAATGAACTTGACAAATGTCTAATAGACGAACGGGCCAGTTACCTTGTGAGCCCCATAACAATGGAGCTTTCTTTGGAAATAGTGATCACACCATCACCTCAGCATAAAACGCACTTAGGTTTTAGTGGAGGAAAACAAGAAAAAAAAATATTCCGAACCAAATGGTGTAATAAAATATTAAAGGCTGAGTAAGTGTCGTCAAGTGCAGCTCGGCTGTGATCACTGATTGTACGTTTCAGCCTCAGCTCAGCTAATCACACAATGAAGCATCAAACAGGACCGGTCAGTGAGCACAGCGAGTTGTCAATATTCGCTCCATAAGAAGCACAGACATTTCCCCCCATTTTTTTGGGGGAAAAAAGTGTGTCGTATGGGGTGAAAAATACGGTAATTCCAATGAAATAAAAGCATCAATGAACTAAGCACAAGGACTAACTCCTCACCCACTTACAATACAGCTATATTGTATACATTTAGGCTAATGTCAGATGAACGCATTCTGAGCGCACTCTGCGTGCGTGCATGACGGACAGACGTACTGAAGGAAGATACTGTAGACCTCACACGGTCCGTTTTTTTTAACAGATGTAGAAAAAAAAGGGAAATATGGGAAACAAAATTAAATGACAGGTACAGTCAGCCAGACCAGAAAAACTTCTGAGCGTCAATGTGATGGACGTCGCAAATGTGCTGCGTCTGACGTCGCCTCATCACGCACACAGGCCGCAACGTGGCGCACTCTGCGCGTCCGTCGTATCGCTTTTACTTCGAGGCCTAAATTGCGTCCTTTGCCACCTGCGTGGTGCGTGCGCACTTCGGTGCACACATACTTTGTGTGTTGGTTTCAATTGATCACAAATCTATACTACGAAGGACGTTAAACGGTGCGGCGATACGGATGTGATGACTGCGTTCATCTGACGCTGGCCTTAATAGATTATGTTTAAAAAGATTTTTAAGTGTTCTTAAACCGCACACGTTTGCACCTGCATATGTTGTTATGTAATATAACCAAAGGTTTTAAATCCACAGCATTGTAGACAGTTACATTATCGGGAAGAAATTGTTACCCAATTATGAAGCTAGCGAATGCGTGAATCACTGTGTCAAAGCAGAGGCCAGCAAACTCACAAATCATTTCTAGTCCTGCCTGTTCTATGCGATAATATAGCAGCATCACTCTGTATTGTCAAATAAGGTCAAAGTATTGAATCATCAACCCATAAATCAGGTTTTATAGATTTCAATTATTAAACATCACACTTCTAATGCAGCATATATTTTCCAGACACTTGGTACATAGGTATTTTGCTGAACCATATATCACTGTTGACGTTTAAAGATGAATATTATGGGTTAGACATTTGGCCTTAGTCCAGTTTATGCTTTAACATATAATGTAAATGTAGTATTTGTGCTGAGCATTTTCTATTTCTTCAGCACAGAAAGTTTTCCCAACTATACAGTATATAGAAAGGTGGAAACTAGAAGGGCCTGCTCCCCCTTTTTTCAAGACTTCTGCTTCTGACGCCTCTCCCACATCTCCCTTATCTATTATCATTTACTTCCAACTTCTCAAATACTGGTAGGCTCTCTCTTCTATAGTTTAGAGGCCTATCCCAACAGTTGGGTCTAGCTCTCCCTTTTCCTTAAATGACTTAAAATTAAGCTGGTTGACATAAAGGTGAGATTAAATTTTTTCCACCATACAAATTGCATGAAATAATATAGATGTGTAGATGTTTTAAACAAATCAGAGACCTGCTTTGCAACAGATCTCATTTGTGATACTCCGCCTGTGTGTTATTGAACTCTGTGCTAAAGCAAACTTTGAATCCAAAGAAAGAAAAAGAGCGAAATAATGGACTTCATATGCCTGTTCTACACAGACGCCCTCCTTGTCAATGCAGTGCCATAATCGATAGCTCCAAGTATAGGTCAGGGCAGGTGACCACACAAAACCACTCTTGGAGAGTGTTTCAGACTGTTTAGCCATCATCCGCAGGAGACAGGCTTCTGCTTGATGCAGAGTGATGTTGCAAAGCCGTTGTGGGCATAGCATATCTCCGATTTGCTTAGACATTTAGATGTTTTATCACAATAATTTATATTAATTCTTAAAGCAAGAGAAAGGGTTCTGGGCGCACCCCAGTGGTTATGTACTAAAACAGCATATGTATGTATATATATAATAAGAGCAATTTGCAAAAGAAAATGTAATATATACTGAGTAATTCACGCATAGGATGGAAGTACTGTAAGATTGGAATACTTATATTTAGTTGATTTCTTCTCTTTTCCTGGGTTCCAGCGATGTAATCCAGATTCCAGGGTGGGAAGAACGAATAAGTGGGCTCAGGAAAAAATGTGTATCGATGGAAAAGACCAGGCAGACATGTATAAGAATAAAAAATATAGACTTTTATTTAAATTAAAAAAGCAATATGGCAGGAATAAATAAAAAATATTTTTTTGTATAAAATGATACAAAAGCTTTAAAAGGATCACCAGAACACGTTTTCGTCGTATAGGCTTCTTCAGTGTCCCTTTGAGGCAGAGTAATCTCTAAAGTCAATCTCTTATATTAATTCTTGTAATGTGTGTAGTGGACGATTTTTGTAATGTATTTTATTGAAAATCTGAGCATGCATATTACATTATCATGTCATATACATTTGAATTACAAATCCAGAGCCGACAACATTGAATATAGTGTACACTTTCCAGAGCGCAATAAGAAACTTCTCTATATATAAATCAGTGTGTATTAGATACGTGTAAAACGGGTTGGTGGTGCCAATAATACCACAGAATAAAAAACTATTTAAGTGCAATAATTATAGCCAAACCAAACTGTATCAATACTTACATATATTATTATTATTATTATTATTCTTTATTTATAAAGCTGGTCTTTCTTCAAAGGATCCACAATTGAAGCATATAAAATTCCTTAAAAAACAAAAAACATTAATTGGCTGCACTATATTGTTGGTTTTTTTATAAGTCAAGGAAAGGTTAAAACAAGGGGTGTTGTAGTTCCACTCACATATGAAGGAGCCATTTTTATTTGACTCCTGTACATGTGAGTGGGATAATAACACCCCTTCATTGTACCCCTTCACAGACTTATTAATTGACTGCACTATGTTGTTTTTTTTATGTCTCCTTTTTTTGTTTTTAGAGGAATCTTATATGCTTTAATTGTGGATCCTTTGAAGAAAAATCATACAGTATATTTAAGCATTGATACAGTTTGCGTTAGTCACAAATATTGCACTATACTTACTGCACAGGTTTATATCACCAGTTTTACACAGATTTAATACACACTGTTGTTTTATATATATAGAGAGAGGTTTCTTATTGTGCTCTGAATATGTACACTATTTTCACTGTTACTTTTTGGGGATTCATTGCACTACAACATTTGTATAGAGCTGCATGATATGAAGACATATCGTATCCGTCCATTTGTCTCTAATTCTTGATATTTTTGGGTTTTTATTTTGTTTTTAAAACCCCAACATTGTTTACTTTTAAATATATCATACAACATAGAGGAAGGGGAAGTAGCGGCTAGGGCCTGTGTGAGAAAATAAAAAAAAGAGAACATGAAGGGGAAAGGAACACATACGTCTTGCATAATGCCTTTGCACCAATATGTTACATTCTCTTAACCATGGAGAAGATACTTTAGATAATATGAGTAGTAGTGCTAAAAAGGCTGGCCAGGAATGTTTTAGTGTTGTCTCATACTCTGACCGGTGCTTGAAGTAATCCAGTTGCTCTTATTAAAAGAAAAATGGTGAGTCGAAAGTCTTGGGCAATATATATATAAATCTATATATATATATATATATATATATTATATATATATATACATACAGTTGAATATAAAACTAGTGAAAGATAAATGTGCACAAAACATATAGAAGATATTGATATGTTACAGTTTTTCCCATATTGTTTCTGTTGGACATTCACTAATTGGTTTCCATATACAGATTATTAGAGTCAATTAGATTTGATGGATGCAGTCATATGTTTTCTCCATATAGTCATAATGTTCCAATTAGAGTGTAAACTAAAGACCAAAAACTAATTAAATGAAGAAAACACTCTAATGTTTTTGTATCCTGCGTCTCACGGTTCACTGAACTGAATAAATAAGTGTAGTGGCGCTTGCAAAGTTAAACAGCTGTTGTGTATTAGGAAGCCGCTTCATTTATGCAACCGAAAGAAGTCACTGCTACTATTCACAGGATTTGCGTATTATTACTTCCTATGAAGTTAGTCTCTTTCCTTTAGCGGGATCTGACTGGCCACGGAAGACTTGGAAATTAAAGTGAGGGGGGTTGATATACGAAGGTATAGCCAATATGACATATGAGTTACAACACAGTAAAACATGCCTACTGCACAATCAAACCATCGGCCACATTAGATCACTGCGGACTGGAACTTTCATCTGTTTCTAGTACAGAGATACAGATTTGTTCGGTAGTGTGTATTTTCTGGTATATATTGTGTGTATGCCAGTTAGTTTGATAAATACTGGCATGATTTATGCAGAATGTTTGCGCTCAGTTTTCTAAAGTATGTAGGCTGGGTATAGACTGCATATATGGAATGATTTGCATATATGCAAACAAACTGTATAGTAGGCACACAAATGTGCATATATTGCAGTACACTTCAATAACAACACTAAAATATTGGGGTTAAGTTAATTTTTGCTCCATAACTAATTTCAATGATCTTATGTCCAATATTGTAGAATGTAGCTGTACCATCCCATATTGTTAATCACACAATTATCAGTTTTCATAGGGAAGCTATGCCTAGGAGCCATTAGGAGTAGATACAATTGCTAATGTTAAAATATGTGGACTGTGCAGTGTAATTGCGTTTGCTTTTTTTATGTAGGTTGGACTGTTCTTGCACTTTTGTGTATTTTATATGTGGAAGCATCTACAGACACATAATATCTATATACTAATTTGTGAGAAAGTGAATAAAAAAGCACCAAACAGTGTAGAAATATAACCAAATAAATACTTTTGTATAAGTTGCTGCTAATAAATAGGAGCCAGTGTGACTTATCTTCCCCAAAACCACCTATGAAGTTAACACAAGTACAAACTAATTCCTTCAAGTGCAATAGGAAGTTTTCTTTATAACAACCACTATCAGAAAAAGAAACATGCTTGTGAATTATGTTAAATAAATACTTATATTTTGTGATTTGTTGTTTTTTGAAGGTTCCCATATCAGGACCAAAGAAAAATAATAACGCAGTAGAGACAGTAAAACTGAAATGACATTATACAGATAATCTAATATTCGGAACATACTTATACAAATTATCTGTATATGGTCATTTCAGTTTTACTGACTGTACAGCACTATTCTTTTTCTTTTGTTCATTTTTGAAGGTTCCCATATCTGGACCAATCCTAAAATATAAGTATTTATTTATTATAATTCACAAGCATGTTTCTATTTCTAATATTACTTTCACAGTGGTTGTTACTAAGAAAATGTCTTAGTGCGCTTGACATGACATCTATATGTCCGAATTAATATTCACCATAAATTGGTAAAATAAGGTTAAATATCATTCTTTTCAAAACCTGCTATCTGTGATACAAAGGTCTATCACACAGTCTTAATTAGTAATCCTTTTTTTGTTTCCAGTTTGTAAAGAAAACAAAAACTTTGAGGTGCAGGATTTCTTTTTGCGTCTTTCGGAGATGTCACATGTGAGCAAGTAGAGTTTGAATGTTAAATATGGAGAAGTGTCTGCATTTAGTATTAGAGTATTTAGGCTATTGTTCCAGTCTCACTCAATAAGGGTCGAGAGAAGAGAAAGGTAGCAGCAGTAAGCCACGACAGTGTTGTTTGGGATTCTTCTGCCATGTCTTGGTGGGAACTAGTTGGTTTTCTTGGTAGTATATAGAACAATCATCTCGATCACCCCGGAAGTCATCCTCGGGGGCGGGGTGCTGTCATATCCTCGCTCCAGTACCCCCGTCATCGTCAATAAGCAGGCCACACCCCTAATGCACCAAGAAGCAGATTAAGGTGATAGTGGGTCTAACACCATGCTGGTAGTGTAGGTTCAAGTAACTCTTCTGTATAGCTGGGGCTGGAAGTGATGGTCTTGGTGTATAATAATGTTAATAATAATAATGTTGACAAACTCCATGGTTTTGTTAAGGTTGCATATACTGTGGTGTATGTGTACTAAGAAACAGAACCAAGCAAGATAAGACCATAGCTACTCAAAGTGTCTTCATTTTCATCTTTTAAATTTGACAGATTTAGCCACCTTGCAAACATTATTATATCTGTGATTAACGCGAATGAAAGTATATTTTGCCTTGTTTTAACAGTACAAAAAAATGGTATATTCTTGCCAAAAGGCTAAGCCAAATACCAAAATGCTCATAATGCAGGTATAATAAATGTACAGATATCCTTAGCCAGCTGTGATTGCTCATTTTGAACTCAAATTGTTCAATTATCTTTTCGAAAGAAGTGAGACCCGGAGACCTTGAGAAAGATTGTTAAATCTGCATACACTGAAAATATACCATCTTGTTACTAGGGTGACCTTTGTTATTCCAAATTAACAAGAAGAAATTATTTTTTGCAGGGTAGACGTCTGTATACAATATATTTCAGAAGGAAAATATGATTAACTGTCACTGCACTTCTAGATTGCCTAGTTTGAATGTAGCACTTTCTTTTCTCCCTTAGGGCTGTAAAATTCTTTATCAAACTGTCCTGACATTAAGGATATCAGGAGGCAATTAATATATTTTCCGAAATGAAATGGTGTACAATTTAATGCCCTCTGAAGAAGTATGGAAATTTAAGATGACTCTGCTGAAGTTGTAAATGTGGTAGTAAAATCTGAAAATATGTATTAAAACATATAATTTGCAGGGGTTTACATATAAAGGTAGTGCTAAAACTACATGGCATCTCCTGTTTCACATTGAACACACTTTCTAATCCTCTCTTGTTCACGTCTTCTCTCTTTCTATATAAAATATTTATATTCGTATTAAAATAATTGTGTCCTTCAAACTCTACAGCCTTGTGATCTTTGGCATTATAATTACAAATTTTTTGAAGTAATGCAAAGATATTTCACCTTATGTTTCCTGAAGCTCCTCCCACACGCTTGATGGGCTTTTGTAACGTATTTATTCAAGCTGCTCATACCACACGTCCATCTGGTGATGGTGCCAGCCAGCTGACTGCTTCGTCCTTAAATATTTCTTGCTTTTTTCAAGCTGTGTTTTGGGACATTGTTCTTTTGTAGGCGGAAATTGCTTACACACCATCCTCAGGGTATGCGATTGCAAACCTGAGTGATAGCCTTCCTTCTTGAAGATTTGTTTTACCTTGTATAAATCTACCACTTTACCACCACCAAAGCGCTCCCAGACAATCACATTGCCTTTACCAAGCTTGACAGTTGTGTTGCACACATCTCCAGCCTCTTCTCAATTGGCCTACATCTCAGGAACGTTCTTCTTTGTGATCCGAGCATCTCAAGCTTAGATTTATCTGTCCTTAACAACTTTTTAGAGTCTTCCTTTGTCTGTTTTTTTTTTGTGTAAATATTTATTTATTGCAGTTCGAAAACAAAACCTATACATAAATCAGTGATGTGACATTAAAATAAACATAGCATGATCATACACGTAAATATTTCACATCGCTAATTCAATCTATTTTATTTATTTCTTAACATATCCATATCTGTTAAGAACAACCTAAAAAGTAAAAGAAGAAAAGAAACAAAAAAAAGAAGAAAAAAGTAATAAAGTGTGTTTAACCGGTCTGGCCGTTCTTGTTTCACTTAATTGTACCTACATACGTCTGAGGATTAGATTAGGGTTTGAAACTCTGGTGAAGGTGTTAACAATACCCATCAGGACCACAAATCTTCATATTTGTGAAGTTCGGCAGAAGTGCTAAAGTACAGGTATTCTATAGAACGTAGCTCTTTCATTCTTTTGTACCATAAAGTTAGAGGGGGAGCTACCTGTTGCTTCCAATAAAGTGGAATAAGAGCCTTGGCTGTGTTCACCAAATGGGCGCTGATAGATTGCTTATACCAGCTTACCGAGCTAGTAGTATGATGTAGCAACATCGTTACAGGTGTAAAGTCTGGTGGAGGGTCTATAAAGCATGAAATAATCTCATGAACCTTAGCCCAGTACGATTTTATCAAGGAACAATCCCACCAAATATAGAGCATGGTGCCACACTCGAGGTCACACCGTGTCATGCGCATGGCCTAGCATTGTGTGCAGGAGTGCGGGTGTAAGCCCAATGTGCAGTGAATAGGAGCAGAATAGGCAGGTTACAGGGCAACAGAGTTTATTTGTAACAACAAATAAACAGACAAGAGACAAGAGACTAGAAACTATTAACAACGATACTATACACAGGAGATCAGAACTAAAACAATAGGAGGAGGCTGGGCAATAGGTAGAATCAGGCTAAAGCAAAGGAGGACAGCTGGGAGTAGTGGGAATGAGAGAATTCAAGATTGGAGGAACTAGGAGGCAGGATAAACAGAGCGTAAAGGAGACTGGATACTAGAAAGGGGCGAGAATGTATACCGAGGGAAACCAAAATAATAGGAAGAAGAGACACTGAATATACAATTATACAATAACACAGGTAACATATAATCCAGGCAACGGTACAATGGAACAGGCAATAGAGAAGTCAAGGTCTAGCAAGGGTCTGGTACATGAATATTATCAAGCGAATAGCAAGGGAAACGGGGCAAAGGAGGATACTGGTGGAATGAACAGGAATAAACAGAGGGTAATCAGGAATGTCTTAGAATCAGGAGGGGTTCCAGGCAAGGAGATCAGGAAGCAAAGTCTGCACTGCTCTAAGCCAACAACTTCAATGAGAAAGCGTGGGATAGAGGGTGTAGCTTCCTTAAGTGCAGGACTGATCAGGGAGGATAAAGTTCAGGTGAGGTTCCAGGGCTAGAATGTCAAATCAGAGTCCAGGAATGTGTATAGTTCAAGATGAAGTCCTGGAACCTGAGTGAATCTGGGATAAGAGGCTGTGATTGAGCGCAAATGTGTTCAAAAGGGGTCAGTTGTCGCGTCAGCTGATGGCGTTGTGGTATCTGGTCTAAAAAGTGACATACTTGGGCATAATGAAAGTTATCCAGAAACCCTGCTTGGTGATCTTGTATTAGGCTGGACAAGGAGATCTTCCCTGTTGTAGTAAGAAAATGTAGGATCCGAGGTGTATTATCTCTGGTCATTTGTCTTAAGGGGCGGGGCGTGAGCCCCAGGTCAAACTGCTCATTTAAGACTAAGGGAGTCATAGGTGATGGAAAGGTCATTAAGCCGCAGGACACTGCTACTAAGAAATTCGGAGAGTCGCTGTCACATAAGGGTAGCTCTGTGCCGCTCGCCTAGCTTGCCTCAAAGGGAGCCAAGGGAGAGTCGACAAAGGTACTCCTATCATTTCTTGTTCAACCAGTCTCCATTGTTTATTTACCCCTCCTCTAGTCCATTCTACCACCCGCTGTAGATGGCAAGCTCTGTGATACTGGTAAAAGTTAGGGAGAGCTAGGCCCCCATCAGATTTAGCACGTGTCACCATGTGGTAGCTTAATCGTGGATGTTTATCCCTCCATATATATGCTGTGATCATAGATTTGAGAGAAGTGAAAAAAGAGCGTGGCAGCATCACAGGTATCGTCTGAAAAAGATATAATAGCCGTGGCTGTATATTCATCTTGATAGCCGCTACTCGGCCAAGCCATGAAATCTGAGGATATTTCCAGGTATTTTAATCCACTTGTAGTTGACTTAGTAACGGTAAGAAGTTTTCTTTAAACATGTGTGAATGATGGGCAGTAAGCCATATCCCCAGATACTTAAGATTGTCGTTCGCCCGAGTGTAAGGGAAATTACGCACTAAAGTGTTCATCCTAGTTTATGGTATGTTGATATTAAACAAATGTGATTTTGTAGTGTTAATTTTGAAGTTCGAGACCTGCCCCTTTCCTCAAACGCTTTTAGTATATTTGGCATGGCTATCTCAGGATGGGTAACAAAAAGCAGTAGATCATCAGCATATGCGGTGATCTTATGTTGCCCGAGGCCAACTTTAACCCCCGTTATGTCTCGGTGTTGTCTCACAGCTGTCAAAAAGGGCTCCAAGGCCAGAACAAAAAGAGGTGATAACGGACAGCCCTTGCGAGTACCATTCTTGATCGAGAATTTATCTGTGAAAATACCATTAACGCAAATGCATGCCGTTGGATGAAGATATAGGGCTTCAATCCATTTATATAGTCTAGGGTCCATTCCCACATGGCACAAAGTCGAGAATAAGAATTCCCAATCAACTCGGTCGAATGCTTTTTCTGCATCTGTAGAGCGGAGTAGCAGTCCATGTTCCGTACGTGTAGCATGATGAATAAGTTGTAGTGCCCGTATGGTTCCGTCTCTAGGTTCGCGCCCGGGTATAAAGCCCATTTGATCGTCACATACACTATATTGCCAAAAGTATTCGCTCACCCATCCAAATATTCAGAATCAGGTGTTCCAATCACTTACAGGCCACGTATACTGTCGGAGCGGGGTCAGCGGATGCTGAGGCGCATAGTGCGAAGAGGTCACCATCTTTCTGCAGAGTCAATCGCTACAGACCTCCAAACTTCATGTGGCCTTCAGATTAGCTCAAGAACAGTGCGCAGAGAGCTTCATGGAATGGGTTTCCATGGCCGAGCAGCTGCATCCAAGCCATACATCACCAAGTTCAATGCAAAGCGTCGGATGCAGTGATGTAAAGCACGCTGCCACTGGACTCTAGAGCAGTGGAGACACGTTCTCTGGAGTGACGAATCGCGCTTCTCCATCTGGCAATCTGATGGACGAGTCTGGGTTTGGCGGTTGCCAGGAGAACGGTACTTGTCTGACTGCATTGTGCCAAGTGTAAAGTTTGGTGGAGGGGGGATTATGGTGTGGGGTTGTTTTTCAGGAGCTGGGCTTGGCCCCTTAGTTCCAGTGAAAGGAACTCTGAATACTTCAGCATACCAAGACATTTTGGACAATTCCATGCTCCCAACTTTGTGGGAACAGTTTGGAACTGGCCCCTTCCTCTTCCAACATGACTGTGCACCAGTGCACAAAGCAAGGTCCATAAAGACATGGATGACAGAGTCTGGTGTGGATGAACTTGACTGGCCTGCACAGAGTCCTGACCTCAACCCGATAGAACACCTTTGGGATGAATTAGAGCGGAGACTGAGAGCCTGGCCTTCTTGTCCAACATCAGTGTGTGACCTCACAAATGCGCTACTGGAAGAATGGTCAAAAATTCCCATAAACAAACTCCTAAACCTTGTGGACAGCCTTCCCAGAAGAGTTGAAGCTGTTATAGCTGCAAAGGGTGGACCGACGTCGTACTGGACCCTATGGATTAGGAATGGGATGTCACTTAAATTCATCTGCGAGTCAGGCAGGTGAGCGAATAGTTTTGACAATATAGTGTATAAGAGTGTAAATAAGGCTGCAGCCTTGTTGACAAAATCTTTGCAAATAGCCTCAGATCACAGTTAAGCAAGGAGATTGGTCTATAATTAGCGTAGTGCTCTGCGTCTTTGTCCTCTTTTGGGATTATTATGATGTTAGCCGCCAGCATTTGGGATGGGAGCGTTTTGCTCGCAGATAAACTATTCAATGCTAAGATTAAGTGGGGGGCTAAAATGTCCGCATAATGTTTATAATATCTAAGAGGCAATCCATCTGGTCCTGGGTTTTTGCCGGGTTTAGGAGATTTTAATGCTACAGTTAATTCCTCCATGGTTATGGGGCTAGTATCTAGTATGTCTGCCGTCAGGGTAGAGAGTTTAATACATTGTTCCATCAGACCGAGATGGCAGACGTTTTATCCACGAGGGTCTGGGGATTCGATGGTTGTGATGTATTATAGAGGTCGGAGTAATATTCCCTAACTATGTGTAGTAATTTAGCAGGTAGGCTATGCGTGGTACCAATTTTATCTCGTAGTCTTGCTATGTATGTGGTGGACCGTTTCTTAGCTAGAACTTGAGCGAATAATTTCCCAATTTTGTCTCCTTGGAGGTGAAAAAATGTTTTAGAGCGAACATGTGCTCTATGGTGGGTCATATTCATAAAATCGGCTAACTGGCGTCGTAATGTGATCATAAGTGTTATATGTGTCTGGTCTCCAACTCGCTTATGATCGTCCGTATGTCAGGCTATTTGTTGTAGTAAGTCTTGCAGATATGCAGAAGGGTTTTTGGCCCCCTCAGCTCCTTTACATAGAAAATATCACACATTTATGTGCTTCCCAAACAGTAGGCTCAGGATCCCCGCAATTCTCGTTCTCCTCAATATAGTTATTCAGGATCTGTCTCCCCTCTTCTAGAATCCGAGGGTCTGATAAGAGTTATTTAGGCACCAGTTCGTGGTCGTCGGGCCACACATTGGGGAGCGAATCGTACCAGTAACAGGTGCGTGGTCGTACCAGGTGAGAACCCCTATAGTTACCTCATGTAAGGCCTGGAAATGATATTGTGGGAGAAAGAAATAATCTAATCTCAAGTATGATTGAGAGGTATAAGTGTAGTAGGTAAAATCAGTCAGGTGTAAGGAGCGCCAACAATCCTTCAGTCGTAAATCTCTTAGTGATCGGCGGCAAGATTGTAAGATATGTAAAGGAACAGCGGAGTGACCAGTGGATGTGCCCAGCTGGGTTCCAGTGGTAAATTAAAATCCCCGCCTAAAATCAGTATCCCTTCAGAGAAAGTGGTTAATGTGTGCAGAAATTTTGACAGAAACTTATGTTGGGCATGATTGGGGAGCGTAATTATTTGCAAATGTATAACATTGTTCAAGTATAATACTCTTAATAACAACATAGCGTCCCTCAGTATCAATGATCGAGTCGAGGATCTGAAACGGTATATTTTTGTTTAACAATATCACCACCCCCTTAGATTTATTTGTCCTGTTATTGCTGTAATAGCCCAGGGGAAAATGTGGGTTTGTCAGGGAAGGGTGCCCAGGGGAAAATGTGTCTCCTGAACAAAGACCACTGATATCCCGCGGCATCTAAAATCTCGAAGAGCATGAGTACATTCTTCAGGTGCGTTCAAGCCATTTACATTCTGAGAAATGAAGGTCAAATCAGCCTGACGCATCAGTTTTTTGTGGGATTTTCAGCAATATTCAGACCAGAGTGGAAAAAAAAATTGAAAATATGTATCCAATCAACAAAAAAGAGGTCACCGTCGACGGGTGGGGAAACCGCGTTGGCGATACTCAGAGTTCACCTGTCGTTGTCCTCACTTCCTAAAGTCGTCGACCTCAACAGGGGGTCGTAGACAGATGGCGCCAGTAACACTCCACCTAACACCAGAGATCCACTTAATCTGTATTGATGAAAGAGAAAAAAAAAAACTTGTTAAGCAATATCAGGATCTCTATCATTAGTTCAAGAATTATGTGGGCGAGTTATCCCACCTTAAGTAATAACATAGCTTAATTTCCAGAGAGCTCGTTCCTTAGACTCCCCCCCCCTCTTTTCAGCCGCCTAAAAGTCTATATTTATAATATATATATGTATATAATCTATTTTTCTGGCCTCTGAGAGTGGGATGGAAATCCAGTATAATTCAGTATAATTGGGGGGTTCACGTATTGTAGAGTATATAGTAAGCGGGTCTGGCCATTGAAGCTGGATAGGTGAAATTTGCAGGTCATTAAATAATAGCAGCTACCTCAGAAGTTACCAAGTAGGGGCCTCGCGGAGTCGTAACTACTAAACCAATTGGAGTGTTCCATCTATAGCGGATCTGCTGTGCTCGTAAAACACTAGTGAGAGGTTTCAGAGCTCGCCTGTTAGCCAGTGTAGTTGGTGACAGGTCTGAAAATAGTTGTAAAGAGGCTCCTTCATAAGAAAACTGAGACACAGACCTCGCCATGCTCAGGATATCTTCTTTAAGTCCAAAATTTTCCAACATCTCTCGGGGGGGCTCCTCACAGGGCTACGTGGGCGAAGCGCTCTGTGAATTCTAACAAAACCAATAGAATCATCTGCAGGGTGTTCAAGCAATGAATTAAAGATACCACAGAGAGAGGCTTGAAGCTGGGTCTGGTTAGTTTCAGTTTTAGGTAAGCCTCGTAGGTGCAAATTATTTTGTCGCCCTCTATTAAGTCCATAATATGTTGTGCCATACCTCTCATCTGGGTGGTCCTGGTACACATTACCATAGATAACGTCGTCTGAGCTTGGTGAATTAACTCACACTCATTTTCCATCGAGGAGACTTTCCCATGTAGGCCCTGAACATCCAAGCGGAGGTGCTGCAATTCAGTCATGATACAGGTGCAGAGGTCTGTTTTCTTTTACCAATCCTAATCTTTTTTTTTTTTTTTTTTTATTGCCCAGTGTGAGATATGTCTTTTTGTTTGTTCCAGTGGCAGAGTTTCAATGTGTCATTGGAACATAAGACCATAGGCGTTTGCTGCCTATTGCATTAGGGTGTGCACCCAAAATCTCAAACACGTGTGTGGTTGTGTGTGTATATGTTATATACACAGGCATGTGTGCAAACACACTCAAACATGCAATCAAAATATATATTTACTAAGTGTATCATGTAATCATGTCAGAATGCTATATCAACATTTAAAAATTTTTTTTTACTTTGCATTCAGATTTCAATCATTTGCAGTGTGTAAATTTATTTTTCCACATTTTGCCATCCGGACCTTTGTCGTTATATCTTCTATGGAGTAATCGTGTGGAAAAAAAATCTGTATTGATGAGACCTTTTACTTTTCTAAGAGAATATGTAATTTGAACTAAAACGGGAAAAAAAACCTGAAAAAAAGTAGATTTTTTTTGCTTATTTTGGTGCATTGCATTTTTATGTATAAAAGTATGTAATAGCAGCAGCATTTTTCACTTTATGTGTTAAAAGCGGACAATGCCACTGCTTAGAACTGGAAATAATAAAAAGGAAATATTCTATTATTTATTTTTCAGTTTTGTAATTTTACATAGAACATGGTCATATTTGGTATTATTGGAAAGGCCAATCTCTAGCCTGTCCAATGATACTTACCTTGACCTGGTGGGGTGTATATATAATGGAGAGATAAGGGTCCAAATGTTCCAAATCATTTGTATGTCCTTACAGACATTTTGTTTTATGACTTTGACGACTTGACATGTGCATAACATATTTCTCTCATATTCATTTAATTTTTCTCTGGGTATCTCATACGGATGTTGGATCACAGTCTTCAGTGATCTCCCAAGCAGCAGAATGTAGTTATTCCATTGGCACTCCTTAGATTTCTCTGTGTGAATCTGACTGGTCCCAATAATCACAGAAGGGCCTGCTTGCTTTGAGAAGGGGCCATCCTCTTAGTTGAGTCTAGACACTTTGAGGTTGATTGTTTCTCAACGTTTCACTCTTTTTTGTGTTTTTGCAGACATGTTGGAGACATAGCTTTTGTTTTGGATTCACTGGGCTAATATCCTATTCACATTTTTACCCATCTCCAGTTTTCAAACAAATGTTTCTTCGGTAGATTGATCTGATATATATATATCCTCACAGCCTCTGCAAATCATTGCCATAAAGCTCATATAATACTCTAATGCTGAGGCCTGGCTGTCCGAAATACAATAAACGCAATGCCCTGCAACTCAGTGATATTTTAGAGATACAAAGTATCTTATCAAGACAGTCTTGATAAAAGCCCCGTTGGGACTAAAATGTCGACAACGATAAATTAAATACTTTAAATCTCTAAAAAAAATCTCTGAGTTGCGTAGCATCGTGTTTGTGCATAATATATATATATAAATGCCTCTTGGTGTGCACCCCTCCCTGCTACAGGTGTTTCATTGTAGATTCTATTTAAACTTGAATCGCTGGGAGCCCCAGAAAGGATTCTGTACTCAATAAGTGAGTTAATCCCATAAATACGGTCATTAGGTGACAAGAATAGGACCCGTTGTGTTGGGATACATTGACATTGTGACAGACTTAAGCAATTTATTGATATATTTTGTGAACTAAAGTATTAGGATTTTTTTTCAACAGAGCTTAGAGTTAAAAATATTTAGCACATTTCTAAAAGTGTTAAAAGCTTTGAAATGGTTTTAAAATGTTTAATGTATGAGTTGGTGTGCTCTCTTCGTGGTTTGTTTATATATATATATATATATATATATATTTCTATTAAGTAGAAAACCACTGAATATATTTAACAAGGGTTCATAATATCACATTCATTTGAGCCATACTTGCTGCAGGAACTCCAAACCTTTGCAAATTGCTGTCACATTTTTGTCAGGATTTCTTCTATGAATTTGTATGATGCATTGTAATGAGTGGCAAATCAATGGAATGACAAAGATAAGCTTTGCTTTTGTGTTGAATTAATGAATGACATTGAACCTAAATGTCTACTATCCATCTGCAGCTTCATTAGTAAACCTCTTCAGTTGCTTTCATCAGTGTCCTTACAGGTCAAAGGTGCTTTGTGAATGGTGTTGAGTACCAAGGTTATAGAAAAGGTAATATAAAGTTCATCCTATAACGGTGGAACATGCATTAACTGTACCATTTACATGATTTATATGACTTGTGGGCAAGTACTTGACATCAGTGTCCAGGAAGTTTGACAGAATAATGGCCAGTTCTTGACATCTGTTAAAGTCTCTGATGAATAAATCTCTTTAGAAAACTAGCATATTCATTTTGTGACAACATCTAGAATTAGATGTTTGATTAATGGCGTAAGAATAGCTTGGGCTAAATACTTTGCTCTCTTCTAAATGTCACCTAAGTTATAAGTCACAGATTTCTTTTAATCATTATGCATATATTATGTATTTTTCATTATGTCCAGAAATATTTGAAAACCAAGATTCTGTAGGAATACAACAATTTACATTCTAGTTACCTTTCTGTGTAAGAAAGATTAGCCACAACTTCCTAATGTTTACAGATTTAAATTTCTAACAAAGAATAGAATAATTGCACAATACATTATATTGATTTTAAGATATTTTCTGTTTCTGGTCAAACACTGGCTCAGTTTTTGTTTGTTTTCTTGCGTATTGTGAGAAATGGATGTGTTATTTCCCAAATTGCTGACCATATCGAATGATGAATAAATAGTTTTACCATTTAACATAAATGTCTTTCTATAAAATGGATAAGCATAATTCCTATATTTTCAAATTCAGATAACACTTATACCACTTTTACTGAGAAAGAAGAAAGTTTGTGTTAATGGAGAGAGCTCCAGATTTAGCAGTGGTAACTTTTTACTATTATTAGTGTTTTAATGCTATTTAGTAAAGACCTTTTTTTACTAATCTGGAGGAGTTGGTGGCCAGAGCATACGTTTTAATCAACCCCTTCACTGCCAATTGAATTTCCATAAAACTTTTGTCGGGAATCATTTTGTTTTTTACTTTTCATTCTACAGTAAAAAAATATTTTTTTGCCTTTTGCACAGTAGTAGCCCTATTTGACAGGCAGATGTTGCCATCTGGTGACTTAAAAGGGCTACTGCAGATGAAGCTCCGTGCTGAATCACCAGGGAATCTGTATTTTAGACCGAGTCCCAGCTGTTCAAACTAGTTTAGCACTTTGAGTGTCATACCCAAGGTGCTAAAACATTTGGCGT
Source organism: Leptobrachium leishanense (assembly GCA_009667805.1). Lineage (NCBI taxonomy): Eukaryota > Metazoa > Chordata > Amphibia > Anura > Megophryidae > Leptobrachium > Leptobrachium leishanense. The sequence goes on from CM019065.1 coordinate 193,118,738, forward strand.
ATATTTGCAAACAAATATCGTTTACAGTAGATGAGATTCCTTTGCATTTCTGTAGAATTAAGGCTGGGGTCAGACTAACACATTTGTAACGTGCGTTTAGGCGCACTTAATCACGGCCGCAGTAGCAGCAAATGACGGCCAATATACGAAGTACGGCCGTACGAAAGTCCGGCGGCGCAACGCAAGTGGCAAACAAACGCATTTTTTCGAGAACGCAGAACCACTAGTACTGACGTACAGAGTGCGCTGCGCTGCGAGTGTGCGTGATTAGGAGATGTCAGACGCTGCTCATGTCCGGCCAACATAACGTCCAGACACCCAATGTTTCCTGGTTTGGATCCGTAACAAATCACGCATTAAACAAATGTGCATCGTATGTCCATTTTTGCGCATTCCGTGAAAAAATATGTCAATGCGTTCGGACACACTTCTTGACGGTCTCTGCGAATAATGCGTTCCTTTGACCCTAGCCTAAGAAACATTAAGCATACTTAGGACACCTGCAGGGTGCATTTGAAGATCGAGCAGATCTTGCTAGTCAAAGAGTTAAACTTGCCAGAAAACCACATGATTTCCTAAACTAAGTTTTAGTCGCATAAGGAGACTGTATTTGTGTCCAGATTGCTCTTTCCAGAGCGATTTTCAGCACAATGTCCCTGAAGCCATAGTGCAATGGGATAAAGCCGCCTTTTCGAGAATCTATAATCTGTCAACTAATGGAAGGCGAGAAACGAATTGTGCTTTTTTCTAGAACTATGTCAAGTGATCTGTCTAGATAACAAATTCTGAGTTTGTCCCTCTTACTTGGAACAGATCCCGTGGAGCATTCAAGCTTAAAAATTTGTAGTACTCCTTTACAGAAATACAGCTAACACCAAGCCATTATTCTTAGTGTTATTTCATTAATAACAGAATTCAATAGTAAGCAAATGTTCACCAGGTGCTTGTAATGCCGGTGTTTATAGCAGTGCTGGCAGGAACTGCATTTATATAATTTATTTCCCTTTATAGAGACCTATAGCTGTAGCAAGAGGATATATCCGTTCCCTAACATTTATCACAACTGTATAGATGAGTTCATGTGCTCCAGCAGTTTGATTTCTACATGTAGAGTGAAATTAATGTGCAAGGTTGCGCCACGAAATGCATTGCGTGTCAGTTCTACACAGAAGCCCTGGAAACTGTTTTCCATTTTATCTGAGACATTTTAAAAACAATTCCTTAACACCAGCAAAGACTATTAGTGTGTTATTTGTCTTCTTGTACAACATATATCATTAACTAGCTTTTACAGGATATTGTTTAAGCCATGTCATTTATGGTAACATATTTACTCTGAAACTGGGCTGAAACCAGGGGTGGATTTATAACTAGGCAGCGTTGGCATGTGCCTACAGGTGCCTGTCATAAGGGGGCACTTTGGTCTGTAAAGTAAAGAAAAAAAAGTTTGTTTTTTTTTACTTTTACAATTTACTATCATTTAGACCACTGTGTCTCTGGAGACATATGAGGTATTATTTCAAGGCCAGATTATATATCCAGTTTAGATTTATATAACAAATAAATGAAAAATGAGAAAAATATTATTTATTTTTTTTCTAACGCAGTACTCTTATTCAGTTTACAGTTATAAAGTGAACCGTGGTGCTGCGGTAACTCACCTTCTCATTTCCCACACTGCCAGCAAGTGTGGAGCTGATGATGCAACGCATTGAATAATCGACAACCTAGACCGTGGCACTGCAGTGCAGAGAGACAGGGGGCGTTGCAACCCTGCATCTCTGAATTTGTTGTTCACTGCACAAGGTTATTTGAGGTGTAATTGGAAAGGTCAGAGTCTGGTCTCTCTTTACAATGATACCAAACATGACCAAGTAATGTGTAAAAATAAATTGTTTTTTCTTTAACAGATCTTTTTATTATCATTCTTATGACCTTATATGTAAATTTCATACATTTGCGTTCAGTAGTTTTTTTCCAAACAGCGTTTGAAACTTTCAAGCGTACTTTTTTTTTCTTTAGCCCATTCGTCGGCTTGTCGGATTTTTATGGCGTGTTCGGCGTGGTTTTTTTAGTGGGTTTTTGGCGGGATTGCGGCAGGTTTTCCCTGCACTTTGGGGACCCTGCGGTGAATGAATGGGTGGGCATCTTTGATTCCCCGAAGTGCGGGGAACGAGAGAGCACAGAAATGTCGGCGACATTTCAGTGCTCTCTGAATAACCACTTAAATTTATATTTTTCTGTTCTACAGCAGAGGCAATATATGCTTTTACATATAAAACAATGCCACCGCACTAACTCAACTAAGACAACAGATTCTGCCCCTTTTGATTTGAGCGCAGAGACCAACTGCTTTCAGTTTAAAACATTTTTTTAAAAAAAATAATTTAGTTTGCCCCAAAATGAAAATTTTAAAGGTCCTTTTTGGAATTTTTTTGTTGGGGGGGGGGGCGGGGGTAGGAGCACTTCACATTTCTGTGCCTACAGGCTAATGAGATGCAAATCCGGCCCTGGATGAAACAGAAATTATTGGTAAACTAGTCAAATGGGGAGTTATTGGAACTCCTCCATTGTCTAGTAGTCGAACAAGCTATGAACTGTAATTTTGCTTTGGAGATGCATGATATATCCAATCTCTCAAATAGCATACCTCGAGACATAAATTACTAGATTCTACTCTCACAAAATATCTATACAGCTATCTTTCCCTTCAAAATGCTATTCAATTAGGAATGATTTTGTACATGTGGTTATTATTACCTAGTTAATATCCTGCTTTGTTATTGTGTGGGTCGATTGAGATAATTAATATATGAATAACTTTTGTGTTTTGTTTTTTTTTTTTGCTGATTTTCTTTACATTTCCGTGGAGCTTTGCTTTATTTATAGAATTGTTGTGTGGCAATGAACATCCTTTTCATTACACTGATAGCGTCTCACTTGTTTTATATGTGGCGCTGACTATTGTTCTAAACAAAACTGACTTGCTACTGAAGAACAAAAATCTTTCTTTAATGTAGGTTAGCCTATTTTTCTACGCAAGCTCACAATTTGTTCAGTGTATAGTATCCAAAATGTTACATATCCTGAAAAAAACACATATGTCCATTGAGTTCAGCCTTTCACGCATCACCTACTGCTGTTGATTGAAAAGAAGGCAAAAAACCCAGTCTGAAGTGCTCGCCAATATGCAACATACTGGGAAAAAAATCCTTTTTGACCCCAGAATGGCAGTCAGATTTCTCCTTGGATCAAGAAGCTTTTCCCCACATATTAAATATTATAGCCCTTAATATTACATTTTTGCAGGTAACCATCCAGTCATTGTTTAAAAGTCTGTACAGACTCTGACCCAACCACCTCAACAGGCAGAGAATTCCACAGCTTTATTGTTCTCACTGTAAAATAACTCTTCCTATGCTTTAGGCTGAATTTCCTTTTGTCCAGTCTAAATGGGTGACCTTGTGTCCCGTGTATAGTCCTATTAATGAATAGGTTTCCAGAAAATAGTTTAAAATCTCCCCATATATATTTATATAAAGTTATCAGAACCTGTCACATTTCTGCCCTGCCCCCTGGTGGTGGGAGCAGGGATTCATCAGTTCAGTGGTTTTCAGGCTCAGGCACTGCAGACCATCTCTCATGGGCTGATAGTCTGCAGTCACATGACCTGCTCAGCCCTATATATAGGGCCATCAGTACACTTGCTCCTTGGGTCAGGATAGGTCTATACCTATTGAGTACCTGCACCTTGGATTTGTGTTATCAGTATTTTCTATCTGTGTATGACCCATTGGCTTTGTTGTGGTTTACCCTTCTGTCTGTACCCTGTACCTTGCATATGATAATATTGTGTATGACTTTGGCTTTGTTTTTGGATTATTCTTTTGCTTGTTCCCTGGAATCTGTATTTCGGCAACCACCAGTGAATATCTTTATGTCCAGGTTTCTGTTGTATTTACCCAGCAGCATAGTATATGGAGTATTTGGAGGCCAACTATTAAGGACCTCAAGATTTAGGGCCTGTCTTGCTGCTGGGCGCATTCATTGTTTTGCTGGCTTGCTCCTGTCCTTTTCTGGAGTTCACCACGTTATCTGTATAGAGTTAGAAGACCACGCTAAGGTTCTTTACCCAGTGCAGGGCCTCCTATATGTCTGTGTTCCTATTTCGTTCTTTGTTTATGCTGGACATTCCTGTGTTAAGGTCTTTTGCATACTCTTATCATTTATTGTGGTGTTTACCCTCAGCCCTGTATCCTGTATTTATATTAGAAATCTTACCCAGTGCAGGGCTCCCTCTTGTGCCTGTCTCCTGCACTATCACCTCTTGTTCTGTCTCTGTGTGTGTAGTGTGTGCTGGATTCTGCAATATGCAGCAAACCAGCCTCAAGGGCTTACAAATACTATGCAGCCTAAAGGGCCCCCCTTTCCCTCTATAGGGGGTGATCATGACCGATCTCTTCTAAGGCGCCGTTTCTCTAAACTAAACTTAAGCTTGTTAGTCTTTCTTCAAAAATTCTGTGCGAAAGAATCGGGCAGGAGCAGACCCTCTGGAAGAAGACCACCTGTTTTAAACACCTGCAAGCAGCAATGTGTTTAAAAGATAAACAATGTAGGACAAGAGAGAATGTATGATAGGTGATGCTGAAGCCAGTACAAAGGTGAAAGGGTAGCTGAAGAATATATCCAGAAACCTTCACAGCATAATTTACTTTGTCGATTAAGAAGAGTATTTTAGATGCATTAAACATGTCCAAACCCCGAGCACTGCGTCTCGCCCATAACAGGCTCCTTCACTTCATCTTATGGCCTTTATGCAGCATGTGTTCTAATATGCTCGTCTTAACGGTCAGGATAAAAAGGAGCGTCTAGTTTTTGTCTAGGTTTACATGCTTTGTATTTTCTTGATATTTACTTTGTTGCCCCCTCTGTATCACATGTGATTTAAAGAGAATCTTCACTCCTGGCAGAAACTACATAAAAATCCAGGAACCTCTTGGCTTTTGTCTGCGGCTTTCTATACGGAGCAGGAATCTGTTTTGTATTTGTTTGTTTTTTCACTATAAAATCCATCTGTGAGTAACAACAAAAAAACATGTCCAAATCAATGCTCTAATGTAACAAAAGACAAGGTTTGCTCTACACTGACCTAGAATAATTTATATTTAACCTATAATAATAAATACACCTATGAAAAAAGTGCTAGTCCCATATACAAATAAAATGGATGCATTGGATGTTTCATTTACTTTATTCTTAAGGAAATATCTATTTAAGTGTCCAACTTAGTACTATAATCGAATGCCAATATTAAGCTTTTCAGGTTAGCGTAATTTTTTTCCAACGTGTGAACAAACATGTTTTGCATATTTCTTTTCTTATAAAGGGCAATTCTGTAGCTAGAATTACCTTGTCATTGTGTTGAGGGATTGCAGTTATAGCCTATCCTGCAATTATTATGGGAATTTACTCCGTTTTATATTTGTTACTACGTTTTTACAATACTCTGTAGGTTTGCTGAATCTTCCACACCTAGTGAAAACTATAGCAGAATTCATCAACGCTCTAAATGGAATATTAGTGTGAGTTTGACAGGTATATTGCAACAATTACATACACACCTGGCAATGATAGAACTGGGACATCCCCAAGCACAAATAATCATATCTAGTTTGTATCTGTACATCGTGTCCAACCTACTTATTCATATGCATATATACTGAACTAGATATTATTTTGAGGAATGCCTTGAACATTTGTCACCATTTTTTTTCTTATTTTTTTATATTGTTCTGTTGCTATTTTTTTCTAGGGGGACAGATTGCGAGTGTCTAATATTTGACTTGATTTAATTGAGCTAGATCCCCTATATTTACCACATTTTCGTACACAATTCGGCTTACTGATTAATTTCCTTTTTTTCCTTATGCTGATAGTAGGGAATTTATCAGGTGAGGAAAGGGGTTGATAAATGGCTCCTCAGCAGGGAAAAAGAACATCAAAACTCAATATACCAAATTATTTAAAATATGAATACACGTTGTATTGTATTCCATTATATTGTCATGATATCTGCTGCAGATATCCTTTTTCTGGATTTTTACCAGTCTGCTTTTGATCAAAACAAGGTCATCTTTCGGTTATAGTCTAATTAATCACCTGATAATTTTGGGAGACAAATATATGGGAGATATTTTTATCAAAATTTTTAAAAAGATACCATTGAATTAAATTAAGCTCATTATTTCAAAGTAATATGTAGCTGGAATCCTTCATAACTAATTACATTTTCTACTATTCTAAATGGCATTGACTAATCTAAAAACTGGAAACGAACAATGATTTGTATTCTTCATTGGAATGCTAGAATATGATGCTCCAAAGAATATTCTGCATCTGCACGAAAATTAATTTTATGAGAAAGAAGATGTGTATTATATATATCAGTGTTTCCCAAACCTGTCCTCAGGACCCTCGGCTTCGCCAGGTTTTCCAGATATCTGAAGCACAGAACAGGTGATATGATTTGCTGCTCAGTGATTGCAGGATTCAGTCTGCATTTCCTCAAGGTGATCTGCAAAATCTGGCTTGGTTGAGGGTCCCGAGGACAGGTTTGGGAAACATTGATATATATAGAGATGCTCTATGCACATGTTGTCACGTTTCCAGCCCTATCCCCTGAGTGTGACCTGATCTGGTTCAGGTCTCGGTTCCTGTTGCCATTCCTGGGTTCCAGCCCAGGGGTTTCTTGTTTGCAGTCAGCTCACTCATATGTCTCTCTGGTGTTCTGATCCACTCCCTATTTAAGGGCACTGCTCCCATAGTGCATTGCTCCATGATTTGGAGTCACTTTGAGTCTTGCCAGTTTATTGTTGCTTTGTACTCCTGTTTCATGCAAGCTCCTGATCTGTTAGTATATTTTGTTCTAGTGTATTTTTGGTTCTCGGTTTCCCTCTGTCTGTTACTCCTGACGTGTCCTTTGTTTATTTTGTTTATTTCTTTTTTTCTTTTCCCATCCTGGTTCCTGGGAGGTTTATTTTGTAGTTTTTCCTTCGCTGTGTTTTTGTTTTCTGGTTTATTATTTTCTCTGTTGATTTCCATTGTATGACCCTGGCTTCTTCTGACGTTCCTCTCTGGTGTTCTGATTCCTGGCTGTTAAAGGACCATAACCTGCAGACTCCTTTCTGTAGGATTCATAGCATATACTGCTTATATCCCGAGACTCTGCACGGCCCTGTGGTATTTTGTTCTAGCTCAGATCCGGCTACTCTAAAGACTGGCCTGTCAGTGTTAGGGTTCCTTGTGGTTGTGCCGTGCAGGAGTTTCTGCCTAGCCTCGTGGTGGTCTCACCTTTCTGACATTTTACGTATTGTCTGAGTGGTATCTCCTGTACTTTGGGCTTTTATCCCTGAGCATATGCCCCACCACGGCTCAAGCCGGGTGCCTCCGTGACACATGTACAGTATAAGTCCTTATTAAGATGATACAATAAAAGCTGAAGGTTTTTTATTACCCCTACACTACCAAAAAAAGTGTGTAGACATTTTTGCAATATAATAACAATGAAAAACAAAAGTTAGTATATTAAGTCCTATTTACATACTTTTTATATTTTTGGGAAAAACCTGCATTGTACAGATGTGTGGTGTTATAACCATTATGACCTAATATAATTATTTTATATTCCGTTGCCAATTTTTAAGCTGCATTGTTAAGAATCTCACTGATATTTATACCATAAGCTGGATATCTGGCCTGGTATTAACAATTTTTTTTATCAAATTTACTGTATTTGACATAAGAACACTGCTGCCAGCATGAACAATACAGATTGTTTCAAATTGTCCAAAACAAGGGACACCATGCAGTGTCTACAAATTTCATCCCAGCAATATTTCATTAAAGGCTGAACGAATATATTAAAAATTACGTGCTCAACCTTTTGTTCTTTAACACCTCACTTTAACCCCTCACTACCAAGAGATTTTTGTTGAAACTTTTTTTATCAAAACCTTTATTTGAAACCCAGGATGCAAAGTTAACAATTAAATGTACCCGCTGGGTGAAGTAGAGGTAATGTCACCGCTCTGCATGGAGAGAGCCTGTGGAGTCATGGGTTCGATCCCAGCGAGCACCTCTCCAGTAAGTTTCCTTGGCAAGACACCTAACGGTACATACTCGCCACCCAGGACATACTTGAAAACGAGAGAAATCTCAATGTATCCTTCCTGGTAAAATCCTTTCACAAAAAAAAAAAAAAATGTACAGTTGAATAGAACATTTGCACATAGATACTTATACATTGTTTTAATTTTAAAACTATCTTTATATTTGCAAATTTTGTTATTGTTGGATTAAAAGATTCTGAACTCAAGATGGAGTCAGTTATCTCGCACAATCTCACACGAGGTCTGCATTCTCAGCATACAGGCAGATATGGCCATTGTGTCAAATGCTGTAACTGTGTAAAAGATTAATAAGTATGGTCAAATCTCCTGCTTATGGGGATTTGTAGTCATCAAAATGAGATCCTTAGCAATGCAGCTTCCATGGCATATGTTGTATGTGGCATAAAGCCTGTATTTGTAAATTACAATCACACCTTGTGTCTGTACTATACAGAGATTTTCAGCCATTGTAACTCCCTGCATCGTATTCCTGTACAGTACTGATTGACCCCAGAGATCTCCCTGTATGTTGTCCTCCTTCTGGCTGTTGTAGTGCAACAGTAATGGATTTGAACTTTTGTTACCGTGAGAATTGCAGAGAGATGAAACTTGCTGCAAATAGCAGCTTCAAAGTGCCTGGAAGGAGATAAACTGGATTTATTTTCTCCACAAGGGGCACAATAATCTTATTTTAAAATGGTATGAAAATTGTGTATTAATATGCTAATGTGGGCTTTTCAATGTATTACACTGAAAAATCGCTAAAAAAAAATTCCCTTGCAGAATAGCGACCTACAGACAAAATTACATTGTCTCCCTATATTTAAGTGTTAATTACACATCCTATCTTTCAAATAAATATGCTGATATTTTAGCATAACCCCAGCCTTTCTCAAGTAAAGCCTGAGAAAGGATGTGATTGCAGCCAAAATGCTACACTCTAAAAAAGTGCCTTTGGAATACACAGTGTGGTTGGTCCCATCCTTTAGCAATAGGCAACGGATTTGCAAGCAATGTTTTTTTCATCATAAAGTACATGGTAATCAATGGGTTAAATAAATAATAATGAATTCATATGTCTTAAAAGCTTGCAGTATAAATTATTCAGCTTTTAATAACATGTTCTTACTAAATGGTTACTGGTATTTTTCTAATTAATATTATTTTTGGATCCTGTGATAATCATATGAGCCAAAGGTGACCAGGACTTCTTACAATCCTTTTAATGTACGTAAAATATCCAGTCAAGAACATGGTCAATTTATCTTGATTGTTATTGCTGTCGGATCATTTTTCTAATTTTGGATAAAAGAAAATCCTCACTGAGTACATAAGGGAACACAAGTTATCTTGTTCAGACTTTCAATGGCGCATGCTGTTAAACCAAGTACTGTCGCTGTAGAAAGTAGGAACCATGGGGAGAAACCACATTTGTTCCAATTCTTTCTTCATTTACACTTGGGAAGTTTTTCGACTGGATTACAACCAAGCATGATAAGATTTCGTGTTGAAAAGCAAGACACATCAGAAGTTATGTTTTTGTTTATTATTTTCTCTTCTCTAAAGCAAACAAATACATTAAAGCGGTATAATGGGATTATTGATACTTGAAAAGAAAATAATAGGCCAATAAAATGTATATAAAATACTATTGTACACAGCACGGAAAATATGATGTCCTATAACCAATGTGATTATATATAAAGTCAATGGAGTTGATTTCAATAGATTTAAAAACTCACAAAATCCTTGGGGGAATCCTTGGGGTCCTTGGAACACTCCCGTGGATATAGCAGTTCTTCTTGAATTATATTCCAAATTGGTAGAGGTTAGTCACCCTCTATTACCAGTGGATTAGAAACTCTCAAAAATTCCACTCACAGGAGAACACCACAGGATACCAAGTAAAAAAGGTTTATTTAAATGAATAAAATATTAAGATAATAGAGGCCCAACGCGTTTCATCTAAAATACCAGACTTCCTCAGGGGCAGTACATCAATCAACAGAAAAAATAAAATGATATAAAACCATAATCCCCACAATGCCTTTATATTCCCCCCCAAAAAGACTCTGATTGGTCTTTAAAAAATTATCCATGCTCCTTAGCGTTTCCCATATATGGTCATTCCCCATTCTCCAGAAATCTTCATCCAATCGTAGCGTTCCTCTCCCACTCGTCACTTCCAAATAGCCATCCGTCTTCGCGTCCCGATACATCACGTCTGAAGACGGATGCCGATTTGGAAGTGACGAGTGGGAGAGGAACGCTCCGATTAGATGAAGATTTCTGGAGAATGGGGAATGACCATATATGGGAAACGCTAAGGAGAATGGACAATTTATTAAAGACCAATCAGACTTTTTGGGGGACTATAAAGGCATTGTGGGGATTAATGGTGTTCTCCTGTGAGTGGAATTTTTGAGAGTTTCTAATCCACTGGTAATAGAGGGTGACTAACCTCTATCAATTTGGAATATAATTCAGGAAGAACTGCTATATCCACGGGAGCGTTCCAAGGACAGCTATTCCCCTAAGGATTTCGTGAGTTTTTAAATCTATTGGAATCAACTCCATTGACTTTATATATAATAGAAACATTTAAATACGTAAAGGGAATCCACAAGGTAGAGGAAGGGAGTATATTTAAAAGGAAACAAAGTAGCAAAACAAGAGGCCATAGTCTTAGATTAGAGGGGCAAAGGTTTAAAAGTAACATCAGGAAGCATTATTTTACTGAGAGGGTGGTGGATACATGGAACAGCCTTCCAGTTGAAGTGGTAGAGGCCAAAACAGTAATTGAATTTAAGCAGGCATGGGATAGTCATAAGGCTATCCTAAACAAAAGATAAATCTAGGTAAAGTATCCATGTAATTGGGCAGACTAGATGGGCCGAAAGGTTCTTATATGCCGACATTTTTCTATGTTTCTATAATCATATTGGTTATAGGAAATCATATTTTCCGTGCTGTGTACAATATTTGTTTGATGGAGAACCTGAACCACCTCTTGGAAAATAGTCCTCACATTTTAAGTTAAGTATTCTTTGTTTCCACCAATCCGTCTTTTTCGATATAAAAAGATCTGTGTAGTATTTTATATATGTCAAGGGAGAAAATCCATATGTTTAAAAGGATTTTTCACCAATTCTGTGTGAGTATTTTACATATGTAGCGCTGTGTTAAAAATCATCTTGCTGTGGCAGTACCTATTTTTGGCCACAAGATGGAGACTATCGCGATCAGATACTGGACATTGGGACTACAATGCCCGGCATGCTTTGCAAGAAGACAGGAAGTGGGTGGGGACTGGACACTTACATCCTCTGCCTCGTGGAGAAAGTTCCAGAGCGCGCCAGGGAAGCAGAGAAAGCAGACGCACCGAGGAGATCGCGGGAGAATCTAGGCCCAAAGCCTGAGGGAGACCTGTTGTTCCGGTTTGGGTCACCTAGCCTGAGGAGAAGGAGACTCGCCAGAGCCCAGACACTGCTGCAGACCGGCGGAATCAAGCGGAGAGCAGGCGGTGAGCTGGACAAGCGGCATAAAGTGAGACAACGGATCCGGCCGCTAGTATCCCCAGTCAAAATCTGGAGGAGAGACGTCCTGGGTCAGCGGAGCCTAAAGCCTGCGTCGGATGGGTGAGAGGCCTCCAAGGCTGTTTGTGATTAAAGGTCAAGCTGCTGTTTTCTGTTTAAAGTCCACAGGGCCCCAACTGACTAGTCGAAGACTTTCTTCAAATAAACTCACTGGCCAGTTGAACAGTACCCGGGTACCATACACACATATACACCTTTCACCTCCTGGGACTTAACTTGTGCAGGACTCATTTTCTTTTAGGAATCGGAATAGGGGTTGAAAATAAAGATACGTTCCGAATATATATTTTTCCTCTTTTTCCGTTGCGCGTTTGCCGTAATACGAAGGGATTGTATGTTCGGGGTTTTGCTACGTGTTTTCTTTTTCTGAACTATCGGGAAATTGCATTGCTTTTATGTTCGGTTGCGAATATTTTATTTTCCGAAATACGAAGCCTCGTGTTTCGTTTCTTTTCCGCTACGCGTTTTACCGGGATACGAAAATACTGTAATAATACTTGTGAATACCGTGTTTCAACATCTGCTCAAATATTTTAGTAAACTATATAAATATAAAAATTCACAACTGTGTTGGAGTATATTTATTCCCTAGTGCGGGGAGACTGACCCGTGGTTCATTTTCAGCGGCTCCTCCGGGAGTGAGCGCTACACATATATTATTGAATACTACAACTTTAGTGTATTAGAAACAATTTCTGTATTTATTAAAAAATGCTTTTTAAAAACACAGCGTTTATATTTAACAGTTCTCATGTTACCATGTCTGCCTTTAAGCTGAAAGTAGATGTTGGATTCCATTTCTGGCATCTTTTTGTAGAGACGTTAGAGACATTTACTTTTATTCCATGTTGCTCAGGATGTTAGATTGAATTATCGATACAATAATCTAGAAGATTTATAAATAAGTGAAACACTTTGAAGTATTACCCTTTGCCTACATAAATCGACTCAATCTCAGGCCCCTGCTGGTGCTTTGGCAGAACGAATTAGGTCTATCTGGAGCAAAGGAAAATAATTTTGTTTCCTGCAAATTTCATTTCCATTTGGTCTTCAGGATGATCCCCTAAAGTTCCATCACATCGGCTTTTACAGCTGATGTGCTAAACAGGATGAAATTCTGGGAGAGGTCTTTGCCACTGTTGCTGCAAGGCAGCTGGGTCCACCATGCACCCAGCAGAAGACAATTTTAGCCAGCAGAAGGAGCCACCTGTCTGAAATACAATGTGTACATACAGTGTGGAACTTTGCTGTAGGGATTCTACAGCAGATTAATAAAGTGTGGCTAATGTAAAATGGTTTGCCACAAAACCACAGGTCCCTGGTAGTGAAGGGTTTAAGAACATTCTTTTGATCCATCTCAATATTTAAAGTAGATGGATGATCAGGAATCATGCAGCATGCGTTAATTCACTTAAATGGGAAGATTGATAAAGCTGGCCTTGAGGTTTTAAAAGAAACACATTTCAGTCATATTTAATTGTGAATTTTACAAATATTTAAATGTATAATATTGTAGGAAATCTTTAATATAACTTTCAAAAGTAGGATCTGCACTTTATTATGTGGTCTTCATAATGATTCTCTTTAACCTCTCTGGCGGTCTAATTTTTTCAAAATTTCGTGTCTAAAAGTGTCTCAATTTTTTTTTTTAAGGAAACGTGTTTTTGTACATAGTTAGCCTGTAATAATTAGGAATCACGCACTGAAATCCGTGCAATCAAGAGTCCTTACTGGTAAAATCCTTTATAAATAAATAAATAAAAAATAGTAAATACACTGAGTCTGATAAAAGTTTGAAACATGACATAATAATTTATTATCCCAAAAATAATTATCCAAAATAATGCAAATAAATGATATTCAATAAAATACAGCAAAAAACACTGAAATCTGTCTGAAAACAAGGGTGAGACGATGTATGGTCTGTTTCTTATCCTGTAGTGCCTCCTAGTGGCCGTTCATAAACATCGCACATTGGATTATACAGTGTATTATTTTTTTCTAAGTTACCTGCTGGTCCCGCCCCCCTGCATCGTGTGACTCGCAGGGAGCCTTACCAGGAAGCAACTCGCCGCGATCACACTGCGGGGGACAGCCAGGGAGCACAGGAGGAGGTGAGTATGCATCCGGCCCGAGTGTGGCTCAGGGTTACCGTTCGCGGTAGTGAAATTTAACCCCGAGTCACACTCGGGAATACCACCAGGGAGGTTAATTTTGGTTTTATGCATCCTTTAATAAATGGCTTTAACATAATTTACTTATATATGAATAAGCATTGTATGTGTTGCATGGCTATTAATCCAATTCCATTGTAAGACATGGATATTTAACCCCTTAGTGACCGGGCGGTTTTACACAAATCCGTCCTTTAGTGACCGCTGCTGTTTTTACGTTTCTGCGCTGTTAGTGTTTAGGACAAATTTTCCTCTTACTCGTTTATGCAACCTACACATATTTTACACATATTTTCTCGTCATTAAATGGACTTTATAAAGATACCATTTTTTTCATCATTTCATATAATTTACTATAAAAAACATTGTGAAATATGACAAAAAAATTGAAAAAACACCACTTTTTCGGACTTTGACCCCCAAAATTTCTTATGTATCAACAACCGTCAAAAAAATTTAATTCCTTCGTAGTTTCTAAATTTAGTTCTGAGTTTAGCAATACCCAATGTTTACATATTCCTAGCTTTTTTCCTTATTTTATGCAACAATAAGTGCAAGTAGCACTTTGCCATTTCCAAAGAGTTTATTTTCAAAACTAGTGATAGTGACATTGTAACACTGATATCTGTCACTAATTCCTGAATAACCCTCCACATATACATATTTTTTTAAAGTACACAAATCAAGGTATTAAACTTGGGGTATTTTGACTCTTTCCATGCAAACCATTTTACCACAAATCTATGATTTTTTTTTTTGAACGCAATTTAAGAATACATGTACTGTGAACTTTAAGGTTTACTGCCAAATAGCACCCCAAAATATGTTCAGCAACATCTTCTGAGTAAATTGATACCACCCATGTATAGGTATGTTGGGTCATTTGGGGGCTAATAGGCCTTATTTGGGGGGTGCGCATTTCAGTTTTCCAACTTGGAATTTTCACTTTTCGTCATCATGCACCCATGTCCTATTTGGGACATTTTTGAAGCCGGCCAAAGTAATTTACCCCCATCAAACCATATATTTTTAGAAAGGGCACACCCTAGGGTGCTTCAAAGAGTTGTATTTTAACACTTTCCATGCACTAGCTCTATGTCAAACTTTCAGGTAGTCACTTTTTGTGTTATTTTTTCACACACATTGTACTTTAGGCATGAATTGTCAAATCCAGTTATGGGTTACTGCCAAAAAACACCCCAAAATATGTTCAGCAACATCTTCTGAGTAATTTGATACCACCCATATATAGATTTGTTCTGTTGTTTTTGGGGTGCTACGCCAATCTTTTGACATGTGCTTGTCATTTTTCTAATTTGACATATCTTCTTTGCTTATCTTCTTTTTAGGGGCCTTTTTACATACCCCAATTTTATGAACGTGCATATATTTGGTAAGCTAACACCCCAAAGTATTGTAAATGGAGTGTTTTTATGCCATGGATGCAACCGTTTGCTCCAAACAAATTGAATACTGTTTGGTGGTCATTTTTCATTTTCACACCGACATCAGTTTTGGACTGTGATTTAGGAGACACTGTTGTTTGTTACTGCATGAAAACTCTCCAGGTTGTTTTCTGCAAGGTCTCCTGAGTACACCCATGCCCCCCATGCATAGGTTTGCCAGGATTTTGGGAAGGTTCAAATACAATTTTTATGACTTTGTCATTGGAGTTAAAATTGAGATTCTTTCTTCAGCTAGGCCTATCTTTGGTTTTGGGTCTACCGCATACCCCAGTTTGAATTATTGCCAGAAAATTGTTTATATTTGTTATGTTGACACCCCAAGGTATTGCATATGGAGTGCTTTGATGCCATGGATGCAACGGTTTTAGCCCAAAACATTTGAGAAGGTGTGTGGCGGTAATTTTTCAATTTTCAGATTTTTACGCCCACATTAGATTTGGACTGTGATTTAGGAGACACTGTTGTTTGTTACTGCATGAAACTCTCCAGGTTGTTTTCTGCAAGGTCTCCTGAGAACACCCATGCCCCCCATGCATAGGTGTGCAAAGATTTTGGCAAAATACAGCACCAATTGTAGAACACAAAAATGTACGAATAAAATGTAAAAGTCTGGTGCAGTAAAAGAAAAAAAAAACTAAACTGAACTAACTAACTGGAGTGTGAGAAAAAATAGAAAGGAAAAAAAAAAATCACAGATCACGCACAGTGTGATATATCTTGAAACAGTCCCCAAGACACAGACCGGGTTGTCCAGGGCATTCTGGGCAGTAAAAGATTGTGTCTCTCCTCTGCCCCCTCTTGAAACACACCCTGCATCTTTTTTGGGGTTTCTGTTTGCCCTCAGTAGGGGGGATTTTATAAATAAAATGTGTAGCCCCAACTCTGTCCCCCATCACCGCCCAGGGAGCAGGTGCATCCTGGTACAAAAACCCCGAAATGACCTGGAGCTGAAACTGTAAAAAGGACAGCGTCACTCCGGGGTTTGCCTTTTTGCAGAGCAAAAAGGCATTGTGGGTTGCAATTTGCATCAGGTAAATTGCAACCTTTTTGTACCAGGCCCTTGACTTCCGCATAATCTGGTAGGGCTGGAGCAGCTGATCTGCCAGATCAACCCCACCCATATGCCGGTTATAGGCTTTGATGCACACTGGCTTCCTGATGCGCTCAGCTCTGCCACGTACAGAGACCTCCACAGACCTCTCAGTGTGGATGGTGGATAGAAGGTATACATCCTTCTTGTCTCTGTACTTGACCGCCAACAGCTCCTCTTGGCGCAGAGCTGAGGGCTCCCCCCTTTTTAACCGGGTGCGGACAAGCTGTGCTGGGAAACCTACGTGGTTCTTGCGAACAGTACCGCATGCTGCTGTATCAAAACAATACAGCAGCTTGAACAAAGGGACACTTGTATAAAAATTATCAACATACAAGTGGTACCCTTTGTTAATCAGGGGAAAAAGTAGGTCCCACACAATCTTGCCACTGGTTCCCATGTGCTCTGGGCAACCTGGAGGGTCAAGGCTACTATCCTTTCCCTCGTACACCCGGAAGGCCTGAGTATACCCACTCTCGCTGTCAGAGCTTATACACCTTCACTCCATACCTGGAGCGTTTGGAAGGAATATACTGCTTGAATCCCAGCCTTCCCTTGTATTTCCTTAGGGATTCATCCACGCAGATATTCCTTCCAGGTGTATAAGCCTCTGCAAACCTGGCGGCGAAGTGGGTAATCAGGGGGCGGATTTTATACAGCCTGTCAAACTGGGGATGCTCTCTAGGAGGGCACAGGCTATTGTCACTGAAGTGCATGAAACGCAAAATGTTTTCATACCTTCTACGTGACATTGATTGGGGGTAAATGGGGGTAGAGCAGATGGGGCTACTGCTCCAGTAGGAGCGAATTGAGGGCTTCTTTATGATGCCCATCAGCATAGTAAGTGCCCAGAATTTCATAAATTCTAGCACATCTAGCGGGGTCCATTGCTGCCTTGCCAAGTAGGAGTCTGGCTTCGCAGCACAATGCTGATGGGCATACAGATTTGATTGGGCCACGATGTGGCCCAACAAATCATCCCCCATAAACACCTGCAAAAACTGTGTGGCGGTAAATCCTGCAACATCAATATTGATGCCAGGATTTGCTGTGAAAGGAGGGATATCTGGCCTCTGGCGATGAGGCACTACCCACTCCTCAGCTGGAGCTGTGCGTCTCCTGCTGGCAGGTGGTGACCCAGGATCTGCATCAGAAACATCACTAGATACATCAGCCAGCGTAGATAATGTATCTAGCGACGTCTCTGAGCAGTTAGCGGGGTCGAAATCCGGGTCTGAGTCTGACGCAGATGCCTCAGATTCTGACGCCAGGATGGCATATGCCTCCTCGGCGCTGTACACCCTCTCAGACATTATATATAATAGATTATAAAAATTTATAATTATTATATATATAAAGCGGATTATTGGTTCTTAGAAGAACCGTTGGGTTTCACAAGAAAATACAAATAAACACCTAAAGCTCTCTAAATCACTCTAAACCTGCCTCAATTCTTCTAAATCTCCCTAAAATCTCTCTAAATCTGCCTCAATTTTTCTAATCTCACTAAATCTCACTAAAATCTCTAACCTGTCAAATCTGATCTCTCTCTCTCGCTCACCAAAACACAAGTGAGGAGAGGGAGGGAGAATCACAGAGGTCAGAGCCAATATTTACAAAATATTGACCTGACCTGACAAACTAGAAATTTTATTTTGATTTTTTATAACTTCTGATTGGATGTTGCTAGCCTGCCTCTCTGATGAGGCAGGCTAGGAACATCCCACTCAGCCCCAAGATGACCCTGCCCTTAGAAGGGCAGCGCCATCTTGGCTGTCAGTTTATTTTATTTTATACCTTTTTATTTATTTTTATTTAACTTTTTTTACACTTTTTTTTACTCTGCTGGGTGCCTTGATCCCTCGAGGCACCCAGCAGAGCACCTGATCACTCATGTGATCTATTATGTACTGAGTGCCACGATACCTCGTGGCACTCAGTACTTCCTGCCGCTACCGGAAGTGATCGCTCGGGGGGAGCGATCACGGACGGACCGGCGGCAGGTAAGCATATTGCAAGGATGCCTCGATGTCGAGGCATCCCTGCAATATACACAGAGCAGCTGGAAGCGATCCGATCGCTTCCAGCGCTCTCTAGAAGTGCCGGGCACCTCTCCGGTAAAACCGGATGTTGATCGCTCCCGGGAAGCGATCACAAGGTGCCCCGGCACTTGTAACCGCCATTGCATGGATGCCTGGACTCCCAGGCAGCCTGCAATGGCGTTTGAGCTGCTGGAAGCGATCCGATCGCTTCCAGCGCTCAAAAGACCGCAGGACGTACCATGTACGTCAGCGGGTCTAAAAGAGACCCGCGGCCATGACGTACATGGTACGTCCAAGGTCCCTAAGGAGTTAATTTTGTGGCTGGGGTTATTCATATTCCATATTGTAGCAAAACCTACAGAGATGAATATCCAATTAATTAAAATTGGACACTTGGGTTAGGGCTGCAGGTAAACATGTGACCGATTTTAAAAAAACGTGACAGCGCAGATAGCACAATCCTTTTTCTTGGCTTAGCATGGTGTCTTTCAACCTCCTTTGAACCCTACCACTCATCTCCATGTTCCATCTCTACTAGAAACTATCAAACTATTCCATTTATCAAAAACTAAAGTCTGTATAGTATTTCCCACACAGTAGGGGTTATTCAGTGACGGCTTATCTGGCCCCAGTGAATTTCCCCGTATGGTGACATTTCAGAGCACAGGCAGTTTGCCAAATTTTGGCGAACTGCCTGCACGTATGGCGCCTGTTTGAAGGCAGTGAAATCCCCCATAGAGAAGCAATGCTTCATCTATTCAGAGAACACCGAACAGCAGTGAAAAGTTGCTGAAATGCCCTTTTGTTTTTGTGTTTTCATTCGGCAGGTTTATTCAGGCGAACCCCATAGGCTTCAATGTTAAAAATATTCCTGTTTTTATTCAATATCTAATAAACTGTTTATTATTTTAATCTGCAGTAAAAAGTCTCTTGATTTTATTTTTTAGGATCTTTTAGGTATTTGTCAGGATTTTTTCAGCAATTTTTTTTCCTTTTTTAATTTTTTTACTCCATCAGCTTGTCGGCTATTTCCGGCGGCTGGTTTGTGCTGTGATCGGCAGCTCATTGACTTTTTCCAACGTGTTCAGGGAAGGTATTTTGCGGCGTTCCAGTGGGTTTTCAGTGAGTGTTCAGTGGGTTTTGGCAATTGAGTTTTAATGTGGATAAGTGCAAGATAGTGCACCTGGGACGTAAAAACCCAAGGGCTGAATATAGAATATTTGATACAGTCCTAACCTCAACATCTGAGGAAAGGGATTTAGGGGTCATTATTTCAGAGGATCTAAGGGTAAGTAGTCAATGTAATAGAGCAGCAGGAAATGCTAGCAGAATGCTTGGTTGTGTAGGGAGAGGTATTAGCAGTAGGAAAAGGGAAGTGCTCATGCCACTGTACAGAGCACTGGTGAGACCTCACTTGGAGTACTGTGTGCAGTACTGGAGACCGTATCTCCAGAAGGATATAGACATCTTAGAGAGAGTTCAGAGAAGGGCTACTAAAATGGTGTACGGCTTGAAGGAGAAAAGTTACCAGGAAAGGCTTAATGATCTTAACATGTACAGCTTGGAAAAAAGACGAGACAGATGAGATATGATAGAAACATTTAAATACGTAAAGGGAATCCACAAGGTAGAGGAAGGGAGTATATTTAAAAGGAAACAAAATAGCAAAACAAGAGGACATAGTCTTAGATTAGAGGGGCAAAGGTTTAAAAGTTACATCAGGAAGCATTATTTTACTGAGAGGGTGGTGGATACATGGAACAGTCTTCCAGTAAAAGTGGTAGAGGCCAAAACAGTAATTGAATTTAAGCAAGCATGGGATAGGCATAAGGCTATCCTAAACAAAAGATAAATACAGGTAAAGTATCCATGTAATTGGACAGACTAGATGGGCCGAAAGGTTCTTATCTGCCGACATTTTTCTATGTTTTCCCTGTACTTCGAGACCCTGCGGAGAATGCTGAATTCCCCGCAGGGTGGGGAACTTTGATTCCCCGAAGTGCAGGGAAGCACGGGGAACGAGAGCGCACCGAAAGGTCGACGACATTTCGGTGCTCTCTAAATAACCCCTAATATCTTTGATTTTTTTTTTACTTTTCATAGTGCATGTCCCCCTTTTCAGCTTGAGCTATTTGTATAAATAATGACATTATTGTAATTGGCTGGTTGGTTGGTTGGTTTTTAATGTGAAATAACCCAAAAAAAACCATAATTGGTCTTGGAAAGAAACATTACAGTTTTTGTTATTTGGAATATAAAAATGCCTTCTTGAAGTCTCCTAAAATGCTGAGTTTTTCCTTAGAAATATAATGTAATTACGTATACATTGTTTGACTTTAAATATATAAGAAAAAATATTCTTAATTTATGTAACTGATTTGCAACAATGCACATCAAAAATACATTTACTATCCCTTATGAATGTTTATATATAAAAGATATTTTTTCCCTAAAGTTTTATTTTTCTCGTTTTGGAGAGTTTGTTTAAAAGCAGGGGATATATACTGTATATTTATTTATTTTATTTATTTATAAAGCATTTTACCAGGAAGGATACAATGAGATTTCTCTCGTTTTCAAGTACGTTTTCAAATATATATATTGGATCTTGTAAGACGTGTTGAATTTCTGTACACATGCAAAACCATAGCTGACAGCATTCCCACTATACACTACGTTATACGTCTCGGCTCCATAACAACAGCTCCTGTTGCCATCCACATCACACACGATTTAATGTTTTATACAGAATTAGGCCACTACCTGCAAGCACTCCAACTAATCAGAGTTTGCCGCGGTACCTCGTCAGACTGTAGTTGCAGAGAAGACGTGTTGTTGCATGCAAAACATTGTCTCGAATCATTTGTCGATGTGGCTTTGACAAGCGGACTCCTGCTGTGGATCCAAAAAAATGTAAGACGTGCTAGTAAGCAGCAATTGCTTTTGAATAATGAAATGCATGAAATTTACGTCAAATTTCCTTTTTTTTTTATGCCGTTACAATGAGCGCAAATGCAGCAAGATCTCTTTCTTTGCAATTTTGTAACAGAATGTATCTTAGCAATATTGATATTCCGAACATTGCGTACGTGTGTGATGCTTTGATAGAAGAAAATTATCCGATTGATGAGCTAGGGTAAAGCTTGTAATGACAGTCACTTCAGTGGGGGGGTTTTTCTTCTTTGTCATTCAGAATGTGAGAACATATTGAAATAACAAGCCTGCCCACTGATGTGGAAATGTGTGTGTGCAAAGCATTGTGCACAATTAGCATTGATCTACCGATAGTACAATATTTGACTTTTGTTCTGAAGGGCTTGAGCGGTTAGTAGAATATTACAATGTAATGTTATTTTCTTTACATTTTATTTTAAGCTTAACACTCTCGTAGCTAGGTTTAGGGGTATAAGTCTCCAATCAACAATCCTGTTTCTGTCATTTGACTCTAAATATTAGTGCATTTCTTTAAAGCAATTTGTTAATTTTACTTCGACTCATCTTGGTTATCTACTGCTCTGTGGTATATTTATATGAAAGGGAAACTGATCAACTTGTAAAAATATTCTTGTTGTTTTAATTTGAAACTCATTCTCCAAGATATGCATTTTTGTATTTTCGTCAAGATATTTTAATGAGCTCTATTTAAAAAAAAAAGCCCAAAACCATTGTAGTGAATTGTAAATTCACCACAATTCGCTATATACTGACTAAGGCTGGGGTCAGACTAGCGCATTTTTAACGTGCGTTTAGGCGCACTTAATCACAGCCGCAGTAGCAGCAAATGACGGGCAATGCCAGCCAATATACGAAGTACGGCCGCACGAAAGTCCAGCCGCGCAACGCAAGTGGAAAATGAACGCATTTTTTTGAGAACGCTGAACCGCTAGTACTGACATACAGAGTGCGCTGCGGCGGCATAGCGGCATGTGTGCGTGATTAGGAGACGTCAGACGCTGCTAATGTCCAGCCTACATAATGTCCAGACACAAAAAGTGTTTTATTGACGATCCGTAAAAAAAATCACGCACGAAAATGCACATCGTATGACCGTTTTCACGCATTCCGTGAAAAAATACGTCAATGCGTTCGGACGCTTTTTTTGACGTTCGCTGCGAAAAATGCGTTTGTTTGACCCTAGCCTAAATCACATACATTTTATTAAATGTTATTTATACCAGATAAGCTCGACTAGGCTTCTATTTACCACTATACTATAGATTAGTTCCATTTGCTTTTCCAGAAAATCCAGCAAGCAAACCAACATATTGGCAGCCATCAAACCTTTTTGAAATCCCTCCAACTTCTGATTCCCCTTGTTTACGATTTGTGAAAACTTTCAGAATGCAAATTTAAAACGTATAATATATGTATGTGTTAATAAGTTCATTGTTTTAACTCAAAACATATACAGCATATATTGTCTATACAAATTTATTGTAATTCATAAGGCGCAAAGAAAGCCCCATCTGTGCTTTTAACCCCTTCACTACCAAGTGATTTTCCAAAATAACATTGTCGGAAACCAGTGTTTCTTTTTTAAAATCATTTAAAATTTATTTTAAAGTGAGAAATATTTGTCTACCCATTTTTGGCCAGTAAATGGCGCCATCTACTGCCAAATTGAGTTAGCTGTTTTAGAGGCTCGTCTATTTACTTCTATTTCTCCCTGCTTCACTGCTGAAAGACCGATATTTCAGAGCTTTGAGCAGCTGATTTTACAGTTTTAGCTCTTTGGGCTTTATGCCCACAGGGCTAAAACTTTGGGGGCACCTTCTGCAGCCCAAAAGCAAACTAAATTAGTTTGCACCAACTGCTGGCGGCAGCATATCGAAATATCTCGATATCGGGGCAGCAGATGGTGCCTTTGATATCTCAATATTGGTAGTGAAGGGGATAAGGCTATAGGTCATAGATTTTATATAATTTTTGCTCATTATACTGGGATTAATATTTCAGATCACTCTAGTAAAAGCCACAAACTACTTTACTTAACCCCTTCACTACCAGGTGATTTAAAACAAAAGAAACTGTAAGGAACCACTGTGGATTTTTTTAATCACTGTTAATTAAATTTGCTGTAAGAAATATTTGGGAATATTTTCAATGTATTTAATACTGTAATAGCCTATTTGACAGGGAGATGTTGCAATCTATTGACCAAAGGGAGTTGCTACAGTTCTGAGCTCCTTTCAGGAATAGCTGGGAAAATACCTGTTAGAGAAATTTCCCAGCTGGTTTTAAAAAATTTCAAAACCTCACGCATCCTGTCCACAGTGCTGAAAGTTTAGGGGCATTTTATAGAGCCCAAATGGAAACAAAATTCAATTTTGTTTGCAGTGATACAGCACAACCACAGATTGTGTTAACACAATCTTGAGCTGCTGTGTCTGCTACAGCTGATAGTCTATGCACGATCATGATACTGAATGGTTAAAGAGAACCTGTCCTACCCAGCATAAGTTAGGTTGATTTGATGTGAAATTAATTCCTATATAAGTGCTGGGAATTGTGCCAACACAATATATAGTATTAGGCTAGGGTCAGACGAGCGTGATTTCTACGGACTGTACGTCCGTACGGAAGACACAGTAGTGGCCACACAGTCCGTTTTTTTCACTGACCTATATATTTTGACGGATGTAGGAGGGAAAATAAATTAAAAAGCAAAACCATTTTGTCCGTGAAAAATGCTGGACGTATAAATGCAGTCCGTCTGACCACGTTCCATCACTCACACACAAAGCTATGCGGACGTTGCGGACGCAGCGCACTTTGTGCGGCCGTTCTAGGGGTTGTACGTTCTTGCCTGCCTTGCGTCCGTGGGCCGCGGCCGTTGTGCGTCCGCAGTTCAGTGCGGACGTACTTCATGTGTCAGGCTCCAATGGACTTTCTTTCATGCTATCACGGACGTACTTTTAGGCGCAATCACGGACGTGAACACTACGCTCGTCTGACCCCAGCCTTAGTGTGTGTAATTACCTGTAGAAAACTTGTCATCACTCACTTCAGGGGGCATTCTGGAGAGAGTGGCACGATAAGGAAGAGCCGTCTGTACAATGGCCATTCTGCTCACTCTTGGAATGGAACCAACTTCACTGTGCCTACAAAAAGGAGCATGGCAGCACTTGGGTGCTGGAACTGGGGATGTAGATATCCTGGAATTCAATATTTGCATTAAACCTTTTAACTAATGTGAAAAAAAAGAAGAAAGATATATATATATATATATATATATATCTCATACAGCGTAGGCGCCTATTTATAAACCAGATTACTATAGTGTTATGAAGTAGTTAAATTATAACTAATAAGTAGTGAGATGCTGCCCAAAGGGGTAAGCGCAATATACAGAAAAAACAACCAAAATCTGCATTAACCAAAAATGAAATTATAGATAGAACCTTTGTAGCGCATCAAAAATAGATTTAAAGGTAGACTTCAACAAAGAGGTATATCAAACATAAAGTGCTTCAGTCTTAAGGTGACAAATATTCAATCAATGTACACATATAAAAGTGCAATGTGCCATAGAACACAGTAAAGTGCAACAATATATAAAATTCCAGCAGTGCGATGGGTATAAGAGAGTCTATAAAGTGCAACAGTGTCCGAATGTGCAAAATGTGCAAATTCAATGATATCCAATAAAACAGTATGAATACCAGTGGGTAAAATTCCTTAAAATGTACTTCTCTTTATGTTCAAGCGATGCACAAATATAGTCCTCCTTTCTTGGTCTGTGTATCTCTTGCCATCTCTCAATAGTGGAGAGGATAGCCAGAAAGGAGAAAAAAGTGAGAGAAAGAAAAAAAAAAAAAAATTGGAGGGGAGAGAAAAAATGAAGAAATAATCGTGCAGAAAATCCCAATTAAATATGGCAAATGAATTACTCGTAGGAATATGGAAACTCACATTTATAAGAGCCCAAAAAATCCCTGGCTCTAGGTTTAGGAGCTTCCAGCCATATAGAGGGTGGCGTATCCCTTCTTAAATCTTCAACTCTGGTTGCGATGGCTACAATAGGATAATAGACAGCGCTCCCATAGTATATTACCGTATTAGGATAAAAAAGAGGTGATAATGTATTGAACTCACCAGATATGGAGACTCTTCCACACAGGCTCACTCAATACAGCGTCAGGTACACTATGGTGGATACCCAGAACCTCTTCTCAACCGTCTGAGGGCCAGATATCAGGAGCTTCCAAGCGGTGGCAAGTATATATCCAAGGAGAGTAGTCAATAGAATATAAACCATATAAAATTTATTAAAAAATTAATTGCATATTAAAAAATGGACAGATGCGTTACCGAGACGCGTTTCAGCATTAACAGCCTTCCTCAGTCGGTATATTTAGGTGCACTACTGTCCAAAAAATCTCCAAACAGATTTGCAATTAATATGCAATGAATTTTTTAATACATTTTATATGGTTTATATTCTGTTGACTACTCTCCTTGGATATATACTTGCCACCGCTTGGAAGCTCCTGATATCTGGCCCTCAGACGGTTGAGAAGAGGTTCTGGGTATCCACCATAGTGTACCTGACACTGTATTGAGTGAGCCTGTGTGGAAGAGGCTCCATATCTGGTGAGTTCAATACATTATCACCTCTTTTTTATCCTAATACGGTAATATACTATGGGAGCGCTGTCTATTATCCTATTGTAGCCATCGCAACCAGAGTTGAAGATTTAAGAAGGGATACGCCACCCTCTATATGGCTGGAAGCTCCTAAACCTAGAGCCAGGGATTTTTTGGGCTCTTATAAATGTGAGTTTCCATATTCCTACGAGTAATTCATTTGCCATATTTAATTGGGATTTTCTGCACGATTATTTCTTCATTTTTTCTCTCCCCTCCAATTTTTTTTTCTCTCACTTTTTTCTCCTTTCTGGCTATCCTCTCCACTATTGAGAGACGGCAAGAGATACACTGACCAAGAAAGGAGGACTATATTTGTGCATCGCTTGGACATAAAGAGAAGTAAATTTTAAGGAATTTTTCCCACTGGTATTCATACTGTTTTATTGGATATCATTGAATTTGCACATTTTGCACATTCGGACACTGTTGCACTTTATAGACTCTCTTATACCCATCGCACTGCTGGAATTTTATATATTGTTGCACTTTACTGTGTTCTATGGCACATTGCACTTTTATATGTGTACATTGATTGAATATTTGTCACCTTAAGACTGAAGCACTTTATTTTTAACTAATGTGTTGCCAATCAATTAAAGAAAACATTGCAGGGAAAGTGATCTTGTTAGGTACAAGTTCACTTTATTTTTCAACACAAACAACATTCTGCTTGCAACACAAACCAGGGAAACAAACTATCGTTATGTTAATGAGAATTAATGCTCTCCAGAGACAAAAGTATGTTGCAGATTTTTCCTCACAAAACATTAAGACAAAGTGTTCCTAAATCAGCGTTTGCATCCAAGAACAAACTATGTTCAGGGCTAACTTTATAATAATGCCCAGTATGCATGTGTCTACAAGACCCTCCACTGAGAATTGCCTGCTGTTGTGTAATTTTTAATTATTTAACTTTTTTGTCATGCGCATAGTGCCCACTTACTGACAGCCATGCTGCCAGGTGGACTGACCGGTTGAGCTATTCACCGAATGCTGTGGAACAGGACTGTCAAACTCCTGGCTCCCCAGATGCTGATGCCTACAATTCCCAGAATTCTATCAATGCAATAGATGGCCAGGGAATAATGGGAGTTGTAGTTTAGAAACCTCTCGGTGGGAGATTAACAGCCCTACAGAAAAACAGGGAACCAGCTCCCTTTAGATTGGTTTGACGGAGTTTGGCCATATATGCACAATTGAACAATCTAAGAGGAGCCTTCTCTGATTATTTTTTTTAAGTATTTAGGCCATGTGTAGCTGACTATATGGAGTTCATCTCATTGGCTGAAACGAATTGTAGAAGGACTTCTACGGAATAGCATTCGTAGTTAAATACTATTTGGCATATAGGGCTAATTTTCCTTTAAGATCCTAGCCTGAGAGGATCTTTTGTGTTGACTGCAGTATGTTAAGTATATTGACACTACATTGGACTTAAGATTAGTTTAGTAAGTTCTACAGTTAATTTTGTCTTAAGAGAGATGGGGGATAGGCCCATAGATGTTATAATGTAAATGGAGGTGTTGTAGTTTGTATTTAAATGGTCATTCCATTTTTAGATATATTAATCGGTAGACCATAATGATGGGACACATTTGAAATGCATGTATCTAAGACTAGAACATTTCCCAAGAACTATTTGTAATACATATCAAAGGTACAGAAGTTCAGTGCAATGCTCATGGTTTGAATATCACATCCCGTAGATCAGGGGTCGGCAACCAACGGCCCGCCGCCCCTGTTGTTAAGGCCCGCGGGTGTGCCCTGCCATGAGCGTGGACCTCTCCTCTGCCAGGCCCCTCCTGCAAAATATTGCTGGCCGCTGCGTGCTTCCTATGAGTGGCCGCCAGCTTGAAACTCTGCCCCTCACGTGAGTTCCAGCCAGCCAGCCGCGTGATCTCACGAGATCGCGGCTGGCTGGTGGAACCCATGTGAGCGGCAGAGATTCACGCCAGCGGCCGCTCGTAGGAAGCGCACGTCGGCTGGCAATATTTTGCAGGAGTAGCCTGGCAGAGGAGAGGTGAACTGGGGCAATATATTTCCATGTGTGAGCTGGGGGCAATATATTTCCATGTGTGAGATGGGGCAATATATTTCCATGTGTGAGCTGGGGGCAATATATATCCATGTGTGCGCTGGGGGAAATATATTTCCATCTGTGAACTGGGGGCAATATATATCCATGTGTGAGCTGGGGGAAATTTATATCCATGTATGAGCTGCTGGGGGCAATATATATTATACAATATTATCATCATTTATTAGCTTTGTAGGTAAGAATGCGGCCCTCCATGCATTCACAGTTGTTGCATCCGGCCCTCAGGCAGAGAAAGGTTGCCTACCCCTGCCATAGATGGTCACCACATTGACAGTGATATTCTTTAGCTCGCTTTCATTCTCAAATAAAATGTGTTTCATCGTTATGGCCCACCCTTTATATACGTGTGTGTGTGTGTGTGTATATATATATATATACAGTGGCAAGAAAAAGTTTGTGAACCCTTTGGGATTACGTGGAGTTTTGCATGAATCGGTCATAAAGTGTGCTCTTATCTTCATCTAAGTCACAACAATTTGAAAAACACGGTCTGCTTAAAATAATACAACACAAACATTATATGTTTTCATGTGTTTATTGAACATAACATGTAAACATTCACAGTGCAGGGTGGAAAAGTATGTGAACCCCTAGCCTAATGTCTTCTCCAAGAGCTAATTGGAGCCAGGAGTGAGTCATCCTTGAGTCCAATCAGTGTGATATTATTGGATGTGTTGCTGAAAGCTGTCCTGCCCTTTAAAAACACACGCCAGTTTTGGGTTTACTGGTTTCAAGAAACACTGCCGGATGTGAACCATACCTCGCAGAAAAGAGCTCTCAGAAGACCTACGATCAAGAATTGTTGACTTGCATGAAGCTGGAAAGGGTTACAAAAGTATCTCCAAAAGCCTTGATGTTCATGTGTCCACGGTAAGACAGACTGTCTACAAATGGAGAAAGTTCAGCACTGTTGCTACTCTCCCTAGGCGTGGTCGTCCTCTAAAGATGACTGCAAGAGCACAGCTCAGAATGCTTAATGAAGTAAAGAAGAATCCTAAAGTGTCAGCGAAGACTTACAGAAATCTCTGGCACATGCTAACATTTTTGTTGATACAACTACAATAAGGAAAACATTAAACAAGAATGGAGTACATGGGAGGACACCACGGAGGAAGCCATTGCCTTCCAAAAAGAATATTGCAGCACGTTTTAAGTTTGCAAAAGAGCACCTGGATGTTCCACAGCACTACTGGCAAAATATTCTGTGGACAGATGAAACCAAAATTGAGTTGTTTGGAAAAAACACACAACACTATGTGTAGAGATAAAAAGGCACAGCACACCAACATCAAAACCTCATCCCCACTGTAAAACATGGCGGAGGAAGCATCATGGTTTGGGGCTGCTTTGCTACCTCAGGGCCTGGACGTATTGTTGTCATTGATGGAAATATGAATTCCAGAGTTTATCAAGACATTTTGCAGGAAAACGTAAAACCATCTGTCCGCCAACTGAAGCTCTGCAGAGGATGGGTGATGCAACAGAACAATGACCCAAAGCATACAAGTAATTCAACAAAAGAATGGCTTCAACAAAACAAAATACGCCTTCTGGAGTGACCCAGTCAGAGTCCTGACCTCAACCCGATTGAAATGCTGTGGCATGACCTTAAGAGAGCGATTCACACCAGACATCCCAAGAATATTGCTACACTGAAACAGTTTTGTGAAGAGGAGTGGTTCAAAATTACTCCAGATCGTTGTGCAGGTCTGATCTGCAACTACAGGAAACGTTTGGTTGAGGTTATTGCTGCCAAAGGAGGGTCAACCAGTTATTAAGTCCAAAGGTTCACATACTTTTTCCACCCTGCACTGTGAATGTTTACATGTTCTGTTCAATAAAAACATGAAAACATATAATGTTTGTGTTGTATTATTTTAAGCAGACTGTGTTTTTCAAATTGTTGTGATTTAGATGAAGATCAGAGCACATTTTATGACCAATTCATGCAAAACTCCACATAATCCCAAAGGGTTCACATACTTTTTCTTGCCACTGTATATATATATAGTCATTATTTGTAATGTTTTATGTGTGTAATGTTTGTCGGTTTATTTCCTGCCAACTGCTGATCTTAGTGTCCTGATATAAAGGCTTAATTCACTCACCAACTGGTGTGAGCTTTCTACTGACAACACTTTGATCCTGCTTCAAACCGTAAACAGCCCCTGGCATTCGGAGGAGTTATAAGGGACCACTCCAAAATATGACTGTTTTCATTCTTTTATTTTGGTGTTCTCTTGGATGTTAAAAATGTGTGATCAGTTTGCCAGAGGATTAGTTGGCCACAGGGATTAGGATTAGGCAAAATAATATTTTAATTAGACTGATTTGTTTACTTCTAGGTTTCTAAATTAGCATTACTATGCTGGCACATGCATTTCGTACATGAGAACAGGAACCGCAACATAAAATGGCATAAATGCATTTAGTACTAAACATGTGTAGCGCTCACTCCCGGAAGAGCCGCTGAAAATGAACCACGGGTCAGTCTCCCCGCACTAGGGAATAAATATACTCCAACACCGTTGTGAGTTTTTATCATTTAGATAGTTTACTAAAATCTTGAGCAAATGTTGAAACACGGTATTCACAAATATTATTACAATATTTTCGTATTACGGTAAACGCGCAGCGGAAAAGAAACGAAACACGAGGCTTCGTATTTCGGAAAATAAAATATTCGCGACCGAACATAAAAGAATGCAATTTCCCGATAGTTCAGAAAAAGGGGACACAAAGCGAAAACCCCAAACATACAATCCCTTTCGTATTACGGCAAACGCGCAGCGGAAAAAGAGAAAAATGTATTCGGAACGTATCTTTGTCTTTTAACCCCCGTTCCTATTCGTAAAAGGAAATGAGTCCTGTACAAGTTAAGTTCCAGAATGTAAGAAGCGTATCTGTGTGTGTGTGTGGTACCCGGGTACTGTTCAACTGGCCAGTGAATTTATTAAAGGAAAGTCTTCGACTAGTCAGTTGGGGCCCTGTGAACTTAAAAGAGAAAAACAGCAGAGCGTCCTTTAATCATACAAACAGCCTTGGAGGCCTCTCACCCATCTGATGACTGCTTTAGGCTCCGCTGACCCAGGACGTCTCTCCACCCGATTTTGACTGGGGATACTAGCGGCCGGATCCGTTGTCTACCTTCATGCAGCTTGTCCAGCTCCCCGCCTGCTCTCCGTTTGATTCCGCCGGTCTGCAGCTGTTGTCTGGGTACTGGCAAGTCTCCTTCTCCTCAGGTTGAGTGACCCAAATAGGAATTACAGGTCTCCCTCGGGCTTTGGCCTAGCTCCTCCAGCGGTCTCCTCAGTGCGTCTGCTTTCTCTCATCCCCTGGCGCGCTCTGGAACTTTCTCCACGAGGCAGAGGATGTAAGACTCCAGTCTCCACCCACTTCCTGGCTTCTTGCAAAGCATGCCAGTTATTGTAGTCCCAAAGTCCAGCATCTCTGATTGCGATAGTCTCCATCTTGTGACCAAAAATAGGTACTGCCACAGCAAGATTTTTAGCACAGCGCTACACATGCATTCTGCCACGATTCAGTTACTTACACCCAAATGTCATCTTCATGTTTCTCCATGGTTCATGGGTTGTCTGGGTGCTAGGGTGCAGAAGTGCTGTGACTGTTCTGCCACGTCATTTCCATAGTTCCCTGTTGAAGCTGATGCCGAGCATTAATCGGCTGCATCATCCCAATGTTCTGCTAGAGTTTTTGACGATGAACTTCTGTTCATCCTGGGGGAATAGGTGAGCACAATTTTTGATATATGCACTGGTATAGTTTATTAGTAGTAAAGCAGTAGTAGTGATACCTTTTTTATTGGACTATTATTGTTACATTTAAAAGACAAGCTTTCGAGAGTGTGCCTCCCTTCTTCAGGTCTGGAGCTATACTAGGCGAAATCATAAATTATCACTACTACTGCTATACTGATTTTGACATCTGGACTAACACAGCTTACCAAATCTACATATATAGTTGCTTATATGAGGAACCTAATAACTTACCCACCAATGCTGCACCTTAGACTACACCAAGGAAAACAAAGTGGCACATCCGTGCTGGCGTTGCGCGAATGATGTGGGCCTGGAGAACGTCATCCCCTGCAACTCCGTGATGCATTGTCATGGTTAATCGGTCAAAAAATCAAAATGCATTGTGTAAAATGTGCATTCACATCACAACTGGAAATATGACCTACTTTACATAAAAACAAGGAGCCAGTTTAAATTCAACATGGGAAACTCATCAACAAGAGCCACAAAAAGCAATGGACTGATCCGAAATAAACTCCATCAGCTAAGCAAAAATATACAAAGTGTAAATGAAAAATATGTGAAATGAATGTGAGGGTGGCTGTAAATGTGAATATATGAATAGTGAAAGTGTAGTGAGGAACCATGTGAGTGTAAAAAAAATAGTGTCTTGGAATGTAACAGGGTAAATGTGTATGGACTGAACCTAGTGGTGCCAAAATTGTGTGAGGCAAACGAAAGTGTGAATAAAGTGGAAAAAAAATTTGAAACTGTAAAATGTAAGAGAAGTGTGTACAAACAAAATGAGGGTCAGTGGGAGCAATGTGCAAAAGCAAATAAGCGTGCCGTGAAACACCATGATGGGAATCCTGTGGCATAAAGAATGTGATAGTGTGTGATGTACGGTACCCTGTTGTGTTGTACAAATGGTCATGGGCGGGAAACTGTGGGGTCTATTCACAAAGCACTAAAATCAAATACAATTTCAGTGCTTTGCATTTCGGCCAATTTCAGCTCCCTTCGGTGATTTCATTTCACTGACAATACGGAGCATTCACTATTTATTGAATGTTCACCTTTTCTTGCTGAAATTGAACTTGCAAAAGTAGTTACTGGATGTTGACAAAAAGCACTGAATTGCGCCAAAATTGCCTTGGTGAATTCCACCAAAGGAATAAAAAAGGAAGTCTCCTATTGTCCTAATACGAGCTCAAATCAATAAAAATGTATCTAAATTATAAAAAACTCCTTTATATTTATTTTTTTTAACATACTTTTTTAGCATTTTTAGTTTTTGCAAAAATAATACATGGTCTTTGAAAAAATTTAAAAAGTCATGACATTTATTACATTGCAACCTATTGGATTCGCATATTTAAACCTCTCGAATTGAAATACAGAAAATCAGGTCATTTCGCTGACATTTCGACGCAATTTGGCGGTCTGTGAATAGACAAATCTATAGTTCTTGTGACAATTTTGGTGCTGCCAAACGGTTGCGAAATGCACCGTATTTTACTGACAATTTAGAAACATAGAAACATAGAAAAATGTCAGCAGATAAGAACCCTTCGGCCCATCTAGTCTGCCCAATTACATGGATACTTTACCTGGATTTATCTTTTGTTTAGGATAGCCTTATGCCTATCCCATGCCTGCTTAAATTCAATTACTGTTTTGGCCTCTACCACTTCAACTGGAAGACTGTTCCATGTATCCACCACCCTCTCAGTAAAATAATGCTTTCTGATGTTACTTTTAAACCTTTGCCCCTCTAATCTAAGACTATGTCCTCTTGTTTTGTTACTTTGTTTCCTTTTAAATATACTCCCTTCCTCTACCTTGTGGATTCCTTTTACGTATTTAAATGTTTCTATCATATCTCCTCTGTCTCATCTTTTTTCCAAGCTATACATGTTAAGATCATTAAGCCTTTCCTGGTAACTTTTCTCCTTCAAGCCGTACACCATTTTAGTAGCCCTTCTCTGAACTCTCTCTAAGATGTCTATATCCTTCTGGAGATACGGTCTCAATTTGGCTGTATTTGCCTGTATTTGGCTGTATTTGGCAAATTGACAGCATTGTGAATAGACAAATTGCCATGAATTTCACCATTCTTTGCAATTCAATGGCAGTTACTGAATATCCTCCTGTATGTGGTGTGAAGGGACAAAGGATGTACATACAGGGACAGTGCAGGCAAAAATAAATAAAATTATGTGGGTGTGAGTGGTAAGAATCATATGAAGTGAAGAACAGGAAAACAGACCAGGAAACGCATTTTCAAAAAGGCAAATACCTATACCAACAACAATTATATCTGTAACTTTGAAGAAATATAGTACTTTTGTGAACTTCACAGGTACTTCTCATCCATTTTTTTTACAAACCCTTCAATACTATTGCCAGGTCATTAATAATTTATGTTTTCTATTTTTATTTTATAGGTGATGTCATTGTCTATATAAATGAAGTTTGTGTCCTTGGGCATACCCATGCAGATGTGGTGAAACTCTTCCAGTCAGTTCCCATTGGTCAAAGTGTCAACTTGGTGCTATGTCGAGGATATCCCTTGCCCTATGATCCTGAAGACTCTGCCAGTACCTTGGTTCCACCTCTAGCAGTAATAGAAAGACCCCCTGTGGTTGTAAATGGAAGAAATAACTATGAAACATATTTGGAATACATTTCTAGGACGTCTCAATCTGTACCAGATGTAGCAGAACGACCATTGCCTTCTTTGCACTCCATGCCAGCTGATAGTCAGCTTGATAACACATTCCCACCCCCTCCTCCTGCACATGATGATAATGTATCAATGGCTTCTTCTGGAGCCACACAAGCAGAACTCATGACCTTAACCATTGTGAAAGGGGCACAGGGCTTTGGCTTCACAATAGCGGACAGTCCAACGGGACAGAGAGTGAAGCAGATTCTTGATGTTCAGGGATGTCCTGGTTTATTTGAAGGGGACCTTATAGTGGAGATCAATCAGCAAAATGTACAGAATTTGAACCACTTAGAAGTTGTGGAATTACTTAAAGAATGTCCTGTGGGAAGTGAAACTTCTTTGGTAATCCATAGAGGAGGTATGTAAAAAATATATATAATAGAATCCATAACAAATGCTGCATGTATTTAACAAATTCAGAATGGAATAACAGAATCAAATTCCTTTAAATGGTTTCCGCACTGACCATAAAACATTTAAATATATAAAATGTTCATGGTGATTGCCAGATCTTTATATATGTAAGTTGCCAAGAAGATATGAACACTAGACAAATTAATATTGGCAAAAAT
Source organism: Leptobrachium leishanense (assembly GCA_009667805.1). Taxonomy (NCBI): domain Eukaryota; kingdom Metazoa; phylum Chordata; class Amphibia; order Anura; family Megophryidae; genus Leptobrachium; species Leptobrachium leishanense. Next base: position 193,154,083 of record CM019065.1, read on the forward strand.
GCAATAACTGACTTCCAGGTTGTAGAACAATACCTATACAACATCAATGTATACCTTGTGCTTTAGAACTGGGTTAGGCATGCCATAGTTAATGATGTGCATATGAATGTGTTATGTGTGGCATGATTTTCTGTGAATGTAGAATTTTTTAAATTTTTCTGTGAGGACATGCCTGATGTGTAGGCATCAATTAGTAGATGACTATTTGAACGTATTCAAAAATTATTTCTGTATATCAATATTTGAATATATATGTATGTGGCATGTCTATTTCTATCACCTACTGCTCTCTTCAACTTGTTTTAATGTTCCTTACCTTCACTCAAATTGTGTCTCTACTCATGACTTTCCATTTCATGGCATGGCTATGCAGGAACCTCGTTTGGAGTTGCTCCATCTGTTTTGGGTTTTATTTCCTTATTTAGTAGTTTTGCAATAAAATATGATTACAGTAACAGATAAATTACATAAAACCATAAAAACTATAGGACCGGATATATACGGAAGAGACAGTGACAGAAATCACAATCAAGCTATATGAAGGGCAAGCCATCAACCAAAGTATTGAATTTGAGCTGATTGTTACTAAAAAAATATATGTAATTTTCTTATACAGTTGATCTCAAAATACATTACAAAGTTGACATTTCTCTTTGATCAAAGAATGGCTGAACCCATGTAGGTATCTACAAGTATTTTCCCCTTTACACAAATACACTTAGGCACAATTTTAATTTTCAGGTATTTACCAAAACATATTCAAGCTATAGTTATATAATGGATATGGGCTGAAAGTGCACCCTCTCAGGTATAATTTGAAGGTATGTACATCCAAATTGGAGGAAGGGTTTAGAAATTACATCTCTAAAGAGTAGCCAGCCCCCTTTTTAAAGTGACCAAATGTAATTGGACAATTGAATCAAAAGCTGTTTCATGGCCAGGTGTGGGCTACTGCTTCAATATTTCTTCATCAATTAAGCAGGTAAACGGTCTGGAGTTAATTCTAAGCGCGGTATTTGCATTTGGAAACTATTGCTGTGAACCTGCATGTTGCACTCAAAGGAGTTGTCCATGCAAGTGAAACAGACCGTTGCAAGACTTCAAATACAAAACAAACCCATCAGAGAGATAGCCGCAACATTAGGAGTGGCCAAATCAACAATTTGGTACACTCTAAGGAAAGAACGTACTGTGAGCTCAGTCAGCAACATAAAAAGGCCTGGATGTCCACGGAAAACAACAGTGGTGGATGATCGCACGATCCTCTCTATGGTAAAGAAAACCCCATTCATGACATCCAGACAAGTGCAACACACTCTCCAGGAGGTGGGTGTATCATTGTCAAAGTCTACAATCAAGACAAGACTTCGCGAGAGTAAATACAGAGGGTTCACCACAAGGTGCAAACCTTTTATATGCCTGAAGAATAGAAAAGCCAGATTAGACTTTGCCAAAAAAAAACTAGAAAAAGCCAGACCAGTTCTGAAAAAGCATTCTTTGGATGGATGAAATTTAGATTAATCTGTACCAGAATGACAGGAAGAAAAAAGTGTGTAGAAGGCTTGGAACAGCTTATGATCCAAAGAACACAACGTCATCTGTAAAATATGGTAGAGGCAGTGTGATGGCATGGACATGCATGGCTTCCAGTGGCACTGGGTCATTGGTGTTCATTGACAAAGTGATAGAATACCGAAGCAGCCAGGTGATTTCAGCAGTGTTTTGAGATATACTGTCAGCCCAGATTCAGCCAAATTCAGCAAAGCTGATTGGACAGTGCTTCACAGTACAGATGGACAATGATACAAAACACTGCAAAAGCAACCCGGGAGTTTTTGAAGGAAAATAAGTGAAATATTTTGCAATGTCCGAGTCAATCACCTGTTCTCAATCCAATTGAGCATGCATTTCACTTGCTGAAGGCAAAACTAAAGGCAGAAAGACCCACAAACAAAGAACAACTGAAGACGGCTGCCGTTAGAGTCTGGCAAAGCATCATAAAGGAGGATAACCAAGTCTTTTCCTGAAGTATGGAGCCCATGAACATTACCAGTCATTGTCAATAAAGGATTCTCAACAAAATATTAAAAATGAACATTTTATTTATGATATTCAGTAGTTCAATTACATTTGAGCCCCTGAAAATGGAGGGACTGTGTATAAAAATGGTTGCAGTTCCTAAAAGTTGTATTTGATATTTATGTTCAACATCTTGAATTAAAGCTGAAAGTCTGCACTTCAAATTCATTTGAATGGTTTCGTTATTTTAGTGGCATAAAAAGCCAAAAGTATGAAATTTTGCCTGTGTCCAAATATATATGAGCCTAACTGTATACAATATGTTTTGTAGATACAAATATTCGATTATAACTGTTGAAAGCAAAAAGATGCAGAACAACCTTCACAAATAGTTTTTTTGTTTTATTATAAATCACAAACAGTATTCTCTCATTTTATTGAGTTTCACAGATATAGAAGATCAAAGTTATCTTGGTCTCATTAAAATAAATTTTATTGCATATATTCTAACTATTCTTAGTATCAGTATGAATGTTTCATTAAACTGATTTCACAGTTCCATCCCGCAAAAAAGCATTGTATGATTTTTTTAAACCTTAATAAATCTAGAGCCCTATTCCGTAAAAGGCGTTAAGTTACTGACTCCAGCCACTAGGTTAATGACTCGCGATGCTATTCCAAACAAGCTTTGCTTATGGCTCAGATATTGTTGCTGCTTACTGTACATTAGCAGCTTATATACTTTATATAGGAGCTGTTAATTTGTGGCTATAGGGAGATGAACTAGTTGTTCCTACGAAGCTCTTTCTTAGCTGGAGCCCTAATTCTGCAGGGAATAAATAAAAAATTTAAATCTGATTTCACGGAGAGGATGGAAAGATCCGCTCCGTCCTCTGGCCACTTGCAGTGGAACTCTGGAAAAAAACAGATCCCAGTATCCCTCCATGTTCCGAACTAGAATATTGGGCAGCTCTCATGAGGACACACTGCCTGAGCCGAGGCGGAGCCCATATTCGGGGTTGATAGCCCTTTAGGCAGTAGTGCTGCTAGCTGCATAATACACAGAACAGGAGTTGTAGACAACACACAACTGGGCAGGTAAACAAGATACACAGAATAGCAAGAAGGGCAAGGGTTAAAGGATTACCCAGAAACACAGGCACTCAACAGTACACAAAATAGAACCCTAATCTAGAATATGGTCCTTAACCCCGAGCCACATTCGGTATTACCGTCAGGGAGATTAACTTTTCGTACCGAAAGCAGTATCCCCGAGCCACACTCGGGCTGTATACTTACATGTCCTGCGCTCCCTCACTGATCCCACAGTCTCCTCCAGCTGCTCGCAAAGTCTCACTGCCTGGTTCTCCTCTCACGAGGAGTGAAACCAGGAAGTGTGACGTCGCGATCGGCTGCAGTGTGATTGCAGGGATAGCGAGGGAGCGCAGGACATGTAAGTATTGGCCCGAGTGTGGCTCGGGATACCGCTTTTAGTATTAAAAGTTAACTCCCGAGCCACACTCATACAGCTAGGGGGCCGAAATAAATACCACCGATTCTGACATATAAAATATGTCAGAATCGGACCGCCAGGGAGGTTAAATGGCCATCTTATCGAAGGGTTGGTACAAGATTGCTGAGTGAAACTAAGAACCATACACTGACCAAGAGGGGAAAATCCAGAGGCAAAGTAAATAAGAGCCAAAGTTAGAAACCAGAATGGGTACTCATACAAAGCCATGGGGTCAGAGCCAGAATACACAGCCAGATGGAGCCAAAAATCTGAGCTAGAAAGGTAGTCCTACAGATCCAGGGGTCATACACCGTATATCTGTGTATTCTGTTCAGTTTATATCTGGTTCCTTGTTTTCCTTGACTGTTTGTTATTCAGTTCTCTTTGTCCTTGCCATTTCTTTATTTTTTGGTTTATCCTGATTTAGTCTTTTCTGTGGGTTTGTTATTCCAACAAAGGCAAATTATAACAGAGGCACCTTTATGAAAGAGCCCTGGGGAAATGGAGAGACTGGCTTTTAAAAGGAGTAGGCCAGTGCTCACAGGTCAGGTAATCAAGTACCTGGCAGGCAAAAGGGAAAGGAGCAAATGGTCCAGGCAGGGGTAAGAGCCAGCCCGGATCGGATCTCAACAGGGATCAGGGCTGGAAACGTGGAAACATGACAGTGGCTAAATCGCTTACCAAGAAGCAAAACAAAATAAAATGTACTTACCTTTTGCTTCAAGATATTGCTTCTTTCACTGCTGATCTCAGCACCAAGACTGCCCTCTCGGAGGGAACCACAGCTCCTATATAGGCATGGCAGTCCTAATCAGGTATCAGCTGTGAGTTAACCCTATAGGGGGAAAAGTGCTTTCTCCATTCGCCTGCTAATAAACCTGTGGTCTATTACCCTGCCCCTAATCATACTGTCACACTAGACTATTATAAATGTATAGTTAGCAATAAAATTAGCAATTTTATATTCCTTTTTTCCTTCCTAATTACCCTTGTACCTGGTCATCGTTTATATCTAAAATATGACTATTGGTTTTCATCAAAGAACTACGATTAAAACTAAATAAAAATTAGCCCCTCCCCTAACATTTCCATCTAGTTTTTATTTGTCCATGAAAATGCCAATAGATTTGTTATCGTTTTAGTCATCATAACTTAGAATTCTATCGGCCTTTTTTAAAAAACTCAGTTAAAAGAATTTGCCTGGAGCTAATATTTGAAAGATCCCACTGGCTCAAAAAAAAAAAAAAGCTGGAAAAACGGCCGAAAAAGCTGCATCTCAGCCAGCATCATAGAGAATTGGGCCTTTTAAACATGATTATTAGAGAGAATTAGACTTAAATCATTTTTTAAACATTGGATATTTGGATTTCCTTGCCTGAAAATCCATTTATCAACACCTTTAGCACTTGAAATTTTTTTAGAAATCGGCATAACGATAAATTACAATTGAATTGATATATCTGATATTTCCATTGAAATGTATAGCTGTGAGAGCCGATATTCGATCTTAATTTGTATCGGGAATCGAGAAGATACCGATAAATCCACATTTAAGTCTCCCGAACCCAAAAAATGGTCAAATCTTCTGAAAAAGATCCTGATTTCAGACATTGGGCCAAATTTAATTGAGCTATATGTTGACTATATTTTTTCAGTGACGAAAACTAGACTATAACGAAGTCTGTGACCAAAATTATTAGTCCACTAAATTAACACTGGAAAACTGGAAGGCAAGCATAGCTGTATCCACATATCTATTTTCAGCTAAAAAAGTAAAGTATTTCATAATTTGGAAACTCTTTTCATAGGCTTAAACAGAATAATGAGGCAATTGATAAAAGAATGTTTTAGTGTATTAAACACAACTTTAATATGCCTTCAAATACTTGTATTTGAGTATATTTTCATATAATACCAGTCTTCCATAAAGTAACATTCTGTTTCTTTATAAAGTATTTTACCAGGAAGGATACATTGAGATTTATCTTGTTTTCAAGTATGTCCTGGGTTCAAGAACATTGAAATTTTACAGTCGTTACAGAAATACAAAGTAATACAATGCAAGATATTAAAAACAAAACAGAAATATACAGACTAACACAGAAAATAAATATGTAGGAAATATATTCATTATGTTACATGTGTACAGGTGTGTTAATATAGGGAGCTCTTGAATGACTTAAGACTGGGAGAAGATTTGATGGCGTCTGGGAGGCTATTCCATAATTGTGGTGCTCTGTAGGAAAATGAGGATCGAGCCACTTTCTTTTTGTATTGTGGTATTGCAAGTAAGGTGCAGGTCCTGGATCGGAGGTTATAGGATGAGGGAACTGCTAGGGGAAGCAGCCTATTCAGGTAGGGTGGTAGTTTCCCAGAAAATTTCTTAAACACGGGTTGGAAAGGTGAAGGGTGCGTCTAGATTCCAGTGATGGCCAGTTTAGCTCTTTTAACATGTCACAATAGTGGGTCATGTAGTTACATTGTAGCTATCCTTTGTATTAGGTCGGACTACTGTGTGCCAGCTATACAGTAGTGGGTGATATGGATTAAGCACAGTGCAGGAATTAGTCCTTCTATTTTGTGATCCCTAATCATTAAAAAAGTTATAGATATCCTGCAGGATTTTTCAGTTACTCATTTTTTTCTCCTCACCCTTTATTTTTCACGTTCAACACATGCACACCAACAGTCTTTTACACCATATCCACCAGTTGTAATGATAGTGGAAAATAATATAAAATGTATTTATAAAAACTATTAAAACCTCCTATATGATAACCATAAACAGGCCCTGACAGCCCATATGGCAGATCTTGCAAATGCAAGGTGGGCCACTCCCACCCCCCCATTGCCCTAATAACACCCACAGATGTGCCACACACAGGGCCTATCCTTTAGTCTACATTCATCAATAGCACTGTCCTTGTACTTTCCCAGACCATACTTTACCTTCAGTTCATCCACAAACACAAAACTAGAAAAAATTAACTGACAGGGTGCAAAAAACCTATGAGAAAAAAAAATTAAGTATCGATTTCTATTGTGAAGGTGGATAAGGAATGTGACAGAATTCCCTGGAAATTAGAGTTCTATACAGTTTAATGGCATCAAGTTTTTTTTAATTTTGTGTGTAACATACAGTATATACTAATACTCACATAATCTCTCATCCCCTCATATTTATCTTTCATACTTGAATTCATGTATAAATGTTGGACGCAGGGCACAGAGGGCTTCTGTTTGTAGAAACAAATTAGTCCATTGAAAAGAATGTTATTGCTGTAACTTGCTGTTATACATATTTCTTCATTTACAGTTACAATAATGCAGTGTGTCATAGTTGTTCTTTTACATGCTAATTGGAGTTGTACAAACATTTACTGCTCTTCGCTTATTAACATGACAAAACTGCACATGGTTCCTTAATACAATTTAATGGGATCTGTTTCTTTTTGATATAAACTACCAACACCTAGGAGCAATGTGCATTAATTATAGAAGGATAAAAAGAGTATCCCTCAACAGTCCAAGTCTGCCTAGAGACTTGTAGAATATATGCTAATACTAATTTGGAGGCACATTGATCACAGGAGCTGCATTAAATAACATGAAAATCGCATTAAGGAGATTAGTTACTCATACATACAGTACTTGGGTAGTAGCTGTAATAGCTGTGGTGGTCATGCCCACAAAAGAGGCATGTCACCCGCGGCAGGGTGGCAAGCTGCCTCGCTAAGCAGCTAATAAGGGCTGTGGATATGAGGGTTGCATGCATGCCTATGTATTGGCTTCAAAGTCCTGATTTTAACCATTTAAGCGCAGTGAATGCCATTAAACAGGCAATTTTGGTGCATTTTACCTTAGGCCATGTGAAAATTGGATGACAGCCCAGGGCTGCCAGGTGATTAGAAGGTCTGGAGGAAAATTGTGTATCACAAACTCCAGGCCATGAGACTTGAACAATTGGGGATATCTAAAATACAAACAGAGGTATATAGGGTAAAACCCCTAACACCAATTGTTTATGAATAAGCCAATGGCGCACTCAAAATTGTAGTGGTGATAGAGCGCACACATTCAATTATTCTTCCTTCGTATTTCCATGGACCATATAAAGGGGGAGAAATATCAATAATAGTGAACGACCATAGGTGAATATGAATTAAAACAATTTATTGCGCTTACAAAAATAAAAACTTTTTCGCATATAACATCACCCGATCCCGGAAGTCAGCGGCAATTCCAGCCTGGATCCGGCCGATTCGGGTTCATCACTCAACGCGTTTCGTCTACTTCCTCAGGAGTGACCTCTAAATGTTTCCTACACATATATATATTGTACATAGCGAGAAAACTTAGCGAGATACTAGATTCTACAGTACAGATGGGAAATCAGAAGTAAACCATTTCCATGGAAATTAACAAAAAAAACACCACAGAATAACCATTAAGTTTATTTCGCAGCTGTTGGCTATCTTCCCATGGAATCATTCATTTTAAAGGGTTATATATTACTGAGAAGATGGTTTGTAACAACAGCATGAAGTTTAAATGAGGTGCTGTGCATGTCACCTCTTAACCTTCTGATTGCCCTTATTCTATCAGGGTTATTCAAAGAGAATCGAAAAGTCACCGTACGTTCGGTGACTTTTCATTCCCTGCACTTAAGGGCGATTCGGCGATCCTATTTCGCCGACCCTGCGGTATATTCAGCAAGCACCACAAGGCCCCCGTAGTGTAGGGAAAACCCGCCACAAACCCACCGAAACCTGCAGAAAACAGCTGGATTAACCCTGTCGAACACCTGACTAGCCGCTGATCACAGCGCAGAGCAGCCACCGGATAAACCCGACATGCAGACGAACAAGGTGAAATAAAAACACAGTACGCATGAAAGTTTGAAAATTGAAACGCTGTTTGCAAAGAACTACTGAACGAAAATTTCTGAAATTTACACATGATGATGAATGAACATAAAAAGGTCTGTTACAGAAATTTTTTTAAAACTTTCTTTTTAAAAAAAAACGGAAAACAAATTGCTAAAAAAATATATAAATAAGAGACTTTTTACTTCAGGATTAAATAACAAATGGTTTATTAGATATTGAATTAACCCTTTCGCTGCTGAGGCTTTTCCCGCCCCTGTGCTGAGGTCAATTTTACCGGTTTTGCTCATCATGTTTAAACGTGTTTTGAAGGCTTATTTTAGTATATGACCCAGACATATTATATATCGTTCTTTCCGTCAGACTCGGCAGATTCATAATATGTCATTATTATATGTATACGTCATGACCTGTCTGTATATTATAACAAAAAATGCAATAAAATATGATTTTTCAATAATTTACAATGTGTAAAGTGTTTTTTTCCACATTTTAACATGCGAGCAATTGCGGTTATATTTTGTATGGGGTGCGCTTGTTAAAAAAATTAGAGATGGGGTCTCGTTACATTTTTTTTTGGGGGAAATTACACGATTTTTAACAAACGCACCGCATACAAAAATCGTTAGTGCAGCATCATTGTTCACATTATAATTGAAATGGGAACAATATTGCTGCATTAACAAACCAAAAAAAAGAAAAAAAACTTGTTTATTTTTTTTTTATAATTTTTTTTTAAATATTTTTTTATTTTTATTTGTAATTTTTTTTTTACAAACTTTTTTCACATTCGTGTTTGGTATCGCTGGAACGGCCATGCTCTGGCCGATCCAACAATACCAAACATTAACCCCTAGCTGCCACGGATCGGGAGATAGGGGGTTCATTGGAACCCCCTATCTCCACCATTGGTGGCAGCTAGGGGTTAACACGATGACGCCAGTCCTCAGGGGGAGTTCCCGGAGGCTTGGCCGACATCCAAGATGTCAGCCAGCTTCGGGAAAGGATCACGAACCGGCGCTTTTCAGCGCCGATTCGTGATCCGGCTCCCCAGGGGTTAATGCCAGGTACCATTTGGAAGGGCAGGCTGTGCCCTTCCAAACGGTGCCTGGGTTAACCCCAGCAACGCCGCCGATCGGGAGGGAGAGAGGTCCGAAGGACCTCACCCCCTCCCTTTCAGGCGCCTCCTCCGCACCGGGGGGGGCCTGAATTAGGTGTCATTGCGCCGCCGCGATGACACCTAATTACTCCGGCGGCGGTTCCGGATGCTGGGCTGACATCGAGGATGTCAGCCCGCACCGGGGGGGCCAGCGATCGGCCGGAACCCGGCCGAACGCTGACCCCAAAGGCAGGACGCGCTCAGCGCGTCCACTGCATGGAACGTGACATGCGGTTGGACGCGCTGAGCACGTCCGCCACAGCGAAGGGGTTAAAAGGGTAATATTTTTAACATTGAAGCCTATGGGAATCGCCTGAATAAATCTGTCGAATGAAACCCCCGAACAGCAGGGCATTTCGGCAACTTTTCCCTGCTGTTTTATGTTCTCTGAATAGACGAAGCATTGCTATGGGGATTTCACTGCCCTCGAACAGGCACCGTATGTGCAGGTAATTCACCAGCATTTGGCGAACTGCCACTCTCTCTGAATAGCCGAATGGCCAGGAAAGGTAACCGTATGCTGAATTTCAGTTTGGTTACCTTTTGGGGCCAGATCGGCTCTCTTTGAATAACCCTGCTAGAATTTTCACTTCTCCTGCCAATTCTCCTGATTTTCACCTTTCTTTGAATAGACCGGATAGATTTTCACTTCTGAAAGAATACAGCCCTTAGTGTGCAGCTCTATCCACATATTTGTCAATGGTGTTTTTGGTAATCCGTATGAATGGAGCTGAATTTAAGTGTTCGGTTACCTTTCGGGGCCATATCGGCTCTCTTTGAATAACTCTGTATGAAAAAGGTAGGGATGAAAGCGTATGACTTTTTTGCTTTTATTAATGATTTTTTATCTCGCTGGTGTATTAAACCAGTTCAGAGGCACGTTTATTGCTCCAGGATGCAAACATACATGAGTAAGTAGGATAGTCTATTTGAAGTGATCAAGGAAATAATACAAAATTGAAACTGAATAGCGCCAGAAAGGTGTAAACTTGAAATATCAAACTGTAAATATATGTGTAAATTTCCAGAGGAACACGTAGTTCCACTGAGTGAGCAACCACCTCAACAATATTCATGTGTTGGGCTTCTACATCCCTGATTATCATGGATACTAAAGCCCCTATTCAACAGGCTAGACACATGAACTCATCGTGTAAATAAAATATAACTTTTATTTAGAACCATTAAAAGAAGTCATTGATTAAAATAAACAACACAAAAGACGAATTAATAAAAAACAATTACCAACTGGTAAAAGGTGATACTTGGAGTAATTCGCTTGTTAACCCCAACTATTCAGGTCTCATTTACATAAAGACCTTCAGGCATCTCTTGGTTCTGGTCATTTGAAGTAGTTTTTATAAATGTTGCCTATAAACATTGATTCGAGTCTGATAAAATATATATGCGCAAGGTTGCCGATTTATATTGCAAATTATTTCTCACTGTAACCTATTGCCGTTATTGTATCACACCATACAGTGGCAAGAAAAAGTATGTGAACCCTTTGGGATTACGTGGAGTTTTGCATGAATTGGTCATAAAATGTGCTCTGATCTTCATCTAAGTCACAACAATTTGAAAAACACGGTCTGCTTAAAATTATACAACACAAACATTATATGTTTTCATGTGTTTATTGAACATAACATGTAAACATTCACAGTGCAGGGTGGAAAAAGTATGTGAACCTTTGGACTTAATAACTGGTTGACCCTCATTTGGCAGCAATAACCTCAACCAAACGTTTCCTGTAGTTGCAGATCAGACCTGCACAACGATCTGGAGTAATTTTGGACCACTCCTCTTCACAAAACTGTTTCAGTGTAGCAATATTCTTGGGATGTCTGGTGTGAATCGCTCTCTTAAGGTCATGCCACAGCATTTCAATCGGGTTGAGGTCAGGACTCTGGCTGGGCCACTCCAGAAGGCGTATTTTGTTTTGTTGAAGCCATTCTTTTGTTGAATTACTTGTATGCTTTGGGTCATTGTCCTGTTGCATCACCCATCTTCTGCGGAGCTTCAGTTGGCAGACAGATGGTCTTACGTTTTCCTGCAAAATGTCTTGATAAACTCTGGAATTCATTTTTCCATCAATCACAACAATCCGTCCAGGCCCTGAGGCAGCAAACCAGCCCCAAACCATGATGCTCCCTCCGCCATGTTTTACAGTGGGGATGAGGTTTTGATGTTGGTGTGCTGTGCCTTTTTTTTCTCCACACATAGTGTTGTGTGTTTTTTCCAAACAACTCAATTTTGGTTTCATCTGTCCACAGAATATTTTGCCAGTAGTGCTGTGGAACATCCAGGTGCTCTTTTGCAAACTTCAAACCTGCTGCAATATTCATTTTGGACAGCAATGGCTTCGTCCGTGGTGTCCTCCCATGTACTCCATTCTTGTTTAATGTTTTCCTTATTGAGTTTTTCTTATTTTCTATTTTACCATGTCTAGTGATCAAACCTGCGACCCTGGGTTTATACCATACCATACCTCAAAGCATTAGAACAGGGCTGTCAAACTCACAACCCCATAGATGTTTATGCCTATAATTCCCAGAATTCCTTCAATGCAATACACAGCCAGAGAATCGTGAGCGTTGTATTTCAGAAACCTCTTGGGGGGAGCCGAGTTTGACAGTCTTGCATTAGAAGGTAATTGTCACACCTTGTCCCCCAGCACAGCCTATTGTATTTGTAGCTTAGACTTTCTGCCAGCACTGCTCAATGTTGATCAAGAAGCACTGCATGTTACCAGGAAAGTTCTATCTAACAAAGTGAGACCACATTTAATGTTAACACTAGATTCATTTAGAGTTCCTCCTTAACTAGGACATACAGGAATTGTTTACTTATGTATTTTAATTTAACTCTTGCCACCGACATTTGAAAGGTCAAGCAAGATGGCTGCATGAACATAAACATTGTGTGATGGCATCTTATTGTCGACAGATGCAATATTCAGTGCATCAATTTATAGTTCATAGATAGGGCCACTATCAAGGAGGTAACGGCCCATGATATATTCAGGGGGGCAGTGTTTTCAGGGGACCCTGGCTTTTTGACCCTTGACAAACGCTGTGCAGCTTGTCTAAATGCCACAGATGTAATGGTCCCTTCAAGCCATTTAGGACTGGTCCTCCGGGATACAAAGAAAATTCCCTGTGGGCTGTGGCGTCTGGGGCTAGTCAAAACACTCAGTCATCACTGAGGAAGAATGTAGTGTTGTCTGCACCAGGTAGTGTTGCAGGTTGAACATGCACCCACCAGGGAACACTATATATCCCCTTGCTGGACCACCCACTCTCTGTCAAACATACTAATTCAAAGAGAAGGCAAAATATTTTAATTTGTTTTCTGAAATAGGCAACTGAGGGAAGGATGGCTTCAACCAGTGGTTTAGTAAAGCTAATGGCTGCCTTGTTCATGGAAAATCAGTTCTGCAAAAAACATTAGGTATTGCAATGCTACACTGTTTGAGAAAACTATGACTTATCCACCTGCATCATTTTCTATTTGTTCCATTGTAGTATGCTCAATTGATCCCAAAAAGACACAGCACTGCTGAATACAGTGCACCTCATTAAAAATAATAATGATGTAAGCTGTTATTAGTGTCTAAATTATATTCTATAAATAAAGCTATGAAACGGGCAGATTAGGTTTCAGATGAGAAACTGCATTCTCGTACACTCAGAGCAATTATTAGAGCATTAGCTTATTTTTAGCATTTCATCTCTAGGGATATATGACACTCATAATTAGAAAATCCACAATAAAAGTAAGATTTATTAGTATTGTGAAAAGAACACCTTAAAAAAACTGAACAAATAGCAAAAGAGTCCCCTAACCTTCTATTAGTGTATCAACATGTCTGTACTAAAGATGTTCTGCAAGTAATTAGTGTCTCTCTGATTAGAAATACAGTTAGAATTTCCCAAAGTAATGTACTTTCAAAGAAAGGCTGGAGGAGACTGCATAGTATCTAACAAAACAAAATGTTCTGTGACATTTCTACTTGACATGTTAACCTTCAGACATGTACTTCTAGCTGTAATGGAACGACAACTGCTGTAGACTCCAATTCTCTTTCACTCAATGGTAATGAGCCTGTGCTATCAAGGGTCATTTTAGTGGTTTTAAAATAAGCTTTAATAAATCCATTCTGGTAAAAGGAGCTTTTTAGCAGTCAAAACGGTCACGGTTATTCAAAGAGAGACGATCTGGCGCTGAAATGTAACCAAACACTGTAATTCAGCGTACGGCTATATTTCCTGGCCATTCAGCTATTCAGAGAGCAGGCAATTCGCCGAATGTTGGCGAATTGCCTGCACGTATGGTGACTGTTCGAGGGCAGTGAAATCCCCATAGAGAAGCAATGCTTCAACTATTCAGAAAACACAAAACAGCAGGGAAAAAGTTGCCGAAATCCCCTGCTATTCGTTGGTCTCATTCAACAGATTTATTCAGGAAAATCACATAGGTTTCAATGTTAAAAATGTTCCAGTTTTAACTCAATATCCAATAAACCATTTATTATTTTATTCTGCTGTAAAGAGTCACTTTATTCTTAGATTTTTTTAGGATCTTTTAGGCATTTTTTGGGATTTTTTTGTCAACATTTTGTTTTCCGTTTTTTAATGTTTTTTTTTTCATTTTTCTGCAACAGCCCTTTTTATTATCATTCATTGGATCTTATATGTAAATTTCAGACATTTTCGTTCCGCATTTTATTTGCAAACAGCGTTTCAATTTTAAAACTTTCAAGAGTCCGTTTTTTTTTCCCACCTCGTTCGTCTGCGTGTCGGGTTCTTCCGGCGGCTGCTCTACGCTTTGATCAGTGGCTATTCGGGTTTCTCCTGCGTGTTTGGTGTGGTTAATCCAGCTGTTTTCTGCGGGTTTTGGTGAGTGTTCGGTGGGTTTGTGGCGGGTTTTCCCTGCAGTAGGGGGGCCCTGTGGTGCTTGCTGAATGCACCACAGGGTCGGCGAAATAGGATCTCCGAATCGCCCGCAGTGCAGGGAACGAAAAGTCACCGAACATACGGTGACTTTTCGATTCTCTTTGAATAACCCTGTGTGTGCTTAATTTGACTTCTGTCTATAAGAATTTAATCCCCTTTCTTCACCAGCGTTCATGCAGAATACTCTGTTTTCTGCTTCATAGCTTACTTATATCTGGGTTTAAGGGTTTATGATGTTGTGTACAGGAACAAGAAGGGGAAGAGAATTGATATCAGGATACAGAGTTAACAGACAGGAAGCGCAAAAGCCCAGCTGTAAAAAACAAAAAAAAAGGGTTATATTACATAGTTGGTGCTAACTTAACCAGAGCTGTTGTAAACTTCCCAGAGCCATTATAGTCTATGGAGATGTTAAGTTGACAACAGCTCTGGTTAAGTTAGCACCAACTTTGTAATATAGACCAATATTTGTTTAGAATTTTATGTTTTTCTCAACAATAGGTAAAGTCATGATTTGGCAAGTCTTTTCAAAGAAGAAACCCCTTATCCAGAAGACTCCGAAAACCACAATTTTCAGAGCCATCTGGATTTTTCTGATTAAGAACTAGGGGTGCTCTATGGTCACTGCCAGTCGGTAACTCCTCTCCCAAGCGCTGCAGCAGCGTCACACTTTGGAAGCTTTTGGGCAGCACCAGCATGTGACATTCTGCTCAGAGTCACGCTGACTCTAGGGTAGCATGTTTGCGTAGGAAGGCTTCAGAGCACTCAAAAAATGTGTGTACACGCTGAGAGCTGCAGCAGGTATGTGATCTTGGCTCTCCAGCCACGATCTCCTTCATCTCAGACTTCTTATTCTCAGCTTCTGAAATCCAGAAGAATCCAAAATCCAGAATGCTCAGGGTTCCAGTCATTCTGGATAAAAGGTTCTCAAACTGTATATT
The DNA here is from genome assembly GCA_009667805.1 of Leptobrachium leishanense. Taxonomy (NCBI): domain Eukaryota; kingdom Metazoa; phylum Chordata; class Amphibia; order Anura; family Megophryidae; genus Leptobrachium; species Leptobrachium leishanense. The sequence continues at coordinate 193,169,559 of CM019065.1, forward strand.
TATAAACAACGGAACACTACAGAAATATCCTAATTTTACATTATGGTGATTTTATAAATACTGCCTTACAGGGTCTTATTATCTGACCTATCGAAATAATAACCGCATCGCTTATGCATTCAAAAAGTCTTAATATTAATCAGACATTTACAGTCTCAAACTGTAAAGGGACAAAAAGTACACAAAAACGTCAAAGCATAAAAAAACAATACTGCTATAGTGATTCAGTATTGCCACCATAAATGCAATCTTCCATATAATGCGATTTATATTAATGATCATTGTAATTTACCATGACCATGAAAAAATGTCTGATCTGGTGAGCTTAGCACAGTGTACTCCAGTTTCATATTTAGGGAGAGCATAGGGATGGTGTTGCCCTGCAGCAAGTATAAAGCATATGCTGCAGGGGGAAATTGCTTAAAGGGTTATTCAAAGAGTGCCCAACTTGCCACTGAATTGAACCGAATGGTGAATTTCACTGTGCAGTGCAATTTCGTGGCAGTTCGGCTATTCAGAGAGCTGTCAATTTGCCAAATCCTGGTGAATCGACAGCGAAATACAGTGCAGTTCACTGCAAATCGACGCAATTCGGTGATGTTCAGTGGCAGTGAAATTGTCCCATACAGAAGTAATGGTTAAACAATTCAGAGAATGCAGAACTGCACCGAAAAGTCCGTGAAATGCCCTGATTTTTGGGGTTTCAGGTTGACAGGTTTAAACTGAATTTTAGAAATCAATGGAGAAAAATATTACCATTTTTATTATTGTTTTATTCAACCATTTATTCTTTTCACTTTCAGCAAAAATACTTTTTATTTCTTTATTTTAGATTTAATTTTTTTTAGGATTTATTAGGCAAAATGTTTGATTCCCATTTTTTTTAAAAAAATGTTTAATAAGGAAATACTCAGCTTGGGCACCATCTGTGGTCAATAATTAGAAGAGGTTCCTAGACCCTAAGTAAGAATTCCAGTAGACCAAAGTATTAAATCAAGTGGATTTATTCCATCACCAGCAAAAGAAATTACGACGTTTCAACCAAACGGTCTTTGTCGAGTCTGAATCATACATGTGCATACCTCAATTAAATAGCATATAACGTGTTGCCATGTTTATATTTTTGCAAGCAATTCTTCATTTATTTTTCTCTGCATTTGTCATACTGATGTGGCATTACACATCTCATTTAAAACGTGCAGCTCCAATCCATCATTCTGCACAGGCACTATTGAACTTGCATACGCAAAGTGCGCATGTTCTGAGCGATGCGCGGTTTGTGTAAGTATTCAAATTGCTTTAACAAGGCTACACTTCCACATTTTGGAAGCTCTGAGTTGATTGGGATGAGCAGTGCAACAAGGGAGAAAAGGTGAGGATTTACTACTGAAAGCATCTGATCAATTATTTATTTTAATTTTTTCTGTCAGCAGCATTATCTGCCTAATTATTCAAGGACAAGCTCGCTGAATTACCACTGGCTGTAACTCGCTAGTGCACGTGGGTTACTGCCAATATTTCAATAGAAGTGCAAGGCAGTTTATGGCAAGTGCTAACTCTACAAACCGTGACAGTCACCATTCGTGGTGTTCACTCCAGAGTCCATAGGACTCCAACGAGTGTAACCATGGGATCTGCGATATTGTCGGAAGGATAAAGACAGGGGTCGAGCCCAGCAAGAATGCCTGAGAACACAGTTCCCTCACTATTTTAGCAGGAGGAACTTAATTCCCATTTTACTGACATACTGTGAAGCTGCAATAACTTTCTATATAGACACAAGTTTATAAAAATGTCCATATATCTATATATATATGTTTTTCCAGGGCTTAAGCACATCAGGAATGCATGGAAATGACAATTTATCAGTGTTTGCCAAAGGAATAGCATTTTCATGCATAAAGAAGTGCTGCAGTTGTTACGGCTCCCAGTAATCTTTAAGACCGGAATGGACGGAAATCTTGTTAAGTTCCTACACTTAATTTTAAAGGACTTGACCAATGGATACAGAGGAACTAACAGGGTTATCCAAAGAGATCCGAATTGCTTGAGAAAGGTAACCGAACGCTGAAAATCAGCGTTCGGTTACCTTTCCTGGCCATTCGGCTATCCAGAGAGCAGGCAATTCGCCAAATCCTGTCGAATTGCCTGAACATACGGTGCCTGTTCGGTCCCTGTTCGAGGGCAGTGAAATCCCCATCAAAAAGCACTGCTTCGGCTATTCAGAGAACACAAACCAGCAGTGAAAGGTTCCCCTAATGCCCTGCCATTCGGTGGTTTAATTCGGCAAATTTATTCAGGAGAATCCCATAGACTTCAATGTTAAAAATATTCCCGTTTTAATTCAATATGTAATAAACCGTTCATTATAAAATTCTGCAGCAAAAAGTCTCTTTATTTATAGATTTTTTAGGATACTTTAAGCATTTTTCTGAATTTTTAAAAAAAAAATTAAAAGTCCGATTTTTTTTTTTTTTTTTTTTAGTTTGCTTATTTTTTTTGTAACAGCCCTCTTTATTATCATTCCCTGGACCTCCTGTGAAAATTTCAGACATTTTCGCTCAGTAGTTTCTTTGCAAACAGCGTTTCTTTTTCCCAGATTCATACAAATGGTTTTTCTAATTTATTCACTGCCTCCTCTACGTCACAGCTGCTTCGGCTCTGTGTGATTCGGCTCCTTTTCGGCTCCTGTTCGGCTCCTCTTCGAAGGTTAATCCAGATGTTTTTGCTTGTTTTCATAGTGCATTCGGTTAGTTTTCGTCAGGTTTTCGGCAGCTTTTCCCTGCAATTCGGGGACCCTGTGGTGCTTGCTGAATACACCGCAGGGTCACCGAAATGCAATCGGCAAAAGGAACCGAATTGAAGAGAACGAAAAGTCACCGAACGTGCGGTGACTTTTCGAATCTCTTTGGATAACCCTGTAAGTCTCCTGTTTCCTTCAGATTACAGTAAAGATACGGGGGTTATATTTTACAACAGCAATAGAGTGATTTGCCCTCACCAAATCACTTTCTACCAGTTTTATGGAGGTGCAACTGTGACAGATTCTTTGCAAGTGCTGGATGTATGGAGAGCCCGTGCTTTTTTTCAGGGGGTACTCGCCGGTAGTCAGTACCGGCACCTCACCACCAGCCCAAACTAACAGGAGAGAGTATGATGCTCCTCCCTCCTCCTCCAGTGGCAGGCAGAGAATTGGAAGCGCTCAGCAGCTCATATTGCTCCTGAACGCTTCTGATTGTCAGGAGTGTATGTAAGGGACCGATAACCCCCCCCCCTCTTCTCCCAGTAAATGACAAGGGAGGGCTGGTTAAGTAAAATCTCCCCTCTGTTTCTTCAGCTCTGGCAGATATGTGTGTAAACATGCTGCACCCCCCTCTCTCTGCAGCCGCTGAAACTTTGAACAGCATGGGGAGGGGGGTGCAGCATATTTACACACATCTGCCAGAGCTGTGGATTGTCAGGCAAGCGGTGTGATCAGAGCATCTGGCACTGTAAGGTGGTACAGGTGGCTGCCTATGAAGGCAAGACCAGGAGGGGGTGCAAAAAATTAATTTGAATCCCTGGTCACTTGCCTTGACAGGGATCCAAATTTTTAGACTATCTGCCTGGAGCTGTGTCCCTGCTGCTCCTCCTCTAAGATGCAGCCGTGCCCAGCGAGCTGCATTGTATCTGCCAGGTCAGAAAGCAGACTCCCCGCGGTGCTGGATATGGAAGCCTGCGCTCTCTCTCCTCCTGGTCCCTTCCTCCTTGCTGGTGCCTGGCCCCCTCTGATGATGTCAAGAGGCGGGCATGCCAAAAGAAGTCTACACTGTCGCCTTACCCCTAGCCTCCCCAGCAGTTCCAGACAGTGTGTGGTGCACCCTGGAAGATGAGAAGGTGGAAATATATGTCCTGGCTGAATTGCTCTACAGGGACTCAGTGACAGGCAGTCCTCAGAACAAAGAAAAAAACCGCTGCTTCCAAATGCACTTCAAACCAGCATTTAAAAATATCAGCTATGGCAACACAGGTATGTTCACCTGGTCCTACTGTTACCACCATGTGGGGGTGTTCTCAAGGTCAAACACCCTGTCATTGAAGTCCCCCAATATTATTCAAACAGTATTTGGTGGATAGTGAAGTTTCATTGCTGTGCAGCTCATACACACTGCGCATTACTGTGAGTTTCATTGCTGTGGAGCTCATACATACTCAGCAAAACCGAGTTTCATTGCTGTGGTGCTCACAAATGCTAGGGGATTATTCACTCAGTGCCAGCATTGCAAAAAAACCCTGCTAACTGCACTGCAATACAGACTTTTCCTGCAACAGAGGCACTTAGTGGCTAACCCCCATAGGGTTACAAAAATAGTTGTGCCTCATTTAAAGGAACACGGTATTAAAAAATATTGTTCACTTTTATAGTGTCTTCAAGTGAGCTGCAACTATTGTTTATTAGGACTATTTTCATGTCCTAATAATCAGTTTTTCCCCAGACGTGAGAGTACCTCCACCTATTTTTCCAGAAAAAAAGCACTGTGGAGAGCAATGTTCTTATTCCAGCACAAGTAGGTTTGTACATGATATACACAGTATAGGCGTGCACACAAACGGTATAAACATGTGGTAATAAAAGTTCCCACTTGACTTGGAATAATAAGCAGTGCTGTAGCGATTTTGTGAAGACCCGCATTAATTACCGAGCCTTAAATTATCTTTACTGCTCTTAATGGATTAGGCCAATTAGTACTAGAAAGGAGTTGCCAAGTGTTTCTGCTGTACTTGACCCCCGTTTTATTCTCAGGTAGAAAGAAATCCACTTATTTGCAGTGAATAGTAGAACCATGAGCATCTATAATTTACATTATGATACAAGCTTGGCACAGCACTGGTACTTACAGGACAGAATGTAGGGTTTTTGCATTGGAGTTGAAAGAAGTATTACTTGTCCTCCTCATAGCTATAGAAAACATGAAGTCCTGTTTTCAAAGCAAGAATAAAACCAAAAAAGGTAACCCAGTGGGTTTCCATTTTCTTTTTGTGAATTGATTTTTGGATTTTGACATCTCCTTTCAAACGTCCTATTATGCAGAGTAAGACTCTTGTCAAATAATCCTCAAGAAAAATGGAATAAAGTTTCCGAGGCAAAGTGAATTCTTCAAGCTCCTGCTCTTGTAAGAATGACTTTCTATTTATATACACAAATCTCTGTAGGGTATGTTTAATAAGATTTGCCGATTCAATATGATGACTCAGTAAGTCATATCTACTGAGTATAATTTATGCTTACCCAATTCTGTTATATATAGCAGCAGTTGTGTTTAGCCTTACCACATTCCTCCTTTATTGATGTGACTCAGCCTATGTATGTTAACTGGCAAATGTTACATATGTGACTCCATTTAAATGAGATGTAATGACACATCAGTATGATAAATGCAAAGAAAAGTAAATGAGAAAGAATTGCTTGCAGGAATATAAACATGGCATCAAGTAATATGTAAGAATTGCCATTAATCTAATAGCAAGATCCATACAACAGCCAGTAGGCCAATCTAAATAAATGCAAGAAGGACAATTTTTATCATCTGAATAATGTGAATATGATATAAAATAATCTCATTTTGAATAGAAATGGAATGTTAATGCATTTCTTACTATTTCTTGCCTATCTTAAGCAGTATCCTCTTGAAGCTTAGCAAATATGTGTGTTTATTGCATAATCCCAGAAACTACATCTGCTGACAATAAGGGGGTTATTCAGAGAGCACCGAAATGTCGCCGACTGTCGTTCCCCGAACTCCAAATTTCCCCACCCTGTGGCGAATTCACCATTCACTGCATGGTCCCCAAAGTGCAGGGAATCGGCCACCCAATACTGCCGACGAGTATCGGCCGCAAACCCGCCGGACAGCTGTCAAACGCAGCCGCCAAGCACAGCGCCAACCTGCCACAAAAGAAGCCAACAAGCTGCCGGACAGGTAAAAAAAAAAAAACGATTAAAAGTGTCAAAATTGAAACGCTGTTTGCAAAAATCTACCGAACGCAAATGTCTGGAATTAACATATAAGGTCCTATGAATGATAATAAAAAGGGTCTGTTATAGAAAACCAGCAATAAAAAAAAAATGGAAAAAAATTTGAGGAAAAAAATCCCCCCCCCCAAAAAGCCTAAATCCATATGTATATAATCCCATATATATATATATTTAATATATAGACTATATACATATGGATTTATGCTTTTTTGGGGGGGATTTTTTTTCCTCAAAATTCTTTTTCCGTTTTTTTATTTGTTTTTTATTGCTGGTTTATCTATAACAGACCTTTTTATTATCATTCATAGGACCTTATGAAAATTCCATACATTATCATTCAGTAGGTTTTTTGCAAACCGTTTTTCAAATTTGTCACTTTCAATAATTTTTTTGTTTTTTTTATCCGTTCGTCATCGTGTCGGCTTTTTCCGGCTGCTGGTCTGCGCTGTGTTTGCTTTTTCATCGGCGGTTCAAGTGATCCGATGCTTCGGATCGTATCGGATGCGTTGTCCGGTAGGCTGTCCCCAAGACCCAGGGCCAAGACCCAGACCCAAGACCCAGACCCAAGCAGATCAGCTAAAAGTAGTTGGATCTGTATGTGCGTTTAATTTCGATTAATTATATCGATTAATTGATATAAAAAAATCGATTAATCGAACACAAAATTTTTAATCAGTACCAGTCCTAATATATATATTACCTCTCTCTATTTGTAAGAATGGAATAGAATGCTTATAGTCATTTTAGTCTCCTTAAATATGTTCAAGTAAGAATAAAAATAAAACTTTTTTGGAACAGATCAGTATATCTGTTTCATTGTAACATAGCCTTTGTATGCTAGTATAGGTTTTTCCTTTGCAGAAGATAAAACACTGTAATTATAGTTTTATTTGATCGAACGGATTATCTCTGCTTCCCAGGAGCAGGCAGAATGAAAAAGTGTTTTAACGTCCCCTGTTATTTATCAAATCTGCCAGAATTATTATACTTTTCTAAAAAACTTCTCCATGTCCGAATGTCACACTGGCTGTGCGTTTTTATTAGTTCTTCCAACAAGCCTCTGACTAGAAAATAGAGAACAGATGACATATTTAGAGATAAGTGTTTAAAGCCACTTATTTCTGAATATATATTGTGCATACATTAGATTTTGTTAGGGAGACATTGTGGCAGTGGCTAGACATTAACAATTTGCATTTCTCTGTTACCAGATCTATTACGACTAAGTCGCTATGTTAGGGTCTCTGCCGGAATATTCGGGAACCGCTAATAGATTCCAGTTGCAGCTTCACCGAGGACGTCCTATCCTGGAGTTTCCAAAAACCTATGGAGACTTGTATCAGCCCTATGTAAGAGCAAGCATACGCAGTCTCGCAACATTGTCCATGGCTGGCAAAAGAATACTGGAGAACTATTTGTTCTTGGTGTCCTTGTTTTCTGCATGAAGCCAGTGGATTGTTCCATCTTCTTCATCACAGTAAAAGGGATAAATATAGAATTTTTCCAGTTATATGGTTAAGTGATTTTCCAGAAGCACCATATTGATGCAGCCAATATTTTATTTCTTGCCATATGCGACTGCAAGTGAGAAGAACAAGCGAACTTGGAATCCCTCATTATGTTCTGACTTTCAAATTAGTGCTTCCTATACAAAGTATAGGAAATGATGATGTACAGTACATTAGACAACCACAATGGCTAAGCTTCATATATGTTTTGGATACTATCTGAAATAAGAAGGGAACCATTTGGAATTAATGATTGGAGACATTATACTTAGTAGCACACTTGTTAATGCTAGTGGCTTGGCTGGAATAGGCCATGGGATAGAAATAAGAGATGGAAATATTCATGTATTTAAGGAAAAGAACTGCACCATTCCAAAGCATTAGTTTTCTTCTGAAAATAAGCTCATTACCACTTTTTTTCATAGATAAAGTTAATTATTCAAAAGCATACCCTGTGCATGGTATGGAAAAGTTTCAACTTGTGTCACCAGCCTGACATGTGCAGAAATCCCATTCTTTAGTAGTATGTGGAGAAGTTATAATAGCCTTATATAAAGTAATCTAATGGAAAGACTCAGGATAATAATTGTGTAATTTAATTGTCAATGGTGATGATTAGGAGATACAATATGTAAAAAAAATAGGTGAATACAAATACTTAACTTATGATCGGACAATCTCCAAGGAGGTGGTTCAGACTCTCCTTATAAAGCAATAATGAACAACACAAAAGATTCTATGTCCTACAAATTCAGAATAATATATAGAGTGGTGATAAGTGGTACACTCGCGCAATCATTGGATTGTTTAAAAGTCATTGGAGTAAGTAGAATTGGTATGGATGGGTTGCATCCATCCATACCAATTCTACCTACTCCAATGACTTTTAAACAATCCAATGATTGCGCGAGTGTACCACTTACCACCACTCTATTGATGATTAGGAGATGGCTGTCCTTGAAAAGGACACCCAAACATATCCCAGAGAATATAAAAAAATGTCATCCAACTGGAAGGACCGAAGATTAAGGCTGGGGTCAGACGAGCGTAGTGTTCACGTCCGTGATTGCGCCTAAAAGTACGTCCGTGATAGCATGAAAGTAAGTCCATTGGAGCCTGACACATGAAGTACGTCCGCACTGAACTGCGGACGCACAACGGCCGCGGCAAACGGACGCAGGTTAGGCAAGAACGTAATACTGCTAGAACGGACGTGCGGAGTGCGCCACGTCCACAACGTCTGCATAGCTTTGTGTGTGAGTGATGGAGCGAGGTCAGACGGACTGCATTTATACGTCCAGCATTTTTGACGGACAGAATGTTTTTTCATTGTAATTTATTTTCCCCTCCTACATCCGTCAAAAAATAACTTCAGTGAAAAAACGGACTGTGTGACCACTACTGCGTCATCCGTACTGACGATGTCCGTACTGCACGCACGTACAGTCCGTAGAAATCACGCTCGTCTGACCCCAGCCTTACTGAATAGTAACTTACTGTTGGCACATCCAAGTCTTCTTGGTGACACTACAGAAGTGCAATTTAGCAAATAGTTATGGCTTACATCTCTTTAAGGATTATTTATAATGACATTTCATCAGTAGCATGTCTTTTGGTCCTTTCCCCACTATATTTCACTGTTCTCCATCAACAACCAGAGAAGAATGTCATGGAAGGGATAAAAGTATAACAAGAGTATTTGAAACAAACTAAAAGCATTGTACTTGCCTTCTGTGCTCACATGTTTAATATATATATAATATAGAAAGATGAAGAAAATGAGCTATATTATTAGGAAATATAATTTAGGAGATGAATATCATTCTATTTATTAAAGAAACCATGAAATGAAATGCATTCCTGTAAATTGATTCTGCATGTAGCTGCCATTGTTTTATACCGTTTTATACCTAACACATAATTTATTAAATGTTTGTATTTTCATCTTTTTATTGTATGAAGTAGCACTTGATTTAAATTATTTAAATGGAAACCAATGCTTTTGGTGTTCTAAATTTTTGTACTGGCATTTTTTTATATTTTTATAGAATTGCTTGTAACAGACTATGTACATTTTAAGTTTGTAACGGTTTTTAGAACAGTCACTTTTCACATTTATACAGGAAATGTTAAGGGTACAGATAGTTGTCTATTTTTTTTATTTTATTTACAATATTTGAAACTGTGATCTTTCCCATATCCTTAATTCAAAAAAATAAAACAAGCTCTGAAGTACACAGAACATTATAATTGTAGGCCAGCAGTACTCAAATATTTATAGCCGGCTCTTATTTTTTTTAAAAGCATCCGATATAAAATTACTCTAAATTGAAAATTGAATTGGAGTGTTCAATTTAAAGTGTTACTTTTACCTATGTTGCTGTAAACTAATTTGAAGTGGTTTCTTAAATTTTAATGTAATTCGCTTTTTCAAAGTGTGCTATTGCCTTTAACCAGCTTCTCTTAAATGGAAGTTTGATGTGGAACAATTTGCGCTTCTAATGCATCTCTCTAAAGAGGCTTTTTATGTGTTCAGATATAAAACTCTTGCTCCTGTCTTGGCTTGCAGGTTTCTTCTCTCCGTGGAAAAGTTCCAAGTCCGTAAGTTACATTGTTTATTAACCTTCGTGTCAGATTTGTTGTCTTTTATCTTAATTATTTTAAGAATTATTTTTTTTGGATTATATTCACATCGATGCATCTAAAATTATACGTATGCATTCTCATAGCTGCTGCTCTTAAAATATATCGATCAGCTTATTTTTCTTGACACCTGAGTACAGTTTAGGTTTGTCCCTTTAAACTCAATCTAATTTGTTGGAGCATATGTGTTTGTGTACGCATGCTAAAATATATTTATAAGGCTTTATATATGTGTATCATTTTTTACAAATTATACCTCACTATTAAAAAAAAAAAACCAATGTGCTTAGTATTAGAAAAAAAAAGAAGCCATATAAAATGCTGTAGTTTCTTTTCTGCATTGAGGTCACAGGAATATTAAGAAGCACTGCTAGGCTTCTCATTTTATTGAGCCTTGGGATTTTTCCATCTTTTGTGAAGAAGAAAAAATATTTCATTTCTAGTGATGAAGTTAATATCCCTTAAAATTCATGTTTTCACTTCTGTACCAGTGCAGAAATGTGGTGAGCAAGGCAAGGGGGCGATAGCTGTGGTCAGGAATTGCATCTCCCTATTCAAACCCTGCTTGTATGAAAATTAAAATAATTTTTTAGCCTATGGGACTTATGTGAGTTAATACTATAATTTCACATTATGTGAAAATTTTACATTCAGGGTTATACAGTATACCGCGGTGTTTGCCGCAGTTGCGAATCAACGCTAGTGCACCATGTAAAACGCAGGTTTTGAACAAAGGAGATATTCAAGCAGCAATAGAAGTTTCATTTGTGAAGCTTCTCCTGATGTTTTTTTGTTTCTCATTCTGAAACGCCAACATTGACAGAGCTGCAAACAATGGCAAAAACTACTGGTGTGGCAACTGTGACAAAACACCAATGTTTACTGAATAACTCCTATAGTTTCACATTATGAAAATAGATAATTGGAAACCAAGTAAAAAAAAATATTTTAAAAGATGTAGCTTAAAATGTGACATTTATAGCGGATGAAAATATAGTTGGTTTAAAGTCTGTTGATTGTAGTTTAGGCACTTTACACTACTGAACGGTAACTGTAGTGGTCGGTGGATTAAGCGTTAACGTCAGGATAAGTGACTTTAACGCATGCCGCCATATTACCTGTCCTAGCGCTAAGGCGGGTGTCAGACGAGCATTTTTAAGAGAGGAAGGAACGACAGAGAGTGAATGTCCCTTCCACTCTAACGCCCGTCTGGTCACCTCGCTGAGTGCAGTTAGTGCGCTCAACGCTGCAAGGCTTGATCCTCCTATGGAGGATCGCGCTTTGCAGCCCTGTCGAACGGTGTCGTAGCGCTTCGACAGGGAGGCTTTCTGAATGTACGCAGCACGTCTGCTGTAGCACCGCAATTCGTTCACGTGCTACAGCGTGTGGCCGGCCCCGTCGCAGCATCAAAACGCTGCGACAGACGCCGGGAGGCATATCAGTACAGGCACACATAGTGCACTCGTCTGACACCAGCCTAAACCGTTAAAAAATCCATTAGCACATCAGTGAATGTGCTAGCTTGCGCGAGCTTACTGTACTTTGTGCTCCCCATGTTAAGCATAGGGAGTGCAATCAGTAATTAACGTTAGGATTAGTAAGGTATTACAAAGTCCTAGTGCTAATTACTTCACTGATTTTTTACTGCCATCCACAAGCTGGGACTAACTGATTCCGCTTTTGCAGAATCCGTTAGCATCAGCTAAACACCCTCCCCCAATAAATCCAATTCTCACCCCTCATCCCGTGGTGAGAACGACGGGCCAGTCCACTGCATCTTGCCACCGGGAGCAGAATGAGACTGGGAACAAATATACCCAGTCTCCTTCTGCAATCATTCGGTGGCGCTACTATTTAGCAGCCTGGCAGTGCACACTCCATAGAGTGTTGTGCACTCCAGGAGGTAATACAGCGGCTTGGAAGCGATACCGTGAGTATCACTGCCGGTAGTGCATGATTCCCTGGCGAGATGCTGAATTAGTGCCTGTCCCAGAATCTAGCACTAAAATGGGGATGCTACCGGTAAACCTACAGGCACAGGGTTTCCCCTGTAGCATCCCCATTTTAGCCTGAACTACTGCATAAGGCCCTTCATAGTTTATCCATCCAAGAGATAGAAATTTGTAATGTATGCAAAGTGTTTGACTCCTCATTTATAGAAATATTAGTGTTGCCATTATCAAGGTGACTTGCAAAAAAAACAAAGAACCCTTATTCATGTGTTACAGGTGATGGAAAGATGGGAAAATCAAGGAAGCCCCCAAACGAGCATAACAGCTTCATCATTGCCACAAAATCTCCCATTTCCACCAACGCTACACAGGAGCTCGTTTCCTGATTCTACAGAGGCCTTTGATCCAAGAAAACCCGACCCCTACGAACTCTATGAGAAATCAAGAGCAATTTATGAAAGTAGGCGTAAGTAATATACTTCCAGTAATGATGTAGCACAACAGTAGCTACAAACGATAACATATCTGTGAGCTACAGAGAAATTATTTCCATTTAATACAATTATTGTAGTATGACATCAACGCATATAAATTGCCAAAATTGTAGTATAAGAAAAATCATAATGATTATTTTATTCAGGCACTCTATAATTAGTTTATTTTCCATATCTAAAACATTTCATCTGGCCATAATTACAAGAGCTCTTTTACCGTTGTTGATTTATTTTCTTCCTGAGCTAAATCTGCAGTTGCTACACTAATAAACTAAAATCTTCATTAGGTCACATTTTGCACAGAACCTGTGTACTCTTAATCCTTAGCTGAACAAATTTAAAAATGCCTTAATTAGATGGATTATGCAGTCACTCATGTTTGCAAAGATTTTAGTATTTGAGAGCATTTGGGTCTACATGTAGATTGCGACGTGGTCATCCAACAGAGTTCTATTTCTCAAACATGCTTAGCATGTAAAACAAGAAGTTTAATTATGCAATGTATTCATTCCTGGAGCTTGTTGTTATTGCGTTTGTTTCTTATGTTGACATAATGTGTTGTTCCTGTGTTACTGCTATCACAGTACTGTATATGCATACTTTTATTATAATAGTACAATAATAATTCTATATTGAAAAGGTAAAGATGAATTAACAAAAATTCTTCAGGTAAGGGATTATTCACTAAGCACCGGTGTTTGTTGGTGTTGCAAATACTGGCACACATCACCAACATTGCATTTCTAACAATCTCAAGCATTTCACAAAACTCAAATCCTAAGAGCAACAGAAAAGGCTTTTATATGCAGCTTCTGCTGCTGCCATTTGTTTTTTTTACAAAACTCTGTGCTCTGATGCATGTATAGCCATTAGCTGCTTGGATTTTAGTTATGTGAAATGTTGGTGTTTTCCAGCACTGTAATGTTGGTAATGTGTGCCAGTATTTGCAACACCAGCACTTAATGATTAAACCCTATATATAACATGAAAACCTTCTATATATTTTGTGTTCAAACATTTGTCTGCCATTTTGTAATGTTTGGTTTTTCTGCTGCTGAGGTGTTTGTGCAAATGATGCAGAAATAAGGATAAATGTGGTGCTGGTTTTATTATATTACAGTAGAGCTGCTGAATGACCATTGCTCGCAGAGAGGCCAACTGACTCAGACAGTGCAATGGTCATCAGACAATACAATTTGAACACTGGCAAATGATTGGTTAAAATATACATATGCAAATAGTACACATGTGTATGATTTTATTTCCACAGTTTATATTGAGAAGCTCTGTAGAATATGTTGATGTTACCTAAATGATTATAATGACAGTGATAAAATCAAAGTCGCGGTTTCATATCTCAATACAGAACTATTTGTAAAATACAAGCTATTCATGTAGAAAGGGGCAAAATATGAGCAGGTTCTTTGTTATGTGTCTATTTATAAGTCTAGTGAATGTAATCCTGCTTTTACTGGAAATTTTACGTAGTTTCATAGTTTTGTAAACACCAAGAATGGCTAATCTACCATGACAATCCAAGTGAAAGGAAGATCACATTTCCCCTTTTGTACACTATTCTAAAACATACTCTCAGTGTAACCATATTCTAAAGAAAGTACTGTAGTGAGTATTGATGGGATTTACTTCAGTATAAGTGGTGAAGATTGTGTTTCTTATAAAGAAGGGAAAGGGGGGTTTGTGAGGGTTCTGAGGACAAGCAACCGCACTAATGGCCTGCTCTACGGTGGGGCCCGCTCAGGTCTCACAAGGTTTTAGCTTGTATGTGCCATTACAGGGATGAATGCTCCATATGCAAATCAGTCTGCTCTCACCCAATGAGGGTGGCCAGTACTGATTGCCAAGGACGTCATCCCTGAACGAGGTGCAGCAACCCCCGACGATCGTTTTGACCTTGTTAGGCCTCGTCAGTAGGGTATAGCTGACACCCCTCTAGGCACATCAAGCAAGGGGTCTACGTCTGGATGACCCTGTAAACTTATAGTGAGGGAAAGCTTATAAAGAAGCTAATTTTAACTAACACACACGATGAATCGCTTCTCTAGTTCCCTCCCATAATTAAGTGGTTTGGAGTAGTCTGTGGTCTGAAGGTGTCTGAAAAAAACGTATGTTGAAAATTGGGTCTTCGTTTTTCTATCTAAATAAACTTCTTTTTCCCCATTCCAGTTATTCATATGCATACGTTATTCTGTAATAATTTCATCTAAGAAAAATAAGGGTTTAAATGAAACACAGAATGTAATCAGTTCTTTGATTTAATGTACAATTTATTTTGTTCTGATTTAGAATATATTATCCAAATGAAGGTTTTAAATATGAATTTCATGAGCGGTGACAATCACTCTGAAGTCCTCCATGGGACTCCATTGAGTGTTACTACAGGAGTTCAGGAGGAACAGCACACAGAATGTTTTGACCTCTGTGTCTTTTACTTACATCAGAATTACAGATTGGGGCGATGATTTCATGGGAGGCTGGTAGATGAGTAAAGATGCAAAAAAAAATTAACCCCTTGTAAAGGGATTTTGTCTTCAGGAAAACACATTGTTTATCACCTACTCAAAACCTTAATCTTTTTCTTATAGTGTTATATATTTCCATCCATACAATACACTGAACTTCATCTTTGCCTATGATAAAATCAAACTTCTAATCTATTCCATTCAGTCTGCAAATCCAAAGTTTTTTATCTTCTTGACCACTAATTATATTAGAGGTCATCCTCTAAGCGCCAGTGTTTGCTGGCATTGCAAATGCTGGTGGGAATTAGGCTCGTGTCAGACGAGTGCACTGATCACGTCCGTGTTGCCGCACATTTGTACGTCCGTTATAGCATATAATTATGACCAATGGAGCCCCACACACAAAGTACGTCCGCACCGAACTGCAGACACATGATGAACACGGCAAACGGACGCAGGTTAGGCATAGCTTTGTGTGTGATTGATGGAACGAGGTCAGATGGACTGCATTAGTGCGTCCAGCATTTTTGATGGACAAAATGGTTTTGCATTTTAATTTATTTTCCCTGCTACATCAGTCAAAAATAACGTCAGTTAAAAAAACGGACTGTTTGGCCACTACCTTGTCGTCAGTCAGAAAGTACTTATTTTTGCAGGAAGAAAATGCAAAATTAAATTAAATAGTTAAAAATATGCATGTTATTGTGTATATACACATGATATAGTGACTTTTGAGATAAAAGGGTGGCTTTTAACAGAGGATGTTAAGAGATAATGAGATATATTGTGTACCTTGCTGGCATTTACCTTTGTAAATGGAGACGATCTTTTGCAGCTAAAGATGGGGGGGAAGCTGTGCTTGCAAGTGGTTTTAGATAACATACCTGCATAGTGATTGATGCCTAAGCTAACTATGTTGTGAAGTCAACAAGGGAAGTGAACGCGTTTAGTGAATAGAGCCCTACAATAATTATTGCATTTGTGTTCTCCCCTTAGAGTAGTGATGCAAACTCTGGTTAAAAAGGGAGGGAATTAATACATGTCCGGATTAAGGTAAAGATGGTAAAACATGCCCATAGCTGTGCAAACATATTGGACCATAACCCTTTAAAAGAGCCGGAAGAGGGAAGCTGTGTGTCGCTCCTCTATAGAATTGAATTGGGGGGGTGAAGGCAACAGGTAGACGATGACCCCATTAGTCCCTAAAAGAAAGGGTAGTGGCTACAGTCTTCACCCCGTGATGTAGGAACATATGTGGTTTGCGCCTCCGCCAGGCTAATTCACCTCACCCGCCGCTCTGTCTCTGCCGCTCCCCTCTGCGAGTCCCTTCACTGGCTCCCCATCCACTGCAGAATTAAGTTCAAAATCCTTATCCTTACCTACAAAACCCTCACTAACTCAGCTCCCCACTACTTGTCCTCACTAATCACCAAATACACCCCAGCCAGCTCCCTAAGGTCAAACAGTGACCTACGCCTAGCTTCTCCCCGCATCACCTCTTCCCATGATAGACTGCAGGATTTCTCACGCGCAGCCCCCACTCTCTGGAACGCTCTCCCTCGTACTGTCAGACTTTCCCCTAACTTCTCTTCCTTCAAACCCTCCCTTAAAACGTTCCTATTTAGGGAAGCCTACCACCCAACTCACTGACACAACCATCAATCACTCTCACCTTACAGTCCTCTCCTCCTGTTTCCAACCCCAACCCTCCCAGATTGTGAGTTCCTACGGGAATAGGGCCCTCATCTCCTCCTGTACTGTTTGTCAAATGTTGTTCAATGTATTGTAACCCTGTCTATACTGTGCCTATTGTACAGCGCTGCGGAATATGCTGGCGCTTTATAAATAAAGAATAATAATAATAATACTTCCGTACTGCACGGACGCGCAGTCCGTACAAAATGCACTCGTCTGACACTAGCCTTACCAGTATTGCAGTGCCGACAAATGCTGGGGTTTCTCAAAACTAAGACCTAAACTGCAACAGGAGAATTTTTACAGTAATGCCAGCAAACCTCGCTTAATTGTTAACCCCTATAAAGTCCTTCTCAGATAACAGCTCTTTTACTTGCAGAAAAAAAACATCCCTATGGAATCAATAACAAGTAATGGGTATCAAACATTTACCTTTACATATTCCAACCTCAGAACAAAGTTAACTGAATTCATGGCAAAGGGAAATGTAGATAAATTAAGAAAAATAATATTTTTTTCCTATTCTTCTATCTCAACTATTTCTGTTGCAAAGTCAATCCATTAAAAACCATTTGACTTTTTAATTTTTATATTTTCCTTTTAACACATGCAATTAACTTGATGAATAGCTTTAGCTACTATACACAGTTTTAAAAACTCCAATGTAGGCTAATGTCAGACGAACGCAGTCAGAGCGCACTCTGCGTGCGTGCACAACGGACGGACGTACTGACTAAGATACTGTAGACACCACACGGTCTGTTTTTGATGACCGACGTAGAAATAAAAAGGAATTATGGGAAACAAAATTAATATGAAAAATATAAAGATATGAAAAGCCATTTTGTGCGTCAAGGTGCTGAACGTCGCAAATGCGCTGTGTCTGACTTCTCATCACTCACACAGAACGCTATGCAGACATGGCGCACTCTGCGCGTCCGTCTAGCGGTTTTACGTTCTTGCCTAACTTTTGTCCGTTTGCCACATGCGTTGTGCGTGCGCAGTTTGGTGTGTGCGGATCTCTATGATCATGATTTTATGCTATGACGGATGTTAAACTGTGCGGCAACACGGACGTGATAACTGCGTTCGTCTGACATTAGCCGTAACTTGAATTGTGTCTGCTTTAGAGTAACAAGGGTCCCAAAGAATCAACAAAACTTCTGTTTCATACACAATTTGGGCTACAAAGTAGTAAAGTTTTGAATTTTAAGTGAACTAGATTGTTTTCTTGCCCCTTTTACGTACATCACATTCTAAAGGCCTTTGTGAGTATTATACAAATTGTCTTTTTGTTAACGTGATAAGGATCTGGATAAATTATTCCTGTTTCTAAAGGAGAGTGATTATACTGGTATGCAGGACATCATTCGAAACCAAACTGTTCATCACTAGATTATTTTGTAATTAGTGTTTTTATACTACTAGGCTCTTAATCAGGACTGAATAGAATAACCGTGAAGTGACATTAACTTCTGTAGTGACTGACATTGTTTAGAGTAGAATTCACTCTTGTCAGAATTAAGTAGACATCAGTCATGGTCTTGTAGGTGAAGGTATTAGAAATTACCATACAACTGAGCAGCCAACCGTATTTAAATAGACATAACAAACATTGTTGTTTTTTTTTTCCTTTTGGTGCAAATGTTTGTTTCTTTAATTAAGCTAAAGTACAGATAAGAAATTCTCACAGCTGGTATTTGAAGTCAGCTGGTAAAACGCATTACTGTTAAGCCAGTCAAATGCGACCACCAACCGATTAAGTAATGCTGCAATACTGGCAGGTGGGCTTTCTAATACAGTTATTTGTTATGAATTTGTGAAAACATTTTTGCTACTAAAGTCTCATCCAAAATTCATTATGTCAAAGGACATACTTGACGAGCTTGTTGTGCAGAGTTGGATTTGTTTTAAATAGACTTTGAACATTTTTCACTGCTATCATAGAGCATATAAGATAACGTATGGCTCACATCAATACTTTAAGATGTAGAATTGTAATAGTGGTTTCTAAATCAACTGTAATCAAAACGGGCACATTCTTTTATTGACACAAAGAAGTACCAATACACATTCCCTTTGTTCTGCACAACAAAATAGTAGGGTTTCCTCAATTGTATAGGCAATACATTTCAATGATAAAGATAAACTTTAAGGCATTTCTGAGATATTTGACTCCTTATCCCTTTATGGCAGCATGTTATACCTCTGGGAAATAAATGGATATGCAATTGAGTAGATTAAGTAGTCTATAAAACATATAGAATTACTTTAATAGTGCCATTGATGCACACCAACACAAAAAGTATTGAAGAACATAAGTCAGGGCCTCCACTTATTTTATTGATGTATGATTATTATTATTATTATTATTAATTTATAAAGCGCCAGCATATTCCGCAGCGCTGTACAATAAGCACAGTACAGACAGGGTTACAATACATTGAACAACATTTGACAAACAGTACAGGAGGAGATGAGGGCCCTATTCCCGTAGGAACTCACAATCTAGGAGGGTTGGGGTTGGAAACAGGAGGAGAGGACTGTAAGGTGAGAGTGATTGATGGTTGCATCAGTGAGTTGGGTGGTAGGCTTCCCTAAATAGCAATGTTTTCAGGGAGCGTTTGAAGGAAGAGAAGTTAGGGGAAAGTCTGACAGCACGAGGGAGAGCGTTCCAGAGAGTGGGGGCTGCGCGTGAGAAATCCTGCAGTCTATCATGGGAAGAGGTGATGCGGGGAGAAGCTAGGCGCAGGTCACTGTTTGACCTTAGGGAGCGGGCTGGGGTGTATTTGGTGATTAGTGAGGACAGGTAGTGGGGCGCTGAGTTAGTGAGGGTTTTGCAGGTAAGGATAAGGATTTTGAACTTAATTCTGCAGTGCATGGGGAGCCAGTGAAGGGACTCGCAGAGGGGAGCGGCAGAGACAGAGCGGCGGGTGAGGTGAATTAGCCTGGCGGAGGCGTTCAGGATGGATTGTAGGGGGGAGAGGCGGGACAGAGGGAGGCCAGATAAGAGATTATTGCAATAGTCGAGTCGGGAGATTACCAGGGCGTGTATGAGTTGTTTTGTGGTGACAGCGGTAAGAAATGGCCGAATTCTGGAAATATTACGCAGTTGGTATCGGCAGGAGGAGGAAAGAGACTTGATGTGGGGGATGAAGGAAAGAGCAGAGTCCAGTGTAACTCCAAGACAGCGAACTTGGTTTGATGGGGAGATGGTGATACCCTCCACCGTGATAGAGAAGTCAGGAGGTGGGGAGGCATTAGAGGGAGGAATAAGTAGGATCTAGAGTTCTTCAGAGGAAATAGCAGCTTTTACTCTAAAATGGGTACCTCAATAAAGCTATAATCTTCACACCATTGTATGTATAGGAAATTGATGTATCGGTGAGTTTAAGTTTTTTTAAAAAAAAGATACAAAGATCAAAGCAAAATGAAATTTGACATGTGGAAAATGGATATAAGATTAATATTTTTATTGCAAATATGGACTGAACAACAGAAAAACCATACATGTTGTGACATTACAAATTCACATATGAGCTTAGGCAACTTGCAAACCTGTTCTAATGTCTATAGAATATCAACAGCTTTCCAAATGTTCATGATGGTGGAAAAAAATACAATGTAGCCAGCAAGCTCATAGTGGACAAAAAGAAGATCGTATCGAAAAAGGCCTGCCCTTTGGTATGTTCATGCTCAAGTCTCATAAGGTTTTAGCTTGTAGGTGCTATTACAGAAGCTATTGCCATATGAAAACCCTGCTGCTATCACCCAAAAAGGGCATCTAGAACTGAAATACCAGAGAAGCCTTTTCTACACAAGACATACAGCATCCCCCGACAATCGTTTTGACTTTGTTAGACCTAGTCAGGAGGGTATAGCTCATACCTCTCCTTGTACCTTGAGCAAGTGTCCACACTTGGAATACCCTTTAGTAAACAAAAGCAAGTTTATGAAAGCATGGAGACTGGACAACAGCATAAGTGGACACCCCTTCGCTGTATACTCGAGTAGGTCTCATAAGAAAGCTTATGTCCATCCCCTTTTAAGTAAAATTTTAACTTAGTAGATCAATTTCATTACCCAATTTAAGAAATATGTTTATGTTCAAAACTATTTTTTAATATTGAGATGATTCTCTGTATATTAATAAGTCATCCCAAACTGCATGAATTTTCGATCTAAAATTGCAGTTTCACATTTTAACAATAATGCATGTACATTCACAGTTCATGTAATCTTAAAATGTTTTGCTCTTGTGAGATTAATAAACCTGCAATTTCCTTTTAATTAAAGCCTCTTGAATATGTACTATTGCCACCTGTTATCCTTCTGTGCTGTCCTGGGAATATACTGAAAAGGGACAGTGCATGTCATTGACTCTATGATTGCCCTTTTGAAGCACTTGGCTTACAAATGGATGCTTTGTGAAACTAGACTACTGTTTAGTTGGACAATATTGTACAAAAAGGCATTTAAAGATCTTGTTTTAAAAGTGTTATTAATAAAAGGCAGTGAAAATAATGGTAAAACATAAGGCAATTGCTGCCATCAGTTTCACAATAATTCCATCTTGCCTGGACTTGTAAAAATGTGTAAGTGAGACATCAGTCAATGTCTTGTTGTTGTCTGTTGCTGTCACTGTTGCTTTTCATTGGAGTAAAGCCTGGGTCTAAATTGTATTGATATTTGGTTTACAAATAAAAAAAATAGTTTCTATCCAAAACCTCTTTTTAATGATTTAAACATCGGGAAGTCTTGTCAGATTGCCTGACTGCATAAAAAAGACAAAACTCAAATAATGTCCATCACAGTTTCTGTTTTTTTTTCTTGCCAAAGCTAGTAACCCACTAGTCTATTACTAAGCATACAGCTCAATAACCTGGCTTGCCTTGTAATGCTCCCAGACATGTTGTACTAAAACTTTTACAGATGTCATTCTGATGCTTGGTGCCAACATTCCCTAAATGTGACTCTTAAAAAATATAAGCCTTCTTAAGGCAGGGGTGAACATGTACAAACAATCATTTTGTTTGTTTCCATCTTCTGTGTTCCATTATCCCCCCCAGATCATTCTTAAAAGAACATGTCTGAATCCTATGATGCAGAGGTTTTAGGGATAATTTAAAAAAAAATGAGTCATTTAGAAGCTTGTTTCAAACTTTGGAGAAGAGTAGACCTTTCTTGTCCCCACCGACAACCATAGGTGCCCTCTTTTACCTTTGTTTCCAAGAGAAGTCAGCATTAATGTTTGCACTATCTATTTTTGCATAGATGAGGAGTTGCACATATAGGGCTTGAATTCTGAAAAATGTCCCTGTTTAGAATATATATCAGGCTGGTAAAAAGCCCAAACACCAGGGTGTAAATAAGTGTGCACAGATATGCTTTCACTGTTTCACTGTCTTACTGTAAATCCTGGACTTGCATGTTTTAATCTTAAATCCCAGAAACCCGCGATAAACTGTAAGGCTGGGGTCAGACCAGCGCACTTTTAACGTGCGTTCTGGCGCACATAATTACGGCCGCACTAGCAGCAGATGACGGGCAATGACGGACAATATACGATGTACGTCCGCACAAACGTCCGGCCGTGCAACGCAAGTGGAATTTGAACGCATTTTTCTGAGAACGCTGAACCGCTAGTACTGACGTACTGAGTGCGCAGCTGCGGCATAGCGGCGTGTTTGCGTGATTAGGAGATGTCAGACACTGCTAACGTCCAGACGCAAAGAGTTTTATTGACGATCCGTACAAAATCACGCCCAAAAATGCGCGTCGTCTGACCGTTTTTGCGCATTCTGTGAAAAAATACGTCAATGCGTTCGGACGCACTTTTTCACGTTCGCGGGGAAAAATGCTTTCGTCTGACCCTAGCCTAAATCCTGGACATGTCCGTTTTTACTCTAAGAGTGGAAATATAAAGGTGCAGACTTGCAGGTTGTAAATATAACGGTGGAATATTCTATATTATTATACAGAAATAATAGGGGAATCAGTGCATCCTGTAATGCAGAAAAAGAACTAACAGTGTAGATTGTAGATAAATGTGAAATATGGCTGTAGATAATTGTACACTCACAAATCGCTACATCAGATGGCATGTAAGTGCTATCAGAGCTCTTGTAGTTGATTCACCACCTCTCCATTTGACCAAGTACACCGGAACTGGACCAGGGCTCTAATAAGAAAGGAAAAGTTTAAAATAAAATGTATTCTAGGCACAAGCCAGCAAGTGTAAAAGCATAAACATATAAGGTTTAAAAGTTGTTGGCCTGACCTGTGACAAGAGTCACTCTGTACTGGGGGTACCTGGACCTGGCATTAGTGCTGAGAGATGTTAGACTATGGGTTCTGGGGGGGTCTGACAAATCATTTTATTTACAAGCCTTCTCCTATGTCCAAGTCACCTTGTGCCTATAAGGGTACAGAGTGTTTTGTGTTATGTGTGAATATGGTTATTTTTAATATCGTTATTGTCTTTGCTTATGTTACTTTTATTATGGCTAATATGATTATGATGTGGGTCACTGTAGCCCTTTACAATTACCCCTGACTACAATATGTTTACACCTGTGACAGACTATTGTATCAGGCTATTGTCTGCTTTTGTAACTTCTTATTTGTTATATATTCAGACAGTCTGCACAGGCGGTGATTACATGGCACTATATTGTTTCTTGTCTGGACTTGTCTGGTTCACTTGAGGAGGAGTGGGGTTGCCAGGGTGTCATTTTCCATTGGTCTCTAGGTCCCTTCTGGCACTGTATATACTTGGCTCAGATGATTCAATAAAAGATCAGATCTTGGGGTAGAACAGACAGGAGCTGAACTCCGAGTGCTGCCTCGTTTCTGGGGAATGCTATCACCACTCATTCAGTGCTCCTGGCTTTAAGCTTTGGCTAAGGGCTGGAGAAGACACGAAAGACTGCTGGTGGGAGAACGGGGGTCCGGCAAGGGAGCGGCATTAACAGATGTGACCCAATTGGGGTACGGAGATCTGTTATAGGACACTCCTATGCATTTCGTCTGTATGACTTGCAAAGCTAACAAACACGAGAAAAATGACTTAATTAGGGACCGCATTTAAAATAAAAATGTACAACCTCCATACTGTTTAAAATGCACATTAAAATTTGCACTGTCATAATATGCAAGTCTGTACATTAAGATTCCACTGTAACATTTATAACGCGCAAGTTCATACTTTAACATTTCACATTCATATTTACAACAATCAAGTCAATGATTTAATATTTACACTATTTCAGTAGAGCTACATGATTCAGCATTACTCGCATTTACGGCATTTACAGTGACTCGTGTTTTTGGGATTTAAGAATGAAACATGCATGTTCAGGATTTTCAGTAAAAACGCATGTCACGGATTCAAGATTAACATGTGCAACTCATAATTTACCGTAATTTTACAGTGAAATCCAGACCATTATATTAAATGGCGCTACAAGCATCTGACAGGCCATTTATCAACACCTGTCAACATTTGATATTTTTTCAGAAATTGACATCCCAATGACAATATTTCTATTGAAAGAATAGTCAATTGTACCAATTTTTAATGAGAATCGAAATGCCTGTAAGCCTGAATTAGTATCTTCCAACTGAAAACTGGCCACAATGTGGCAGAGATAGGTCTTTAAATCAAGCAAAGGACACCAAACTCCATAATGATTGTAACAAACTATAACAATTAGATTATAATGTTTGGAGAGTCCATTTACATTTGCTGGTCCGCTTTATTGAGTTTGTTATTCAGCTGATAAGTTATCAATATTCATGCTCTAACTGCTGCTTAGGCAAAAATCCACAAAGAAATGTAGGAAACAAGGTAGCAATTTTTAGAAGAGTAGTAATTTTGTGGTACAACAAGCTGGGACGATATAAAAATTAGCATAACTTTGAAAAAAATACTATTTTTCCTGATCTGTTATTTTTCAATTATTTCTACATGCAAATGAAGAATATATATGACTAAATGTGTAAAAACCTTTAAATGCCTACTATATTAATTTAGTTTGCCATCTGCAAGTTCCCATGGCTTGGCTTGGTTTATTGTATATATATTTTTTGTTTAGTGTTTCCATCAATTTACATTTGAATTGATTGCATTGTGTTGTCAAAACATGACTATTTAATATTTCACTCTTAAAAAATGTAATTGAAACAAAGCATGTATGGATGCCAGTTTCAATTCCAGGTTTATGTTGGCAAAAACGTAGGCACAGTATCAGCAATATTCCATATACATTCACCAATTAAGTGAATTACATACATATCTCTTTGCCAAGCACAACAAGCCTTTCAGTGTCAAATATGAATCTGCAAAATAAAGTTTGCATAAAAATCCAACATCTAAAAACTAGAGATAATACCTTGACACGGTTACATTTACAAAATAAATTCTTATACATTAAATATCCTTTAATATTGCAATTTAAAGCCACTTTGAAAATATGGTTCTCTCAACTAATTTCATGAAATTAGTCACTACTGTAATCATACAGGGTTATTCAAAGAGATTCGAAAAGTCACCGCACGTTCGGTGTCTTTTCGTTCTCTTCAATTCGGTTCCTTTTGCCGATCCCATTTCGGTGACCCTGCAGTGTATTCAGCAAACACCACAGGGTCCCCAAATTGCAGGGAAAGGCTGCCGCAAACCTGACAAAAACGAACCGCAAAACCCACCGAATGCACGCCGAAAAGCCACAAAAACATCTGGATTAACCTGCCGAAAACCAAGCCCGAGCAGGATCCGAACACAGCCGAAGCAGCTGAAACCGCAGACGAGGGAGGTGAATAAATTAGCAAAATAGTTTGTGTGAATCTGTGAAAATGAAACGCTGTTTTCAAAGAAACTACTGAGCGAAAATGTCTGAAATTTGCATATGAGGTCCAGGGAATGATAATAAAAAGGGCTGTTACAGAAAAAATAAGTAAACTTAAAAAAAAAATCGGACTTTAAAAAAAAAAAATTAAGAAAAATGCTTAAAATATCTTTAAAAATCTATAAATAAAGAGACTCTTTACTGCAGAATTTTATAATGAACGGTTTATTAGATATTGAATTAAAACAGGAATATTTTTAACATTGAAGTCTATGGGATTCTTCTGAATTAACTTGCCGAATTAAACCACCGAATGGCAGGGCATTAGGGGAACCTTTCACTGCTGGTTTGTGTTCTCTGAATAGCCGAAGCAGTGCATTTTCATGGGGATTTCACTGCCCTCGAACAGGCACCGAATAGGCACCGTATGTTCATGCAATTCGCCAGGATTTGGCGAATTGCCTGCTCTCTGGATAGCCGAATGGCCAGGAAAGGTAACGAACGCTGATTTTCAGCGTTCGGTTACCTTTCTCAAGCAATTCGGATCTCTTTGGATAACCCTGATAGGCTAATGTCAGATGAATGCAGTCAGAGCCCACTCTGCGTGCGTGCACAACGGACGGACAATACTGTAGACACCACACGGTCCATTTTTGTTGACGGACGTAGAAAAAAAAGGGAATTATGGGAAACAAAATTAATATGAAAAATTATAAATTTGAAAAGGATATGAAAAGACATTTTGTGCGTCAAGGTGCTGGACGTCGCGAATGAGCTGCATCTGACATTTCCTCTCACTCACACAGAACGCTACGTGGACGTGGCGCACTCTGCATGTCCGTCTAGTGGTTTTACGTTCTTGCCTACCTTGCGTCCGTTTGCCACGTGCGTTGTGCATGCGCAGTTCGGTGCGCACGTACTTCGTGTGTGGGTCTCCATTGCTCATGATTCTATGCTACGACAGACGTTAAACTGTGCGGCAACACTGACGTGATCACTGCGTTCGTCTGACGCCAGCCTTAATTAAATTTTAACATTCATTCCAGTAAAATGAACAAAGAATTCTTTCAACAAAATCAAGGTGAAGCAATACTTTCTGAGCACTCATGAATTTAAAAGTGCAAACCTGTCAGAAGAACATTAGTTTATAGTACCTGAGGCACAATCTACTGATTCAAACTAGCTAAATTCATCCTATATAATCAAAGACAAGGTTTATTTCATGTATTTCCATATGGAATACTATCTGTATAGACAGATACAATGCATTGCATATTAATGAAGAATCTCTTACATCATACTTGCATTTATAGCATATTTTAACATCTGTATGGATGAGCTATGACTTTATGTCAATCTGGAAAACTATAGTGAAATCATATCTTCTTGCATAAAATCCTCAAATATTATGATCCATCAAAATCTAGATCTAAAAAGAACACTATAGTATCAGGAAAGCTGTGATAGGAATTCCAAATCTGAATTAAAGTTCATGTTAATTATTTTTTTTTTTTTGTTTGCACTCCACAGGTTTAAGTATATGTAATTGCATCTTGTGGAGAATAATTGTATGTCATGGTGATCAAAATTTAGTATAATGAAAAGCTCACATTTCTGTAGTTAAATATATTTCACAGAAGAGAGCATTTATTATCAGAATTGCAACAACACAGTTGCTTGAAGATATTTAAAGTCATTTTGTCGCTATATTGAAGGAAAGGTAATATGCAAATCAAAAAGCTTTTAACATCACTCAAATTCCTGTTTAATCTCCACATTTCACGCAATTTTAACACTATAACAACCCAATAACAGTCCTGTCAGCTGCTGACTTCTACAACAACGTGGCTGCATTTAGGAAAGTGAATCATTACTTCCTTAATTTCTGAGTAAAGTTTTTATTTACTTGACTAATTTTAAGCACATTTAAGTTAGATTAAAAGAATATATTACTAAATTATTTGGAAAATCAGATTTGTAATTGCATTTACTATAAAATGACAGGTTTAAATGCCATCCTAGAAAATAGTATTGACTATCTTTAAAACCTCTAGTTTCAACTTTTCTTATCGGTTGTGATGCATGTAAAAGCAATTGCATTTTAACACAGTTGAAAAATTATAGTCCTGTCTGCAGCTCTAGATAGTAATAATAAATCATAGGCATGTGCATGGGAATGTGCCAGATGTTCCCAGAAAAGGAATGTTGGGTGAAGAGGTCCTATTTCACCTATTGTACTGACATTTTTTATGTCCCTTATCTGGTTCATAATAATTAGCATACAAACTGACTGTATCTCTGATTACAGGCTTGTTATTTCTAATGAAAAATGTTTACTTTGTGCAAAATATTCTAAACATGATTTTCAATTTATAAAGATTCCATGCGTGAACAGCCTAATGTAAAGTGTATAAATTGTATTATCCAACTGTTAATTTATAGAAAATACATACCCAGAATAATTACATGAATAAAATGATAATCTGATGAAAAGGAGAGACCCTTTATCAATAACATGTGATTTTCTGAGTTGAAAATTGCGGAGAATGTAGACAAGAATCACAAATTTTATCACACAGTGGTTGTATGTAACTATGGTTGTATTGTATTCTTGACTTTCAGACCATTGTGTTACACTCCTTTTGGCCTAGATTGCAGACAAAGTCACCAACTAGTTTTCAGTTTTACACAGTCGTAGTTTAAGATTTGTTATACTGACTTTCTTTTTTTCGTGAACGACTGGGATGTGCAGATGTGCAAATAAGTTGTTTTCTTATTTGCTCCACATTTAGGTCTGTATGATCATCATATACATTAACCTACACACAGACGTCTGTGGTCCTCTCTGGACTCTCCACTATAAACAGCTTATTTCGCTTTCTATTATATGATTATGTGTAGTTATTATTCTCGTTAATTCCCATGCATAGATGAGGGTGTAGCAAGCCAGAGCTAATCATTTGCCTAAATCAGTGGTTCCCAACCGCGGTCCTCAAGTACCCCAACAGGCCAGATTTTGCAGATCACTTTGCAGACTGAATCCTGCAATCACTGAGCAGCAAATATATAACCTGTGCTGTGCTTCAGCTATCTGGAAAACCTGATCTGTCGGGGGTACTTGAGGACCGGCGGTTGGGAAACACTGGCCTAAATCATGCAATGTTATCTACCTCTTCTGAAAGCCATGTAACTATCCTATTAGTAAGTCCAGAGTACTACAGCGTGTCCCCAACATGTTCTTTGTACATTCTTGTTTTTTCATAGTCTGTACAGATTTATTTTTTCACATGCTTTAAGGGGATTACTTAGATCTGAAACACTTGCCCAAGGCTAGCCCAAAATAAATACATCTTTGCTTTTCTTGGAAATTTTGTTCCATGGTTGTAGGGCACCCAAAGCAAGTGTCAAGTTGCACCTATGATCTCTGTTCTATCATAGGGTGCCTGAAAAGAAATAGACTTTACCATAAAAAATTATTTGTATTATTGTTTTGTTATGAGAGGTTTTATATGTTTATATAGTATTGAGTAATAATCTCATATTTATTTATTGAACTGCACCTGTATTGCCTGTATAAAATTGTATTATGCTTTTTGTTTCAAAAAGTGAGTGACTGTCCTGACAGTGTATTTGAGACATTTATGTATGATTATTTTCTGTCAAATCTTTACACCTAAAAAAGATGATGTACCTTCAGAATATCCACATGTGGCATTTTTTATGGACAATTCCTCATCTTCCTATTCAGAGCAAGTGCCGCCCCGTGCTGGTTTCAGAGTGGATTCTGCTGGCAAGTATTCTTCAGCAACCATTGTCCTGTAAAAAGTTGTCCATCATCTCGTCTTTGTTATCGTGTGTCTTGTATTCATTGCACTGTGTAAAGTGTAGCCATAATTGTCCTTCACATGTGTTTTCACACTGAACCATTTACCAAAATCATTTCACTGTAATTGCAGACTTGTATTTACCTTGCTCTCATTCATATCTAAAGAGATGTACTTGACATTGACAATAAAAAATAATGTATAGTGAGTAAATGCATGAGACTAAATGCGAAAGGATCACAAATACTATGGGCATTTTTGGATCTTCACAATATGACATAATTCACATATGTTCATCTCTAGCATTATAATGTTTTTTAGCCAAATGTTGTATATTACAGGGAAGCCTATACACCATACATTCTTTGCTTAAATATATATAATTAGTTACATGAAGGTCAATCTCTATGGATACACTTGAAGTATATGTTACCCAAAATAATAACCAACTAGCATACTGTTTTGTTAAGAATATCTAACATTATTATAATAGTTCTCAATACTAAAGTAGGCCTAGCTCAAACTGAGAGAATACTAAAAACGAGAAAGCAATCACTAAAATGGAAGGAAATGAAAACAAGGTCAATATGATGATCTGATGTTGATTCCTGGTTTCAAAATTCATAGCTTTCAAAGCTACACTATGTTAAGGATTTCCATTTTTTTTCCTTGAGAAAGTCCTCTAGTACATAGCATCAAGCTAAATTTTATGCTTTTTATATTAATAATTCAATTTTTCTTAACATTCACTTGGATTTTATTCATTTGAATCTATTTATAACCGCTCTTCTTGGGCCACAGTGTAGCCCTGAATTATGGAGTCCGTAATCAGCATCAGCCAACCAGGGAGAATCCTGACATCAGAGTTTGCTTAATCGAGTATTGAGCCCTCTATTTTTATATTGTAGGTTTTGTTTCAGAATATAATATAGTTACATAGTTACATAGTTATATAGGCTGAAAAAAGACATGCGTCCATCGGGTTCAGCCTCTCCCACATAACCTACTGCTGTTGATCCAAAAGAAGGCAAAAAACCCAGTCTGAAGCGCTCGCCAATATGCAACATACTGGGAAAAAATTCCTTCTTGACCCCAGAATGGCAGTCAGATTTCTCCTTGGATCAAGAAGCTTTTACCCACATATTAAATATTATAACCCTTAATATTCTGTGTCTGCAGGAAGTCATCCAGTCGTTTTTTAAAAGTCTGTACAGACTCTGACCCAACCACCTCAACAGGCAGAGAATTCCACAGCTTTATTGTTCTCACCGTAAAATAACCCTTCCTATGCTTTAAGCTAAATTTTCTTTCTTCCAGTCTAAATGGATGACCCCTTGTCCTATGTATAGTCCTGTTAATGAATAGGTTATCAGACAATGGTTGATAATGGCCCCGTATATATTTATATAAGGTTATCAGATCCCCTCTAAGGCGCCTTTTCTCTAAACTAAACAGGTTTAAGCTTGTTAGTCTTTCCTCATAACTTAACCCTTCCATCCCCCTTATTAATTTATACTAACTCTAAAGTACATGGATCTGGCTATTCTAATTTAAACAAACTAGTCATAATTGTGTTGTAGTCAGAATTGTTGTCAAATTGGATTGGTTTGACTGCGATTTCATGAAATGTGTTCTCAAAGTCTAAATCATAGATGTAATGATTTGCAATTGTGTATATTGATAGGCAAACTGTTAAAAATGTACACGTTTCTATACTACTTGAAATAACTATAAATTGTCTCATAAAAAAGCTATAGGTTGGCCTTTAACTGTTTAAAATTATACATCATAGTTGAGAATAAAGAATTTCCATTGAGAGCATGGAACTTTCTTACAACTAGCTTGAGCTTGGAGAGTTCCTCCATTTTGCACAATTAAGTAGAGTTGGAGTTTGACCTATATTTTACTTCTAGAAAATCAGGAATCTGGATTTTTTTTATTTGATGGAGCATTCATCCAAGTACTGGAAGAGCAGAGCTGACACAAGAACCTGACCCTTTCATAAAAGTAACATTGAGGTTGTCATCAAACTCTGTTTCGCTGTGCAGTATTAAGGAAAATGCCCATTTCTAACTATTGCTTTGGATAAATATAGAAAAAATATATAAATGGGTGGCAAGTATGTACCATGAAGCGTCTTGAGCAAGGACACTTACTGGAGAGGTGCTCTAGCCAGGATCGAACCCGTGTCTCCACAGTGTTCCTCCACACAGTGATGTTACCTCTACTCCACCCAGCATTATGCAGTTTTCAGTATACATATAAAATACACAATGCGATTAAAGTACATTATATTTGAAGTCTGATTTTTTTTTTTACAACAGGAAAATATATTTTCTTAAAATGTTAATTTGTTGTGCATTCTGTAAGATGAACATTCCACTGATATGTATTTACAGATAACAGATCTTTTTCTTAAAGTATATTTAGTTAAGAGGTCATTCATCTAGTGTGTGATCATGCCCATGTGCCTATGACCGAATCACCTTAACATCGTAAAAATATCCAATTTTCTGTACTTTCTAATGTTTAGACATATGACTGTATGGATACAGCATCTCCGATGAAACTATGCTATACCCTGAATATATGAAAAGTCTCTAATACTTGTAATGCCCGCGGCATATATATATTCTGAAACGGTTGCGGACAAAAGCTGGATCCATGCTATTTTCATTAAAAAGTGCTGAATTTATGCAGTTTTTTGAGAAATCAATAAGGATCATTTCATTTTTCAATTATACACTATATTATCCTTCATGATCCACAAAATTTTTCCTAAAAATTGGCTGAATTCTACTGGATCCGTGCACTTTTTCATTAAAGCACCAGATCCTGCTGGATCCATGCAGTTTTTTGAGAAATCACTCCGGATCTTTTCATATTTCAATAAAAGTCAATATTATCTTTCAGGATCCATAACTTTTTTCCTGAAAAAAATTGGATTTTACTGCATCTATCCAAAAAGGTTGTGGATCCTGAATGATATTGAAAAACCACATTGATCCAGCAGAAACCAACAATTTTTCAGGAAAAAAAGTTGTGCATCCTGCAGAATAATATTGTTTTTTGTTTTAAATTCTTTATTTAAACGTTTTAAGTAGGGTCAGAAATCGACCAGCAAAAATGCGGCCTCGCAGGGCTGTCAAAACAATTCTCAAATAGTAAAACACAAAGATGAAACAAAAATATACGCGAGATGTCCTTGGAAGCCAAAAGGCCGCGCCATCGAAAATCAAAAAGAAAGACAACAAGACTCAATGGGAGAAAACAGCCAGAACTAAAAATCAATTGTCCTCAGCAGGAAATAAAAAGAGACAATAACCGAATACCTTCAAAAAGAGTCTCAGACAGAAATAAAAAAGGGGAAGAAAGGGAAATCAAAAATCAGTCTCAAAAGTCTCCGGTTTCTGGTGATGGGGGGGAAATACAACATGGGGAGTCAGCTTGAAACAATGGTAGGCCTGGGACTAAGAACGAAGAGGGACAATCCGAGTTAGCCTGTGTCCAGCAAGAAGGTGGGTTGGGCAGCCCCGCCAGGCATGCCGGACGGGCAGTCCCCCGAGCACTCCAACCACGGCCGGAGCCACGGTGTGGGACCAGGATCGGCACCACAGCCCCCTGGCGCTCAGCAGCCCCTCCATCACAGACCGCACAAGGGGGTACATGGCACAAAGCTTGGGGACCTCCACTGCAACCTCCACCACGACAGGAGCCAGCATACCCCCAAAACACGGATCCGAAGCTGCTCCTGCCGGCAGAGGCTCAGCACTTGGACCTCTGTCGGCACTGAATTTCCCCCATCCTCCAACTCCAGGACATCTGCACAGCGGACAGGTAAAGAGACACCACCCCAGGCACCGTCGGATAGGAAGCCTCCACTCCTGCAACAGGGCTATCATCTGCCTCCAGGTCCCTCTCGTGAGCGGGCTCAAGTCAGCCACCTCCAACAACACCAGGCACACGTCTAGGCCCGCTAGCATGGCCATCTTCCCTGCAGCGAGGGGGCGGGGGACGTCCCAAATCTGGGATTCACCAGCCCAATCTGCCTCCCCGTTCTGATCTTTGCAGTGGCCGGGAGACGGGGCCCTCCATCTCCGCAGCCCTCAACATGGACCCTGCCCTTGTGGAAGCACGCTCAGAGAGGCATCAGGAACCAGTATGTAGGCCTCAAGATGGTCACCGGCAGCACCCTCCAGCAACAGAAACAGCTAGCAAATGTAAGTCTCTGGTCGGGGGGGATAGAACTGTCCCCAGACAATTCACTCTCTATGCCCAACCACATAGGGAACCCAGGGTCAAAAAAGTCAGCAGGGGAAAATCGGTAATGGATCCCAAGGAGAGAAGGACAAGCTGGAGCTCCACCAAAACATGTCTTTCCCCATCCACAGCCAGCCACGTCCCTGATAATATTGTGTTTTAATTAATAAATGAAACCCTCTGGTGTGATTCTCAAAACAACATGCATGACTCTGGCAGGATCTGGCACTTTTTTTTTATCAAAAACTGCATGATTCAGTAGAGTCCATCAAATTTCCAAGAAAAAAGTTGTGGATCCTGAAGGATAATATTGAGTTTCATTGAAATATGAAGAGATTGTGTGTGATTTCACAAAAAATTGCATGGATCGTAAGGATCAGGCACTTTTTGATGCAGTGCAACGATACAGTAGAATCCAGCAATTTTTTTAAAGAAAAAAATGTGGATCTTGAAGGATAATATTGTGTAATATTATAATTGAAAAATGACACGATTCAGTGTAATTTGTCAAAAAAATGCATGGATCCAGCAGGATCCGGTACTTTTTTACGAACATGTGCACAGATCCATCATAATTCAGCCATTTTTCAGGAAAAAAGTTGTGGATCTTGAAGGATAAAATTGTAATAATTGAAAAAAAAACTGAAAATAACACAGATCTGACTTTAACCCAGACCCTTCTGAAAATATACAAAAAGCAGCTTTCAAAGTCATTGCACACATCTATAAATAAAATAATAACAATATCAGTGACTCATCTGGTGGTATGAGTGAAATCAAGCATGACTAAAAGTTGCGTACAAGTTATTTGGAAACATAAATGAAAAGAGATATTTAAAGATTGGAGTGATGTACAGTAAGACAACAGCAACAGAAATAGACTTTGTGTGGAATGGAATGAACGAATATAATATATATATATATATATATAATATTGGCAGTGGGGGCTCTTTAATTAGGCAAATAAGGCAGTCCCCTAAGGCCTCGCGGCCACCTAATATGGCTTCAAGCCATCATCAGGAGATAAAGGATGGTGATGTGCTCAGGGGCCGCCCTCAGTTCCCTGAGCTGAAGTTCAGGTATTGGGCTTTCTAAGCTTAAAAGGGGTGCTTCTCTGTCAGCAAAAATAAAAATAATGAACAGTGTGGCATGTAGGCTACCCATTAACCCCTAAAATGCCATTAATCAAGGGAAAACACGAAATTAATAGACTGTGGGGCATGTAGCTTATCGATTAACTCCTAAAATGCCAGTTATCAAGTGAAATGTGAAATATATACACTGCGAAGCATGTACCCTACCCAATAACCCCTAAATTGCCAGGAATCAAGTGAAAACATGAAATGTATATACACTGTGAGACATGCAGCCTACGCATAAATTCCTAAAACCCTATTAATAAATTAAAAAATAAAATGTAGTTTTACCAATATCCAGAGGCAGGACCAGAGTTGAGAAACACTATTTTAGAGGATGGCGTGTGTACGAGTGTATCACAGAGCTTCAAAGCAGCCAAACATGACTATGTTCAAAGTAAAAAGAAAATTAAAAAAAAAAAAAAAAAATTTTTTTTGGTGTGTTGTTTTTATTAATGCAGCAATATTGTTCACATTTCAATTATAATGTGAACAATGATGCTGCACTTATGATTTTTTTCTATGGGGTGCGCTTGCTAAAAATCTTGTAACTCCCCCATTTCAAATTTTTGTGCAAGCGCACCCCATAGAAAATATAACCGCAAACGATCATGTGATGAAATGTGAAAAAAACACTTTACACGCTGTAGATGATTCAAAATTCAAATTTTATTGCAGTTTTTGGTATAGTATACAGGCCGGACAAGACGTATACATATAAAAATGATATATTATGAATCTGCTGAGCCTGCCGAAAAAAAATATATGTTTCTGGGTCATATAATATAATGTGGCTTCTAAACGTGTCTAAACATGATGAGCAAAAGCGATAAAAATTAGCTAAAAATTAGCGTGAAATGGCTCAGCAGGGAAGTTAAATGTTAGTATAACTTTTTTATTGTTTGAATATATAAATTATTTCAATATAAATATAATTCTCTTAATATTTATCATAATATAGAATGATTTTATATATAGTTAATTTTATTAACAATTATATATTAAAATCAATTATAAACGCTTGTCAGATATAGTGCACCACAGAGAGTTGTATAGTCCAAAAGAGAGCAAATATTCTATAATCCATAACCATACTGTCGACGGTTCAGTCCCTCAGGATTTTTGAAGTCCCGGAGGGCTGTATCTTCAACAGTTATTGCTATGGATTAAAGATATTTTTTGCTCTCTTACATAGACTTTGTGATGCATCATTCCCAACATGCATTTAAAATGCTCCTGTGCTGCTACTGTTGTGAGTAAAAGTACAAGTAACTTTGTTTTTACTTTTATGCGTTGAATTCCTGGATTTTTATGTAATTTTAATGATATTTATCTTAATATATAACTATTTCTGCATTTTACATACATCACACATTACTGTGAGTTTAATTGCTGTGGAGTACTGTAATACACTCATACACACCATACACTACTGTGAGTTTAAGGTTAGGGTCAGACGAGCGTCATTGGAGAGCGGAAGGAATGTCCGTGATAGTGGACGTTCCATCCACTCGACGCCCATCTGGCCACCTCCTATGAGGATCGCGCTTTGCAGCCCCGTCAACGCGCGTCCTAGCACATCGACGGGGAGACTTTGATAACGGACGCTTCAAGCACAAGCGCGCACAAGCGTCTGACCGGCCCCGTTGCAGCGTCACAATGCAGCGATGGACGCCGGTAAGCACGTCAGTACGGGCTCACATAGTGCGCCTGTCTGACACCCGCCTTAATGCTATGTAGCTCTGTGATACACTCGTACACGCGCCATCCTCTAAAATAGTGTTTTTCAACTCTGGTCCTCAAGTACCCACTAACATGCCAGGTTTTAAGGATTACCTTGGTTAAGTGCAGACTGAATATTAAAAATCACTGAGCAGCAAATCATATCACCTGTGCTGTGCTTCAGATATCCTGTAAACCTGGCCTGTTAGGAGTACTTGAGGTCTGGAGTTGAGAAACACTGCTCTGAAACATCTGGGAATAGCCTGGTCTCTAGCCCTGTGGGTCCTCAGAACTGAGCTTCGTCTAATGCCTCAACAAATCTGGAGCTGCCTCTGGATATTGGTAAAATTTAGTAGATTACTAAAGTCAGTAAATCAAGATGATCTAATATAGTTTGGACAGTCTGTGTTCTAAATTAGTTCTAAATCCCACTTGATATCGATTTTTTTTGTATTTCAAGTGGAAGACAAGTAGGGCATATTTGTGTGTAGGTTGAGCAACCCTAATCCGTAATACGTGGAACCGCAAGCATTTCGAATTTGAGGACATCCCAAATTTTGTAAGCCACAGGATTGTACCCACAAGGGAGGAGGGATGAAGCATGTGAAGTACATAGTGATGTGAGTGATGTAAACCACATAGGCGTAGCACCGGTGGCAGACATGCTGGATCACACAATGCTGTGCCAGTGAGAAGCATGCTGAGTATCATCAGTGTTTTTCTCATTGTCACTTTGCAGTTTGTCAGATGCATGTTGGTAATATATAACGTGTCCCTCAGTGTTGCTGAATGACATGTTGCAGTGTCAGGGGCAACACCAAAACAGAGAAGGACATGGCAGGAGTGGCAGGATGGTGAGTTTTACAGAAAGGCACACAAAAGATCAGAATTCCAGATTATCTGTACGTATATATGGTATGTATATCATCTTTGTTTTACGGACTTTATCGATCTACCAAGATTTACTAATACTCAAAAGTGTGGAACAGTAAGAAAGATGATCAAGTTTCATTTCCAGTCACATACAAAGGGAGACATTACAAAATATAACCGCTTCATATAGTTTTAAAAATAATATAATTAAAATGTGAAGATATGCAATAACTCATTTTGTTGTATACAATTTTCTGTGAGTGAGCACAGCATGAAAAAACACCTCATACTACAAACGTAAAGTATAGCTTTATTGCTCAACTGAGCTTGAAATAAAAAAAAGTACTGTAGATAGTGAGGTTCAAGTGCATCATAGGGCATTTATAAGAATCTCTGACCTTAGTCCATCTGCTTGGCTGATTGTCACTGAGCTGTAACAGAAGCTCCAACATGTATTCAGTTATAATCTTGTCCCTCTTCTTTACATTGTAAATTTTTCATTGTCTAAAATGTTATGACGCCTAGAATTACTCACAGCAGAATGAGGGTTTTTTATGCATTTATTTCTTTACTATATACACTGTTAACCCTACTTAAAGTAAGTAAGAATATTTTCGTGCCTCTTGATGCTGGAATTTGGAATTTTACAAGCATGGGGCAATATGTATGCATTAGTAATGTTAACTGAATGCACGCACATTTCTAAGACGTTATAAGTAAAGTGTTCCTTTGCCCACCTCTATGTCAGAATGAAGATTATAAAAATATAAATGTCTGTTTCTCGGTACCTGAAAGCAGCCATCGACTTATGAGTTACTGTTTGCCTGCAGGCTGCTTGTACAAAAGATATAGCTAACAACAGGAAACCAAACTCTCTGGCAGAAGTATGCAAAATGTTCCGGAATCTTTTGTGATCACAATGAGCCCATAACAGAGCTAAACAGAGTGCTCTAGCCTACTTCTCTTAAATTAAATTGTTTTCTACTTTTTTTTTTTTTACTATACAAGAAAACCATTACATATGTAGGAGGAAAAAAGGGACGAGACACAAAAACACTAAACAGGTGAGAGGAAATGGAGAGATGCGGCACTCAAAAACTCCCTCACACCTGTTTCCAAAGAAACAAATATCCCCTATTCCCATATATCTCACAAATATACCAAACACACACAAATCAAGAAACTATATGAACCCCCTATATTCACACACAAAAACAACACGGGCCCTATTCCTCCGTTGTTGTTAAGCAGAGCGTTTAAGCCATACAGCATTATGGCTTGATTGCACTGCCTAATTTTGTTGCATCCTATTCCATCCAAGACGCAAGTTGTGCTTATGTCTCAGACATTGCAACTGCTTACTGTCTGTACATTAATATCTCCTATACTTTATAAGAGAGATGTTAATGCGGAGCCTGCAGTTGATTAACGAGCTATTCCAAAAATGTCTGGCGTTAAGTGAGTGCATGTCTGCCACTTAACACATTAATTTAATCCCAACATAAAATCCCATACTCGCCTCAGATCACTTGGTGAAGAGAGCGACGCAATCCACTGCTTCCTTGCTCTGTGGGCAGCTGAGCACTAGGAACAAATACTTCCATTATCCCTGTCAGACCTGCTCATGCAATGTTGCTTCTCTCTACATGAAATACGGGTGTTAAAAGTGAGACGCTAATGTAAAACGGCTGGCTCACAAGTTTGCTATTGGCATCTGACTTTTAACACCTACCTTGGCATTATTCCGCACATGTATACACCTATAAATTCACACAGATATAACATACAGCCTACAAATAAGGATTGGAATCTGTAAGAACAAAGCTATTCCTTCTATAACAACAGAGAACCCCACTTTGACAAGATTACT
Organism: Leptobrachium leishanense; assembly: GCA_009667805.1. Taxonomy (NCBI): domain Eukaryota; kingdom Metazoa; phylum Chordata; class Amphibia; order Anura; family Megophryidae; genus Leptobrachium; species Leptobrachium leishanense. The sequence continues at coordinate 193,208,878 of CM019065.1, forward strand.
CGGTGACTTATTCCTGCAGCTAATTACCTTGTTTTATCATTTAGATAAAACAAATAGTCCTGTTGTATTTTTTTCTGGAAAAGACATACAGGGTTATTCAGAGAGAGGTGAAAAGCAGGAGAATAACTGGAGAATGGAAAATTCTAGGTCAAAATAGCCAATTTGGAAAGTGATAATACATGGGAGAATTTTTCTGGTTTGGCTATTTTGACCTAGAATTTTCCATTCTCCAGTCATTCTTCTGCTTTTCACCTCTCTCTGAATAACCCTGATTGATCTAGATTCCAAGCCTGTTGTAAGCTAACCAAAACTCGATTACACATCCGAGTTCCATGTATTTTAATGGCTCTGATAAGTTTACCAGGGCTCTGGCTAAGTTAAGATCTGACTCGCATCCCTATTTCAACTAAGCCATTAAACTTAAAGTTGAGCAGTAATTTAATGGCTCACACATTATTGGCTCTTTATGTTAATGCTTCCATTACATTTTACAGGAAAAACTATTGATCAGAGAGATACTAATGCGAAGTTCTATGGTAGCTTGTTATTCTCGTCTTGAGACAGTATTCAAAAAAGAATACCAGCACAGAGCCCAATGTTAAGGGATTTTTTTTTCTCTTCAAAAGCACAATTACTTAACACATTCAGATAAATAGCTCAAAATCCATTACCTGCCTCTGGTCCATGGTGCACAAGGCATCATAATCTGCCACCTCCTTTGCCTGAATGCAGAAGGAAACTGCTAATAAATAGTTCCCACTGTACTATGGATGCTTTACAACCTTGTGCTCAGTTGTACTTGTTTCCAATGAGTTATGTTGAATCTATGAGATAATTCGCTTTAACCGCTCTCTATTAATGTCTAAATGAGAATAGGGGGCCTCAGAATCTAGCCCCTAATGTTTATTGTTAGCACCATGGCAAAAGTTTGCATTACTAAAGAAAGTAATCATATTTTATAACAAATTAATGAGACACATAGGGCAGTATTAGATACTGCCTGCTAAAACGGGGACGCTAAGGAGGAAAACCTGCGCCTGCAGTTTCTCCTTAGCGTCCCCGTTTTAGCTCCATATTACGAGGCAGGCGTTGATACAGCATAATGCAGCGCTAAGCCTCAGGATGCTTGCGGCAGCTCTAAGAGCCACTGTGAGCATCCTCTCCATGGAGTCCATCGGACTCCATTGAGGCTTTGACTGCCGGTCACATGACCTGCGAGATCCTGCAGGTCAGCAGAGTGATCGCAGAGGGAGACTGGGGGACTTTTTTTCCCCAGTCTCTCTCTGCTCCCGGAAGCCAGAAGCAGTGGATCATGCTGCCATAGTCACTGAAGGATGAGAGGTGATTATCTGATTTATGAGGGGATATGTAGCTGGTGCTAACTTTTCAGTTAACATCAGCAGGACAGTAATTAGAGTTAGTGGCTTGTAATCCTAAAGCTAATTAACTCTTTGCGCTCCCCGTGTTAAGCATAGGGAGCTCAAAGTACCATAAACTCGCGCTGAGAGGTGCAAGCTTTGGATTGCTGTTTTTTAAGCCATTAGCATTCGGAAAGTAATATGGTCGGCCCGCGCTAGGGCCACTTAACCTAACATTAACGCATTAGTGCTAACGTTAGCATTAACTATGTAATATGGTCTATAATGTTTAATTGAAAAGATGCCGTTTGTGAGCATCTCTGATTCATTCACCCATTCTCCTCCCACGCAGTTCAAAGGAAGAAGAGCAATCATTATTTTACCAAACACAGTGTGTGAATGCTGGGGGGAAAAAACTGAAAGGCTTAGAAAAAGAAATGTGCAAATAAAGGAAAGCGGTTCTCCTCTGCAAAGAAGCAGAGACTGCAACAAAATAAAACCTCAAATAGATGCACAACAAAAAGAAAAATGGCTATGTGATTGTTATACCATGCCAAACCTATGATAATTTATCATGCAAATGTGTAAGGGAGCATTTAGCAGAGTGTGACAGCAAGTAATATATAATCAACTAGCACACAGTATTTTTGCACGGAAGCATATTTATGAAATGCTTTGTTTTAGCTAATATACGGGAAAAGTACATTGTACATGAGCAATGTTTACTGGCTTTTAGACAAAGCTAAAATACAGACAAATTCTGAAAGTGCCAAAGTATACTTCGTATATAAAAAACTGATATATTAAAATTTATAAAAATAAATGTGGGAAAAGCATGAATTAGTGAACGGGTATAAATACAATAGAAGATGATGCTGTTGTACAGTGAAATATTGAAAACTGTTAAATAGCCATTGGCTTCTTCTGATGTTCTTTGAAGTAGTAGAATGCAGCTTGATTCTTTTATTTAAAATGCTGAGAAACTCTGACATGTAGTTTTTTACAACCTTTTCCTGACATCTCTGGCATTCTAGTTGGTATTGCACTAATTGATACTGATGTGTGGTTAATGCAGAGCTTACCTTTTTACAAATTGTCAGGACAAAGAACCTAATGTAATTGTCATTGTCAGTCTTCCACGTTGGTTTGCTTTTTTGTTGGTGTTTATATTGTCACATGTAATTGTCCCATCCAATGTATGTCAATAACATTCATGAACCATTCATCATTAATACTAACTGAAATTAACACTTGTCTAGTCGGGCTAACTTGTGAAAACTAAACTGCTTGCTAGTCTTAAAGATTATTTTTATTCAACAACAGGCCCTGACTATAAGGAGTTGGATGTTCATCTTCGACGCCAAGAGTCTGGATTTGGGTTCAGAATCCTTGGAGGAGATGAACCGGGTCAGCCTGTAAGTTCTTTTCTATACCTTACAAAGTATCTTTACAGCATATTCCCTTGGTTTTGTTCAGGTTTCTGATATAATAAAAGGACACCAGATATCTATTCATTTTATTATCTTATATTGAATTGAAAAGTCCTATGAAAATAAGCTTTGAAATGTGGTTTAGTGCAGTATTAAAAAAAAACCTGTTTATTAACGTATTCTTAAATTAGGCTTTTATTGTCTGTAATGTATTTGTTGTTTTAAAGGTTGCTAAAAATTGAATTTATCTGTGATCAAAAACTTAAATTTGCTGATACTATACCTTTACAGCAAAGCTATTATTCCTTTTAAGGTGGATTTCTAAAATATTCCAGTCCCTTTATTTTTTTATTTTTTTGTGTTCTGTAATAAAATTAAATAAAAATAAAATTAAAGACATAGGGCCATATTACATAGTTGGTGCTAACTTAACCAGAGCTGTTGTAAACTTCCCAGAGCCATTATAGCCTATGGAGGTTTTAAGTTTACAACAGCTCTGGTTAAGTTAGCACCAACATTGTAATATTGCCCATATTATTTAGCAAATAAAAATTTAGAAATGTAATATTTAATTCAGTGCAGTCTATAACTTGGTGCTCAACTGTTTAAAGACAAAATCTGATAATTCATTTTTCAAGATAAATATTTTCAGGGGAATTTGGAATCTGGGTGTGTGTACCCTGTCGATGTTAAACAGTTTGAGAAATGCTAGAGGATTTGTCATACCTATTCCCCATTAGCCGTGACACTTCGATATCTAAAATATTTGTACAAGAAAGCAGAATCTGGCTTTGCAGAATGGTCTTGATCCCTTACAACATCACAAAACTGGCCCCAGCTCCCTATCAGACAAAAAATCAAATATATTGCAGAAATTACATTGTGGGGGCAGGAAATTGCAGAAAGGACACGTTTTTGGTGCAAAAACCTATGAGAGACATTTCATTAGTAATTGGGGCATTGCAGCCACATGCTACTAAAATAAGTTGTTCCATTTATTATGTTTGGAGTTCCACCTTACATACATTTTGCACAATATCAAGTTCTTTAGTTCTAAACATATGTACCCCTACATGTTTGTTGTGTATAGAGCATCACTTAATACATATTTCATTCTTTTATAATTCCCATGTTCTCTTCATTTAATGTTTCCATTAACAATATCATTATTTATGTTCAAGCTATAAACCTATTCTGCCAATCTAGTCCCTCCATTTAAGCAAAATTTCTGTCTGTAAGCATTTAACTTTCTATTATTCATATCATTTAGTGGATACTTTTTAAGAGCTATAAAGACATTCTGTTTTCATTATGAATATAATAGGTTATCATCTTCTAAACTCAGCTTGACCGCATTTCCTTTGAAGGGATAAGCTTGAAAGTATTAATATAAGAGTGAGGATTAAAATTCTCATGAATTATCTCTTACAGTATATATTATACGCTCACACTTATTAAAGCTATATGTGTTGATATTTAAACATTCACTCATCAGTCTGAATGTGTTAGTATAAAAAAATTGTTTGAAATTGGGTCATCAACTAGGACTAAAACTTTACAGTAGCACAGACTGAAAACAGAAACTTGAACTTTGCAATGTCTTTCAATGTTTTAGTTTATGTAAAGGTTGGTGCCTTATAACATGGCCACCACAAGCTTTTACGTTTACCACCTGTGCCAGCTGGTGAAGTTTTAGTTTTGGCAGGTGGGGGCGTCAGGCACTGCTCTTAAAACTGGTTCCACACGCATGAATAAGCCCATCCTTAGATCCCATTAACCTACTTAAACCAACATAAAACAATGAATAATCCTGATATCACACTGTATATACTTAGTTACATAGACGGAAACAAAGACATACGTCCATCGGGTTCAGCCTTTCCCACATCACCTACTACTGTTGATCCAAAAGAAGACTAAAAAAAACAGTGTGAAGCGTTCGCCAATATGCAACATACTGGAAAAAAATTCTTTCTTGACCCCAGAATGGCAGTCAGATTTCTCCTTGGATCAAGCAGCTTTTACCCATAATTTAAATATTATAAGCCTTAATATTCTGTTTTTGCAGGAAGTCATCCAGCCCTTTTTTAAAAGTCTGTACAGACTCTAACCCAACCACCTCAACAGGCAGAGAATTTAGCCAGCTTTATTGTTCTCACTGTAAAATATCCCTTCCTATGCTTTAGGCTGAATTTCCTTTCATCCAGTCTAAATGGGTGTCCTCGTGTCCTGTGTATAGTCCAATTAATGAATAGGTTTCCAAACACTGGTTTATAATGGCCCTGTAAATATTTATATAATGTTATCAGATCCCCTCTAAGGCACCATTTTTCTAAACTAAGGTTTAGGCTTTGATCTTTGAAATGAAAGCCCAGCATTTTATACAGTGTTTGGCATTTCACTACTCAGAACTGCAACCCAAGACATCCTCGCAAAATTACATTACATTTCAGAACTATCACTTTTTACCAAAATGGAGCACTAGACTGTTAACATACTGGGTTTTTTTTGGTGGGGGGGGGACGTCTGTGCTTGTCCTGGCTCAGATGCCAAAACTGCAAGTGGATGTGGAGACTGGTAAGCTCTGATAGGTGCAGATAGAGCATATGCAAAGTGCTTTTGACTCAGGACAGATATACACAAATGTCCATATAGAGCTTTCAGATCTTGACATCTTGAAATGCTCAGTTGCCCTCTCTGCTTGTAAACACTGCCATCAGAAAGGTAAAAAAAGGGGAATATCTGCAATATAAAAACGAACAATCATACGGTAAAACCCCTTTACACCTGAGTGCTATAGCAATCGCTAATTTTACACTCACAAACGGTGTTTGAATCAGGCATGTGAACGGTCAGCAAACATCTGATTTCTCCATTAATTCATTTGATTTGTCCATAAATTTCCAATCCTCATGTTAAGAAAAGAGATAAATGCAATAGTGAAGAACCACAGTGACAGTTAAAATACGATACGTGTTTATTGCGCGTACATCATAATAGATAAAAATCGCATTTATATAAAATCACCCGATCCCGGAGGTACACAGCGGGTCCAAGCCCAAGTCCCACGGTCACAGGGAATGTCACTCGACGTGTTTTGTCTATCTGACGTCCTCAAGAGTCTCTTTCCCCGTGACTGTGAGACTTGGGCTTGGACCCGCTGTGTACCTCCGGGATCGGGTGATTTTATATACATGCGATTTTTATCTATTATGATGTACGCGCAATAAACACGAATTGTATTTTAACTGTCACTGTGGTTCTTCACTATTGCAGTTATCCCTCTTCTTAACATGATGATTGGAAATTTATGGACAAATCAAATTAATTAATGGAGAAATCGATGCTTGCTGACCGTTCACATGTCTGATTCAAACAACGTTTTTGAGTGTAAAATTAGCGTTTGCTATAGCACTCAGGTGTATTGGGGTTTTACCCTATGATTGTTCGTTTTTAAACACTGCCATCAGTCTTGGATGGGGAAGAAGCCAGATTCTGTGTTTCATTTTCCTTTAAGTGGCAGGGATTGTTTTTTTAAAACCTTAATTCCACAAAAGGGAAAAAAATAAATGTTTAGATCAAACAATTGTATATTTTGTTATTTTGTCCCCCCCCAAAAAAAATTGGTGGGTTGCTGCCCTTATTATCCCAATGGCCAAACCTCCATTGGTTACCACTGACTGGTAGCGGAGTACAGTATAATATACAGTAAAGAGTTAACACCAAATAATATGTAGGTTAGCTAGTGTTCCTCAATCAACTAGCTGTGGAGGGATGAAATTAATGGAAATTGTTGCTAAAATATATGTTATATATATATGGACATTGCTAACACTCAGCAGGGAATCGGGCCTTGCACTAAAATCAGTACCGTTAATTTGATAAAACCTAAACTTACAGTATATCTATGGTGCACATAAAAATATGTATACATGGGAAAGATATTAAATATTTTTGTCAAGTTTATTTTTGTTATCTTTTAGCATTTGTCTTTGCACTAAATCTCGTTTAAAATCATAAAACACATGACACATTGCCAAATAAGAAGTGTCCTTTATGAACATTTCTAGAAATATTTTCAATGGAGTACACCTAAAATATTTTAAACATGATAAAGAATAAATGTGGAGGTTAAATTTAGCTCTAATATATTTTTGGGACTGAAATGAAATGTCTAAAAATGTTAAGCTTCACATTTTTCTAAATGTTTGATGTTCCATTGTCCAATATATAAAGCGCTCAGTTTGGAACTTGTGTAAAAGGATGATTTTATCACACACAGTATCAAATGTTTAAGAAAGCAAGGATACAAGTCATTTTATCAGTTAATATTTGAACTGGAGAAATGTATTCTTTCCCTGCAAGCTCAGAACTTGAATCCCTGCAGTGAAAACAGTATTGGCAGGAATCATAAAAACATCAGATAAGGTTCCAATGTTGTCTTCCAACTTAAATAAAGTTAAAGTAACAAGAAAAGCAAACATTGTAAAATATATTTGTGAAACTTTTTCTTACTAAAGAGGTCAGTCTATGAATCTTAGCAGAAACAGTGTTGTAACATGTTTCTAAAATGTTCCTTAACGTTTATTGCATAGCAAGTTTGCAAGAAAAGGGACCGAGTCGGTAACCATTACCATGCCAGAAAGAGAAACTTTATATCAAGATATACCTAATTGACATGGCATATGTTAGGCTCATTCATCTGTTTATTCTGCATGTCATCATATAATAAGTAAACAGAATGTTTAAATGTCTTGCAATACACCTACTCTGGAAAAGTGACAACAATCTTTTTTACAATTCTAATTGTATTTTTACTGCAGTGTAGGTAATGTAATCTCTTTTTGAAACTAAAGACATATATCCATATTGGTTATTACCAGGGCTTTTTTTCTGCCAGTTCGTGCCAGTACTCAGTACCGCCACCTATCAGCAGGGCCGACACTCCATCCATTAGGATGCAGAGGATGTCTCCAGCACGTTGCTGAGGTTCCAGGCATCTTGGATTTTAGTCCTGCCTGGAAAGCCTCCCCCGACTCTCCGCATGGGCACGATGTCAGAAACTGCCCCCCCCCTCGCCGGGCAGGGAATTCCATATGGAGGAGCCATAGAGGCTATAGGGTCATGTGAGAGGCATGCCAGAGCAAGGCCTTTCCAATGATTCCAAACATGACCAGGTTTTATATAAAGATAAAAAATGAAATATTTTTCTTTTATTTTATTTTTTCTTCTATTGCAGCACTATTGTTTCAGTTATAAAGTGAACAATGCTGCTGCACTGTGGAGCTTCGTGATATGCTCATACACACTGCACATTACTGTGCATTTTATTTCTGTGGAGGTCTGTGATGCACTGATACACACCACACAGTATTGTAAGTTATACTACTTTCGTAATACGGGTGGGTTGGTAGGAGCCCAGTATGCGGTACCTTTTAGGGGAAATATGGAGTCCAGTAAATCAGAATACAAATGACGGATTATCCGTAAGGCAGGGTCAGAGATGGTCCAAAAGGTCAGGGCAGGCAGTGTTCTTGCAAAATACAGGTAAAGGCAAGCCAAGGGTCAAAATACCAAATATAGCACAGGAAAGAGTTACTAGGACAAGGGCTAGACAACAACTGAGCACCACCTCAGTGTAGGTGTGGGTTTCTTATGAGGCTCCATCCCGGTCCTTCCCACAGTGGTAGAGCCCAGCCTCTCAAGCACCTCCTCAGGGTAATGAGAAGGCATGGCATGCAGTCCGCCTCTACCACTACTCCATGCGCATTTACCAGGCCCCCTCCAGACATCGCGCAGACCCAAAATGGCTGCCTTTGCACCACCTGAGTATGCTGAGACCAATCGCACAGAAGTGCAGAGGCATGCCTCTACAATACACAAACTCAGGGTTTTACCAGAAGTACCTAGGAGCTGCAGGGCCACTGAAAAGCATGGCCTCCTATTGGCTGAGCTGCGTCTTGGCGTCCCCAGACCTGCAACTTGGCAACATGCGAAGGAGAGGAAAAGGGACCCCCCGCTATGTAAGGTGTGACACAGTCCCCCCCCGGCGAGTCCTCCGGGGAGTCCAGTACTGGGTCTCTCAGGCTGCAAGCTGGGAAAGGAACAGAGCACATGCAGAGCATGCACCTGTGTGGCCAATTCCCAGGATTGCTCTTCTGGATCATACCATTTCCAGTGGATGAAATACTTGAGGTGCCACCCACAAATACAAGAGTCCAGGATCTTCTCCATTTCATATTCTAACGCACCATCAGAACAGGCAAAGGAGATGAGATATTGCTGGAGGGAAATGGAAAGGGAGACCACAGTTTCAAGAGAGAGACGTGAGATACAGGATGAGAGCAAGATAGGAGAAAGAGATTTGGAAACGACATAACGTCTGATGAATTTTGGATTAATTTTCTTGGAAGGACAAGATAGGCATAGGTGTCTGATGGACAACCAAACTTTCTGCCCAGGTCGATTCGTAGGAGGAACATTGCGGTGTTTGCTTCAGCTTTTTGGCTTTCAATAGCATTATGTAAATGTTCTTTAATGGAACACAACCCATCATGTAGAGGACAGAGATGGTCGTCAACACCAGGGACAAGCCCCATGCATGGAAGGTCTGGTAAAATTGCAGGATGGTACCCATAGTTGGCAAAAAATGAAGAGTAACGGGTGGAAGACTGGGTACTGGAGTTGTAAGTAAATTCAGTGGAAGGGAGCCGGTTAATCCAATCATCCTCTAAGTGGCTAGTGTAACAATGGGGATAATGTTCAAGTATTTGGTTTGTACATTTAGTCTGTCCATTAGACGGGATGATATTGAGAGGATAAGTGGACTCTGATACCCAAACTGGAACCAAATGCTCTCCATTTTGTGTCAGCTCTGTTCTTATGAATATTCTTAAAATAAAAAATGGCAAATCCTAGGAAACATTGCACGTCTTTCCTGGACGTTGGAGCAGACCATGATGTAACAGCAGACACTTTTTGGGGATCCAGCTCCACTTTTCCTGGGGATAAAATGAATCCCAAGAAAGGGACACTGTTTTACAAAGGGACACTGCTTCAAAGACACATTTCTCAACGTTGGTGTATAGGGAATGAGTATGGAGATGTGTGAGAACCTATTTCATGTGTTTCGGTGTTCCATGAGGGAGTTGGAGCATATCAGGATGTCATCCAAATACACCACCACGTAGTTATCAAGGATGTCACAGAAGATATCATTGAAAAAATGATGAAAAGCCACAGGGGAAATGACACACCATACAGCATTACGGTATACTCTTAGTGGCCATACCTTGAACAGAATGCTGTTTTCCACTCATTGCCTTTTCTCACACATAGGAGAATGTAAGCACCTCGTAGATCCAATTTAGAGAATATGGTTATTGGTTTTTAGCCTCTCCATTAATTCTGGGATGAGAGGAAAGGGGTATCTGTTTTTTATGCTGATGTTGTTTAGTTCTCTGTAGTCCACTCAAGGTCTAAGACCGCCGTCTTTCTTACCCTGGAGAATTCAAGGGATGGATGCATCCCTTAGCCAGGTTTTCTTGTAAGTAGTCTTTGATAATGTGTTATTCTGGCTCTGGTAAAGGTTAAGCCTGTCCAAACAAAATGGGTACTCGGGGCAACAAGTCAATAGGACAATCCTAAGGATGTCTGGTGGGTAAGGTTTCCCTTTTTCAGTAAACACATCATGAAAGTCAGCATATGCAGACTGACCCACCACATAGGTTTTGTTCATATTGATATCAGGATAGTATTTATGGTTTTCATTGGATGTTTTGAGCAATCCTGTGTGCAGTGAGGGGACGTAACCGGTTCCCCAATGGATTACAGGATCATGAGCTCAGAGTCAGGGAAAACCAAGTACGAGAGGGAATACCAGTGAAGATACCAAGCCAAAAGATAACATCTCAAAATGTTTGTGTGTTATGCACACCTGTAGAGGAACAATTTCCTGGATTACCAACCCTGACTGTCAGAGCCTGACAGAGCCATCAGAAATTGTATTCTGACAGGGAATTCTGTATTATGCACAGGTGCAAACATGGATTTAGATAGAGATAGATTGATTGAAGCAACCGTTGGCTCTGGAATCAATTATCATGTTCTTCATTGTTCCACTGTAGAAAATAGGGATGGCCAGGGGAAGCAACATTGTAACAGTTGTGGAAGAGGGAGAGATTATGGGGGTGTTTTGCTTACCTTCTCTATTGGGTCTCTCAGGACAGTTATGCATCATATGGTTGGGACGACTACAATATAGGCATAGACGATTGGAGCATCTGAGGTTCATCTCCTCAGGAGGAAGGCTGTGCCTTGCCCCAATCTCCATTGGCTCTTCCTCTCTTTCTTGTGGTGTGATGGTCACCAAGGTCCTGGAAATATCTGCAGGAGAAGCAGGTGGTGACCTAAGAGATACAACAGGGAGTACAGTAGATCATTCTAGGCATCACTCTCATAGTCTGCGATCAATGGCAATACATTGCTTCATACAATGCTCCAAAGTGGGGGGGTATTCCATCCCTGTCTAGCTTTTCCTTAAGTGCCTCGGGAAGATCCCAGTGGAATTGATTGAGGAATCCCAAGATTCAAGTACAGGACTTTGGTTCTTATTAATTGGTTAGCCCGAGTTTGTGGTTCTCCATAGAGGAAGGTAATCAAGGTTTAAGGGAAAACAACAGGTTGCAATGTGTAATTAAACGCTCTGTACAAGCATCTGTCTCCAGAGAATTTGTCAGGTAACGGAATTAAGGGTTCTGAAGAAGGGGTCCCTTCGGGGGGTAGGAGAGATGAGACCATGGGAGAGCAAGGTGAGGCCATGACATTTTGTCGGTCTGTATTACAAAGATCATGGAGTTGAATCTGGTTAATGGCTTGTACTGCTTGTAAGTCTTGGGCAAAGCAAATGACCCTATTTGGCATTCAAGAGTGTTGCGAGTGTTAGCCATGTCTGCAGAATCCAAGGTATGGCTCAACTGTTCTTTCATAATATGGGTTGGTTGGTAGAAAGCCCAGTATGAGGTACCTTTTATGGGAAATGGGGAAGTCCAGTAAATTGCAATACCAATAAGGGTACTGCAATGCATGGTCAGAGACGGTCTAAAGGTCAGAGCAGGCAGCGTTCTTGAAAAATACAGGTAAAGGCAGGCCAAGGGTCAGAGTACCAGGTATAGCACAGATAGGAGTTACTAGGAGAAGGGGTAGACAACAACTGAGCACATTATCAGTGGTGGCCAGTGCTCCACATGCTGCTGGAGAATGGCGAGATCCATCGCTCTGAGGTGGAGAGGCACGCCTCCACACCACACGACCTCGGGGTTTGACCCACGGGACCGCTGAAGAGCATGGCCTCCTATCGGCTGAGCCGCATCCATACACTGGCGTGCGCTCTTTATTCATTGGCTGCATGCGAGGGTACGCCATATTTTCATAGGATGCTCACTGCCTGGTGCTTTATGACACTTCTTTAACCCATAGTAATAACCAGTGCATTTTTCTAGGAAAGAAAGGTGGGGGTACTGACCATAAAGTGCTGGTACTATTTTAAGGGTTGTGGGGACTGTTAGGGAAAATTATAATCAAAGCTATAGAACTTTACAATTTATAGCTTAAACATAGTCATTCCTTTTTTAAATAGTTTATATTTTACAAGAAGGAAAATAATTTTAATTTCCATATCTCACAGGGGGCACTGAAATTCAATATTGTGACCTCTATACCTATGAGAAATTTAATTAGCTTACTCATTATAGAGTACGTCAGTTTTTTTCCATTCGACAATCTATTTTCTGTTTTTGCACATTCTTACTATTGTTTCGTATTCTTTATCTTTTAGCTCATTTACTTGTTTTGTTAAAATAATGTAACGAATTTGTAATCAAAACCAAAACTTTTTTTAATAGATTCTAATTGGTGCTGTAATAGCAATGGGATCAGCAGACAGAGATGGGCGACTACGACCGGGAGATGAATTGTTGTATGTAGATGGAATTCCAGTTGCTGGTAAAACCCACCGATATGTGATTGATCTTATGCATAACGCTGCTCGAAATGGACAAGTCAATCTTACTGTGAGAAGAAAGGTGCTATCTATAGGTAAATTTAGGATACATTATATGTACTGGTAAATCTTATTCTCCTTGGAAATCAAGGTATTAAATTGATAATACTGTATATAGTAACTCATTTGTAGAATGCCTTTATGGATTTGATAACTCTTCCTGCTTAAGTTACAAATTCAAAACCAAATAGATAAAATATTTTATATCAATATCAATGATGGTCCATGACAAAAGATAGTCTTAAATGGTTTGTGCATACTTTATTAGTGTCACTAGCTTTACAGCATCTTTGCCTGCAAATTACCAGTAGAAAAAGTAGACAAATCAGAGACATGGACAGCACACTGAAGAAGGGTTCCAGTTCTGAAACGATTGTATTTGATGCTCACCCTGTGCATTAAACACAGGTGACGCTTTCGCATATTTTTGAAGAAATATCGCAGTATCTCTACTTTTTCTATGTGGTTTCTGCATGTTTCCTTTGCCTAAGGACCCAAGCTGTTGATGGTGGTGAGATATCGAAGTATGTTTGGGAATATCACTATCTTGTAGTGGGACTTTACTTGACCCCCACAACTATTCTGTATATTATTGCCAGGAAGATAGATTGAGACCAAAATAAGAGGGGACTTTTTAATGCGATTGGTCTATTTTGAGTTTATAAAATGAAGTGGGTACTGCACATTACAAAATTATACATATTCTATTTTCCATAAAGGAACATTTTGTAATGTAATGGTATACACAATAGGTGTACTAATACATACTGAAATATATTTGTATAAAAAATGCATTATTCCCATTGTGATTGAATAGCAAGAGAAAACAAAAAAAATCCTCTATGCACACTACAAATATAACAATGTCCTAGATGATAAATAAATAAACAATGAATTGTGCTTATAGTCAATAATATATTTTCAATAAGCTGACTTTACAAATCATCTTGCCATACAATAGTAATGAAAATAAATAATTAATTTACTGAAATGGACACGGATTTCCTAGAGAAAAAACAAACTATAAAGACTTATAGCACAGTACAGTAATGGCAACATAATACACAAAGGATTCTAAAATTGAGCACAATGTGTTGTCTCAAAGTGGAGCAGAATTTGTTGCTTTAAAAAAGCGAGGCAGAATGCATTGCCTATAAAAGGTGCAAAATCTACTCCATTTTTTGATGTAAGCAATGGAAATGTGCTCCATTATTTGATGCAAGCAACATATTTTGCTCAAATTTACTTTTTCCACTGAAAAATGGAGAGTGCAGCATTTTTTTTTTACCTAGCTCCTAAATATTAAGAAACCTTTGTACAGCTCTTTTTGTGCATTGTTTGCAGCTGCATCCACAAGGTGGTGACTTTGTAATACAGTTGTCGTTGTATATCAAAAGTCATTAATTTTAGCCATCTACCTCTCATACTATCTCCGTTGTATATTATTTTGCACCTACGTAGCTAGACATTCAAAAAGAATTGTGCAAATTCATTAGTAATACCATCTGAGGCAAGAGGAAACAAAAAAGTGCATCTGTCACTGATTTTAGAATTTATTTTATGAAATAAAGTATACATGTGTAAGAAAACACGTGTGCATTTCCTACTGATTAATTATGGTTCTTTACAGGGGAAACCTGCCCAGAAAATGGCAGGAGTCCTGGGTCTGTTTCAACGCACCACAGCTCACCAAGAAGTGACTCTGCTTATCCTAATAGTAACCACAGTGCAGCATGCAACTCCTCCCCTCCTGATGGACATTCCTCACAGAACATGCAGTCTAATGATGTCATCATCCATCGCAAGGAGAACGAAGGGTTTGGTTTTGTCATCATTAGTTCTCTGAATAGGCCAGAGGCTGGGGCCACAATAGGTAAAGTAAAAGAATTGAATTCCAGTCCTGATATATCAATATTGTTAATTTAGGACCCTTCAAGCAGTGTAGAGTGCTCTGTGCCAGGTTAGCATAGCAACACAGTTATGTTATTAGATGTCTGACCCTTTTTTTGTCAAACTTGAGATGCGTATATATTTTATAAAATTTCAGCCTTGACCGAAACCAGATTAGGAACCCAATAAATTTGAAGTTTTTCTAGGTTAAGAAAATAACCAAAAATAATTTATGGTAGGATTACCCAAAATAGGTACTCAAAGCCTATAAGTATGTATATTTATTTATTTATTTATAAAGGATTTTACCAGGAAGGATACATTGAGATTTCTCTCGTTTTCAAGTATGTCCTGGATTGAAGAACATTGAAGTGTTACAGAAATACAAAGTAATATAATGCAAGATATTAAAAACACAAATATACAGATTAACAGAAAATAAATATGTAGGAAATAGTCATTATATTACATGTTTACAGGTGCATTCTGTATTGAGGTATGTTAGTAAGGAGCTCTTGAGTGACTTAAGACTGGGGGAAGATTTGATGGTGTCTGGGAGGTTATTCCATAACTGCGGTGCTCTGTAGGAAAATGAGGACCGAGCCACTGTTTTTTTGTATTGTGGTATTGCAAGTAAGGTGCTGGTCCTGGATCGGAGGTTATAGGATGAGGGAGCTGCTGGGGGAAGCAGTCTATTCAGATAGGGTGGCAGCTTCCCAGAAAAGCTCTTAAACACCAGGCTGGAAAGGTGAAGGGTGCGTTTAGACTCCAGCGATGGCCAGTTTAGCTCTTTTAACATGTCACAATGGTGGGTCATGTAGTTACATTGTAATGCAAAGCGGCAGAATGAGTTATACAATGTTGTAAGTTTCTGAAGGTGCGTTTGCGGGGCGGCTGCATACACTACATCTCCGTATTCAATAGCCGGCATAAGCATTTGTTGTACAATCTGCTTTCTTACCGCGGGGCTCAGGCAGGATTTGTTTCTGTACAAATGATAAATGCAAATAAACTTTAACCACTTGGCTGCTAAGGACGCACTCAGCTCGTTCAGCCAAGTGGTTCTCCTGTGCTATGGACACGCTGAGCACGTCCTAGCACAGGAGGCAGCGATCGGCTGGTATTTCGGCAGATCGCTGCAGCCCCCCGGTGCGAGCTGACATCAGCCCAGCGTCCGGGACCCAGACGGACACGATAAACGTCATTGCGCCAGTGCGATGACGTCTATTACAGGCACTGCCCCCCCGCCAGTACGGGGAAGGTGCCTGAAGCAGAAGGGGCAGGTCCTTTGGACCTCTCTCCCACCTCATCCGCACAGGGCAGCAAAAAAAGGCAGGCACCACTTTGAAGAGCATAGCCTGCCCTTCCAAGCAGTGACTGCCTTTAACCCCTTTGGGGCTGGATCATGATTTGTTGCCAACCGGCACCAGATTGTGATCCCCTGCCAGAGCTGGCCGACAACTTGGATGTTGGCCAAGCTTCCGGGATCTCCCCCTGAAGACTGGCATCGTCGCGCATAGCGCAATGACGTCAGTTCGGGAGTTAACCCCTAGCTGCCACCTATGGTGGAGATAGGGGGTTCCAATGAACCCCCTATCTCCCGATCCGTGGCAGCTAGGGGTTAATATGTGGTATCGTTGGAACGGTACCAAACATGACTATGTTAAATGTAAGCACAAAAGTGTAAAAATAAAAATATAAATAATTTTTTTTTTTTAAATTTAAGTGGTTTTTTTGCGTTTTTCTTGTTTCATTAATGCAGCAATATTGTTCCCATTTCAATTATAATGTGAACAATGAAGCTGCACTATCTATTTTTTCAATGGGGGGCGTTTGCTAAAAATCACGTAATTTCCCCCCCAAAAAAACGTAACGGGTTCCCATTTCTAATTTTTTTAACAAGCACACCCCATAGAAAATATAACCGCAAACGCTCGCATGATAAAATGAGAAAAAAAAACTTTACACGCTGTAGATTATTGAAAATTCAAATTTTATTGCATTTTTTGTTGTAATATTCAGGCAGGACATGACGTATACATATAATAATGATATATTATGAATCTGCCGAGTCTGCCGGAAAGAACGATCTATAATATGTTTGGGTCGTATAATAAAACGTGGCTTCAAATCACATTTAAACATGATGAGCGAAACTGGTAAAAATTAGCTCAGCACACAGGTGTCAAATGGCTCAGCAGCGAAAGGGTTAATACATTTAAATTAAAATCTAGTAAGTGAAAAGTCTAGTAGATATACATGCAAAAGATCATGAATAAAAATTTAGGGCCCTATCACTTCCTGCAAGCTAACGCTAGCATGAGAATCAACTTACAAGAGGTAATAGTGCTGCACCTGAACCACCTCCGATTCGCTAACTGGCTTAAAAAAAATGTTAGTGAATCGTAATTTCCAATTCATTGCTACGAGTTTGCTGTACTTTGCCCGCCCCATGTTAAGAACAGGGAGTGCAAAGTACAAGCAGAGAGTAACTAGTGTTAGGATCCCAAGATCCTAATGCTAGTTACTAAGAGCTGGAGCTAATGAAAAGGTTAACACCAGCTCTGAGCTGAAGCTAACTGATTCCGCTTCTGCAGAATCAGTTAGCTGCTGCTCAAAAACACCTAAAAATCAAATACTCACCTCTCATCCCGCGGCGAGAATGGCGGCCCAATCCAATGCTTCTGGCCTCCGGCAGCAGAGGGAGACTGGGGGTAAAAAGTCCCCAGTCTCCCTCCGCAATCACTCCGCTGACCAGCAGGATCTCGCGAGAAGTGAGATCCTGTCGGTCATGTGACCCGGCAGGAGAAGCCTCCATGGAGTCCTTGAAGCGGATGTTTGGGACGACGCATTAGTGCTGCGAGCCTAGTAGTAGCAAATTCTTCCCCTTACCATACCGTTTTTTATCGAAGGGCACACAAAAAAGGCACACAATAGACGGGATAAACATGGGCAAAAATAACAAGTCACTATGACTATGCAATACCTCGGCACTAAAGAGCGCTTACAATACCAAAGGTCATACTACCTAGTCACATAACTGAAAGTAAAAAGTACCTAATCGTAATAATAGTGGTTTACTTCGGTAATAAATAGGGATGTGCATGGCTGAAAGATTTGTTTTGTTTTGTTACGTTTTTAAATCATTTCGTTTTCAGAATTTCGTAACTAATTTAGTTTCGTATTTCGTTTAGTTTAGGATTGATATGAAATTTTGAATCGATTCGCATTTCATATATCAATTCAATAGTTGATATCAATTAGAACTTTGGATGACTAGATAAAACTCCAATTAATCAAATTTTGCTGGTAATAGAAAAGCTAGGGTTAAATTTTAAGCTGTGTCACAGATTTAGTATTTGAGTCAAATTAAACAGTGAAACAAAATTAATTTGTTTCATAAAGTCCTTTGCTTACTATTACTTGTATTGTAAGTTAAGATCAATTCGATAGTTGATATCAATTTGATAGTTCATTTCAAATTCGATAGTTGATATCAGTTATTCAAATTTTTCTTTCATGATGATGACACAGTGTAAAACGAAAATTCGTATATATACCGTTTCGTTTCGAATTCGTATCGTATCGATTCGTTATTCGGAAGTACTAACGAATACGAATTATCAAATTTCATTTCAAATTCCGATTTTTTCCGAAACGAATGCACATCTCTAGTAATAAAATCGTGCCTACTGTACCAAGAAAAGAAGTTACCTCTGCACGTAAGTTATACGTACCTATGTACACAGGAGGAGTTTGCTAGGTAATGATTAGGGATGAGCCGAACACCCCCGAGTTCGGTTCGTATTCGAACCCGAACTTTCCAAATGTTCGAATCCGAACTCGAACTCAATGGGGCTGAAATTAGATTTTTAGAGTGCCCTCCAAGAGGGCATATATGCTAGATATTTGCCATAAAAGGTGTATGGGGGTCTGGGTAGTGCCCTGGGGGACAGGAAACAAGGACAAAAAGTTTTTAAAGGAACAGTGAGTTTTCCATGAAATAAGGGTTAAAAATAAAAACAAAAAATTCCTTCAAATATCGTGCCTAGGAGGTCCCCATAACCTGCCCGTGAAGTGGAGGATTTCTAGGATGTATAGAACCACTTAAAAACAAAAAAATTATGTTTCAAATGACGGTAAATGCTTTTCCTTTAATCTATCCATAAACAACTGCTTGGGGCGGCAGTCTGTATGAAAAGAGGGGACATTTTCGGACACGTAGAAAAAGTTTTGTGATTTTTTGGCTAAATTATTGTGAAACTTATGCAGGCTTTGGATGAAAGTAACAATAGGTGCTTTAAAATTGGTCCTTTGGCGTCGGCAACAGTGCCGTCACACAGTAACCCCTCTGAGGATATGAATCTGATACAGGCGTCAGTGGCAGTGCACCCAAATATTGTGCTTTTGGTGCCAGGCCTGCAAGTACTATCATACAGTAACCCCTCTGTAGTATTGTGGAACAATGCAGGGTGGACCTTGCGGTCTTATATTAAAAAGATATCCATCTGGTAAAGGCGTTAGTGCACCCAGATATTGTGCTTTTGGTGCCAGGCCAGCAAGTGCATTCATACAGTAACCCCTCTGTGGTATTGTGGAAGAATGCAGGGGTGGACCCTGCGGTTCAAAAAATGTAAATGATATAGATGTGGCACAGGCGTCATTGCAGCCAAATATTGCGCCTTTCATGGCAGCAAGTGCCTGCACACCGTAACCCTTTTGTGATATTGTGGAAGAGTGCAGGGTTGGACCCTGCGGTTCAAAAAATTAAAATTATATAAATCTGGCACAGGCGTCAGTGCAGCCAAATATTGTTCCTTTCATGGCAGCAAGGGCATTCACACCGTAACCCTTTTGCGGTATTGTGGAAGAGTTCAGTGCTGGAGGTTTTGTGAATGCAGAAGACATCCCCGATTTATTCCGTTACGTCAGCATCAGGGGATTGATAACTGCTGATCCAGGACTGATTCATTTTTATAAATGTCAGCCGGTCTACAGAGTCGGTGGACAGACGCACTCTTTTGTCTGTGACAAAACCTCCAGCGGCACTGAACGTCCTTTCAGAAAGCACGCTGGATGAAGGGCAACCTAGTAGCTGCATAGCATATTGACTAAGTTCTGGCCAGTGATCCAATCTCAATGCCCAGTAAGCCAGTGGACCATCTGCTGGAAAGGTATCCAGGTCTGCCCTTGCCCCTAGGTAGTCCTGCACCATATGGTGAAGACGCTGGCAATGGGTGCCTACATTTGACATCCCTGGGCGTCGTGGACTAAAAAAATTAAAAAATGCATCAGTCAAGCGGCCCTGGCCTTCACCACTATTCCTCTGATCATCCGCAGCCTCAGAAGCACGTGTGTCATCACTTGGTAACCTACCAGTGCCTGGAAAGGTGTTACACAAGTGTCGCTTTAGAGCGTCCTCAAGTTATTTAATCCTGTGCTCCCTCTGTGCGGGCAGGATGAGCTCTGCAACTTTACCCTTGTATCGTGGATCAAGAAGGGTTGCCAACCAGTAATGATCCCTCTCCTTGATAGCACGAATCCTGGGGTCCTTTAGCAGGCTTTGCATTATAAGGGAGCCCATGCAGCGTAGGTTGGAGGTGGAATTGGTCAATGAAGATGAGGGGGTCACACTGATTTATAGGAGGTTTCTGAGACTTGTAATCTGTGGCTTCTCATTGCCACCCATCAAGGGGTCACACTGATTTATAGGAGGTTTCTGAGACTTGTAATCTGTGGCTTCTCACTGCCACCCAAGTCTCAGAAACCTCCTATAAATCAGTGTGACCCCTTGATGGTGGCAGTGAGAAGCCACAGATTACAAGTCTCAGAAACCTCCTATAAATCCGTGTGACCCCCTGATGGGTGGCAGTGAGAAGCCACAGATTACAAATCTCAGAAACCTCCTATAAATCAGTGTGACCCCCTGATGGGTGGCAGTGAGAAGCCACAGATTACAATTTGCATAAATCTGCTAGAAGTATGTGGGACCCCCTGATGGGTGGCAGTGAGAAGCCACAGATTACAAATCTCAGAAACCTCCTATAAATCAGTGAGACCCCCTGATTGGTGGCAGCCAGTGAGAACACACGGATTATAACAATTCCCAAATATTTTGTAGAAATTAGTGACCCCCAAAATACTTGCTGGCAGTGACAAGAGACAGATCACCTCAATTCCCAGATATTTAGTAAAAATTAGTGACCCCGCCAAAATACTGCGTGGCACTGGCTGTGTGACAAGACACAGATCACCTCAATTCCCAAATGTTTTGTAGAAATTTGTGACCCCCAAAATACTTGCTGGCAGTGACAAGACACACATCACCTCAATTCCCAGATATTTGGTAGAAATGAGACCCCCCCAGACCACCCCAGTAGCGTGGCAGACCGGCAGTAAGAACACACAACAACAATCTCCTCTCAAATGCGTGCAGAAGCGCTGCGTGGAAACCTTATATAGTGTGCTGCGGGACTTAGCTCTGTGAGCCCATGATTGGACAAAATTTGCCCAATCAGGACTCTGAGCCGTGATAGGCATAGTGTTGAACCTGTCTTGCACCAGACATGTGGTCAGGTGCAAGGCTGTAGCCAATTACGAGCTTCAGGCCAGTGGGAAAGTGCATTGTGGTCCATTGTGGTGCATTGTGGTCGAACATGTGGCGAACACCCGGAAATGTTCGGAGTTCGCGAGCAGACCGAACAGGCTAAGTTCGGTCCGAACTCCGAACCGTCCGAACCGAACAGCTCATCCCTAGTAATGACCCAGTAAACGGTTTGTTTATTAGCTGGATATATACTATGTGTTTCAGTAATTACACCAAGTCTATAGAAAAATTTAAGAAAAAAATAGTGTAAATTAATGTAACCCTCTAATCCTATGTGAAAAAATGTAAAACCTAAATCAATATATAAGGGGCAAATGTATCCGTGAGCCACCATACCATCTATATGAACAATATCATCGCAATAGGCAATACCTAGAATACCTAGGATTAGATGGCCATAATGCTGTATCAAATTTAAAAAATTACTATTCTATCTCATCAAGGAGACAGAAATAGTTTACCTTGGCAGTAAAATAGTGCCTACTATACAGGGAAGGTTACCTCACCATTTGGGTTTTGCTTTCTTATGAGTACAGACCGAAGGTGTAGTGTTAGTGCAGTCAAAGAAATACGAATTGGTTGACCAACTATATCTAAAACAGCTAAAAATAAAATAAGTCCACCTTCCTCTTTTTGGTCAAAATATTCTTAATTATAATTAATTAAATCTAATTGACTAATAAATTAAAGATTTTTCTTCCAAAGTCCATTCTGTTGTAGCATTTTGGATCTATTTAAACATCTTACCCATCCCAAGATACACCGTATGTAGGGATGAGCTGTTCGGTTCGATCGGTTCGGAGTTCGCATCGAACATAGCCTGTTCACATGTTCGCGAACTACAAACATTTCCGCCTGTTCGCCGCGTGTTCGCCCACAATGCACTTTTCCACTGGCCTGAAGCTTGTAAAATTGGCTACAGCCTTGCACCTGACCACAGGTCAGGTGCAAGACAGGTTCAAGACTATGCCAATCACGGGTCAGAGTCCTGATTGGGCAAATTTTGCCCAATCATGGGCTCACAGAGCTAAATCCCACAGCACACTATATAAAGGCTTCACACAGCGCTTCTGCACGTGTTTGAGAGGAGATTTCAGAGTAGTTTGATCTTGTGTTAGTGTGTGTTCTTACTGCCAGTCTGCCACCAGCTATTGGGGGGGGGGGTCTCATCTACTGGGGGGTCTCATTTCTACCAAATATCTGGGAATTGTTGTAATCTTTGTGTTCTCACTCCCAGCAACTATTTTGGGTGCTCAGTAATTTCTACAAAATATTTGGGAATTGAGGTAATCTGAGGTAATCTTTGTGTTCTTACTCCCAGCAACTATTTTGGGGGCTCAGTAATTTCTACAAAATATTTGGGAATTGAGGTGATCTGTGTCTTGTCACAGCCAGTGCCATGCAGTATTTTGGGTGTCAGTAATTTCTACAAAATATCTGGGAATTGAGGTGATCTGTGTCTTGTCACAGCCAGTGCCACGCAGTATTTTGGGCGTCAGTAATTTCTACAAAATATTTGGGAATTGAGGTGATCTGTGTCTTGTCACTGCCAGCAAGTATTTTGGGGGTCAGTAATTGCTACAAAATATTTGGGAATTGTTCTAATCTGTGTCTTGTCACTGCCACCCATTAGGGGGTCTCACTGATTTATAGGAGGTTTCTGAGATTTGTAATCTGTGTCTTCTCACTGTCAGCTATCAGGGGGTCCCACATACTTCTATAAGATTTCTGTGAATTGTAATCTGTGTCTTGTCACTGTTGCCAGCTATCAGGGGGTCCTATCAGGGGGTCTCACTGACTTGTAGTAGATTTCTGCGAATTGTAATTTGTGTCTTGTCACTGCCACCCATCAGGGGGTCTCACTGATTTCTAGGAGGTTTCTGGGAATTGTAATCTGTGTCTTGTCACTGGCTGCCTGCTATCAGGGTGTCTCACGGAGTTATACAAGAGTTCCGGACAACTTTCATCTTTATACCAGAGTCGAATCAGAGTTCTGTATATATTTAATCTATATATCACTCACTATGTCAGAAAGACCAAAAAGGACAGGCAGACGCTCCCAGACACAGATAAGAGGGCAAGCAGCCTCTGTGTCGGGAGGCTGTGCCTCTGGTTGTGGTGGACGTGGTGCATCCTCTGCAGGGGCACACTTGTCCTTTCTAACTGGTGCTAGCCGTCTTAAGCAGCAGCAACATACAGAGGATTTGGTGGATTGGCTAACCAGGCCATCCTCATCCTCCGAGTCCTCTGCCAGCCAGGCTTGTAGTGCTTTACAGTCCACCTCAGCTGCCAAAGCATCTAATGCAGCCTCCATGTCCACGGCTACTCCTGCCGTAGCCTCGCTATCACACACGGAGGAGTCAGCTGAATTGTTTGACTACAATGAGAGTGACATGCTGCTTGAGGATGCGCAGCAAGTACAGTGCTCTGATTCAATCTCTGAGGTTGAGGAAGGGAGTATAATCAACCTAGAGGAAGGGGGTGCCAGTGATGACACACAAATAACTGGCACTCATGTTGCCCCAGCAGCTGCAGCATACTGCCAAGTTTGCTCCAGTGACGAGGAGATAGGGGGTGATGATGACAATGATGATGAGGTCACTGACTCCACCTGGGTGCCTGATCAAACAGAGGAGTCAAGTGACGAGGAGGAGGAGGCACAAGAAACACGAGGCACAACATCCTCTATGACCAACCGTAGCACTAGCCAGTCCAAGGCATCAGATGTCAGAGCTGCTCAGATGCAGAGCGCTGTTGTCTCGAAGCACACATCCAGGAACTCTGCTGTCTGGGAGTTCTTTAAGAAATGTGCAGCAGACCCCACCGTTGCTATTTGTAATCTATGTCAGATGAGGCTCAAGCATGGGAAAGACACTGGACGCTTGGGTACCATATGCTTGATGCGACATATGACCACCTGCCACACATTCCGTTGGCACAAAACTTTGCGTAGGTCCTCCTCATCTGTCTCTACCCCCACTGTATGTCCTGCCATGTCATTGCCTACAACCTCCAGGGATGCTGCTACAGTAATGGATGTACCAGCTCCTTCCTCACAATGTGACAGCATCCCATCAGAAAAAATATAGTCCCAACCATCCACAAGCACAGCGTCTAAATGCCAGCTTAGCAAAATTACTCGCATTGCAGCTGCTACCTTTCCAGCTGGTGGACTCTGCTCTCTTCCATGAATTTGCTGAATGTGCTGTACCACAGTGGCATGTTCCAAAACTCCATTACTTTTCACGGAAGGTCATTCCAGCACTATACCAGCACGTGGAAGACAATGTTATGGAGTCATTGGGAAAGGCAGTCAGCAGCAAGGTGCATGTGACTTCAGACACGTGGTCCAGCAAGCATGGACAGGGTCGTTACATTTCCTTCACGGCACACTGGGTAACTCTGATTGCAGCTGGGAGGGATCCAAGACGGGGCTCTGTGCTGGAGCTTGTTCATCCATCACGCCTCCAGAAAGCTGCTTGTATGAGGTCTGTCTGCTCCACCACAACCTTTCCCTCTTCCTCCTCCTCCTCCTTCTCTGTCTCTGGCGAAGTGGCAGTTAATCCGACGCGTGGCAGGGGCTACACAATGGCTCAAGCAAAAAGATGCCATACTTGGCTTGAGCTGGTTTGTTTAGGGGACAGGAGCCACACCGGGCCAGAAATTCTGGCAGCTCTGCAGGGGCAGGTGCAGAGATGGTTAACACCACGCCAGCTTCAGCTGGGAATGGTCGTCTGTGATAATGGCAGCAACCTTCTCTCCGCCCTACGCCAGGGTAAGTTGACGCATGTACCATGCCTAGCACACATCCTAAATCTGGTGGTACAACGTTTCCTAACCAGGTACCCAGGGCTGGCAGAGCTTCTCAGCCAGGCCAGAAAAGTCTGCAGCCACTTCAGACGGTCATTCCTAGCAAGCGTTCGCCTGGCAGAAATTCAAAGAGAATTCCACCTTCCCACAAACCGTCTGATCTGTGACATGCCCACCAGGTGGAACTCGACATTAGCAATGCTGCAGCATCTGCACAAGCAGCAGAGGGCCATCAACGAGTACCTGTGTGAGTATGGCACAAGGACAGGTTCAGGTCCACTTGGCCCCCCCCCTGCAGTGGCTGATGATCAAGGATGCATGCACTGTACTGTCACCATTTGAGGAGGCAACGAGGATGTGAGCAGGGACAGTGCATGCATCAGTGACACAATTCCTTTAGTGTTCCTGCTGGAGCACACTCTGCAGGGAATTATAGATGTGGTTCTAGAGGCAGAGCAGCGGGAGGAGAGGAGGCCTTCCCTAGCTCTGAAGGCCCCAGTCTTTCCGCAGACAGCATTCCTGCGTGTCCTCAGATCAGACAGGAGGAGGAGGAGGAATATTTAAGTAGTGGGGGCATTGATTGTGGGGATTCCTCAAGGGAGGGTTTTGTGTGCCCAGAAACACAAGGACTGGTACGTGGCTGGGAGGAGGAAGTGCACAATGGGGTCATCCTCCTCATTGAGCAGGAAGACTCGGAAGCTAATGCCACCTCCAACCTACGCTGCATGGGCTCCCTTATTATGCAAAGCCTGCTAAAGGACCCCAGGATTCGTACTATCAAGGAGAGGGAACATTACTGGTTGGCAACCCTTCTTGATCTACGATACAAGGGTAAAGTTGCAGAGCTCATCCTGCCCGCACAGAGGGAGCACAGGATGAAAAAACTTGAAGACGCTCTAAAGCGACACTTGTGCAACACCTTTCAGCTTTGCAGCTACTAGGTTGCCCTTCATCTAGCGTGCTTTCTGAAAGGACATTCAGTGCCGCTGGAGGTTTTGTCACAGACAAAAGAGTGTGTCTGTCCACTGACTCTGTAGACCGGCTGACATTTATAAAAATGAATCAGTCCTGGATCAGCAGCTATCAATCCCCTGATGCTGACGTAACGGAATAGATCGGGGATGTCTTCTGCATTCACAAAACCTCCACCACTGAACTCTTCCACAATACCACAAAAGGGTTACGGTGTGAAGGCACTTGCTGCCATGAAAGGCACAATATTTGGCTGCACTGACGCCTGTGCCACATTTATATCATTTTAACTTTTTTGAACCGCAGGGTCCAACCCTGCACTCTTCCACAATACCACAAAAGGGTTACAGTGTGAAGGCACTTGCTGCCATGAAAGGCACAATTTTTGGCTGCACTGACACTGACGCCTATATTACCAGATTTATATCATTTTAATTTTTTGGAACGCAGGGTCCAGCCCTGCACTCTTCCACAATACCACAAAAGGGTTACGTTGTGAAGGCACTTCCTGCCATGAAAGGCACACTATTTGGCTGCACTGACGCCTGTGCCACATTTATATCATTTAAATTTTTTGAACCGCAGGGTACACCCCTGCAATCTTCCACAATACTACAGAGGGGTTACTGTATGAATGCACTTGCTGGCCTGGCACCAAAAGCACAATATCTGGGTGCACTGACGCCTTTACCTGATTCATATCTTTTTAATATAGGACCACATGGGCCACCCCTGCACTCTTCCACAATACTACAGAGGGGTTACTGTATGAATGCACTTGCTGGCCTGGCACCAAAAGCACAATATTTGGGTGCACTGCCACTGACGCCTGTACCAGAGTCATATTCTCAGAGGGGTTACTGTGTGACAGCACTGTTGCCGACGCTGAAGGCCCAATTTTAAAGCACCTATTGTTACTTTCATCCAAGCCCTACACCATAATTTATCCCAAAAAAAATCACTAAACTTTTTCTGTGCGTCCTAAAATGTCTTTTCATACAGGCTGCCGCCACAAGCAGTTGTTTATGAATAGATTAAAAGGAAAAGCATTTACCGTCATTTGAAACGTAATTTTTTTGTTTTTAAATGTTTCTATACATCCTAAAAATCCGCCACTTCACGGGCAGGTTATGGGGACCTCCTAGGCACGATATTTGAAGGAATTTTTTGTTTTTATTTCTAACCCTTATTTCATGGAAAACTCACTGTCCCTTTAAAAACGTTTTTTTTTTTACTTTTTGTCCTTGTTTCCTGTCCCCCAGGGCACTACCCGGACCCCCATACACCTTTTATGGCAAATATCTAGCATATATGCCCTCTTGGAGGGCACTCTAAAAATCTAATTTTGAGTCCCATTGACTTGTATTGAGTTCGAGTTCGAATTCAAACATTTGGAAAGTTCGAGTTCGAATGCGAACCGAACTCGGGGGTGTTCGGCTCATCCCTAACCGTAAGCATCAAATTTGATGAACGATTCACTTTAGTGCTATAGACTCTACTAAAACAACGCAAATTATATTCGATAACCAATTGTTTAAGGCAATTAATTTATTATTTCTGTGGATAGTCGTTTCCAATGGAGCTCTAGCTATGAAGTTATGATGTTTAGGGACTATGAATTTATTGGTTTGTTTCGGCTTGTGAAAACTTTAGTAGTTGGTTATATACTCAGTAGAATGTGATATATGTTACCACACATTAGTATCACAGCAGTATGTAATGTAATGCACTAAATAGAGTTAAGACGAATTTCAGTTGGTCATTATTTTTAGCTTCCAACAAGGCTCATCATACTCCATAGAGAGGCAGCTTTATTTCTATTTCAGAGTCTGTAATATCCCCTTTCTACATGCAATTTATGACTGTATTTTAGCACTAGAACTGATTTCCAGGTTTGTGATTGCAGCAGCATTTACTCTGATTGGAATCAGAAAAATAAAATATGGCAGATGTTGCCAGAAGTGCTACTGCTTTTGGATAGATTTTACTGTTAAACATAAGTTCTCTTCCAAGTTATTAAAACCGCAAGCTGACATTATGAAACCACACATATTTCTTGTTTATTGTGGGACAATGAGAATTTCTTTTTACTGAAAATATATGTTTATGGAATACATTATACTTTCATAGTCTCTATTCAATCACAAGTTTTTTAAATCGAAGAAATAGATTTGGGTTTTTATTGCCCTTTTAAATCCCTTGATATATATTTGTGTAGAAATGCTTTTACTAGCAGTATTTCAACTTTTCAACCACCATGCAAACTAATATCCCATGTACTATGAATTTAAAGTGCCAGACCTAAGGCACGGTTTGTTAAGTAGACCAAAAGATCACACTCACCTTTTATAACGTCTGACAGTCAATAAATGAAGCATATATTTTCATTAGAGAAAAAAAAAATTCATAGTGTATATTTATGCAAGGAGAAGAAAAACATCAGTGTCTCTTTGGTTGATCAATTATATATATATATATATATACACACACACACACCACACTGCAAATTATGAAGTTTATTATTGCAGAGGCCATTTACACATCACAGCAATTCAAAGAACTGCATCACAGAGCCAGGGGCAGACTGACACGCCGGGCACTCGAGCACTGCCCGAGGGCCTGCGGGTCAGTAGGGGCCCAGTTTTGGAAGGAAAGTTCTGAAGGGAAGATCATCTCTGGGTGGCCGTGGCAGCTGGCCCTGCGGCACACTACCAAACCGCCGCCAAAGCGGCGGCGCTGCAGCATGCCTACCTGGGCCCCACTTTCTAAAACAGGAGGAGTGCATGCTGCATTGACGCCACCCCCTCACGTGATGCGGCATACTTGAAAACGAGTGAAATCTCAATGTATCCTTCCTGGTAAAATCCTTTATAAATAAATAAATAAATGTACAGTATGTTTTGAACCTGAGAGGTGATCAGTAGTTTCCAACGTGTGCCACAGGGACCTTCTGTGCTGCGGCCGTAGCTGTCACGAGTGTGTGACGGCTACCGCAGCAGAGCAGTGGCAGTTTGTTAGTCTGGAGGGGGCACAATGGATTCTCCAATTCGCTGGGGGCCTGAGTGGATTTTATTAACTCGTTAAAATTATTAGTTGAAATTTGTGTGAAGAAATAAATTCTTTAACGCAACAATATGCATGTGGGTTGTGAGTTGTATGGGAGGGGTTTATGGTGTGGCCTACTGTGTAGGCATGGCAAAAGGGGCCCCACTACTTGTCAGTCTGCCTCTGCACAGAGCTTATGTGCTACATTCCCCATATGCAGCACAGAACACTGAGTAAGACATGCAAATGACGTCTATTTTTTTTTCATCCTGGTTCTGTGTTCACACAGAACCCTCCAATTCAATGCCATGGCATACTAGATGGCTTTTTTAAGCAGACGTCAGGTTTATGCAAATATATATATTTACATATAGGGAAACTCCTCCCATTATTTACTTTTTGGCAATTTCAATTGGGTCCTGCACTCTTGAAGGTTTTTCATCCTTTCTCTTCATGCTTGCATAGCAGGACCCAGACCTGCCAATTTTTAAAGGTCGGAGATCAGGAGGGTGGAGGTGTGGCCACATGGGGGCAGGGTCATGATAGAATTTGAGTCACTGTCTACATTCACCCCCTCCAAAAGAGGTGGACTCGCCCTGGCACATGCATGCTGCATTACCGCTAGTGTATGATCTTGTAAAACCCTGGTCTTTAACTATTAAGTACCACGAGCGCCATAACACGGGCACATGTAGTGCATTTTCAACCTGACAAAAAGCAGATGAGCTGTCGTGTGATCAGAATGACTAAAGAAAAAACATATGACACATGACCAAATCGCATGACTTGGAAGGCCTGGGGACCCCATGTTGTGGCCTAAATTATTAGACCCTCCTTCAAAAGTAAACTAAATGATATGCACTTGAATATTCTCATAACAAGGCCTGAAATATGTTTTAAACAGTACCACACAGAGAGGACAGCAGGTTGTGTACCCTCAGAGCAGCACAATCACTATACAAATGCTGCAAAATTAAATGAGTTGGCAGAAAATGGGATTTATTAGACTACTTGGTGTTGCTTGTGACCAGGGATGCCTTAGCTAGGTGTCATGACCACTATTACAGCTTGTCATGTCCTGTAAAATTTTCACTTGAAAGAGACACGCCACTCTTTTAAGGATAAACATTTAATATAGAGCATAAAAATCACTTCATATGTTGCCCAGAATTGATGGTGTCCTTCCTCCATCTACAGATCCATCTGGTTTAAGTTGGCACTACATTGCAGATTTAATATTGATAATCTATACAATATGAAAGCGAGAGAAGAGTAAAAACTGTATCCTGCCCTGATATTATTCATTTCAAGGTTCACAAGAAAATATTCTTAATCTATTTCTGGAAATCTAATGTTCATTTGTGTTTATTTCATCTGTGATTGCAAAGTCTTTATTATTCTTCCAAAATTTAAATCAATCATTTTGTCAGAAGCTTGGCCCATCATAAATATATCAGGAATACAAAAGAGTTATCTAACTGCTTGATTTATTCCTAAATAAGCTTTTTGTGTGCTACGTTGGCTTCAGAGTGCTTATCTGTTAAGTCAACTGTCAAAAATAATAATTCTTTACTTTACAGAGAAAGCATTGATGAATGCGGAATGTTTTATTCCCCCGAATGCGTTTGACGTTCAGCTCCAGAATGCAAATGCGGCGTGTTCTGTGAACATCTGCTGTTTGAAATACATTATATTGACATTACATTTATATTTATTAATGTAACTGTATGTATAAAATGTTGTAATGTACTTGGAGATTAGCATTATTCCCTAGCTTGGTATTGTAAATATTTATGTAAGGTACAAATTGCATTTAACTCTATAATTATTTAGAGAATAATTACTTGATATAGTACATTTAGCCCATAAAACCCAATTTAGACTCTTATTTTAAAAATAGGATCAATGTTTTCCATCTGACGAAACTTTTTTAATTTACACCTTACTCCTGTCACCATGTATGACTGTAAACAAGCTCAAAGGAGGAAATTGCTCATATAAATTTAATGATGCAATACATTAGCCACAAAGAGCACAGAATACAGGGACAGCTCTGAGGTTGCTCATAACTGTGCAGGGATAAGATTCAGGTGATAATTACTGAAAATCCTTGTACAGTACAGATACGCGGTATTACTGCACTTTATTAGCCTTAGATTTTGTGGCATTTTTTTTACAAACTACATTGTTAATAATTTCATTATGATTGCACAAATACTGGTCAGGACCTCTGGTTTACTAAGCAGGTGCCTTAACACACTGAGCCATGACCCAGCTCTGTATTCCCCCCTGCTCTTTTAATTATTAAAGGATCTGAAGGCCGGGGCAGGGAGGAGCTTAGCAGCTGCTACTGGACAGTGCTCCCTGCGTTCTGCGAGAAAATCTATGTGGTGAAGTAGGGCAGCAGGATGCTGAGACACCGTTCCCTAGCTAGGGGGACTTGGACGGGAGTCTCAGCGTGCGCACAAGATAGCTGTTCTGTGGCACGCAAAGGGTTATCTTGTGGCTCGCTGTGCTAGGTCATTCCCGTGACCTAGTACATCATACGCAAGTGCAAAAAAAACCAAAACCGCATGACACCGGCGGGGCTCCGTAGTATTTGAAGAACCCTTTGGAAAACCTTGTGTAAACATGGTTATTTGTACCTTCTTCCATTCTCACTTCTACGGAGACCTGGAGTATCCACATAATAACACTTACAAGTCTAACTTTTTTCTGCTGCTGTAGGTGAAGAGTACATTCCCTGCCGCACACATCTCAACCTTTTGTATGTTAAACATATATGAAATTATGGCTTACATGGCAATTGGTAATCCTGAGCCATTGGTAATCCAGAGGAATGGGGTCTTGGGAAAGCTAATTCATTCACCCCTAGTAAAAAGGTAGTCCTCCTGGGACATATACAATATTTGTGATTAGTAGGAAATCCAATTATATGTGCACATGTATAGTTGTACAAATATCAGAACTTATCTGCTAATAAATGCATAATTGGCATGCATCTTCCCTGGGAGGAGTTGCTCACTGATATAGATGTCATTATTAGTGTGCACAAAAGAAATATTTTATAATTACAAGCAGCAAATAATCACAATTTCCAGTTCTTTATCTAGAACCAAGTAAGGAGCATAAAAAAATATATAGATTGGGGTTTAAAGTGCAGACAAGCAAGACCATGTCATCCATCAGGCAGTCCCTATGAGCTTTATCTGAACTTGTTAAAGTTAAACATTCATCTATATAGGATAACCATGTTTTGAAATGATACAAGAACTTGGAGTTTTAGAAAGTTACACTAAAGGCTGTGCTGGTTGTTCTAGGCATGACGTACCTGAAACAACATCCAAAATGTTGGCAACTTAAACTATTGAAGCTGAAATTGTGCACCCATAGGTAATATAAATGGACTTCAAGTAATGGTTATCCCGCTTAGCACTAAATTACTACCATTATTCTTAATGTAGCAAATTAAAATTAGAATAAAATACAGGGCAGGGCATTTTTCTATGAAAAATACCACAATGCTTAAAAACCTCTAATAATTATGCGAATTCAGATTTCTTTAAATTACAATTTCACACAAAAGCTACTTTTTTTCAGAATCTAAACTCCGTTTGTTTTTGTCTCCCATAGCTGTACCACATAAAATTGGAAGAATTATTGAGGGAAGCCCTGCAGATCGCTGTGGAAAGTTAAAAGTTGGAGACCGGATCTTAGCTGTGAATAGCCAGTCTATTATCAACATGCCCCATGCAGACATTGTAAAACTGATTAAAGATGCAGGGTTAAGTGTAACACTTTGCATCGTTCCTCAGGAGGGTAAGTAGCAGCTTCGCAGCAGTTAGTGAGGCCTCGTTATGGCTAATGGATGCATGTAGTGTTTGCACTTTTGAATCAAAACTACAAAGAAACATGTTTGTGTACACACACATTAAATACTAAAATAAAAATACATTAGAATTATTTTTGGTTTTCTATACTTGCTACGCTTTGCTACATTTCATACTACTTTCAGAAACCTTTCCAGATATTGGTTTAAATAGAGCATGCTGTGGAAGAAAACCATTGTGTTTATTTATAGAATATGTTGAGGTACAAAAAGAAAACGTTGTAAGGACCATTATCATCTAAAAATGAGGATATTACTACATTACATAGCCATGCTGCATGCATGACATGTTTTAAATACATTCTTGATTAAAAGGAGATACACAGGGTTATTCAAAGAGAGACGATCTGGCGCCAAAATGTAACCAAACACTGAAATTCAGCGAACAGGCACATTTCGGGGCCATTCGGCTATTCTGAGAGCAGGCAGTTCGCCAAATGTTGGCGAATTGCCTGCACATACGGTGCCTGTTCGAGGGCAGTGAAATCCCCCATAGAGAAGCAATGCTTCGACTATTCAGAGAACACAAACCGTTAATTATTTTTTCCTGCAGTAAAAAGTCTGTTTATTGATAGATTTTTTAGGATCTTTTAGACATTTTTGGGGATTTTTTTGTCAAACATTTTTTTCCGGCTGTTTTTTTTAATTGTTTTTTCTTTTTACTGTAACAGCCCTTTTTATTATGATTCATAGGATCTTATATGTAAATTCCAGACATTTTCGCTCAGTAGTTTTTTTGCAAACAGCGTTTCAATTTTCAAACTTTCAAGCGTACAGGTTTTTTTTTTTCTTCAATTTGTTCGTCTGCGTGTCGACTTTTTCCGGCGGCTGCTCTGCGCTGTGATCGGCGTCTAGTCAGGTTTCTCCGGTGTGTTCGGCGTGGTTAATCCAGCTGTTTTCTGCGGGTTTCGGTGAGTGTTCGGCGGGTTTGCAGCGAGTGTTCAGCAGATTTGCAGTGGGTTTTCCCTGCACTACGGGGGCCCTGCGGTGCTTGCTGAATACACCGCAGGGTTGGTGAAATAGGATCGCCGAATCGCCCTGAAGTGCAGGGAACGAAAAGTCACCGAACATACGGTGACTTTTCGATTCTCTTTGAATAACCCTGATAGTGGTGGTAGCATGAATGTGATCCTTATATATTTTGTGAGATAAAAAAAGTTCCAAAATTAGGTGAGTCCTAATATAGAAAAAAATAAAATATTTTGGTAGATATGGACACATATAAATGTAAGTATGTACTATATATTCTATAAAATAGTGATGCCTGCGTCACAAAAAAAAATAAAAAAAAAAAAAAAAATCGAGCAAATCTGTTGCTATTTTCAATTACCATTTCTACTATTTGAAGCAAACCCATAAGGCTTGCATAATTTTTCCCTATGTTTTAAATTCTATGCACAGCAACATTTATTATAAACTATTTTTCAACAGAGTGCTTCAAATCTATGATGCTTGTGTCCATGTTTTGACATTTTTCTTTATGCAACCTGGACTAGGTGACATTTTTTTAACACGTGATATAAACTAGTAGGCTTTTCCTTAGTAGCCCATGCACATACTCAATAGTCATTTTAAGGTAAACATATTATTTTATAGATGGAAGGAACACATTTTGACCTTCACAACAGTCTGACTTCTTTGTAGTATGAACTTTGAAGCAATCCCCATATCCATATGGACCCTCCTATGGAGGGTTTTTAGCATTAGATTTTTCTTCCACATACATTCACACATACAATCTGCAGCTCTTATGTTTCATACAGATTCTTAGGGGCCCTATTGGGTCCCGAGCTATAACCAGGATGCTAAGGGGAGAAAAATAGCTTGCTTATTTCCCCTTTGCGTCCCAGTCTCCCCAGCAGATTACGAGGCAGGCGCTAAGTACAACACCCCTTCCCGTAGCGACTGCTAGGGTCCATAGCAAGATCCTGCTGGCCAGCGAAGTGATCGTGGAGGGATACAAGGAACTTTTTTCCCTCAGTCTTACTCTGCTCCTGGTGGCCAGAAGCGGCAGATTGGGCCGCCGTTCTCACCGTGGGATGAAAGGTGAGTATTTGAATTTCTGGGGCTTTTCAGCTGCTACTAATTGATTCTGCAGCAGCGCAATCAGTTAGCAGCAGCTCAGAGCTGGTGTTAACTTTTTTCAGTTAGTGACAGCTCTTTGTAATTAAGATCTTGTGATCCTTCCTAACACTAGTTAATCTCTGCTTGCACTTTGCTCCCCATGTTAAGCATACGGAGCGGAAAATACAGCAAGCTCACGGTACAAACTGCTAACACCGATTCCCTAATGTTTTTTTTTAGCAGGTTAGCGAATCGCAGTTGATCTCTGTGGATCTCTATCACCTTTTTTAAGCTGGCGCTAACGTGAGCGGTAGCATTAACCTGAAGGAGGTAATGGGGCCCTTTGTGTTTTTTGAGATTTGGATAATGAGCAGACACAAGAAGTCATTTTTAATTTAGAAAAACAGCAGGAAATGAATACCTATGTATTTATAGAGTCTCTTTTCAAATGTTTCTGTATATGCATTGGCAGCTATAAAAGTATGCAGTCATTTGACCAAATTTATAACATTATACAAATATTAAAAATGACATGGACATGGACAAACTATGGACCCTAGCTGTGTGACATTTTCTTTTCACGTATTTATGGATATACATGATCGCATGTGTCAATGTAATGTATTTGATTTTCAGTTTCAGTGTGTTCACATAGTAATTGAACATACATCAGTCTAGATAGAATTCCGACGAGATATTCATATAGAATCAAACATATAATAAGATTAAATGTACCTCACAGACTGCAGTCAAGATCTCTCATACGCAAGTTACCTTTAAAATATTAGAGATCTTCTAAGCAAATATAACCACTAGAGCACCTGCAAAATCACTTAAAACCTTAAAGAAGTAAATTTGAAACACACCTCTTTTCCAACGGCAAAGCAAATGACACAATGCGCTGCTTCCTCTTGCCCTTCTGCAGAACCGTGTACATTTCATATTTTAGGTGTGAAGTTGAGCAGAAACCCACACTTCTTTATGTTGAACTTGAACCATGTCGTACATGCAGTCTCTTGTCTTGAGTAACTCTCCACAGAATCTTAACCATTTCATTACCGTGATATTGTATACATGGATAGCAGTAGCAGACACAGCAGCCTGAGATCATGTTAACCCGGTCTGTGCTGTGCTGTATGATTGCAAGAAATTAATTTCATTTGCTATTGAATTTAGTTTGCTTTTGGGCTCCAGAAGGTGCCCACAAAGGTTTAGCCCTTTTGTGCATAATGACCAAGGTGTTAAAACTGGGTAAAATCGGCTGGGGAATGTCCCCTGACATATGGGGCTTTCCTCAGCCTACACAGAGACACGGGCTGCGGTTCTAACTGCAGTTACTCTATTTGGCCTGTAGATGGCTGGCCAACTACTACATCTGCCTGACAAATAGTTTGTTACAGTAAGAAATACATTGTATATACTCCCAAATATTTCTTACTGTATAATAAAAAAAAAACATGAAGCCATTGGTTCCTGGCAGTGGATTTTTGTAAAATCACTTCGTAGTGATGGGGTTAAGGACTTCAGTATGGAATACCTGTAGTAATGCATGATATTGCTGCCAGTATTCCTCTGCATGCCAGATCAATCATGCCACAGGATAGTAGTCTAGACTCTAGGCTGAGCTGGCTCACAATTGAGCCAGTATTTGAAAGACACAAAAACAGTCTATACTTATACACCAAACCTATACTTTTATGATGTACGAAAAACCAACTGAAGGGGAATAGGCCCCTTGACAGCATATAGGGTCCACTTCCCTTGATGGACTAAGTTAATGTTAATTACTTATTAGAGATCAATGTTGAGTTCTGCATACATAGTTTATGTAAGGCTTTCATTTCCTTCAGTTAAAAAAACGGGAAAACATTAACATTTTAAATTAATTTGTCCTACATTTAAAAGCATAATCACATTTTGAAAGGAGTATATTGCAGTTTAGTGAACTACAACAATTAGTCTTCGTATCATACAGTGTACTAAAAGAAAGCAGTATAACGAGAGTAATGTGATGTTATTTCTACATCTAAAAGCATTATTCAAGCATTCAGTTTTGCATACACTTTATCAAGCAAATATATGCAAAATCATTCTTGGCACTGATTCACTGAGTGTAAATGCTCAATGTGTAGATGAAGCAATCATTTGAAATGCAGGGAATTACTTTGCTCTCTAGAAACTAATTGCATATCATCCAGAATAAGTTGATCAGAAAAGGCTTCACTTGTAAAAGAACACTTTAAGCTAGAAACGGCGGGAAGGAGTCTCCATACCCCCACCCCGGATCCCTCTTGCATACTCATTTGATGGTGGTGTGACCCATGACCTGGTAACAAAGTATTTAGAGTGTGGCATTAATATATGGTCTCCTTCAATATGCCTTTTTGTTTTTATATTGAGACTGAGCAAAATAATGGTTTTATTGTTTTGGGTTGTTTTTCTTCTCTTTTATCAAGCAGAGTTAAACAGCCCAGCATCTGCACCGAGTTCAGAAAAGCAGAGTCCCATGGCCCAGCAGCACAGCCCAATGATGCAACAGAGTCCCGTGGCTCAGCAAAGTCCTGTGACACAGCAACTAGTGCCACAGCCACTGCAGTTACAAGGACACGAAAGCAGGTGAATCAAGATATCTGCAATACAAACGTTAAATATTCATCATCATGAAGCTATCTAACAACGATAATGTCTTCTTCAGTTACAGGTCAGAAGTGAAGGCCAGACAGGATGTAAAACCAGATATAAGACAGCCGCCATTTACGGATTATCGCCAGCCATCATCAGACTACAGGCAGCCTCCAGTAGATTACCGACATCCGCCTGTAGTAGATTACCAGCAGCCTCCTCCAATGGACTATAGGCAACCTCCTCTAATAGAATATAGACAGCATTCCCCGGATACCAGGCAATTCCCACTCCCTGATTACAGGCAATTCCAGGTAGGCACAGGATGTACATACACATCATAATAAAAATATTTGATAATTAGATGGCATATCACACTTCGTAACCGCTTAAGCAACAATTTCTTATAACTACAACACTTTGCAAAATCTGCTGACATGTCTGCAGATCCAATTTTCTTGTTTGGAGTTACAGCCAAGGTCTGAAGTTTAGATTACGCATTGCCAAACAAGGGTTAACCAGTATGAGCAGCCCACATGGACTCACATCATGGTCTGAGTAGAGATCACAGAAGATGCAGCAAAGACTGGATTTGTATGAACTTGATATGTCAAGATTTTTCATTAAATTTGCTACAAATAATATCACTGTAGACTCATTGAAAATCTGTACACATTCAAACATCAATAAATATGGTGATAAAAGCCTTGACATAGACACAGCTTATATAATGTGATATTGTAGACATGAGAACCCAAATAACGGATCATATTTTTATATCAATTAATAATTTGCTGAAATGTGTATAATTTTGACACACTTTTATATGCAAGTGGCACTTCAGTGATGGAAAATTAACAACTAGATAGGGCCTAGTTAAGCTTTTCTATTTGTAAGACAATTATTGTTATTTAAAACATTTTTCCCAATATTTTGCCAACAAACACGAGATATGAGTCTAAATAGCATCTCAGATTCAATTCATAAGATTAAGCAATATCCAGTCTGTGCTGGTATTTCATTGGCATGAGGCTATTAGGGGTCTACCCATTTTATTCCTTTTTTTTATCTGGCTGTTCCCCTCTTTCATCCTCTAAAATCTCTAGGGCATTTATTGTGGTAGGGAATTACAAAATGAAAGTGCTGCATGTTGCTTGTTAACCTCTTACCACCGCAGGGCGTACTATGCTGTCCCCGCAGTGGGCGATACTAAACGCCACAGGGTGGCATAGCACGCCCCGCTGGCATCTATGGGCCGCGACAGGCCAGTCCATCAGTTTTCGCAGCGCGTGTCATTCGCTGCTGCAGGATTGCCTGAACTCAAGCCTTCTCCCTGCAGCCAATGACGCATGCCGACCGTCAGCTGCATAGCTGGAGAAGGGGCCCACCGCAGAAGCCGGCAAGCGGAGTGTTCTAGTATGCCCCACTGGCATTTAACACCCAGTAAGAGGTTAACGTATTTCTAGAAAGAGACTTATATTTCCTCTATGTTCCTGTATTTACCTGGCCCTTCTAATTCCTCTCACTAAACAATATTAACTATAATCATCTCTGTATTTCAGTCTTTAAATTGTAATATGATTTTATTGCAGGACTTTGATTATTTCACTGTTGAGATGGAAAAGGGTGCTAAAGGTTTTGGGTTCAGCATACGAGGAGGAAGGGAATACAAAATGGATTTGTATGTGTTAAGGCTGGCAGAAGATGGCCCTGCAATAAGAAATGGAAGAATGAGGGTGAGTGTCACTGGGCACCATAATATCACACTATTCTGTGTGTCTACAAATTTTATTTTTAGAAAGCGAGACATGAAAGTGTAATTTTTGATCAAAATGTTGGATTTTTTTTACAGATGTATAATCATTGCTTTTCATTTTTATATTCAGATTTGATAAATGATCATATTCAAATTTGTTGCTGCTGCAGAATTTAGATCAAACACTGAATCATACAAATTGAATGTCCAATATTAACTGCCCAAACCAAACACAAGAGAACAGCAGGGATGGCAAGAAGTGTTTCATGCAGGGTTATAAAGACATTCCAAGCAGAGTTTGTTAGGAGTTATGTTCTAGTCAAGAATGACATCCAGGTCAGAGGTGAACACAGGAAACAGGAAGTAGAAAGCAGTGTAACATAGCCCTTCACAAACAGTGTAATAGCATTTAATGGAGTAAATCCCTCAGCAATAGTCATGTGCCTCAAAAAGCACCACCTAAATTAGACCTTAGTACAGGATAGCGTTCCTTAAACTTTAACGCCAGTCATCTAAATATAAGACAATTCCCAGAAAATCAGTGACTATAAGGTGATGTGATTTACTGATCATGCTCACCTTTATTTGTTTTCATCTAATGTATCAGGATACCGGCATGGGAGAAGTGAGGATGTTGTAAAGCAGCAATAGCTCATTAGATGTTGTCTCCAAGCTTCAGTCACTGGTTCTATTTTTACCTTAAAGCCAGTGGTCTCATTTAAAAGCTGATGTTTAACAAAACTGCTCCTAAAGAGCCTTTGTATTATTGAGTTCTTTATACTTATAGCTTTGTATCTCACTCATGTTGCTCTTCGTGCTTTTCCCAGTCACCACCATTTAATCCGAATCCAGCAACATTCATCAAGTTCTATTGTTGTTTCTGTTTTAGTGTCCTCTATAAAATACTCCCAATTTTACATATTCTGAAAGTGCACCAAGGGGACACATTCTAGGGATATTTCTATAGTGTTATATTGTATCATCAATGTATTCTTTCTCTCTGTCTCAATACTAAAGAAACAAATATAGCAATAATTTTCCATCCCCTGCTGTGAGCCAATAAGATGACTAATACAGCAAGGTCTGCAGGCTCCCAAAGGCTGCTAAATGAATAGACTAACAATCATGTTATAGGTGGAAGATAAGTAAATTGGTTAAATTACTAAAAAGCTTATTTTACTCACATGGATTTATTAAGAATTACTTCTAAAAACACACACAAAAACCAACATTAGAATCTTTCTTAAAATTATACAATGTCTATCTCAATGATTATATGATCCATTTTATATATACTTGTCTACACAAACCTAATTCTAATGCATGATCAGTACATTGCTACTTCGTAAAGAGTGCAAACAATTAAGCCCACAACAAGGGTTCATTTACTACATGTAACAGGATGATTTTGTTTTTTCTGCTATAGATTTATGTATATGTTGCAAACAAAAATTGTGTGTGTTTATCCATGCTTCAGTAAACTGCTGCGTTACGAAAGGAGCTAAATCTGCAATGATCTTCTATGCTCCCCAATAACATTTCTCAGCTAAGAACAGCAAGACAACCTCACTATTAAATAGAAGACAGAACATGCTCAATAACGATGTCTATCAACATCATTTGTGAGTCGTGACAACCTGATAGATTGCAGTTATACAGTATGAACCTAAAATGGCTATACTGAGTGTGATTTGCATTTTCTTGTCATGGTATGTTGTCCAACCACTCTTGCATAGAGAAGTGTAGAGCAAAGACCATAATAAGGAGTAGTTGTTAAATAAGCACAGCCTACCATATGCATATTCGTAAGTATTTTGTTTTAATTAACCTGTTAAAAACAACTTTAAGTTTAATATTATATAAAGCCACAAATCTATAACTGCCCTTAAAGATCACCAGTTTCGCAATGGGTCATAGAGAATTCAGTTTGATGAATATATTCAGTGAAAGTGCTAAATTAAAAATTATGGGTTTTATTTGCTTTCCTATTTAATGATGTGGATCCTCATCTGCTACTCACTTCTGTTAGAGGTCTGTGCCAATGAAAGTGTGACGAGAGCAGAGGAGACCCCTGCAGGCAGTGCCTATGTTCTTTGCAGCCTACACACAGACTGAAAAGTCATATTGACAGCATTATTGTGACGTCCAAAGATGCACAACCAGGGTGGACTGACAACTAATGGGGCCCCCGGGCAATAGTAGACCATGAGCCCCCTTGTGCCGAACCCACAGGAGGCCACACTCATACAAAACGCCAACCCCTACAACCCAACACCCACATGTACATTTTTGTGCTAAAGAATTTATTTCTTAACTCATTAAAATCATATTTTTATAAATTGTGAGAAGAAAATCCACTTGGACACAGCAGCGAATTGGGGCATCCATTGTGCCCCCTTCAGACATACAGATGGCCACCGCATTCCTGCCGCTGCCATCACCAACTAATTGCAGCTAAGGCTGCACCGCAGCACAGAATGTCCCTGTGGAAAATGTGGGAAACTACCGATCACTTTAAAAGATACTGAATTACTTTTACACTGCACATTACAGAGATCCACAGCAATACAACTCACAGTAATGTGCGGTGTGTATGAGCGTATCATAGAGTAACATAGCAATAAAACTCTCACTCATACACACTGCACATTATTGTGAGTTTTATTGCAGTGGAGCTCTGATACG
The DNA here is from genome assembly GCA_009667805.1 of Leptobrachium leishanense. Taxonomy (NCBI): domain Eukaryota; kingdom Metazoa; phylum Chordata; class Amphibia; order Anura; family Megophryidae; genus Leptobrachium; species Leptobrachium leishanense. The sequence continues at coordinate 193,251,066 of CM019065.1, forward strand.
CTCATACACATCACACATTACTGTATCACAGAGCTAAACAGCAATAAAACTCACAGTAATGTGCGCTGTGTATGAGTGAGTTTTATTACTGTTACTCTGTGATACACTCATACACACACGTTACTGTGAGTTTTATTGCTGTGAAGCTCTGTGATACAGTAATGTGCATTGTGTATGAGCATTAGGGATAAGCCGAACACCACCGAGTTCGGTTCGCATTTGAACTTTGCAAAAGTTCGAATTCGAACTTGAACACGAACTCAATACAAGTCAATGGGACTCAAAGTTCAATTTTTAGAGTGCCCTCCAAGAGGGCATATATGCTAGATATTTGCCATAAAAGGTGTATGGGGGTCCGGGTAGTGCCCTGGGGGACAGGAAACAAGGTCAAAAAGTTTTGTAAAAAAAACGTTTTTAAAGGGACAGTGAGTTTTCCATGAAATAAGGGTTAAAAATAAAAACGAAAAATTCCTTAAAATATCGTGCCTAGGAGGGCCCCATAACCTGCCCGTGAAGTGGCAGATTTCTAGGATGTATAGAAACATTTAAAAACAAAAAAAATGACGTTTCAAATGACGGTAAATGCTTTTCCTTTAATCTATTCATAAACAACTGCTTGGGGCGGCAGCCTGTATGAAAAGACATTTTAGGACACGCAGAAAAAGTTTAGTGATTTTTTTTTGGCTAAATTATGGTGTAACTTATGCAGGCTTTGGATGAAAGTAACAATAGGTGCTTTAAAATTGTGCCTTTAGCGTCGGCAACAGTGCCGTCACACCGCAACCCCTCTGTGGTATTGTGGAAGAGTGCAGGGGTGGACCATGCGGTCCTATATTAAAAAGATATGAATCTGGTAAAGACGTCAGTGCACCCAAATATTGTGCCTTTGGTGGCAGCAAATGCCTTCACACCGTAACCCTTTTGTGGTATTGTGGAAGAGTGCAGGGTTGGACCCTGCAGTTCAAAAAATTAACATGATATAAATGTGGCACAGGCGTCAGTGCAGCCAAATATTGTGCCTTTCATGGCAGCCAGTGCCTTCACACCATAACCCTTGTGTGTATTGGTCCTCTGCTCTTTTCCATCTACACCTCCTCACTGGGCAAAATCATAAACAGCTTTGGCTTTAATTACCACCTCTACGCTGATGACACTCAGAACTACCTCTCTACCCCTGATCTCTCTCCCCCTGTCCTTTCAAAAGTCAGTGACTGTTTATCTGGTATCTCCTCCTGGATGGCCTCCCACCACCTAAAGATCAACATGTCAAAGACTGAACTCCTACTTATTCCTCCCTCCAATGCCTCCCCACCTCCTGACTTCTCTATCACGGTGGAGGGTATCACCATCTCCCCTTCAAACCAAGTTCGCTGCCTTGGAGTTACACTTGACTCTGCTCTTTCCTTCATTCCCCACATCAAGTCTCTTTCCTCCTCCTGCCGATACCAACTGCGTAATATTTCCAGAATTCGGCCATTTCTTACCGCTGTCACCACAAAACAACTCATACACGCCCTGGTAATCTCCCGACTCGACTATTGCAATAATCTCTTATCTGGCCTCCCTCTGTCCCGCCTCTCCCCCGTACAATCAATCCTGAACGCCTCCGCCAGGCTAATTCACCTCACCCGCCGCTCTGTCTCTGCCGCTCCCCTCTGCGATTCCCTTCACTGGCTCCCCATCCATTGCAGAATTAAGTTCAAAATCCTTATCCTTACCTACAAAACCCTCACTAACTCAGCTCCCCACTACCTGTCCTCACTAATCACCAAATACACCCCAGCCCGCTCCCTAACATCAAACAGTGACCTGCGCCTAGCTTCTCCCCGCATCACCTCTTCCCATGATAGACTGCAGGATTTCTCACGCGCAGCCCCCACTCTCTGGAACGCTCTCCCTCATACTGTCAGACTTTCCCCTGACTTCTCTTCCTTCAAACGCTCCCTGAAAACGTTCCTATTTAGGGAAGCCTACCACCCAACTCACTGACGCAACCATCAATCACTCTCACCTTACAGTCCTCTCCTCCTGTTTCCAACCCCAACCCTCCCAGATTGTGAGTTCCCACGGGAATAGGGCCCTCATCTCCTCCTGTACTGTTTGTCAAATGTTGTTCAATGTATTGTAACCCTGTCTATACTGTGCTTATTGTACAGCGCTGCGGAATATGCTGGCGCTTTATAAATAAAGAATAATAATAATAATAATAACCCTTTTGTGGTATTGTGGAAGAGTTCAGTGCTGGAGGTTTTGTGAATGCAGAAGACATCCCCGATCTATTCCGTTACGTCAGCATCAGGGGATTGATAGCTGCTGATCCAGGACTGATTCATTTTCATAAATGTCAGCCGGTCTACAGAGTCGGGGGACAGACGCACTCTTTTGTCTGTGACAAAACCTCCAGTGGCACCGAACGTCCTTTCAGAAAGAACGCTAGATGAAGGGAAACCTAGTAGCTGCATAGCATATTGGCTAAATTCTGGCCAGTGATCCAATCTCAACACCCAGTAAGCCAGTGGATCATCTGCTGGAAAGGTATCTAGGTCTGCCCTTGCCCCTACGTAGTCCTGCACCATATGGGGAGGACGCTGGAAATGGGTGCCTACATTTGACATCCCTGGGCGTCGTGGACTAAATAAATTTAAAAGGCATCAGTCAAGCGACCCCGGCCTTCACCACTATTCCTCTGATCATCCGCAGCCTCAGAAGCACGTGTGTCATCACTTGGTAACCTACCAGTGCCTGGAAAGGTGTTACACAAGTGTCGCTTTAGAGCGTCCTCAAGTTTTTTCATCCTGTGCTCCCTCTGTGCGGGCAGGATGAGCTCTGCAACTTTACCCTTGAATCGTGGATCAAGAAGGGTTGCCAACCAGTAATGATCCCTCTCCTTGATAGCATGAATCCTGGGGTCCTTTAGCAGGCTTTGTAGGATAAGGGAGCCCATGCAGTGTAGGTTGGAGGTGGCATTAGCTTCAGAGTCTTCCTGGTCAATGAGGAGGATGACCCCATCGTGCACTTCCTCCTCCCAGCCACGTACTAGTCCTTGTGTTTCTTTGCACACAAAACCCTCCCTTGAGGAATCCCCACCTTCAATGCCCCACTAATTAAATATTCCTACTCCTCCTGTCTGATCTGAGGTCACGCAGGAATGCTGTCTGCGGAAAGACTGGGGCCTTCAGAGCTAGGGAAGGCCTCCTCTTCCTCCCGCTGCTCTGTATCTAGAGCCACATCTATAATTCCCCGCAGAGTGTGCTCCAGCAGGAACACTAAAGAAATTGTGTCACTGATGCCTGCACTGTCCCTGCTCACCATCCTCATTGGCTCCTCAAATGGTGACAGTACAGTGCATGCATCCTTGATCATCAGCCATTGCGGGGGGGAAACAAGTCGACCTGAACCTGTCCTTGTGCCATACTCACACAGGTACTCATTGATGGCCCTCTGCTGCTTGTGCAGATGCTGCAGCATTGCTAATGTCAAGTTCCACCTGGTGGGCATGTCACAGATCAGACGGTTTGTGGGAAGGTGGAATTCTCTTTGAATTTCTGCCAGGCGAACACTTGCTGGGAATGACCGCCTGAAGTGGCTGCAGACTTTTCTGGCCTGGCTGAGAAGCTCTGCCAGCCCTGGGTACCTGGTTAGGAAATGCTGTACCACCAGATTTAGGACGTGTGCTAGGTATGGTACATGCGTCAACTTACCCAGGCGTAGGGCAAAGAGAAGGTTGCTGCCATTATCACAGACGACCATTCCCTGCTGAAGCTGGCATGGTGTTAACCATCTCTGCACCTGCCCCTGCAGAGCTGACAGAATTTCTGGCCCAGTGAGGCTCCTGTCCCCTAAGCAAACCAGCTCAAGCACAGTATGGCATCTTTTTACTTGAGCCATTGCGTAGCCCCTGTCAGGCGTCGGTTTAACTGCCACTTCGCCAGAGACAGAGAAGGAGAAGGAGGAGGAGGAAGAGGGAGAGGTGGTGGTGGAGCAGACAGACCTCATACAAGCAGCTTTCTGGAGGCGTGGTGGATGAACAAGCTCCAGCACAGAGCCCCGTCTTGGATCCCTCCCAGCTGCAATCAGAGTTACCCAGTGTGCCGTGAAGGAAATGTAACGACCCTGTCCATGCTTGCTGGACCACGTGTCTAAAGTCACATGCACCTTGCTGCTGACTACCTTTCCCAATGACTCAATAACATTGTCTTCCACGTGCTGGTATAGTGCTGGAATGGCCTTGCGTGAAAAGTAATGGCATTTTGGAACCTGCCACTGTGGTACAGCACATTCAGCAAATTCACAGATGGGAGCAGAGTCCACCAGCTGGAAAGGCAGCAGCTGCAATGCGAGTAATTTTGCTAAGCTGGCATTTAGACGCTGTGCTTTGGGGATGGTTGGGACTATATTTTTTCTAACGCTGCAGCAGCTGGGGCAATGTAATCTGGCTGCGTAAATCTTCAGCTGATGGGATGCTGTCACATTGTGAGGAAGGACCTGGTACATCCATTACTGTAGCATCATCCCTGTCAGTGGAGGTTGTAGGCAATGACATGGCAGGACATACAGTGGGGGTAGAGATAGATGAGGAGGAGGAGGACCTACGCAAAGTTTTGCACCAACGAGATGCATGGCAGGTGGTCCTATGTCGCCTCAAGCACGTGGTACCCAAGCGTCCGGTGTCTTTCCCACGCTTGAGCCTCATCTGACATAGATTAAAAATAGCAACGGTGGGGTCTGCAGCACATTTCTTAAAGAACTCCCAGACAGCAGAGTTCGTGGATGTGTGCTTTGAGACAACAGCACTCTGTACCTGAGCAGCTCTGACATCTGATGCCTTGGACTGGCTAGTGCTGCGGTTGGCCATAGAGGATGTTGTGCCTCATGTTTGTTGTGCCTCCTCCTCACTTGACTCCTCTGTTCGATCAGGCACCCAGGTGGAGTCAGTGACATCATCATTGTCATCATAATGATCTCCTCATCATTGGAGCCAACTAGGCAGTATGCTGCAGCTGCTGGGACAACATGACTGCCAGTTATTTGTGTCATCACTGGCACCCCCTTCCTCTAGGTTGATTATACTCCCTTCCTCAACCTCAGAGATTGAATCAGAGCACTGTACTTGCTGCACATCCTCAAGCAGCATGTCACTGTCATTGTAGTCAAACAATTCAGCTGACCCCTCCGTGTGTGATAGTTAGGCTACGGCAGGAGTAGCTGTGGACATGGAGGCTGCATTAGATGTTTTGGCAGCTGAGGTGGACTGTAAAGCACTACAAGCCTGACTGGCAGAGGACTCGGAGGATGAGGATAGCCTGGTTAGCCAATCCACCAAATCCTCTGTATGTTGCTGCTGCTTAAGACGGCCAGCACCAGTTAGAAAGGACAAGCGTGCCCCTGCAGAGGATGCACCACGTTCGCCACGACCAGAGGCACAGCCTCCCGACACAGAGGCTGCTTGGCCTCTTATCTGTGTCTGGGAGCGTCTGCCTGTCCTTTTTGGTCTTTCTGACATGGTGAGTGATATATAGATTAAAGATATACAGAACTCGGATTCAACCCGGTAAGCGGTGTCCCTCAGGGGTCTGTTATAGGACCAATACTATTCAATTTATTTATAAATGACCTTGAGATAGGCATTGAAAGTCATGTATCAGTGTTTGCAGATGACACAAAACTAGGAAAAGTAATACAATGTGAGCAGGATGTTACTTCGCTACAGAGGGATTTAGATAGATTGGGGGACTGGGCACTTAAATGGCAGATGAAATTTAATGTAGATAAATGCAAAGTTATGCACTTTGGAGTGAAGAACACACAAGTAATTTATACCCTAAATGGTACAGAGTTAGGGAAATCCAAGCAGGCGAAGGATTTGGGAATAATCATAGACTTCAAACTAAGTAACAATGTGCAATGTCAAACAGCAGCCGCCAAGGCAAGCAAAGTATTGGCATGCATTAAAAGGGGAGTTCACTCACGGGATGAAAACATAATTTTGCCTCTGTATAAATCAATGGTCAGGCCGCACCTTGAATATGCCGTGCAATTTTGGGCACCGGTCTTAAAAAAAGATATTATAGCGTTAGAAAAAGTGCAGAGACGGGCAACTAAATTAATAAGGGGAATGGAAGGGTTAAGTTATGAGGCAAGATTAACAAGCTTAAGCCTGTTTAGTTTAGAGAAACGGTGCCTTAGAGGGGATCTGATAACCTTATATAAATATATACGGGGCCATTATCAACCATTGTCTGATAACCTATTCATTAACAGGACTATACATAGGACAAGGGGTCATCGATTTAGACTGGAAGAAAGAAAATTTAGCTTAAAGCATAGGAAGGGTTATTTTACGGTGAGAACAATAAAGCTGTGGAATTCTCTGCCTGTTGAGGTGGTTGGGTCAGAGTCTGTACAGACTTTTAAAAAACTACTAGATGACTTCCTGCAGACACAGAATATTAAGGGTTATAATATTTAATATGTGGGTAAAAGCTTCTTGATCCAAGGAGAAATCTGACTGCCATTCTGGGGTCAAGAAGGAATTTTTTTCCCAGTATGTTGCATATTGGCAAGCATTTCAGACTGGGTTTTTTGCCTTCTTTTGGATCAACAGCAGTAGGTTATGTGGGAGAGGCTGAACCCAATGGACGCATGTCTTTTTTCAGTCTATATAACTATGTAACTATGTAACTCTGTTCTAAAAATTGGAGATATGCTGCAGAACTCTGATTCAACTCTGGTATAAAGATTAAAGATTTCCAGAACTCTGGTATAACTCAGTGAGACACCCTGATAGCTGGCAGCCAGTGACAAGACACAGATTACAATTCCCAGAAACCTCCTATAAATCAGTGAGATCCCCTGATGGGTGCCAGTGACAAGACACAAATTCCAATTCGCAGAAATCTGCTACAAGTCAGTGAGACCCCCTGATAGGATCCCCTGATAGCTGGCAACAGTGACAAGACACAGATTACAATTCCCAGAAATCTGCTAGAAGTATGTGGGACCCCCTGATAGCTGGCAGTGAGAAGACACAGATTACAATTCCCAGAGACCTCCTATAAATCAGTGAGACCCCCTGATGGGTGGCAGTGACAAGACACAGATTAGAACAAATCCCAGATATTTTGTATAAATGACTGACCCCCCAAAATTCTGGGTGGCAGTGACGAGACACAGATTACCTCAATTCCCAAATATTTTGTAGAAATTACTGACCCCCCAAAATAGTTGCTGGGAGTGACTGAGAACACAAAGTTTAGAACGTTTCCCAGATATTTGGTAGAAATGAGACCCCCCCCAGTAGCTGGTGGCAGACTGGCAGTGAGAACACACACTAACACAAGAACAATCTCCTCTCAACCACGTGCTGAAGCGCTGTGTGAAGCCTTATATAGTGTGCTGCGAGACTTAGCTCTGTGAGCCCATGATTGGGCAAAATTTGCCCAATCAGGACTCTATGCCAATCACGGCTCAGTCTTGAACCTGTCTTGCACCTGACCTGTGGTCAGGTGCAAGGCTGTAGCCAATTACAAGCTTCAGGCCAGTGGAAAAGTGCATTGTGGTCCGTTGTGGTGCATTGTGGGCGAACATGCGGCGAACACGCGGAAATGTTCGTAGTTCGCGAACATGCGAACAGGCAATGTTCGAATCGAACTCCGAACCGATCGAACAGCTCATCCCTAATGAGCGTATCACAGATCTTCACAGCAATAAAACTCACAGTAATGTGCAGTGTGTATGAGCGTATTACAGAGCTCCACAGCAATAAAATTCACAGTAATGTGCGCTGTGTATAAGCGTCTCACGGAGCTCCACAGCAATAAAACTCACAGTAATGTGCGCTGTGTATGAGCGTATCACAGAGCTTCCCAGCCTCCCCCCAGCAGGCCCCCTCACTTTATTCCCCCTCAGCAGCCCCCTCTCACTTTATTCCTCCCCCTTCACTTTATTTCCCCCATTTCACTGTATTTCCCCTCCTCACTGTATTTCCCCCTCCTCACTGTATTTCCCCCTCCTCACTGTGTTCCCCCTCCTCACTGTATTTCCCCTCCTCACTGTGCTTCCCCCTCCTCACTGTATTTCCCCCTCCTCACTGTATTCCCCCTCCTCACTGTATTCCCCCTCCTCACTATATTCCACCTACTCACTGTATTTCCCTCCTCAATGTATTTCCCTCCTCACTGTATTTCCCTCCTCACTGTATTCCCCCTCATTGTATTTTGCGGTAAGGTGTGGACCCCCATTTCAGTCCAAACTCACATATACAGAGAGGAGAGTCCACACTACTAACCAGCAAGGAAACAAGTAAGCTGCGAGATCCTTAGAGTTGGTCTCAAAAAATAGCATGGACAGAAAATAAAGATTGTATTGCCAAGACAATCGTCCCACCAGGACTCGCTAGTCAGCAATAACACAAGAAATTAATTTAGGCTATACCCATATTGCTCTACGCGTTTCGCCTCTAGGACGTCCTCATGAGCAAACACCGCAGTATCGAGTATGTCAATCTTTGAATCACTACTATACCCAGGTTTTTTCAATAATCTGTCTCTCTTCTCTCTGCATCATGTGACATGAAGGGGCGGAGCCAATGCCGCGTGCCGTGCTAGTAGTTTCAATGTCGGAGGCACAATGCATTCTAGATGAGGGAGGAGAAGGAGGCAGCCAGCGACTGTGCGACGTGCGCTGCTGGGCTAAGCTGGCTCAGGCAGCAGCCCGGCGTCCAGCTGCACAGACTAGAGGGGGAATAAGAAACCGGTGGCCGCTGAGCCAGCCAGCCCAGCACATCCCAAGAGCGGGCCCCTACCAATCTGCGGGCCCTCGAGCAGTGCCCGATGGGTCAGTCCGCCCCTGTGCACAACTGTACATTCTAATGCAATACTTGTGGAGTATTGCATTGGAGGTGCCTTGTGTCCCATTGAGGTAACTTGTATTTTCGGAATAACCTTTCAAGCATTTATTTATTTCATGGAACTTTGTAATCCATGTGAAATTTCCTGTTCAGAGGTTAACCTACTAAAAATTAGCCCAACAATAACCAGTTTACTTAAAAGATACACTATATTGCCAAAAGTATTCGCTCACCTGCCTTGACTCGCATATGAACTTAAGTGACATCCCATTTCTAATCCATAGGGTTCAATATGACGTCGGTCCACCCTTTGCAGCTATAACAGCTTCAACTCTTCTAGGAAGGCTGTCCACAAGGTTTAGGAGTGTGTTTATGGGAATTTTTGACCATTATTCCAGAAGCGCATTTGTGAGGTCACTAATGGGGGAGTAGCTCCCACTAGAGAGTAGCGGAGTTGAGATCCTTAAGGACTGCTAAATCTTTTCGACGTTTAAACACTGCTTGGCATACGCAGAATTATACACTTGAGGTAGCGAGGATGAACAAAACACTGAGTTGCTACTAAGCACTAAAGGTTTCGAGACTGATAGAGCACGTTCGGAAATACAGATATGTCAGACAGTTGGTGAATTGCGCGGACTGCAGGGCAGTCAGGAAATAAGCTGCTTTAACGTTTTCTGATAATCGGGAGCAGATCAGCGGTACCTTAAGATATTCAGCAGCAACACATACACCTCGGGGTCTGTCGTAAGTACACTATCGAGTATATTTGATGGTGAGAGCACACTGAACATGAGCCGCATATAAACCGTACCTTTAGATCGCAGTTCTTATAAACATGTGTGGCTGGAGAACATGAGCCCTGGGTTGGGTATAGGAACCTAATGAGGCCACAGACGATATCCACAACTTAGAATGGACAATTCCCCAGTAACGTGTTAACACCCCAGCGGCAAGCATGGGGTTAAACCACCAAAGCACCACACAGGCGATCGTAATCGAGCAGCAAGAGAATAGTCAAAACAAGCCGGGTCAAAAAGCAGGAGCAGGGATCGTATCCAGAAAACGGGTTGGCAATAGAGAATCAATACACACAATAGTTAGCGATGCGGGAAACAGACTCCTCGCGCCCTGTTTTAAACCCGGCGGCTCCTCGTGACCACGCCAGGCCCCTGCCCCTCGGATGCCGCTCGGCCATTCCCCAGTGCTGGCAGCCGGCCAGCTCTTGGCACAGGACCTTGCCCAGACCCCCCAGGCAGCACAGCAGGGGCCGAGGATATGACAGTCACACACTGATGTTGGACGAGAAGGCCTGGCTCTCAGTCTCTGCTCTAATTCATCCCAAAGGTGTTCTATCGGGTTGAGGTCAGGACTCTGTGCGGTCCAATCAAGTTCATCCACATCAGACTCTGTCATCCATGTCTTTATGGACCTTGCTTTGTGCACTGGTGCACAGTCATGTTGGAAGAGGAAGGTGCCAGCTCCGAACTGTTCCCACAAAGTTGGGAGCATGGAATTGTCCGAAATGTCTTGGTATGCTGAAACATTCCGAGTTCCTTTCACTGGAACTAAGGGGCCAAGCCCAGCTCCTGAAAAACAACCCCACACCATAATCCCCCTCCACCAAACTTGGCACAATGCAGTCAGACAAGTACCGTTCTCCTGGCAACCGCCAAACCCAGACTCGTCCATCAGATTGCCAGATGGAGGAGCGCGATTTGTCACTCCAGAGAACGCGTCTCCACTGCGCTAGAGTCCAGTGGTGACGTGCTTTGCACCACTGCATCCAACGCTTTGCATTGCACTTGGTGATGTATGGCTTGGATGCATCTGCTCGGCCATGGAAACCCGTTCCATGAAGCTCTCTGCGCACGGTTCTTGAGCTAATCTGAAGGCCACCTGAAGTTTGGAGGTCTGTAGCGATTGACTCTGCAGAAAGTTTGGTGACCTCTTTGCACTATGCGCCTCAGCATCCGCTGACCCCGCTCCGTCAGTTTACGTGGCCTACCTGTTACATCCTCAGCCCCTGTTGTGCTCCCTGGGGGGTCTGGGCAGGGTGGTGTGCCGCTGGCTGGTCGGTTGCCAGCACTTCCTGATGGCAGACTGGCATCTGAGGGGGCAGGGTCTGTTGTAGTCACAAGGAGCCGCCGGGTTGAAAGGAGGAATGGCCTCATTGCCCTGACGTGGAGTTTGTTTCCAGCAGCGCTAAGTTTATTCCTTATTGGTCATTGTTACCGACCCATTTCTGTATGCGAATCCTTCTCCTGTTGACTGACCCGGCTTGTACTTTGACCACTCTACCTGTTTTTTTTAAGCTTCCTGTATTTGAGCGTTGGCAATTAACCCTATGCTTGCAGCTGGGTTTATTGCTCAGTGTCTGGGTTTTGTCCCATTTTGTCTTAGGGTATCGCTTGTGACCTTTCGAGGTACAGTTACCCAACGTACTACTCCTGTCTTTGTTCATGTGAAAACTGCAATTCAGAAAGATTGTTTATTTTTGCCATTTGCTTTGACTGCCCTGCACCTTGAATACTTCACGGACTCACGTCCCACGTATCATGTTTTTGAGCGTGTCCTAGGTAACCTGTTGGTCTTGAAACCTTCAGAGCCTAGAGACAATTCAGTTAACCCTTGTGTCTCCTTGGCTATTAAGTTGCAGTCTGTTGTTTATGAACCATTTGTGTTTAAGCAGATATTATTGCCCTCAAGGATCTCAACTCTGCTACTCGTGTGGCAGCGTTACCGCTACCGTTCCACTTCGTGGCTGAGTTGCTGTCATTCCCAAACACTTCCACGTTCTTACAATACAGATGACAGTTGACTGTGGAATATTTAGAAGCGAGGAAATTTCATGACTGGATTTGTTGCACAGGTGGCATCCTATCACAGTTCCACGCTGGAATTCACTGAGCTCCTGAGAGCGACCTATTCTTTCACAAATGTTTGTAAAAACAGTCTGCATGCCTAGGTGCCTGATTTTATATACCTGTGGCCATGGAAGTGATTGGAACACCTGATTCTGATTATTTGGATGGGTGAGCGAATACTTTTGGCAATATAGTGTATATGTGCTTACTTCATCATCTGACCCACTCATAACTTTTTGTGCTTGGGAAACATTTCAAAGCAGATAATATTCTCACTAGCTGGCTTCCTTGCCAGGTCATCAACTTTTTATCCATCATGGTTCCCCTGTTTTCTGCCAACACTCAGTCTCCAACACCAAGGCTTTCCTACTGAAATTAATCTTTATGCTCAAGAATTGACTATCGGGAAGGTGGTTTAAGCAAATCTACAAAATTTGACATCGCACGGATGTAGAAATTTATACTCATGCATTTGAGCCAAAAGGACAAGTGTCCTTGGCTTGTTTGTAGGGAACGTTATATGTTGGCTAATATCAGTGGTCACTTGAGGAAAGTCGTGTCCTGTCCACTCTGTGTAGATGAATAGCTTCTTGAAATGTATCAATATATGTTCAATCCATGCTTCTTAACATACATTAATTTGCATGTTTTAGATTTGATTCCAGTTTCTCCATGAGATGTTTGCCAACTATGAAATATTATGTAGACTATCAGGGTTATTCAGAGAGATTCGAAAAGTGACCGCAGGTTCGGTTTCAGCGATTCCTAGCTCGCCGACCCTGCAGTGTATTCAGCAAGCACCGCGGGCATAGACGTCTCTACGGGGGGTCAATTGCCCCCCCAGGTCATTCCTTGCCCCCCATGTGCCCCCCCACCAGAAATCAACATTCAGCTGGCCCCATATATTTGGACCACTATTTATCTGTCTCTGTGCATTGCATATGTCTATGAATATGATCTAGGTGTCATTGGAAATGGCAGATTCTGGCCTTTCCAATGATACCCAACATGACCATATTCAGTGTAAAATAAAAGTCATAAAAATTTAAATAAAAAAGTGCACGTAAACGTTTTCACAGTGTTGAAATGGCACAGCAGTGAAGGGGTTAATGTTCAGACTATATATTATATTGTGTATTACTTTAGTTTTTTGCCTTGGTTTAGATGTGTTTTAAGTATTAATGGGCAGGCTTCATCCCTCACAATATACATTTTATTCTTTTCCTTGATTTATGGCATTTTAGGGGTTGATGGGAGGGCTACATGCCACACTGTTTATTATATTTATTGTATTTACCTGGGTATATGAAAGTTAGAATCTTAAGGGTCTATTCATCTTTAGATGCCGGTTTAGATATAATCATTTATTAGTCTGATAGAATTGTGTATATTTTATGAGAAAACCCAATAAATTATTAAAGCATAATTGCTAAAAATTTCAACAAATAGTTTAGGGCTGGTAGTTAAATAGAGTAGCTTTACATCATAGAAGGAATTTTTTATTCTGGATCTAATCCTAAATGGTGTTATGTTGTGAAACCAATTTTTAGACAGCAGCAGCATTTTGCCTACGGGTGCAGTGCACTTCGATTCTGCCCTTCACAGATGGTACAAAATTCTTGTTTTCTACGTAAATGACCAGACTTCCAAAATGGTATATAAATAGTAATCAGGGTGATAACTTTGAGAGGTCCTTATTAGTGGTAGCATACAAATTGACCTTGAAAATGTAAATTTGCATACTACCTAATTTGCCATTAATTATAATCCATCACATTTAAGAACTTGGTTGGTATAGAATCAAGAGCTTGGTCTGTAGCTTAATGACTTTGCCTTTTCATATTTTTAGTATCATCTTAAAAGCACAACAAGGATAAATATCCCATTATATTATAAAGCATAATTAACATACTTTTTTAACATATAAACTGTATAATGTATTGCTTATATTAATGCACAATATCAAGCAGGACTTTAAGATCATGCACACATGAATGCCTTTTTAAAACCTCATTAAAAAATGTATCTACAATTTTTGCTTCGAAGAGTATAGAACTGTTAAACATGAACTGTAGGCTTCTTTCCACTTAATGCTTGAACTGGATTCACTTATTACTCCAGCTGAATTTTGCACCAAGCCTCTGACATGTTCAAGAACAGCTTGAGGGAAAGACACTCGCGGGCTGCCAGGCAGCTACTGAACTAACGCTTATTTTCGTGCCTGGCTGATAAATTTAAAACACGTCAATGCGCCCTGTCATTCATACAGATTAAACAAACCCCTTCCACTAGCTTTGTATTATAGTATGTTTTTTATAGGTTTTGTTATTTAGCAAGTGCAGCAAGGTTTGCATTGCCCAAAATAACATTTCACGTCATGATACATATGTAGAACATATGTATAAAAAATTACATTTTAGCACCTCTGGTACGAACAGGCTGTCAGATACCTTGAGAAAATTATGAAGCAAGCATGGTTTTCTGTTATGCTGTGTTTCATTACAGCTATATTGATTTGTACCTTTTATTTTATATATATATATATATATATATTTTTTTTTTTTTGCAGAAGCCATTTGCACTTCACAGCAATTCAAAGAACTGCATCCCAGAGCTCCTGTGCTACATTGCCCATACGCAGCACAGAACTCTGGTTAAGACATGCAAATTACATCTGTCTCACTTTTATGCACCCTGGGTCTGTTATTACACAGAACCCTTAAATCACTGTCGTGTAGGGATGAGCTGTTAGGTTCGATCAGTTCGGAGTTCGACTCGAACATTGGCAGTTCGAAAGTTCGCGAACTTCGAACTTTTTGGCGTGTTCGGTTCGAGTTCGATTTTTTTTTTTGAAAAAAGTACAAAAAATGCTTAAAAAATACAAAAAAATCTAGAAATAAAGAGACTCTTTACTGCAGAATATTATAAGCAACGGTTTATTAGATATTGAATTAAAAAACTACCTAATGTCTAGGTGCAAAGATTCTCACCTCTAAATGACCTGTGCTCTCAAACGGCGTAAACAACAGGTGTTTAATTAGTGTTTGGAAATAACATGTGCTTCTAATTAGTCTGGTCTCATGAGTTTGATACATTGCCTGCAGACTGGGTGTGGCTCCTCCACATGTATGAACAAACACTGTGCTTGTTCTGAATTCTAAGAAGTGTTCATTTCTACTATATGATATTCTGATATGCTGTTTAACCCCTTAAGGACCAGGGCTCTGTAAAGCCAATTATTAATGATGTAGATGTTACGTCATTTGTCATCAAGGGCTTAATAAAATCTTTATCTCACTCCTTAGATTTAAACATAATATTCCAGTATTTGTATGTCATGTACCTCTCCCGAAGGGCCTATGTGAGCATACAATTATTATTGTGTTAGAAATGTCTATCATAAAGCGTACAAGCTGAGTCCCTAGAGTCTCTGACTATCCATTGTCATATATACCTTGCTTTATACATATAATACATTCCCTCATCTAACAGGATAGTAGCCAGTCCCTGTGCATTTTAACCCCTTAAGGGTGGCTAGGTGTCGTGTGTGGGGCTCTGATGGTGATGTTTCTATACACCCTACAAATCAGCCACTTCACGGGCAGGTTATGGGGACCTCCTAGACACGATATTTGAAGGACTTTTTCGTTTTTATTTTTAACCCTTATTTTATGGAAAACTCACTGTTCCTTTAAAAACGTCTTTTTTTTAAACTTTTTGTCCTTGTTTCCTGTCCCCCAGGGCACTTCCCGGACCCCCATACACCTTTTATGGCAAATATCTTGCATATATGCCCTCTTGGAGGGCACTCTAAAAATCTAACTTTTGAGTCCCATTGAATTGCATTGAGTTCGGTTCGAGTTCGAGTTCAAACTCGAACTTTTGAAATTGTTCGAGTTCGAATGCAAACCGAACACGGGGGTGTTCGGCTCATCCTTACTGTCGTGCCATACTAGATGGCTTTTTTAGCAGAGATCAGGTTTATGCAACTGGTCAAAGCCACTCCTAGGACAGCGCTGTTTTGGGTCATTTGCATGTCCTACCCAGAATTTCTTGCTGCCTATGGGGAATGCTGCACAGGGGCTCTGGGATGCAGTTCTTTGAATTGCTGTGATGTGCAAATGGCTTCTGCAATAATAAGCATAATTAATTATTGCATGGAGGCTTTTTATCTCACTTTTTGTTCTCCACCACAACCCTTGTAAGGAGATAATTTGCTATGGGAAAAATATTAAAAAAAAATTGTAGATGTGATGGGGTGTATATAAGGTTCCCTGAGGAAAGGGTTAACTTGACAGGATTGATCAGCCCAGCAACACACACAATGGCTTGATGTTGTGATTGCTGGGGCTTTAAAAGAGACACGCCTATACAGGCACAGGAGGTTCATTTTTGGTGGATCTCCCCTCAGACAGACACAGCTCCTAAAGGCCTGTGATTTGAGGACACAATCTTTTGTTTTTGTTACATTGATTGCTGGATAGAAGAGAAAGGTTTTCTCTTCTTTTGTTTATTTGGTTGAACCAAGGAGCTGTGCCTGTATACACCTGTGCTACAAGGAATAAAGATTGCTTGATGAAACACTTTCCCTGCTGTGGTGTTCACGTGACCAGGTCCACTCCATTACATTAGATAATTCATTTTTTTTTTAAAACCTATAGGGCAGTATTACAAAGTTGGTGCTAACTTAACCAGAGCTGTTGTAAACTTGCCAGAGCCATAGTCTATGGAGCTGCTAAATTTACAACAGCTCTGGTTAAGTTAGCACCAGCTTTGTAATATTGCGCTATGGAACAGACATCAATGGTAAAAAAAAGTTTTAAATGATTTTTAGTAGCGAAAGTAATCAAGTATATATATTTAGTGTTTTTTTAGGTAATAGCTCCAGCATTTGGGTAGACAAATAGAGGGTTGGTTACTGTACCTAGAGAGTAAGGCTAGGGTCAGACTAACGCATTTTTCACGTTGTCCGTGAAAATGTGCGTTCGAAGAATGGACGTATTTTTTCACGGAATACGCAATAGCGGTCATACTATGCGCAGTTTCATCCGTGATTTTGTACGGATCATCAATAAAACACTTCTTGCATCTGGACGTTATGTTGGCCGGACATTAGCAGCGTCTGATGTCTCCAATTCACGCACACACGCCGCTAGCGGACGCAGCGCACTCTGTACGTCAGTACTAGTGGTTTAACGTTCTCGAAAAACTGCGTTCATTTTCCACTTGCGTTGCGCAGCCGGACTTTTGTGCGACCGTACATCGTATATTGGCCGTCATTGCCCGGCATCTGCTGCTAGCACGGCCGTGATTAAGTGCGCCAGAACGCGCGTTCGCACTGCCTCAGTCTGACCCTAGCCTAAGAAGTTGTAGAGTTTGATGTGACCCACAATTAAAATCCTTGTTTGCCATGAACATGTTGGCTTTACATAGTAGAATTTCATAAAGGACATTCAAAGCTTGCTGAAGCATATGGAGGAGTATATAAGCGTGTTTATACAGACTGTAAACATTTAACACCCATACGTATTCAAATACACTTCATTATGAATAATAATCAAATAGATGGGATAATATTATGTGCATAAAAGTCTTTAAGTGCTACAGCAAAAATTAGATACAGTATATATACCAGCAACACACAGTGCATTGCATTCACTAAACTCTGAGTAGGTGCTGATAAACACAACTCAGCTCTAATCACTGCATTGGAGAATAATCTGCTAAATCCGGAGCACTAGCTAGTTCCTGACTACTATACATGAGTACAACAAGTATAATGTAATAAACTCTAACATTATTCTAACAACCCCCTCTCCCATCCCCACCTGTATCTCTAACCCTTTCCAAGCCATGCCCACTCTGAAACCATGTCTCTGCAAACCTTTCTCTATTTTTTTGAAACCTATGCTTGGGAGGCACAAGTTTGATGACCATGATATATGCCAAGTCAATTCCACAATCTTTTATTCCCATTCACTCTGTGATACACACAAGATAAATTATATAAAGTGTTATTTGTGCAGAAGCAAGACGAAAATCTATTTTCTCCTTTCATACATGATGTTACTCTATGTGAGTTTACTCTTTGAGGTCCATGGAGGAGTCCAACATCGTAAGGAACCTCGTAGGGAGCCCAAAATTGCACCACGAGGGAAGCTTCTATAGCACAAGAAGCACCAACTCCACCATGTTCTCCTTGTACACTGTCATTTCTAGTGGGAAAGGGATATACCACTTCAGTGGTTTGGAGAGGCAGCTGACTCCACAAACGGCAAGATCTATTTCTGAACCTTTTATGTGAACTTTTATTTTGAATCAATTGCACTCCCCAGCAACCTGGTATATACCTGACAGGACTGCATACAATATTTGCTGCTATACAATATTTGCTTTTGTTCGATGCTATTTACTGCTATTTTGCACTGTCTATTAGCTACATTGTTTTATTGTATACATCACGTTTGCAATCCCACCACCGGGTGACGCCAGTGGCACAGATTCTACTGGTTTTTTTGTGCAGAAGTTGGCAAAGAAATGGTCACACAAAAGGAGACTACATCTATGCAATGATGGTTTCCTAATTTGCTGGTGGGGGAGACCATCTAGCCACCATGAATTCTCCCGCTGTCTCTGGCTGCTGGTACAGACCTTCAAAGCTAGGGTCTTTTCACTGGCCACCTTTCCTTGAGCCTTGTTAGTGCAGGAAATTGACTTTGTTGCTCAAACTGCAGAATCCTCTATCAGGGTTATCCAAAGAGATTCGAAAAGTCACTGCACGTTCGGTGACTTTTCGTTCTCTTCAATTCGGTTCCTTTTGCCGATTGCATTTCGGTGACCCTGCGGTGTATTCAGCAAACAGCACAGGGTCCCCGAATTGCAGGGAAAAGCTGCCGAAAACCTGACGAAAACTAACCGAATGCACGCTGAAAACAAGCAAAAACATCTGGATTAACCTTCGAAGAAGCCGAACAGGAGCCGAACAGGAGCCGAATCACACAGAGCCGAAGCAGCTGTGACGTAGAGGAGGCAGTGAATAAATTAGAAAAAACATTTGTATGAATCTGGGAAAAAGAAAAGCTGTTTGCAAAGAAACTACTGAGCGAAAATGTCTGAAATTTTCACAGGAGGTCCAGGGAATGATAATAAAGAGGGCTGTTACAAAAAAAATAAGCAAACTGAAAAAAAAATCGGACTTTTAAATTTTTTTATAAAAATTCAGAAAAATGCTTAAAGTATCCTAAAAAATCTATAAATAAAGCGACTTTTTGCTGCAGAATTTTATAATGAACGGTTTATTAGATATTGAATTAAATCAGGAATATTTTTAACATTGAAGCCTATGGGATTCTCCTGAATAAATTTGCCGAATTAAACCACCGAACGGCAGGGCATTAGGGGAACCTTTCACTGCTGGTTTGTGTTCTCTGAATAGCCGAAGCAGTGCTTTTTCATGGGGATTTCTCTGCCCTCGAACAGGGACCGAACAGGCACCGTATGTGCAGGCAATTCGACAGGATTTGGCGAATTGCCTGCTCTCTGGATAGCCGAATGGCCAGGAAAAGTAACCGAACGCTGATTTTCAGCGTTCGGTTACCTTTCTCAAGCAATTCGAATCTCTTTGGATAACCCTGTATGTCTTTCAGTGCTTCTGCATTGACATCTAAATAAAAATGTAGGTTTAAGATAATAAAATAGACAGTTCTTGGTGGAGATGGTATTTAGGATGAAAAAAAATACAAAGAGGAAGGTAATAAAGAACAGCTCAAATTAAGTGACTTGGTAGGATTAAAACTGTTTAGAGGAAATATAATAAATTTAAGCAAGATACAAAAGCCTTATGCTACATCTCAAGGCAGATATGTCACATCATTAACTTCCCATCATGGTAGAAATTGTATCTATGCCACATTTCTGTATAATGACATCAAGATTCTTGTT
The DNA here is from genome assembly GCA_009667805.1 of Leptobrachium leishanense. Taxonomy (NCBI): domain Eukaryota; kingdom Metazoa; phylum Chordata; class Amphibia; order Anura; family Megophryidae; genus Leptobrachium; species Leptobrachium leishanense. The sequence goes on from CM019065.1 coordinate 193,270,722, forward strand.
TAAAGATACAACCTAAACAAATGAGATTTGAGTATCTGTCATAGTTCAGTTGTGAGAAGGAAAAAATAAAATAATCTTATTATACTGTTCCAATATACTTACATCAAGTTGCCAGTTCTCTTCATTTCAGTGTGTTCCTGTAAACCTGGATTTATATGTGGAACATGCTTTTAGAGCAGTAGATACCTTATGATTTTGCTATGTGCTGTGCCTTTACCATTGGAATGTATATCAACTGCAGTAATTTAGTTTGGATTTTTTAATGCTAGATTTAATTTAAGTGGTTTCAAGTGCTAAAAAAAATCTGGTTTAACTAGGGTGACTTTGGATGGATGCTGCCGTGAAAGCTTTACATTTGCTGAGTTGTCCATTTATAATCCTCATCCTTATGGGTGTCATTATTGTGTTATTTTGTTAATAAAATTCCATTTATTTATAGACTGTGTAAAGTAGTTTTGTTTTAGGAGTTAGGGGGCAGTGAATTGAATAGCTCTTTCAAGCCTTCCAGTAACTTTCTATGATAAAAAGACTCAGGGCTGTATTCCAAGCCTGGTGTAAACATAGCCAGAGCTGTTGTAAGCTTAGAAACTCCATAGAATTTAAAGGCTCTGTGAAGTTTACAACATCTCTAGTTAAGTTTACACAAAGGTTGAAACACAGCCCTTAGTTTGCAGATCTTATATCCATATCATTAAAGACATGATAATAAATAATTTTACAGAACTTTCGGATCCCTCTCCCTCCCGATCGGGAGGAGGTACAGGTTAAAGCCAGGCACCGCTGAAAAGGGGAGAATCTCCCCTTTCAAGTGATGCCTGACATTAACCCCTGAGGTGCCGGTCCGCGATCCGGCGTCGGATCGTGGCATAGTTCCGGTGGGGGCCGCCATCTTGGATGGCAGCTCCGCCTCCAGGTTCCCCCTTGTCATCTGATGTCATTGCGCATGGCACGATGATGTCAGTTAGCCGGGGAACCCGTAGCTGCCCAGGAATTTCCTAAAGAAATCCCATGGTGGAGATAGCGGTTTCCTTTGAACCCCCATATCTCCCGATCTTTTGCAGCTAGATGTGGCATGTTTGGTATCATTTTGTGTGCTTTGTTTTTTTTTTTATTAATGCAGCAATATTTTTCCTATTTCAATTATAATGTGAACAAGGATGCTGCACTAACGATTTCTTCTATGGGGGCTTTTCGCAAAAAATCTATAACATAATCTATAAAAGAACCTATAACCTCAAAGGCTCGTATGATAAAATGTGAAAAAAATCACTTTACATACTGTAGATGATTGAAAATTTTAATCTTATTGCATTTTTTCTTACAATATTCAGGCAGGGCATGACGTATACATATAATAAAGATATATTATGAATCCACCTAGTCTGCCAGAAAAAAAAGGATATATAATTTGTCTGTGTCGTATAATAAATTGTGACTTCAAATCGCATTTAAACATGATGTGCGAAACTGGTAAAAACCATCAGAAAGGGACATACTTGTACCAAAAATATCAGCCCAGAAAAGAGGAGGTGCCATGGGCAGGTTGTAGCAGGACAGAACTCCCCGCCTGTATAGAGTGTCTTGGACTGGGTCGGGTGGGGTTTATGCTAACTGTGGTCTGGGTCTACACCAGTGCTCCATCAATTGAAGCTTTTTTTGTTTATTGCCACGCCAGATAGAGGGATCTTTTAATCCCTGTACCAGTTGCATGTCGTCTCTTAGCAGGCCCACAGCCCACCAGGCAATTACATGGTGTGCCCAATGGCCATTCTAAGCCTGCCAACAGATGAACCTATACTTGCAGTGAGCTTATACACACACTGTGTATACTAGTTTACAATGGTTATAGCACATTTGCAGTTGTCAGTATCCAAACATATGGAAATGTTCGCTAAATCGGGTTGAGTTGCACTATAACCGCCTAGTTGCATTAGATAGCAGCTACTCAAAGAAAAATGAATAGGCCTTTAGGCTGGGGTCAGACCAGCGCACTTTTAACGTGCGTTTAGGCGCACTTAATCACGGCCGCACTAGCAGCAAATGACGGGCAATGACGGCCAATATACGAAGTACGGTCGCACGAAAGTCCGGCTGCGCAGCGCAAGTGGAAAATTAACACATTTTTTCGAGAACGCAGAACCGCTAGTACTGACGTACAGAGTGCGCTGCGGCGGCATAGCGGCGTGTGTGCGTGATTAGGAGACGTCAGACCCTGCTCATATCCGACCAACATAACGTCCAGACACCCTAAGTTTCCTAGTTTGGATCCGTAAAAAATCACGCACAAAAATGCGCATTGTATGACCGTTTTCGCGTATTCCGTGAAAAAATACGTCAATGCGTTCGGACCCACTTTTTTACGTTCGCGTGTAAAAATGCTTTCGTTTGATCCTAGCCTTAATGAACACCATCATGCATCATAAGAGTGCATTGTTATGAGCTAGAAATGTTATTGATGCTAAATATTGAATGACGTGTTTAAGAATTAGTTGTTATTTTACTTTATTCTTTAATATACTTTGGATTTCAGATCCTTTTTTTGCTTCTTTGCTTTTGTCACTTTGTGATTTTCATTCCTCTTGTCTTGCTTCTTTACCATTGCATATTTCATCATATTTCTGATATTTATTATTGTGTCACTGTTCAAACTGTCCAGCTGAGATTTGAAACAAAATGTAAAACCTAAAAGCCATCTTGCAGAAATAGCTGAGATACCTTACTGCATTTTAAATATAAAACACAATTTATCTTACAAAAAATCCTTCATTCTCCATAATAAAGGACGAGCTGTACTAGCAATGTCTCCGAGTCCCATAGAATGCAAAACACAATATTTGTTTTGACAACCGATTCCTCCAAATGAAGCTATTACAATATTGATTAATTATCAAGTGATACATAATTTGCCAGTGCAATCTTCCTGAAGCATCATATGCTATTTGCCTTGACATATAGTGGACATTTTTTGCATCATGTGCATCAAAATGGTACAAATTCTGTATAGCTTCTCAGCATAATTCATCAAAATTTGAACCTGTATCTCTCATTTGTTTTTCTTTTTAACCTGATAGGTCGGTGATCAAATTATTGAAATCAACGGGGAAACCACGAGGGATATGACGCACGCCAGAGCCATAGAACTTATTAAATCAGGAGGAAGAAGAGTGAAACTATTACTAAAGCGGGGGACAGGACAGGTTCCAGAGTATGGTGCGTCTTCTCTTTCACAATATCTTATCGATTCATGCACAATACGAATATGATGATGATGTACTGTGTTTTCTAGTCTTATGCTATTAATGTAAATATGTAAATAACAGTATCATAACATAAAATTATTAAACAACAATCACTTGTTCGTATATACTCCCTTTTCTGTACTATGGCATCTGAGGGTCATGGGAGCTACCCTAGAAACTGTAACATTGTCCAGGTGATACCATTTTCATGATACTTTTTATGAGGAAAAAAAAAAGCTAATGTTTTAAAAAAATTCTGCTATTTATATTAATCAAAATACAGGTCGGTAGGTTTTGGGTGTAAAATACAGGAGTTGAAAAATGTTACAATAGAAATTTTAAACATCGAACTATATAATGCAAGGGTCTAGTGAGAGAAGCATAGCCATAGGTTGCATACCCCATGGGACAGGCGGCTCCTTAATATTCCATAGCATTGCTTGGGTAACCCAGTCATCACTTTGATGCATGCAGAGTCAACAAATTTCAATAGCAAGAGCACAGTGCTCATAAAGTAGATCTTTAGGTCTCACCTGACCATTGCAGCCTTCATCTGTATTACCTTACAGCCTTTTAGGTGTTAGGGTTATTAGGACCAACCTACAAAGGAAATATGCTTGGGCAGAATATGTCTGCAAGTTATTTTTGTTCAGCACAAGCAGATTTAATAAGACAGACCCAGTCCCTTCTAAGAGAAAGAGATAAACCTTGGTGGGGGACAGGAACCAAAACTACTACAAAACTATACAGTCCCGAAGAATCGAACACTATTTAAATTGCTTGACATACTTCACATCAATGTGTGGGAATAGTAAATATAGCCGAACCTGGCTATAATCTGACAAACAATTATTATTCTTTATTAATTAGAACATATACTGGTACAAATAAAAAACATATACAGGGTTATTCAAAGAGAGACGATCTGGCCCCAAAATGTAACCGAACACTGAAATTCAGCATAGGGCTACATTTCCTGGCCATTCGGTTATTCAGAGAGCAGACAATTCGCCAAATGTTGATGAATTGCCTGCACATACGGCGCCTGTTCGAGGGCAGTGAAATCTCCATAGAAAAGCAATGCTTTGTCTATTCAGAGAAACCAAAACAGCAGGGAAAAGTTGCCGAAATGCCCTGCTGTTGGTTTCATTCATCAGGTTTATTCAGGAGATTCCTTGCCATAGGCCTCAATGTTAAAAATATTCCAGTTTTAATTCAATATCTAATAAACCGTTTATTATTTTATTCTGCTGTAAAGAGTCTCTTTATTTTTAGAAACTTTTAGGCATTTTTTGGTATTTTTTTTTGTGAACTTTTTTTCCGTTTTTTTTTATGTTATTTCATTTTTGTGTAACAGACCTTTTTATTATCATTCATTGGATCTTATGTGTAAATATTTTCGTTCAGTAGTTATTTTGAAAACAGTGTTTCAATTATCTAACTTTCAAGCGTACAGTTTTGTTTTTTTTCTCCTCGTTCGTTGGTTTTTTTCCGGCAGCTGCTCTGCGTTGTGATCGGTGGCTAGTCGGAATTCTCCAGCGTGTTTGGCAGGGTTAATCCAGCTGTTTTCTGCGGGTTTTGGTGAGTGTTAGTGTTCTGCGGGTTTACGACTGGTTTTCCCTGCACTACGGGGGCCCTGCGGTGCTTGATGAATACACCGCAGGGTCGGCGAAATAGGATCGCCGAATCGCCCCGAAGTGCAGGGAACGAAAAGTCACCGAACGTACGGTGACTTTTCAATTCTCTTTGAATAACCCTGATAGTTTTGAATAGCAATTTAGACTGCCAATTCCCATACGTGACTTGCAGAAGAAAAAATGTTATTAGGTGTACTCCTAGTACAAAAAGGTACCATTAGGTACGATTACTCAGTGGTAGCTTACAGGCAATTGTGGAAAAAGAGAACTAGGTAATTCTATATGGTTGTTATTAAATAGATACGTATTAGGTATCTTTTATGTAAATTGCCCACTGTGCCCAAGGAATCACACGGAGGGTTACTCCTAAAGATAAGCTGGCTGGTAACAATCTCTCCTGGATATCTCCTAAAAGAGATTTAACATAGATATGGTAGAAATGATTAGTTACCAAAAAGAAGCTGACCAAGTGCTGTCTATACCTCGGTGGTTCGTGCCACCTACAATACACCACTATTCTAGGTAGATTAGTAGGATCTGTTAAATGTACGGGTGATGGACAAAATCCCTACAGCCAGGTTCCCTAATGCCAACATCCCGACGGCCAACTTCCAGATAGAACAAGTGCAGGACATACCAAGTTCCCTACACGGCCAACTTCCAGACATCCAAAATCCCAGCAGCTAACCGTAATAGTAACACCCTAACCCTTAGGGAGTTAGGCTTAGGGGTTATGGTTAGGTTTAGGGCTAGGTTTAGGGGGCTAGGGCTAGGTTTAGGTGGGTTAGGGTTAGGGCTAGATTTAGGGGGTTAGGGTTAGGGCTAGATTTAGGGAGTTAGGGTTAGGGCTAGATTTAGGAGGGTTAGGGCTAGTTTTAGAGGGTTAGGGCTAGGTTTACGGGGTTATGGCTAGGTTTAGGGCTAGGTTTTAGAGGGTTAGGGCTAGGTTTAGGGGGTAGGACTAGGTTTAGGGGGTTAGGACTAGGTTTAGGGGGTTAGGACTAGGTTTAGGGGGTTAGGGCTATGTTTAGGGGGTTGGGGTTAGGGTTATGTTTAGGGGGTTAGGGCTAGGTTTAGGAGAGGTTAGGTTTAGGGTTGGGGTTAGGTTTAGGAGGGTTAGGTTAGGGGGTTAGGCTAGGTTTAGGAGGGTTAGGGTTAGGGCTAGGTTTAGGGGGTTAGGGCTAAGTTTAGGGGGTTAGGGAGTAAGGTTAGTGTTAGCTGCTGGGATCTTGGATGTCTGGAAGTTGCCCGTCAGGGAGTTGTCTGTGTAGGGAAGTTGGCTGTCAGGGAGTTGTCTGTGTAGGGAAGTTGGCTGTCAAGGAGTTGTCTGTGTAGGGAAGTTGGCCGTCTGGATTTTGGCATTAGGGAACCTGGTTGTAGGGATTTCGACCCAAACCCTAAATGTACACCTATTGAATATCTTTGATATAAATTGCCCATTGTGCTCAAGGTAGGGGATATATTGAAGCCGCATAGAGGGTTAGTCCTGAAATGTAGGTTAGCTGGTAGCAATCTCTCCTGAATATCTCCTAATGGAGATTAGTACATATAGGGTAGAAACGATAGTTACCAAAAAGAAGTCAAGCAGGTACTATCTAGACCTCAGCGGTTTATGCTGCCTACAATACACCACTGTTCTAAATAGTTTAGTAAGATAGATAGAGCATGGGAATGAAAAAAGGCAGTTTAGAGAAAGGATTAAGCTGTTAATAAGTGCAGCATAGCAACTCAACGCGTTTCACCCCGAATTGCAGCTTTATCAAGAGTGGAGAGTCCCCAAAGACCCCTACCTGTATTTATACTGGTCCCTTTCTGAATAATAACTTCGTTATCGCATGTGAGTGATTTTCAGTTCCGGGTTCCATAATTGCACGCATCTGCTGACGTCATTGGTATCGTATCAGGAATAAGCTTGTCAGTTAGCTTCTGGTTGCTAGGATACCTGGAAGCATGTATGTGCTAATTTTCTATCATTGCGAAGGCATTGTTCACTCGACAATGTTCTACATAGAGCTATTGAATAATACCCTGTTAGATATAGTACTTCAACATTGGCTTGCTCATAAATGAATCGATTGCCGATTTATACAACTGCCCAACACTATTTATCTCTAATATATGAGATAGGTCCATATTAACAACTTGATATAGTATATTAGGAGTTACAATTCATGGCAATCACCGTTATATACATCTAACTCAGCAGTTGTATAAATCGGCAATCGATTCATTTATGAGCAGGCCAATGATGTATTCCTTCATCATTGCTTAGTTAATAACCATACAGATCCTCTGGGGAATATAAACTTATATGATGTCATTCTGAGAGACCTGTTATTCACCCTCATGCAGAAATGTAAAATGAAAACAAATGGCTCAATGTAGACAATCATAAACATACACAACCTATTATTTCCTATATACTGAACATGTATTTTTGTCTTATCTGGTATTGTTTTTGCTGCATTTTTCTTAAAGGGAGGTTGCTTTAGGAAGATATCCTGTACTTTTTATTGTATGCATTTGTACTCACTATTAAATGCTGCAATCTTGCACAATTCTTCCACCTGATTTAATATTCATAGAATATTTAGCTCAGCCTTGAAAAGTGATACATTAAAGGAGCACGATCATTCTCACTCTTTATTATGTGCTTCTTGCTGGAACTCTGGTCAAGTGTGGAAGATTTTTTTCAATTATTATACCAGTTACGCAGTCCTACAGCCGAAAACGTTCTGATATCATTTAGTTTATACCAATCATGGTTTTTGGAACCACAAATATGGTATTACAATAGCTTTGTAGAAATACATATGAAACACAAAGTATAAAAAGAAATACAAGATAACATACTTGGGATTTTTGCCCAATTAAAGGATTTTGGTCTGCACAGGTGAAGATGCAATTTTCACCCCACAATAAAAAGCAAGTGCCTTATAATGTATTTTTCTGTCAACAGAGTTATTGAGATGGGAAGCATGTTGCGATAGTTCATTGAGTATGTGGCTGTCAAAGTGCAATGATAGTGTGAGATTGCGTTACGTGGCGGTGTGTATTTGAGATGTTTGTTTGAGATGGGACTGTGTTGGGGCTGTCTGGGATGGGAGTATGCAGATGTATCTGTGTGGAATTAGATTGGATATGGAGATTTGTCTGTATAGGCGCAATCTCAAACTCAGGCCCCCAAGATGGTTATTGCCTACAACTTCCACAGTTCTTTAAATGCATTAGATGGCCAGAGAATCATTGGAGTAGAAGTTCAGTAACATCCGGGAACCAGAGTTTGCAGAGTTCGAGTTCCCTTCTGTACAGAGTAAGACAATGTTGGGGCAGTCTTTGGGATGGGTCAGGTTTCGAGTTAAGTGGGAACACTGTTCCTGCACTATTTATGAAGCAGGAACAGCGTTCCCTCAGAGCCAAAATTGTGATTTACAAGTATATATATATATATATATATGTTACGGTTAAAGCCAGAAGTGTGGTTAATCTTAAAATTACCCAGGTAATCCTGACATTACCCAAACCCGCTGGGTAAAGCTGCAAAAAAATGAAAAATTCAGTCTTTACCCGGGTAATCTCAGGACTAACCAACTGCCCTTGGGTAACAGTCTGGAGGATCTAAAAAATCCACACTTTACCCGGATGATCTGCAGACTATCCAACCCCATGTGGTTAAAACCGAATCTTGTTATTGTTCAGATAAAAGTCTGAAGCCTCACCTGGGTAATCTGAGGACTATTCACCGCTTCACTTAGATAATCTGCAGAGCATCCAACCCCTCTTGGGTAAAAGTGAATTTTGCTACTATCTATGGATTTTATCAACGAAAATGGCAAAAGACAAACATTAAAATGTATTGAGTATATTATGAATATACAGAGTAACAGGATATGTTTCTTATATGAATGTTAAAGCGTAACATGATCTTTATATCTTTATTATGTGTCATGTGCTATATATCATTTATAAAACATAATAACCGTTAGGTTACTCTTTATATAATATCTTTATCTTCATAAATAAATTTTCAGACAATCAACTCACAGACTAACATGACGGTTATTTAGTGTGATTTGAGACTGTAGATACAATTTGGATAAAGATAACAAAAAACACTATTTTGTTGTCAGATAAGAGTTTGCAGCTTTATCCGGGTAATGCTTGAAATTAAGTCAACTGCAACCTGCTGAAAACCAAAGAAAAGCGGAGTACCCAGAGGCGTTTGGATACTTTACAGTTTACCCGGATAAAGTCCGATGTTTTATTTCAGATCACACTTTATCCAGCAACAATAGGGTAATGTGCGTTTTACCTGGGTAAAACACAGCAGAAATCCGGAGTACCCAGAGGCCTCTGGTTTACTTTGCAGATTACCCGGGTAAAGTCCGAAATTTAATTTCACTTCGGACTTTTGCTAATGACGCCCGGGTAATCCTAAAATTAACCGCACTTCGGACTTTAACCGTAACATATATATTTTATGTATGTGTGTATAAATAAATAAATAGTGTGTGGGGTGTGTGTGTGTGTGTGTGTAGAGTTGCAAATTTTCTGTTCCCTCTAAATGGGTTTTGTAGCATCAAACAAGTAGCAATAACGCTGCTACTACTTCTTCCAGCTAGGTGTGTGAATGTGGCCTTCACCCCTGCCTATTGCAGATCTACCTATCCAAGCTATTGTCTGGTTTGCAAGGATTTTGATTGTGATTCGAAATCACATATTTTTCACCCCCTCTGGGGAAATTCTAAAGTTATGGTTAATCACCATAACCAGCCGTATACCATTTTTAGGAAAAGTTATAAATATGAAAGCTAAAATTGGACATATGTTTGAGGTTTCAGTTAAGTTATTTACTATAATACAGTTCATCACGTTATGCCTTCCATAAACTTGTCTCATCCAGAAAACGTGTTTACTCCCAACTTCAAGGTGTGTGGTAATGACCTGTTGCAAACAAGATTTGAAAACTGCATCATACAACGATGTTAACCTAAATCAATGATGGCTCACAAGGCAGTAGACAAATGTTCAAACCAGAGGCCCTATTCTAATGGAGCTGTTAATGAGTCGTTAATGGCTGGCGCTGAATTTCACCATTATCAGTTCTTTATTAGTGGCCCCAATCTGACCGAGCAGCTGCTAAACCCGTTCATCAAACTGTTTGAGGTGAAGACCATTTCCTTGTCTGCCCTCTTAATAACCGTCCCCTATGATCACAACTTGCTTAGGTCTTCTTGCATTCTGCCATTCTCTCACTGTTAGAAAGTGTTTGGTGTTTGCAGAAGGAGCACTGGTGTGACCTACATTCTTTATGTACAGCATGAGTATACAGAGCAAATGTTTCAGGTCAAGAACTTTTCATCAGTGCAATGTGCAGTGCACACACCAGCGCTGTCTCTTTTCCTCCCTTTGTTTCCTGCAACTGGATTGTAGGGTACTGGGTGCAGCTAGTGAGACGCTGCAGCGATGTGTCAGGGTTGCACCAGGCGTGGGCCATGGTGGGACCCAATTGCAGGGGTTATTGAGCCCAGTAAGCAGGGTAACCCACAGTACAGTACCTTGATGGAAGTGAATACTGGGTTATGCCAGAGCGCAGTACAATGGAGTAGGCAGAAGTGGGGTCAATGGGAGGTCCAAGGTCCGAGGATATCACAAGACGGTGGTCGGTGGGCAAAGCAGAGGGGTCTGGTACACGGTGAATAGAGAGCATATAGGTATGTCTGAACAGATCAGGATATAGACCAATACTGAGCTATTTGCACAGAGGAAGGAAAGGTCCTTTATGGACAAACAAGGGTGTGTGGTTGTGTGAGTGTTTGGTGCTTGACTTAATTAACCCCTATCAATGCTGGAGGTTACTGCAGACATGAGGGCAGCACCTTTCCTCTAGCTGCTTCAGCAGCGGACATGGTTTCTGACAAGCAGGCATGGTTCCTGACACTATGTTTAAGATACTACAAGTACCTGTATACGCTTCCAGTGGGACTTGTATTGAGTCCCCCTCCACTACCTCCCCTACTGACTGTTAGAAGGGAAAACTGACTTGACAATACCAGCATCTTCACTCAAATAGTCAAATCTACCAGTATAAACAAATTCAGGACTTGCCACTCTCTACATCAGGGCTGCCAAACTAATGGCCCCCCATAAGTTGAAGCCTACAATTCCCCAAATTCTTCCAATGCCAGGGTAATATGGGAGTTGTAGACATCTGGGGGACTGGAGTTTGAAAGCCCTGCTCTACATCTTCCCAACCCCCTACTGCCTTGCCTGTTACACAGTTACGTATGTGATCTCTCTGCTTTTCATCTAACATTCTATATGAACCCTGGAACAATTATCCCAAGAATGCACATATAATAGAATAGACCTGAGACTCTTTAAATCACCAACTTTAACCAAATACTTTGAACCCAACCACTGTATTATACAAGACCAGCAAGATTCAGGAGGTTCTAATCTATGTCTTCTCTGACAATGTCAATAGAATGGTGAATATATTATGTGTGTACCCACCTAAGGCTATTAACATAGTTAATGGATGAATAAGTCCCTTTAATTGTGTCATATTTGTATCTGCCTTGGATCTGCTTCATATTGGAGATTGAAACATAATTCTCAGTGGATGTCCTAAACCTCATTGATGATAAAGTGATTAATGACTTCTGTCTAGCTCTGTACTTACCATCGCCCTTTTCCCCTCCTCATTATAATTCACACTAATAAGCTGAAAGTCACTACTGCAGTGAAAGATTAAACAGAGGGAGCTAATGGGAATTCTATTAATTGCATTCTACTATAAATAGTATTATTTCAGTTTTCGTATTAAGGTTTTCCATCTGTCTTTCAGTCTCTAATTTCAGTCTTTTGTTTCACTGTTCTCTGCATCTATGGCTTTTCCATATGGATGGCATTGTCAGAAATACTGATAAAGATTGATGAAGTCCTCAGATTTACACATTCTCCCTTGTTATATACATGACTTTTTCATAGCAGTCTAGTGGTTTATAAATGGTATAGTAATAATTTTGCCATAAAGCACCATGGAGTCCACAACCGAGCTCTGTGTAAGTCAGTCTAATCAGAGAAAAACATCGGCATCTGCCTTTACCGACTATTATGATTGTACAATAGTTTTCTATTCTCCACCACCACTAACATCACTAATGGCGAGTTAAAAAGTAAGATGCAGGTTCCTAGATATGAATTCGTCCCTCAAACACTCTCCATACCTGGTTTACATTGATCATGAATTCACACAACGTGATTAAAAGTAGATTGACACCACTTCAGATTACAAGGTTTGGCTATTTGTTGCCAAAGATGCATACGACAATCATACTTGAAGCCCTGTGCCAACCAAAGTGATGTTTTTAATGATTCCTTGAGCTGAGAAGATAATCTGTTATGTGACTTCTAGATGTCTCACCTGAGGCTAGGGTCAGACGAACGCATTTTTCACGTCGTCCGTGAAAAAGTGCGGTCGAACGAACGTACGTATTTTTTCCCGGAGTACGCGATAGCGGTCATACGATGCGCCTTTTCGTCCGTGATTTTGTATGGATCATCAATAAAACACTTTTTGCGTCTGGACGTTATGTTGGCCGGACATTAGCAGCGTCTGACGTCTCCTAATCACACACACACACCGCTATGCGGCCGCAGCGCACTCTGTACGTCAGTAGTAGCGGTTTGACGTTCTCGAAAAAATGCGTTCGTTGGCCACTTGCGTTGCGCGGACGAACTTTCGTGCGGCCGTTCGTCGTATGTTCCCCGGCATTGGACGTCATTTGCTGCTAGAACGGCCGTGATTTCGTGCGGCTAAACGCACGTTAAAACTGCGCTAGTCTGACCCTAGCCTTACAGTCCAGATCCTTGACTCTATTCAGTCTGATCCCAAGACTTTTCTTCAAGGTCAAAGTAGAATTTGCATTTTTTCCCCTGGTCTACTTATAGGTTCTGCCTTGTCAAACTATTGAAGGATATCTGCTTAGTAGTAATTTAATGACTTTTAAATACTACTACCTTTAATTATAGTCTAGATGCCTACTTTGGGTCAACATCCTTAGGAAGTGCATTTCTGTTTCTGAAATCCCCTAGTTTGTAAATTCTTGTTAACAATGTACAAGAACTAGTCAGCCCTTTAGCTTAATATAAACCTTCACATTTAATTACTGTATTTTGATACTTTTGAACACTGAAAAAGCCAACAGGTATTATAACACTAAACACAAAACTATGGAATTTTTGGCATTCCTTAATTTACATTTTGGGATATAATGATTTTTTTCTATTCTTTTGTCATGTTAAAGGTGAATTTTAAAGAGGCAATCCATGACAAATGACTATCACCTGGCTTGGTACAAGTGTCTGGTAAATGGAATTTTATACGGGTCTGTCCAACTCCCACATTGATTCAGAGTAATAATACTCAACTATTTTAACAGAGTTGTACTTGTCTGCTCAGGATAATGCTATTGCAGCTGTTACCCAATTCCATGGAATTATTTTGAGATTCCGGAATTTCCTAGTGCAGACATGGAGAAGTCCAACTTAACTATGATAGTAGAGTACGCTACTCAGGGTATCAAAAAAGGACATTTGAAAACAGATCCTAAAGCTTTAGAATGTCCCCAAAGATGCCATAGATTAACAATATTTCTTGTATAACTGCTCTGTTATTCTACCTCTAATTTTAGTATTTGCATGAGTACTATATATACATATACTATTCCATAATTCTAGAACTCTCTCTATATATACTATTGCTAACAGTACTAAGAATTCTTTGCTAACAATTCTTTGTGTCACTGTTCTGTTAATTCTAATGATTGGTCCTAGGCTGTTCCTCCCCTTCCTTTAGGAATGGCACCTTCTTCCAGTCTCTCCATGTGCATGAAAAGTGACAAGCATGGGTCCCCATATTTCTACTTATTGGGCCACCCTAAAGACACGGTTTGTAATCTCTGCATGTATATTACTTAAATTCTAATCTGCTTTTTGTGTCATATGATTGTGTTGTACAGATTTTTGTGGAAAAAAATGTTTTTGCAAACATTTTTGTTGTATATTTTGGCATTTTCTTTTCTAATTTAACGTACCCAATATTTTCTCCAAATATTATTGAAAGGAAAATACAACACCTGGGTTCTCTAATGCCACTGGCAACGTTCGAGTACCCAACTCTAGAAATGAAGCCAAGTTCCACTAGAATTCTGAAATTTGTGAAGTTTTACAATATGTTTTCAAAGTGTTAACAGAAATCCACCAATGGTAATAATTTCCTTGCTCTACATCTAGCTGGGTTGTCAATAACAGATTTTCCAGGGAATCCATGTTATATTTTCTATATTTCCTCATTTAAAGTTGTACAGTAAAATTACAAAAAGATAGTTAAAATGCAAAGTATAAATTGTCTCTGTTTATCATTTCACTGCATCTGTTCTTTAATTAGGAATATTCTTAGGAATGTAAAAAGAAGACGTTTTCTGATTTTATTTATTTTTACTCAACACATTGACGGATGAGGAATCTCCAGTAACGAATGGCCTTGGGATATTCATTTTAGGAGGATAAGAATAGGAAAATTCACAATTGACTTTTGGATCTCTAAGTTTAAAGCGTCTTAAAGCAGGGTTGAGTTCCGTTATCACTTTTGTTGCTTGTCTCATTTTACTTTAGGCTTACCTTGTTACTGTCTTTATTAACTGTCTTCCTTCAAGTTCTTGTTTTTCAGCAATATAAACAGAAACTAGGAATTATAACTACTCTTTAAGAGAATTGATACATACATGAGTGTTGCATGTGGCACTGCATTACAGAACTAACCCAATCATCTTAGCTGACATAATAAACCATATTACCATCTTATTATGATCATTAATGCATCATAAGTCCATAACTACTGCGGTAGGATTGCACGTACCACCATTGCATTGAGGTGCAGAGTGTGCATTTACTATTTGCTTTTTCTTTTTATACCATATGTTTAAAGCTTTTCCTTAATAATTGAAGGTAGTGTGCTACAATTCAGTACCAATATAATAATTTAATCATATTTTTTAAAAAGGCGTGCAACAATAAATATTTTCCTGTCTTAGAAAACCAAGTGTTAGGACTGTTTATATTCTTCTTCTCTTTCCATTAAGAATTAAAACCATAATTTCACTAGAAACCTGGTATTGTTTAATATATGCATAATGCAATACGTTTACACGCAATAAATGATTTTTATAAAACATAACAAGAAAAAAGGATGTCATTTGTGCTCACCCCTGTAGCTCCATGTGAAACAAAACACAATCAGACGTTTTGGTTTACTTGAATGGCCATTAAAGTGTAAGCTCACCTGCCACGTCACGGCACCTCTGGTCAGGTGAGTCCTACCTAATGAAACTAAAAGCTGCTTTCTATGCAAGCCTGTAGTGATCATGAATGATTTGTGTCATAAATTATAATATTTTAATATTAACTGATTGTCATACCAAAGAAGGAACACTAGGGGCAATGTGTAGGCTATTTGCCCTGTGTGGCTAGCTGTGATGTCATTAAGCCAGCCTTCTTTAGAGAGGTTTACCTATTGGTGACTCCCACTGGGAATAAATGGGTCTGAATCATACAATTAGCTCTCTTTTGCTGTGTGTACCTTGAGATGCTGACCATGAGAACTCTTCTCAGCCCCCAGCCAAAAGCTGGGGGCCTAGTAAGTTAATCATCTTGTTTTCATTTCCTTTCTGTATTATTTAGTATTGTTGTTTTGTTTGCTGTACTGTGTATACTAGTTTGTTAGTTACTGTAAAATATGTTATAAACTGTTAATATAAATTGCCAAGTAAATTGTCAATTCATATTGCACAGTTTTCTGTGTGGTTTTCTTACGTATATTCAATCATAATACCCAAAAGAATAATAAATATTATTGTTGCAATTAGGGCCTTAATTATTGCAACTTAATTCAATAATTAATGTTGGATTTAATGCCCAAATGAAACAAAGCCACATATCCTGATGTTGCTTATCAGTCGTGAGAAAAACTGGTTGGTTTACATTTATACCCTTACCAGGAACACTTCCACTTTGGGATTAAAAAGAAAAACACGGAAAGAGGCAGCAGCAGTAATGACCTGGCTTGGGATACAACAAAATATACATATGTGCAGAAATGTCCTTTTTTGTTCTTATGTTTTTTCATGAAGCAGGCTGTATACTTCTGGTCTACACCACCACCCTGTTAATGAATAGGCCCAAAACCTTTTTTTCTGCACATATGTATATTTTATTGTATCCCCAGACAGGTCATTACTGCTGCTGCCTCTTTCTGTGTTTTTCTTTTTAATCCCAAAGTGTAATTGTTCCTGGTGAGAGCATAAATGTAAACCCACCAGTCTCTCTCATGACTTTTAAGCAGCATGAGGATATGCGGTACCTGACCAGAGGTGCCGTGAGGTGGCATGTGAGCTTCCACTTTAATGGCCATTCAAGTAAACCAAAACCTCTGTGTGTTTTGCTTCGCATTGAGCCACATGGGTGAACGCAAATGACAACCTTTTCTCTTGTTATGTTTTATACGTGAAGCAGGCTGGACATTTCTGGTCTACGCAGCCACCTTGTTAGGGAATAGGCGCAAAATCGTTTTTTTTATGCCCATAAATAAATGTTTTGTATATGTTCAAAGTTAACGTAGTTAAACACAATACATAAAGATAAAAATGATCTGTAAAGATCTTTCTTTGATTAGTATATGAGGAAGACCGTAACATCCATACTCCACATTAGAAGGTGAAATAAAGTATGGAATATTTTATAATCTTCAGGGCTAATATTGGAATAATGCAGTGTTTTAGCCTTGTTTTAGTTTTTTCTTAATGTGGGCCCTTTGTTTAGATTTATTACTTCAATATTTTAATATAAGGGTTTCTTCTATGAGGTGAAAATGAGGAGATATACTGCAGTATATATAGAGTTAGTCATTTGTTTCTTTTTTTGTTTCGCAAATGAGACTGATTACTTTAAGCTCTTGAAGCCTATACGAAGTTAATTTTAAATTGCCGCAGGCTTAGAAGGAACGCAGACGGTCAGCTTAATATTTTCTGTGCAGACATTCCTGATGATGGCAGAGAAATCTGTATTTTCTTACCGAACAGTTCTTTTTTTAGCCACATTGTCAAAACGTCATTGACACAGAACGAGCGTGTGACAGATTTTAAATACTTCTTTGTCTTAGGTATGATAGATTACCTTGTGATATTTTCTGCTGAATCCTATATTCCATATTTACATATATTCCTTACAGCATAGAACTAAAAGTAGTAATGAAATGATTAGCACTTAGGTTTGCTAATATTTCACAGAGTTGTTGAACTGAATAAGGCACCTAGATCTGCATCAATAAAATTAAAAAATGATATATATTCACACACTGCCACACACACACACACACAAACATTACAGGTGCTGACTTGGAATAATGAGTTATATTTATAGAAGATTTTTTGCAAAGTATTGTGTTGTCTATACCTCACAAAAAACATTTCTCTATTTCGGTATATAAGGAAATAATTATACACCAAATTATACTTCATGCAAAATATATTTTATTATATTTAGGTCAGGTTTATAAATCAGCTGTTTAAGGTTTAGAATGTTGCCATCATGCTCTGGCACTATTAACCTCCCTGGTGGTATTCCCGAGTATGGTTCGGGGTTAAATTTCAATGCTGAAAACGATAACCCCAAGCAACACTCGGGCTGGATACATACCTGTACCTGCGTTCCCTCGGTGTTCTCCCGCAATCGCATTCACCTCCGTCCGATTGTGGCGTACTGCTTCCTAGTTCCCTTCTTGCAAGAAGGGAACAGGAAGCAGGACGCCGACGATTGGTACAGGTATGTATCAGTCCGAGTGTGGCTCAGGGTTACCGTTTTCAGCATTGAAATTTAACCCCAAGCCACACTCGGGAATACCGCAAGGGGGCTGGATTAATGCACCAATTTCGACATATAAAATATGTCAAAATCAGACTGCCAGGGAGGTTAATACATAAGTGATATCATCTGACATCACAGCATAGGTTGCAGTTTGATTGGAGTTACCAGAGTGGACGTTGGCCTGGGGAATAATAGTGTCCTTATTACTGTATGTATGGGGAGATCAGTTTAGAATTAGGGAGGACGTGTTGTGCACATCGTTATGGTATTCTAGACCACAATCCCTATCATCCCTAACCCCTTCACTACCAAGATCAACTTTATCTTCAAAAGTTCCTGCAAAGGTCCAAGGTGGTGTTAAGTTGATTTGGTCTTTTTATGGTACAATACAAAGGAATTTATTTTCCTGCAACTAAAGCACTCCAAAATGTGCCCCTAAAGTTTCAGCAACTCAGACATTTTCACCCAAGACGCAGAAGCTGTTTGAACAGCTGGAACATTGTGTCTGAAACAGGGAACACGAGCTGTCATAGTGCTTTTTTTTCCAGTAGATGGTGCCGTCTGCTTGCCAAACAGTGCATATAGTGTGATTGATTGCTGCAGGGATTCTTCAGCAAATTCATATAGTATTATTAACGGAAAGTGCTTTTTCATACAACCAGACAGTGATTCTGTGAAAAAGAATCTTGTAGGGAAGGGGCTAGACCGGCTTCAGTGCTTTGCCTTAACCCCTTGGATGCGGAAGATGTGTAGGGGACGTCATGGGGATTCCCCCGCTGTATCTTGGATGTCAGCCAAGACTCCAGGACCTCTCCGTGCCCACTGACATCATTGTGCATGGTGTGATGATGTCAGTTGGCGAATTAACCCCTAGCTGTCAAGGGGTTTCCCTAAGGAAGCCCTATGGTGGAGAAAGAGAGGTCTTTGGACCGCTGTATCTCCCGATTGGGGGCAGTTAGAGGGTCATGTTTGTTATCATTGGAAAGGCCAGAGCATGGCCACCTTCCCAAATGATACCAAACATGACCATGTTACAAGTGAAAAAAAAAATACATTTTAAAAAATAATTACGCTGTAGATGATTGGAAATTCAATTTTTTAATTATTTTTTGTTATAACATTCTGGCACAGCATGACGTATACATATAATAATGATATATTATAAATCTGAGTCTGCAGAAAAAAGGATATATTATTTGCCTGGGTCTTATAATAGAATGTGACTTCAAATCGCATTTAAACATGATGAGAAAAACTGTAAAAATTATCAGAACACAAAGATGAAGTGGTCCGGCAGTGAAGGGGTTAAACCATACTGTCTTCATGGTGATAAATAAAATGCTTGCACAGCCTAGAGTGAAAAAAAAAAGCAGCAAAGCAGTATAATGCAAGCATTTTGCTTGAATATTCATGATTAAATCACAGACTCCCAAGAATGTGATAGTCACTGTCCTTTGTTTAGCTTCAGAAAGTATCTTTCTAACCTAAAAACATAGTTTGGTTATTTGGAACATGAAGAGATTAAAAGAATACTTGTGGTGTGCATTGGAAAATTAACAAGGTTGTCTATTGTATTCTTGGTCACGTCCTAATAATTGTCTTTGCTCCAAGTTGAAAACCAGGGGAGGCATTCTACTTGCTGCTAGTTCTACTTCATTTTACATTTCTACATGGTTAATGCACTTTTGGTTTATATACATTTAGAAAGTGGTTTTTCCAAATGCTTACTGTGGCGTATAATATGATAATGGCATATTACAGATGCATATGGGCTGTGAAACCAATTCCAAACACGTATAAAAATAAATATGCTCAAGATGAAACTGCAAAATACTGAAAACGTGTTAACTATAACTCCCAGCATACAAAAGCAAAAACGTAAAAGATCAGTATTGTTTTGTGGAAAGAAACACACACACACACACGTTCCATGCATATGCCCTGAAATAACGCGATAGTTCATTCTGTGACCACGTACTTGAATGGGATCATGAGTATTCGAATTTAATGACACACATGCAAAATAAGTTTCTATATTTTTGTAGTTTATGCTACAGTGCAATACTATTCTTTTGTTACATAAAACTTAAAAGAACTTTCTAATAAACAATGAAACCACCCCCCCCCACTGCATCTACCAAATTATAATTTTTTTAGCACTAAATACTCAACTTTTTTCCCTCCGCACATGATGCTTGTATCCGCCAGCTCAGGGCTTCCGGAATCCAGACGACTCTGCAGCTGTTTTTTCCCCAAATTCAACTTGAGTACCCAATTGCATGGTGTAGGGAACGCAAATTGCACAGAAAGTACACATTCCAAGTGATGCATAAAGATCTTTAACACCTGCGCAGAACAATGGATCAAAGCTGTGCATGCACACGTAGAACCAATCCATCTACTGCCTCTGTTCTTCACCATCACAGGCAGTCTGAGAGAGGGGTCATGTCAGTACCCGGAGAGTTTGCAGGTATCACCAGTGACTGATCGGGTGACCTGCAGCGAGGAAATTAAAAAACCGGGCTGCCTAGTGACACACATGTGGGTGGAGGAAACTCATTCGATTGACACAGTGCTAGAAGCCAGACAGAACCAGAGATTGGGGGGACACTCCACACAGCCTGAGGACTTTGCACATCTTGACCACTTTACCTTAGAGTGTCCCTTTTATGTGTTAATCCGAAAGTGCTGGTGTTCTCTGTATTTGCAAACAAAGATGAAACGGGCAGAAACTTTGGCATTTCAAAGAGGAAAATTTAAATGAAGGCAGGAGCTTCACCAATGAATCCTCTCCTGCCAGCAGGGGCGGATCCAGGGGGGGGCAACGGGGCAATTGCCCCCCCCCCCCCGAGATTTGTCCCGGGGGTTGAGGGACCCAGATGCCGGGCAGCGCGGGAGCGCCTGCCCGGTCTTGAACAGTCCGTCCTGTGAAGTGGATGCGGCTGTGTGCGTGCGCAGCCGGTCACGTGGTCCGGCTAATCAGGTGGTACTGAGTCTCTGTACCACCTGACTGGCCGGACCGCGTGACCGGCTGCGCACGCACACAGCCGCATCCACTTCACAGGACGGACTGTTCAAGATCGGGCAGGCGCTCCCGCGCTGCCCGGCATCTGGGTCCCCTCAACCCCCTGCCGGAGCTGGGGCAACAATCCAGGTGAGAGCTGGGGCAAATCCATGAGCTGGGGGCAAATCCATGTGTGACCTGGGGGCAAATCCATGTGTGACCTGGGGGCAAATCCATGTGTGACCTGGGGGCAAATCCATGTGTGACCTGGGGGCAAATCCATGAGCTGGGGGCAAATCCATGAGCTGGGGGCAAATCCATGAGCTGGGGGCAAATCCATGACCTGGGGGCAAATCCATGAGCTGGGCAAATCCATGACCTGGGGGCAAATCCATGAGCTGGGCAAATCCATGAGCTGGGGGCAAATCCATGAGCTGGGCAAATCCATGAGCTGGGGGCAAATCCATGAGCTGGGCAAATCCATGTGCTGGGCAAATCCATGACCTGGGGGCAAATCCATGAGCTGGGCAAATCCATGACCTGGGGGCAAATACATGAGCTGGGGGCAAATCCATGAGCAGGGCAAATACATGAGCTGGGCAAATCCATGACCTGGGGGCAAATACATGAGCTGGGCAAATACATGAGCTGGGCAAATCCATGACCTGGGGGCAAATCCATGACCTGGGGCAAATCCATGAGCTGGGGGCAAATCCATATGCTGGGCAAATCCATGACCTGGGGGCAAATCCATTAGCTGGGCAAATCCATGACCTGGGGGCAAATACATGAGCTGGGCAAATACATGAGCTGGGCAAATCCATGACCTGGGGGCAAATCCATGAGCTGGGCAAATCCATGACCTGGGGGCAAATACATGAGCTGGGCAAATACATGAGCTGGGCAAATACATGAGCTGGGCAAATACATGACCTGGGGGCAAATCCATGAGCTGGGCAAATCCATGTGCTGGGCAAATCCATGACCTGGGGGCAAATCCATGAGCTGGGCAAATCCATGACCTGGGGGCAAATCCATGAGCTGGGCAAATCCATGACCTGGGGGCAAATCCATGAGCTGGGGGCAAATCCATGTGCTGGGCAAATCCATGAGCTGGGGGCCAATCCATGTGCTGGGCAAATCCATGACCTGGGGGCAAATCCATGAGCTGGGCAAATCCATGACCTGGGGCAAATCCATGAGCTGGGCAAATCCTTGAGCTGGGGGCAAATCCATGTGTGAGCTGGGGGCTCTCTGCTCCTCTAGATTGTAAAATCCGGGGTGCCCTCTGCTCCTCTAGATTGTAAAATCCGGGGTGCCCTCTGCTCCTCTAGATTGTAAGCTCCTGGGTGTCCTCTGCTCCTCTAGATTGTAAGCTCCTGGGTGCCCTCTGCTCCTCTAGATTGTAAGCTCCTGGGTGCCCTCTGCTCCTCTAGATTGTAAGCTCCTGTGAGCCAGGCCCTCTGCTCCTCTAGATTGTAAGCTCCTGTGAGCCGGGCCCTCTGTAAATTCTCGTGAGTTGGGCTCTCTGCTAAAACACCTTATTTTCTGTAAGTGCCCCTCCCGAGACTAGTCTCTGGATCCGCCCCTGCCTGCCAGTTTGAATTCCCTGTTGTGCAAGGCTGAAGTTTGTCGTAGTTGCAACAACTATTTTCGTCTGTTTGCAACTATAGTAAACAAGATTTGTTTTCTGCATAACCCACTTACGGCACTAAGCTAAAACAGGGATGCTAAGGGGAAGTATTTTGTCGCAAATTTTCCCTTGGCATCCCCATTTTATAATTGGATTATGGGGCAGGAGCTGAATCCAGTGTATGAATGCCCCGTAGCGGCCACTAGGCTCCTGGTTGGTCACTATAGCGCTAACGTACCGTTGCGAGCATCCCTTCCATAGAGTGCATAGGACTCCATGGAGCCATGTGCTGCTGGGTCACATGACCTGTGGGATATCGCGGAGTGATCGTAGAGAGAGACTGGGGACTTTTTTCCCTAGTCTCAGTCTGCTCCTATTGGTCAGAAGCTGTGGATTGGGCCATCATTCTCACCGCGGGTGAGAATCCCATAGGATTCAATGTAAAACTGTAATATCTTTCTAAAAAAATTTAACCCCGTTTCTTCTTTTCAGTTTTAGCAAAAACTCTTTATTTTATTTTTTAGAACACTTTTTGTATTTTTTCAATGACATTTTTATTTTTATTATTCTTTAAAGGACTTTTTTTATTACACATTTTATTGATTTAAACTCCTACTAGGAGAATATGGAAAAATTCCAGAGTTTTTCACCAATGTCAATTCGGCGGTTATCTGTGCACTTCAGCGACTCCAGTTTCGGGAAAATACGGTGACCATTCTCTAAATAGTGAATTCGCTGTATTACTGTATTATTGTGTATACTGACAGCATCTAAAATGCTATTCTTTCCCTAACTTTAAAACAATGAGCGGTGTTACTTTTATTACGCACTAAGACCATATTAAATGGGAGCCAATAACAGGGTATCTTCAAACAACATAAAGTTATTTCATTGGTTTCCTGAACTCAAACATGGGTAGCAACTCAAGTTGTCCCTTACAAATTTTTTCAGATCATTTTTGAAGGTATCGTCCTTGAGTGATTAGTCTGCATATCTTAAACATGTGAAAATGATTTAAATGTATAGAAATTGAATGAACAGTTATTTTGCTGTAGGCCACACATATTCCATGTGTTTTCTCAATATCCTCATAATCTAACAACTGAAAATTAGAGACTGTTTTGTTTGTATTGTGATAAACATAAATATGTATTTGAACATTTGACTCTCCATGTACACAGCGAACTAAACCATATTAATTCTCCTAATTGCAGCTCTTAAATCTGCATACACAATCATAATAACCTGCCTTTTGTTGTTATTATTATTATTTTTGTCGTTGTTTGTACGCTTTTGTAGACGGCTTCTGTTTTCTGGCTTGTGCAGAAACATTCAAAACATTGATTTGAATTGTTCTCAGCTTCCAACAGGGAAAAACCGCATGCTGTTAATATTCGCAAGACAATGGCTAATTATCTGCAGATATGTATGTTTTTGTACAGAAAACAGTGGATTTGGCACTGTTTTGTTACTTTTTTTATTTAAAGAGCCACAATGATGGCTTTAAGCATGTTGCTAATGAAGCACAATGCACTTTGCATGATAACACAGCACAGCGGTATAACTTCACGTGCACTCTGTCCATGCCACATTGCTTCTGGGCAGTACACAGCCATGCCATCGGTAGTTTGAATTCCCTCTCTGCATCTGTCAGGTCATAATATATTTTGTAAATCTACTTGCAACAATTTTGATTCAATACAGTGTCCACCAGCCCCCATTTCCATTTAAATTAATGAAGCAATAGTAATATTAGATTGCTGATGTTCCTCGGGATAATCTTAAGTGCAGAATGAATGCCAAAACACATTGAGATGCCAAATCATGCTTTAAAAGAATTAGAGGCCGGCGTGTGATAATAACGTTTTTGGTAGAATTAAACCGAAAAATGGGAGCGTTTGCTCAGATGCTCAAGGTATATCCAATGGTTTTCATGCTGTGTAATACCCTGTGTATAAATGCTGCATTATACTTGGTAAATGGCATTGATAACCCGTATAATCTATACTGTTGCTAAACAGTGAAAAAAGTAGAAACTCATTGACAAAAGTATTTATTTATGCCTGTGTTGAAGCATGGGATATTTATGTAGTTTACCCATTGTCATCTTGTCAGCATTATCATTTTGGTAAGGAATGTCATGATGCGATCTTATTCATTCTTTTCAGTGTTGGGGAAAAAACAAAGTGTCAATGGCTAAATATATGCCAAAGATGTTTCAGGATAACAACACTATGCTCCTAACAGCATTAACAT
Organism: Leptobrachium leishanense; assembly: GCA_009667805.1. Lineage (NCBI taxonomy): Eukaryota > Metazoa > Chordata > Amphibia > Anura > Megophryidae > Leptobrachium > Leptobrachium leishanense. The sequence continues at coordinate 193,295,418 of CM019065.1, forward strand.
ATCCACAATCTTTACCTAAAATGAAATATAAAAAAAAGAGATCAGGAGAAAGATATGATCACAGTTGACATTTATGTTTGTACACATGATTCAGACCTTTCAACCTAGTGCATTGTTTATAGAATGAATGCATTCTCCCATGACATTCTTCTTTGTTGTTACACAGTTACCAACGTTTGTCTCTTATCATATGAATAAAGACTTTTTTTTACACTAAGAACGAATCGCTTTAAAATGTGAGAACACTATATTTTGTTAAATGTTATAATATCAATTCTAGAGAAATTGAGGTTTTCATTATTAATCTTCCAGTAAAAGCATCTTGCACCATGTCATAAATTTTAATACAATTTAATATTCTTTTGAGAGATTTCTGCTTTTATCCTTCACTTGTGAAGGATCCTGTGCATCTGAGTATTCGCTTTCCCTTCTTTATCGCATACATCTTTCAACACACTTCTGTCCCATTTGGCGTTGAAAGTCATTGCGATATCTCTGAAGATATTTCACTCATGGTAGTGCTGTTAAATCTGATATCTCAGAGGTAATTCAGACAAAGATTGTAACCCATAACCCTTTAAGTCTGTCTCCATCATACCACCCGAATGTTCCTTAAATGGCTTCTACTATTCATTGTCCTCTTTGCCATATGCAGGCTTCCAAGCTTTTTATCTTGGTCTCAGCATTCAGAAGATTTGTTCAGTTGGTAAGTTTAATTATTCGTCTTTCATTGCTTCCCCTGGGAGTTGCTGACTGACAACAATAAACCTGTGTATCCAATTAACTTATTCTAAAACTAGCCTCAAAATAGGGAATTACAGTGACATCATGGTAAACATAGTTACGCTACAACCAGGTTTTCTCTGTTAACTCATGGGAGGGAATGAGATCATCTTCATTCATTGCATGTGAGAGGGAGAAATAGATGTACTTATGTTTTACAACAGCCATTTCAACAAAATTAACAACCCAATGTATTTTGAATAAAGTATTTTTACTTGAACACCCATGAGTGTGTCCTATATTTTAGGAGATGTGTGTATATACTGTGTGTGTGTGTGTATCGCCAGAATTTAGCAGTACGTAGTGATACCTTTTTCATAGGAATAATGTTACATTTAAAAGACAAGCTTTCAAGAGTATAAGTCTCTTCTTCAGGCCTTGAAGCTACGTGTATGAATCTATGTGTATGTATGTGTGTGTGTGTGTATGTATGTATGTATATAGCTGTGTGTTACAGCTACAGGTACTTATAAAGTGCTAACAAATTCTGTAGCGCTATACAATGGGTGAGGCAGAATAACAATTATACTTACACTTAACACACACACAGAAAAGTAGGAGAGAACCTTGCTCTAGAGGTTGCCATCTAAGAGGAGAGGGGTGGCACACTAGGTGAGGGTAAATGGAGAACCTGAAGTAGTGGGTGCATGGTGGCTGTGCAGGAAGATCGGTCAAGAATTGTACAGTTGGGTAATCATGGAATGAGCCGATAGGCTTCTTTAAAGTAATGTGTTTCAGAGACTTTTTGAAGGACTGAAGAGACGGAGAAAGTCTAATGTTGCGGGGGAGGAAGTTCCATAGAAAGGCAGCAGCTCGGGAGAAGTATTGAAGGTGAGAGTTGGTGGTGCGGGTATGAGGAACTGATAGCATCAGATCATTGGCAGAGCGAAGTGGCTCGGACGGGATGTACCTACTAATGACGGAGGTGATGTAGGCAGGGGCGCGGTCATGGAGACCTTTGTATGTGAGCACCAGTATTTTGAATTGGATTCTAAAGGAAAAAGGGAGCCAGTTTAGAGATTTACAGAGGGGGGAGGTGTGAGAGGTGCGGTAGTGAGGTAAATGAGCCTAGCACAGGTGTTCATAACAGAATGCAGAGGGAGAATATGGGATCTCTTAAGGCCAGAGAGAAGGAGGTTACAGTAGTCAAGGCGAGAGATCAGAGGAGCTTGGATGAGCATTTTAGCAGAGCCCTGATTAAGACCAGGAAGGACAGGTGCAATGTTTTTTAGGTGGAAGTAGCAAGATTTGGTTAGTGACTGAATGTGAGGAGTGAAGGAGAGATCAGTTGAAGAGTGTGTGTGTATGTATACAGGATGTGTGTGTGTGATATATATATTAGTGTGTGCATATATCCACACGTGTGTGTGTGTATATATCCCCATAATGCCGCAAGACGTTCTTTGACATCCTCGCAGTGGGTGGGCCTTGAAGATGGGGAGAGTACAAGAAAACCCCGCTGACTTCAATGGGCCGCCTCGGCCCCTCCCCGCACCCAGCTGCGCACATGTGTCATTGGCTGCAGTGGGACGGCCTGAACTCGCATTGGCTGTATGGGTGTGCCAAATTAGCATTAGTGGCCTGCAACGGCACCTGGCAGCAAGACGTACATGTACGCATCGCTGTCATTAACACCCCCTCAACAGGTGACGCCCACCCATCGTTAAGGGCATATATATATACTGTAGGTCTGTTATAGAGCTAAGCACAATGGCCCCAGTCACTCACTTAATATATACGACTTCAGGCATATAGAGGTAAATCGCTATAATCGGTTACAGTCCTCTGTTACTCCCGAAACACCCAGTCAACTGGAATCCACAAGCCACCATAAATGCTCCTTGCTGTTGATGTGAGAGATACTCTGGAACCAGTGAGCTTTAAAAACTATTTTATCGCACTCAAATCCATAAGAACAATCATAATTTAAATAACTTATTTCATAGATCCGTTCCTACAATCTATAAACCCTAATTCCAGGGGGATCTAAGATATAATCTCTGTGTCTAATAATACAATGCAATAAAGCCAAGCCAAATTCCTGGGAGCTAGAGTTCTTTTTAAATTGCACTCTCTCCTGGAGACAGCCGTAGGAGTCGTGGGTAGAATATCAGTACTTTATCTATAAAATAGCCTTTAGGTTTTGTAATCAATAAAATTATTCAATATGACATTAGTCAATCTGTTAATCAAACCTCAATGAAAGTGAATTTGTACCAGGACAATGCAACTTCAATACAAAAATATATCCGTGCTTCTTCCTTAATAACAATTGCTTTAAAATAAAAGTGCTGATTTTAGTTTCTATTTGGCCAGTGAATAGAAAAATACAAAATTCTAATTAATTGTAATCTTTATTACTGAAGACATTTAAGAACAATAAAAAGTGTATTTTTTTTCTTCAATGCACATCACAAAACAAATCCTCCCACTTATATTTTCATTTTAGTGATTGTCAGGAGACAGATTTAATTCAGTGAAGATCACTAATGGTTTTACCTTCATTATAAAATAATTTTACCAGACTTATGTATGTTGTTCTCGTGAATCAAAATTACTCCGTTGTTTATAAAAGAACACCTGCATCAGTTTTTTTTTTACGACTTTAGCACAATTATGAAATCATTAAAAGATGTTTAAATAATGAATGTCATTTTTTTCTTCATTCTGTGAAAAGAAATGTCCAAACGCATTTTCTGTTCTTGATGTTCAGATGTAATTCAAATATCCATTTAACAGTTAAAGGGATCTGCAGGGCCACCATCAGTGGTCCATGTTACAGGGCCCAGCAGCTCCGAGGGACACTGTCTTATGTCCTGGAGAGGGTTCTGAGGAAGTGGTTAGGGGTTCTGTGACCAGTGGTGTTCAATAAGGCGCCCCAAGATTTCTGGTGGCAACACTGGATATCTGTGTAATAATGCAGTATTGCAATTTTCTCATTGAGTAGATGATTTAGATACTTTTTTGGGGCTGGAGCATTATAATAGGATGATTATACTTCTGGAGACTAATGAGAACATATCATGGTGAAGAGCCCCTAAGAATGTGAGTCAGTCACCAGTTAACCTTTTGAGTGCCGTTCTATTTTTTATTTACTTTGTATATCCTACAATATCCTACAAACTGTATGCGGCTTATCTACATAAACCCATATACCGTTTTTAGGGATAATTCGGGATCATGTTCTATACCATGCATGCTTACAGTTCAAGGTTTATTATGAACATACAAGAAAAAAAATCTAATTGTCATGGTTTTACCTAAAATAATCTGACACAGATGGTTCAACCAAACGAATATTTCTGAATGTGGATATAGTAATTTGTCCTGATTTTGGGAATACCCAATTGGCAAGGGATTTACTTTTTTCCTGTAACATATAAAAAGATAGCTTTGAAATAATGATGTATTATAATCTTCCTAAATTTGTTATAGTGTGATTGTAACCTTGTTAGCAGTCATACCACTCAAATAGTCGCACAGAAATATCTATTTTTCAAATGTAGACATTCAAAGCTGCTTACCTACCGGGAATTCCGTTGTTTTGAAAAGATTCCATGAACAGAGTTTTTGGATTTTTGGCATTTTTCTCACATACGCAAACAAGATTGCGTTAAAGTGAATTGTGTGCACTTTTATTCTTCTGCAGAAGTGAATAACTTGTATTACATTTCATCCCATGAGAACATTAACAACACTTTCACATAGCAGTTACAGGGCCAAACTGGGAAGGAGCTTCTTTTAAAATTTCATATGTAGCCTTTTGCAATTTATTTTACTTTTGCATGTGTTTAATTGTGGACATTTCAGCAGTTCACAGGTTACATAATTCCCACAGAACTATACATTTTTAAAAGTTAAATTGGATTAGCTCTTTTATCACAACTTTCTGCCTAACTTTAGTGAAGTCCTACATTTTTCACATACATGTTGCATTGTATGTATGGATATTGTGCATTTGATACATCAATGCAGGAAAAAAAACAATAGTTTGTCTTTATCTTTGCACTGGACAGTTTGCTGTTGGTTTTTTTGCAATTTGGCAGAATTCGCCAATACCAATTCAGCGACTATTGGTGTACCTCAGCGGTTATCGCCAACGTTCGATAACTGCTTCAGTGACTACAATATTGAAAAAATACAGTGACCATTCGCTAAATAGTGAATTCACCATATTTCTGGTGAAAAGGAATCACCGAAAAGCAGCAAAATGGGCTAAAACGCAAAGCATCAAAATTGCACGCAATTTCAATGTGAATTATCATTTAATTCAACTGATACCTACTTGTTTATATTTTTATACCACCTTTATTCCTAAAACCTATGTAGAAATCAGGGTGATATAATCTATCCAATTTATAGACAAACCTAAAAATCGACCAGGTTATATATGAGATCCCACATATCCTGAATTTTTATAGTTAACGTTAAAAACCACTCAAGAGCTAAATTGCATATTAAAATGTGCTTTACAAACACATCTGTACTGTAGCATTGAATAAATATGCAGGAGTTAGAAAATCAATAAACAAAAGACATAATCAGAAGCGTTAATGATATTTGTGCAATGAACTCTGAGGTTTTATATAAAATATGTAAAAATGCATATATATTTACATATATAATACACCTATTACATGCAAATACAAAGTAATTGCTTGAGTGCTAATACTGTATGCAGTTGCAATTTGCTACAGTCCCTTTTCTAGGGGTTTCCTTTCTATTAAGGATTTTTGGTTTTGGAACCCGCCTTTCTGTCTAATGACACACTAGGGGTTATTCAGAGGGCACTTAAATGTCGCCAACATTTCAGTGCTCTCTCTGTCCCCGCACTTCGGGGAATCAAATTTCTTGACCCTGCAGTGAATTCTGCATTCACCGCAGTGTCCCTGGAGTGAGTGGAAAAGCCCTCACAAACCGCCGAACGAAAAAAACAAAAGCCGTAAAACTGGCAAAATTATCGGATCTGTTAATTTCGCCGGGTCCGGCGTATTATCAAATTGGAATCGATTCGATAAAGCGCCGGGAACCCGCTGAAAGTATCGGATTTGATAATTTGGCAGGGTTTTTGCAGATGTTTTTTTTCTTTAAATGTGCAGAGAATATCGAATCCGATCTGATCCGATACATTATCAGATCGGATCCGATCCGATGATCCGCCAAACATGTCATGAAAAAGCCGACGATCCGCCGAACACAGCGACAACCAGCAGATGGAAAAGCCGACAAGCTGACGAACGGGGTAAAAAAAAAATCCATTGAAACGCTGTTTGCAAAAACACTACTGAACAACAATGTCTGGAATTAACCTATAAAGTCCTACGAATGATATTGAAAAGGTCTGTTACAGAAAAAATGCCATTTAACCCCTTCCCGACCGCTGACGTACCCTGTACGTCCTGTGTTCGGGTCTCCCACATGGGTACGTCAGCGGCGCCAAATCCCCCTCCCGCCCGATACTCACCTCCCTCGTCGGATCCCACGTCGATCTGACAGGGAGGAAGCCTGCCCATGTGATTTACATGGGCAGGCGAGGCTGATGACGTCGCCACGCTGCGTGGTGACGTCATCAGAAGGTGCCCCCATGTGTTTCAATGGAGGGGAGGGGGGGGCTCCTTCGGAGCCCTCTATCTCCCCAACCATTGAAGCTAGGGAGATGCCGTTTGCACCGCTGGAGAGGGGAGAGCCTCCCCTTTCCAGCGGTGTATGGCATTAACCATTTCGCCGCCGGATCACGTTGCGGCGCCAATTGGCGCCAAAACGTGATTCAAACCTGGAGGGGGGCTGACATCTTGGATGTCAGCCTAGCCTCCAGGTCCCCCCCCACCCACTGACAACCTCACCATATGTGTGAGGATGTCAGTGGGCCAGTTAACCCTCTAGCTGCCATGTAGAGATAAGGGGATCCTAAGGATCCCTTTATCTCCCGATCCATGGCAGCTAGATGGTCATATTTGCCATCATTTGAAAGGCCTGATTATGGCCTTTCAAATGATACCAAACATGACCAGGTTTGGTTTTAAAAGAAAATGTAAAAAAAAAATTAAATAAAAAAAAAATAATAAAAAAATTAAATAAAATAAAAAAATGTTTTTTTTTTTAAAGTTTTTTTTGTCTGGGGGGAGTTTAATTAAATAGGACCTAGGCTGTCATCTAAAAATAATTAGCACAAAATGGTCAGAATGAGCGCAGCGCACATAGGTGAACTGGCTCAGCAGTGAAAGGGTTAAAAGGTAAAAACATGTAAAAATTGGGTATTTATATTCTCGGGATAAAATTTGGAAACTATTTAGCCGGGGTCTTTATTGGTGGTTATAGCTTTAGGGGATTAAATTACGAAAAAGTGTGTTTTTACCATTTTTTTCATCATATTTCATATTTTTTTTTAATATTAAATTATTGGATATGATGGAAATAATGATATTTCTAGAAAGTCCATTTAATGGCGGGAAAAAGGGTGTATAATATGTGTGGGTTGAATAAACGAGTAAGAGGAAAATTTGATCTAAACACGAGCAGCGCAGAAACGTAAAAACAGCAGCGGTCACTAAAGGACGGATTTGTGTAAAACCGCCCGGTCACTAAGGGGTTAATAGAAAAACTGAAAAAAATTGACGAAAAATGCCTGAAAGTCTAAAAAATTTAATTAAATACAGAGACTATTTGATGCAGATTAAAAGAATAAACGGTTTATTAGATATTGGATTAAAAACAGGAATATTTTTAACATTGAAGCCTATGGGATTCGCCTCATTAAATCTGCCGAATGAAAACACCACCATCAGGTAATTTCTCTGCTGTTCGGTGTTCTCTGAATAGGTTAACCATTGCCTCTCTATGGGAATTTCTCTGCCATCAAACAGGCACAGTATTTGCTGGCAATTCGTCAAAATTTGGCAAACTGCTTTCTGAATAGCAGAATGTCCATGAAATGGCACCATTTGGAGAAATTCCCTGTTCAGTGCCATTTCAGGGCCAGATCACCTCTCTCTGAATAACCCTGTTTGTTTTTGAGCTCAAGCTGATGCTAATGGATCTGATTAGGACTCACCATTCCATTGGCAAGTGAGCTTACACATTAAAGGACCATAGAAAGTAAACAAATAGTCTTGAGGTTATTCACTACTCGCCGCTATTTAACAGTGTGAGAACCGCAATAAACTTCAGCAATCCAAGAAAGAAATTTGACGTTTATCATTATTGCAACTCCAACAACTGAAAACTGATCAACAGTTGTTCAATGAATAATGTAATTCAAAGAATTTATCCCATATCACAGTCCTGAACAAAAAACATAAAGGGCAGCATTACATACTACCCACTAAAACGGGGATGCTATGAGGAAGACCTGCGCCTGCAGTTTTCTCCTGATCCCCGTTTTAGCTCCATATTACGGGGCATGCGCTGATTCAGCAGCCTGCCCCGTAACGCAGTTCTAAGTGCCGCCGCAAGCAGGCCCGGATTAAGATCTCTATGGGCCTGGAGCTGAATATTTTGGTGGGCTTTTTTTTGTAATTTAGTGAAACTAAAACATATTTTTGGTTATTTAATAGTGCAGATACGGCTATATCTAACTAGGCAGATACTGTGTGATTCATTTTTCAATCATTTAACGAGTGTAACATTTTTTTTCCCATTTCATCTTCCAAATTTTTGTGCTTATATATTCTATAGGGCATTCTTGTTAAAAAATGTGAAATGGGAACCTATTACTGCATTTTTCTGAGAAAATATACAATTTTAACCAAAAAAAATGGAAAAAAAAAAAAGGAAATATTTCCCTTGTGTTTAGGAACATTTTTTTTTTACGAATAAAACTATGTGTAAACCACTGACCTTGCTCCCAGTGTGGGAAATGAGAAGGCGAGTAATGGCAGTGGTATTGCTCATTTTATACGTGACAAATGGACAATGCCATTGCTTTGGAACTAAAAATAAATAAAAATAATATTGTTTTCTTTTCTTTTAGATTTTACATGGTCAGGTTTGGTATCAATGCAAAGGCCAGACTCTGGCCTGTTCAATGACGCCTCACTTGACCTTGTGAGGTGTAAAGATTAGTGACGCAGGGGTCCAAAGTTCCCCCGCGGTGCTCTTCAATGCAGTGCTGCGGTTTAGGTTTTTGATGTACCAATTCGTAACAATGGATTGTACCATCACCCATCACCTCCACACTTGTTGGTGACATGAGAAATGTGATGGTTAGTTAGTGCAGCATCATTGTTTACTTTATAATTGAAAAGAGAAAAATATTACTGTTAGAAAAAGTAAATATTTATTATTTTATTTGTTTTTACTTAGAACCTGGTCATGTTTAGGTAGAATTGGAAATGGCATGCTCTGGCCTTTCCAGTGATACCTCGGTTGACCCTATAGCTGCTATGGAGTTGGAGATACAGGGGTCCAAATTCAGACATAGTTATCCTTTCTCTGGGCCTATTCTGAGGCATGGGCCTGGAGCTGCTGCTCCATCTGCCCCTATGTTAATCCGGCCCTGGCCGCAAGCATCCTCTCGATGGAGTCCATTGAGACTTCGACTGCCGGTCAAATGACATGCAGTATCTCACCTCTCGCGAGATCCTGCAGGTCGGTGGAGTTATCGCGTTGGGAGACTGGGGGACTTTTTTTCCCGTCTCTCTCTGCTCCCGGCGGCCAGAAGCAGCGGATCAAGCTGCCGTTCTCGCTGCAGGAAGAGAGGTGAGTATCTGATTTTTGGGGGTATTTTAAGCTGGTGCTGACTGATTCTGCAGAAGCGGAATCAGTTATCACCGGCTCTGAGCTGTGTTTAACTTTTGCGTAAACTGCAGCTGGACGTTATTAGCGTTAGGACATTGAAATCCTAACGCTAATTAACGCTTTGCGTTCCCCATATTAAGCATAGAGAGTGCACAATACAGTAAGCTCACGCTGAAAAGCACAAGATCCCAAGTAATATGGTCGGCCCGCGCTAGGACCGCTTAAGCTAACATTAACACTCAAACAGCTGAGCACTAATGTTAGCGTTAAGTATGTAATAGGGCCCTAAGAGTGTTAAAGTCTAGATGACAATTGTTTTGAATGAAGGAATATTAAATATTAACAGTCACAGCACTTCTGATGAATAGTGATGTTTTTTTAAAGAACTACAAATGTATGAAAGGGCTGGAAAGCTACACATATGTTCTTGGGTTTAGGGCAGACAGTTTATTATTGCATTTGGTGGTGAGAAACATTCTAGATGTCAGCATTTGTGTTTATTTTGTGCTGATTGGTTTTATGTATGGATAGAAAGTGCCTTTGGCCTCCTCCGAGGCATCAGATTGTTATAAGACCTGTCATCACATTATTCAATGCATTTTCCTGTTCGACTGCTCAATTGCACAGATCTGAATATATTTAGTAATTCTGAAAAGCGTTGGTATCTACTAGATTATTATATTCATTATACTTCAGAAGCAGCATGTGGGACAAGGTTTGGCACCCCTGCAACAAAAAGCAAAAAAAAAAGCATAAAGATCCACATTTTATAAGTAATTTACTCCACAGTTGTTTAAATTAGTTAATGTCATGTTCATAACTAAATTTTAAGCAGAATAAAATCAAGAAGGATGCACACACTTTTTTTTTAACCTAAAATAAATATTCTTTATTAGTACCATTAAAAAAAATTGGAACACCACTGAGCCTATTCCAATAAATGATATATGACTAATCCTCCACCTGCGCGCTTACTTATTAACAAACAGTGAGATATTGGTAATATTTATAATTCCATCCCCCCATTAAATCGAGCATAAGGCTAGGGTCAGACGAGCGTGATTTCTACGGACTGTACGTCCGTGCACACGGACGTACGTCAGTACGGAAGACACAGTAGTGGCCACACAGTCCGTTTATTCACTGATGTATTTTTGTAGAAGGGAAAATAAAATAAAAAGCAAAACCATTTTGTCCGTGAAAAATGCTGGACGTATAAATGCAGTCCGTCTGACCACGTTCCATCACTCACACACAAAGCTATGCAGACGTTGTGGACGCAGCGCACTTTGTGCGGCCGTTCTAGCGGTTGTACGTTCTTGCCTGCCTTGCGTCCGTGGGCCGCGGCCGTTGTGCGTCCGCAGTTCAGTGCGGACGTACTTCGTGTAACGGGCTCCGATGAGCTTCCTGTCATGCTATCACGGACGTACTTTTCGGCGCAATCACGGACGTGAACACTACGCTCGTCTGACCCCAGCCTAAAAGATGGAACTTATCCCCTTCAATACCAAGTAATTTTCCAAAAAACATTGTCAGAAAAAGAGGAAATATATTCGGCATTTCTCTAACTGTAAATAACCTATTTGGCCAGTAAATGGTGCATCTACTGCCAAATTGAGTTACAGCCATTACAGCTGTGGCTCTTTTTTTTTCCCTCCCCCCCCCCTGATGTCAGAGCATTCTCCAGCCGATTTTGGACAGTTTTAGCTCCTTGGGGGGCACCTTTTGCAGCCCAAAACGAAATGAAATTTGTTTGCAGCAAACGAATATCATTTGCTTTTCGGGTGCAGATCAAGATCTCTTGATATTGGGGTACCGGATGGTGCGTTTGAAGCCCGAGAGATTTCAATCTCAGGAGTGAAGGGGTCAAACATTCTTACACAAAAAAGGCTTGCAATGTCGTAGTATTTTTTTGAGAGTGGTAGAGACTTGTACTTGACCCCATCTAACTATCAGGATTTATTATACACCCCTATGTTTAAAAATAGTTATCTATAGCTTGGGGGTCATTGGTCCTAGGTTAAGATTCCTTATTCAACACATTTTTTTCGGAGGTTTTTTACACATAAAAACCCCCCTCTGTATACGAATATTTGACCTACAGCATCCTTTTTAGACATCCCAAAGGAGGGCTACGGCTCCCCTCCAACAATTATGCGCGATCTTTTCATGTGGATCGTTTTCTTCTTTGGTTTTTTGTTTCCTTGCCCATCAATACAAATTGTATTGTATATTAACATTGTTGGTGATCGCGTTATGACAGTTGTTAATCTTTTGATGATATGGACGTTCATCTGTCCATTACATCTTTTACGTAGCGTTTATTTACAATTCAGTCCGTTTTTCAGGCCCTCCTATTCATTGTTGGGACACCATGTGACTGTTAATTCATGCGATTGGTTTAAGTAAGTCACATGACTATCAAGATATCGCTGATGTCATACACAACCAGTTTATTATTTTAATATGGTTAAGTTACTGCTATTATCCCTTATGATCGGCGATCAAGTTGTTTGGTGACCGTTAAGGTCATTTGTGGACAGTGCCATAATTTATTTGACCATCGTTCTATTATATTAACAGAGGTTTCTCTGTTATCGTATCCTCTGGCTCCCTTTCGAGTTTGACGGTTCACATGACTTTATTAACTATTGTCATTTAATTACAATATGGCTTATTTTGGCCATTATAACCATTTCAGATCGTTTGGGCACTTTCTTGTTTATATAAAAACATTTTCAGTACTTTTGCCAATATGCACGGCTGTTTGTTTATTTATTTATGTTAATGACCATTTTCAATGTCTTTCTATTTGCTATTCGAATACCATGTGACTTTCATTTATATGATTTGGTTTCAGCATGACACATGTGCCCAATGACTTGGCGTTTTGTATGGGAGAGACATGTGACTTCTTTTGAGGTAATGGATTGGTCAATTTTTGACCAGATAATGAATAAAAAGAGGGAGGTACATACAGCAGTACCAACTTATTTTTTGCTCCAGATGAAGCCGACGTCTAGCCGGCGAAACATATGTTGATCTCTATGCACCAACTTTGATTTTAGAGTTGTTTCATGTTGTGTCTTGCATTTCAGGGTGAGGACAGAAATTTGAGCATGAGCTCGATCAGTTTAGGGCCAGTTTGTGTGTGCTAATTGTGCCACGATATTTGCTGATTACCACCCCTGGTGTTCACTTTTCCCATTGTGGGTATCTATCAATAGGATTGTATTTGTATTGATTGTTTATGCAATCATTGAGCACTGCCAACCATACTAGTTTCCTTTCCATTACACCCTGTCATGCCTGTTATATGTGTATGTTTTTATTTTTGTTCTGGGAGTGTCTAATTGGTTACAATAAATGAATTTTTCATTTAGCCACTCCTCTAACACTATTCAACGGTTCATGTTAACTGTTGATTAGTTTTTGATATGCACAATGTCGTAGTATAGCAAGCAATAATTGTTGTTTGAACTAGGGATTTTTTGGAGTGTCGGCTCCTCTATGTGTCACAGGTGGATCGGAAAAGGTGCTTCACTGGTCTTTGTCTTGAATGGCAATAGCCAATAGAGAAATTCCAGTGAAGCACCCTTTCCAACATTAGCTGCGGTTAATTCATAGTGTTCTTCCTTGGCCCTAGCGTGAGCCTGTTTGCACAGGTGTGGTTCTCTCCTTTAAGTCCCATGGACTCCAGGAGTTCGTATTGGCATTCCTGAACTTCCTCAGTCCCGAGGCAGCCTGGGAAGGGCTCAGTCACTACATTCTTGCAGTGAGCGGCTCCCAGTGCTTGTTCTTGAGTGTAACTTATTGTTATGAACCATGTCTTTATCACAAGATAACCCACAACATACCATTAAGTCACATGTCATGAATGTGTTAACTGCTGGCCAGTAATCCGCTATAAAGATAGAAATAATCAAAGGCTTTATTCTCTAGTTGAGCTGTAGTGATAATATGAAGAGCAGTAATTAGAGTTAGGTCTTGATAAAAACAAGTTACAATAGATTATGTTTGCTATATTGTCAGGTCATGACGATTCCTTGTCTGAGTTGTTCACGAAACAACAGTATGAAGCTCTTTATCAATTTTTACTTATTCAGAGGAAATGCATTACATTTACTATATTGGTAACCCTTACTACAGGCTTTACATATTTTATAGGCAAGAATCCCACTTAGCATCCCAATTATCATACATATAATGCATATCCCCACCCTTTCATATCATATGGGGTTAGGGTTGATATATCAAATATTGTTTTGATACTATATGAAAACTACAGTAAAAAATATTTATATTTTCAATTATTTTGCAAATTTTTCTAGTCGTTTAAGTTCACTAGTTAGCTAATATTCATTAGTTTGGAAATAAAATTATATTTTATATAAACTTCTATTCTGATAGCTTTTTGCTGTACAACAGTATTTGCCAAAACCTAACCTAAGGATATACATGATTTCTCTCCCTCCCCGCCACAAACACATTTTACTAAAACGAACTATAGCAACTATGTCAAATGGTAACTTCAGGCAATTTGTAAGTTTATAAATCATAGCTATGGCACTGCACAAATATTTCATTCTGTATGGCCAAATATCTAGTAGATATCGTTACATGGCACACCAGGTGGTTAAATAGAAAATTTATTGTGGTTCTTCCTTACATAGTAACTTAAAGGGTGAGATGTTCTGTTTTTTGTTTATTTCATTGCCAATTTGGTGAAGCAGGGAAGCATGAAGCGAATTTATAAACATGTAAATGTAGAATCTAGAATTAAGTGGTTATCGAAAATAACTCCAGCAGTCATTAAAGATTGGGAGTCTTGTAAGAGTAATGTCAGAAGGCAACGGAGTGTGACAGCAAAGCTAGTGAATTTCACCAGAAAGTGAACAGCACACTTAATGTGATGCCTTTCTGATGATGTAGCTACTAGATGGCAACCAGTACCTTGAATTCAGGACTCATAAACTTCATTTGTTTATAAATTGGTGGACATGGAGAACAAATAATTCTCTGGTACCATTCCACAATATTCTCCAAGACTGCACAACCTCTCACAATGGACTCCTGGAGAGAATGCTGCTCATTAACCGACGGAACAATTATTAATTCAACCACTGTTAAATCACACCTGATTTAGTTTTTTCTGGGTCCCTAATACCAGTTGATTTGGTATAGGAGCCAAGGACTTTAAAACAAAATTTTGAATAAGGAAAAAATGCATGATTTTCTCCACACTGTCCTCCTTTTATCATTGGGAGTAATAATTACCTATTGCCTTAGTACATGCACTAGGCAACCTCAAAACATTTTACATACATATATGTATAGACACAAACTGTATGTGTATACAAAACCAGGAGGGCTGCACTCTGAATATTCAGCATCAGACTATGTATCATACAATAGACCAAGGTGGAGCGCTACTGGCCACAGTCTTCTACTATCTTTGCGTTGTCTTTAAATTTGTCTCAGCCCAGAATACCTCAAAAAGAAACACACTATATAGTGCCCAAAAGTATGGCAAGTGGGAAAACCCATAGCAGTTCTGATAGGCTCTAAATCTTGTGATTGGGACCAATTTCGACCAGACTCAATGGATCAATAAAGACGATCCCCTTCTTTGGACTTGCACTCTTGATGGATCACACCACAGTCCCTCAAAACATACAGTATATCATAGTGCAACAACTTTAGACCAAAGGATATGCAAGAAATATATACAAAGGAATTACTCACATGGTCCGGTGCCCGCACCAGCCACTTCCTCATATGCCACCAGTGACTTATAGGAGCACTGGATCTCCTATTACTCCTGGCCAGCTCCTTTTTCTGCAGCTCTGTAATCTCTAACCACCAATCTCCACATGCAGTCTGCGTCTGACCACATCTCAGAATATACATACTTCATGACGGTGCTATGACAACTGTTGAGCAAGAAGAAGATCAGAGTACACCACACAAACATATATCCAGATATTTAAAAAAAACGGACTTTGTGGAAATTGTTGTGGGTTTTGATTATATTTTGTAGCTAAAGTCTCAACAATTTTTCTTAAGTCGGGTGTTTTTAAATCTTTATGGGTGGAGTGTTCTGAATTTTGGTGTTATATGATGCTCATACATACATGCATACACACACGTACACACAAGTTCAGTCATCGTTTTGTTTATGAAGTTTTTGTAATATCAAACATATCTCTAACAACAATTTGGTGCATAAGCAATACACCAATTAAAATGTGGCCCATGAGCTTATGGGATATAAAATTTATACATATGAATTTTAAACTGAAAATCTAATTTGATAAATTAGTAGTAAAATAACAATAACAGATGCACAAACTCTAACCATAACCACAAGAAATATGAAACATGTACCCATTGGATGCATTAAAGCATAAAATGAGGTATTGTTTATGAGGTATTGTTTATTGTTTTAGTTTTATAATTCTAATGAAAAGCAATCATCTTATTGACGGTTGAGCGAACTCAGATGAGTCATTAAAGTCTGTACATAGCTATTAAATAGGTTGTTGTTGATTTTAACAGCTGATGCTCAGTTTAGGCAGTTGCTTACTTTACTTTTGATCATGAACCTTTTTTTTGGTATGGATAAAAAATTTGTCATAAGTCAAATTAGACAAAAAGGTTATTAACACATGCTTTAAATTTTCAAACATTTTCTGAATACATACATATGTAAACAGAAAAAAAGGTTAATGGAAATAGATAATCAGAAGGGTGATGTCTCCATTGCGTGAGGTTAATACTGATGTCAAATTGAATTGCTGTGTATCATTGCAACATTTTTAGATTAATTGGCTCACCGAATAGTATGTAGAGTTTCCCGAAAAGTAATGATTTTGAGAGATTGTGTACTGAATCTAGCTCTTAGTACTTAACAATTTGAAACTACTAGCATAGCAATGGATGCAATGAAGACTGCATGGTCTCTCCATGTTTCCTATTAGGTCTATAGATGTGAAGAGGTAGAGGGTATGTTTTATCAAGAACATGAAGGCACATTGGTTCACATGAAATGAAGACTTTCTATTACTTTGAGATCAAGCCCAATAATACTGTTGAAAACTACAAAACTGGTAATCGAGGATAGCCACCACAATATCTCAGGAGATGTGTTATGAGGTGCCTAAATAGTCATATATGGGGGGTTCCTTTGTGGGAGAGCAATTATGGAATCAAGTGTTCCTTGCTTTTGAAGATGACATGAAAGTCATTAGAGTGAGTTGTAATTGATATGCAGACCTTTAACAGCTTTGTGTTGTTTTTATTTTGTCTATAAGAGGCAGGAAGGTTTTTTTCTAGTGATAACCTCAGTACAAAATCAGACACTTTTGTTCAGATACAGTCAGGTCCAGAAATATTGGGACAGCGACACAATTCTAACATCTTTGGCTCTATACACCACCACAATGGAGTTTGAAAAAAACACAATGTGCTTTAACTGCAGACTGTAAGCTTTAATTTGAGGGTATGTACATCCAACTCAGGTAAACGGTGTAGGACTTACAGCAGTTTGCAGATGTGCCTCCCACTTGTTAAGGGACCAAAGGTAATGGGACAGAATAATAATCATAAATCAAACTTTCCCTTTTTAATACTTGGTTGCAAATCCTTTGCAGTCAATCACAGCCTGAAGTCTGGAACGCATAGACATCACCAGACGCTGGGTTTCATCCCTGGTGATGCTCTGCCAGGCCTCTACTGCAACTGTCTTCAGTTCCTGCTTGTTCTTGGGGCATTTTCCCTTCAGTTTTGTCTTCAGCAAGTGAAATGCATGCTCAATGGGATTCAGGTCAGGTGATTGACTTGGCAATTGCATAACATTCCACTTCTGTCCCTTCAAAAACACTTTGGTTGCTTTTGCAGTATGCTTTGGGTCATTGTCCATCTGCACTGTGCCGTCCAATGAGTTCTGCAGCATTTGTCTGAATTGCAGATAATATTGCCCAAAACACTTCAGAATTCATCCTGCTGCTTTTGTCAGCAATCACATCATCAATAAATGCAAGAGAACCAGTTCCATTGTCAGCCATACATGCCCACGCCATGACACTACCACCACCATGCTTCACTGATGAGGTGGTATGCTTAGGCTCATGAGCAGTTCTTTTCCTTCTCCATACTCTTCTCTTCCCATCACTCTGGTACAAGTTGATCTTGGTCTCATCTGTCCATAGGATCTTGTTCCAGAACTGTGAAGGCTTTGTTAGGTGTTGTTTGGCAAACTCTAATCTGGCCTTCCTGTTTTTGAGGCTCACCAATGGTTTACATCTTGTGGTGAACCCTCTGTATTCACTCTGGTGAAGTCTTCTCTTGATTGTTGACTTTGACACACATACACCTACCTCCTGGAGAGTGTTCTTAATCTGGCCAACTGTTGTGAAGGGTGTTTTCTTCACCAGGGAAAGAATTCTTCTGTCATCCACCACAGTTGTTTTCCATTGTCTCCCAGGTTTTTTGGTGTTGCTGAGCTCACCGGTGTGTTCCTTCTTTTTGAGAATGTTCCAAACAGTTGTTTTGGCCACAACTAATGTTCTTGCTATCTCTCTGATGGGTTTGTTTTGTTTCTTCAGCCTAATGATGGCTTGCTTCACTGATAGTGACAGCTCTTTGGATCTCATCTTGAGAGTTGACAACAACAGATTCCAGATGCAAATAGCACACTTGAAATGAACTCTGTGCCTTTTATCTGCACATTGTAATTGAGGTAATGAGGGAATATCACACACCTGGCCATGGAACAGCTGAGAAGCCAATTTTCCCATTACCTTTGGTCCCTTAACAAGTGGGAGGCACATCTGCAAACTGTGTAAGTCCTACACCGTTCACCTGAGTTGGATGTACATACCCTCAAATTAAAGCTAACAGTCTGCAGTTAAAGCACATTGTGTTTGTTTCATTCCAACTCCATTGTGGTGGTGTATAGAGCCAAAGATGTTAGAATTGTGTCGATATCCCAATATTTCTGGACCTGACTGTAATTGCTCGTCATCAGTTGCTCTTAAGTTCAATCAAATCAATACAAAAATTTGTAGTATGCAATTTAGTATGTTGATTGTTTATTCATATTATTAGATAAGGTATGAATCTGGGAATGGACATTGTACCTGTAAATACATAATATTTTAGGTTGATTTCTTCCTTTTAATTAGTAAAAAGAACTTAAAATTTGTGCTCTGAGGCTTATCTGAGTTGAAATGTACGCACCATATAACGATTCCAAACGTTAATACAGACGAATGTTAAACTGATTACTTGATGGGTAAAACATTTTAGGTATCTGATGCTGATGTCTTCTAACCCATGACTTTTCATGTAAACCAAGTTGTTTGGCTAGAAGCATGAAAGAAGTGATAGTATTGAAACCTGGGTATTTATAGTAACGGCCCCAATGCTGATGTGAAAAGAGATTGTCTTATTATAATTTTTGAATTCATTTTTTAGAAAATATTGTTAATGCATTGGTTTAATGCATTCCGACTCTGAAAATACTTTTATATTTTAAAACGATCCTTCAATCATCTGCATTTGCAGTAACTATTGCATTTTATTAACATAGTAACTTAAATATTGGTTTAACATAATTTCATGATCTGTCTGGGGCTAAAATTAACTTTGTGGCAAGACAATTGTTTGACATTAAGACTTTTTATTTGGTTACATTACAAAGTGTCATTTTCTTAGATCTAGTTTAAATAGAAGAAATAATCAACCTGTCAAATAGTGTGACAAACATTAGCCTTTTGTATTGTTAAAAAAAATTAAAAAATTACCAGACGTGTTTCTTGTCGATTTGGAAATTTGCAATTAAGTCACCTCATGACATTGTAAAATAATATCATAAAAGTCATATCTGTAGATGAGGTATATATTCGGAAAGAAACTTACCATGATATTGTTGTATAAGTGAGGTTGCTACAGAAGGCAAAAACACATTTAATATTCATATAGTCTGTAAACTTATTGAAGCAAATTTTCTAGCAATCAATTAAGATGTTGAGGACTAAGGTTTCTTAGCTTTGCTGTACGTTGAGGACCAAATATTTTTTTTTGCTCTGCACATCTGTGACTTTTTCACTTTCTTACTTAGTGCACTCACACATTTTATACCTTCTGTGATGGACAGAAGCAGCTTTTTAAATGGTTTTAAACAGTTCAGTATTTTTATCTATTGAAATGGGGAGCGGGAGTATTTAAGGCACTACAATGGAATTCAACTCAACACATAGGGTTATACCCCCCCCCCTGTACAGTATAAAAAAAATACCTGATGATTAACCACTCACAAGCACAATTTTATTGCCCTTATATCATATACATCATGACAGAATCTTGCAATATGATCCTCAAAGAGAGAAAAAGGAAAAACCTGATAGTGCAGACAGCCAAAATAAATCCAAATAATTAAATTTATTGTGTTTACAGGGTAAAAAAACAAGTAATGAATATCTGTAAAGATCATCCAGTCCACAAGCTTGTGCACAACTTATACAGTTGTGTTCAAAATTATTCAACCCCCACTGAAATTGAGTGTTTTGGCCAGTTTGACATTGATTTTGATCATTCAGTCATCTTGCTTACAATTAAATCAAAGAGGCACGTGTAGGTCAGACAAATATAACATAACATTTATAATGAAATAACCACAAATGTCTTTTCTGTGCTCACATCATTATCAGTTTTATTCAACCCCCAAGTGACATTCAATCTTAGTACTTAGTACAACATCCTTTTACAGTTATAACAGCTTTTAAACGTGAAGCATAGCTTGACACAAGTGTCTTGCAGCGATCTACGGGTATCTTCGCCCATTCGTCATGGGCAAAAGCCTCCAGTTCAGTCACATTCTTAGGCTTGCGCACTGCAACTGCTTTCTTTAAGTCCCACCAGAGGTTCTCAATCGGATTTAAGTCAGGTGACTGCGATGGCCACTCCAAAATGTTCCAGCCTTTAATCTGCAACCATGCTCTAGTGGACTTGGAGGTATGCTTGGGATCATTGTCCTGTTGAAAGGTCCAACGTCTCCCAAGCCTCAGGTTTGTGACGGACTGCATCACATTGTCATCCAATATCTCCTGGTACTGAAGAGAATTCATGGTACCTTGCACACGCTGAAGCTTCCCTGTACCTGCAGAAGCAAAACAGCCCCAAAGCATGATTGACCCCCCGCCATGCTTCACAGTAGGCAAGGTGTTCTTTTCTTCATAGGCCTTGTTCTTCCTCCTCCAAACATAGCGTTGATCCATGGCCCAAACAGTTCTAATTTTGTTTCATCAGTCCACAGAACACTATCCCAAAACTTCTGTGGTTTGTCCACATGACTTTTGGCATACTGCAGTCGACTCTTCTTATTCTTTGGAGACAGCAAGGGGGTGCGCCTGGGAGTTCTGGCATGGAGGCCTTCATTACGCAGTGTGCGCCGTATTGTCTGAGCTGAAACTTCAGTACCCACATCTGACAAATCTTTTCTCAGTTCCTCAGCAGTCACACGGGGACTTTTCTCCACTCTACGCTTCAGGTAGCACACAGTAGTCGAAGTCAGCATCTTCTTTCTGCCACGACCAGGTAGCGTTTCAACAGTGCCCTTTGCCTTGAATTTGCGAATGATGCTTCCTATGGTCTCTCTTGGTATGTTTAACATCTTTGCAATCTTCTTATAGCCATTGCCCTTCCTGTGAAGAGTAATCACCTCTTCTCTTGTCTTCCTGGACCATTCTCTTGACTTCACCATGTTTGTAACCACACCAGTAAATGTCTAGAAGGAGCTGAGTATCACAGTCATTTTAAAGCTGCCTAATTGGTGTTTATTATGCTTTATTGCTGCTCCGTGACATCCACAGGTGTTTTCAATACCTGATTGAAAACACTTGAATGAACCTCTGTTCTTCAGAGTGGTAGTCTTTAAGGGGTTGAATAATTGTGTCAATGAAGAATTCACAAAAGAAACATTTACTACTGTATTACAAAACCAATTGATGTCATTTTAGTTGCATATGGTTCTTTAAAAAGTCCTTGTAGGATTTCATTCTGAATACAATTACAAATGTACACTAAATTCCCTAAAACCCTTTACAGCATTGGGGGTTGAATAATTTTGAACACAACTGTAGATATAGGTCGACAGCTCAGTCGGACCGGTCTCTGGTAAAAGCTCAACACGTCCTTCCACAGTCTTCCTCAGGAGCATAATAAACCAATCCATACATTAGTCATATAAATACACCTCTCAATAATTAGTACCATCAAAAAGTAATAAACTTCCACTGATGTCCATGATCATTACGTTCTGGGAGTTCTGCCCCCAACATGGTGGCCGGTGCTGCGCATGCTAAAGAGCTCCAAGTTGTCCTTATCACCATCTTGAGTAAAAAAAATATTTTAATACAGGCATTTTGGACACCTAACTGTAATAACAACTAAACTTGTATGAGTAGGAAATTATCCAATTGTTTTCATAATCACAATTAAATGATTTTTCATTTTATCTCTTGGGGTTTTTTTTTTGCTAGTTTAAAGTTGCATGTATTTAAATATGACAATGCCACTGTCTGCATGATTGTCAAAACTATTTTCAGTTAGGGTTCCTGCTAAACTAAGATGTATTTCTTTCTATTTTACCACAGACGAACCAAACACCTGGAGTTCACCCTCTACCACCTCCACAGGGCCGGAAGTAGGCATTCCTCTTGATGACATGATTGCACCATTATCTTCATCACATTTAGCCTTGCCCTCTGACCCTACTCACCAGATACACCCAGAACCAGATTGGGATATCTACAGGGAACACGAAACAGGAAAACCAAAGGAGCAACCTGCAAATGGTCATAAAAAGAAACGATTGGGAGAGTCCAGGGAGAGATCAGCAAGCCCTAAGAAAGTAGATCGATCAAAGCGTGAGGAGGGTTCCAAAAAGGAATTTCAAGAAGGCAGGCAGAAGAACACTGAAATCCGGAAGACCATCTCCGCAAGACAAGGAACTGTGAAACAAGCACTCAGTGAAGCAGGAAATTGTGGGTATTCCGAAGCTAGTGATGGTGGAGGCAGGACATCTAGGTCCACTAAAGCAGGCAGAGAGGGTATCCTCTGTACAAATGATACATACAAAGATGCAGTCAGTGAGAAAAAGTCTATCATGGCTCTTGAACTGAGTGGTTCAGATTCAGGTGATGTCTCAAAGGCGTATGGTAGCAGTGTGCCCAGCTCTCGTGTCAGTGTCATGGAAAATGAAAGAGATGCTGAAGTAAAGTCCAGCGAGTTCCACAAGGAAGGGCAACAGCATTCCTGCAACACCCGTCGTGTCAATACTACAACTCGGAAAGCAACTGTTTCACCAGGTCCATGGAAAATCCCTGGCTCTGATAAGCTACCGAGTAGCCTGAAATCTGGCACTTCAGCCATGAGCAGATAACTGAATACATGACTGTTTCCCTTAATTGTTTCACCTAGATCTGGAACTTTTTTTTTCTTAGCTTCTGTCTCAAATAATTTAATTTTTATTTGTATTTATTTTAACTCACACATGTATTACCTACACAGAGTGTCTGGGACCAGGAGCATATATTTTGTATTTCTGTAAGGTGGTGCACAGAGTCTAAAGATGCAAGTACAGTAAGTTTAGTACTGTAGAACTGTACCTGGAGCTCACAGGTCTTTTCTTTGAGCCCTAGCAGCTACGGAAAAACAACCAAAAGAATGAGACATGCACCTGAGACAGTCAGTGCAGCGTAGCTTTAGTACTTTTCCATGAAAACTATGGGATCTATTCCAGTCTTGTCTGTAGCAAAATAAACGACAAAAAACTAAGAGCAATCAAAAACTGGAACACCGCCTTAAAATCAAACTGCACTGAGTAAGAGAAAGGAGGATTGAATTATGCCTTTGCAAATCGACGATGGTATTGTAAATATATTGCTATCTACATATCTAGACAGGGGTTATGGTATTTCTCTGAAATGTTTGGATGATGTGTCCAGTAAGGACCATATTTCCATTAACCCGCCTGATACAAGCAGCACATACAGTTATCGTATGCGTTGCCAGTTACTTTGAAATTTTTAGTGTAACTGACTGACGTAGCTCCGTCTACTGCCATTGGTTTTATTTTTTTATTTAATTTTTTTGTGAATAACCCATACTTCTGTGCATTTTAAAGAAAATGGAGTTAAACATGTATTCTTTACAGAACGGTTTGTGAGTGTATGAATTTTACAAAGTAGCAAAAACATGAAGTTAGGGATCCAGTGCAAAAATTGCAAAATGAGTGAAATTAAAATACAAGGTAGTTTTGCAAGAGCCTTTTTCAGAACAAAAGTAAGATCCTACCATTGAGGTGAACCTCAAAATCAGTTCCTGGTATAGAAATACATAGCAGATTCCTTGAATATACTGAGGATTTGCCTTTTCCCCCCATTTTTGCAGTATTTATTAGGCAGTAAATTTATTCTGCTGCTGCTACGGTGAGCCAACCACCAGTCAGGGTCGTTTTTAAAAAGATTTTATATAGCAGATAGATGGAGTTATCGATCCGCGCAAAGTACAGGAAGAAATTGCTTATCTGCACTCGTTTAATAGTTATGCACTGTGAGCAATATTCAACGTAACACCCACAATGGGGAAAAACGGGAACTTCCCAACGCTCAGAACGGACAGAAGGGATGCTTAATCTTTCAGTTCTGAGTAGGATTTAAGATTGACTATTTTTCTTTTATGGCTGGCGGTCATATAGAATTTACAAATGCTCCAGTTATATAATGAGAGGCTCCACTACGCTACTGCAAAACCCATGTCATAATACTAGTTTTAAGGATGTAGTCCCCTTTGCCTTATACCCATCCATCCAATTAGTCTGGATTGCATAATGTAGAGATGCCAATTGAAATCACAACTGCACTTTCAAAGCTTCTAAACTATATTTATAAAGCAGTGAAGAAAACAGTCTATTGAGAATCATATTTTCATTAGTATATTATACTTAAATATCTAAGAAAATATATATATGAAGAATGGCTGAAGAGAAAAGAGGGTGCATTTAATTTCACAACACTAACCATGCTTTTCGAATTCTGTTTGTTTTTGTTTGTTTTTTTCCCCCAAAAATAATATTGGTCTCCAATTTGACATTTACAACTTTGCATTGTTTTAAAGAGCAAACGTATTTTATGTGACAATGGTAAGTGTCAGAATACTTGGCAAATGAATGCTCCTTTAAACCTGAAATTAGCATCTTTAATAAGATTTTCCATCTACTATACTGAAGCACAAGTACAGAGCATTTTACAAAATGTTTATTCGTCCAGTTCCTGCCCGTAAATCACATCTTAGACAGTTGCCATTAAAGTTGCCCAATCCACTTTTGTTGGGGAGGGGGGAAATGCTTCTGTAGTGTACGTGCACGTCCCAACATTGTTTTCCAGATGTGAGCAAGCTGATAAAAATTGATTCAGAAATTAGAATACATTCACATATTTTTTTACAGTCCATTTCAATTACCCATGCAGTAATTGTATGATACAGCTGTAATTGAAAACTTGTGAAAACAGCACGCCATCGAGATCCCATTCCAAATAATATTTCTGTGTAGTGTTAGCTGTGAATTTACCTTGTACAGCTGTATCTCTATAAATATAATTCCATGTATTAATAGTCACAGAAAGGCTGTAAGTGAGCAACTATTTTTATGAAACGCACCACTACGGTTAAATTAACTTTTACATAAATCTTGTTTACTGTATGATATTCTAAAAACACTGTCAAATAAAATATATATCCAAAAGATCGGAGTATTTTCTTGTCATCCTCTTCATTTGATAAAGACTGGTTACAATTCTATTATGGCACTTGCTCTTGGATTCGACACCAGGGAGTCAGGACCAACAAAGGAAGAGTAGTATATAACTAGTGAGAGCAATTAAACTTTACAATTGAGTGAAGAAAAGTCTGCACGTTTGATCCAAAAAGGTGAGAACCTCAGTAAAAACTATTATGTCATTAAAAACCTCATTACACACTATTTTATAAAGAAAAAAAGTTGGTTACAAAGTCTCTATTACAATTTTTTATTGGTGTAGAATAATTAAAGTAGGTCTTTGCTATAGCTTTAAGTCTTCACTTACCCTCTTTTCAGGTCTTCTTTCTATCCATTTCATGAAAGGAGAGCTATTTTAGGCACGGGGATTATTCAGAATGTACCAGAATTTGCTGATGTTGCAAACACTGGTGACCATCACTTTATTGTGAAGCGTCTCATGTACGGTTTAGAATTTATATTTTGAAGCCCTGGCATTTGTCGGGGTTGCAACAACGATGATTTTCACCAATGTTTGCATCATTGGCAAACACCAGCACTATCTGAATAACCTCCATAGTTTTTATCCCCATTGTCATGGAAACAAGATTTTATATCTACTAGCTTTAATTAACCTTTACCCTGCCATTTCACATTGCAATTTAGAGTCAGTTGGATCTAACTCTTCTTTAGAATTACTCTCTTTATTCTAACTTATACCTGCAGAATATAGTCAGTGTACCGTGAGATTGCAATGAAATTATAATGTACACATTAGTGTAGCTCAATGCTGTTCATATCCCCTACTCTGATTTGTATTTCTGTGTAAGTCGGGGTTTTCTCTATAGACTGCACTTAATTTCTGGAAAGGTTTCAAAATTGTCTTTCCAAATTCATCTCTCTTGCTAGTTAGGAACTTATTTTGTGTTGGTTACTTGATGTTACTCAATTTTGCTATCAAGTCTTGAATATTATGTTTTATAGCATTCTAGCCACTAGCCATGTAGATTACATGAGATTCTCGTGTAAAATCCCTGGATTTAGAATAGATGCCCCAATAAACAAAACTTACAAATCTCATCAAGACCTGATCTAAATAAACACCCAGAATGGACTAAAGTGATAAAAAGAACTCAGTAATGCAAGTGTTCATAATTCAAGTGTCACTTCTAAAAATACACTTTTAAGAGCAGCCACATTTTCATGTGTCTTCCAAAAACCATCAGTATGATTATAAATGGAATATCTTGAATGTAACTGTCAGTGCTAAGCAGACAAACATTTAACATAGCTACCAGGTATCTAGAACCTCATCGGATACCTGATACCTCAGCAAATACACACATTTAACATAGCTACCAGTTATCCAGAACCTCATGGGGGGGGTGTGGAAGCTCCACAGCCATAGGACAGAGGAACTGTAGTAAGAAGATCTCTTCTCTCCGCAAATAACATCAATCAATGGTGCAGTAGAGTGTGATCTGTATAAACTCTGTTCCGTAGACGACGACAAAGTCTACGGAGGTTTCAAGTCTAGAGAGCATGCATATAGTATAAAGGACTGGGAAGGAATATGAGCGAGGCAGGTTTAGTAGGAACTGAATAAGGGATACTGGACTGAAACAACCAAAGTGCTGTTAAGGTGGATGGAATCACATAATTATGTTCACAAAACAAATCAATACATTTCTCAACTCTATTATCGTAAAAAGCTGGGGTTCTAGGTTGGTTTTTATTTAAATGAGCCTTAATAAATACAGTTTAGTAAAAATAAGCATGTTCACTGCAGACAAACTTATGACATTGTTTTCAAGAATGATGGGGTGAAGGATTGTGATCATCTTACGAAGGAAAAAAGGAAGAGCAACCAAGCAGAAACAGCTGTATATACACATACAAGGTAAAAACATGTAATTATGTGAAAAACTGGTTCAAATATGTGAAGAGCATGATTATACAGTCGGTAGTAGCTGGAATATGTTTAGTAAAATTGGGGGGTCCCAATTTATTCTTTTAAGGAAGCACTCAGTCCTAGTCAAAATACTGAAAAGCCAAACAATCAAGCACACTTTAATATCTTGGGGTGTACTTTAATGAATAGTACATGCACGCAAATATGAATAATTCTTGTTCACACAACAAAATCAACATTTTATATATTATCCTTTTTTTTATTCAAAATGTTCAAAATAGTATACAAACATAACACATATACAATTAAAGAGTATGCAAATTACACATTATTACCTAGTTTCCTCCACTATTATCAGTTTCTTCAGCTTCAATTACATAAACAAAAAACATATATACACACTTACTATGGTACGTCAAACCGTTATCTCTTCCTGATATTCCCAAACTTAAATTTTTTGATTATTTTTTTCCCCACTTCTCCCTAAAGTCATTCTACTACCTTATTGACCTCTCAACTTTAAAATTCCATTCTCCCCAGGTTTCTCATATATATATATATATATATATATATAATATATATATATATATATATATATATTATATATTTAATGTTTTGCTTAAAAATTTAGGCGACGAACATTGGATCTGGAGCATAACAGGAAGTTCATTAGCAAAATCAAGGTTACACAAAGAAAATATGCAAGTGAGACTTCTATCTAGTGGTATTTCCCGATACATTGGTTTTATAGTAAATTATTTCATACCCAATTAATTCTTACATTATGATAATGTTTAATGGTTTATTTTATGAGCTTTCTTTATATCTACCACTAGAATGAGCATTTACAGACTCACCAGAAAACCTTCATAAAACAACTTAAATTTGTAGTTTTGGAGGCCTGTCAAGTTTAGGGTGAATAACCCTTGCCTGACTAGCCTATAGCAAATAAAATACACAATACCATTGATTGGGGTAAAGGAGACCACTTCTTAATTTTAATTTACTGCTTTATAATTACAATGACAAATTGTCCTCCATGATGCCCTAAACGTTACAAACCAATCCGGTAAGCATAAATATGTATTCCCTTCTCAGTAACCATATAACTATGTAAGCTTTCCTTGTGAATTTAACCCTTTTGCTGTATCACAAACCTGCTTGAAGTTAACCCTTAAAACCATGCTTAGACCGCTATGTGCCATGACCAATAAATTTAAGTATCACCTATATTAAACCCCAAGCTGAACATATTTTCCCAACAATTACTGACTCCACCCACTAATAGCTATTCCAGACTCTAAGCTGGATGTGCTCTTCCCATCAAAAAAGGTATACTTGTTTGCCACACTACAATCACATAATAATTAATGAACATAAGCACAACACAAATATCTATTTGAAATCACTATCCCAGGAATAGGATTCATGGCTTCCAATTCTGTCTCAAGCCCCATAAGCATTACTTCCAAGAGATTAACCCAGTGTGAAAGTGCATAGGTATGCAATGAACTATGTACCAGAGATCTGATTGCCCCTACTCAGTAAGATTTGCTCACCCAGACCCCTTGGAATCACACCATAGAAATCTACCATATAGATTGATCTCTTCACTTGACAATGCTGTTAATTTTAAGAGACCATTCCAACCTTGCCATAAATCAATCAAGTTTAACCCTTAAACTAAAGGTCGGAGTCCCAACGATGGGCCACTCTTCCAAGTTTGGTGTTAACTTAACCAGAGCTGTTATAAACTTGCCAGAGCCTTTAAAGTCTATGGAGTTGTTAAGTTTACAACATTTCTGGTTAGGTTACACCAACCGTGGATCAGGGCCTGATCTGGGTAAGAAAAAAAAACATCTTATAGATATTTCTATATATTTTATTGGCATAAAAAGACAACCCAAACAGTGGCTTGAACACACCTGCCGATCAATGAGACAGTTACCTTAGGGTGCCCTAGCCTGGAGGCACAAGAGCAGTACTTTTTCCTGGGCCCATCAGTGGGAAAATGGATACTTAATTCATGCAGCCAACATTTTGGTGGAGTCCTAAGTGCAGTGTTTGTCTGTTACCAACTGTACTGGAGAAAGAGGTCAGCAGGTTGGAAAATGTAAATTTTGATATTTTACAAGACAGGTTGCAAGGCATCTTAAATACAGAAAAAGACACCAAATGAGCAGAATGGATGGAAAGACGGACAAGGGGACAGAAACAGAGAGCTAAAGGGTCAAGGATGGAAAGAGACACAGACAGGTTAGTGTCTATGGATAGAAGGAAATAAAGTGACAAGGCTGAAATCTCAAAGTCATGGCTGTTCTTTAAGAGGGGAACATTGATCCACACTACTCTGTGACTTTGAAAAACCAATGCAGTCTCATTACACCAGTTTTTCATATTACCTGCACCATCACAAAAATGAACGTCAGGTAAAAAGCGATAGACTGTGTAAATATTCCTGTCTATATGGGTGGTATGAGGAGAATGTGAGTGACTTAGTTTGTCCTCGTGTAGGTTAGTGTAAATATTGGGTGACTGACTATACATAGATGTGTGAGAATTAAAAGAAAAAAACACGAAATTTACGCTTTACATAGAATAATTTCAAGATTATCAATAAATTATTTGTATAACCACATAATCAATTCGCAATATAAAATGAACACCCAATTAGGGACATGCACTATTACACATGTACTATTGAGCACCCTATTAAACACTGTTGGCTCACACTCTCCAGCCTGTCTACTGCAGAACAAATGTAAACAATTTATTCATTTAGATGAATATTCTAAATTTATCCTGTTATTTTCAGCCAGCTTAGCTCTATTAACATGTCACAATGGTGTGTCATGGAGTTACATTGTAGCACAAAGTGGCAGAATGAGTTAAACAATGTAGTAAGTTTATGAAGGTGCGTTTGTGGGGCAGCTGCATACACTACATCTCTGTATTCAATAACCGGCATAAGCATTTGCTGTACAATCTGCTTTCTTACTGCAGGGCTCAGGCAGGATTTGTTTCTGTACAGGGCACCTAGGTTGGGGTAAAGTTTAGATGAGAGTTTTTTACCTAGATATTTGAGAGAAATGACTGTGGTTAGCGTGCGATTTGATTTTTGTCCTGATGCATAGATGGGAAGGTTGTAATTTATGTTGTTTAGGTGCTGTTCCACAGAGCATTGTGTCCATTTTTTTCAGTATTTAGAAAAGATTTGTTCTCTGCGATCCTCTTTTCTACCTCTGAATTGTTCTTCCAGCACGGCCTCCAGCTGTGGGAGATTTGGTTTGCTGGTTTAGATTGCTGCGTCGTCTGCGTACATGTGTACAGTTGAGGCTTTGCAGACGTGGGGCAGATCATTTATGAATATCGTGAATAGAAGAGGGTCGCTTATTGAGCCTTGGGGTACACCGCACATGACTGGGAGGGAGTGGGAAGAGCTGTCAGAAATGGACACATTGCGATTGATCCGATACATATGATCAAAACCAGGTTAGCGTGCAATCAGCAATACCTGAGTTTTTAAGTTTTTGTAATAGGATGTCATGGTCTACTGTGTCAAAGGCCTTGGTAAAATCAAGGAAGATGGCTCCAGTTAGGTTTCCGTGTTCCATGCCAGCTTGGATATCACTGCAAACTTTTAAAAAGGCAGTTGTAGTTGAATGATTTGGACGAAAGCCTGATTGATCTGGAGTTAAATAGTTCAAATTTTGATAATCAAAAAATTTAGATATAACAGGGAGCAATGATATTGGACAGTATTAGGATACCAAAGTATTGTCACCATTTTTATAGCTAGGTACCACTCTCACAGTTTCCTAGAGTTTGGCTATGTATCCGGTTGCCAGTGATTCATTGATTAGGGTTATGACAGGTTTTGCAATTGCTGGTGCACTGATTTTCAGCAGCATTGCTTGGATTTGAAGAGGTCCAGACTGGTATTTCATTTTTAGATTGCTGAGAAGTTTAGTAACAACACTGACAGGCACTTGTCTAAAATTTAATTTCTCTGTGATAGAGTCTTTGCACCATTGGTGGGGCCTGACCTGCGTACGGCCTTTCTGAATGCGTGCCACTCGTTAGCTTCACAATCTGGGTGGTGACACACCCAACAAGATAATTATTAAAGCCATTTGCTACATCTAGGGGGTGTTGCAGGGTTTGGTCATTTACTTTGACAGTGGTTGGCTGATTGTATGTTACTTATGATTTTTCAAATATTTCTTGGGTTTGACATGTTATTGTTTAGATTTTCAATGAAGTATTGGGATTTAGACATTTTTGTTGGTTTTGTGAATGCAATTTGAAATTATCAGTAAGCACTGTGATTGTTAATGGAACCAGTTCTCTTGAACTTTGACCACAGTGGATCTCTAAACTGGTACATTTGCGTGAGGTAAACTGTAACCCAAGGGAGATGTGCCCCTTTTACTCACACTTTACACAATGGGCCATGGGAATTCCAGATTTGCATGAGCTTGGACTGAAAGTATTCAATTGCACAGTCCAGTTCTGGGATTAGGTTTAATCTGTACTATGGGAGCTGATTGAGATCACTTAGAAAGGATTCAAGATTCCATTTTGTAAAAGATCTGGTGATTATTACCTTTGGTGAGGATTTGGTGCACATAGTACACTAGGCAGTGATCATTGAAACTATTAGGGAGAACGCCTGCCTCCTGTATTCTATTAGGACATGAGGAGAGAATCCAGTCCAGCAAGGTATGGTTTGGGCTTTTTACATTAATGCAAGTGGGGAAGGAGATTAATTGTGTTAACTACAATGCCTTAAACAGTGTAGTTTACTGTTTTTAGCATTCAGCCAATCAATATTAAAATCTCTGAGGACCAGCAGTTCACTTTTTTGGTTTTGAGCTACTAATTTACTAAGGATTTGGGTTATGTCTGAATGGGAGTTCACTAGGCTTGTGCACCGATTTTTTTTTCCGTTCGGTTCGATTTGTTCGGATGTTTAAAATTTTCGATTCGGCTCGTTTTGACCGATTTCTGTTTCGATTCGGTTCGGCTCGTTTTCGTGTACATTTTTTTTTCGGAATATCGACCATTTTTCGTGTTTTCGGGTCACTTTGCTCGTATTTTGTATCGACTTTTCGGAAATTTCGGAAATTTTCATTTTTTCGGAACGTCTGTTCTCCTCGTTTCAAAGTGTCTACGATAATTCTGGCGATTCTATCGTGTTTTTTTTATTAAATAAAGATCCTTTTTTTCTTATGAATATACATTTCACAACTTTATTTAATCATAATAAAATGGTATGAAAGCCAAGGAACAAACAAAATGAACAAAACGATTTAAAAAACGTTAAACTGACCCGAATGCCACAAGAAACAAGTGATACGCATTTACAAATACAAAATTTACAGAATCAGCGATATAACCGATAATAGTTAAATATACGATTTCCAGAATTACCGAAATGGAACCGAAATCACGAATGGAACCGAAATCATGAATAGAGCAAAAATAAATTTCGATTTGACACATTTCAAGTCCATTCGAAAAATCCGAAAATTTTTCGTTTCGGCTCGGAAAACTTTTCGGATCTGTCGGTTTTCGGGTCCGACCCGATTCGGAAATTCGGCCGAATCCGAAGACACGAATCGGTAAATTTCGTGAAAATTCCGAAATTCAGAACCCCGAAACGCACATCCCTAGAGTTCACTGGAGATCACGGGGGTGATAGAATCCAGCAACAATAATTGATTTACTGAACAGGATCTCAATAATACCAGAAAGGAAATCAAAGGTGGCAGGGGAGCTAGAATTCTGCAAAGGGATGAACTTTATGGACTTGTCAACATAAATAACAATCCCCCATCCTTTCTTTGCTCTGTCATTTCTATAGCATGAATATCCCTGTGTTGATATGGCAGAGTCTGGTACTTTTGGGGTTAACCATGATTCTGTGAGCACAATGACTTTAGGTTTGTAATAAAAACACCAAGCTTGTAGCTCATCCATTTAGGGAGTAAGCTGCAGCTGTAGCAGTGCACAAAGGAGAGGCCTTTTTTCATGTTACTGGGCATTTCTTATTCGTACATGAAACATTATGGTAGAGACTCATGCCAGTGAATAAAACTTATTGATGAATAATAAATGGATAATAGGTAGACAGCTGGTAGTTATATTTGTATATATATAAACATACATACACACACGCACAGCTATATATTTATATATAATTGAGAAACATGGTTGTTTTTTGTACAATGGTTGAAAACTGTTGTCTGGTGGTGACAGTGCAGTGACTGTTGTAAACAATGTAGGATTTGATTAGGTTAAATAAGGGTTATTACCCTGACTTTGCATGAGAAAGTCCAAAAAGGTTAGTAAAGTTCCTCCTTCGCTGCTGTCAATCCAAAAAGATCACCACAAATCTCTTCCAATGAACAAACAAAATACAATAAATGTATTGGATGGGCTTCTTATTCTTTAACTTCCACCGGTTCAACTGGCCGCCTAGATGGATCTAGGGGGAGAGTCTGACAATCCTTCTGACCCACTGCAATCGCTCAACGCGTTTCGTGATAACTCACGCTCCTGATGAAGATCCATCTAGGCGGCCAGTTGAACCGGTGGACGGTTCTTGGACCGATTGGAGGACAAATATCGGGAGGTCTGGGTCTTTGAGACCAAGGTCTGTGGTGGATTAAAGGAAGCAGGAGAAAATTAATTTAAAGTGGTCGACAAAGTTAAAGAATAAGAAGCGCCATCCAATACATTTATTGTATTTTGTTTGCATGAGAAAGTGTCAGGTTATTTTGAATAGGGGACTGTGCGTTCATCATGGACTTAGATCAGGTTGTGACAGATCTCAGTACCCCGACAGGGCCACATCTGTCAATGCCGGTTCCTTGCAGGACACCTCGTGCCTCCCTCCAGGCCTCAGACGAAGCTTAAGGACTGGGACACGTAGATTGTAGGGATGGGCTGGCGGTTCGATGCGAACATTGGCTGTTCGACCGTTCGTCGAACAGCAAACATTTCCACGTGTTCGCCCACAATGTACCACGATGCACTTTTCCACTGGCCTGACGCTTGTTATTGGCTACAGCCTTGCACCTGACCACAGGTCAGGTGCAAGACAGGTCGCAAGACTATGCCAATCAGGGCTCAGAGTCCGGATTGGGCAAATTTTTCCCAATCATGGGCTCACAGAGCTAAGTCCCGCAGCATACTATATAAGGCTTCCCTGCAGCCCCAGCATGTGTTTGTTGCAGGAGTGAATCAGAGAGGAGAGGAGATTGTTGCATATCAGGGTGTATCACTGAGTTATACCAGAGTTCTGGGAATTTGAATCTCTGTGTTGGCACTGCCAGCTATCAGGGTGTGTCACTGAGTTATAGCAGAGTTCTGGAAAATCTGTATATCTCTAATTCTAGATACCACAGTTGAATAAGAGTTCATCTGTATCTTTATCTATTCAGAGTTGAATCAGGGTGTTGCCAGCTATCCGGGTGTTGCAGCCTGCAGGAGAGGAAGTAAATCAGAGAGAGAGTAGAGGACATTGGCAGCCTTGCAGGGAAAATATCAGTGAAATCGCTGACTTATAGCAGAGTTCTGAATATCTTAAATCTAGATAACACAGTTGAATCAGAGTTCTGCATAGCTCCAATCTTTATAACAGAGTTCAATCAGAGTTCTGTATATCTTTAATCTATATATCGCTCACCATGTCTGAAAGACCAAAAAGGACAGGCAGACGCTCCCAGACACAGATAAGAGGGCAAGCAGCCTCTGTGTCGGAAGGATGTGCCCCTGGTCGTTGTGGACGAGGTGCATCCTCTGCAGGGGCACGCTTGTCCTTTCTAACTGGTGCTGGCCGTCTTAAGCAGTAGCAACATACAGAGGATTTGCAGGATTGGCTAACCAGGCCATCCTCATCCTCCGAGTCCTCTGCCAGCCAGGCTTGTAGTGGTTTACAGTCCACCTCAGCTGCCAAAACATTTAATTCAGCCTCCATGTCCACAGCTACTCCTGCCGTAGCCTCACCATCACACACGGAGGGGTCAGCTGAATTGTTTGACTACAATGACAATGACAGTGACATGCTGCTTGAGGATGCGCAGCAAGTACAGTGCTCTGATTCAATCTCTGAGGTTGAGGAAGGGAGTATAATCAACCTAGAGGAAGGGGGTGCCAGTGACACACAAAGAACTGGCACTCATGTTCCCCCAGCAGCTGCAGCATACTGCCAAGTTGGCTCCAGTGACGAGGAGATAGGGGGTGATGATGATGATGTCACTGACTCCACCCGGGTGCCTGATCGAACAGAGGAGTAAAGTGAGGAGGAGGAGGAGGCACAACGTTCTCTATAAACAACCGTAGCCAGTCCAATGCATCAGATGTCAGAGCTGCTCAGGTGCAGAGCACTGTTGTCTCAAAGCACACATCCAGGAACTCTGCTGTCTGGGAATTCTTCACGAGATGTGCAGCAGACCGCAGCATTGCTATTTGTAAGCTATGTCTGAAGAGGATCAAGCGTGGGAGAAACATCAGCCACTTGGGTACCACATGCTTGAAGCGACATATGACCACCTGTCATGCATCCTGTTGGCACAACACTTCCCATCGGTCCTCATCTGTCTCTACCCCCACTTTATGTCATGCCATGTCTACAACCTCCACTGACAGGGATGATGTTATAGTAATGGGTGTACCAGGTCCTTCCTCAGAATGTAACAGCATCCCATCAGCTGCAGATTTACGCAGTCAGATTTCATTTCCCCAGCTGCTGCAGCGTAAGAAAAATATAGACCCAACTGTAGCGGATCCCTGCTACCCTGCCCGGGTAGATCCGCCGTCAGTGCCGAGCTGGTCTGGGGGTGTAGAGTCAGGGGTAGCAGGCGGTGGTGATCCAGCGTTTCGTTCCACGGTCCTTGCAGCGTCACGGTTCCCCAAGCCCTGTTATCCCCAATTACTAGCCGAGGCAAGAGTAAAAGTTCAAACAGGAATGAGTTTATTTTAACATGGAGAATACAGGGGTATTTATGAGGAATGAAACCATTGTTCTCCCCTGGCCCGCCCTCAGTCCTCCTGCGGTGATCTTTGTTTGTACCTCAAGCCATAGCCCAATCTGCCTTGGTTAACCTGGGGGAACCCCTGTGGTGCGCAGCCCTTATCTCGGGTCTCGGCGCCAGCTCGTCTGTTCCCCCCTCCCAGAGCCTCTCCCTGTCTGGCCAGCGCCCGGCCCCCCCTGTGGTGTGAGCGCTCCTTGTGGCTTTCTGCCCGAGTTTGGGGTTTTACCAGGGATTTCGGGGTGATCCCCTGGGAGCGGCGGCATTCTGGGGGTACAGCCTGGTAGCTCGGGTCCGGGGGCTGGTTCAGTCCAAAAAGCGCCCGGATCGGATCCACGGAGCCCGAGCTGCGAAGGGGGAAAGTCCTGTGGCTGTACCCGGGCAAGAGTCACTGGTTGCCGGCCGCGCTCCCAGCGTGGGATCCCTGGTCGGCGTTCGGGTTTCTCGGGGTGTTTCGTTCTATAATTCGCACCCATGTAAGCACCTATTTTTAGGAGCCCACTGGCTCAGCCATACCAGGGGGTTGTGGTCCGTGAGGACCGTGAAGGAGCGCCCATACAGATACGTTGCAATTTCTTCAGGGCCCATACCAGGGCCAGGCACTCCTTCTCGATGGCCGCATAAGCTACCTCCCTGGGTAAAAGTTTCCGGCTGATGTAGGCAACCGGGTGGTCGTGCCTGTCTTCACCGACCTGGCTCCGCACTGCTCCCAATCCGAACATAGATGCGTCTGCGTGGACAACAAAACGTTTAGTGGAATCAGGATCAGTCAACAGGGGGGCTCCCACCAGGGCTCGCTTGAGCTGCTGGAATTCTTCTTCACACTCCGGGGACCACAGTACCTGTCGGAAGGTTCTTGCGGGTCAGGTCAGTCAGGGGTTTGGCAATCCGCTGTAGTTGGGGACGAAGCGGCGGTAGTATCCTGCCGTACCTAGAAAAGCCAACACCTGGGTCTTGGTGCGGGGAGTGGGCCACTGGGCAACAGCCTCAACCTTGGCGGGTTCTGGGCGCTGCCTTCCGCAGCCCACCCGGTGGCCCAGGTACTGGACCTCGGACATGCCAACGTGGCACTTGTCTGGTTTGATGGTCAGACCGGCGGTGCCAAGGCAGTCCAGTACGGCCCGTAAGTGTTGTAAGTGTTCCTCCCAGGTGTTGCTGAAGATGGCTATGTCATCTAGGTAGGCGCTGGTAAAGTCTTGCATCCCCTCTAGCAGCCGATCCACCATGCGTTGGAAAGTGGCCGGGGCATTCTTCATCCCAAATGGCATAACCCGAAATTGGTATAAGCCAAACGGCGTGATGAATGCCGATTTCGGCACACCTTCCTCGGCAAGGGGAATCTGCCAGTACCCCTTACATAGGTCAATGGTGGTGAGAAAGCTTCCCTGGGCAATCCGGTCTAGGAGTTCGTCGACTCGGGGCATGGGGTAGGCGTCAGTGACAGTGTGGTCATTTAACTTCCTATAGTCCACACAGAACCTGGTAGTGCCATCCTTCTTGGGTACTAGAACCACCGGGGAGGCCCAGGGGCTCTCGGAGGGTTCTATTACCCCTAGGTCCAACATCTCCCGGATCTCTTTCTGCATCCCGTCTCTCACTGCATCGGGGATTCGGTACGCCGTCTGCCGCAAAGGGGCTTGACTCTGGGTATCGACCCGATGCAGGGCTACGGAGGTGTAGCCGGGACGGGATGAGAACAGGTCTCGGTGCTCCTGTAGCACCTGCTGAGCCTGTTCCTTGTGGCGGGGGGTGAGCCCCTCGCCCAGCCGGACATCGGCTATCCCCTGGGCGCTTGGATCCCCGGGCAGTACCGGCAGGGGGAGATCCTCCGGATCCCCCGCGTCCGGCGCGCAGATGGCGGCTACTGCCTCTTCCCTTTCGAAAAACGGTTTTAGCATGTTCACGTGAAAGGTTCTGTGTATCCTTTCATCTGAGCATCTAGCTGCGGTGAAGGTGGTATCGCAGATCTTTTCTATGATTTTGTAGGGTCCTTCCCAGGCTGCCTGCAACTTATTTTGTTTGACCGGTTGGAGTGCTAACACTTTCTGCCCTATCTGGAAGGTGCGGTCCCTAGCCGACCGGTCATACCACCTCTTCTGCTTGGTTTGGGCCGCTTGGAGATTGTCCCGTACCAGGGCGGTCAATTCCTGCAGCCGGTCCCTAAACTCAAGCACATAATCTATGGCCGAGGTCCCCTCCTCGGCCAGAGCACCTTCCCAGTGCTCCCGGAGCAAGTCCAAGGGGCTGAGGACTCTCCGGCCGTACAGTAGCTCAAAGGGAGAGAAGCCTGTGGCTTCCTGGGGTACCTCCCGGTACGCGAACAGAAGGTGGGGCAGATGGCGTTCCCAGTCCTTATGGGACATGGTAAAGGTGCGGAGAAGCTGCTTGAGGGTCCCGTTGAACCGCTCGCAGAGCCCGTTGGTC
Source organism: Leptobrachium leishanense (assembly GCA_009667805.1). NCBI lineage: Eukaryota > Metazoa > Chordata > Amphibia > Anura > Megophryidae > Leptobrachium > Leptobrachium leishanense. Next base: position 193,334,131 of record CM019065.1, read on the forward strand.
TGCGGGTGGTAAGGGGAGCTGTACAGGGGTTTAATCCCGCACAGCCTCCAGAGCTGCTCGGTCACCTCGGCCGTAAATTGTGTGCCCTGGTCAGACAGGATTTCCTTGGGAAATCCAACCCTGGAGAAGATCTGCAGCAGAGCTCCGGCAACGGTCTCTGCATGGATATCCCAGAGGGCCACGGCTTCGGGGTACCTGGTGGCGTAGTCCACTATGGTCAAGATATACTTCTTGCCCGTAGGGCTAGGCACTGCCAAGGGTCCTACCAGATCCACCGCCACCCGTCTAAAAGGTTCTCCCACTATGGGCAATGGTCTCAGGGGAGTTTTCTTGGTGTCCCCCCGCTTCCCTACTCGTTGGCATACCCCACACGTCCGACAGTAGTCCCTAACTTCCCCTGATAATCCGGGCCAAAAGAAGCTCTGGGTCAGACGGTGCAATGTCCGCCGGTGCCCGAGATGGCTCGCAAGGGGAATATCATGCGCGATCCTTAACAGATCGCGCCGATATTTTTCCGGCACTACCAGCTGCCTGTGGGGTACTCGGTCTATTCCCTGGCTCGTCCCCCCCGATGTCCTGTACAGCTTCCCTTGGTCCCAGGCAAATCTCACCTCCCCTAGCCCTCCCGGGTCCCTCCCTGCTTGTTGTCGGTATGGGGCAAGGGTAATATCGTCCCGGGTGGCTTGGGCAAAGTCCGTCGGGGAATCCCAGGTCAGGGCAGGGGCGTTGTCAGGGCCAAGTTGGGGTGTTGGTCTGGTCTGGCTTACCGTGGTCCCCTCGGAGTCGGTGGGTGGAGCTTTCCGTGCTTGATTGCGGGTGGTAACGGGGCATACCCCGCCAGGATGAGGGTCCTCAAAGGTGGAGGTCAGCAATCCCAGGTCGTTGCCAAGTAAGACCTTGGACAGTAGATTCTTCATGACCCCGACCTCCACGTCCCGGGCATTTGTGCCCCAATCTAGATGGACGCGGGCCATAGGGATTCGATACACATGGCCGCCAGCGACTCTGTCGGCCACCGAATGCCCGGTTGAAGCAGCCGAGGGGATAAGATGGGGCTGTGCCAGGGTAAGGGTTGCACCGGTGTCTCGCAGACCACTGGCAAGTTGTCCATTCACCCGAACTTGTTGGCGATGGTGTTGACGGTTGTCCTGCGCGGCTGCTTGCATGGGGTTGGCCTCATGCAGGATGCCCCAGTCTTCCTCGAGGGTGTCTCTGGGTTCCGGTTCCTGATGGCAGCAGTATGCCGTAGCTCGGCTCGGTGGGTGCGCTGCCCGGGACGGTGCCGGACGCTGGGTGTTCAGGGGACAACGGTCGCGCATGTGTCCGATCTGGTTACACCCATAGCACCGGGATCCTACCCGAGGTGCCAGGGTGGAGGGTGCCGGTGGCCTGGGTGCTCGTTCGAGGGGAGCAGGGCGTAACTGTGGTGCTGGATGGAAGAGGGGAGATGGGGCTCGGATGGCCGGAGGGGCTACTCGCCTGGCGTCCTGGTACTCGTCGGCAAGGCGGGTGGCTTCAGACAGGGTGAGGGGGCGCCGGTCTCGCACCCAGTCTCGGACCTCTGGAGGAGAGTAGTTGTAGAACTGCTCCAGTAATAGCAGCTGGACGATCTGGTCCGGTTGGGTAGCTTGGCACCCCTGTATCCAGCTGCAGAGCGCCTGGTGCATCCTGTGTCCCCAATCCGCATACGAGTCCTGAGTTCCCCTTCTTAAGGCTCGAAATCGAACTCGATACGCCTCAGGGGTGAGTGCATAGCGGGCCAGCAGATGTTCCTTGACCCGCTCGTACACCATACAGTCTTCGTCCGCCACCGCCCGATAGGCTTCAGCCGCCCTGCCGGTCAATTTGCTCGCAAGGATGGGTACCCAGTCTCGGACCGCCACCCCCTGCAGGGCACATTGCCTCTCGAAATCCTGCAGGAACCCGTCGATGTCTTCGCTCCCCTCTGGGAAGAGTTTGAATGCTGCGAACGGTATTTTCTGTTTGGGGGGTCCGGTACTGCCTTGGGGGGACAGTGACCCCCCAGACCTTTGCTGCATCTCTGCCTGGCGGAGCTTGTCTGTGTCAGCCAGGACCTTCCCAATGATGTCGGCGGAGGGGTCCGTTCCGTATAGGACCAGCCGCCACTGCACCTCTCGGCTCCATTCCGAGGTCTCGGAGCCCTCAGAGGGAGCCACGCTGTTGCGGTCATCCTCCATCAGTTCTCCGAGGATGACCGCTTTCGCCTTGCCTCCGGGCGCCTTGCCTCTGGCTTTTAACAGTTCTTTCAGGACCGTGCGCTTCAGCCCTTCGTAGCGCTGTGCCATACGGGGTCACCGCCGTTGCTGGTACTGTCCACCTCTCGAACCCAGGGGTGTCTGAGACCGGGGTCAAGCCGGCGGCTGTATCTCCCCCTGCTGGGCTGGTCTCAGATTCTCCCCCAGATGATGTCTACTCCAGACGCTCGGCGTGTCACGGTGGCTGAGACCGGGTCAAGCCAGCGGCTGTATCTCCCCCTGCTTGTCTGGTCTCAGCCGGATCCCAGCGCTGCCAGCCAATGTAGCGGATCCCTGCTACCCTGCCCGGGTAGATCCGCCGTCAGCGCCGAGCTGGTCTGGGGGTGTAGAGTCAGGGGTAGCGGGCGGTAGGGATTTGGCGGTGATACAGCGTTTCGTTCCACGGTCCTTGCAGCGTCGCGGTTCCCCAAGCCCTGTTATCCCCAATTACTAGCCGAGGCAAGAGTAAAGGTTCAAACAGGAATGAGTTTATTTTAACATGGAGAATACAGGGGTATTTATGAGGAATGAAACCATTGTTCTCCCCTGGCCCGCCCTCAGTCCTCCTGCGGTGATCTTTGGGCTATGGCGTGAGGTACAAACAATCTGCCTTGGTTAACCTGGGGGAACCCCTGCGGTGCGCAGCCCTTATCTCGTGTCTCGGCACCAGCTCGTCTGTTCCCCCCTCCCAGAGCCTCTCCCTGTCTGGCCAGCGCCCGGCCCCCCCTGTGGTGTGAGCGCTCCTTGTGGCTTTCTGCCCGAGTTTGGGGTTTTACCAGGGATTTTGGGGTGATCCCCTGGGAGCGGCGGCATGCTGGGGGTACAGACTGGTAGCTCGGGTCCGGGGGCTGGTTCAGTCCAAAAAGCGCCCGGATCGGATCCACGGAGCCCGAGCTGCGAAGGGGGAAAGTCCTGCGTCTGTACCCGGGCAAGAGTCATTGGTTGCCGGCCGCGCTCCCAGCGAGGGATCCCTGGTCGGCATTCGGGTTTCTCGGGGTGTTTCGTTCTATAATTCGCACCCCCGTAAGCACCTATTTTTAGGAGCCCACTGGCCAAGAAGTGCTCTTCTGCATGGTTTCCACGCTGCGGGGCAAGGCGGGCAAGTTTGGGCGGCTTGGCAGAGACAGTCAGCGGCGGGTCGAGGCATTCACAGACCGGGCGTCTTCCCGGGGCTGTGGACAGGCGGGGAACAGGTCAACCATGGGGAGAATTACAGGGGGAACTTATAAAAACTCAACCTAACGAATTCTTTAATATACCATACTAAAACAACCTTTTTAAAATTGTGTACCGTGCTACGGTATAGTGGCGGCCATCCCGTCACACCAACCAACCCCTTGCACAGCGTCTAAATGCCAGCTTGGCAAAATTACTCGCATTACAGCTGCTGCCTTTCCAGCTGGTGGACTCTGCCTCCTTCCGTAAAATTTGCTGAATGTGCTGCACCACAGTGGCAGGTTCCAAAACGCCAGTTCTTTTCACAGAAGGCCATTCCAGCACTATACCAGCACGTGGAAGACAATGTTATGGAGTCATTGGGAAAGGCAGTCAGCTTCAAGGTGCGCATTACTTTAGACAAGCCTAGTTATAATGGCAGCAACCTTCTCTCCGCCCTATGCCTGGGAAAGTTGATGCATGTACCATGCCTAGTACACGTCCTAAATCTGGTGGTACAGCGTTTCCTAACCAGGTACCCAGGGCTGGCACAGCGTCTCAGCCAGACCGGAAAAGTCTGCAGCCACTTCAGACGGTCATTCCCAGCAAGTGTTCGCCTGGCAGAAATTTAAAGATAATTCCACCTTCCCACAAACCGTCTGATCTGTGACATGCCCACCAGGTGGAACTCGACATTGGCAATGCTGCAGCGTCTGCACAAGCAGCAGAGGGCCATCAATGAGTACCTGTGTGAGTATGGCACAAAGACAGGTTCAGGTCAACTTGTTTTTTTTCCCCCCACAGTGGCTGATGATCAAGGATGCATGCACTGTACTGTCACCACTTGAGGCAATGAGGATGGTGAGCAGGGACAGTGCATACATTAGTGACACAATTCCTTTAGTGTTCCTGCTGGAGCGCACTCTGGGGGGAATTATAGATGTGGCACTAGAGGCAGAGCAGCAGGAGGAAGAGGAGGACTTCCCTAGCTCTCAAGGCCCCAGTCTTTACGCAGACAGCATTCCTGTGGGTCCTCAGATCAGACAGGATGAGGAGGAGGAGGAATATTTAAGTTGTGGGGGCAGGCATTCAAGGTGGGGATTCCTCAAGTGCAATCCTTCTTGATCCACGATACAAGGGTAAGGTTGCAGAGCTCATCCTGTCCTCACAGAGGGAGGACAGGATGAAACAACTTGAGGACGCACTAAAGCGACACTTGTGTAACACCTTTCCAGGCACTGGTAAGTTACCAAGTGATGACACAGGTGCTTCTGCGGTTGATCAGAGGAAGAGCGTTGAAGGGGGCCACTTGACTGATGCCTTTTTCAATTTTTTTAGTCCACGAAGCCCAGGGACGTCAAATGTAGGCACCCATTGCCAGTGTCTTCAGCATTTGGTGCAGGACTACCTAGGGGCAAGGGCAGACCTGGATACCTTTCCAGCAGATGATCCACTGGCTTACTGGGTGTTGAGATTGGATCACTGGCCAGAACTTAGCCAATATGCTATGGAGCTACTAGGTTGCCCTTCATCCAGTGTGCTTTCTGAAAGTATGTTCAGTGCCGCTAGAGGTTTTGTCACAGACAAAAGCGTGCGTCTGTCCACCGACTTTGTAGACCGCCTGACATTTATAAAAATGAATCAGTCCTGGATCAGCAGCTATCACTCCCCTGATGCTGATGTAACTGAATAGATCGGGGATCTCTTCTGCATTCCCAAAACCTACACCACTGCACTCTTCCACAATACCTCAGAGGGCGTACGTTGTGAAGGCACTAGCTGGCACCAAAGGCCCAATATTTGGGTGCTCTGACGTGTGTACCAGATTCATATAATTTTAATATTTGACGGCAGGGTCCATCCCTGCACTCTTCCACAATACCTCAGAGGGGTTACGGTGTGAAGGCACTAGCTGGCACCAAAGGCCAAATATTTGGGTGCACTGACGCGTGTACCAGATTCATATAATTTTAATATTTGACGGCAGGGTCCACCCTAATTTTCACCATTTGGTAAAAGCTGGTGTTATGCACCCATGCATGGAGCTGTTGTTGCAGGTTTTTGAATGTGTTCGTCTGGAGTGCTCTCTCCGTGGTTTTGTTTTGTATTTTATTTTTGAGACGCACCCGCACTGAATGCTTAGTTAAGGTTGAGTGCAACCCCTCCCCCATGTGTTTTTTATATATATATATATATATATATATATATATAGATTAGGTAGGCTGTGTTAGTCCAGATGCCAAAATCACGAGTATAGCAGTCTGTAGTGATACCTTTTTTATTGGACTAACGTTACATTTAAAGTACAAGCTGTCGAGAGTGATACTCCCTTCGTCAGGTATAGAAGCTTACTGATCAGAATAGTAGAATTAAACATCGAGACATTCATAGGGTGCACAGTTGGGGGTGTCACAGAGGGAGGACAGGATGAAACAACTTGAGGACGCACTAAAGCGACACTTGTGTAACACCTTTCCAGGCACTGGTAAGTTACCAAGTGATGACACAGGTGCTTCTGCGGTTGATCAGAGGAAGAGCGTTGAAGGGGGCCACTTGACTGATGCCTTTTTCAATTTTTTTAGTCCACGAAGCCCAGGGACGTCAAATGTAGGCACCCATTGCCAGTGTCTTCAGCATTTGGTGCAGGACTACCTAGGGGCAAGGGCAGACCTGGATACCTTTCCAGCAGATGATCCACTGGCTTACTGGGTGTTGAGATTGGATCACTGGCCAGAACTTAGCCAATATGCTATGGAGCTACTAGGTTGCCCTTCATCCAGTGTGCTTTCTGAAAGTATGTTCAGTGCCGCTAGAGGTTTTGTCACAGACAAAAGCGTGCGTCTGTCCACCGACTTTGTAGACCGCCTGACATTTATAAAAATGAATCAGTCCTGGATCAGCAGCTATCACTCCCCTGATGCTGATGTAACTGAATAGATCGGGGATCTCTTCTGCATTTCCAAAACCTACACCACTGCACTCTTCCACAATACCTCAGAGGGCGTACGTTGTGAAGGCACTAGCTGGCACCAAGGCCCAATATTTGGGTGCTCTGACGTGTGTACCAGATTCATATAATTTTAATATTTGACGGCAGGGTCCATCCCTGCACTCTTCCACAATACCTCAGAGGGGTTACGGTGTGAAGGCACTAGCTGGCACCAAAGGCCAAATATTTGGGTGCACTGACGCGTGTACCAGATTCATATCATTGTAATATTTGACGGCAGGGTCCACCCTAATTTTCACCATTTGGTAAAAGCTGGTGTTATGCACCCATGCATGGAGCTGTTGTTGCAGGTTTTTGAATGTGTTCGTCTGGAGTGCTCTCTCCGTGGTTTTGTTTTGTATTTTATTTTTGAGACGCACCCGCACTGAATGCTTAGTTAAGGTTGAGTGCAACCCCTCCCCCATGTGTTTTTTATATATATATATATATATATATATATATATAGATTAGGTAGGCTGTGTTAGTCCAGATGCCAAAATCACGAGTATAGCAGTCTGTAGTGATACCTTTTTTATTGGACTAACGTTACATTTAAAGTACAAGCTTTCGAGAGTGATACTCCCTTCGTCAGGTATAGAAGCTTACTGATCAGAATAGTAGAATTAAACATCGAGACATTCATAGGGTGCACAGTTGGGGGTGTTAGATGTTGTACATCGCCAAATGGCATGGTCAGAGGGGGGAAGGGAACATTTAATTGCCTCAGGCAAGATGCAATCATGTCCACTTCAAAGGGAATCTGAAAGGACAGAATGAAAGAAAAGAAAAAAACAAAAAACAAAACACAAAACAGTGAGTATGGGGAAGACACAGAAAAACAGGAATTATGAATATTATGTGACGTTATTATAGTGGGTTAGAAAACCCGAATATACATTAAGTCCTTGTTTTATACTGTTGAAATATGTGATAATTTTCATTTCATATGTTTTGCGTTCCCGGTGATCTTTAAAATGGCCTTTGAGGATTTTAATCCTGAGGTTTTGGATGGAGTGGCCTGTTAGATTGAAGTGATGTCCCACCGAGGTACAATATGTGTTTTCCTGGTGTTTCCTGATGGAGTGTCTGTGCTGGTTCATCCTGAGTCTTAGTTTAAGGCTAGTTTCAACAGTATAAAACAAGGACTTAATGTAGATTCGGGTTTTCTAACCCACTATAATAACGTCACATAATATTCATAATTCCTATTTTTCTGTGTCTTCCCCATACTCACTGTTTTGTGTTTTTTGTTTTTTTTCTTTCGTTCTGTCCTTTCACATTCCCTTTGAAGTGGACATGATTGCATCTTGCCTGAGACAATTAAATGTTCCCATCTGATTACTGTTAGAAATGGTTTATATAAGTACTGTGTTGCCACTGATCGTTAATTTATGTACTTCTACTCTGTTATCTAAACAGATATTAACACATTCCTGAGACAGGGTATGCTGGAAGGCTAATCCTCTCAGCAGATAACAGATAGAAGTAACATTATTCTTACATACATCATATTACATAACACTCCGTACATAAGGGAGACCATGAAAATGATATAGAACATCAGGCCTGCACCCTACAAATATACCTCCAGGCCCATGCACCCCAAGTCCAAAGTAACTTACACAGGTTTCAGCTGGAATTGCTGAGACTTGAAATTCAAGACATTTAGGCTTGGGTCAGACGAACGCAGTGCGAACATGCATTTAGCCGCACTTTATTACGGCCGTGGTAGCAGCAAATGACGTCCAACGCAGGCCCACACACGAAGTATGGCCGCACGAAAGTTCGGCCGCGCAACGCAAGTGGCAAACGAACGCATTTTCGCAACAACTTCGAATCGCTAGTACTGACGTACAGAGTGCGCTGCGTCCGCATAGCGGCTCGCGTGCATGATTAGGAGATGTCAGACGCTGCTCATGTCCGGCCAACATAACATCCAGACGCCCAACATTTCCTGGTTTGGATCCGTAAAAAATCAAGGCCGTAATTGCGCATCGTATAATGCTATCGCGTATTCCGTGAAAATGTATGTCCATGCGTTCGGACGCACTTTTTTTACGGACGATGCGAAAAATGCGTTCGTCTGACCCTAGCTTTAGAAATCCTGCATAGATCTAATTTTCAAATACGCAGTACGAGATCTGATAAAGTATTTATACTACTAACATGGAGGGACAGTTTAGAAAAGAGTTATTGCAGAGTTAACATTTTAAAGGACACAATACTTGTTAGGACACAATAATATCTCTGTAAAGTGAGCCTGTAGTGGACAGTCTTCTAAAGTGATGCTATTGCATTGATCACTAAGATCAGTACAATAGTTTATCCCTTGGTGATGGGTTTGCATCCATGTTCTTCCTCTGTTGACATTGCATAGAGCTGCATGATTGGCCCAGTGTAGTGATGTTGATATGACTACAGAGGGCCATTGGACTGCTATTGAGTGAGAGGAGGGCTATCCTATAGGATGAGCTCACAGCTATGGCTGTCCGAAGGGAGATAGGAAATTAGGGAGTCTATCATAACATTGCTATTTATTTTGTTAGCTAAAAGGAGTAATTCCCCATTGAATGAGCCCAACATACAGTATGTTTGCGTATGAGAGGAACACTTTGACATCAATATATCAACAGAGCAAGTGGAACAATTATCTTGATAGGATGCATATCCTTTAGCAACCTTGAATATCAGAAACATTACATTCATTTTTTATTATGCTGTCAGAAGATTTTTTATTATTATTACCATTTTACACATTTCTGCACTTAGACACTTAATTATGTGTGTCTTACATATTGCATAACTCCTCCTATACAGCGAATGAACAAAGAGAACACTTTGTGGTTTAATCATCATATTCCCTTTAAATCAGGAATGCCTCCGGATCTAATTAGGATCCAAATTAAAGTGCCTTAGCAACATAGTTAATTAGTAACTTAAAGCTGCAGGCTGTAGCATGTGTGCTAACTATAATATTATAATGAAGCCAATGAGAAAAGGAACTTTGAGGAGTGGATGTGAAAAAAACAGCTTAAAGCAAAATCATGAGACACAACATAAAACCCACAGTCGTCTTTATGATTTTTTCTGACACACTGTCTCTTGCCTCTTTATAGAATATCAAAGATTTTAAACCTAAACCTTTTAGTCATGTCTATGTAATGTATATATATTTTTCTATTTACACTTCATAGTTGCCTTTATTTTTTTTAAAAAAAAATACATTTTATATATACATTTTTGTATACAACTGGGTAGATGTAGGAGTGTGTATCTGGGTGCATACCTTCCAAATGTCCTATTTTGGTCCCAAATCCCTCTGTCTCTCTTCTTTCTTAATGTCTTCCTTATACGAGCTCCTCCATATATTCGGGGTGTGTAACTGTATGACAGAGCTGCAAAGCAATCCAACTCCCAGCCTGTAACCTATAATAAATGGTGTTAGAATTTGTTTGCTGTAAATTACATTTTTACTGGCCTCTCTTCCAGTGCTTCTGTCACAATCTGTGTGTGTCTCCATCAGCGTCTTTCTCAATTTCGGTGTGCCTCTCTCATAGTCTCTCAGTCTGTTGGTCTTTGTCATTGTTTTTATTGGTGTTTCTCTTAACCCCTTAAGGACGGGAGTAATTTTACAAGTTCGGCGCTGTTTCGAAGTAGAAGTTTGCTGAGCTCATTTTGACCGTTTTAAACGCGGTTTTAAGTCATGTATTATTGTACCACCCAGATAAATTATATATCGTTCTTTCCAGCAGACTTGGCAGATTAATAATATATCATTATTATATGTATATGTCATGCCCTGCCAAAATGCTATAACAAAACTGTAAAAAAAATGTGAATTTTCAATAAAATTTCAATCATCCACAGTGTGTAAAGTGTTATTTTTTTTGCATTTTATTACCCGAGCCTTTGCAGATATATTCTATGGGGTAGACTTGTTAAAAAAAATTGAACAGGGAATCCATTTATTTTATTTTTTTTGGGGAGAAATTACGTGATTTTAGCTAAACCCCCCCAAAAAAAAATCATTAGTGAAGCATCATTGTTCACATTATAATTGAAATGTGAACAATAGTGCTGCATTAAAAAAAATAAAAGCACGTTTTTATTTTTTATTATTTTTTTTTATTATTTTTATTTTACATTTTTTTACACTTTAATTTTACTAGTAATATGGTCGTGTTTGATATTCGAAAGGCCATGATCAGGCCTTTCAAACGATACCCAACATGACCCCCTAGCTGTCACCGATCATGAGACAAAGGGGTTCAAAGAACCTCCCTATCTCCACCATGGGATTTCCTTAGGAAATCCTTAGGCAGCTAGGGGTTCCCTGGTTAACTGACGTCATCGGGCCACGCCCGATGACATCAGTGGACGTGGGGAGTTCCGGAGGTGGGGCTGCCATCCAAGATGGCGGCCCCCACCGGAAAAAGGCTGTGACCTGCACCGATTGGTGCTGTGTCACAGCCTTGCCACCAAGGGGTTAATGCCATACATCCCTGGAAAGGCCAGGCTGTGCCCTTTCCAGGAATGCCTGGCATTAGCTGCTAGCACCCGGCGATGGGGAGATAGAGGGATCCAAAGGATCCCGCCCTCCCCTCCAGGCGCTTCCCCTGCTCCGGCTAGGAGGGGACGCATGAAACTCCCCTTCGGGGAATAGGCGCGACCCCACCCCTCCTGCACTATGTATGTTTCAATGTACTTCCAGCCAGGTCATCCCTGCAGCAAGACTCCGCTCCGTGTCTTTGTTTTGATCCCAAAGTGGATTTTGTTTCTGGGGGAGCATAAATAAAGGCCAGTCTACCTCATGTTTGACAAGCAGCATGAGCAGGTATGGTTTGCTATGTAGCAGCCTGTGGTTTCATCTTGGTTAGGACTCGCCCTTTTAGAGGTGCCGTGACGTTGGCGGGCGAGCTAGTCTTATATTGGCCATTAATAAGAAACAAAACCTCTAAGGCTAGGGTCAGACGAAAGCAGTTTTAACGTGCGTTTAGACGCACGAAATCACGGCCGTGCTAGCAGCAAATGACGTCCAATGCTGGGGAACACACGAAGTACGGCCACACGAAAGTTCGTCCGCGCAACGCAAGTGGCAAACGAACGCATTTTTTCTAGAACGTCAAACCGCTAGTACGGACGTACAGAGTGCTCTGCGTCCGCTAGAGGCGTGTGTGCATGATTGGGAGACGTCAGACGCTGCACACGTCCGGCCAACATAACGTCCAGACACAAAAAGTGTTTTATTGATGATCCGTACAAAATCACGGACGAAAAGGCGCATCGTATGACCGCTATCGCGTATTCCGTGAAAAAATGCGTCCATTCGTTCGAACGCACTTTTTCACAGACAACGCGAAAAATGCTTTAGTCTGACCCTAGCCTAATTGTGTTTAGTTTCACACGGTATAATTGGAGTAAGCGCAGATGACATTTTTTTCTTGTTATGTTCTACACATGTTGTTGGGCTGGATGCATTTGGTGGTTGCAGCCAACCCTTCGAGGAATAGGCGCGACCCCACCCCTCCTGCACTATAGACGACACTTTACCTATCGCCGCGCTGCTAGCTGTTTCCTCAGACTCGGTGGTGTCCCAGCTTCCCGGGCCGGGGGTCCGTTTGGGACGAGACGAGGTCCACTGAACAGGAAATCCTGCTTGGCGCCTGCAGATGTCAGCTCACCTTCAACGGACGCCCAACCGACGGGATCACTCGCACCTGCAGTCAACCGCCACAGTGTTCAGCAGTCGTTGCTGTGCTGGCAAGGGCCGTATCCCGGTTCACGAGCCCCCAAGAAATGTTACTGGAATCTGCTAGGTTCCCTCGGGACGAAGCCGGACCGGACACGAGCAAGGATTGTCTGAACACGAGTCTCTTCAGGAAAGGCAAACTTTATTTGTGTCGTCACACAATGCTCACACAGGATTAAATCGCAAAGAGTGAGCCCCGAACTCACCCCGACAAGGGGTTTTATACCCCGAATACATAATTGGGTACATCCCAATTAGCCCACCTCCCGGTGACACTATCCCACCCCACGTGGGTTAATAGCTCCCTTGGTTAATTACAAAGGCATTCCATACATTGGCCGTAAATTGGCAAACTTCATGTTAGTCTGACAGTTCGTGATTTGGTGCGGCACTCAATCCGGGCCGTGCCCACCTCCCCAGAGCCTATGTTTATTTGTCACAGATAAGACATGGTCTGTTTTCTACGCTCTCTTTGTCTCTCTGCAGGCCTTTGTGACCTTGATGTAACTATTTCTCATCCTGTCTCTCCGTGCCAAGAGTGGCCCGGATCTTCCTCAATTTTAATTGCTCTTCTGCTAATCTAACACATTCCTAAAATTCTATGTAAGCTACATTCTAGTTTCTACTGAAATCTACCTAGTTATTTTCAAGTGAACCAATATTCTGAACAAGATGGCCGCCTGGCTCACAATGGCGACCATCTTCCAGCCTGATTCCACTTCAATATCATTATTACTTATTAGCCTCTATAAGATTAGAAAACTTTCTGAGAATCAGAGATTAACAATTTCTAGGGTATCTATGTAGAAAATAGAAGCAAAAAAAAAAAGGGTGATACCCCTTAAGCCAATATGTATATAAATACAAAAAATGGCCACTCACAAGCTGTCAATAGTATACAGGCACATCACAGGTTCTTTTGATTTTCAGAAACTTGTATTGGCCTTTTGTCTCTCTGTGAGCTAGACAGGAGGAGTTTAGCAGCCACATTGCTGGAGAGAAGGAGAGACTATCCTCAGCAGACAAAAGGCCAATACAAATTTCTGAAAATCAAAAGAACCTGTGATGTGCCTGTATACTATTGACAGCTTGTGAGTGGCCATTTTTTGTATTTATATACATATTGGTTTAAGGGTTATCACCCTATGTATTTTTGCTTCTATTTGAGAATCAGAGATATTGGGTGAGGGGGCGTAGTCAAAGAAAATGGGGTGAGGTCAGCAAGAGGAGGCAAGATTTTTTTCACACAGGCGCCAAAAGGTCTGAGGCTAGCCTTTTAAAATAGCATCATAAAATTAAGTGGAGGTTTCTTCATAACAAAAAAGAATTAATCCATTATATTTAAACTTCAGACTTGCTGAATTGGATGAATAAATGCCAACATAGAACCTTTAAGGTGCTGACAGCAAGCCGTTTCAGTGAATAGATCTCTGGTCCCATGGTACAATACATTTACATAAAGCACACATAACTCCTCGAAATATGTCATCTTTTTCTTTAGCTTCATTGACACAAACTATTATTCATATTATTCTTCCCATATGCAAATGTATGCAATTTCATTTCTTTTTGGTTTTAGTTAAACTGCCTTTCTTAATAAATATGGTTTTCATTGAGTTTTGTTCCTTGATCAAAAATCCTACAAATTGCTGATATCAGACTGTATGAAGCCCAAAATTTAGAAAAAGGAAAAATAATTCTATAATTGCACGCAACTGTTTTCTCGGCATAGTTAGTTCTACATTTCTCAATTATTCGGTTATTAATTCAGTGAAGAAACTTTAGTAATACATAAAATTATTACACGTTTTATAGAGCCAAGCGATCCGTTCCATAATGTGTTGGTTAAAAGTGGCGTATTATACAGCAAGATCACTTGGACTCCAATGCATCTTACAAATTATATACATTTTTTATTGACTTAAGCTCCTATTACGCGAACAGGAGACTTCCAATTTTTTTTCCACTTCGGTGGAATTTGCACCGGCAACTTAATTTTTGACAAAATACGGTGAACATCTGATAAATAGTGAAGTCACTGAATTTTTGACTAAATGGAAACACTGAAGTGAGTAGAAATGTAGTTGCATGCACATTGAGGATCTTTGCCCTGGCGCCCATGCACATTGAGAGCCATTGTGAGCCGCACAGCTGATTTTATTACACCGAACGTGCACCGGAGGTGACGCAAGTCTCAACTGCCCACGGGTTTGCTAGAATGATGGAATACTGGCTCAAAAAGAGACTGAGACCTTGGAGCACTGTAAGTCCCGGTATGAAGACATCAGTGTTTCCCAGTCACAGCGAAGGCGACATAGTGTGACTGATTAAGAGTACGCTGGGAATCGGGACACTGCAAAAGAAAAGGCAGCTCATCCGGCCCATTCATAGACCGATCGTTGCCTCAACGTGTGTACGGGCTGACCAGGTCGAGGGTCCTCGTTTCCTATTGTACCAGCTTGTCAATTGTTGTTCAATGTATTGTAACCCTGTCTACATTGTGCCCATTGTACAGCGCAGCAGAATATGCGGGCGCTATATAAATAAAGAATAATAATAATATATGTGACGTGTGTCACTTGGACTTGGGGTGCATGGACCTGGAGCTATATTTCTGGGGTGCAGGCCTGATGTTCAATATAATATTATTGTCTGTTATCTGCTGTCATGAGCAGCTGTCCAGATATTTAAGAACACAAAAAGGGGCAAAGGTCAGTTTTTATGAGAATGCCCCTTTAAATGTCTTTATCTTGGGTCAGGAGTTTTCATTAATACACACTATTGTGTAATAAAGTAGTTGACTTCATTTTTTGTGTGTCAGGTGTAACGCTGGAGGCAAGGCAAAGGCCAGGCAAGTTTTGAGTATTTTACCATCATTCACTTTTCCTACAAACCGTTCAACTACATAAACCCATATACGCAGGTTTTATGGGACCTATATATAGCTGTGTTTTTTTCTTTCTTTTCATACCAACCATGCCCAAGCAGCTAAAGATGATGAAACATTTATAAAAGCATTGAGAAAAAGTAATAAAAAACATTTTGACAGCTCTATCTACGTTGTGACACATATGTTTCAGCTAAATTATTATTCCTCAAACTACATACAATAATTTGTCTTGATAGAGAATATACGTTATACATGTGATTTGGTTTTATTTTCCAGTCTCATAGCACACACAGTGCAGAGTGCATCATTATTTCACAGCTGATTTTTTTCAAAACAAGTCATGTAAAGCAGAGCACAGATATATGCTCTAGGGGGGATAAGGAATGGTCCTCACAGATCATTAGTCTCCCTGATTGGGTCTGAGACGTGGCTGCATGCTGAGGCAATATCCAATCGTGTAATGGCAGCCCCCAGAGCCATTAAAGCATATGGAGTTGCTATGTTTACCAGCTCTCTGATTAACTTTACACCTGAATTGGAGTCATGCCCTGCATTATTACCACTTACTAATCAACACACGTAGAGCTGACCTATGTGTGCATGTAATATATTGTCATGAATTCCTATTAAACAATATTTGTTGTTTGATATTCATTTATTTTAAATTAGTTTTTGAATTTTGTCAGTGATACAACAAATCACAACGGAAGAGTACTACAGTAAGTTCATTTGTGACAGTAGAGACCATTTAGCAAACCTGAAAGTATAATACATTGGTATCAGGATAGAACATCAGTAAATCGTTGTCATTGCAGTAAGGAACTTTCATGGTAGACTGGGTCGTGCAAAGGAAGAGGAGGAAGAGTTTAAAAAGAATTTTTAAAAACAGTCAAAAATGGGCTGGCAGGGGGGGAAGGTGGAAAGTTGCCCAGTGGAAGAGTCGCATTCCTGGCTCGTCTCTGGTTCTGAGAACACAAAGTGGTTCTTTAACCAATGTCCAATGCATGCTATGGAATAGATTAAAATATTAGGATTCCTGGGTCCTCTGAATAGACAAATTTATAGACCATCTTCCCTTCTATCTGTTTGGTTTCTCTTCAGTACAGGGCAAGTGACGGCTGGGTGGAGTAGAGGTAACATCACTGCTCTATAACTGTGGAGACACAGGTTCGCAATTCTGGCAAGAGCACCTCTCCAGTAAGTGTCCTTGGGCAAGACACCTAACGGTACAGACTCGCCACCCAGGACATACTTGAAAACGAGAGAAATATCAATGTATCCTTCCTTGTAAAATACTTTCTCAAAAAAAAAAAAGGTGGTGTATTAATCGTCCAGCACCACCTTTATTTCAAAGTGTGGAAGAAATGGCATGGAAGGATGTTAACATTTATGTCCTACTTCTACTTCCGCCCCTTACATGTGTATGCCTTTTCTTCTTGTCCCAATAATCTAGCCCAAAGATATGGGGGGGGGGCAACGTTTTAGATCCTTGGTCTAGAATAGATCCAAGATGTTCCTAAAGTATTTGTCCTTAATCTGTAAAACCCCACCTGCACCAGCATCTATTTTTATATTATTGGTTTGGTTGCTTCTGTCAGGCTTTTTGTTTTTGATTGTTGCACTTTCTTCAAATGCTTATAAAATGGACTTAGCCCATTAGCAAGATTAATAAATATCATTTTCATTCTTTGACTTTCGTGGAATGTTTTGCACTTTAAGTTGAAAAATCTTGAGTAAAACGAAGACTGAACATTAGAGCGAAATCATGAAAAGAAAATTGATATGGTTGGTGCATCTTTTTCTAATGTAGTGGAAAACAAAATGACCCATGCCATAAAATTACTGCAGGGAAATTATCCTGCTCAGCTCTTTTGCCTACTGAGCTGATGCTTAATACGAACGATTCATTCACTCATACTATTTGCTGATAGTTATATTCCATTATATGTTTCTTACCCATGAATTCATAATAAAAAGCTGAACCTTATGTCTAATAGATTAAAATTAGAACCATAGATTTGACTTCACACAAATGTTTGTATTTCAGTTCAATTTGTAGTTTATTTTGTGGTTCTCTGTAGGGCTCTTCCCAATAAGAGTACGGTACAATATGTTCTTTAGTGACCAGAGATATAGTGGATTGCAATTTCTGCAGATGGCATATATTGCTGTTTAGATAAATGTCATTATATGCTTCACTAACAAATTTCTTTCCAGTTTTGTCTTGTTTGTTCTGTTTGATTTCTCCCAGTGGTGCCCCTATCCAAAAGCCAACATTACACAAGAGCAGCTGGTAACCTGAGCCGTTCTTCAATTATTAGTGTGAAGCAAGCAGAGAAAATGTGTAGCAAACAACACATTCGTGACATGCCTGAGAAATATACAGAAAGTCAAACCTTTATTGTGCTCTGTATACAAGGCAAGAAAATTTGGGGAAAAAAGCAATAAAAAGAATAGTCCTTTATCGCCTCACTGCATTATACTGGAGGGAAAGAAACATAACACACAATACAAGACACAGAAATGCATATTAAGGGCTGATGAAGTATGACTTATTCACGTAAAATTAAAAGGAACCAATCCAACGAATATACTAAAATTATCATCTGTAAAAGATGTCAACATTTGAAGACAGAAAAAAAAATGACTAAGCACAAATAAAACAAAAGGGGTCTCACGGAAGCAAATATTACTGAAAGATGTGGAAGTATACATGGATCCACCCCTGTAAGGTGAAGGAAATTAAGAGGAAAAGTCAGAGTGATCTGGCTGGGACCAAAGATGAAGTGTATGTCGCAAGACACCACTTGATGTTCAAAGATACAGAGAAATGAATTCTGAAGTCATGTCCGGCAGAAGACGTGAAAGACAGCACACTCTCCTAGCAGTCGACATCCCAGAGAAGATTCCCTCAGCTACACAGCTGTCCCTGTTGCACAGGTGACAAACAGGGCTAATAGGGAGAGATTCTGGGGATCTACATGGGACCCCTTAAAAGAAAGGGGAATGTACAATGCCACCTTGGTGGTCAGAGTTTGAGGAAAAAGTCCCCATTGTGCTTCATCTGATTAGGGCAAGTCTAGCCTTTCCAGTGATACCCCACATGACCATGATTTGTGTAAAAATAATATTAAAACGTTTTTTCCCTTTTTTTTTTCTTAAGCTGTAGTTTCATTGACTTTTCAATTATGATGTGAACAATGCTTCTGTAACAACTCAACTTGTCATTTCCTACACTGAGAGCAAGTATGGAGCTGTTGACAAAATGTGTAACTCTGCAGTGCTCATAGTCGGTGCACCGGTGGGAAGAGAAGTATGTGTTCTTTTGACCCCCCCCCCTGTATCTCCTCCCTTGACCCTGCAGATTGTAAGGAATGGTGTCATTGGAAAGGCCAAAGCCTGGCCCTTCCAGTGACACCAAATGTGACCATGTAATATATGTGAAAAAAAATATGTATACAAATTTTCCAAATCCCCGCCCCCATTTCTTGTCACCTCCTTGGCTCCTGAGGCGCTCCCTGGGGGATCTGGACACACCCGGCGGCGGCGCTGGCTGGCCAGTACCAGAAGTTCCAGCTGATCGGCTGGCGTCTGGAGGGGCGTGGCTTGGCGTGGTGATGCGGAGCCGCCGGCCTTAAATGCAGGGCGCAAGATTCAGCTCATCGCCCTGACGTGGAGTTATTCCCGCATTGCCAGCTGTGTTCACTCTGTGCTTCACTATTTGCCTTGTTAAGTTGCCAATTTTGCCTGTTTGAGGACCCCGCTTGTGTTTGACCCGGATCGCCTGCTTGACCATTCTCTCTCTTACTCCTTATGTATATTCATTATGCTCTTTGCTGACACTGAGGTTAAGTGTAATATAAATCAAGCAGCCTCAGATTCAGCACCCTGCAGGGCAGACTTACAATCAAACAACCTCTCGTTATACATTGCTGACACAAAGTTTATGAGTGTCTTCTCTGTTGCCAAACCTGCCTGTACGACTACCCTCTCTGTTGCCAACCCTGCCTGTACAACTACCCCCTCTGTTGCCGATTCGGATTGTACTTTTGATCAAGCTTATGTTAACCCATGGTGCATGAAACCTCTGCATAATCTCTGTTCATGCATAGTTAACTTGTTTTTGCTCAGTATAAACTTGGTCTCGAAATCATTTGCTACTGAGTGGTACTTAGTGTGGGTGTTCTGTCTCACCTCCCTGGCTGGGAGTGCTAGGGCTGGCAGTCCTGACTGCTTGCAAATCGAGAAGTACAGAGGTCTGTCCAAAAGGATCCACATCAGTTGATCAGGTGAGAGCTACGGCGAATGTGACATTTCTAAAGCTGCAGCATTATTCACTTTTCAATTATAAAGTGTACAATGCCACTGCCATTACTCAGCTTCCCTCTTCCCACGCCAGGAGCAAACTCAATGTATTACTTAGTCATATTATTCATGTTATATGTGTTTTAGTTCATATTAGTCATATTATTCATGAACCGCAATGCTCCAAAAATAGAAGTTAAAGTCCCCCCGCCTCTAATTTTGGTTAAAAATGCACATTTACTTTTTAAAAAAATGTAGTAAAAGGTTCTTTTTTAAAAAATGTAAAACCTGAGTAACTCATAAGGGGTTATTCAGAAAATGACAAACTTGTCACTGAATTTCACCAAACGGTGCAATTTTATGGCAGTTCGTCTATTCACCACACTGTCAATTCGCCAAATACTGGCAGGGCATGACGTATACATATAATAATGATATATTATGAATCTGCTGAGCCTGCAGAAAAAAAGGATATATAATTTGTGTGGGTCGTATAATAAGGCTAATGTCAGATGAACGCAGTCTGAGCGCACTCTGCGTGTGTGCATAACAGACAGACGTACTGACGGAAGATACTGTAGACACCACACAGTCCGGGTTTTTTTATGGACGTAGATTAAAAAGGGAATTATGGGAAACAAAATTAATATGAAAAATGATAAAAATTGGAAAATTATATGAAAAGCCATTTTGTGCATCAAAGGTGCTGGACGTCGCAAATGCTCTCCGTTTGACTTCGTCTCATCAAGCACACAGAACGCTATGCAGACATGGTGCACTCTGCGCGTACGTCTTAGCGGTTTTAATTTCTTGCCTAAATTGCGTCTGTTTGCCATCTGCGTGGTGCGTCCGCACTTCGGTGCACACGTACTTCGTGTGCGGGTCTCTATTGATCATGATTCTATGCTACGATGGACGTTAAACTGTGCGGCAACACGGATGTGATAACTGCGTTCGTCTAATGCGGGCCTAAAACGATGAGCAAAAACAGTAAAAAAATAGCTCAGTACACAGAAGTGAAATGGCTCAGCACTGAATAAAACAATTCAATGTATTATTCCATACATAAATGTTTGTGATGTGCTGGAGGCTATAACCAAGGAGGTAAACAGGTGAAACCCATAGCATTCAATGAAAAAAAAGTTTATTTTCATTTTCAGACAAAAGTCAAATTAATCTTTAGAAGACTTTTTTGTTTCCTTTGATGAAATTTTTGTTTCCTAATTCATTTATTTTTAACGCCATTTTTTTTCTTCTGTAACAGACCTTCCCTCAGAAGCACAGACAGGCGCAAAAGTAAGGAGGGACTACTTGTGCTCCTGAGGGAAGCAGGATATGCCACTGTTGTAATGGAAATATATTAATGGGACTATTAAGTCCTTTGATGTATCCCTCAACCGATCTCGCCCCCTCCACCGTACCCCGCCACAAAATAAATACGTCATCAATGAAACGGACATATAACACAATATTATCAGAAAAATGACTCAATATATGTTCCTGTTCAAATCCGTACATGAACGCATTGGTGTACATGAGGGCCATAGAGGCCCCTATGGACGTCCCTGTGCGCTGTACGAACCACTGGTCCTCAAATCTGAAATAATTATTCTGTAAGGACAGAGCAAGTAGCTCTAATACAAACTCAATTTTGGGGCCTGTATATACCATGGACCGTGACAAAAGTTCCCGCATTGCCTCTATGCCAACTTGGTGAGGGATAACGGTGTAGAGGCTCTTAACGTCCATGGTCAAAATATGTATATATATAAAAATATATATCTGTATACATAATCGCCAAAATGCTGCACAGCTGACTAGTGAAAACCTCAGTTTCTATTGTGTTCTAGAAAAGTAATTAACATATTTGTCTCTTTTCCCCTGGGAGGGATATCACAGGTTGCTGCAAAATAGGCTCTCTTTGATCTACATGATCAGGGTGGAAATTACTCATTTGGTGAAATGGAAGGTCCCTTGTCTCTGCAGGAGTCCACCAGCCGTTCACACTTTGGAGCCCCTTTGCAGACACCGTGGCAGCAACTTGTAAGTGATCACGTAGATCAAAGAAGCAATCATATCCTTTGATCACAGAGACGATTTTGGGATGATGGATATTACAGCTGTGCACTAAAATGGCAGAAACAGTGAACTGAGCATGCCCACGGGGGGAATTCTGGGAAATATACGGGGTGGACTGTACCATCTATGGGCTGGATTTTTGAATGCACTGGAAACTCTATATATTCTGAGTCCAGCAAGGGCTCAGGGCTATTCAATTTGGGGTTCACGACTTCACGTAAGGAGTGATGATCTGCCCATGTTTCCAATCTCCGGCCCCAGGAGTCACAGATGTCCGGTTAGCTCGCTGACGTGTGAGTAAGGTTCTGTGTCTTAATCCCTTTTATTTTTGCTGTTTTGTGTGTGTAAATCATTGATTATCATATCTATTTCTCTAACTCAAATGCACTGTGATATATATCATTTTTTTATATCATAATAAAAGCTAAAACATATTAAGCTCTGCTTCTGCCTGATATTCGATCCACGCTAACTAATGGACTGGATTATGATAGAGATTTGCCTTTGTTTAAGTCCGAGTCTAGCTACCAAACAGTGAGCTGTGGTGGGGTGCAGGAGCTCTACTGTTCTCCTATTGTGGGGTGCATAATCAGAGTCTCAGACCAGCTCTAACAGGTAGGCATCCTGGGAAAAAGTCCTGGTCTGTGGTGGCAGTGTGACGAATAGTATAAGGAAAGTGGGTACAGGGATTGTGGGAAACGTAGTCAGTATTCTGGGTCGAGTGTAGACGGATACTGTGTTGCAACCCTGTGATCATTTCATCACGTTGCGTGCCCTTCTGGAGTGAAAGCGTTGCCGTGACAGTTAGGCAAGCACGTGCGGGGGATTGTGGGCCGCGTAGTCATTATTTTGGGTCTGTTGTAGACGGATAGTGATTTGCTTAAGCCTGCGTTTCCTTCGCCATGGTGCGCGTGTCATGACACACGAGAATTTACAATCTACAAGGAGAGGGGTGACACAATAGGTGAGGTCCAAAAAGCAAGAAACTGGGGAGACCCTAGAGCAGAGGAGTTTCTAAAAGCCTTAAGCTACAAACAGGGGCAAGACCATTATATAAATGTGAACTTACTAGAGATACGCAAGTGTGTTAGCACAATCTCTGAATGTCATCAAGCCAACCCTTGTCTCTTGTAATTTAGGGGAATAAAGGAATTTTGTGACATTGGAGAGGGACAACAATGAACTTAATTTACGATAGAGTCGAAATAGGCAAATCATTTAAAAATATTGGCTATACTGGTGTAAATGTAAAAGTTGATTGCTCTAATTCTTTTTTCTTGTATACTAATATTTCAAATTATTGAATTGTGAGGTAATTTCAGTTCCCCTTTTGTCAGGTATTTAATACATTTATGTATTTTAATACTTATATGTTTTATATTAAAATAATTTTTCGTACATAAATGTAATTTAATAATACTGTGGAGTTTATTAAAGTGCATTTGATTTAAATTTAATTGAACGAACAGCATTTGCTCTGAGAAGCTGTATATTCATATTGGATCATACTTTTAGATTGCAGATTTTTGGTTTCCCCTATTTATGGGAAAAAGTTCAGAAACTTTATGATAATCAAGATAAACATAAGTATCGGTTTATTACTAAATGGCGTAAACTTGGTGTTCTTTTAGAAATCAAGGTTTTTAATTATTCGTTCTTCATAAGATTTTACACAAATTGAGCTTTCACTTCTTCAACATACTCTCACAGACTCACCTCCATCTCACTTCCCTCTGTTGTCCTGAAACAAGCATCAAGCATACTCTCACAGACTCACCTCCATCTCTCTTCCCTCTGCTGTCCTGAAACAAGCATCAAGGTATCCTCGACTCAACATGGCGCCCAACACTATACTTCAGGCTGCCATAATCTTTCAATTGTTTTTTTTGTCTGCATTGTAGGGATGTGCGTTTCGGGTTTCGGAATTTCGGAATTTTCACGAAATTTCCCGATTCGTGTTTTCGGATGCGGCCGAATTTCCGAAAATTTTTAGATCTGAAAATGGCAGATCCGAAAAGTTTTCCGAGCTGAAACGAAATATTTTCGGAATTTTCGAATGGACTTGAAATGTGTCAAATCGAAATTTATTGCTTTGAAACGAGGAGAACAGACTTACCGAAAAAACGAAAATTTCCGAACTTACGAAAAGTCAATACAAAAAACGAGCTAAGTGACACGAAAATACGAAAAATGGTCGAAATTCTGAAAAAATATGTACAATTCCGAAAAACGAAAAGTTCCGAAATCACGAAAAGTCGATACAAAAAACGAGCTAAGTGACACGAAAATCCGAAAAATGGTCGATATTCCGAAAAAAAAGAGTACACAAAAAACGAATCGAGCTGAACCGAATCGAAACAGAAATCGGTCAAAACGAGCCGAATCGAAAAGTTTAAAAATCCGAAAAATCGAACCGAATCGAACCGAAAAAAAAATCAGTGCACAAGCCTACTGCATTTATTAATCTCTGACTAGTCATATTTTAAATCTCCCCCCATTTTTCTTAGAAAAAAAATCTGTTTTTCTCCCTCCCTCCCCCCCACACATTGTAACAAGTAGCTATCTGTGCATTTTCACCAACCTCATTCTCTTTCAATAGGATACTCTCACAGACTCACCTCCATCTCTCTTCCCTCTGCTGTCCCAACCCACCCTCCTCATCCACCCTGTGTATGCTTCATGTTATATATTAAGTGTATTATAGTTATGCCTAGTTCATTCCGCAAGTTAGGAAACAGTTAACAGTCATGTGATCAGGGGACGGGGAGTGGCAGTCATTGTAAGATGGATGCTGCTGAGTAAAGTCTGTTCTTGTCAAGCTCCTTGTTGTCTGCCAATACTTCAATGGATTCATCACATGGTACCAGAAGTGGGGTCAGAGAGACATGGCAGCAAACAGCAACACAAAGAGCATTCCTTCCCTGGATTTGGAATCAGGGAACATATCAGAAAATTGGTCATAATGGAGGGAGCTGATAGAACTTGTGTCCGATAATGGCCCACACATATCAGGAAATGAGCTGCTTTTTGTTGATCAGTCCATTTGTCTGCATCTGGGCCTGCAAACACAAGTTCTTCGCACACTCCATGTCTTGAAAGTATTGTTTTGAGAGCCCATATGACTGTTGATGCTGTTAGATTTTTCAGCTGCACCAGCTCAAAGTATTTGCTGAAATAATCTACTACTATCAGGTAGTGATTGTCCTCGAAATGGAAAATATCTGTGGCCAGTCTCTGCCATGCCCTTGATGGGGAATTCCACGGTGTGAGAGGTTCCTTTGCATTGTTCTTTTGAAATGTTTGGCAGGTTTCACATTTCTTCACAAGTGACTCAATATCAAGGTCCAAATTAGGCCAGTAAATTACCTCCCTTGCTCTGCGCTTACACAGGGTGATGCCCAAATGTCCCTGGTGAATTTGGTCCAGTACTTCTGCCTGCTGTGCCTTAGGAATAAGAATATGGTCTCCCATGAATATGATGTTAGTATGAATGGATAGTTAATTTCTCACAGGCCAGAATCCCTGCAGCTCAGGACAAAGTTTCTTTCGTTTTTCTGGCCAGCCATTGTACATGACACGTATGAGTTTTTCTAGTACTTTATCCTGAGTTAGGGTGTTTCCAGATGGTCATGAAGCCAGAGATGAACCTGACTTGGAAGAACAGGTACATACGGTACTAGTGAATATTTATATCCGATGTACGACTGGAGATAAGACAAGATACCAAGCAGGATAAAGTAAATAAACTTGGATGGGAATCAATTCAATGTGGAGCCTCATTCTTTTCTCTCCGCAATAAGGAATGAAGATTCACTCTGAATAAAATTAGGATCTTTTATTACAAATGAATAAAATATAATAAAACATAGTAAAAGTCCGACACGTTTCATCTATTGCTACACTTTTTCAAGGGCAAAACAATATAATCAATCAAATATCTTAATACAATTAATTTCCCATCATTCCTTATATAGTGTTTTTATGTATATCTGATTGGTTCTCATTCCATATTGTCAGGTATATATATATAGAAGGTGAACCAGCTTTGAGGAGTTCAAAACAACCACTGCAATAAGGGCTAGAGGTATACTGGTATAGCGCCTTATATGTAGTAGAGGTGGTGCCAGGTTTTAGAGAGGTCTTTAGCTTCAGAGGTATTGTAAGCAGGATATATATATATATATATATATATATGCAGTAGGCTTTCGGTTCGTGAAGCAGCACAAGGAGACTTCTTGGAAGGTGAGTGGTCAGAGGTTTTTGGTTGTTCTTGGTGGTTTGAAGAATGCAGAGGTCAACAAGGCTGGCGGCTTTCAAGGGTGGTCGAGTGGAGGCAAGGTGGTCAAAGAGGCAGGCGGCGTTCAGGGGTAGTCAAGGAGGATAAGCAAAAGGTTCGGCAACAAGGAGATCAGGTAGAATTATGGGTACAGGTAAGGTAGCTCTAGGTATCCCAGGAATAATAAACGAGCGATTACTCACCGTCCGCTGACTTCTTTTATGGAGGGTTGATGGCATACAGGTGCCGGCGTCCTCAGCTGCGGCCGGCGCTACTTCCGGGTCTGCGTCATTGGCTTGCGACGCCATTCTCTGTAGCGCACGCCGAAGGTTCCTGGTCTGCTCGCGCATGCGCGGTTCATTGCGGATGGGGAAGCAAGTGGATCTCTGGTGGGGTGCTGACCCTCCGCAGCGTGCGAGGATGCAGTATATGTGGGCGCTGGTGAGCAAGGAGTAGGGGACATGGGTACATGACACATATATAGTTACATATATGGTTACTTCCTTTTGTCCTATCACTTTCTCACTCCCATAATTCCAGGTATCAAACCCCGGAAGCTCCCCTCATCCGGTTTTCCATATGTGTCTTTCTTTATTCAGTAAGTCCCCACTGTGGCCAGTTGATGCTTCCTAATTCGTCATATCCGCTGCATCACTGATCACATCCACCTTCATTTTCTCAGTCCCGCATGTCTGAGTTCCACTCGCGATATATCATATCCGGTTTCTGTCATAGAGCCACTTCCTTGTTATTAGTCCATGGCGTTCTGCTTTCACTTTCTTTTTATATGGGTCCACACTTCCAGAACTTCCCAATGCGATAAATGTTGCAACCCCATCCACAGAGAAGGCCAGATGATATAGAGGAATCAAAGATTAAAAATTAGGAACAAATAGTATCGATACATGCTTAATAATTTGAGTTCATGGACTAGAAACATGTAAGATCTAGTTCTTCATTTAAACCATTGAACCATTCAAATTCATTCTACGGTCAATGGTATTATCATGGGCACCAAGTTTTCCCCCAGAAATGCCAATCTCCACATGGCATACTGGGAGGACTCCTACATATGTGGTACCTCCCTGTGGGGGGCAAACTTGGTGCTCTGTCATAGGTACATTGACTATGTTGGTATGTTCCTTTGGAATTAGTTGGTTTTCTGTATGAATGTCTTAATATATAATATTAATATTGTCAGGGACCAGCTAACGCAGGAGGGCAAGGGTGCAAGACCAGGGGTGCAGTGACACACAGGAGGCACAAATGGGGTAAACAAGGAGGTTTATTAAGGGAGTAACAATACAGATGGGGGGCAAGGCTGGAATAGGGCTGACAGGAATGGGCAGGATAACGCAGGAATGGGCCAGAAGAATACACACACCAGGACTGATGAATCAGACAAGATTTTGCGCCACAAGTGGAGGCCTTGCAGCACCAGGTGGCGGAGCTTACCGGTGCGGTGGAGGCTGCAGAAACTCGCCACCGCCGGAAGAATGTGCGGATCAGGGGGATTCTGGAGTCGATTACTGCCGACGCTCTGTTGGCTTATGTCAATAAATTTGCTCCGCATGTTTTGAGGATCCCAGCAGAGACTACACCACTCTTCCGGCATGTTATTCGGCTACGGAAGTCGGCGACGGCCCCAGCGGAGTTCCCGCGTGATGTACTAGCGATGGCCTTGGAGGAAGTGGATAAACGTCGGCTGATGTCGAGCCTGATCGCCCGGGCCCCGATTTTGTATGAGGACATATTATTGACACTTTTTAATGACCTCCCGTTTTTGATGCTCATCGCTCGGAGGCAATTCCATGAGATGTCTGCATTTTTTAGGAGTAGTGGGGTTTGCTACCGTTGGGGGGTCGCGGGTTCGATGTATATCTGCCACAACAATCAGTCGCATTTAGTTAACAACCCCGCAGTGGGCTGGCACTTGTTGCACTCCTTGGGTCTCTCCTCTCCCCAGGCATCGCCGGTCCCTGCTCGTGGGGATTCTTCGGTTACCCCCGTTGGACCCAGGCTAGATTACTTGAGTGTACTACGGCTCACTTTTGTCCTTACCCCTGGGATGAGGGCTTATCTACCCTTGTCCTTCCCACCTTTTTACTTTTATTTCCTTTAGCGGGTTGTCAGCTATGTTTTTATTTTTTTCTTATTTCCTGATGTCATCTGGTACCGATTCGCCGTTGACCGTTCGGTTTCTGTCTATATCTGACTTTTGTGCTGACCCTGCGCGGTCTACTTATTGCTTAGTTGACTATTGTGAACTGTAAAACCTCAAAATAAAGAATTAAAAAAAAAATGAAAGAAATACAGAAACAAACAGCCATAATTGGCCCTGTATAGCTCGAGCAAAGTCAGGGGTTCAATTGATTTCTTTGAGACTGATTGCTGTTTGTAGTGGAACACCCCCTTAAGATGGAGGTGGTCCAATGGGGACTGCAAAAGATTAAGTGGCTCACTCTTGGCCACATTACACTTATATTCCAACACAGATCTGTATTCGGACAAAAGAGAAGGGATCCTAGTGGCGCAGTCTCTTCTGAGAGTAATCTATATGGGGCGGGTACAGGTTAGGTATAGTAATCCCACTAATCCAATAAGTGCACGGTCAAAAAAGACCACTAGAGTGCTGCTATGGATAGAGCTATATGCAGTGGTAACACTGTGCAAAAAAGGGGTTAATGTCCTGTTATATACAAAATGTATACAATGTGCAAAGTGGCAATAAGTGTCCTCATACAGTCAAGAAAAATGCATAAAAAGTGCAAATGCGAAAAAAAGGGAGATGTGCATATATAAGTGCATGTGGAAAAAAAGTCTCTCCAAAAAGTCTCGTTTTTCAGTTCGCTTGTGAAGGCAGAAAAAAATGAAGACAGAAAAAAAAAATTCCGACCGTATGTTCTGTGTTGAAGACAGAAAAAGTCTGGTAGAGTCTCCGCTGAGGTAGTCTAGAGGCTTTGGGCAAAATCCTGGAGTGCTGTCCTCACCTGGGTCCTATATAGACTCCCAGTTCCCAAAAAATGGGAAGAAGGGGTAGAGGGGTAACAAAAAAAAAAAAAAGAGGTTGAAAGAGGTGCAGGTACCCACCGTAATAAGCAGTACCATATGCCCACAAGTTGAGCCTGGAACCTAAGGCTCCAACATCGGTGAGTTTGTTTTGACCATTACTTACCTTATTTCAACATTGGCTGCATATTGCGCTATGAAGATCTCTTCTCATTGTATTTGAGACGATCGAGGAAGCATTAGAGGAAAGGCGAAGGCCACCCTAGAATAACTTTAAAGAAGGGCAGAGGCCACCCTCGATTAGGCCCAAGGTATTCCACACCAGAGCCGGTCCGAGATGCTCTACATATTGTAAGTGTTCCCTTGTCATTGGGCACTTAACCCTTTATCAATCAATACTGCACCATTTTTCTTTCTTTTTTTGTTTCCCCTCTACCCCTCTCCCCCTTCTTCCCATTTTTTGGGAACTGGGAGTCTATATAGGACCCAGGTGAGGACAGCACTCCAGGATTTCGCCCAAAGCCTCTAGACTACCTCAGCGGAGACTCTACCAGACTTTTTCTGTCTTCAACACAGAACATACGGTCAGGAAAAAAAAATTCTGTCTTCATTTTTTTCTGCCTTCACAAGCGAACTGGAAAACGAGACTTTTTTGAGAGACTTTTTTTCCACATGCACTTATATATGCACATCTCCCTTTTTTTCGCATTTGCACTTTTTATGCATTTTTCTTGACTGTATGAGGACACTTATTGCCACTTTGCACATTGTATACATTTTGTATATAACAGGACATTAACCCCTTTTTTGCACAGTGTTACCACTGCATATAGCTCTATCCATAGCAGCACTCTAGTGGTCTTTTTTGACCGTGCATTTATTGGATTAGTGGGATTACTATACCTAACCTGTACCCGCCCCATATAGATTACTCTCAGAAGAGACTGTGCCACTAGGATCCCTTCTCTTTTGTCCTATTGTTATTTGCACATTTCTGTCGAGGTTTTGTGTTATAATCCCTGTCGGCTGCACAAACATAAAACATATACACTCCACTAGCGCCTCCACTGTACTCCCCCTTCACAGATCTGTATTCCCTTAGGGTGGCATCTAGGAATGATAGTGTGGTCAGGGAGAGGTGGACACAAAAATCAGCAAAGAGACTGATGTTAAATTACTTGCTATCAGCCTCAATCCTGCAGTCCCTCAGACAGCTTGCCAGGGGTTCGATTAAAAGGGCAAACAAGGGCCGGAGAGTGGAAATACCTAAGTTATCATATTCCGTATCGAGAAGAGAGTCAAGAAGGATGCCCCAAGGGCCAACTCATGCTTACGGAGTAAAGTACAAGTACTGAATGCTGGTTAGAAAGTTGCCCTATATATTATTATTATTATTCTTTATTTATAAAGCACCAGCATATTCCGCAGCACTGTACAATAGGCACAGTATAGACAGGGTTACAATACATTGAACAACATTTGACAAACAGTGCAGGAGGAGATGAGGGCCCTATTCCCGTAGGAACTCACAATCTAGGAGGTTTGGGGTTGGAAACAGGAGGAGAGGACTGTAAGGGGAGAGTGATTGATGGTTGCGTCAGTGAGTTGGGTGGTAGGCTTCCCTAAATAGGAACGTTTTAAGGGAGCGTTTGAAGGAAGAGAAGTTAGAGGAAAGTCTGACAGTACGAGGGAGAGCGTTCCAGAGAGTGGGGGCTGCGCGTGAGAAATCCTGCAGTCTATCATGGGAAGAGGTGATGCGGGGAGAAGCTAGGCGCAGGTCACTGTTTGACCTTAGGGAGCGGGCTGGGGTGTATTTGGTGATTAGTGAGGACAGGTAGTGGGGAGCTGAGTTAGTGAGGGTTTTGTAGGTAAGGATAAGGATTTTGAACTTAATTCTGCAGTGGATGGGGAGCCAGTGAAGGGACTCGCAGAGCGGAGCGGCAAAGACAGAGCGGCGGGTGAGGTGAATTAGCCTGGCGGAGGCGTTCAGGATGGATTGTAGGGGGGAGAGGCGGGACAGAGGGAGGCCAGATAAGAGATTATTGCAATAGTCGAGTCGGGAGATTACCAGGGCGTGTATGAGTTGTTTTGTGGTGACAGCGGTAAGAAATGGTCGAATTCTGGAAATATTAGGCAGTTGGTATCGGCAGGAGGAGGAAAGAGACTTGATGTGGGGGATGAAGGAAAGAGCAGAGTCAAGTGTAACTCCAAGACAGCGAACTTGGTTTGATGGGGAGATGATGATACCCTCCACCGTGATAGAGAAGTCAGGAGGTGGGGAGGCATTGGAGGGAGGAATAAGTAGGAGCTCAGTCTTTGACATGTTGATCTTTAGGCGGTGGGAGGCCATCCAGGAGGAGATGCCAGATAAACAGTCACTGACTTTTGAAAGGACAGGGGGAGAGAGAAATCAGGGGTAGAGAGGTAGATCTGAGTGTCATCAGCGTAGAGGTGGTAATTAAAGCCAAAGTTGTTGATGATTTTACCCAGGGAGGAGGTGTAGATGGAAAAGAGCAGAGGACCAAGGACAGAGCCTTGAGGTACACCAACAGATAGAAGCAATGAAGAGGAGGAGTTACCAGCAAAGGACACACAGAAGGACCTGTTGGATAAATAGGAGTCAACCCAAGCAACCCAGCTATATACCGAAGGTCCCCATCACCTCCTAGAGGTATCTCCAATGGAACCAATCAAAGTCCTTCTCGGCAACAAGAAGCAACAGAAAGAGACAGTTCGGAAAAAAATTTCTTTAAAAAAAATGAAGAATCAAGAGAAAGAAACAATAACAGCAGATGAAGAAATGGAAAAATAAAACGTATACATTTGATGATGAAGTCAGAAGACGCAACATTTTGTGAATAGTAATGCACCTTAGAGGGAAAAGTTTAAAAGAAAGCCTCCGGTCACGGTGTCCTTTTACTTTGCTGAGAAAAGGAATGTATTTTTATGTTGACAGCAGGATGCTTTGGCAAATGTCCTGGAAACTCTAGTTTGAATGCAGCAAAGGCTGACTCTAGGTGTAATACTATACATAACTTTTACAGGTTTTATCACAAATTCAGCGCAGCTCTTCCATTGTTAGTAAATCTGCAGAGCAATGCAGAAATCTCAATAGAAAGGGGAAAGAATAACAGCAGAATTATTTGCTCTACACAAATCTAACATATTCCCTACATGACCTAAGGTTTTAAGTCTTGACAAAATATCCATAGATTTAATTTCTACAAAATCTTTTTAAGCAAAAACACGCTCACTACTCACGCATCAGCTTAAACACTTCAGATTCCTGCAAATAACCAAGGTACCCTAGGATGACTAATCAAGATAGTATTACTGCGTATTTACTTCTACTTTACAGCACTTTATAGAAGCTTTAACCCCATCACCACAACCAAAAATTGTGACACGGTTCTATAACTAAAGTAGGCAATCAAGGAAATAGCTCTTGCATTGAGCTAACTACCTTGTTATTCTAAGATCCATCCGTATCATCTAAGATGAATGATGAAGTATCTATCCCAAGGACATCATACACATCTGGTGGTCAATGACTGTGACCATCCATCCACATAACAGCAGAATGCGGATCAACCAGTCGTGACGCAACAATTCTGGTGCTGCTTGGCGAAGTGCCCGGTAGCATCCCTGTGGTTGCCGGAAGGGACAACATCACTACCCATTCAGGCAAGACGCGGGAGTCCACGAACAGGGACAGGTTCCTTCATGGGGCGAACATCTTTCAGCTAATTAAATCCCGCAGTGGCAGTATCCACATCTCTTGACTATGCTGCACAGTTGACTTCCACTGACTTGCTGTCATGCCCCTCGCCGCAGACGCCAAAACCCTGCGGTACGTCTTGCTGAATTTCCTTATGTAGTATGCATATACAGGTTCCTGGGCACTTACCAAATTCCTGTGCTGGTTCCAGGAGGCCTCAGGTTCATCAGATTCCTCACTAATGTCTCCGTAAGAGGAAGCTACACCCTCCTTTCTATGCTTCCTCATTGAAGTCTAACCTGTGCTACTAACCTAACCTGCCTCCTGAAAACTCCCTGTTCCTGAACCAACGAGACCCCCCTACTGCTGACAGATCCCTACTACCGAGAGACCCTATCTGGATACCTACAACCACAACCACTGGTATCTCAATCCTCTGTTCCCTGTGTCCCTACAAATCTGTACCAGACCCCTTTGCCACAGACTTGACCATTCTATTGCCTGCTGCCTGCCATGGCCTCGGTTTATACCATGCCAGCTCCCAGCCTGAAACCTATGCCACGGCCATTATTCTAATTTCACTTATTAATTCTATGTTTATTCAGTTCTGCTGTTTATTTAAATAAACTCTTTGCTTTGCCCTGCATTCTGCCCGATTGCCTGTTTCACTGCAACTTGTGCTCACACCTGCATACTATACACAGGTCCCCTGACATTTTCATCTACAATTTTAGTTCTGCTAGATCTCCATCTTCTGGGCTACAGGCTGCCCTTTCAACTTTCGCCATAGGTGCAGGCTTGTTTTTCTGGACCCTCTCAGTTGTTTTTTTTGTGAGAATGTATTTTACCAGGAAGGTTACATTTGAGATTTCTCTCGTTTTCAAGTATGTCCTGGGTGGCGAGTATGTACCGTTAGGTGTCTTGCCCAAGCACACTTACTGGACAGGTGCTCTTGCTGGGATTCAAACCTTTGTCTCCACAGTCATAGAGCAGTGTGATGTTACCTCTACTCCACCCAGCTTGAATTCTTCACTTTATGTCCCCTCTCAAAGGCAAGGCGTCTGGGTCCACTTCTGACAGTAAATTGCTAGCCCCTTCCAGGCCTGAGGGGATAGC
Source organism: Leptobrachium leishanense (assembly GCA_009667805.1). Taxonomy (NCBI): domain Eukaryota; kingdom Metazoa; phylum Chordata; class Amphibia; order Anura; family Megophryidae; genus Leptobrachium; species Leptobrachium leishanense. The sequence goes on from CM019065.1 coordinate 193,367,672, forward strand.
AGAGATACAGGGTTATTCAAAGAGATCCGAATGGCTGGAGAAAGGTAAACGAACGCTGAAAATCAGCGTTCGGTTACCTTTCTTGGCCATTCGGCTATCCAGAGAGCAGGTAATTCGCCAAATCCTGGCGAATTGCCTGCACATACGGTGCCTGTTCAAGGGCAGTGAAATCCCCATAAAAAAGCACTGCTTCGGCTATTCAGAGAACACAAACCAGCAGTGAAAGGTTCCCCTAATGCCCTGCCATTCGGTGGTTTCATTTGACACGTTTATTCAGGAGAATCCCATAGGCTTCAATGTTAAAAATATTCCCGTTTTAATTCAATATCTGATAAACCATTCATTATAAAATTCTGCAGTAAAGAGTCTCTTTATTTATAGATTTTTAACGAAATGTAATTTTTTTTTTAAAGTTTACTTATTTTTTCTGTAACAGCCCTTTTTATTATCATTCCCTGGACCTCATATGTAAATTTCAGACATTTTCGCTCAGTAGTTTCTTTGCATGAATGTTTGAAAAGTGAAACGCTGTTTGCAAACTGTTTTTTTCTAATTTATTCACTTCACTCGTCTGCGGTGTCGGCTTTTTCTGGCAGCTGCGCTGCGTGTGATCGGCTCCTGCTCTTGTTTTTCCGGCGTCTTCGGTGGGTTAATCCAGATGCTTTTGCGGGTTTTGGCGTGCATTCGCCGGGTATTTGCAGTGACTTTTCTTTGGGTTTGCGGCAGCTTTTCCCTGCGCTTCGACGGCCCTGTGGTGCTTGCTGAATACACTGCAGGATTGCCGAATTGGCCCGGATTGAAGAGAACGAAAAGTCACCGAACGTGCGGTGACTCTTCCATTCTCTTTGAATAACCCCGATAGAGTCAAGCCCATGCATCTTGGGTCTCCACGCTCTCTGACCAGGTACATATCCCTGGGATTTTCTTACAAAATAGAATGAAAGATGGAAAGTGAACCACAAGAAGAAAAAAATATGTAATGTTACTATAGTTATTCAAGAAGCACGAAAAGCAGGAGAATGACTGGAGAATGGAAAATACTAGGTCAAAATACCCAAACCAGAAAAATTCTCCCATTTATCTCACTTTCCAAATCGTCTATTTTGACCTAGAATTTTCCATTCCACAGTCATTCTCCTGCTTTTCACCTCTTTCTGAATAACCCTGTATGAATTCTCTAAGCAGGGAACATCCATGAAGTGAGCCTATAGTTGATGCGGTTTAACCCCCTCCACTACCAAGTGATTTTCTGTCAGGAACCAGTGTTTTTTTATTTATTTTTTAAATAACTTTTAACCCCTTAGTGACCGGACAGTTTTACACAAATCTGTCCTTTTAGTGACCGCTGCTGTTTTTACGTTTCTGTGCTGTTAGTGTTTAGGTCAAATTTTCCTCTTACTCGTTTATTCAACACACACATATTATACACCGTTATTCCCGCCATTAAATGGACTTTCTAAAAATACTATTATTTCCATTATATCGAATAATTTACTATAAAAACAAATATGAAATATGATGAAAAAATGGTAAAAAGATACTTTTTCGTAATATAATCTCCAAAATCTACAACCACCAAAAAAGACCCTGGCTAAATAGTTTCAAAATGTTGTCCCGAGAATAGAAATACCCAATTTTTTTGCTTTTTAACCCCTTCACTGCTGAGCCAGTTCACCTATGTGCGCTGAGCTCATTCTAACCGCTTTATGCTAATTATTTTTAGATGACAGCCTAGGTACTATTTAAGTAAACCCCCCAAAAAAAAAATTTGTTTTGATTTTATTTTTTAAAAATTAATTTTTACACCAAACCTGGTCATGTTTGGTATCATTGGAAAGGCCATGATGTCAAATACCCTCTAGCTGCCATGGATCGGGAGATAAGGGGATCCAAAGGAGGATCCCCCTATCTCCACATGGCAGCTAGGGGGTTAACTGGCCCACTGACATACTCACACAATTGGTGAGGATGTCAGTGGGTGGGGGGTGACCTGGAGGCTTGGCTGACATCCTAGATCACTATCACTATTATTGTGGTTATGTTGTTAATGTATGACATATTCGACCTGTAAAAATGGAAGGGCAGTATTACAAAGCTGGTGCTAACATAACCTGTTGTAAACTTACCAGAGCCATGATAGTCTATGGAGTTGCTAAGTTTAAAACAGCTCTAATTAAGGCTAGGGTCAGACGAGTTCGTTTTCTACGGACTGTGCGCCCGTGCAGTACAGACACACTTTTTGACGGAAGACGCAGTAGTGGCCACACAGTCCGTTTTTGTGACTGACGTTATTTTTGACGGATGTAGGAGGGAAAATAAATTAAAATTAAAAAACATTTTGTCCCTCAAAAATGCTGCACGTATAAATGCAGTCTGTCTGACCACGTTCCATCACTCACACACAAAGCTTTGCGGATGTGGTGCACTCCGCACGTCCGTTCTAGCAGTATTACGTTCTTGCCTAACCTGCGCCCGTTTGACGCATCCGTCATGCGTCCGCAATTCTGTGTGGACGTACTTCGTGTCTGGGGCTCCATTTAACACAATTGTATGCTATCACTGACGTTCTTATGTGCGGCAACACGGACACGAACACCGTGCTCGTCTGACATGAGCCTAAGTTAGCAGCAGTTTTGTAATACTGCCCTGAATCTTGTGGATTTGTGGGGATACCTTCAACTCTCTCATAGGATCCTAGGCTGGAGTGAATTGCAAGGTACCATGAATTTGGGCAATACAAGAGAAACTTGTCCAAGTGTAACAATGTGCTCTGTCTATCCCAAACCCAGTGCAATCTGTCTTCATGTGGCCAAAGCCCTCTCCAGTGGCATACTAAGATGAGGGGGGGCGGCCAGGATGACATGGGTCACATACACTAGTGCTTGGGGGGTGCAAAAAAATCCAAGTCACTAGCTCAAGGGATATGGATTCCTGCTGACTGCCCTGCCACACTCTCATCAGCGCTGCACACCCTCCCTCCTTTCCACAACCTGAGGCTGTAGATTGAATACATCCGTGTCTGGCTCCTCCCCCACTCTTCTGTCATCATCCTGTGCCAGTGCAGTACTCAGCGTATGCTTGGAGGCTGCTGGGGAGGAGGCTGAGAGACAAACTCCAGCCTGAGACTTGGGACAGGAAGAGAAGCTACATGGAGGTGCAGGTCTGGCAATGTTTTTTTTTTTCCCTGTTCTGCCCCTGTCACACTGTGTGTGCAGAGCTCTGGATGCTGCTAGGGAGGGGGAAAGCAGTAGCACTCCACAGCAATAAAACTCACAGTAATAAGCGGCAGGTATGAGCCTCAGTTTTATTGCTGTGGAGCTCTGTGATACTCTCCTATACACTGCACATTACGATGAGTTTTATTGCTGTGGAGCTTCAAAGCAACTGCCTGCACTGTTGTCTGACACTTGCAACACACTATCTACAACACCAATCACTCTCAGGCAGTCCTCCATATACTCTAGGGGTGTCTGAGAGTGATAGGAGTTGTAAGCAGTGTGCTACAAGTGTCATATCAGACAATATATATAGAGTTACATGGGCTAGGTTTTATTTTGAAAAGAGGGGTGTCTGAGTGGTACTCTTAAAAAACAATGTAAAACATTGAGAAAACGTCTGTTAGTGAGACCCCCTCCCTTACACTCCGCTATTGTAGTCTCTAATGGGGCCTGGAGAGGTCTCTTTCTAATAGACTGTCTTAACCCCTTCCTGACCGCTGACGTACCATATACATCCGATCAGGAAGTCTCCCTCAGACGTACATGGTGGTCTGTTTTTTTTTTCATTTTCATGTCAAAAAGCTCTCTATTTATTTTTTATTTTTTGCCCCCTCCCCCAGCGGCATCCTGAGTGTTGCTCGGGGTTAACTTCCTATGCTGGAAGCGGTAACCCCGAGCAACACTCGGAATGCCGCTGGATACATCACCTCTCCCTGCGCTCCCTCGATATCCCCGCAGCCTCCTCCGGCAATCGCGAGAAGGAATCCAGGAAGTATGAAGTTGCGATCGCCGGAGGAGACTGCGGTGATCAGCGAGGGAGCGCAGGGAGAGGTGATGTATACAGCACGAGTGTGTCTTGGGGTTATCACTCTCAGCGGTGAAATTTAACCCCGAGACACACTCGGGAACACCGTCAGGCAGGTTAATCTGTTTACATAGGAATGTTACTACTTGCTTTCGAGTGGTAAACTTTTGACATTATTATTATGGGGTTATATTCCACGCAATCCAAGATTCCACAAAGTTACTCATTAAACCAAAGTCTTAATTTGTGTAAATACATCTTTCAGCACTTTGTTAAATTATAACCTTAAGCAAACAAAACAATTTTCCTATTATAATTACCATATGGAATCCCAAATAGTCTGTCATTTCTTCTTCATATATCAAAATAGAGAAAGACGCCGCGCTACACTGATCAGAGGAGACCATAAAACCAACCACACCGGATATGGCTGTTTCACGTCTGAATAATTCAGTGTTAGTCAGACCAGTTTATTATTTCAACATCCAATAGAAACGTTCGTTGTAGAAAAGAAGTTCCTTTCCACCCAACATAGAATGTGATATAACTGCCAATCAGAGCATATACATTTCTACGCTTCATATAACAAAGGCTTTAGAGGAAGTGTGGCTAAATTCCTGCAGGCCAAGATCCTATGTACGAAAAGACTGTCTACATACAGAATTTGACAATCAAAATGGAGGGGAATTTCACAGCCCATTTTATCAGAACAGGCTTTTCAAGATTAAATATTTATTATATTTCATACACGAAATTAAAAATATTGATCAATTATCTTTCAATCGTCTCTTTGATCACTAAAATGGATAAAGCTAAACTAGGCAATTAAACTAATTAAACCTGGGGCTACAGTGTCATCGCCTACTACCTCTAGATCATTCTAGATGCTCAGAGGAAAAGAAAAAAATCTGGTAATTACTCCGAAAATACCTCTCTACCTTTACGATGTACGAAAAGGATTCCCCAAGGAGGCCCTTTATGAGCATAAAATACACTTCTCTATCCAGATTCACTCTTCCAGCGAACCACACTTGGGAACAAATAGTTATTTAATGTCTAGATTAGGTAGTTTGGCCCAGACTCCATTTCCCAAAATATAATTCACCGAACAAGAAAAATATAATAACTTGAATGCAAAAGTTCATATATCCAATAATCAACATGAGTCAGATCTATATCTGTATGTTTTGCTATGTTCAGCTTCACTCCACAGAACGCATACACACCTGCATTCACACACACTCTCAAGAAGTACATTCTCATTTTTCCAAATCCAATCCTCTCTCACACTTATCTAGGGAATCAAATAAAAAAAATAATATCTCATAATCTAATACTGTAGTCCAAAGTGCGAGATCAAGGTTTGGTCTTTTTCAACATCCCAGTTTGAGACACATAATCACTGAATGTCAACAGAGCTCCCGCCATAGGGACTCCTGATCAAGCTGTCTCTTTGCGCTGGTTGCTTTTTACCTGTGACCTTTGACCTTGACACAAAATGTCCATGATTCGTTCCATATGCAGTCATTGTGACTGTCAGATTTCTTGATGAAGATGTGATACAGTTTTAGCAAAAAATAAATAAAAATAAAATATATGGTATACCCACTAATCATATACACATTCATTCATTGTCACTCTCAAGTGCACGAAAACATTAAAATGTGTTAATTACACAAGAAGAGACACAGATAATAAAGTTTAAAATTTGCCCGCAAAGTCTATAGGCCTCACGCAATAAAAAATAAATAATCATACTACTTCTGACTCATTGCATTAATGCCGAATTAATTTTACCGAATTAAAACTTTCCTACAATCATTTAGACCTGAATTAAACTATGTTCCATATACCACTATATATGTCATGAAACGTATTTATGCAAATGCATTAAATTATATGTTCCTAAATACATTAATTAACTCTAATTTTAATTGGATGTGATCTCCAATAATCCTAAATACTGTATGTCAGGGATGTTGAACAATATTGATTGTAACCAAACAACAAAAATAATAAAATATAAAATAATAAAAGATACAGAATAATTATCACTTGGACAACACCATGATAATCCATCAACAAATAAAAATACATTATTTTCTTCGTCTTCTGATCTTATTGGTTCAAAATATAACTATTTTGTGAAACTGATGTCAGTAATTGATGTGTCTTCGGTTTTATTTCCAAATCAATGATCTTCTTTAATCGCATGAGTTATCAAAGAGTTATTAATAAAATTTCTTCTTTCTTTATATTATTTAACATGAAATACAACTCCTTTCTGTTAAAATGTTTTATTGTCTGGTGTCTGATAATTCCTTTCTTGTTATCCGGTGGATGTAACATTGTAATGTAAAATGATAATGTGTATTTGAGTAAATTTCCTACAATTCCAATAGCTATATCGATATTGGAATCAAATAATCTTCCATCTAGCTTGATCAACATCAGTTGCAATATATACGTTGGCATGCGTGGGTAATTGTCACCTAAAGTAAAACAAAACTGGAAAAAAAAATATTAATAACCTGTGAAAGTTTAATTTAAATTTATATGGTTAAAATACTTTAAAGAAACCAGGAATCCATTTTGAAAAATGCACCAAATTTCGACACAAAGAAAAGAGGAGGGGTCATGAGAGAGACAAAATGGAGGAGGCTAGGAGAAGAATGTGAAAAACTTTTTTTTTACTTTTGCAACCGTCACCATTTATCCTTAAAGGGACACTCTACTCAAAAAATCACCCCCTGTTTTTTTTATCCTAACCTATCCCTATTCCCTTAATAAATATTTGTGGTTTTTTTTGTTTTTTTGTAACTGTAGTACTTACCCTAAAATCCTCTTCTTTCCAGCGGCGTCTTTTTTTTATTTTTTTATACTCACCTCCCTCCTCTTCCGCTCCCGTCCTTCTTCATGCTTCTTGGCTTCTGGTTTACGTGAGAAGCGCGCATGCGCGCCTCTCACATAAGCCAGCCAATCGGCAGGCTTCCTCCCGGCTCCCTCTGAGGATTAGTGTTGCGCGCAAGAGGATGCGCGCAACACTAACCCTCAGAGGGAGCCGCCAGCTTCTGCGGTGAGTTGGAGACGTCATCGCGCTGAAAGCGCGATGACGTCTCCTACTCGGCAAAAGTCGGCAGAAGCGGGAAATATGATTCCCGCTCTGCTGACTGACAGCTGGGAGGGCGGAGTAAAGTCCTCCGCCTCTCTCAGCTGTTTTCAGCCTTTCCTGACGATCGGCTGATCGGAGGCAGGAGGGACAGGCAAGGGAATACTCCGGGCATCATGACCACCTAAAATAGCTTAGGTGGTCATGTTGCCTAGAGTGTCCCTTTAAATTCTCTTGTATAATCAAATAAAAAAAAACACGTAACACAAATATCATAAACTGGGAAAGAAAAGTATAGAAGGTCATGTTAAAAATTGACATGTTAAAAAATGAGACTAAAGATAATTATCAATTATTTATATACACAGATCCCCAATTAGCAATATGACCAAATTAATCAAATGTTTTCGAAAACAAAACCTTCTATTCCCACTTATCACCTGAATACCCACTAAATCCGCCTGATGTCCTTTCCCTCTTATCTCTTCTACGTACTAACATACATACTTTAACATTCCTTTGTACGTCGCCACAAAACCTGTAGGCGCTTTCCACACAAACTTTAACTTTAATCCTTCAATATCACTCTATCCTTTTAGATTCTAAGCTTTTAAACAGGACCTCTTTGCCTACTGTATTATTATGAACTTCTATATATATATATATATTCCATTGTACAGGTTACAGGACCTGTAAATGACCGCAGTCAGCCATTTTGGCAATTATTCAATAGGGGACTCAAATATTATTACCATCATTATGTCTTTAATAGAGATTATCACTCGCCCAGCAACAAAGAAGACCACACAGGCATACACATCCCTTATGCAAAAAAATAACTTATTTTAAGGTGTGGTCAATTCTCTTTGCTGGACTCAAATAAAGACCAGAGGAAAATAACCGACCACGCCTCTTTTGGGAAAACCTATAACGTATATCAAAGCCTGTGGCAGATAGATAACGCCCAGCACCCTGATACATAAAATAGAATTTTTTTATATCATTCATTCACACTAAATACAGCTCCCACAATTTCTTTTACTTTCACATCTGCTCCGCACGCACGCCGAACGTGCCCAGACCGTGCCCAATTCCACAACAGTTACAGTTTTTATAAAGCACTAACAGATCCAGAATTTAATTACTATAATATATTTAAGGCATTAGATATATGTTATTTGGTATATACTGTCCAATGATCCCTAATAAATACTCCCATCACACAAACAAATCCCATCATAACATCCTAACAGAACAAAATAACTACATGTTCCATTATCCAACTTGCACTGCTAAAAGACTGCTGGCATTCAAAGAAAAAAACGTCCTTATACAAACACATAACATTATACATTACAAATAAAAAGAGATATTAATAAAAAAAGAACAAAGAAAGAAAACTCTTTCTACAAGAATTTCTGAGAGAAAAAAAATTAGGTAGCAGGCCCCTCCTAGATTGTGAGTTCCTACGGGAATAGGGCCCTCATCTCCTCCTGTACTGTTTGTCAAATGTTGTTCAATGTATTGTAACCCTGTCTATACTGTGCTTATTGTACAGCGCTGCAGAATATGCTGGCGCTTTATAAAGAAAGAATAATAATAATAATAATAGCAGGCGCCCTTTGAAAGTTACTGTAAAAGCAAAGGTCTATTGTGTCCGTTTCCTCATTTTTTTTGTACACTAGGCAAAGCAGTAAAACACATAGAAACGAAGCAACCTGTGGTAATAGAGGCAGTCCCTATACATAAATTACATATGAAAAAACACAACATCAGAACCAGGAAAAACAAAACAAAGATAAATGCATACATTAATAATTAGTAAAGACAATCATTGAAATAGACGTAATAAATGGTAAGAAACAAAAGGAAAAAAATAAAATACAAAAACAAACGTGCAATCTGGAATAAAAAACGGTTTGCAAATCCTTTAAAATTAGTTAGGTTATAAAATAAGACGGCGCGCAAACATACAGCAACGCGCAAAAAAAAGAAGAGAGGAAAAAGAAAAAAATGTATCTCAATGGGAGATAAAACCATCTTGTTATCCGCCCCCTGCACACGTGCGCACTTACCTAAAGCTGGGCGGAGCCCGCCATTTTCAGCGGGACCTCCAGCGGCAGTCTGAAGCCAGGTCAGGTGCCATCCCAGATTCCAGGCAGGCCTGGACTTATTTCAAGGAGCAGTCTCAGGCTGCTCGAGGCATCATACGCGTGCGCGGCCAGCTGCTAGGTAGGGCCAGCCACGATGTGAAGATGCCGGCCGTGGGCTGTGATGGGTGAGTGACTGCCAATTGCTGGTGTAATTGAGGCTCTTCCTCACTGACTGTAGCGGCGATCGAAGGCCAGGCACTCAGTGATGATGTGGCTGCCAGTGTGATAGACGATGGTCAGGTGGCCAATGGGCTGCTGTGACCCACCTCCTTTTCTCCCGCAGCATGTCCCCTGTGCTGCGTGTCTGCCAGTCGGACATGCACAGAGAAGAACCGCTCCATCACACCACCTGCAGCAAACTCTCTACGGATGAGGCAAGCACTGCAGAAGAAAAGGAGTTTCTTGCTGGTCCTGGCCGGAGTACTGTAAGGTAAGCATTAGATTTTTTTTAAATATATATTTGTTTTTTATTTATTTATATTGGGGGAGGGGTGGCCTGGGATTCCAGGCTGGGAGTATTTATTTATATTGGGGGGTGGCCTGGGATTCCAGGCTGGGAGTATTTATTTATATTAGGGGGAGGGGTGGCCTGGGATTCCAGGTTGGGAGTATTTATTTATATTGGGGGGAGGGTGGCCTGGGATTCCAGGCTGGGAGTAATTTATTTATATTGGGAAGAGGGGTGGCCTGGGAGTATTTATTTATATTGGGGGGGTGGCCTGGGATTCCAGGCTGGGAGTATTTATATTGGGGGGAGGGATGGCCTGGGATTCCAGGTTGGGAGTATTTATTTATATTGGGGGAGGGGTGGCTTGGGATTCCAGGCTGGGAGTATTTATTTATATTGGGGGCAGGGGTGTCCTGGGATTTCAGGCTGGGAGTATTTATTTATATTGGGGGGGGGGGTGGCCTGGGATTCCAGGCTGGGAGTATTTATTTATATTGGGGGGAGGGGTGTCCTGGGATTCCAGACTGGGAGTATTTTTTTCATTATACTGGGGGGTGGCCTGGGACTCCAGACTGGGAGTATTTATTTATTTATACTGGGGGGTGGCCTGGGACTCCAGACCAGGAGTATTTATTTATATGGGGGGGGTGTCCTGGGACTCCAGACTGGGAGTATTTATTTATTTATCCTGGGGGGGTGGCCTGGGACTCCGGACTGGGAGTATTTATTTATACTGGGGGCTGGCCTGGGACTCCAGACTGGGAGTATTTATTTATACTGGGGGGGTGGTCTGGGACAAGCTGGGAGTATTTCTTTGTGAGTTCTTTTTTATAATTTATTTGGGGGGGGTGGATCTGGTGGCCTCAGAGCCATTTATTTATTTTATTTTTTTAAGTGGGAGCTGTGGATTGGTGTCCTTTTTTTTTCCTGTGCTAAGAGACGACGCAGCAGCTTGCCACGTTTGAGAAAAAAACCATGAAGACAGGTTGTCTGATGGGGAGCTTCCTGTGCCAGACCTGGGATGTGCATTGCGACCTGGTAGAAGTGGTGAGTAAAAGAAACCTACAAACACACTTTTTTAAATGTACCAAATATTTAACCCCTTGACGACAAGCGGGTGTCGCCCGTCAGGAGGCGGTTAAAGCCCGCGAGGCGTACTTGTACGCCTTGCCGACAGGTGCCACCACGAGTCGCTGATTCAGCCCTCTCTGCAGTGGATGACCTGTGTGTGTGTGTGTGACTGCGTGTTGTCAAGAGTTATATTCAATAAGAAACTTATACGAGACACAAATATCAATCGTTTATATTTCCTAGAAGTTCTCCTAAATTCTTTTAATTGTCTGTGTTTTGCTTTGAAGAATACACTAATCAATAATCGGATAAAAATATATATATTTATTCCGTATACAAAAAAGTTTCAAATCTCATATCATAAACAAAGATTTATAAACAACCACAACATCCATCAGCACATAGACACTAGCTTCTCAATATATGTATCTCCTGTTAGTAGCTGCATATATGATTAATATCATTTACCTTATTGGTTAGTAACTATACACAAATGGTTAATAAACATTTCTGCTTAACGAAAACAATTAACATGTATTTCCCAGCAAACCAATGTTTAACAAGCTAGATCTTGTAGAGATATATGTATCTCTCTATGCTACGTGGATCAACAAAAGATGAGCTATCACTTATTCTATTTCTAGAATGATAAGTAATAAAAACGTATTTAGTGAATCCTCCCCTAATATCGAGAATTAAGCTTCTAATCTTCTGTTTCTTATATTGCAGTTATATAATTCCTTATTAATTTCAATCAAAGTAATTTCCAAATTCAATATATATATATATATATCTTTGTATTTCACTTGGCAACAATTACTTTAGGATAAATCCTTATATCCGATTCTTCTTCATATCTCTATCTGCAGATTTAAAAATATTTTGAAGACTCTGGATCTAACAGTAATCTGAGATATCTGTCTATCTGTTCAAGAAATACTCCATATATATATAATTACATTAATTACTTAATTTGCTTTCATACATTACCTGTCCAAGAGTTACAGCAGCAATATTCTTTGATTGTTTTGGAATATGTGAAAATTATCAATGTCAGATAATCAATGCATGTGAGTTAGAGATGTGGACCTGATTAAGTGATATGAAATATGGTGTTGGAATGATCTGCAATAGGGATGAGCCGAACACCCCCGAGTTCGAAACCGAACTTTCCAAATGTTCGAATTCGAACTCGAACTCGAACTCAATACAAGTCAATGGGGCTGAAAATTCGATTTTTAGAGTGCCCTCCAAGAGGGCATATATGCTAGATATTTGCCATAAAAGGTGAATGGGGGTCCGGGTAGTGCCCTGGGGGACAGGAAACAAGGACAAAAAGTTTAAAAAAAAGTTTTTAAAGGAACAGTGAGATTTCCATGAAATAAGGGTTAAAAATAAAAATGAAAAATTCCTTCAAATATCGTGCCTAGGAGGTCCCCATAACCTGCCCATGAAGTGGCGGATTTCTAGAATGTATAGAAACACTTAAAAAACTAAAAAAATTACGTTTCAAAAGACGGTAAATGCTTTTCCTTTAATCTATCCATAAACAACTGCTTGGGGCGGCAGTCTGTATGAAAAGAGGAGACATTTTCGGACACGTAGAAAAAGTTTAGTGATTTTTTGGCTAAATTATTGTGAAACTTATGCAGGCTTTGGATGAAAGTAACAATAGGTGCTTTAAAATTGGGCCTTTAGCGTCGGCAACAGTGCCGTCACACCGTAACCCCTCTGAGGATATGAATCTGATACAGGCGTCAGTGGCAGTGCACCCAAATATTGTGCTTTTGGTGCCAGGCCTGCAAGTACTGTCATACAGTAACCCCTCTGTAGTATTGTGGAAGAATGCAGGGGAGGACCTTGCGGTCCTATATTAAAAAGATATGCATCTGGTAATGGGCGTCAGTGCACCCAGATATTGTGCTTTTGGTGCCAGACTGCCAGGACAGCAAGTACTATCATACAGTAACCCCTCTGTAGTATTGTGGAAGAATGCAGGGGTGTACCTTGCGGTCCTATATTAAAAAGATATGAATCTGGTAATGGGCGTCAGTGCACCCAGATATTGTACTTTTGGTGCCAGGCCAGCAAGTGCATTCATACAGTAACCCCTCTGTAGTATTGTGGAAGAATGCAGGGGTGGACCATGTGGTCCTATATTAAAAAGATATGAATCTGGTAATGGGCGTCAGTGCACCCAGATATTGTGCTTTTGGTGCCAGACTGCCAGGACAGCAAGTACTATCATACAGTAACCCCTCTGTAGTATTGTGGAAGAGTGCAGGGTTGGACCCTGCGGTTCAAAAAATTATAATGATATAGATGTGGCACAGGCGTCATTGCAGCCAAATATTGCGCCTTTCATGGCAGGAAGTGCCTTCACACCGTAACCCTTTTGTGGTATTGTGGAAGAGTGCAGGGTTGGACCCTGCGGTTCAAAAAATTAAAATGATATAAATGTGGCACAGGCGTCAGTGCAGCCAAATATTGCGCCTTTCATGGCAGGAAGTGCCTTCACACCGTAACCCTTTTGTGGTATTGTGGAAGAGTGCAGGGTTGGACCCTGCGGTTCAAAAAATTAAATGATATAAATGTGACACAGGCATCAGTGCAGCCAAATATTGTGCCTTTCATGGCAGCAAGTGCCTTCACACCGTAACCCTTTTGTGGTATTGTGGAAGAGTTCAGTGCTGGAGGTTTTGTGAATGCAGAAGACATCCCCGATCTATTCCGTTACTTCAGCATCAGGGGATTGATAACTGCTGATCCAGGACTGATTCATTTTTATAAATGTCAGCCGGTCTACAGAGTCGGTGGACAGACGCACTCTTTTGTCTGTGACAAAACCTCCAGCGGCACTGAACGTCCTTTCAGAAAGCACACTAGATGAAGGGCAACCTAGTAGCTGCATAGCATATTGGCTAAGTTCTGGCCAGTGATCCAATCTCAACACCCAGTAAGCCAGTGGATCATCTGCTGGAAACGTATCCAGGTCTGCCCTTGCCCCTAGGTAGTCCTGCACCATATGGTGAAGACGCTGGCAATGGGTGCCTACATTTGACGTCCCTGGGCGTCGTGGACTAAAAAAAATTAAAACTGCATCAGTCAAGCGGCCCTGGCCTTCACCACTATTCCTCTGATCACCCGCAGCCTCAGAAGCACGTGTGTCATCACTTGGTAACCTACCAGTGCCTGGAAAGGTTGTACACCGGTGTCGCTTTAGAGCGTCCTCAAGTTTTTTCATCCTGTGCTCCCTCTGTGGGGGCAGGATGAGCTCTGCAACTTTACCCTTGTATCGTGGATCAAGAAGGGTTGCCAACCAGTAATGATCCCTCTCCTTGATAGCACGAATCCTGGGGTCCTTTAGCAGGCTTTGCATCATAAGGGAGCCCATGCAGCGTAGGTTGGAGGTGGCATTAGCTTCCGAGTCTTCCTGGTCAAGGAGGATGACCCCATCGTGCACTTCCTCCTCCCAGCCACGCACTAGCCCTTGTGTTTTTTGGCACACGAAACTAGGGATAGACCGATATATCAGTTTAGCCGATTATCGGTGCCGATATTCATAAAATTACTGATATCGGTATCGGCATTTTATTTGCCGATATTTGGACAAGTTTGCTCACTGCAGCTGCGACACGCAAGATGCCACAGAACTGTACGAATCTGGGGCTTCTCCCACATCAGGCTGTAAGCCCTCCCTGCAGAATGACCCCTGCTCACTGACCGTATTGTGCATGAGCGTGATGGCATCAGAAATGGGGCTTCCATCCCATCTGGCAGGAAATTCCCTATACAGGAGATGCAGGGTCTATTTCCTACAGCAGGGTCCAGCAACCTAGGACCTCCAGATGTTTTGCAACTGGATTTCCCATGAGGCTCCAAGAACCTAATGAGAAGATGAGCATCATAGCAGATGTAATTCCAAAACGTGGGGCAATATTACAAGTGACTGCTTAACCAGAGCTGTAATATAACCCTTGGAGGGCCAAGGTTGCTGAACCCCTTACATACAGGATCATATGAGGGATCTTTAAGGCTGGGGTCAGACCAGCGCACTTTTAACGTGCGTTCTGGCGCACATAATTACGGCCGCACTAGCAGCAGATGACGGGCAATGACGGCCAATATACGATTTACGGCCGCACAAAAGTCCGGCCGTGCAACGCAAGTGGAATTTGAACGCATTTTTCTGAGAACGCTGAACCGCTAGTACTGACGTACTGAGTGCGCAGCTGCGGCATAGCGGCGTGTGCGCGTGATTAGGAGATGTCAGACACTGCTAATGTCCAGCCTACATAACGTCCAGACGCAACAAGAGTTTTATTGACGATCCGTACAAAATCACGCCCGAAAATGCGCATCATCTGACCGTTTTTGCGCATTCCGTGAAAAAATACGTCAATGCGTTCGGACGCACTTTTTCACGTTCGCGGGGAAAAATGCTTTCGTCTGACCCTAGCCTTAGAAAGCCAAAGACACGGTCTGATTGTTTGTAAAAAATAAAAGATTAAATAAAATAAAAATTCTTATTAAATTGAATAAATGGACGTGGTGTAATGTTTATATGTCAAACATATTGGGCTATATTACAATCTTTGCGCAAAGCGTGAAGTTTTGCGCCAAGCGTTAAACGTTTTCGTGTGCAAATCACCGCTGGAATTACAATCCTCACGCGTTCTTGACCCGATCAATAACCCGCGTAAACCGGATGTGCCCAAATGCTCGCGCAGTACCGTTGCGCGCAGAAATCAGTGTGTTTACTGTCATTTTTTTCACGCAATTCAGCCAATCAGAATTAAGAACCACAAGTCAATCTGAGCATATATGCTGCAGCAATAATACATGCACGCACAACTTCTTAATTTTATTGGTTTGGGTATGTGTAGACTGTGTAACTATACTTTGCATCTTTTTTTTTTTTTTGGGCTGGTGTATTTGGTTTCAGCCAGGACGTTCAGATTTGCCGTTACCACCAGCTTTTAGGAGTTGCTAAAATTATACGCGCAAACGCTGTGCGTTACAAACTGCGCATAGATTGTAATACCATCCGAATACCAGCGCGCAAATGCGTTTGTGCGCACAATGTTAAGTATAGATCGCGAGACGTACAGTAAGCTCACGCAGGGTTCACCCACGGTAGACGATTACGTGCGTTTGTTGCACTGACTATGTAATATGGCATTCGGCGTAAAGGGTTTGCCCCTCACGTTAAATGTTTTTTTGCACCGGTGGAAACGTTTGCACGAAGATTGTTGTTTAGGCCATTGAGTTCATGGCATAGTCAGATTTGTACTGTTTTTTTTCAGAACTTTAAATTTACAGAATATCGGTACCAAATATCGGCTATCGGTCAGAAAACCTGCCAATAATCTGTATCGGTATCGGCCCTGAAAAAATGATATCGGTCTATCCCTACACAAAACCCTCCCTTGAGGAATCCCTACCTTCAATGCCCCCACTACTTAAATATTCCTCCTCCTCCTGTCTGATCTGAGTAGGACCCGCTGGAATGCTGTCTGCGGAAAGACTGGGGCCTTCAGAGCTAGGGAAGGCCTCCTCTTCCTCCCGCTGCTCTGCCTCTAGAGCCACATCTATAATTCCCCGCAGAGTGTGCTCCAGCAGGAACACTAAAGGAATTGTGTCACTGATGCCTGCACTGTCCCTGCTCACCATCCTCGTTGCCTCCTCAAATGGTGACAGTACAGTGCATGCATCCTTGATCATCAACCACTGCGAGGGGGAAAAAAAACAAGTTGACCTGAACCTGTCCTTGTGCCATACTCACACAGGTACTCGTTGATGGCCCTCTGCTGCTTGTGCATACGCTGCAGCATTGCTAATCTCGAGGTCCACCTGGTGGGCATGTCACAGATCAGACGGTTTGTGGGAAGGTGGAATTCTCTTTGAATTTCTGCCAGGCGAACGCTTGCTGGGAATGACCGTCTGAAGTGGCTGCAGACTTTTCTGGCCTGGCTGAGAAGCTCTGCCAGCCCTGGGTACTTGGTTAGGAAACACTGTACCACTAGATTTAGGACGTGTGCTAGGCATGGTACATGCGTCAATTTACCCTTGCGTAGGGCGGAGAGAAGGTTGTTGCCATTATCATAGACGATCATTCCCAGCTGAAGCTGGCGTGGTGTTAACCATCTCTGCACCTGGCCCTGCAGAGCTGACAGAATTTCTGGCCCGGTGTGGCTCCTGTCCCATAAACAAACCAGCTCAAGCACAGTATGGCTTCTTTTTGCATGAGCCATTGCGTAGACCCTGTGAGGCGTCGGTTTAACTGCCACTTCGCCAGAGACACAGAAGGAGGAGGAGGAAGAGGTGGTGGTGGTGGAGCAGACAGACCTCATACAAGCAGCTTTCTGGAGGCGTGGTGGATGAACAAGCTCCAGCACAGAGTCCCGTATTGGATCCCTCCCAGCTGCAATCAGAGTTACCCAGTGTGCCGTGAAGGAAATGTAACGACCCTGTCCATGCTTGCTGGACCACGTGTCTAAAGTCACATGCACCTTGCTGCTGACTGCCTTTCCCAATGACTCGATAACATTGTCTTCCACGTGCTGGTATAGTGCTGGAATGGCCTTGCGTGAAAAGTAATGGCGTTTTGGAACCTGCCACTGTGGCACAGCACATTCAGCAAATTCACGGAAGGGAGCAGAGTCCACCAGCTGGAAAGGCAGCAGCTGCAATGTGAGTAATTTTGCTAAGCTGGCATTTAGACGCTGTGCTTGGGGATGGTTGGGACCAGGCCTCAAAATTTCCACTCGCCTGCTCGCATTTGGCGAGTGGAAATTACATGAGGGCGAGTGGGAATGGAGAAGCAGGGCAGGATAAGGGGGTTAGGTGGGCAACTAGTGGCGAGTAACTCTTAAGGCCTGGCTAGTAGCTTGGGACTTGAAATTTTGAGCCCTGGTTGGGACTATATTTTTTCTTATGCTGCAGAGGCTGGGGCAACATAATCTGACTGCGTAAATCTTCAGCTGATGGGATGCTGTCACGTTGTGAGGAAGGACCTGGTACATCCATTACTGTAGCATCATCCCTGTCGGTGGAGGTTGTAGGCAATGACATGGCAGGACATACAGTGGGGGTAGAGACAGATGAAGAGGAGGACCTACGCAAAGTTTTGTGCAAACGGGATGTGTGGCAGGAGGTCATATGTTGCCTCAAGCACGTTATACCCAAGTGTCCGGTGTCTTTCCCATGCTTAAGCCTCATCTGACATAGATTACAAATAGCAACGGTGGGGTCTGCTGCACATTTCTTAAAGAACTCCCAGCAGACAGCAGAGTTCCTGCGTGTGTGCTTTTAGACAACAGTGCTCTGCACCGGAGCAGCTCTGACATCTGATGCCTTGGACTGGATAGTGCTACGGTTGGTCATAGAGGATGTTGTGCCTTGTGTTTGCTGTGCCTCCTCCTCCTCCCCCTCCTCCTCACTTGATTCCTCTGTTCGATCTGGCACCCAGGTGGAGTCAGTGAACCCATCCTCAATGTCATCTTCACCCCCTATGTCCTCGTCACTGGAGCCAACTTGGCAGTATGCTGCATCTGCTGGGGCAACATGAGTGCCAGTTATTTGTGTGTCATCACTGGCACCCCCTTCCTCTAGGTTGATTATACTCCCTTCCTCAACCTCAGAGATTGAATCAGAGCACTGTACCTGCTGCACATCCTCAAGCAGCAGGTCACTGTCATTGTAGTCAAACAATTCAGCTGACTCCTCCATGTGTGATAGCGAGGCTACGGCAGGAGTAGCTGTGGACATGGAGGCTGCATTAGATGCTTTGGCAGCTGAGGTGGACTGTAAAGCACTACAAGCCTGGCTGGCAGAGGACTCGGAGGATGAGGATGGCCTGGTTAGCCAATCCACCAAATCCTCTGTTGCTGCTGCTTAAGAAGATGGCCAGCACCAGTTAGAAAAGACAAGCGTGCCCCTGCAGAGGATGCACCACATCCAGAGGCAGCCAGTGAGAACACACGGATTATAACAATTCCCAAATATTTTGTTGAAATTTTTGACCCCCAAAATACTTGCTGGCAGTGACAAGACACAGATCACCTCAATTCCCAAATGTTTTGTAGAAATTTGTGACCCCCAAAATACTAGCTGGCAGTGACGAGAGACAGATCACCTCAATTCAGGGGCATCGCTACATGGGGGCAGGGGGTGCGGCCCGCACCAGGTGACACCCGCCCTAATGGCAGGTGTCTCACCCTGCACCACGTGTTCGCTCCCTGTGAGCGTCGGAAGCTATGCAGCTTCGGCACTCGCCTGGGGGAAACACGTCACCAGCCGAGTTCTCGCGAGATCGTGGCTGGTCACGTGGCTCCCCCAGGCAAGCGCCCAAGCTCCATTCCGCCAGACGCTCAGAGGGAGCAGAACACACGGCGCAGGAGGTGAGCTGGGGCATTATCCATGAGCTGGGGCATTATCCATGAGCTGGGGCAATATCCATGAGCTGGGGCAGTATCCATGAGCTGGGGCAGTATCCATGAGCTGGGGCATTATCCATGAGCTGGGGCATTATCCATGAGCTGGGGCAGTATCCATGAGCTGGGGCATTATCCATGAGTTGGGGGGCAGTATCCATGAGCTGGGGCATTATCCATGAGCTGGGGCATTATCCATGAGCTGGGGCAAATCCATGAGCCTGGGCAAATCCATGAGCCTGGGCATATCCATGAGCCTGGGCATATCCATGAGCCGGGGCATTATCCATGAGCCGGGGCATTATCCATGAGCCGGGGCATTATCCATGAGCCGGGGCATTATCCATGAGCTGGGGCAAAATCCATGAGAGTAGCTGGGGCAGTATATCCATGAGAGTAGCTGGGGCAGTATATCCATGAGAGTAGCTGGGGCAGTATATCCATGAGAGTAGCTGGGGCAGTATATCCATGAGAGTAGCTGGGGCAGTATATCCATGAGAGGAGCTGGGGCAGTATATCCATGAGAGGAGCTGGGGCAGTATATCCATGAGAGGAGCTGGGGCAAAATCCATGAGAGGAGCTGGGGCAATATCTATGAGAGGAGCTGGGGCATATCCATGAGAGCTGCTGGGGCATATCCATGAGAGCTGCTGGGGCAGTATCCATGTGTGCTTGGGGCAGTATCCATGAGAGCTGGGGCAATATCCGTGTGTGAGCTGGTCTGGGTGCAATATATCCATGTGTGAGCTGATCTGGGGGCAATATATCCATGTGTGAGCTGGTCTGGGGGCAATATATCCATGTGTGAGCTGGTCTGGGGCAATATATCCATATGTGAGGTGAGGCGCAATATATCCATATGTGAGCTGGGGCAATATATATCCATGGGTGAGCTACTGGGGCAATATATAATTGTGAACTGGGGCAATATATCCATATGTGAGCTGGGGGCAATATATATCCATGGGTGAGCTGCTGGGGGCAATATATATCCATGTGTGCTTTCGCTGCCTTCGAACAGGCATCGTACTTGCTGGCAGTTGGCAAAAATTTGTGTGAGCATATGAGAGAGCCCCACAGCAATAAACCTCACAGTAATGTGCGCTGTGTGTATGAGCATTCAATGTTATATGGGAGTACTGATTTAGGAGTAAGAGTAGTTAGAAAAAATCCGTAAAACTCGGGGGGCGGTGACACCATAAGTTACCGCACCGGGTGACACCAACCCTAGTGACGCCACTGCCTCAATTCCCAGATATTTTGTAAAACTTTGACCCCCCCAAAATACTGCGTGGTACTGGCAGTGAGTCACAAGACACAGATCACCTCAATTCCCAAATATTTTGTAGAAATTTGTGACCCCCAAAATACTTGCTGGGACTGAACACAAAGATTACAACAATTCCCTGATATTTGGTAGAAATGAGACCCCCCCAGTAGCGTGGCAGACCGGCAGTAAGAACACACAACAGCAATCTCCTATGAAATCTCCTCTCAAATGCGTGCAGAAGCGCTACGTGGAAACCTTATATAGTGTGCTGCGGGACTTAGCTCTGTGAGCCCATGATTGGGCAAAATTTGCCCAATCAGGACTCTGAGCCATGATTGGCATAGTGTTGAACCTGTCTTGCACCAGACCTGTGGTCAGGTGCAAGGCTGTAGCCAATTACGAGCTTCAGGCCAGTGGGAAAGTGCATTGTGGGCGAACACCCGGAAATGTTCGGAGTTCGCAAACAAACGAACAGGCTATGTTCGATGCGAACTCCGCACCGTCCGAACTGAACAGCTCATCCCTAATCTGCAATCTGAATCGTGTTTTGGGATGATCTGAAGTGCGTTGTGTCCTGGGATGGTCTGAAGTGCCAAACAAACAGTACAGCTCCAATTAAAGTCAATTTGACGTCACCGACAATCTACTCTTTTCATTTAAATATTACATTCTTTATATTAATATAATATTTACTATGCCTCGAGGGCAGTGTTGCTCTCCAAATTAATTCCACAATTAAATTTTATATTTTATCTCAGGTCAAAAGATCAATCTGTCTTAACAAAGACCCTATATTCAATCCTAGACTTTGGGTCTCTCCTGTCAAAATTTTATTAATATCTCTACTCCTCTCAAAGTTTTTACTAAGTAAATTCCTTTCTAGTTAAAATCAACAGAATCTATTCTTCAGTAATTATACTGTTTACCAATTCTACACTCTACAAACTATATATTGGAGCATCTATTTTTACTGTGAATATATTGATTATAAAAATATATTTTGTGAATATTTACTTGGAGATTTTAAATTTGTTCCTATACCCAGAAAGAAAATATCTTTTTATTACAAAAAACAATTATTATACAAACCAATAAAATTAAATATGACATGTCTGGCATTTAGCTCAGCATTATATCACATAAAGACATTTTATCGTTTATAACATCATGTCTGGCATTTATAGAAAAAAAGAAAACTATAGCCATGAACTATTACCTTATTCACCTAGCCATGAACTATTTAAAAAAAATCTCTGTCCATTTCTAAAACTAGAAAAAATTGAAAAAGAAAGACTTTACATTAAACAAGATGGCTACAGGCATCCATTTTAATTTTTCCATTAATATACCTGACAGTGTGTGTGTTTGTGACTGCATGTGTGTGTGTGTGTGTGACTGCACTGTGTGTGTGTGTGTGTGGGTGTGTGTGACTGCACGTGTGTGTGTGTGTGTGTGTGTGTGTGTGACAGTGGGCCTGGATATGTGGCGCTCTGATACTCATGCACATGGCACATTACTGTATCACAGAATCCACAGCAATAAAACTCACAGTAATGTGCAGTGAGTTTTATTGCTACTGTATAGTGCTCTGGGATACGTTCATACACACTACACATTACTGTGAGTTTTATTGCTGTGGAGCTCTGATATTTATTTATTTATTTATAAAGGATTTTACTAGGAAGGATACATTGAGATTTCTCTCGTTTCCAAGTATGTCCTGGGTTCAAGAACATTGGATTTCTGTAACAACTGTAACATCCAAAGTAATAAAATGCAAGATATTAAAAAAAACCACAAATATACAGATTAACAGAAAATAAATATGTAGTAAATAGTCATTATGTTACATGTTTACAGGTGCATTCCGTATTGAGGTATGTTAATAGGGAGCTCTTGAGTGACTTTAGACTGAGGGAAGATTTGATGGCGTCTGGGTGGTTATAGAAACATAGAAAAATGTCGGCAGATAAGAACCTTTCGGCCCATCTAGTCTGCCCAATTACATGGATACTTTACCTGGATTTATCTTTTGTTTAGGATAGCCTTATGCTTATCCCATGTCTGCTTAAATTCAATTACTGTTTTGGCCTCTACCACTTCAACTGGAAGACTGTTCCATTATTGCATCTGGGAGGTTAACTGCGGTGCTCTGTAGGAAAATGAGGACCGAGCCACTGTCTGTTTGTATTGTGGTATTACAAGTAAGGTGCTGGTCCTGGATCGATATGCTCATACATGTCACATTTTTTGGGGGGGGGCAGCATTTCAATTTCCAGGCAGCACAGTGGCTTGGGCCGGCCCTGCGTCCATGTGTTTTGAAACTACATCTCTCATGATGCTCGGTCACTCATGGGGGTTTGAGTCTCATGAGGAATGTAGTTCCAAAACATCTGGATGGCGAAGGTTGCTAACCTCTGACCTAGAAGGTATGTTTTCAGGGAAATACCATTGAACTCCATTCCAGTGGAGGCTCATCATTTAGTGCAACAGGGACAGTGCCCCACCAGTCTTTTTAGGTGGGGGGTATAGGTAAGATGAGAAGTGTGGGGGGTGTCTGTGTCTGTGTGTGGTGTTTTTTCTTTTTTTTTAACCCTTTCGCTGCTGAGGCTTTTCCCGCCCCTATGCTGAGGTCATTTTTACCTGTTTTGCGCATCATGTTTAAACGTGTTTTGAAGGCTTATTTTAGTATATGACCCAGACATATTATATATCGTTCTTTCCGTCAGACTCGGTAGATTCATAATATGTCATTATTATATGTATACGTTATGTCATGTCTGTATATTATAACAAAAAATGCAATAAAATATGTATTTTCAATAATTTACAACGTGTAAAGTGTTTTTTTCCACATTTTAACATGCGAGCAATTGCGGTTATATTTTGTATGGGGTGCGCTTGTTAAAAAAATTAGAGATGGGGTCTCGTTACATTTTTTTTTGGGGAAAATGACACTATTTTTAACAAACGCACCGCATACAAAAATCGTTAGTGCAGCATCATTGTTCACATTATATTGAAATGGGAACAATATTGCTGCATTAACAAACAAAAAAAAAAAAAGTGTTTTAATTTTTTTTTTTATTTTTTTTAATTTTTTTTTATTTTTATTTTCATTTTTTTTTTACAAAATTTTTGACTGTAGTGTTTGGTATCGTTGGAACGGCCATGCTCTGGCCGATCCAACGATACCAAAATTTAACCCCTAACTGCCACGGATCGGGAGATAGGAGTTCATTAGAACTCCCTATCTCCACAGTTGGTGGCAGTTAGGGGTTAACGCTAGGACTGGTGTCATCGTGCTGCGCACGATGACGCCAGTCCTCTGGGGAGTTCCCGGAGGCTTGGCCGACATCCAAGATGTCGGCCAGCTCCGGAAAGGATCGCGAACCGGCGCTTTTCAGCGCCGATTCGCGATCCAGCTCCCCAGGGTTAATGCCAGGCATCATTTGGAAGGGCAGGCTGTGCCCTTCAATTGATGCCTGGGTTAACCCCCTGTGCGCCGCCGATCGGGAGGGAGAGAGGTCCGAAGGACCTCCCCCCCCTCCCTTTCAGGCGCCTCCTCCGCACATGCGGGGGGGGCGCCTGAATTAGGTGTCATCGCGCCCCCGCGATGACACCTAATGCTGGCGGCTGCTGGTCCGGATGCGCGGCTGACATCCAGGATGTCAGCCCGCACCGGAGGGGCCAGCGATCGGCCGGAACCCGGCCGAACGCTGACCCCGATGGGAGGACGCGCTCAGCGCGTCCTCCGCATACCAGCGGGAATGCTGAGGACGCGCTGAGCGCGTCCTTAGCATTCAAGTGGTTAAAGAAAAAGTTTGCAGTGGAGTGCTTTTTTGCGCTCTGTCCTTCCTGGGGGCAGTTGACACATGTTCAATATGTCTATATAGGAGGGTTCTGCCCCAGGCCATTAACCTCTTAACGACACAGGACCTGTTATGCTGTCCTGCAGCAAGTGGCCTTTAAAGCCGCGGGACGGCAAAGCACATTCCGTGCGTTTGATTTCCCTCCCGCCGACACACGCCTCTCCGGGGTCCCACGCAGTTTAACTTCCTTGAAGTTAGATCTGCGTGTTTATACCCCTCCCCGGCGCACTGACGTCATTGCGACGGGCGCGATGAGTTGCTGTTGGTTACCTTTGTTGGCAGACAGAATGTCAGTTCAGGTAGGGGATCAGGCATCTCTGCCTGCCAGCATCCATGAAGTTAGCTTCTTATTGATGAAAGCATTATTTCAATAAACAATTTTGAACAATTGGAAATTCCTACCACAAAATCATGTGAAGAAATCAATTCATATTGAAAAGTGACACCAAAACTAGCACCACCTTTCCATTCATGTCAATTAGAAATCTGAATAAGTAACTAATGATTTTCTTTATGAAAATCAACTTTGCTTACCCAAATTGAGTAGTTTTGTATTAATTGGGCACTTCTTCTCGATTTTAGAAAATGACCAATGACTCCATCTAGCCTGAGCCAAACATTATTGATTTAGCAAATTGGCAACCCTGCTCCCTTTAGTTCAATGGGAAAATCTGAATAAGTAATTAACGATTCTCTATGAAAAGCAACTTGACTTCCCCCAAATTCAATAGTTTTTAATTGTCTAGCTTGAGCCATACATTATAGATTAAACCAACTGGCACCAAAACTGCCACCCTCCATTCATTACAAATGTAAGAACACAGTAACCAAAATGAAAGGATTAAGAAATTTTCTAGTTTGACTTTTTTGACCTCTGGAGCAGTGGTTCCCAACCGTGGTCCTCAAGTAACCCCAACAGGCCAGGTTTTGCAGATCACCTTGGGGAAAAACAGACTGAATCCTGCAGTCACTGAGTAGAAAATCATATCACCTTTGCTGTGCTTCACATATCTGGAAAACCTGACCTGTTAGGGGAACTTGAAGACCGTGGTTGGGAAGCACTGCTCTAGAGACTACCCCAAGGGCTGTATTCCAACCCTAGTGTAATCTTAACCAAAGCTGCTGTAACCCTTCCAGATCCATTAAAGTTCATGAATGTGAACTAAATTAAGTTTATAAAAGCTCTGGTTCATTTTACACTCAGGTTGGTATACAGCTCCCAGTTTGCTATGTCACAAAGGAATCTATACTAGTTTTTGCTTGTACACAATGAGTGACGGCTTCATAATCCACTAATCTCTTTTCTGTCACCACCCACAGCAGGATGATTACGAATTTTTGATTTTATATTTGTGAATAAATAATTTTATCTATACCACCCCTCCCCCCCTTTCTCTCAGAAGAGGTCCAATGCTATAATAAGAAGCCACCTGAAGTAGGAGGCTGTGTGAAACGTGATTTGGAAATTTTTGACTCATTTATATGCACTGCTGTCTCTATAGATCCATACAATATACCGCTTCTTTTGAGGTGATACTTTGCCTTTGGAACGGAAAGAAGTGAAGGGGAAAACACAGAAGTGGATGGGTGAAGCTTCCCATAGAGGCTTAAAAGCGCTACACACGAGCCATCTTCCAGAGGCTCTTGCTTTGTGAGTGTATCTGTTTGGAGTTATACATATATTTATGCTTTAGATCTATTGTATTGCTCAATTGGTGGTTTAATGTTTTTGTACAATTTAGGAAATCGGAATAGTGGACATTGTATTGAACTCTTGAGATTTGTGGAGTGTTGCTGGAATAAGAAGATACGTATTACCCTCACCCTCTATACAATATTCCCAACCAAATATTTAGCAATCAATTATGACACATTATTTTTTGCTCTCCCACATATGCATGTATTTTTCTAAGAATTTATACAACATGTGTTGGATATAAAAGCATTCAAGATATCAAACTGATTTCTACATGGTTTTGCCCCAACTGCATAAAGTAAACGCACACAGAAAACACAAAAATAAACAGCTAAAAGTGAAATGAGAACTGTTTCCACCTGTAAAATCTAATGTTGCACCCTGTTGTTCAAACAAATTTGTCAGATGAGGAACTTGCAGGTTGGAATGTGATGTATCAGACATTATACCAGCTAGAACAGACAAAAAATGAAGCAGAAAAGGAAATGCACTATTAACTATGAAGAAGCTAGTGACAACACTGAAGCACCTCCTTTTCAAATGTTTAAAGACAAAACTCTGCAAAGGATGATTACCAATAAAGGTAATGATGAAGGATATTCCATCAAATTTTACATTAATGATAGGCTTTCCATTGATGTGGTCTTACCTTTTTTCATTCCGCGCTGCTTATCATTAACTGAAGAGTAGCTGGTGTGACGCAATAAGCAAGAAGATTAATGAGAAATAAATACTGGGTTATCGTTTACAAATACAACGTAATAAGGTGCCATGTATCACTGGAAAAAAATTGTCTTTCGTCATGGGAAAGGGATATGTAAGTTTAGTGGATGCACAAAATATACTTTTGTCCTGGGAAGAAAGTGAAGTAAAAATTAGAGTACAAGTCAGTGGCTCAAGGCATTTAGCAAACCAATCGTTCACAAGAAATACAAGATGTGACGAGAGTGATAACCTAAAGTTACAACTAGGACAATTAAGTCCCTGGAAAAAGTTGACCCCGAGCAACTCATAGCTGGTAACTTCAATACTGTGAAAATTAACATTGCAAACAGACTAAACAAAAAATGTCTTTTTCTTTTTTGCAGCGTCTGGACATTCAACATAAATAGAACAAGAAAGAACATAATTTTCTTAGAAAACGTGCATCTGTTCAATATTTTTGTTTGAGTCCTTTCATGGCTCACGTTTATTCACATGCACAGCTTACACATTTTGAAAGATCTCCATTCTTTAGGACACTCATATCTGCATTTAGATGAAACCGGGTCTGTGATAGCAAAACCAAAGGAAAACTCTCACAACATTTTGTATTATGCTTGCAAATTCATTCCCCAAGGAGCTATATTGTGCCAGTCGCAGAAATGTAAACATCTGATCAAAGCACATCAACAATTGTACACTGGTTGAAATTGTCTGTGCAGAGTTATCTAACCAGTGTTTACCCCCACAAAAAGTAGCGGTGGACATCATCTGGGCATTAATACATGCAGTATTAAAGGCTTTCAATCAAATAAGTCTTCAATATATCAAGAGTTGCTTTCACATCTGCAGTGGAGAATAAGAACAATGACTAATACACATGTGTGCAACTCATATGATTTAAGTTGGTGACCATTAAAACAAGAAAAATACAAGTCAGGAAGCAAATCAAATATTTTTTATGTATTCTTTTGCTTTGTTACAAAACGCAAAGAGTTTAACAGAGGTAAAGGTGCATCTTATGTGGGGATGTGCTGATGGTTAACAAGGAAACAAATACTACTTGCCTGGAATATGTTCGACTGATCACACGATCAATAAAAAAACCAAAAATTACAACTTATGTAATAAAACCATAAAGTGTATCAAAGACTTAGAGGGTGCAGTGGAAACCAGGTTTCGTATTGTAAAAAAAGATGGAAAAAGTCATCAGCTCATCTTAAATTACAAGTAATGAAGGAGTTTGCTCAAGGAAAAATATGTGAACTTGCTTTAGGGAGTTTGAAAAGTTCAAATATTAAAAAAGCAGCTTGGAAAAAGGAAACAAAAGGTAAAAATTGCAAATGGAAATAAAACATCAGAAATATTATCCAATCAAAATATCCGACAGAAACCGTGAGCTCAGAACAAAACACTTTACTTTTTATTTTCCATTTCTCTTCAGTAGTTAAACGAAAGAATTCTAAATACTACAGACTGCCAATTCCAAAATCAGCATCACCAGAGAATTCTGTGTAACTGCCACCATGGTCTGGGTCAGGGAAATTGGGTAGAAAAACCATTAAATTACTTAATACGTGTACATTTGACGATTTGCTATTAGAAATTCACTTGGCAATGCTGAACTTTCCTCATGTATTCCACGAGTTGATTGCCAGAGCAAAAAATGACAGATTAGTTCCTTAAAGCATGTGCGCTCAAATTTTACTAAACATCAATGGATTAAAGGAAAATTTTGGCTAAACCAGTCTGAACACTTTCAAGAAAAAACTGTGCTGATGCAACATATGAGACATAATCTCTTCTGTCCAGAACCCGTTACCTGCAGAAAATATTATTCCACTGAAATATGGTAAGATACCATTTTTTATATCTATTTAACTACCAATTACTGTGTGCATTCTATGATAAAGACATCCAGTGTCTTTGTATAAGACATAAGAATCGACAATATGTTCTTTAGCTTTACATTAGGTAGCAGAATTTGACAATTCACAGCTGGATCACACAAATGTGATTATGGGTATATGGTCAATATAATTCAGTGGATGCAGCTGTCATGAATCCAGAGAACAAATTGTTTTAAAAGGCTTAGGCCAGGGGTCAGCAAACATGGCCCTCCAGTTATTTTGGAACTATATTTCCCATTGGGTTCAGCCAATCTAATGAGTAGGGCCAAGGTTGTAGATCCTTGCCAAAGGCAAACCCCTTCACATTGAGATCAAAAGATATTGCAAGCAATAGCTTCCATTTCACATCTTTTTTCTGTTAACTTACAGGAATAAGTATAAATATCAGATTTTATTTTTTATACTCCCATTCTATATCTTGGGAGATGTGGGAGCAATTTGGCAGCATGTCTGTCCACTTACTCAGGTTAATGTCCAGGTTAAGAGGATTTGGGCAGTGGTGTTTACAATAGTAAGGTTAATGAAGGGAGGGGGTAAGTCCCGGTCAAAAAGGCTCATAAATTGGTGTCTTCGGGTACCCGGGTACTAGATTCCACTGGCCAGTGAATGAACAAAATATCTTCGACTAGTCAACGTCAGGGCCCTGTGAATTGAAGCAATCAATCAAGTGTGCGTTTTCTCAGAACCGTAGGCCTTGAGGCCTCTCACCCATCCGACGAACACTGTGTCCAGAACCGATGACATGACCAAAGGATCTCTCTCCGCCAACTGGAACCCGGTGCCAATGAATCCGCTCCTCCGATGCCGAATCTCCACAACAGGAACTGATCTGCTGCCTGCACTCCCGTTCGATCCGTGGCCTCCTTACTCGAGAACCTGGTTGTCCTCTGAGCTGCTCAGCGGAATGTGGTATGCGATGATGCACACTCCATCCCCGATCTCCAGCACTGGATACGCCTCTGTCCGGGATCACAACCAGGCCGGAGCGTGGACCATGTACTGCATGCGTCTCACTCGTTCAGCTGCTCTGCTTGCTCTGCCCAGGCTATGCACGAGGCTCCTGATGTCTTTCCTGGCGCCAGCACGCCCACTTCCTGTCCTCTTCGCAAAGGTCTCTGGGAGATAGTTGTTGCTGCCACTAGATTGAGACAGAGCTTAGACATGTCAAGGACTATGCTGGACTAAAAGACTCAGTCCATAGAGCCAGATTAACACAACGCTACACTCGTTTATGCAAACCACACATATACCATTTTGAAGATATTGAGATTAGAAATACCCAATTTTTACATGTTTTTGCTTTTTAACCCCTTCACTGCTGAGCCATTTCACCTCTGTGCGCTGAGCTCATTTTGACCATTTTATGCTCATCATTTTTAAATGCCAGCTTAAGTTCTATTTAATTAAACCCCCCCCACAAGTTTGTTCTTAAAAAACATTTTTTTTAAATATTTTCTTTTCTTATTTATTTACAGCAAACCTAGTCATGTTTGATGTTACTGGAAAGGCCATGATCAGGCCTTTCTGATGATACCAAACATGACCCTCTTGCCTCCACGGATCAGGAGATACGGGGATCCAAATGATCCCCATATCTCCACTTGGCAGCTAGTGGGTTAACTGGCCGACTGACATCACCGCACGATACGGCGACAATGTCAGTGGGTGGGGGTGACCCGGGGGGTGCCGATTGGTGCCGAATCGCGATCCAGCAATGGAGAGGCTAAAATCAGGTACCACTGAAAAGGGAGACTTTCCCCTTTCCAGTGGTACTTTTCTTTTTGTACATGGAGTGGTTTGGGAGAGAGAGGGCGCCAAAGGAGCCCCCCCTTTTAAATTTTTCACTCCAGGCACCGGGGGTCGCCTGACAATGATGTCATCACACACGCTAATGACATCGTCGCGACTGCCGGGCCCCCTAAAAAGGCGGGACAGACTTCCAGCCTGCCAGAAGGCCGAGGGAGCCTGAACAGAGATGAGGATAGGGAGGGAGGTTAGGAGACCGTGACGTACATAGTACGTCTGCGGTCATTAAGGAGATTTCCCCACAGGACGTACTGTGTACGTCAGCAGTTGGGAAGGGGCTAAACAGGCAAATCTAATAGATTTATTCTCTTCATGTTGCCCCTATTCTTTACAGTACAATACATTAAAACCTAAGTAGGGAAAAGAAATCCAAAGGAACCAATTGCCACCTTAAAATATGCCTTTGTTTAGTGCTCATGGATATATTACCCTACAACAGCCAATGGGATTGCGATTAGAAATTCAGCCAAATGCTTTGTTTAGGAAAAATTTTGCTTCGAGACAAAAAGTGAACTATGTGGATTATCCCAAAGAGCACATCCAGTATATTGGTGCAAAATTAAGGTAGTAATAGTGACATAGCCAAACACGCTGTGTAAGGAAAATCGCCGATGGCGTAATAAGAAGCATAGCGCTGCCTTATAGTAATAGGACTTGCAGCAGTATCACTAAGATTCACCTCCTAACATGCAGCGCTCAGGTGTTGTGTAATTCCACTGATCATCCTGCATAAAACCAGGCCACACCTGAAGCCCAATGCTTTCTCATTGACCTGGAACCTCCAAGCTGCTAGGAGCTGAACTTGTGCATTCCCTACTTACCTGGATTCTGGATCCCATTTCTACCTGCTGGATCTCCTCTTTCTACTTACTGGATTTATTGTTTCTCCTGGGATTTCTCCTATCACCTCCCCTGGATTACAAGGACTTCTTTCATTTCCTACCTGGACACCTATGCAGAGTGCACTCTGAGGACTAAGTTATACTTTATTATTTAAAGACTTCTTCCTTCTTATTGTTTATCTCTGCATATATATAAATATATATTCTGTATATTTCTGTAATCCTTATACCCTTATGATTATATATGTTCTTCTCCATATAACTTTTATACCTTATTTCTTTATACTAATACTGATACCAGCAAACCGTATATTTAATATCAGTTTCTCTCTCCTTATCCATATCTCTCCCTCTCTCTGTATAATATATATATATATATATATATATATATTATACATTATTTCTGCTCTGGATCTTTTATCATTATTATATTATACTCTTATCCCAGTTTAGTGTCCTCATCTACTCCTGTATGTGTGTCTATCGTTACTATTTATTCATCTTTCGCCTTCTCTAGTATAAACCCCTTTTACATTCTGTTATTCCCTCTTGTGTCCTTTACAATAAACCCTTCATATTTATTTATTTATTTATTTATTTATTTATAAAGGATTTTACCAGGAAGGATACATTGAGATTTCTCTCGTTTTCAAGTATGTCCTGGGTTCAAGAACATTGAAGTGTTACAGTTACAGAAATACAAAATAATACAATGCAAGATATTAAAAAAAAACAACACAAATATATATCTCTCTACCTTGCAAGCCTCCTAATTTAATGCATAGTGGCTCGAATCTACCGCCCTGGAACCTGTATCCTGACACGGTGGTGCTAAGAGTCCAATGAATAAAACGTGAAGTCCAGAAATATAGGTTACTTGCGAAACATCAGCAAGAATTTGCTCCTTTCCTTTCTTCTTGACGTATCGTAAAGACAAAAGGGGGGGGGGCAGGACATAAAAGCAATAGTGCAGAAAATAGAGAGGCGGCACTTCCATAGTGTAAAACTGTATGGTACACAGTGCTCAGTATTAATGAGGAGTTGCACTCCCCAATTTAGGAGCCTTCTCTTCCTCCGGCTCATGTGTAGCACCTTTGGCCCCTTGTCCTGGGTGGGCGCCAGACCCTTGTGGAGTACCAGGTGTCTCTTTATTACTGCCCCTGAGGTATACTCCCTGCATCCTGTGGAATCAAGAGGCACCTGGTACTCCAAAAGGGTGTTTTTTCTGGTCTTTACAATGACACCTCAACTGTCCTTGTAGCTCTTATGGATCTGGAGATACCGGGGTCTAAAGGACCCCGGCTGCATCTCCTGTAATGGGATCCTGCCGGGCAGGGAGAATACCAGAGGGTGACATTATCACTCGTGATGGCGCCCGAGGGGGGTGGCGGCGGCATCCCACAGCAAGGGCTGAAGTCAGCCTGCTGTGGCTGAAGACCGCTTGGTGCCAGATTGTTAGTGAAATGCCATGATTTTTGATGTTTCAATTCGACAGGTTTAAACAGGCAAATCACATGTTTCAATTTAAAAAAGTAATATTTTTTATAAAAAAAAATTAAGACCGTTCATTCTTTTCATTTTCAGCAAAAACCCTTTTAAAAATTGGGAAACAAGAAAATACAAAAAGGTGTTCTACAAAATAATAAAAAAAGGCTTTTGTTAATTTATTCTGTAACATACCTTTTTATTATTTAGAGACCTCTTAATTCATTTTAATTGGTTTAAACACATATTGGGAGAATAAGGGATTCCAGGGTTTTTTCAGTTTGGTGGAATTCGTCGATGCCGATTTGTTGCTTATCAGCAATTTTACTTATTTTACTTATTTACTTATTTTACTGAGTGGGTGGTGGATACATGGAACAGTCTTCCAGTTGAAGTGGTAGAGGCCAAAACAGTAATTGAATTTAAGCAAGCATGGGATAGGCATAAGGCTATCCTAAACAAAAGATAAATCCAGGTAAAGTATCCATGTAATTGGGCAGACTAGATGGGCCGAAAGGTTCTTATCTGCCGACATTTTTCTATGTTTCTTATCAGTGCACTTCATTAGTTGTCGCTAACGTCCGACAACTGCTTTGGCGACTCAAATACAGTGACCATTCGCTAAATAGTGAATTCACCATATTTTCAGCTAAATGGAATCTCCGAAATGGTCCGTACCGCAAAGCCCCAAAATTGCACACAGTTTTGGTGCTTTGTGAGTAGACCCTATAGTAGATATATATATTTTTTTCTAATAGAGAGGAGCTGCGATCCTTCTGCCTGCCTTCAATGACATCACCAAATATACTATCAGCATTATTCAGAGAGATCCGAAATGTCACCGAAATGTAACCGGACACTGAATTTCAGTGAACGGAGGGATTTTGGGGCCATTCCGCTATTCAGAGAGTAGGCAGTTCGCCAAATTCTGGTGAATTGCCTGCAGGTACGGTGCCTGATCGAGGGCAGTGAAATCCCCCATAGAGAAGCAATGGTTCATCTATTCAGAGACACCAAACAGCAGGGAAAATTTGCCGAAATGTCCTGCTGCTTGGTGGTTTCATTCGACAGGTTTATTCAGGCGAATCACATAGGCGTCAATGTTAGATATTGAATTAAAACGGGAATATGTTTAATAAACTGTTTATTATTTTATTCTGCGGTAAACATTTTTCATGTTTTTTTTGGCAAAATTGTTTTCAATATTTTTTAAAAAAAATCTTTTTCAATTTTCCTTAACAGCCCTTTTTATTATCATTCATTGGATCTTCTATTTAAATTCTAGACATTTTCGTTTAGTAGTTTTTTGCAAACAGTGTTTAAATTTTGAAACTTGAAGCCTTCGCCCTCCGACTCAGGGAATAGAGCCTTCAGCATTACTGCCCTCTGTCATTGGTGGGGTTAACAGGGAGGTGCGCTCTGGCAGATGGGGTGGGGCATTCCTGGGTACCTTATTTAAACCCCTCATTCCAACGGATAGATGCTCAGACATTCTGTGCACCTCTCATTCCTGCTGCAAGGCTGCTAGATTCCACTGCCTGCCTGCTATCTGCCCACCTGTGTCCTGCCTAACACTGGCCTGAAACCTATTGACCTTGGATTGTCTATGGATTTTGCATGAACTCTTCCTGTCCTGACCACGTATTGTCTCATGACCTTGTTAGAACTCTGCCAGCCCCAACTTTCGTTTAACTTAGTGACCTGTCTCTGGATCACACCCCCTTGGCCTTTCTGCCCGAAGTAGCGCATCATAGGATCCAACCACCGCACATGAACATCTAAGACAGGGACGTGCAGTCAGGGGCAGCAGGTGAGGCAGGGCCTCACCCACCATTCCATTAGGTCGTTATTAAAATAGCCTTTTCTTTTTTTGTTCGCCGGCTGTGTGTGAATCATCACGCAGCAGCTGCAGCTTGCTCTGAGCCTTTGCAGTTTGCGTAGCTAAACGCTACGCTAATTGCGTAGCTAAACGCTACGCTAATTGCGTAAGCTCATGCTGGCCAAGAGAGATTGAGATGTCTGCAGCGCGTGTCTGGCGCTGCCTACTTCCTGAATCTATGCTCTTGAGTGCCTCAGAGAGGCACTGAAAGCAATGGAATAGCTTGAACCAATGGGAAAGCACTATTGGTCTCAAGCTATTCAAAAAACCTCTCCATGGGAGGCAGGCCTCCCATGCAATGATTGACACAGGACAGTCATGTGGCTGTCCTCGCCAGTCATGGGGGATTGCCGCGGGGCTGTGTACCTGGAGGCACAACCTGAAGAGCCCTGAGAGCAGCAAGAAGAGATACTGGGGAGCCCTGAGAGCAGCAAGAAGAGATCCTCGGGAGCCTGCCGGCAGCCAGTTCCTAGGGAGCACTGAGCCTGAACCTACGTAACCCCAATGTGTATCTGGCTCTGATACTAGCCAGTGCCTCACCAGCCACTGACCTCACCGCACGTCACTGATCTAAGACATGGTACTGACCATTTAAATATATTGCATATTTTAATACATGGATGCACCATCAAAATAAGTTAAACATTATCCCTATTTGTGGGTATTCCTGACCTTTTTAAATTTCCAACCTCTGGGGTTTTGATTCCAATAACCGTATAAAAAAAATCTTAAAAATCACACTTTGTTCTTTTCATCTATTTAGTATGGATTTATTCTGATACCTACATCATAATGCAATACATTTTGAAACCTACAATAAATAATCCATATTAATTTCATTCAGGTAAAAGCCTGTTGCCGTTTATATATGCTGCTTCACATTTTCTATGTTTCCACTACCTGCAACATATATGCAACAACTGGATATTTTATGCTGGGATCAAAGAAATGAGTAACCCATGGAATGGCCAAACAATAGCTATATCTGAATTTATGGAGCAAGAAATAACATCTCATTTAGATGGCCACATTGTTTACATTCGTCTTAACGAAGCACCATCTGTAATTGTCAAGGTAAGAAGGGAATGGGGCAAGTTTACTTTGAAGGGGGGAATATTAACAAGCTAAAAGAAATTTATGTGAAAATATCATTTAGAGAAAATGCTAAAGTTTATTATGATTGGTGCAGTATACTGAAATCTCTAAGGCTTTTAAATAAGATTTCTGGTGAGACTTGAAGGAACACTCAACTCTTGACCACTATACATTTATAAAGTGGCCAGGATGTAGAGTCCCCCCCCCTTCTCCCCTCCCCCCACTCCTAGCACTCCCGATCTAGTTTTATTGTGGAATCGTTTCGACTACCCCACCCAGCGTCACCAGCAGCTGGGATTTTTTAATTTCCTGGCTCTCTGATTACTAATGACATCAGCACGCAGAGAGCGAGCCAATGTTACCATCTGAGACCAATTGCAGTAGCAATTGGTCTCAGAGGCAGCTGATGGATCGGATGTGCGCAGCTCATGCAATTTCCGTAGCGCAAATTTCTATGTAAAGTGCGGAAGTCCACTACGCAATTTGCAGTTCCTACGCTATGCAAGTAGCGTAGGAGCACAATTTTCGCAGAAAAGGTTCAGGGACTTCTGGGTTTGAGAGTCCCTGAACCGAAGAGGAGGAGCAGCACGTGGCAAGGGACAAAAGGTGAGTAAAATCTCCCTGAAGGGAAAATTAAATTGGACAGAGGCATTTATTTTTTCAGTGTTACTTTAGTACATGACATATTTAGCTATTAAAAAGCAACTCCACCTTCATGATAACTTCATCTTAGTGAAAGGGTTATGAAGAAAGTCCTGGTGGTGTTTTGGGAGTCAGCACTTCCTTCAAAGTATATAGTCAGATGTAAAGATGGAGCCTCTTCTAAATGCTGGTGTTCAGCAGACATGTGCCTCAAATAAAACAGAATAAAACACAAAATAGTGCAATTTATCTCATGTGAAATGAATAAAAAATAAAGAAAAAGCTGCACTCACATGTGGGTGTGCCTTAAGTCAGACACTAAACAAACAGGCGGCTGGTGTCATTATGAGGGGGCACCAAATCTCCCTTCTTTAAGCGGTAGTTCACCTCCTTCCTTGCAGGATAGAATCCCTTCAGCAGGAGAATAGATCAGTGCCTTGATGTTCTCCTGGTTCTGTGAAGTATCCTGGGAGGGTCTCTGGTGAGTGGTAGGTGCCACAGTGTAATGAAAAATCGTTCACCCGTAAAGGTAAAAAACGATTTATTAGATTAAAATATAAAAACAATATGGTGAAGTAAACTAAATGCGTTTTGCGGATGTCCCGCTTCCTCAGTTGGAATATCTGTCACTTTAAGGTTATTATCAACTGCCCGTCATAACAGTACATAATATTACTCTGAAAGGGTTGCCTGTGATATGTGCCCAAGCCAAACCTTTGTCATCAATGTGGGGGGCCAGAGGAAAAGACAGACAGTAAGGTAGATTTGTGCTCAAGGTGACAACATTGTCTGTGCCTCTTTCATTACACATACAATTTTCAAAAATGTTTAACCTCAGACACTATCAGAAACAATGAAAGCTGCAAAGACAGGGAAAGTCAGACACAAATACAGTTGGTTAATTTGATGCAATGTTTCTGCTCTTGTCCTGGACTATTCTCAAGCTTGAGCAATACTCTGTCTGGTTTGTCACGAAAATATGTTTTTCGTCATGCACAAAGTTACTTACAGAGACACAGAAACAGACCTTGATGGAGATGCAGAGACACAGAGACTGTTCTGGCCTCTGACATTAAGTATCTTTTTCTTTGTGTGCGTGTGTGTGTATGTACATCTCTTTATCTGCCTTTCAGACGCACACACACACACACACACACACACACACACTGGTAAAGGCTTTGGTACACTCAAAAATCACGGATTGTCGTTATCTACGTATTTGTCAGTGTCTCAGAGTCTGTGCTTGTGGAGTCAGATACATATGAAATCACAGATACTTGCAAGGGCCCAGACCCCATAATATGCACAAATTTTGATACACTGGCACAACCATGACCCCCTCCCACACATAGATCTGCCACAAACACTAACAAAATTTTTGCCTGTGCAAATGTCTAAAGAAAAAAGTCAGAATTCTAAATAATCGGAATTTGATTCATAATAGATTATAAATTTACGATTTTGGGTTTTTGGACAGATTCAGAATATTGAGTCTGATACATTTGGCTAAAACATAACCAAAAGCTGCTTTCTAAGCAAGCCCCATATGCTCGTGCTGCTTTTCAGTCATGAGGAAGACTGGTGGATTTTCGATTATACCCTCCACAGTAAAATTCCACTTTGGGATGAAAACCGAAAACACGGAACGGGACAGCGGCCAGCAAGGATGACCTGACTGGAGATACGTCAAAATATACATACACATATACATATATATAAATCTCCAGCCAGGTCATCCTTGCCGCTGTCCTGTTCCACATTTTTGTTTTTCATCCCAAAGTGGCATTTTTCTGGGGAGGCCATAAATGAAAACCCTCCAGTCTTACTCATGACTGAGACGCAGCATGAGCATATGGGGCTTGCTTAGAAAGTAGCTTTTGGCTTCATTAGGTAGGACTCGCCTTACCAGAGGTGCCTTGATGCGGCAGGTGAGCTTAAACGTCAATGGCCCTTCAAGTAAACCATAACCTCTAATTGTGTTTTAGTTTCACATAGTGTTATAGGGATACGCGCAGATGACATTTTTTTTCTTATGTTTTATACATGTTACTGGGCTGGATACATCTGGTAGTTGCAGCCGCCCTGGTAGGGATTAGGCGCGATGCCGATTTTCTTGTGACATATTTGGCGGTTTCCAACATTTGTACATGCTATGTAAACATGCATCAGTTTCGAACAATGGAAGAACGGCTGTGAAATGACTCACAGATTGACACGAAGACACAGAATGTCACAAAGGTTCAGAAATGATGCATAGAATGTGTGAATGGCTCATTGATGCAAAGAATGACCCACACAGGCTCAAACATAATGCATAGAATGGCTCTGAAATGACACAAAGAATGTTGCATAGGCTCAGAAACTACATTACATTTAGGATTACCATTTATTTAAATTCCTTTTAATATTCCAAATATAATCAGATCTGGCTGATTATAATCGCTTTGACTAGATTTGGGATACTTTTATTCTGAGAGCGATATATTGGTGAATTCTGATTGATGCGCATTGCTGATATTTCAACCAAATATCGATTTGCACTAAATCAAACTGCACATGCCTAATTGAGACATGTTAAGACAGACTCTGACCGCTCATACACAAGGACAAACGCCCTTACAAAGGCCAAGCCCCCCCCACACACAGACAGACCTTGATCCCCCCCAAACACACAGTGACAGACACTGCTCTAGCACAGTGACAGTATTTACACAGAACCTAACCACATGCAAGTCTTTGCTTCATCTTTTAGGGGAGAGTTCAGCATGCATGAACAGACAGTGTTACCGGAGTCAATCAGGTTCACTTTAAATACGGCGCCGGACCGGACACAAGCAAGGATTGTCGGAACACGAGTCTCTTCAGGAAAGGCAAACTTTATTGTGTCGTCACACAAGTGCTCACACAGGATTGAATCGCAAAGAGTGAGCCTCGTCTCCCCCCCTTGCAAGGGGTCTTATACCCAAAAATACGTAATTAGGTACATCCCAATTAGCCCACCTCCCGATGACACTTTATTCCACCCCACGTGGGTTAATACCTCCCATCGTTAGTACAAAGAAATTCCACACATTAACAATAAATTGATACACTTCATGTTAGTCTGACAGTCCGTGATTTGCTGCTGTGCTCTTTCTGGGCCGTGCCCTCCTCCCTACCGGCTGTGTTTATTTGAGATAGATTGGGGCACAGTCAGTTTTCTACGATCTCTTTGTTTCTCTGCAAGTCTCCATGACCTTGCCCCATTCATTCATCTTCCTGTCTCTCCGTGCCAAGAGCTGGCCGGATTCTGCCTGGTTTTATTGCTAGTTCCCTAATCTACCACACATTCCTAAAATTCTATGTAAGCTTCGTTTTTCACATCTAAATAAAATCTATTCTATTTACTAGTGAACCAATATTCTGAACAAGATGGCCGCCTGCTCATAGTAGTGACCATCTTTCAGCCTGATTCCACTTCAACAGAGCTCCCCTTACATTGTCCAGGCGAATTCACAACTACCTCTACTCCACAACTAGAATCATTGGGTCACATGAAAGGGTACTATGGTTGCCCCACCTGCAAAAAGGAAGCGGTGAATTGGTACCCATGCCTCCCTCTGGTCAAGCTGTCTTGCCAACTGTACAAGCCCACTGGGCACCCCTATTGCCATAGTGTCATGTTTGACCGCACAGCTCAACCACCACAAAGGCTGGGCCTTAACTCACAACTAGGGATGAGCCGAACACCCCCCGAGTTCGGTTCAGGCCCGAACTTCCCAAATGTTCGGTACCGAACCTGAACTCGAACTCAATGCAAGTCAATGGGGCTGAAAATTTGGTTTTTAGAGTGCCCTCGAAGATGGCATATATGCTAGATATTTGCCATAAAAGGTGTATGGGGGTCCAGGTAGTGCCCTGGAGGACAGGAAACCAGGTCAAAAAGTAAAAAAAATATGTTTTTAAAGGGACAGTGAGTTTTCCATGAAATAAGGGTTAAAGATAAAAACGAAAAATTCCTTCAAATATCGTGCCTAGGAGGTCCCCATAACCTGCCCGTGAAGTGGTGGATTTCTAGGATGTATAGAAACACTTAAAAACAAAAAAATGACATTTCAAATGACGGTAAATGCTTTTCCTTTAATCTATCCATAAACAACTGCTTGGGGCGGCAGTCTGTATGAAAAGAGGAGACCTTTTCGTACACGCAGAAAAAGTTTACTAATTTTTTGGGCTAAATTATTGTGAAACTTATGCAGGCTTTGCATGAAAGTAACAATAGGTGCTTCAAAATTGGTCCTTTAGCGTCCCCAACAGTGCCGTCACACCGTAACCCCTCTGAGGATATGAATCTGATACAGGCGTCAGTGGCAGTGCACCCAAATATTGTGCTTTTGGTGCCAGGCCTGCAAGTACTATCATACAGTAACCCCTCTGTGGTATTGTGGAAGAGTGCAGGGGTGGACCATGTGGTCCTATATTGAAAAGATATGATTCTGGTCAAGGCGTCAGTGCACCCAGATATTGTGCCTTTGTTGCCAGGCCAGCAAGTATCATCATACAGTAACCCCTCTGTGGTATTGTGGAAGAGTGCAGGGTTGGACCTTGCTGTTCAAAAATTTAAAATGATATAGATCTGGCACAGGCGTCAGTGCAGCCAAATATTGTGCCTTTCATGGCAGCAAGTGCATTCACACTGTAACCCTTTTGTGGTATTGTGGAAGAGTTCAGTGCTGGAGGTTTTGTGCTTGCAGAAGACATCCCCGATCTATTCCGTTACTTCAGCATCAGGGGATTGATAACTGCTGATCCAGGACTGATTCATTTTTATAAATGTCAGCCGGTCTACAGAGTCGGTGGACAGACGCACTCTTTTGTCTGTGACAAAACCTCCAGCGGCACTGAACGTCCTTTCGGAAAGCACGCTAGATGAAGGGCAACCTAGTAGCTGCATAGCATATTGGCTAAGTTCTGGCCAGTGATCCAATCTCAACACCCAGTAAGCCAGTGGATCATCTGCTGTAAAGGTATCCAGGTCTGCCCTTGCCCCTAGGTAGTACTGCACCATACGGTGAAGACGCTGGCAATGGGTGCCTAAATTTGACGTCCCTGGGCGTCGAGGACTAAAAAAATTTAAAAATGCATCAGTCAAGCGGCCCTGGCTTTCACCACTATTCCTCTGATCACCCGCAGCCTCAGAAGCACGTGTGTCAGCACTTGGTAATCTACCAGTGCCTGGAAAGGTGTTACACAAGTGTCGCTTTAGAGCGTCCTCAAGTTTTTTCATCCTGTGCTCCCTGTGTGCGGGCAGGATGAGCTCTGCAACTTTCCCCTTGTATCGTGGATCAAGAAGGGTTGCCAACCAGTAATGATCCCTCTCCTTGATAGCACGAATCCTGGGGTCCTTTAGCAGGCTTTGCATCATTAGCGAGCCCATGCAGAGTAGGTTGGAGGTGGCATTAGCTTCCGAGTCTTCCTGGTCAATGAGGATGACCGTATCGTGCACTTCCTCCTCCCAGCCACGCACTAGCCCTTGTGTTTCTAGGCACACAAAACCCTCCCTTGAGGAATCCCCACCTTCAATGCCCCCACTACTTAAATATTCTGCCTCCTCCTCCTCATCCTCCTCCTGTCTGATCTGAGTAGGACCTGCTGGAATGCTGTCTGCGGAAAGACTGGGGCCTTGAGAGCTAGGGAAGGCCTCCTCTTCCTCCCGCTGCTCTGCCTCTAGAGCCACATCTATAATTCCCCGCAGAGTGTGCTCCAGCAGGAACACTAAAGGAATTGTGTCACTGATGCATGCACTGTCCCTGCTCACCATCCTCGTTGCCTCCTCAAATGGTGACAGTACAGTGCATGCATCCTTGATCATCAGCCACTGTGGGGGGGAAAAAAAAAACAAGTTGACCTGTACCTGTCCTTGTGCCATACTCACACAGGTACTTGTTGATGGCCCTCTGCTGCTTGTGCAGACGCTGCAGCATTGCTAATGTCGAGTTCCACCTGGTGGGCATAGAAACATAGAAACATAGAAAAATGTCGGCAGATAAGAACCTTTCGGCCCATCTAGTCTGCCCAATTACATGGATACTTTACCTGGATTTATCTTTTGTTTAGGATAGCCTTATGCCTATCCCATGCCTGCTTAAATTCAAATACTGTTTTGGCCTCTACCACTTCAACTGGAAGACTGTTCCATGTATCCACCACCCTCTCAGTAAAATAATGCTTCCTGATGTTACTTTTAAACCTTTGCCCCTCTAATCTAAGACTATGTCCTCTTGTTTTGCTACTTTGTTTCCTTTTAAATATACTCCCTTCCTCTACCTTGTGGATTCCCTTTACGGCATGTCACAGATCAGACGGTTTGTGGGAAGGTGGAATTCTCTTTGAATTTCTGCCAGGCGAACGCTTGCTGGGAAGGACCGTCTGAAGTGGCTGCAGACTTTTCTGGCCTGGATGAGAAGCTCTGGCAGCCCTGGGTACTTGGTTAGGAAACGCTGTACCACCAGATTTAGGAAGTGTGCTAGGCATGGTACATGCGTCAATTTACCCTTGCATAGGGCGGAGAGAAGGTTGCTGCCATTATCGCAGACGATCATTCCCAGCTCATGCTGGCGTGGTGTTAACCATCTCTGCACCTGCCCCTGCAGAGCTGACAGAATTTATGGCCCGGAGTGGCTCCTGTCCCCTAAACAAACCAGCGCAAGCACAGTATGGCATGTTTTTGCTTGAGCCATTGCGTAGACCCTGTCAGGCGTCGGTTTAACTG
Source organism: Leptobrachium leishanense (assembly GCA_009667805.1). Lineage (NCBI taxonomy): Eukaryota > Metazoa > Chordata > Amphibia > Anura > Megophryidae > Leptobrachium > Leptobrachium leishanense. The sequence continues at coordinate 193,410,861 of CM019065.1, forward strand.
CCACTTCGCCAGAGACAGAGAAGGAGGAGGAGGAGGAAGAGGGAGAGGTGGTGGAGCAGACAGACCTCATACAAGCAGATTTCTGGAGGCATGGTGGATGAACAAGCTCCAGCACAGAGCCCCGTCTTGGATCCCTCCCAGCTGCGATCAGATTTACCCAGTGTGCTGTGAAGGAAATGTAACGACCCTGTCCATGCTTGCTGGACCACGTGTCTAAAGTCACATGCACCTTTCTGCTGACTGCCTTTCCCAATGACTGGATAACATTGTCTTCCACGTGCTGGTATAGTGCTGGAATGGCCTTCCGTGAAAAGTAATGGCGTTTTGGAACCTGCCACTGTGGTACAGCACATTCAGCAAATTCACTGAAGGGAGCAGAGTCCACCAGCTGGAAAGGCAGCAGCTGCAATGCGAGTAATTTTGCTAAGCTGGCATTTAGACACTGTGCTTGGGGATGGTTGGGACTATATTTTTTCTTTCGCTGCAGCAGCTGCGGCAACGTAATCTGACTGCGTAAATCTTCAGCTGCTGGGATGATGTCACATTGTGAGGAAGGAGCTGGTACATCCATTACTGTAGCATCATCCCTGTCGGTGGAGGTTGTAGGCAATGACATGGCAGGACATACAGTGGGGGTAGAGACAGATGAGGAGGAGGAGGAGGACCTACGCAAAGTTTTGCATCAACGGGATGTGTGGCAGTTGTTCATATGTCGCCTCAAGCACGTGGTACCCAAGTGTCCTGTATCTTTCCCACGCTTAAGCCTCATCTGACATAGATTACAAATAGCAACGCTATTGCTGCAGCTGCTGGGGCAACATGAGTGCCAGTTATTTGTGTGTCATCACTGGCACCCCCTTCCTCTAGGTTGATTATACTCCCTTCCTCAACCTCAGAGAATGAATCAGAGCACTGTACTTGCTGCTCATCCTCAAGCAGCATGTCACTCTCATTGTAGTCAAACAATTCAGCTGACTCCTCCGTGTGTGATAGCGAGGCTACGGCAGGAGTAGCTGTGGACATGGAGGCTGCATTAGATGCTTTGGCAGCTGAGGTGGACTGTAAAGTACTAGAAGCCTGGCTGGCAGAGGACTCGGTGGATTGGCTAACCAGGCCATCCTCATCCTCCAAGTCCTCTGTATGTTGCTGCTGCTTAAGACAGCCAGCACCAGTTAGAAAGGACAAGCGTGCCCCTGCAGAGGATGTACCACGTCCACCACGACCAGAGGCACAGCCTCCCGACACAGGGGCTGCTTGCCCTCTTATCTGTGTCTGGGAGCATCTGCCTGTCCTTTTTGTTCTTTCAGACATGGTGAGTGATATATAGATTAATAAATACAGAACTCTGATTCAACTCTGGTATAAAGATTTAAAGAACTCTTGTATAACTCAGTGAGACACACTGATAGCTGGCAGCCAGTGACAAGAGACGGATCACCTCAATTCACAAATGTTTTAAAGAAATTAGTGAGCCCCAAAATAATGCATGGTACTGGTTGTGTGACAAGACACAGATCACCTCAATTCACAAATGTTTTAAAGAAATTAGTGAGCCCCAAAATAATGCGTGGTACTGGTTGTGTGACAAGACACAGATCACCTCAATTCACAAATGTTTTAAAGATATTAGTGAGCCCCAAAATACTGCGTGGTACTGGTTGTGTGACAAGACACAGATCACCTCAATTCACAAATGTTTTAAAGAAATTAGTGAGCCCCCAAAAGATTTGCTGGCACAGTGACAAGTCACAGAAGATCACCTCAATTCACAAATGTTTTAAAGAAAGTTGTAAACCCCAAAAAAACTTGCTGGCACAGTGACAAGACCCTCATCACCTAAATTCCCTGATATTTGGTAGAAATGAGACCCCCCAAACGCCCCCAATAGTGTGGCAGACCGGCAGTAACAACACACAACTATCTCCTTTGAAATCTCCTCTGAAATGCATGCAGAATCGGCGCGTGGAAACGTTATATAGTGTGCTGCGGGACTTAGCTCTGTGAGCCCATGATTGGGCAAAATTTGCCCAATCAGGACTCTGAGCCGTGATTGGCATAGTGTTGAACCTGTCTTGCACCAGACCTGTGGTCAGGTGCAAGGCTGTAGCCTATTACGAGCTTCAGGCCAGTGGGAAAATGCATTGTGGTCCATTGTGGTCAAACATGCGGCGAACACCCGGAAATGTTCGGTGTTCGCGATCTAATCGAACAGGCTAAGTTCGGGCCGAACTCCGAACCGTCCGAACCGAACAGCTCATCCCTACTCACAACTAATGGTTAGGTTTCTGTTCCTTTTAGGGTGGACTTCTTTTAAGTGTTTAACTTAATACCAGTAGTATAAAGTGGCAGTTATTGATATCGTCATTTGACGCAGATCTAAAAGTGACATCTCTTCAATTTTTTAATTTACAGGAAAATACATTGCTCCGTGATGCCAATAGGTGGCTTGAGGCCAACACGCAAGACCATTTTGGTCACAAAAGCCAATACTTTTCAGCATGGACACAAAAGAAATTGAAGAAATTATTTAACTATGAAGAATATCAAAACTCCACACAATATGAAACTGCAGCAAAACAAATTGAGCCATTCGTTTTTAGTTTTACAAAAATGATATCCATTTGTTTTTATCAGAGACAGTAGACAAGAAAAAAAATTCTTGTCCATGCGAGATATGAATCGCAAAGTTAAAATGATTGTTCTCATAGACGTCATTGGTTTGTTAATTATAATTTATCATTTTTAAAAGAATAAATATCTGGTTCCCAGTTGTCTCAATATTGTTTGGCTCAGGCTAAGTTGTCTTTTATGAAATGGAAAAGGGGTTACTCCAGTGGCGCAAGGGAAGTTGGTATACGTAAATATTCCGTGTAGATATAAAGACGGGGAAGAGTTTCAGGTTCTAGAGAAACAGTAAGTCCCAATTAGAAAAGCACAGTCCACTAATAAAAGTGCTATCTTAAGGTAAACACTAAAAAAGGTGCAAAATGCAAACAAAAGTGCATATAGTGCAAATGACAGCTAAAACGTTGTGCACGTCAAAAAGCGTACTGTGAAAAGTGCAACGGTTCCAAATGGAGTGAATCTTAGAAATTCGTTCGTAAAAAAATAGTTCATAAAAACAAGTTCATAAAAAACACCTACTTCTTGTGCAAAGTGCAAATTTAAAGTGCAATTAAAACAGCACAGAATAGTCATAAAAATCTAATTGGACAATGGTGGTCCAAAAATAGTGCAAAAGTCTATAGATATGAAGACAGTCTGTTTGTGAGTGAGGAAAAAAAGGGCTCGTTTAGGACTGTGTAGGTCTCTCACTCTTTGCGTCCATGTATGGAAATCCTCAGAAAGAGAGGGAAGACGAATCTTATCCTTGATGTCCTAGTAAATTCCACGTGAATTCCACGTTCTAGTGAATTCCACGTTCTCAGGATAAGAGGGAAAAGGAGAGAGAGAGAGAATAATAGTGCAATATTGTCTGGATTTGTTGATTGTGGAAATATGCAAGAAAAATTAACACTTACACTTTCCAGAGCCTATGTAGTCCAGGCTCTGGTTTGAAGTGCACTGGGCCAAATATAGAGTGGCCTCTTCCCTTCTTTTTAATTTTCTTGTTCACCTTGAATATAGAGCGACAAGGTACTCATAGCGCAACTTGAATAGTAGCTGAGTGCATATAATAAAGAAGAGTTGGTCTCACTCACCGATGTTGGAGCCTTGTTCCAGGCTCGACTTAATGGCATACAGTGCTCCTTAGTCGGTGGGCACCGTCACCTCTTTAGCAATCTTCTACTGGCTCGGGTAAGTAGATGGAAAAATAGGGGTAAGGTATCAGGGACAAGGTACAATACAGACCATAAAAAAAAACAACCAAATCCACGAATTTTTGAAATTAAAATACGTGGTTTATTGAAAAGATCTAAAATGGGGGGGGGGGAAAGAATGGTGGATACGCGTTTCAGCAGCTAACGTGCCTTCATCAGTCCATAATTGGAGAAAAAAGGGGCAATCAGAGGCATTCCACAAGTCTTTCCTTTTATAGGTGCAATAAATTTTCATTTGGAACATGTGTAGCCACTTACTTCCGGGTTCACAGATCTCCCGGTCACATGATAAGTGTATCCTAACTAATATGGTAGTGCGTTCCAGCGTATAAAATATGCGTTCCAACCATGGGTCACGATCATGACATGGATACGCATCAAAATGAGAGCAAAATACTGGTAAAAGGGAATTGGATTAAATTATTGGTGAATCTATTTTAATGAAAGGTTAAAAAGGTGGAGTTGGCATTTATGAGACGCGTCCATCAGATTGTTTCCGGGTTCGCGAGTCTATGCTAGTGGGGCATATGGGTCAAGAGCACTTCCGGGTTCACAAGTCTCCTATTTCCGGTGTCAAATAGGGACGTCATTAGAATGTGTCGCAGTCGACATGGAGTTGCGTTTCAGCGCCTAAAGCTTGCGTTCCATTCATGTATTACGGCCGTTTTAACAATGGACATTCAAGGTTCAATGTTTAGCTCAGACCTCTGATTAACAATGCAAAATTAAACATGATTAATGGTGCCTGGGACGAGGCTTGTCACCGCTTATACCAAGGACCGTTAAACAGTTGGAAAAGATATTTAAAATATTTAAAATATTTAAAAATAGCGATGGTAGTGGAATAAAAAATATATATGGAAGACAGATACATAATAAAAGTAGTTATGCAGGTTAAAAAACATGAGGCAAGGAAAATATGTAAAATCGGATTAGTGAAAGAGAATAAAATCAGGCATATGCGGAGGTTAAAAGGAAGATTGGAGAATATATAAGAGAATATGTAAAAAAAACAGATGATACACGGGACTTCATATAAAAGGTGGAGAGTAAAAGGAGCTAGCCAAAAAAATGACACAATTCAAAGTCAGCATTTAAACCTTGTGGCTGTAATGAACCTAGATTAAAAATCCAACTCATTTCCTCTTTCCCAATCAATTTATCGAAATTACCACCTCGCCATGGAGCTTCATCTTTTTTTATTCCAATAAAGGTCAGCCCGTCTGGATTCATGGCATGTTTGAGTTTAAAATGTAACGGGACGCTGTGATTATCATTTCCGTTCCTGATGTTCCTGACATGTTCCTGTATCTGTATATTAAGGGGTCTGGTGGTCCTGCCCACGTACTTTAAACCACAGGGACATATGAGCAGATAGATGACGTTCTTCGTGAAGCAAGTAATTACATCTCTAATCTTAATCGGTCCAGAGATTCCATTGATTTGTGTAATAATCTGTTTTTTACTTTTCGTGTTCCGACAATTTAGACAGTTCCCGCATTGGTGAAAACCTTTCTTGATATTATGGAAATGGGATATTGGCTTATGTTTTTTAGTGTGTTTTTGTGCCAGTGTCATTTTGAGGTTATTGGCTCCTCTGCATATCATCCTGGGGTTTGCGGGCAGTATATCTCTTAATTGTGGGTCCCTTCTCAGGATCGGCCAGTACCTTCGTATCGTATTCCTAATTTGTTTATTCTGGGCGCTGTACGGAAAAATAAATGGTACATCGGTTGCATATCCCGTTTTAGTTATCTGTTTCTTTTGAAGTAAAGTTGTACGTTCAACATTCTTCACCTCTAATCTACTAGCTTCGAGTTTGTCTGGATCGTATCCTTTTTCCACGAAATCTTTTTTCATTTTTTCGGAATGTGTTTCATATGTTGTCACATCCGTACAATTCCTTCTTATTCGTAAAAATTGTCCCTTAGGGACTCCTTCCAGCCACTGGGGTAAATGGCAACTGGTTGTTTCAATGTAACTGTTAACATCTACTTTCTTAAAAAAGGTTTCAGTCTTAATCATGTTGTCTTGGATAAAAATGTTCAGATCCAAGAAATTTATTCGCTCTTTACTCCAGCTGGTTGTGAGCTTAATACCCCTATTGTTCTGATCTAGTATTTGTAAAAAGTGTTGTAATGTATCTATTCCGCCCTTCCAAATAAAAAAAGATATCGTCAATGTAGCGTTTATAACATATAAGATTATCCTGATATGTCGATAGAAAAGATGTCTCCCAGAGTGCCATAAAAAGATTATCATAGGACGGGGCAAACCTTGTCCCCATTGTAATTCCATTGAGTTGCAAATAAAAGTCTTCTTGAAAGTAAAAAAAGTTGTTTTCTAAAATCAAACGTATGCCCTCAAGTATAAAAACAATCTGTTCAGGTTGTAGTGTATCGTTCTTTTTCAAAAAGTGCTCAGTTGCTTCAATACCCAATTGGTGTGGTATGATAGTATAAAGTGATTGGACATCACTTGTTACTAAAAGTAGTTCGTCATCCCACTGAATATCTGGCAATATGTTCAGAAGGGCCATTGTGTCTTTCAAACGGGTTGTAGTATTGGTGACAAATGGTTGAAGTATATGGTCAATATACTCTGGAGTGGGATCAATATTAAGCAGATTATCAGAGATAATAGGTCTCCCTGGAGGTTTATTGATATCCTTGTGAATTTTTGGAAGAAAATAAAACAAAAAAAATATAAGTTGTCTTTTATTATTGAATTTGTCTTTTACTAACATCTAACATCTTGGGTGAGCCATAATGATTGTCATTGAGCCGCTGTTTCCAAAGTGGAGTATGTGAAAAAATGAAGGGGTACATAGGAGAGCCAGTGAGGTGGGAGAATTGGCAAGAAGGCTTGTTTGTATTACCAGCAAACAGTGTTCGGTTTTTGTGCTGCCCACAGTTGTGGTAAACAAGGCAAGATGCCCATATTGCACTGCATGGCAGTTTTATAAGTGATGCTCTACCTTATTCCTCCCCATTCTCCTGCACAAGTGATCAGGGCTCCATCAGAAATTTTGGGGTCTGTTTCTGAACCATTGTTAAGGCAACCTGACCACCAACTCTCCCTCCTCTTTTCAGTCCCTACTATGACCTTGGGCTAGTAGTAACCAAATCGTTAACTGGGATCCACAACTGGAAAAAAGCTGTGCGTTTTTTTCTTTTCTTTCTTTCCTATTCCAGCTTGAGCTAGCATATTTTTCAACCACTGATCGATAAAAGCAGTGCTGCTGTCTTTGGTATCAACTCCTAGAGTGCATTGGACTCCATGTAGCTCAGGGCAATCCTGCAAAAGTCCTGCACATTCACTTCAGCAAGGTTGGGAAGAACCACGAAAGCATGCTGAAAAATATTTGGTTGCAATCCTCTGCTGATAATTGGCCTTGAGAAAGCAACAGCTCGCTCTACCCCTTCCACCTATGGATGTTATGTGAGGGATTTTTCAAGCGCTGTAGATTGAAGTATCAAATGTTTTGTGCAACAAAAAAAAAATAATACAGATTAGCGTATGGAGATATCTCAATATTGGGGCCCCAGATGGTGCCTTTGAAGCCAGAGATATCTCGATATTGGTAGTGAAGGGCCAGGGTTAAAGCAGAAATGTTAGTTCTCTGTTACCACCAATAGCATAGTGTGACGGACTGGATATCTCTGCCAAACAGTGCTTCCCTTGCTCCAGGACCACAGAAGAGGATCACGATTTACAGCAAATACCCAAACACGAGACATGACTCGAATTGAAGTAAACCAAATAATAACTGTGTATTTCAAACCAGCAATCGCAGGTATACATTTTACAAGGACAATCCCCCTTCAAGACATACAACAGATTAAAGTCAACAAATAAACCAATCACTGAAGATGGGGCAGGGAAATAGAAGGAGAAATTGAAATTCTTTTTCAATCCCAAAGTAGAAATGTTTTTGGTGAGGGTATAAATATAAACCCACCAACCTGTCTCTTAGCTGAGAAGCAGCGGGAGGACATACAATTGCTGGTAAGCAATGTTTGGCTTCATTAGGTTAGGACCCACCTTAAGAGGTTGCTGTGACGTGGCGGGTCGGCTTAGCACTTTAATGGCCATTATAGTAAACTAAAACCCATGTTTTGTTTCACATGGAGCCATAGGGGTAAGTGCAAATGACCTTTTTCTTTTTCTTTTTATGTGACTAGAATTGTATAGCTTTCTATGTGTTTGACTATGACAGATGAGGGAAGATCATAATGGAGGTGAGGTAGAGAGAAAAACATTAGTGTGTTAAGCAAATAAGGAAATAAGTGAATGAGGCATTAAAGAGGCGAAATAAGTAGACCTACAGGTGCATCTCTATAAATTAGAATGTAGTGGAAAAGTTCAATTAATTCAACTTAAATGTGAGCCAAATCATCACAATTAAAAGAACCAAAGACTTGAACTTCTTCAGTCTGTGTGCATTGAATTTATTTAATGCACAAGTTTCACGATTTAACAAAAACCCACCAATTCACTATCTCAACAAATTAGAATACTTTATAAGACCAATAAAAAAATTATTTTTAGTGAATTGTTGGCCTCCTGAAAAGTAACAGGGTGATTCAGAGAGAGGTGAAAACCAGGCGAATGGCTGGAGAAGAGAACAATCTAGACCAAATAGCCAATTTGGAAAGTGAGAGAAATGGGAGAATTTTTCTGGTTTGGCTATTTTGACCTAGAACTTTCACTTCTCCAGTCATTCTCCTGGTTTTCACCTCTCTCTAAATAACCCTGTATGTTCATTTACTGTAAATGTACTCAATACTTAGTAAGGGCTCCTTTTGCTTAGTTACTGCCTCAATTCGGCTTGGCATGGAGGGGATCAGTCTGTGGCACTGCTGAGGTGCTATGGAAGCCCAGGTTTCTTTGCAGTGGCCTTCAACTCATCTGCATTTTTTGGTCTCTTGTTTCTCATTTTCCTCTTGACAATACCCCATAGATTCTCTATGGGGTTCAGTTCTGGCGAGTTTGCTGGCCAGTCAAGCACACCAACACCCTGGTCATTAAACCGACTTTTGGTGCTTTTGGCAGTGTGGCCAGGTGCCAAATCCTGCTGTTAAATGAAATCGGCATCTTTAAAAAGCTGGTCAGCAGCAGGAAGCATGAAGTGCTCTAAAATTTCTTGTAAATGGGCGAAGTGACTTTGGTTTTCAAAAAACACAGTGGACCAACACCAGCAGAAGACATTGCACCCCAAATCATCACAGACTATGCAAACTTAACACTGGACTTCAAGCAACTTGAGCTATGAGCTTCTCCACCCTTTCTCCAGAGTCTAGGACCTTGGTTTCCAATGTAATCCAAAACTTGCTCTCTGAAAAGAGGACTTTGGGCAACTGTCCAGTTCTTCTTCTCCTTAGCCCAGGTAAGACGCCTCTGACGTTGTCTGTGGTTCAGGAGTGGCTTAACAAGAGGAATACGACAACTGTAGCCAAAAGGATTTTTCTTGACAAGTCTCTCAAGGCTGTGGTTCTCTCGGTTGGTTGTGCATCTTTTTCTCCCACACTTTTTCCTTCCACTCAACTTTCTGTTAACATGCTTAGACACAGCACTCTGTGGACAGCCAGCTTCTTTGGCAATGAATGTTTGTGGCTTACCCCCTGCTTATGAAAGGTGTCAATGATTGTCTTCCGGACAACTGTCAGATCAGCAGTCTTCCCCCATGATTGTGTAGCCTAGTGAACCAAACTGAGAGACCATTTTGAAGGCTCAGGAAACCTTTGCAGGTGTTTTGAGTTGATTAGCTGATTGGCATTTCAATATATTCTAATTTGTTGAGACAGTGAATTGGTGGGTTTTTGTTAAATGTGAGCTATTTCATCACAATTAAAAGAACCAAAGACTTAAACTACTTCAGTCTGTGGTGTATTAAATAAATTCAATGCAAAGTTTCACAATTTGTGTTGAATTAATGAAATAAATTAACTTTTCCCGACATTCTAATTTATTGAGATGCACCTGTAAATGGCAATCGGTATGGAGTGGATTCACATATGTGGTTGAAACGTCTCTTTCATTAGCCAGAATATAAAATAGTCCTCCTTATAAACAAGGGCTGGAGAAAAAAAAGATGGAAAAAACTAAAAAAAATAAAAAAATTATTGTTGAATGTATCTACTGGTGAAGAATCTGAAATACGGAAAGCTCAAGGGCCCAAGCATTCTACATAAGGGGTGCCCAACCAAATGTGACCAACAGAGCGAGTCCTCTGCTTGTCAAATACTGTATAAGGCTGTAATAGCATTGTGAAATTATTTTTACGATGCAATTACAGGTTGTGTGTGTAGGTATGTCTGTAGCTTTGTAGTGATGATAGGAATAAAGGGCTACTTAAAGTGGTTCTCCATAAAACCGGAACAACCCACAAAAGTAATCCCACCTGGGACCACTAGATGGTGCGCAAACCCACACTCCCAAGGGCCTAACCCTCCTAGATACAGGAAAAACAGAAACAACCATATAGCATTCCAATACAAAATTGTACGGATTGCTAATAGAGGGGATGTGGGTCCCCAAAAATACACAATTTATTGCGGGTATAAATAATGAAACCCATGAATAAACATACTAAAAGAAACATATAATTGGAATATATTAGATGTGGAGAGAATATAACAAGCCGCGTGTGCTAGTAAATAAAAGACTTTGAAGGCCAATGTAATAATGCTAAACTTCATACAAAGCAGGAATGGCCTGAAGGAAAAAACGGTGTGCATATGGCTATATCCATCAAAAGCCTGCAGTATTTACTATCCCACTAATGCAAGGTCACTATAATTTTATATATGTCAGATAAACTTGGCAAACACATGCCATTCAGTAATTACACCATATAACCATATATAAAAGAGGGAGATAAAGATCATGAAAAAAGGGGTCACAACACCACTTGATGGTACCAGACCATATATACATCAGACCATCAAATTACCCACGCCATCTTGTGCATAAACTCATTATTCCCAAAGGGAACCACAATAACAACCAGAAAAAGACAGGGGATTTGAAGGCACCCCAGACAGTTAAAAACATATAAACATCAGGACACACTCAACGCGTTTCGCCTGCCTAGCAGGCTTTTTCCAGAGTGAGTGTACAGAGAAACTAGTCTGGTATCAGTTATAAATCACATGCTTATAGGAGCCAGTTATATTAGATGATTTCAAAAGGTCAATTAAACCCAGGTGTCAGATCTTAAAGAAACTAGGCAAACCTATAAAATTAGGCAGAAAGAGGCAAAGCAATTTATAAGAGCTTCCAAAGCACACGCAGAAGAGAAAATATCTCAGTCAGTAAAAAAGGGGGACAAAACATTTTTTAGATACATAAACGAGAAAAGAAAAGTAAAACAAGGATTCGTTAGATTAAAAACAAAGGAAGGAAGGTATGTAGAAGAGGATAAAAGTCTCGCTGACTGCCTCAATGAATATTTTTGTTCAGTCTTTGCAGAAGAAAAGGGACCTCAGTTAGGAGGAAACACTAAAGAGACATTTACATATGAGTTTACAGAGGAGGAGGTTCTACAGCAGCTGTCTAAACTAAAGACAAATAAGTCAATGGGGCCTGATGGAATCCACCCTAAATTATTAAAAGAGCTCAGTGATGTAATAGCAAAACCGTTAACAAGGATTGGTTAAATAAATCTGTTAACGGGAGTCGTCCCAGAAGACTGGAAATTATCAAATGTTGTGCCCATTTACAAGAAGGGTAGTAGGGAGGAATCGGGAAACTATAGGCCAGTTAGTCTTACGTTAGTAGTGGTGAAATTAATGGAAACCATGTTAAAGGAAAGGATTGTTGAACATCTAAAAACACATAGATTACAGGATCAGAAACAACATGGGTTTACCTCAGGGAGATCATGTCAAACTACTAATCTTACGGATTTTTCCTGATTGGGTAACAAAAATAATAGACAAAGGTGGTGCAGTAGACATTGCTTATTTAGATTTCAGTAAGGCTTTTGATACTGTTCCGCATAGAAGGCTTATCAATAAATTGCAATCTTTGATCTTGGATTCCAATATTGTTGAATGGATTAGGCAGTGGCTGAGTGACAGGCAACAGAGGGTTGTGGTAAATGGAGTTTATTCGGCGCAAGGTCTTGTTACCAGTCGGGTACCTCAGGGGTCAGTACTTGGACCCATTCTCTTTAATAGTTTTATTAGTGATATTGCAGAAGGTATTAATGGAAAAGTATGTCTTTTTGCTGATGACACAAAGATTTGCAACAGGGTTGACGTTCCTGGAGGGATCAGCCAAATGACAAATGATTTAGGTAAACTAAAAAAATGGTCGGAGTTGTGGCAATTGAGTTTTAATGTGGATAAGTGCAAGATAATGCACCTGGGACATAAAAACCCAAGGGCTGAATATAGAATATTTGATACAGTCCTAACCTCAACATCTGAGGAAAGGGATTTAGGGGTCATTATTTCAGAGGATCTAAGAGTAAGTAGTCAATGTAATCGAGCAGCATGAAATGCTAGCAGAATGCTTGGTTGTGTAGGGAGAGGTATTAGCAGTAGGAAAAGGGAAGTGCTCATGCCACTGCACAGAGCACTGGTGAGACCTCACTTAGAGTACTGTGTGCAGTACTGGAGACCGTATCTCCAGAAGGATATAGACATCTTAGAGAGCGTTCAGAGAAGGGCTACTAAAATGGTGTACAGCTTGAAGGAGAAAAGTTACCAGGAAAGGCTTAATGATCTTAACATGTACAGCTTGGAAAAAAGACGAGACAGAGGAGATATGATAGAAACATTTAAATACGTAAAGGGAATCCACAAGGTAGAGGAAGGGAGTATATTTAAAAGGAAACAAAATAGCAAAACAAGAGGACATAGTCTTAGTAAAATAATGCTTCCTGATGTTACTTTTAAACCTTTGCCCCTCTAATCTGAGAGGGTGGTGGATTCATGGAACAGTCTTCCAGTTGAAGTGGTAGAGGCCAAAACAGTAATTGAATTTAAGCAAGCATGGGATAGGCATAAGGCTATCCTAAACAAAAGATAAATCCAGGTAAAGTATCCATGTAATTGGGCAGACTAGATGGGCCGAAAGGTTCTTATCTGCCGATAGTTTTCTATGTTTCTAAATCGCTCTATAATTAGAGATCGCATGCCTAAAAGGGCCAATGGTAAATGAGTGCTTCTATAGAGGTAATTAGTGGCATAAGTGGCAAGGATTAGGATGATCAATACCCAATCTCATCAGTTTTAATAGAGCACTCTTATCTATATATATAAATGCGAAAGTCCTGACTGACTGACTGACTCATCAACGCCCAGCTGAAACCGTTTAAACTAGGAATGTGAAATTTTGAAGGTGTACTGTTTTTATGATGTAGGCACCCACTAAGGAAGGATTTTTGGAAACTCCGCCCCTAAGGGGGTGAAAAAGGGGTTGAATATTTTAAACAGGATACCTATAGCTCAAAAACAGAAGATGCTACAGATGTGAAAATCTGTATTTAGATTCCTCTTGAAAAATAAAAAAAAACGTATTTTACCGTTTTTCAAAAATTCGACTGGGGGGGCGAAAAAAGGAGGTTGAATATTTTAAATATTTTAAACAAGATACCTATATCTTAAAAACAAAAGATGGTACAGACGTGAAAATCGGTATTTAGATTAATCTTGACAAAAAAACACGTATTTTACCATTTTCTGAAAATTCCTTGGGGGGGCAAAAAGGGGGGTTGAATACTTTTATCATAAACGCGAAAGTCCTGACCGATTGACTCAGCAACGCCCAGCTGAAACCGTTTGCACCTTCAAAATTTCACATTCCTAGGTTACTGTTTTTATGATGTGGGCACCCACTAAGGAAGGATTCTTGTAAACTCTGCCCCTAAGGGGGTGAAAAAGGGGGTTGAAAATTTTAAACACGATACCTATAGCTGAAAAACAGAAGATGTTACAGATGTGAAAATCAGTATTTAGATTCTTTAAAAAAAAAAAACACGTATTTTACAGTTTTTCAAAAATTCAACTGGGGGCAAAAAAGGGGGTTGAATATTTAAAATATTGTAAACAGGATACCTATATCTTAAAAACAGAAGATGGTACAGACGTGAAAATCGGTATTTAGATTCATCTTGACAAATAAAAAATCACATATTTTACCATTTTCTGAAAATTCCTTGGGGGGGGGAAGGGCGGTTTAATACTTTTTTCATAAATGCGAAAGTCCTGACGGACTCCTCAATGCTCAGCTGAAACCGTTTAACCTAAGAACGTGAAATTTTGAAGGTGCACTGTTTTTATGATGTGGGCACCCACTAAGCAAGGATTTTTGGAAACTCCGCCCCTAGGGGGGTGAAAAAGGGGGTTGAAGATTTTAAACAGGATACCTATAGCTCAAAATCAGAAGATGTTACAGACGTGAAAATCTGTATTTAGATTCGTCTTGAAAAATAAAAAAAACACGTATTTTACCATTTTCTGAAAATTCCATGGGGGGGCCAAAATGGGCGGTTAAATACATCTATATATATATATATATAAACGTGAAAGTCCTGACTGACTGACTGACTCATCAACGCCCAGCTGAAACCGTTTAACCTAGGAACGTGAAATTTTGAAGGTGCACTGTTTTTATGATTTAGGCACCCACTAAGGAAGGATTTTTGGAAAATCCACCCATAAGGGGGTGAAAAAGGGGGTTGAATATTTTAAACAGGATACCTATAGCTCAAAAACAGAAGATGATACAGATGGTAAAATACGTGTTTTTTTATTTTTCAAGACGAATCTAAATACCGATTTTCACATGTTCTGAAAATTCCTGGGGGGGGGCAAAAACAGGGGTTGAATACCTTTATCAGTATACCTATATTTCAAAAACCGAAGATGTTATGGGTGTGAAATATGGTATTTACAATCTTTGTGAAAAAACCCAAACCTTTTTTTTGCCATTTTCCACGAATACAATTGGGGGGGTCGGGGGAAAGGGGTCTGAATATTTTTATCATTATACCTATATTTCAAAAACCAAAGATGTTACAGACGTGAAATTTGGTATTTACAATCTTCTTGAAAAATAAAAACAGGTGTTTTACCATTTTCCAAAAATCCCAAGGGGGATGAAAAAAAGGGGGGCTGAATACTTTTAAACCGGATACCTATATCTCAAAAACAGAAGATGTTACATACGTGAAAATATGTGGTTTTTTGTTTCTCAAGACGAATCTAAATACCAATTTTACCATTTTCCAAAAATTCAGTGGGAGGGGGCAAAAAGGGGGGTTGAATACTTTTATCAGTATACCTATATTTCAAAAACCAAAGATTTTACAGGTGTGAAATTTGGTATTTACAATCTTCATGAAAAAAAACAAACGTGCTTTGTCATTTTCCACAAATCCAAATAAGGGGGGGGGTCGAGGGAAAGGGGTCTGAATACTTTTATCCGTATATCTATAGTTCAAAAACCAAGATGTTACAGTTTGGTAATTACAATCTTTTGAAAATAATAAAACACATGTTTTACCATTTTCCAAGAATCCCACGTGGTGGGTGAAAAAAGGGGGGTGAATACTTTTCAA
This sequence comes from Leptobrachium leishanense, assembly GCA_009667805.1. Taxonomy (NCBI): domain Eukaryota; kingdom Metazoa; phylum Chordata; class Amphibia; order Anura; family Megophryidae; genus Leptobrachium; species Leptobrachium leishanense. The sequence goes on from CM019065.1 coordinate 193,426,254, forward strand.
CAGGATACCTATATCTCAAAAACAGAAGAAGTTACAGATGTGAAAATTGGTATTTAGATTCGTCTTGAAAATAAAACAACACGTATTTTACCATTTTCCAAAAATCCAGTGGGGGGGGGCAAAAAGGGGGATGAATACCTTTATCACTATACCTATATTTCAAAAACCAATGATGTTACAGGTGTGAAATTCAATATTTACAATCTTCGTGCAAAAAAACAATGTTTTACCATTTTCCGAAAATCCAGTTAAGGGGGGTGGGGGAAAGGGATGTGAATACTTTTATCAGTATACCTATATTTCAAAAACCAAAGATGTTACAGGTGTGAAATTTGGCACTTACGTTCTTCTTGAAAAATAAAAAAACACGTGTTTTACAATTTTCCAAAACTCCCAAGTGGGGGTTAAAGGGGGGTTCTACCAAAAAAACCTCAAGTCTCTTTTAAAAAACTATTTTAACAAATCCTAAAATCCATGCGAGCGAAGCCACGGGCAAAAGCTAGTATAGTATAATGTGAGATCTCTGACATAATTTGGCATGACGTGCCAATCCCTAAACCATCCATCTCAACACAATCCCAATACATCCTGCCTATGTGTCATCCGTCCTTGCACTTATTTCACCAGACCTCCGCTCCATTCCAAACCTACAAATGATAAGGTCCGAAGAGGGCAAATGAAACCCTGCCCCTCCAACAAAGTAGACCAATGGCAGTACTTCCTCTTGACTAGTCACGTGGTCTGGAACATCTCATACCGTTCCACAGATGCTAAGGACGCCGTTGTCATAGTAATCCAGCGTAGCATGTGATTTATAACTGATAAAGGTATTTATACCAGACTAGTTTCTCTGTACACTCACTCTGGAAAAAGCCTGCTAGGCAGGTGAAACGCGTTGAGTGTGTCCTGATGTTTATAGGTTTTTAACTGTCTGGGGTGCCTTCAAATCCCCTGTCTTTTTCTGGTTGTTATTGTGGTTTCCTTTGGGAATAATGAGTTTATGCACAAGATGGCGTGGGTAATTTGATGGTCTGATGTATATATGGTCTGGTACCATCAAGTGGTGTTGTGACCCCTTTTTTCATGATCTTTATGTCTCCCTCTTTTATATATGGTTATATGGCGTAATTACTGAATGGCATGTGTATGCCAAGTTTATCTGACATATATGAAATTATAATGACCTTGCATTAGTGGGATAGTAAATACTGCTGGCTTTTGATGGATATAGCCATATGCACACCGTTTTTACCTTCAGGCCATTCCTGCTTTGAAGGCCAATGTAATAATGCGAAACTTCATACAAAGTCTTTTATTTACTAGCACACTCGGCTTGTTATAATTGGAATATATTATATGTGGAGAGAATGTATGTTTCTTTTAGTATGTTTATTCATGGGTTTCATGATTTATACCCGCAATAAATTGGGTATAGTTGGGGACCCACATCCCCTCTATTAGCAATCCATACAATTTTGTATTGGAATGCTATATGGTTGTTTCTGTTCTCCATAAAACCACTGATTCCTGAAATTGGTTTTGGAGGAAAAACACTTGGTAGTGAAGGTGTTAAACTTATAGAGCATGCATTTAAGAACTTTTGTCTGCAGGACACTTCAAACAATTGAATTGCTTTTAGATCAACTTGTGATTGACCCGTCAGGAAGGGTTGCTTGTTATCTGGCTGCTACGGGATGCATCAATACTAATTAAACACTTTTAGTCCAGTTCTTGAACTATGCAGCACATTCTCAGAATCCGCTCTAAAGAGATTTGATTACTTGAAATCAAGGAGCTTGAAACATTAATAGAGATTAATTAGTTCATCAGTGGAATCTTTACAACCCCACAATGGCAAAAGGCATAATATAGAAAAAGAAATTGGAGAGAGCTTGAGCCATTTAGACTGTGCATATTCCCTTGATAACCAGGATTGGTGCAGGGATTTTGCCACTAATATAAAATGGATTTTAGAAGAATAAATAAAGAGGAAGACGAATTAAAACTTTTCTCACTTTTGTTTCCTCTGCATCAGGTTTCTCTAATTATTTTTTTTTCTTTGACAGAATTTTTTATTATATGGAAAGTATATAACAGGAGGAAACGAATACAGCAATATATGATAGTAGTACAGCAGTAAAGAATAGTACATAAAATGGGGCCAAACAACAGAAATGCAATATGGCATGAAGAGAATTTACTTGTGTCGGTTATCCAAACCGAGATCAGGTCACCTGGCGCAAACAATAGATCTGCAAGTTATCAATGAGATATCGCTAGAGGTCCTCCAGGGCACCTGCGTCCTCACATCAGGCCATGACGTTGAGTACAGCTCAAAAAGTGTGGGGCCGCCGAGAAAGAAGCCGGAGAAAAGGAGTCTCAAAGAGGCAATAAAAGAGAGTAAGAGGAGACAAAGAGTAAGTGAATAGTAGTCCAGGGGGTGAGGGGGAAAAAAAAAAAAAAAGGGGGGAGGGTGGGGGATTTAGATTATAATTCACGTTGCAGTCGTATGTGCGGGGGGCGGCAAGACAGGAACTCACACAGGCCAGTAAATTTACCAGGACACTGAAATCATTCAACTATCCTTCCCCGACCATCAGGAGATCTGAGGTAGGGGGAGTCGCATGGCTAGACTTGTAGTCGTCCCAATAGAACCATGTGGCGCAAAAGGCTTCTATCTGTCCTCGCTCCACCGCTACCAAGTGATCGAGAGCCCATAGTCGCTCCACCTCAGTCACCCACAACCGTCTAGAGGGGACAGTTGCAGTTTTCCAGTACAGAGGAATCAGCAGTCTAGCTGCGAACACAAGGCGTAGAGCCGCAGATTTACGCATATTTTTAATAGACGTCGGGAACTGTAGTAGGAGGTAAGTCTTAGCGGAGAACTCCACCTCCAACGCAGTGATGGTGGTGACTCCATCATGGACCATCCTCCAGAAGGGGTCAAGGAGAGGGCATTCCCACCATATGTGAAGAAAATTACCCACGGCTGTTCCGCATCTCCAACAAGAGGGGTCAGAGCTTGGGTGGATTCTGTGGATCCTTTCCGGAGTCCAATACCAAAAGGTGAGTATCTTATATGCGTTTTCCGCACATTTCAATGTCGGGGATCCCCGATGAGTTAATGCGTAAGTCATAGACCACGTTTCCGCAGATGAGGATTCACCTAAAAGGTCATGCCACGTCGATTGGAACTGTGGCGGGTCATCAGTGGAGTCCTGTAGCAGTCGGTAAAGAGTGGAAATGCACCTGGCAAGTGGGATACCTAATCTATAAAAGTTCTCAAAAGGCATCAGGGGTCTGGTAAATCTATATCCAGCGTTCAATGACTTAAGAAAAGACTTAATCTGGGCATAGTTAAATGGTTCCAGGAAAGTCAGTGGCGGTGATCCATCAGCAGGTGCAAGCGGGGGTATGGTATCGTCTCTCAAAAAAGAGTGCACTGTGATCCTATCTGGGAGGTCAAATCTATGTTTCAAAGCGGGACAAACTCCTGGGAGAAAGCCTGGATTGTGCTGTAGCGGTAGGAGTGGAGAGACAGCCGGCGACAAAGACCTCGACATACGTAAAGTTTCTCGGGGGATGCTCCATCGAGTCTGATTATCGGGGGAATCCCTAGGACGGACCCAGGGTAAAGTCCACAGAGGAGTCCCCATGAGTTTTTCTTCTATATCCAACCACAGTTTTTCCCCCGACGTCAGCGACCAGTCGAGTATACGGGTCAGCTGTGTGGCAAAAAAATATAGCTTGATGTCTGGGAGGGCCAAACCTCCACGAGCCTTAGAGCGACACAGGGTCTCATGTCGTACTCTGGGTCTCCCTTTAGGCCATACAAATTTCAAGATCTGGGAGCGGAGAGCGGTAAAGAATCCTGCTGGGATGGGAATCGGTACTGTTTGAAAAATGTAGAGAAGGCGGGGTAGTAGGTTAATTTTGATCACATTTATTCTTCCAAGCCAGGAAATAAATTTGGTCATCCAGCCATCTAGGTCCGACTTAAGGCTTTTTGAATATAATTATAAACCACTCTTCGACTCCTTTAAGTGAGAGGAAGTCAGCCATATACCTAGGTATCCCATCTTAGTCGCACACCAGGTGAATGGGAACCGTTGTTTTAGCCGTCTGGACACCATCGGATGCAGGTTAATATTCAAGAGTTCCGATTTATCCATGTTGATGCGAAAGCTAGAGTATTCTCCAAAATCGGCAACTGTTTGAAGAACAGCCGGTAAAGACTTCTCCACATCAGTGAGCATGAATAGCAGGTCATCTGCATATGCCGATACCACATGATGACGAGCAGAGCCACGGATTCCAGATATGTCTGCATTCGAACGTATGGACTGTAGTAGTGGTTCCAGAGAAAGAGCAAACAACAATGGAGATAGGGGACAGCCTTGTCTCGTTCCATTATGGACAGAGATCTCGGTGGAGAGAGCGCCATTGATACGGATCCTAGCTGTCGGGGTATGATCTAATGCTGCAACCCAGTGAAGATAGGCGTCAGGGATACCCATGAGTCGTAAGACCTCAAAGAGATATTTCCAACGTACTCGGTCGAACGCCTTTTCCGCATTGGCCGAAAACAGCAGCATTTCCTGTCCCGAACGTTTTGCCAGGGTGATAGCATTCAATGCCCTAGATGTTGCATCCTTGGCTTCCCTGCCCGGCATGAAACCTACCTGGTCCGGTTGAATCAGACCAGGGACAAAAGGCAGTAATCGTTCCGCAAGGATCTTAGCCAGGAGTTTCGTGTCCACGTTCAGTAAGGAGATGGGTCGGTAGTTCTTGCAGTCTGTGCGGTCCTTTCCGGGTTTAGGAATAACTGCAATAGTGGCTGCCAGGGTCCGCGAGTGTAAATGTGTAGTACCATCTATCTCCTGGAAAAGACGTAGGAGCAAAGGTGACAGTATGCTTCCAAAGCACTTATAATATTCCAGCGGGAGCCCATCCGGTCCCTGACAGCGCCCGTTTTTCATGGCCGTAAATGCAGCGGACAATTCCTTGATCGTGATAGGAGCAGCCAAGGATTCCTGGGCAGCTGAGGAGACCTTAGACAAAATCCGTGATTTCAAATATCTAGTTAAATCCGCCTGAGGAGGTCCCGTACCTTCTGTCGAATCCAAGTGATAGAAAGACTGGTAATAAGAGGCAAATTCCTCCATGATTTCATCCGGTCGAGATGAACACCGTCCATTCCTCATCTTGATCTTAGCAATATATGCCGTTCGACGCTGTTGTCTTAATGCGATGGCCAGAAGTCTACCTGGTTTGTTCTCCAGTAAAGCGAAATGCATTTGGCCCTGGCAGCGTCTAAGCGAATTCTGTCATCTAAGATCTCATTGAGTCTACGCCGTAACTGAGTCACTTCCTGAAAAGAAGAGTCATCCATCGTGTCAGTTTGAGATTCCAGGCGTCAGATCTTAATCAAAAGGTCAGCGACCTCTGAGGTCTTAGCCCATTTGATTGCCGTGGCCGCACTAATAAAGTGGCCTCTAATCACGGCCTCATGGGCTTCCCAGACCGTCGCCAGTGGGACGTCTTCGTATCTAAATTGTCTTGAACGTACCTCGTAAGGTGGGCAGAGAGATCCGCCGTAAGTACGGGATCATCCAGCAGAGTAACATTTAGGCGCCATGTTCATTCTCGAGGTCTATAAAGTGGGGAAGTTAGATCCATCCACACAGGGGAGTGGTCCGACAATGTGCGCGTACCTATATCCGCATCCAGGACCAAATGCAGTTGATGCTGCTGTAGAAAAATGTAATCTATGCGTGAGGAAGATGCATGGATGGGTGAGAAAAAAGTGTAATCACGTGCTCCTGCATGAAACGCCCGCCACACATCAACCAAATGTAGGGAATCCAGTGATCTTCGGATGTGTCTCAAAGAACAAGAGGGAACAGAGGAGTATCTAGTCAGGGTTCCAGCGGAACATTAAAGTCTCCTCCGAGGACCAAGATGCCAGAGGTAAAAGAGGTAAGGTGCCTGATAATGTGTGCCAGACATTTATGCTGATTCGTATTAGGCAGATATATAGAGGCAAATGTATATTGAGTATCGGATGTAGAGCCTTTGAGAAAAAGATAGCGACCCTCAGGGTCAATCTGTTGATCCTCTAACTGAAACGGGACATCACGAGAAAAGAGAATTGCCGTCCCCCGCGATTTCGCTACCGCATAATTACTAAAGAATCCGTCTGGGAATAACCCTGACGTCAGCGTGGGTGGAGCGTCTGGTCGAAAGTGGGTCTCCTGAAGAAAAACAACCGAAGACCGGAGAGCTCTCAGTTTACGTAACAATTTGCTTCACTTTCAGGGATATTCAAGCCTTTGACATTATATGTGAGAAAGCGCAGGGGCCGCTCTCTGAAAGCCCCTCCCCGCCGACCCCCAGCACCATCCATAGCACATGTAGGGCAAGACAAAACAACAAACAATAAAGAGAGAAAGAGAGAAGAAAAGAAAAAAAAGGGGGGGAGGGGTGGGACGCAGAGACAGGTACAGACAGTAAAGAGGTAAGGAAAGAATGAGGCGACGACGTCCGTCAAGTGACCGGTCTAACGGGGGGAGCAATCCCCCAATGACGTCACCTGAGGTGGAAGGACGCAAATACCTCTGGGGGGGACCTCCGTACACCACGGGATTCCAACAAGTACAAAACTTAAGAAGTGTTACAATAAAGAGAAAAAGGTAACTAAATAACTGTCGAGCTAACGACAACAACGCAATATATGATATGAAGAAGAAAAATTAATTGTAAGGTGTTGAGTTGAAATCACGATATAGGCAAACATATAGGCAAACGGTTTTCCTAGCAACCCCCAACAGTAGCAAAGGGCAGAAGGCATGTAGCCTCGAAGGAAATTTCACTATTAACAAGCCCAAAGAAACGCAAGTAAGATCAAACAACCCATCCATCCCCCTCACAGACCCAATTCCCAGATGCATATTTGAGAGGAAGTGAAAACAAAGCAATCTGGTATAACATGTCATAAAAGTCTCATACAGTCCACCTTGCGCGATGAGTTCTTTTGGAATATCCTGGAAAGGGGAGGCGCAACATAGGTATCCTAAAATGATAGTATTTACCATTGTCTGTCAGAATTGAACTGGACATAAAGATTTTATAGTGTCCCCATTTTACGGCAAACCGACGTTCCAACCCACATAAAATGCAATTGTGAAACCCTTCCTCCCCGTTCCTTTTGGTGCACGCTCAATTTGTCTATGTGGCAGCCCCTCCTCAGCCCTCCTCCCACCCAGGCTCCCTCCCTCCCCTCCTTTCTGTTGCTCCTAGTACCTTTCGCCATTCTTTCCCCGTTTTCCCTTTTTTCCCCCCTCCCTTTTCTTTCCCTCCTTTCCCCCCCTCCCCCCCATTTACGGAACACGCCCCTACGAAAAAGTGCCGGTTAATAAAAATGTCTCCACAACAGAACAGTAGTGAACAGTGCGAGTAACAAACTCAGATGACCGGTAAGGAGTCTAGGCAGTATGGCGCTGGCCTCGTTGTAAGGCACGTCCAGTGTGCAGAGGAGAGGAGAAACTGTAGACAAAGAAGCGAGTTTGCAGCAGGAATGGCAACAGCGGGCATCCATCAGACCGGCGATCCCTCGAGAGCGTGAGCGGGGGATAGCCGTCTAGTTTCAGTGGGAAAATGTGGCAGTCAAAAGCAATAGAGGAATCCTACGTTGTTTGAGCGGTCAATGGGTGACAACAGGGCAGGGTAAGTGAATGGGTCGTCGCTTAAGACGTAGAAGCGGTCATGTGCCAGTGGTGGGCAGATCTCCGGTTCGTCTGGTGGCGTGGGGAGACGGTCTACGGTGATCTCGGGATCTGCGTCGACGTGGACGAGGACGTGTGGCGGTAGGCAGCCATTCTGCCCCATCCATGGTGGCATATTCCCAGTCATGTATAGACAGCTCCGGGAGCTGTAGGTCACGTAGGAAGGTCGGCACATCGGTAGGCATTCTGATTGCGTAAGTCACTCCATTCCGTGACACATTAAGTGAAAAAGGATAGCCCCATCGATAAGGTATCGCCGCCTCTCTGAGAAGTGTCGTAAGCGGACGGAGAGCCCTCCGCGCTGCTAACGTGAACCGCGTTAGGTCTGCGAACAGCTCCACGTTATCTCCCTCGAAGGCCCAGGTCTCATGGCGTCTTGCGGTCTTGAGGATTCGGTCTTTAAGGACGAAATTTGGTAGGTGGCAAATAAGGTCTCTGGGGCCACTCTGCGACGTGGGGGGGATAGCGCGGTAAACTCGATGGGCCCTGTCGATGTCCATGGGGGAGACGCCGCCATCTTGTTGGCCCGTTTATTTAATTCCGTCTTACAAGACTCTGGGATCCTCGTCTCCCTCGCGCACCCCCCGGATCTGGATGTTATGGCGCCTCGCCCGATTTTCCAAGTCGTCCACCCGGCGTAATAAGGTAGATATTACCTGAGAGCCAGTGGGAGAGTCCGAGGAGGGAGCCTGGGGGTGATGTGTGGTGGTCTCCAGTTGGGCGACTCTGGTCTCCAGCGCCTGCAATCCGGTTCGCACCTCAGTCACTTCTCCCCGCAGGGACTCGCACAATCTGGCGGTCACCCTCGGTAAGTCCGAGCGGGTCGGGAGGGAACCCAGGAGGTCCTCAATACGGCGCAGCCGAGGATGATCTTCCGAGCACGAGGCCTCCGAGGGTGCGGGAGATGTCGAGGTCGATGGACTAGGCCCACGTGTGTGATCGGTCGGAGCTTGGAGAAAGGCTTCCAGGGTCCCTGCGTGGGTCGGCCGGGGCATGCTCGGGATGGAGGGGGTCTGTCCTTTCGATTTCCCCATCGTGATTATCTTCGATCCAGTAGATAATCTGCTCCGACGGCAACGCTACTCAAAAGCCTAAGTACTATGCGGCCATTTTAGTGCACGGTCAAGCCACGCTTCTCTAATTATTTTAATATATTATTTATTTCTGTTGCTGTCTGCCACAAAATATATTTTATTTCTTCACATTCAGATTCTACTTTTCTTTACAACCTATACCCCAAATCTCAATTTTATCTCTCATTCACTAGTATTTTTGCCTGGATCCACACCAATCTCTCTTGCCTACATCTGCCAAGGTTTTGATCCATAAGGGCTCTAATTCAAATGCAATTGTGATTTCTATGGAAATGTTCATGCTAGCAATTAACAAGTCAACGCTAACTGAATGAGCACTTGGATGCAAGTTCTCTATCCTTAAGTTCCATCTTCCAGTGGTACAAGAAGGAAGCCTTGTCATCTTACCTCTCCAATAGATCCTTCTTATTATCCCTTGCTGGCAATTCCTCCTCTTCAATGCCTCTGACAGTTGGCATACCCTCTGCTTTATTCCATATATACCTCCTCACTGGGTAAACTCATCACCAACTACGGCTTCAAGTATCACCTATATGCTGATGACACCAATATTTCTGAGTGGTATCTCTTCCTGGATGGCCTCTCACTACCTGAAGATCCATATATATCTCTCCCTCTGTTCTCAGTCTTACGTCAGCGCAAGTGTCTGAGCTCCTTCTTATTCACCCCTCTAACTCTACTCCACTTTCTGACTTTTTTTATAACTGTTGACGGTATCACTACCCTTCCTTCAGCCCATGTCTGCTGCCTTGGAATGACTCTTGACCCCAGTCTTTCTTTCAGCCCCCACATCCAATCACTCTCATCTTGCTGCAATCCCTTTCACAAAATCACCAAAATGTATCCATTTCTGATTGCTGACTCCACAAAGCAACTTATCCACTCTCTTATAATCTCCTGCCTGGACAACCGCAACATCTTCCTGACAACCTTCCTCTCTCCCACCTCTCCCCCTTGCAGTCCATCTTAAACGCATTAGCCCAGCTTATTCATCTCCCCCATTGCTCTGTCTCTGTCACCCCTGTAGTTTGAATTTGACTCTGGACGGGGAGCCAGTGCAGGGATTCACTTGCCCTGACCTACCAAGCGCTCACTAATGCTACTTCTCACTACCTGTCCTCACTAATCACCAAATACACCCCAGCTTACCCTCTAAGATCCAACCATGACCTGCTCCTGGCATCCTCCATTATTACCTCTTCACATGCCAGACTGCAAGACTTTTCTCGTGCGGCGCCAACCCCCCGATGGAACGCGGTTCCTTGCAATATCAGACAGTCCCCAAATCAGACTTCCCTAAAAGGAAGGGTCTTTAGGGAACGTTTAAATGAAGCCAATCACCTAACCCTGTAACAAAATGTCCCACCTACCCAATAAGTCTTCATCTCTCTCTGAATCAACATCTCATCACTGCAGTTCTCCCTCCTGTTTCACACCCCCTCACCCATCTAGATTGTAAATTCCCACAGGAATAGGGCCCTCATTTCCTCTTGTATCTGTTGTTGGAATACTGACTTGCCTCCTTGGGTAAAGAAAAGACAATTCTACAATACATCATTGTACCCAAGGTTATCCAGACGTGGATACCTTGCTTGATGTGCCTAGAGGGGTGTCAGCTATACCCTCCTGACGAGGCCTAACAAGGTTGAAACAAACGTCGGGTGTTGCTGCACCTCTCGTGCAGGGATGACGTTCTTGGCAATCAGTACTGGCTACCCTTTCTGGGTGACAGGTCTCACAAGGTTTTAGCTTGCTTGTGCCATTACAGGGACGAATGCTCCATATGCAAATCAGCCTGAGTGGGCACCCACCATAGAGCCGGCAACTAGTGCTGTTGCTCGTTCTCAGGACCCTCACAACCCCCCGTTTCCTTACCCATTGTACCTTTCGACAGAAAGGCTTTCAGCACATCTGGAGCACGCCCGCTGTAGCATGTGGATATGCCCATTGAAGCACCATAATGCTGCAATGGACGCCGGGAGGCACATCAATATGGACGCACATAGTGCATTTGTCTGACCGGTCTAAAAGGCTTCCTATCCACAACAAGCAGCTAGGATGCTAAATTTTGTCCTTATGCTCAACTGCAGAGCACATTTTTGAATGCCATTTTCATTGATTAGCCTTTTTTACTTGGAGACTTCCTGGATAATGCCTTTAGTGAGAAGGGGTCTGACTACGCTCCCTCCTTGAAGAGATGAAAATGGGCTATGGGGTACCTACAAAATCTTTAGTTTAGACAGATGGTCCATTTTGGCATGAACCCCTTCACTACAACGACTATACTCTATTCCGTGGTCCCAGAAAGTACCTTGCTAATCTAGTATAGTGAATGTGGGGTAATTTTGGACCAATGTGTGATGACCATTCGCTATCTGCCCAGTCGTCACATGCAGAGGGAGGGTGTACAAGGGGTTAAAAGCTCAAAGCCTCACGGGCCCGTCTAAATCTAAAGGGGCGTCCATTCTGATTAGAAACAGCAATGTATTTGAATTGCATCGTAAACTGTCAGATCCGAATGGCAGATACCTGATTTTAGTATGCGCTATGAACCATAAGATATACACTATTCTCAATTATACGCTCCCAATGAAAATCAGGTGGAGTTTGCGGCTTCTGTATTTACCAAATTATCCTCTGTAATAACTGGTACTTTACTCATCTGCGGGGATTTTAACTTTAGTCTAGACCCTCTCAAAGACACTTCATGGTTCGGCTCCCGCCCTCTTACTGGGAAACGTAGAAAACAGGTAGAAAAATGTCATGCCTTGTTGGGCGACTACCACCTATATGACACATGGCGCCTATTCCACCCTAATGAAGTGGACTACACATTCTTCTCCAAAGTACATAAGACGCACACTCGAATTGATTACATACTAATTTAAAGCCAATCGCTCCCAGGAGTAGAAAGCTGTACAATAAGCACAATCTCGAGCTCAGACCATGCCCCCGTCACCTTAATCCTTAAAGACGATTATAAAATGTTTGGTCAGTCACCATGGCGCCTTAATGACTCTGTGTTGTCCGACGAGATAGCTAAAAGTGATCTAGCTTCCCAATTGGAATCATACTTTGACCTAAATACGAGTGAAGATCTTTCCGCCACAACCATACGGCAGGCCCACAAGGCAGTTCTGAGGGGACACTAGATGTTTTAAAATGGGATGCCCATTTAATACAAAGAGGCCGCTCGCCTCCTCCTTCTGCAGAGACTTGATTCTCTATACCGATCCCACAAGATATCCCTCTCAGACGCCACAACCCGCCTCTTGAGCGATACCCACGATGAACTACACGCATTGTATAGACAGTCCCATTTTTCTCACCTGCAGCGCCTTAGGACGCTTTTCTACGCTTACGGTAATAAACCTAGTAGATTACTAGCACAAAGACTACGCACACTCCTGCCCAAACACCGTATAGATAAACTCCTCTCCCCTGGCCAAACAGCAGTACATAAACCCTCCGAAATTGCGGAGGAGTTCGCAACATATTATTCATCTCTCTATAATCTGACGGATAATAACACCATCCCGCACCCCACCACCGCTGACATAGACGCCTACCTCTCACGTCTCCACCTCCCTACTTTGTCTCCTATGCAAACGGTACAACTGTCCTCGCCTTTCTCCATCAAAGACATAACTAAAGTCATATCCTCCTTACCACATGGTAAAGCGCCAGGCCCGGATGGATTCCCCTCTTCCTACTATAAAGCTTTTGCACCCCATCTGGCACCACACTTACATAGTGTTCACACAGGCATCCTCTGAAGGCATGTTCCCTAAAGACATGTTACAGGCTACAATTGTCACGTTGCCTAAACCGGGACTTCCTGCCCTAATTTTCGACCCATCTTGTTACTGAACACAGACATAAAAATGTACGCCAAATTACTGGCCATTCGGTTAAACGACATACTTCCCACTTTGGTCTCGCCCAATTAAAGGCAGACAAGGGACTGAAAACTCTAAGAAATTGCTGGCCCTGATCAATCTATTCATAACATCCCATGTTTATGGCTCTCACTCGATGCAGAAAAAGCGTTCGACAGGGTTCATTGGAAATTTATGAATAGAGTTCTTGATAAATTTCGGTTTACTGACGAACACATTAGATTCGTTATGGCGTTATATGCCTCCCCTTTCGCTAGGGTGTTGAACAGTGGCTTTCTTTCTAACGCATTTAATATTACCAACGGCACGCGCCAAGGCTGCCCTTTATCCCCACTGCTCTACGCTTTAATACTAGTACCCCTGGCTCAAGCCATCAGACAAGATGACCTCATACGTGGGATACAAATAGGTCCCCAGACATTTAAACTAAACCTTTTTGCGGATGATATTCTTATAACAATCACTGACCCACTAGATTCTCTGCCCTCCCTACACGCCGCACTACAAGATTATGGCCTAGTCTCATATCACTCCATCAACCTCCCTAAAACACAAGCACTAGCGCTAGGACTTCCCCCTGACGACCTAAGGTCTATAAAAGCTTGCTACTCTTTCGCATGGAACGACCAGGGTATAAAATACTTAGGCATAACGCTTCCAGGGAAGTTTGAGGATGTACTGTCTACCAACCACAAGAAAGTCTTTGCTGAAACAAAGTCATTACTATTACGGTAGAGGTCGGTGAGGTTGTCCTGGTTGGGCAGAGCGGCAGCTGTTAAGATGACGATTCTGCCCAAATTACTATATGTATTTCGCATGTTACCCATTCCCATTCCGAGGACTTTACTTAATGTGGTTCACCGAGACAACTCTTTCTATATATGGAACGGAAAGCACCCACACATCCCGTTCAAGGTCCTATCGTCCCCCTCCTGCGGATGGAGGATTCAAATTCCCTCAGATAATGGCATACTACAAGGCAGCAGCCATAGCCTCCCTGAGCGAATCCTTTCTTATACACCAGCCGTTATGGACTTACATTCAATCAGTATCACTACCCTTTCCCGGCCTACTTTTCACCCCCTTTAACTCCAGACCTCCTCTCCCAACAGCTCTTCAGATAACTGGATGGTACATCACTATTTGGGACCAACATGTCCGCACCTTCACTTCTCTCTACCCTCTACCCCTCGCCACCCCAGTAAACGCTTTGACTTACGTGATTCCCTTTTTTAACCCTAAACCGTGGACTCACGCATGTGTTCCAATTTTTCAAAAACTCCTCCGTTATCTCCTTTGACCAAAAGCAGACTACTCATGGAATACCTTCTCCGGCGTTTCTCTCATACCTTCAACTAATGTCCTACATGAGAACACTAGGAACGCTTAATTCTGTTTCGACAAGCACACCTCTACTCACACCATTTGAGACTTTTACAGTATATCCTTCACAAACTACCAAGCTCCTTTCCCTTAGTTTCCCAAGCCGTTTGAAAAGTGCGTTTGGACAATCCCATTGTGGACATCAATTGACGGTAACAGAGTTAAACATGCCCATTACGCTAGAACAGTGGACCCACATATTTTTATTTGATAAAGGTGCATCCCGGTGTATTTCAATTTTTGAGACGCGTCGTAAGGTGTTGTACAGATGATACTTAGGGAATGCCACTTTAACAAAAATGTTCCTAACAGGTACTGATACCTGTTGGTGCTGTCTCACGGCACGAGGGACGATGCTACATGTTTGGTGGTCCTGCCCAACACTTCAAACGTTCTGAATCGAAGTGGCGTCGTTTGTTGATGAGGTTTTGGGTATTACGGTCCCATTCTCTCCAATACACTACCTCCTAGGACTCCTCCCAGACGACGTGAGGAAAATGTTGAGACAACGAAAATTGTTTTGTATAATTGTGTCCTGTTGCTACCTCCTTATCACCAGACTCTGGAAAAAAACACTACCCCCCACTCTACCCTCCCTGACTAAAATGATCTCTGATCTAGCATTCTCTGAGGCCCTGGCCCGATCACATTTCCATCTCACCTCCCCAACACAAGACCCTTGGTCACTGTGGCAAGAACACCTAATATATCAAACTACTAAAACCATAGGCACGAAGCTCCCATAAGGTGGTAGTCGTAACATATTACCCGGCTCCTCTGCAGTCCCAAGGTTCCCCCCACCTGTTTTTCTACTGAACGGTATCGGAAACTGCCAACAGTATTATGAGGACTTCAATCGACAGGTCTATGTCTCCCCCCGCCTGGTTCCTTTCCCCCTTTTCTTCTTCTTTGCTTTTCTCCCCTCTCTATCTTTCTCCTTTTCTCTCCCTTTCACCCTTCCTTCCCCGTTATGGCTCTGCTTCCGAGACAAGTTCGGTTGATTGTTAAATAACTTGATGTGATGTTTTCATATCTTTGCCATTCCGTAGAGCAATTTCTTCTTTTTATTGAATATCACGGTTTAACATCATCGCTATAGTAAAATGTACCGAACCTTCCCCATTTATGTAAGCTATTGTTCTTTCCCCTTTTTCTATCCCATTTTACTAATTGAAACAATAAAACATTCAATAATAATAAAAAGCTCAAAGCCTCTGGACTTACTAACTCTACCCCCTCTCAGGGCCCCAAGTTGTGCCAACCTAGCCCCCCTCCAAAACTGTACACACCCTTCCGACTATACGCTGTCACCACAAAAGTAATATGGGGGTTTTGAAAGTGCCCTAACTGTATAGCACCCCAAATCCAGGAGCCTACCATATACAGATAATTTATCTCCCAAATGGTAAATTCTACGGTAACGCTAACACCAGCACTTACAAGAGAACATGAGTCATCTAGAGCAAAGACAGTACTGGGTTACAAAGTTTTAATGGCGAAAGACAAAAATAAAACTTTACACAGTGCCAATATCACATAAATAAGACATACAAAATATAATAAAACATACAAATACAGTACTTGAAATAAATGGGACTTAATCATAAATATATGAAAGAGGGCCAGGTAATTATTGTTTAATTACTTTCCATATTACCTATAATAAATTTATGTGGCATCGTTAATTTCAGATTAATGCTTCCAATAAGCAACCAGCGGTCTAAGTGTATCTTTACATCTGGTCAATTAACCCAACAGTATTCACATAATATATTTGAACCTCAACCATAGCTTTCTTGGGAGCTCAATAAACTGTTTGTTCTTATACATCAGATTGACTGTATTGTTGCTCACTACGATTTATATGTTATACTGTCAACAAATGAGATTAAAGATTAAAAAATTATTATTTATTGCCCCTAATAGTCAGCTGGTGTCAGCACAAATGGCAATCTTTGTATTGCGAATATTTCAACTGGAGCTGTAGGCTTAACGGAGTTATTAATCCACTTGACAATAATCTATGCCTTCTTCAATTGGCAATTCCACTTATAAATTGATTATAGGTAATATAAAAAAATGAATCCTATTTGAATGAGGGCCAGATAATTGCCTTATTATTATTATTACAGTTCCTTGGGTATGATACCAGAGGTGGCAAACCAGTTTAACCTCCCTGGCGTTCTGTTTTTTTCAAACTTGTTTGTCAAAAAGTGGCCAATTTTTTTAATTTATTTTTTACCCCTAGTGGTATTCCCGAGTGTGGCTCGGGGTTAAATTCCTATGCTGGAAGTGGTAACCCCGAGCAACACTCGGGATGCCGCTGGATATATCACCTCGCCATGTGCTCCCTCTCTGTCCCCCGAAGTCTCCTCCAACAATCGCGACCTCATACTTCCTGGTTCCCTCCACGCGAAAAGGAAACCAGGATGTAAAACGCCGCGATCACCGGAGGAGACTACGGGGATCAGCGAGGGAGCGCAGGGAGAGGTGATGTATGCAGTGGTGTATTTAGGTTTTGTGCTGCCCTAGGCCTGACTAAACTCGTGCACCCCTAATTTAAATTTGACGCACCCCTTCCTGTCAGGGCACACCTCTTCCTGGTTAATACCCACCCTTCCTCTTTAAGCTCCACCTTTTCCTCTTAGAGCTCCGCCTTTTCCTCTCTTTATTAAGATGAATTTAAACAAGTAGGCACTTGGTATCCACTTTTAATATAGATACATTTGAAATGGTATACAAAATATACATTTCATAATTTTCTTTAAGTATTTTTACAAAGAACAGCCACGCACACTGGTGTATTTTGGCCTAGGCCGACTAGGCCCAGGCCTAGGGCGGCACTTTCCAGGGGGCGGCGGCCCGCACTGGGTGGCCCCACCCCTAAAAAAAAAAAAAAAATTTTTTTTTTTTTTTTTTACTTTTGCAAAGTATTTTACCAGGGAGGATACATTGAGATTTCACTAATTTACACTTTCAATTTCACTTTCCAGGGGGCAGCAAAAAACCTCACCACTAAATGGGTTACTCACTGAGCACCGAAATGACGCCAATGTTTTGGTGTTCTGTAGTTCCCTGCACTTAGGAGAATAAAATTTCCCCACCCTGCAGTGAATTCACCATTCACCACAGGGTCCCCAAAGTGCATGGAGTCAGCCGCTTAATGCTGCCACCGCAAACCCGTGGCCTGCTGTTTTCAAAAGAACTACTGAACGAAAATGTCTGGAATTTACATATAAGATCCTATGGTTGATAATAAAATGTTCTGTTACAGAAAAAAGAAAAACTGCTATTAAAAAAAGGGGGGGAATTTTGCCAAAAAAATCTGAAAAATGACTAAAAGGTACTAAAAAAATTCAATAAGTAAAGACTTTTTACTGCAGATTAAAATAATAAATGATTTATTAGATGTTGCATAAAAACGGGAATATTTTTAACATTGAAACCTATGGGGTTCGCCTGAATAAACCTGCTGATTGAAACCACCGAACATCAGGGCATTTCACTGCCATTTCTCTGAGTCTCAGTACCACATGACTGGCTGAACCACGTGAAACGCACGCGCGCAGCTGCCCGCCCTTTCGTTAACACAGACTCTATTCTGGACTGAACACCCACCTGGAAGGGAATCAAAGCTACAGTGCACCCTCTGGCAGTGTCACCCCACTGCTGACAAGATGGCTCCACAGCATAATTGCTGTGTGCTCATATACACTCGGTTTGCTGGGAGTTTTACTGCAGTGGATTCTGATGCACTCATACACACCGCACATTGCATTGCTGGGAGTTTTATTGCTGTGGATTCTGATACGCTGACACATACCACACATTGCATTGCTGTGAGTTTTATTGCTGTGAATTCTGATGCACTCATACACACCGCACATTGCATTGCTGGGAGTTTTATTGCTGTGGATTCTGTGATACACACTGCATATTACTGTGAGTTTTATTGCCCTGGAGCTCTGGGATACGCTCAAACAACACTGCACATTACTGTGAGTTTTATTGCTGTGCAGTTCTGTGATATGCTCATACACACTGCACATTTCTGTGGGTTTTATTGCTGTGCAGCTCTGATATGCTGATAAGACGTTTTCCCAGAAGGATTTTGGCTTACTCAAGTACATTTTGGCAAACTGTAGTCTTGCTTTTTTATATCTCTGTGTCAGCAGTGGGGTCCTCCTGGGTCTCCTGTCATAGCGCAAACTATCCGTCGACCTTTAAATGAAATGAAACGCTGACACTGATGCTCCCTGAGCCGGCAGGACAGCTTGAATTTCTTTGCAACGCAGGATAGTGCGGATGGTGGATAAGCAGCCCCAAACAAGTTCCAAACTTTCATCAATTTTCCTCTTCCGTCCACGCCCAGAGAGATTAGAAGTTTGCAACCCATGGCACTGTAGCTAGATTTGCCTTTGTCCACAGTGCGCAACATTATCAAGATCTCTGAGAACTTGTAACCTTGAGATTGTTGATATTTTTCCACAATTTTGGTTCTCAAATCCATCTCCAGACAGTTCTCTTCACCTCTTTGTGTGTGCCACACTAAGCATGGACAACAGAGACACACAATGCAAAGACTAAGTGAACTTCTCTAAAAATCACACCTGAAAGCAGATAAAAAGGAGAGGAGCATCACATGCTTGAAACAATCTTATTGATCCACAATTTTGAAAGGGTGCCAAGAATTTTGTCCAGCCCATTTTTGGAGTTTTGCGTGACATTATGTCCAATTTGCTTTTTTTCCCTCCCTTTTTTTGTTTATTCCCTTTGTGTGTTTTGGAATAAAACGTGTATAGCAAAACATGTGTTACTGCAATACTTTTCTGTGAGAAATACTTGATTTTATGGAAAAATGTCTGGGGTGCCAACAATTTCGGCCATGACTGTACACTCTGTCCTTTTGCTATGCTGCGCATAAGGTGAAACCTATAAATAAGGCCTTTTTTATTGATTTAATCAAAAACCTCCATGAGTGGGGTCAAGGTGACCAATCTCACTTGCAGAAGATGGAGAAGCCATTCTACACACAGACCAGTCATGCCTGAGTAGCATTCAAAATATGCCAAGTGGCAATAATATGATTCCCCTGAACCAAATTACAGTGATCTTAAACCTCTCCAATTCAACCTCCCTTGTGGGGAGGAATATCTTGAAATCCAATCTTTCTCACTGACTTCATCTTTACGGTGTCATTTTAATCAAATTACTCATTTAGTCTGGCCAACGAAGAAGATAGCCGCTTGACCCTGTGGCTCCGCGCCCGTGCTTCTCCAATTTCACCATTATAGCGACTAGGTCTTAAAAAAAATGGTTTTGGTCTGTATCCACAGACCTCAGACAGACGCTGGGGCAGCTGTCCGAATGCATTAAAAGCATTCAGCCTACGTTCCCTTCTGGCTGGCCACAATCCACCGAGCGGCGTCGGACTGTGACGCGCTCTCTAGGGATCACAGTTGGAGGCTGCGTCACAGCCTGGCGGCCACTTGGTGATGCAGCCAGCTGGAGGAGAACACTGGCCGAATGCTTTTAATGCATTGACAGCTGCCCCAGCCCCTTAGATACCAGCAACCCAGCCCAGCGTTGACTTACAGTTATCGGGGCATTTGCACATGTACAAGAGAGATGTGTGGGTCCTCCTTAATTAATAGCTCTTGCTTCTGGTAAGGCACGAGGGGGACTGCTCTTGTATATTCCTTACGGGGGGGGGTGGTGTTTTGCGAGTCACTCCTCCCACTTAATTTTTTCTCTTTCCCCTTGTTTTCATTAATGTTTCATATGAAATTCTTCCTCCTAGAAGCTCTGGTTTCTGTCCTGACCCATGTTACCCCCCCCCCCCTCTTTTAGGGGTTTGTTTCCTGAATTTTCATAAAGTCACATGAGGATCGTCCATTCTCCCGATCGTTCATATCCTTTTACTTGGCACAACAAATAAAACCTATGTAGAAGAAAACCTACAAGGATAGAGTTCCATTATTATTATTATTATTCTTTATTCCATTTGAAGCCTCATGTCATGAGAAGTTTCATTATTACTGGTTCTCAATTTTTTCTGTTGAGTGCTGTTCTCATCTTATGCTCTTTGAAATTTAAATACCAAACTGTGTACTTCCATATTGTGCCAATGTACACAGCTCCTGCTACTTGCCCACCGGGGTGACTGTTCACTAACAACTGGTTGCCCAGTTTAGAAATCTAGGTGTTTAGGGCATCGGGCTATACAAATTGCTCATCCCTGTATATATCCGTGAGCCCTACTAATTTATATATGTGTATTGATCTTATTTTGTGGCCACAATACTTAGGTGTACCAGCGGATGACCTTCAATAAAACCAAATATTTTTTTTAAAAAAGGGCGCTGTAGCTCTACTAAATTATGCATAACAAACAGATTAACCCGACCACAGCCGGGTGTGCTATGCCATCCAGGCTGCAGGCAGGATTAAACACCTCAGAGCATCATAGTACACTTTGTGGCTTTCTGGCACGCTTCCATTCCCAGCAGTCAGATTGCCAAACCTGGCTGCAGGTGGACTGCCTGGACTCGAAGTCCCCCTGCATCCAATGATGCCAATCTGCTCACTGAGAAGACTTGGGACCAGAGGGGAGGAGAAAGCTGCGGGGCGTGCTAAGCCACCCTCTGACATTTAAATGGAAAGGTGAATAGGATGGAAATTAAATTTGATAGTTTTAAACCAAAGCCTGTTCACAAGTTTAATAAGGTTAAAAAAAAAAGTAGCTATTGCCTTAAGGTGCTCTTGTATGGTAGTTCCAAACGTAAAAGGTATGCTGAACCTAAGACACATAACACTGTGCTCTTACTTACCAAGTCAATTTTATTTCCTGTAAACTTGTAAAATCTTTGAATCTGAGCTATCGCTCCGATTGATACGCAGCTTATTAGAATTAAAAGATTTGGATGGGGAAGCTTTGTCCAGAGTTGCTAGTTAATGGAAGCAGAGGCCACCACAAGACTTCTGCATAGCTGGGGTTTTTTTCGTATCACATTTTTTCCCCCAGTTTCGGGTCGTTCGATATTTTACTGCGATTTGTTAATTAGGATGGCCGGTATTAATTTTTTTTCGGGTTTATTTGTTTTATTATTGAAATGTGAAACGGATTTAGGGGGGAAAAAAAAAAAATTAATCCCCCAGCTCCCAAGCCCTGCGGGGTTGCTGTCCTTGGTTCTGAATAGGTTTCAGCTCCGTGGATAGCCTCCACGAATAGGAGTCAGACTGAAGGAAAGCAAAGCCTAGTTTTAAAATAAACGTAAACTGTTGAATAAATATTCAGTAAAAAGGGGGATATTTTTTCCATTGAAACCTATTAGGATTCACCTGATTAAACAAACAAACCACCAAGAATTGGGGTTAGAAATTACAATTGGGTCTAGACGCCAGGTATAGAAATTCTAGCCCAGGTTTAATCAGTCAAATCCCCTATGTTTCAACGGAAAAAAAAATCCCCCTTTTTATTAAATATTTATTCAACCGTTTATTTTCATTTGCAGCAAAAGTCTAAACGGTTGAATAAATATTTAATAAGGGGATTCGACGGATTAAACCTGTCGAACGTACCACCAAAAATCAGGGCTAGAATTTCTATCCCTGGCTTCTAGACCCAATTGTAATTTCTAACCCCGATTATTGGTTGTTTGTTCGACAGGTTTAAATCAGGCGAATCATATAGGTTTCAATGGGGGGGGGGGGGGGAGAAATACCTGTTTAAGTTTCAGATCATTTCCTTCCCGACATTTTGTTTCAGTGTTTTTGTTAAGCTACTACGATTTGTATTTTCAGTTAACCTCCCTGGTGGTATTCCCGAGTGTGACTCGGGGTTAAATTTCGCTACCGCGAACGGTAACCCCGAGCCACACTCTGCCTGGATGCATACTCACCTCCTCCTGGCTCCCTCACTGTCCCCCGCAGTGTGATTGCAGCGAGCTGCTTCCTGGAAGGCTCCCTGCGAGTCACATGATGTTGGGTAGGC
Source organism: Leptobrachium leishanense (assembly GCA_009667805.1). NCBI lineage: Eukaryota > Metazoa > Chordata > Amphibia > Anura > Megophryidae > Leptobrachium > Leptobrachium leishanense. Next base: position 193,448,407 of record CM019065.1, read on the forward strand.
GGGACCAGCATAAAAGGAATCTTTTTTAGAGTTTACATTTTGGATTATACAGTGTAATGTTTCTGAACGGCCACTAGGTGGCAGTACAGGATAAGAAATCGACCATAAATCGTCTCACCCTTGTTTGCAGACAGATTTCAGTGTTTGTTGTATTTTATTGAATATAATTTATTTGCATTATTTTGGATAATTATTTTTGGGATAATAAATTATTATGTCGGGTTTCAAACTTTAGGCTAGGGTCAGACGAACGCATTTTTATGTTGTCTGTGAAAAAGTGCGTTCGAACGAATGGACGCATTTTTTCACAGAATACGTGATAGTGGTCATACCATGCGCATTTTCGTCCGTGATTTTGTACGGATCATCAATAAAACTCTTTTTGTGTCTGGACGTTATGTTGGCCGGACATTAGCAGCGTCTGACGTCTCCTAATCACGCACACACACCTCTAGCGGACACAGCGCACTCTGTACGTCAGTACCTGCGGTTTCACGTTCTCGAAAAAATGCGTTCATTTTCCACTTGCGTTGCGCAGCCGGACTTTTGTGCGACCGTACTTCGTATATTGGCCGTCATTGCCCGGCATCTGCTGCTAGTGCGGCCGTGATTAAGTGCGGCTGCACGCGCGTTCGCACTGCCTCAGTCTGACCCTAGCCTTAATCGGACTCAGTGTATTTACCATTTATTTATTTCTTTAAAGGATTTTTACCAGTAAGGACTCTTGATTGCACGGATTTCAGTGCGTGATTCCTAATTATTACAGGCTAACTATGTACAAAAACACGTTTCCTTTAAAAACAAAAAAAAATTTAGATGCTTTTAGACATGAAATTTTGAAAAAAATTAGACCGCCAGGGAGGTTAATTCGGACAGCTGATTTTTTTTCCCCTACATTTCAGAAATGAAAAACAGTGATTTTTGTCTGAATTTGTATTCGGAACGAAACAAAATGCACATATCTAGCCACCACTGCCCATCTTCTGGTGTTGATTCTCCCGAGGCCATATATCCTCCTTCCTGCACTGTTAGACTCCAAAGTTGCCAGAGACCATAATGAATTTAGAGGCGTGGAGATGTAGAGATCCTCTACCAAATTCTATAACTTTCCTGCTCAGCTCACTTATTCCTCACAGCCACAAATACGTCAAGATGTAATGAATAATTTTGCATTTAATTTACCATTGTATTTTATTCCTCCACAATTCTTAGGACTATGAGGTGGCTTTAATGGTCTGCCTACTTTATACTCTACATTTATGAATCTGAAGACTGTATGTGTTCTGCCTTAGTTGAAAAGAGTTATTCAAAGAGAATCGAAAAGTCACCGCACGTTTGGTGACTTTTCGTTCTCTTCAATTCAGCGATCCTATTTCGGCGACACTGCGGTGTATTCAGCAAGCGCCAAAGGGCCGTCGTTGTGCATGGAAAACCCACCGCAAAACCCTGCGAGCGCAAACCGAAACCCGCATAAACCCAACTAGCCGCCGATCACAGCGCAGAGCAGCCGCTGGAAAAACGACACGCAGAAGAGGGAGGAGGAAAAAAACACAACCCGAAAAGAGTACGCTTGAAAGTTGGAAAATTGAAACGCTGTTTGAAAAAAAAAAAAAACTGAGTGAAAATGTCCGAAATTTATATGTAAGATCCAATGAATGATAATAAAAAGGGCGGTTACAGAAATGAAAAATGCTAATAAAAAAAAGTTTGCAAAAAACCCCCCAAAAAATGACTAAAAGATCCGAAAAAAAATAAATATCTATGAATAAAATACTGCAGAATATAATTAACGGTTTATTAGATATTGAATTAAAACGGGAATATTTTTAACATTGAAGCCTAAGGGATTCGCCTGAATAAACCTGTCGAATGAAACCACCGAACAGCAGGGAAATTCAGCAACTTTTCACTGCTGTTTTGTGTTCTCTGAATAGACTAAGCATTGCTTCACTATGGGGAATTCACTGCCTTCGAACAGGCACCGTATGTGCAGGCGAACTGCCTGCTCTCTGAATAGCCGAATGGCCAGGAAAGGTAACCATACGCTGAATTTCACTGTTCGGTTACCTTTCACAATTCGGATCTCTTTGAATAACCCTGATACTCATTAAGTAGAGTTATCTATCCTCCACTCACTTGCTAAATGGGGGTGTAAAGACATCCTAATCCATGAAAAGACATTGAAACCACAACAAAACACTCCGATCATAGATTGTCAGAAAGGCCGCTCAAATAAAATTACAAGTTTAGTTATATTAGGACTAGAAGGTACAGCAAGGTGAATACCGTTAAACAAATGTTCTTGCATTTTTTTGTTTTTAAAAACCTTTTAAAAGAACAACAACAACAACGTTATATGGACTATCACACTTTATCATCTATAGATCACATGAGAAATGCAAAACACAAGACAAAAAACACAAACCAAAACAGACATATGTATCACATTCAAGCACTCTTTTTTTATTCTACTGTTTGAAAACACTTTCATTCAATTCTGCATTTACACAAACACTTTTTTGGCAGCATTTTACATTCCTGAAAGTTCCAAGAGAAACAGTTCAAGTGGTGTACGTGGGACATAGCAGTATCACGTGATATTCGTGGTGACCCGCCAGGCTTAACACACAGATATTTATGGGACTTGCATGACCAGCATATTCACATTTTAAAAATAAAATGCATTAATGCCATTTTTGGTATGTTATTAATTGGACATTTCAACAGTATCATGGTGTAGTTATTTATACATGTTTTTGTTCAAAATACATGTTCTGTGCAAAAATGTAGCTCTGAAAGCTTGTTACTCCTTTTGAAAAATTGTTCTATAAAAAGACGTTCAGTTGTCTGAAATGCTAAAACAAGATAATGAAATGCAGCACATTAACATGGCATAACCTTTTATCTATGTGCCTTAACAAAAACAAATTACTTTGGACAAAAGCATGTAATTCACATACAGAATATTTTTTGTGGCTCTATCAGTTTATATACCTTTGTATAACTTTTTATTTTAGAAAATACCATGTATAAGGTGTTTGTTTTTCAATATGTTCAGCAGTTTTTCTATAAAGATACAAATAAAAGCTTTTAAACTACCATTGAGCACAGATAATACAGGACAGAGACGCCAAAGATTGATTTCCCCCTATCCTGCACGCTGGAATGATGAAAGATTATTGGCAGTTGGTATTGGTTTAATTCGTATCATTCACCAAGGGATTGAAAGCTGCATTTCCAAGATGGCCGCCTCCACACAAACACCGCGTGATCTTCAAAGGCTCATTATCACAGTTGGGTTAGGCAGAATAATAAAATGATATATAGAAATAAAAATTCAGACAATAGTGTCCCTTTAAGGGTATACACTCGAAAGCAAACATTCAATAACCGTGAGCAGGTTGAGGATTGCCAGTTTACCTCATGTCATCAACATCAAGGCCATAAGAATAACCAGCCTAAGAATTGGCTATTCTGGTTTGTTTGGCAAAGGGGTATTACTTTCAAACATATAGTTAAAGCAACATAAACCAGTTCTACAGCTAATGATCTGGGCTCTAAACCAAAATATAAGAAAATGAATAGCACACATAATTAGAAGTGGTGCGTCGACAAAGCCAATGTTCGTGTGCAGCATAGCTCATGAGTTATTGCTTTAGCCTTTAAATGTTGTAGTAATGTATAGGAGCATTTATACAATAAATACCAGGAAACAGTTCTATAGAAAATGTAACAGCATATAGCTTCTGTTTGCACAACCTATACAGAGCTTCAGGTCAGTAAATCCTGCTCTTACACACATACACACACAGGTAGGAAATAAATGCTCAGATATGACATTTAAAATACTTAAAGCAATTAAAAGAATGTATAAAGGGAAGCTTCTCCATTTCAATTTGATCTAATATTTAGATCAGTTTTGTCCAGTTGATGTCACTGAGGGAGGATAGCGGAGAATTGATACAAACAAGTAGAATTATGTATTATTATTGAACTGCCTAACTGAATGTTTTGATAAAAAGGGCACCTTAACATAGAATAGTTAATGGTAAACCCAAAACTCGTTTTGCCCTGATGATTGGTGGTCTCAAGCTCCTTCCTTCAACATCATGATATAGTGTGGTAAATGTCAAAGCAAATCACAACAACCACATGGCCCCCAATGGTGCCGATAGGCCGCGTCATAACACACAGAAGAGTGAGTCGACAGCTGCAAGTATAAACTTCCTTGGCCAATGACCTGCTACGTGCATCACTTAGTCACAAAAAAAATCTTCCCTAGAGAACGTCATAACAGGTCACGTGGAGTCAAAAGGTTGTGGGAGGTGTGCAGACCCTGCTGTTATCACCAATACTGCGTTATGGACCGGCAGGGCCGTTTCAGCTACTAACTCCCGCATAGATACCTCCATAATTTTCATGTACTTACAATATAAAGCTCAGATTGTCCAATATTAACAAAATCCCAGAATCTAGCAAAATCTAGGCAATATATTACACGTATGTCAATACTGGAAATACATGTATGCATTGCACACTTTTTATCCCGTATCATATGCATGGTTTATAATCATGCTATTGCTTTAACTACTGCTCATCCAGCTGTGCAAATTTATGTGCGTATTATGGGGCTCTAAGAAATGTTAGCAAGGATTGTAAATGCCACTTTTTGACTAGTATATGGTAATGTGAGATATATATATATATCTTACTATTTTAGTGCTGGTGAAGTTCATTACAAAACTTTTGCTTTGAATTAATCTACAGTATACTAAATATTTTTTTAATAGCAAGTAACAAAAAATCCCATTTGTAAAAAAAAATAAAAAATAAAAGGATAGTTTGGATTTGCAAACATTGTTTTTACCAATCCTGCCTCCCTTTGGCACAGATTTAACAGAAGCATTAAACTGAAACACAACAGTGCAAACTTGAGACGTTGACCCCTGGTCATCACAAAACAATAGCCAAAAAATACCATATACTTTACTACAATTAAAACCAATTCTGTTCAAGTCTAAATTTCTAGCCTGCACTGTTAAATGATATTTAATACACGGCATATGATGCACAATAGAGAGGGGATTATACAGGTTTGATATAACGGCATGACAAAATATACATTAAAAAGGTGCTCAAAGCAGCTTGCACAAAAAACGCAAGGGGGCATATTAATAAATACACCAATTACAATAATGAAAGGAAAAAAAAAGGCCTCACACATATTGACATGTAATTATTGCCCTATATGCTTATCAAAGAGCACTTATTAACCATTTCAATAACACCATAAAAACTGATTGGGAAAACATTGTGTGATGTGGTTTGCTATACTTTTTATGAAGTCGAAACAGCTTTCATGGACTCGTGTTGCATCCCCGACCCTATACTCTATGCTATCTAGCATGGCATTACATTATCATGTGGGGGAAGGGGGGTCTTTGCGATGCATAATTTTTATAAAAAGTGAGAGAGACTAGAGACTCCTTTGCATGTCCTGCCTAGAATGCCCTGCTCCATTTGGAGAAAGTGCAGCAAAGGAGCTCCGAGTAAAACAGGTCTGCAATTTGCTCAGACGTGTAGACGTTTTTCGCAATGACTTCTGTAGTGTCTCTCGCGTACAGGTTTGACAGGAAAGTACTTCAGATAAATAGAAAATGAAAAGGACAGTCGCCGTGTATTTACACAATACATATAATGGTACTAGCTCAGGGGTAACCCAACGATTAAATATTAGAGCTTTGTGGACCCGGACTGGAGTGCATAACAAAAGGCGTTGCTAGTACAAAATAAATGAGTGATTAGCTCGATACCATCATCATGACAAATTTCTAAAATAATAAACTTTATTGGATTACCCGATAAACTTTATTATTTTTGAAATTTGTCATAATGATTGTATCGAGCTAATCACTAATTTGATACTAGCAACGCCTTTCTTGTGGACTCCGGTCCGGGTCCACAAAGCTCTAGGAAAGTACTTCAAACATGACCAGGGGAAAAAAACCAAAAACAACCTAATCTGGTGGATGATGTCCATGACACTTTAGGACTGAAAACCAGCCTGTAACAAACATACACACAAATACCCCCAAAAATTGCTGATATCAGATTTTTGAAACTAGTTAAAAAACAAAACAAAAACAAAAAACCCCAAGTTTACTTTATATACACATGTACATTTTTGCAGCTTATAAGACCAAGGCATCAAAAGGAATACTGTGGAAATGGAGGCTTCATTCCTTGATTTGCCTAGTCTTATTAACATAGTTTCCCACATTTACACTGTACCTGAAAGTCAATAATCAAATGTTAAAAAAAAAATAAAAAAGTGTGAAGTGAATGAACAAAGAACACTGTCAAGGTAAAATAAATAAAAGAATTGCACAAGTCAGTCAGATGTAAACACTTAAGTTTTGAGTTCTTTACACAGGCCGGGTTCGGCCACGGATTCTGAAAGCAAGCTAGATCGCCTCTCTGAGGCAGCTTATAATCTGTTCGACAGCCAGTAACCTTTCTCCAGGTAACAGCGAAAAAGTTCACTGCTCAGCGTCATGATTTGATCTTCCATAGCTGGGGGAAAAAAAAATAAAACTGATTACTGTACTGAAGAATCATTAGATCATATCCCACAAACATCTCAAAAAGCTCTTGACCCCCAAACTGATGTTAAGAGCCACAATCCAGTACCCCAGCCTCACTAGGGTCATGCATTTTATGGAACCTGCCAATTAGAGGCTTCATTGTCCTGGACTCAACAGTTTTGGTGCATCGCAACCCCATCCCTCTCAATCCTCCCGAGTGTTCCTCAGCTTCATTCTTCTCACAGCCATTATTGTCAAGCTCATATATAAACATTGGCAGCTCAGTATCTGAGATTTAAAGGTACTTACCTTGAGATTGAATCCCAAAAGATCACTAATAACACCAGATACAGCCGACAGAATGACCACTTGAGTGATGTTGTAAAGCAGTGGATTCATTGTAAGTCCATACAGCCTAAAGGGATTGTCCAGTTCCTTTAATAAACAAACAAATCTGATATTAGAGAACCTGGCCATCAAAAGCTTTAAAGCCAAAGTCAAAACCAGCTGAAATATAAATATTTGGACTTCTGGGAAACCATTTCAGGATCCCTAGAATGTTTCAGCAACAAACTCACTTTTAGTAACTTGGTGGCCAATTTTAGGACATTGTTAACAAGGGTCAGTTCTTCTTTCTTGTTCGGCTTTTTCTCCATTTTCAAGTACAAATTGATCTGTGTTGGCAAAAATAAAAATAAAAAGGTAAGTGGCCTAGCTTTACTGTGATCTATGATATTTACATCTTTAGACCAATTTTGTAAAATCTATATATTTAAATTGCACAGTAAAAACCTCTCAAACTCTGGACCCCCAGAGGTTTCCGAAATACACCTCCCTCGATTCTCTGGCCATTTATTGCATTCAAAGAATTTGAGAATTGTAGACAATAAACACCTGAGGGGCCGGAGTATGAGATCGATACATGAAATAATACATTTGGATGTGCATAGAGAAATGTAAAAAAATGATGCAGACTTGAATTCTAGATTTGAAGCACATAAGAATTTTACATTTTCTATGAAAAAACAAACTTGCCAGCTATGCGCACATAAAAAAAAACAAGCATTAAAAAAAACCAACCCCCCCTCCCAAAGAGAATCTGTTGGGGGTTAAGGTTTTCTTCTTTACCAATGTTTCTATGTGCTTCAAATCGAAGACACTCACATTTAATATTTCTACTTTGGGATTCAAATTATTAATATCTTCACTGATTTAGCGTCAGTGTCTGTAGAGCTTTACAAAAAACGTGACAAAATTACAATGTACATCAAACAGAAACTAGGTTACACAACAGTGTCGAGGGTCCTGCTTAGTTGAGCTTATAAATCTGTGAAAACGAGATACTTTTCTAAACGTTTCTAGGCCAGTGGTTCTCAAACGCAGCCCTCAAGTACCCTCAACCAGGACAGGTTTTGCAGATCCGCTTGGGGAAATGCAGACTGAATGCTGCAATCACTGAGCAGCAAAACATATCACCTGTGCTGTGCTTCACATATCTGGAAAGCATGACCTGTTGGGGGAACCTGAGGAGCGCGGTTGGGAACCAGTGGTCTAGGCATCACTTTTAGATGCTCAACATTTACTCATGAGCATTTTGACAGGGGAAATAGTCTGTAGCTGCCCTCATGTAAGAGGCAAGTACTGACAGTTTCCAACAAAAAAAGAAACACTTGACAACTTAATGTTAAAGAATGGCAAACATTTAGACATGTATGGTAGCATGAAAAGGTTTCACAATACCTATATATGGAGCGCTGGGTGAGGTGGTGAAGGTACCTTTTGGGTGCAGCTCTGTGATGAGTGGGTTGACAGAGTCAAAACCCCAAAACACTCTAATAACAATTTTTAGAAGAGAGAGAGACACACTCCAGAGCGCAAACCTGTACCTAATGAAGAGTGGGAGGAGAGGTCTTTTTTCTCTAGGTGGCGTATTGCTCAAAGGTTGAGTCTATATGTACATATGTTCACACAAAATTGCATACATTCACACAAAATTGCAAAAGCAAAGATGTAAGCATACATAGATCATAAAATTTAAAAACAGCATTGCATATATGGTCTGTTTGATATAAAAGATCCTTTGTAATGCACTATTGGTGGTATATCGCCACCTAGTGTCCGTATTTCAAAAAGTCTTTCAATTGAAAAAATGTGTAATAAATAAAAGTTCTTTCCGATCTGCAGCACTTCTCTGTCTCTCTTGTACCTCTGAGAGAACAGGAGAGTGTGATTAGAATTGTGCCAAGCACTGCATATTATTAGTCTGAATGATGGATGCAGTTTCTATATAACTGTTAGTATCAACTTTTTGGAAAAATGTTTTCGCTTTCAATTTTCCTCCTTCAATGAAGATTTTCAGGTCCAAAAAATTAATTTTGTCTCTGCTCCAAGTGGTATGTAGTCCTATATTTCTTTAGTTTTGGTTCAGACTGATGAATTTTTCCAAAATGTCTTCTCCTCCTTGCCAAACGATAAGTATATCGTCGATATACCTTTTATACACTACGAGGTTCTCTTTCCATTACTGGTGGCCAGCTGGCCTCCCAATGGGCCATAAATAAGTATTATACTATAACAGAATTGATCAATGTATATTGTACTGAAACCCCCTAAGTATCTAAAGGGATATTACACTGAAACCCTCTATGTGTATTCTAAAAAATAATGATTATTTCAGTGTAAATGCGTTATTGCACCAATGTAAAAATCGCTATTACAAGGAGGATATAAAGCCCTCAGGACATTAGTCAGCCACTTTTAGTGTGCCCTACCAACATGGCCGCCGGAATTGCAATATTAGGACTGCTCTACAAACATGGCCGCCGAAATTGAAACTGGAATCACTGAAACAGGAAGTGCCCCACCTAAAATGGCCGCCAAACAGGAAGTGACATGGCGTGACCAATCAGGCAGCTGGAAAACATTACCACTCCCCCAAGATGGCAGCGCCCACAGTTTCTTGGCAGCTTTCAGGCCAAAACAGGAAGTAAAATCCTTTGTAAGACCTGTCCATATACACCAACTCATCCATGACTGATGAAGCCGCCACCTGAGCGGTGAAACGCATTTTAAAGGACACCATTTATTTTAATTTGTTTTATATCTCCACCAAGCCCATTTTATTGTTTTTTTATACTTATGTGAATAAAATCCACTTTATTGGCCATCCCTGCTTCCGGTATTGCTTTCACGGTATTGCTTTCAACCAAGGCACCATACAAAGAATCCTAACACCCCCAGAAGGTAAGTCCTGGATCTGCTGGGCCCTGAGACCGATCACCACAGGAACAGAGGAGTAAGCACCAAAAGAAGAGTGGTTTCACAGACCAGCCGCTTGCAGCACGAGGAATAAACCTGCGTAAGTGTGCATCCATCATTCAGACTAATAATATGCAGTGCTTGGCACAATTCTAATCACACTCTCCTGTTCTCTCAGAGGTACAAGAGAGACAGAGAAGTGCTGCAGATCGGAAAGAACTTTTATTTATTACACATTTTTTCAATTGACTCTTTGAAATACGGACACTAGGTGGCGATATACCACCAATACTGCATTACAAAAGGATCTTTTATATCAAATCAGAGCATATATGCAATGCGGTTTTTAAATTTTATATGATATATGTATGTTTACATCTTTGCTTATATATGGTAGCATGTTAAACACCAACTCATCAAGCGGAGGAGCAAACGATATCACCTCGTGGCTTAAAAATAAATCCAAACTTTTTGAAGTAAAAAAAACAGTAATAAGTAAAACTCTTCACTGAAAGAAGAAATAAAGTCTCCTACCTGCTCGGTCAGTAATATCGAGGTATTGCTATATTTTTTGCTGGTTTCGGATCCAAGTGTAACAAATCTCAACAAGAAGAGCGTTAATGAAATGCACCAGATTACCAGTTCCCAGTTATAATGACATTCCAAGAAGGTCTCGTGGACATGAAGTAACTGAAACGTGCAAAGAATACCAAGAGCTGAATATTAGTAACACTGCGGATAAAATGTATCTGTATTACAAAAGAATGAGCATAATATTCCTGTGCTCACCAGATGCCTAAACTTGAAAGAAGTATTCCAAATTGATACAACACATTAGGTGCTTGGTATGTAGTGGGGAGGAGCAGGGGGATGGGGGGTAAGGGTGGTTAAAGAAAAAAAAATTACTTTATAATAGCGAGTTCTCTCACTCGATAGCCAGCTGATGCTTATTCATATACATGAAATATGGAAGAATGGTTGGCAATTAAACATTTGCTGAGAATATTTAATAAAATAGATTTTATATTTTCCAGGAATCCAACCTGAAAATAAACGCATACAAGCTCCAGTAGGGTGTGTTTCAGACTTGACTCACTAGATGGCAGACTAATGCTTACTCATGTACCTGACATGTGAGAATGATTGGTATTTCAAGATTTGTATACAATATAACCGGACGTTCCATAATGGAGGGCTAAAAACCCCAAACACTATTTTAAGATATATTCCTGCCATGCACAATATACGGGGAGATATACAGCGTTAGGAAAAAAAGGGGATCCCTTTGTTAGCGGTTTATTCAGAGAGGTGAAAACCAGGAGAATGATCTAGACCAAATAGCCGATTTGGAAAGGGAGCTAAATGGATGAATTTTTCTGGTTTGGCTATTTTGACCTAGAATTTTTACTTCTCCAGTCATTCTCCTGGTTTTCACCTCTCTCTGTAAACCCTGATAGTATCTGTGTATGTTCTGGATATGGATTCTGAAAATGCCAAACACTGTCTAAACCATGTTTAAAGATAAGGTTATACCGCACAGCTGGAGTTGTCAGTAAAAGCCGTTCTTGCTTACTAGGTCTCCTAATCTTTAACATAATAGAGTACACCTGAAAAAAAGGTTTTGTGCAAGGGGTGTTATATATCTATCCCAAAAACAAGTAGCCACAACAAAATGTGTAATCTCACCTGGGCACAGCAAATAAATACAACGGAGATTGTCAGCAAGAAGGCAGAGGAAACAATTACATCCACTGACCGCTGGGGGCCTCGCCGCTAAACAAGGGGAAAAAATGGAACTGTTAAACTGGAAATAAACACACTCTAGATTTAGAGCAATTACCCAACAGAATAATCTTCATTACATTGTTTTAGAGCATTAAATAAAATCACAATCTGGCAGAGATTTTACAATATACATACCTTTATAACCTTCAATCCAGAGTATAAAATCAAGCTTTACACTCCTTGCTTTCTAAGATCCACAAATATTTACAGTGTTTAGAGGCTGAACAAACCAGTACATCATATATTTGCAGTAATAAGGGAAACTCAACCGCATCTAATCTAATGAACACAACACATGCTATAGGTTAGCAGGCTTTGGTGTCCTGTAGGGTGTTGATTGGTTCCAGAGAGAAAGAGGCTTTGATGCAACTGGTTAAGAAGAGCACGAGGCTCCTCCTTGGTTTCTCAGTCCATCCCAACGCATTTGGCTTTCTTTAGACCATTTGCCTTCCTCAAGACAAAAAAGACCTGCCCCTGTCAGGGGTTAGAGAGGTGCCTGTATCTTTCCAGGTGGGCTTGATCATAATCATCATGACCAGCTTTCCTCAGTTCTGCTCTCCGAGTAACCGCAACTATAGCCCTTACATATAGGTTAACCGAATAATCATGTCTAAGGCCATTTTATGGCCAGCCCCCCCCCCCCCCCTTTGGGATAAATGCAAGGTACAAGTCAATCAATCTGTGCTGGGCCACTTTTTCTACCCGAGAACCACTGGCTCTCCGGTAGAAAAAGTGGTCCATCTGTTTAGGTGGCCCAGCACGTTCATGTTATTTAGGGTCAAATCCCTGACTCTCCTGTGACTGCTAATTGTTACAAAACACCTTTCTTCTATCAATTATGTTGTGCAAAACGACAATTGTGTAGTGATTTTTCTGAACAGGAGCCCTGGTTTATTTTATTTTTTACAAAAAGCTATAAAAAAATCTGTACGCATTAATGGAGGCAGCCACATAAACCAGTATGGACACATGTACGAGGCATACATAAAAAAAAGATCTTCGACTGTAGAGTTTATTTTAAAAGAGGTTATTCAGGCTATAAAAATATTTTTAGTCTGAATTTGAAGTGGAATTAAAAAAAGAGAATGCTTTACAAACACAAGTGTAGAATTCCCCCTTATAAATATTTGCCGCAGAACGCGAAACAGATTTCTGTTTAGATTGAATTGTTCCCGGAAAAGGGAAATAAAAAAATAGATAAAAAAAAAACCCACTGGGAACAACTGGAGGTGGGGAGGGGAAAGAAATTTCTGATTTTTCAAAAGCGTAAAATAACTACTATTCTTAAAATGGCCATGTAAGAATAGGGATTTAAAATTCTAATTGATGACATGTGTAAGCAAGCTAAGTGCACTCAATGACGCTCAGGTGGAGGCTCCTCCGTAGGCGCACATGAGCACGTGGACCCCCATGAACCCAAAAGAAATTAAGTAAATCTTCTTGGTCTGCATTTTATTTTATTTTTTGGGGGGGGGGGGTTGTCTATTGGAGGAGGTCACGTGATGCCCCAGTCTCAGCAACAACATAAAAATAAATATAAACCTTTTTCCTAATCGCACGTGCAATAGGTTGCAGGGTGGGAAACAAGATCTTTGCATTTTTTTCTAAGTGCAAAGATGCGCCTCCTATAAGCAAGCCCATACCTGACTGAATAGCACAGCTGTCAGTGTTCGATTCAGTCAGACCCAGCCATGTTGTCGCATCACAGACGAGGCTCCAACTCCCACACGAACGCCGAACGGCACGAGTGGGAGGAGGAGCCTCAGTCAGATCCAACACCGTCATGTTTGGCATGCGTGCGGGAGGAGGAGCCTCTTCGGCACCAAACGGATGAGTGAGGTCACGTGTGAGCAGTTAGCAGTGTCGCAAAGAGAAAGAGTGAGACAGTAGAAAGGAGAAAAAGATAGAAAAAAAGGGCAGAGAGCTGATCTAAAAAGGGGCAGAGAGCTGATCTAAAAGGGGCAGAGAGCTGATCTAAAAGGGGCAGAGAGCTGATCTAAAAAGGGGCAGAGAGCTGATCTAAAAGGGGCAGAGAGCTGATCTAAAAGGGGCAGAGAGCTGATCTAAAAGGGGCAGAGAGCTGATCTAAAAAGGGGCAGAGAGCTGATCTAAAAAGGGGCAGAGAGCGGATCTAAAAGGGGCAGAGAGCTGATCTAAAAAGGGGCAGAGAGCTGATCTAAAAGGGGCAGAGAGCTGATCTAAAAAGGGGCAGAGAGCTGATCTAAAAGGGGCAGAGAGCGGATCTAAAACGGGGCAGAGAGCGGATCTAAAACGGGCAGAGAGCGGATCTAAAACGGGCAGAGAGCGGATCTAAAACGGGCAGAGAGCGGATCTAAAACGGGCAGAGAGCGGATTAAATAAAATCGAGAAAGGGCCTTGTGCTGAGAGAGCGGGAGACCTACTGTGTAATATACAGGACTGTTCTTTGTGTGTAAGAACAAGTGTAAAGAAACTGTTAAGATGGCACTTCGTAAAATCAGTGTTTCTCAGCAAAAGCAATTACATTTTTCAACTTTGCTCATAGAAAGAAAAATTGGAATCAAAATTCTCAGGCCAACCCCTGTGCTTGGCCTTGAATATTCTTTTGAAATCTCTAGTTTTACATTCTGTTAACTGGATAAGGTTGACGTATATGAGAAATAATGGATTTGTGGATGTGAATTATCTAACAAGCGCTTTTGTTTTTACTGTCTGTTTGCAAAACAAAGTGGTGATTCAGGTTGGGCGAGTTATGGAGTCTGATTTATCACATCTAGCTCAAAAAATAAATAAACACGCGTACTCCCAATCACATTTAAACTCCATATTAGGGTTTAATGTACTAGGAAGGGTTAATATTTGCCAACGGCCTGACAGTGCAGATCATCTGAATATTAAAAAACACAATGAGCAAGTAACCAAAAATCAGGAACCCTCATCTGAATAACCCACGAGCCGCCACTGATGACGCTTACCCTCTAATCAATAGAAAACTTAGCATTCTACAGGATATACAATGGTTCTATTTCTAGCACCTTGACAGACCATGTCATGCACAAGGACTAATGTCCGTAACTACATATCAAGTAAGATCAATGGTTCCCACCTACCTTGAGGTATGAGCGAAGAGAAAGCCACATTTTAATATTTTGAACCTTCTTTAAACGGAAATGAGGAACCGCAGACTTCCTGGCTCGTCGAGCGGATGTTAAATGGCCAAACAACTTGGCGAAAAGTAGTCTCTAAAAGAAGTAAATAAAACATGTCAATGACAGATATGACAGGGAAGGTTTTCCAAAAGATTAACCCTTTTACTACCAAGTAATGTATGAATATTTAAAGAAAAAATATATTACCATAACGTTTATCTGACGCAAGGAATGTGTATTTAACACTGAACTGGGGGCGAGAATAAACATTTTGCACAGAGATAATTTTTCATGTATCTGTATACAGTTTATATATTGTTGTGATGAAGGTTTCTAAACCCTACATAATGTCCGTTTGCAATTTGAAACAGGATCTGCATTATTTACATACGGGCGGAAATGGCCTTTGTGTTTCAGTATATTGATACTTGATGGTCAGATCTCCTGCTTATGGGGGATTTGTAGTGATCATGAGATTATTAGGAATGCAGCTTCCCAAAAATACCAATAGGATACAAAGATAGTATCTGTATGTGCCTGCATAAAGTCCGTTACACCAACACCGCGTATCTGTACTGTAGGGGCTTTCAGCAATTCTAACCCCCTGAATCTTATCCTTGTACAGTAATGAGTGACCCCAGAGCTCGTCCTTTATTCTGCCCTCTCGCTGGCTGCTGGAATGCAGTAATGTTTGCAGAACCTTTTTGATATAGTGAACGATAGGGGCTGCTCTTTGTAGCTTCTTTACAGTAATGTATATGACAGGAGTGAGATCTCACATGATTTGGTTCTCCCTAGGGTCACTTCATTTAAAAAGGAATATAAATGAGGATTTGTATGCAAAGTTTTTGTGTGTCACTGCATTGGAATGGGAAGGGGGGGGGGGTGGAATTGAGGTTACATGTTTTTAGTAGTGAATGGGTCAGCAAACTTTGCTCCCTGATGTTTTGGGAACTACATTTCCCACTTGGCTCAGTCAGCCTAATGGGTGACTGAGCATCATGGGAGATGTAGTTCCCAAACATCAGGGAGCCAAGTTTGCTGACCCCTGGGTTAATGCAACCTATTACACTACATTTACTAAAATCTTAACACTTTGCCAAATTTGCTAGCTGCCTATTTCATTTTATGAATGCAAATGTGGTTTACTGCTCTGTAAAACAAAATATAATAGATATAGAACAGGAAGAACCGCTTTTTTTATTATTATTAAAACTGTACCCTGCATACTACATCGCTGTGGTTTTGTGAAAGATGAACTTTGAAGTCATTTAAAAAACAAACTGCTTAGGTGGAACACCCATATAGTTCTATGGTTTCACATTTTGCAGGCCTTTGGATGGTCAGTCACTGAAAGTGTGTAAGTGTGTGTATACACACAAACACGCACAGTATCTCACAGGAGTACACGCTTTACATTTTTGTAAATATTATATCTTTTCATGTGACAACACTGAAGAAATGACACTTTGCTACAATGTAAAGTAGAGAGTGTACAGATTGTATTACAGTTTAACATTGTTGTCCCCCTCAAAATAACCCAACGCACAGCCATTAATGTCTAACCCGCTGGCAACAAAAGGGAGTACATTGTAGCAAAGTGTCATTTCTTCAGTGTTGGGATATGAAAAGCTATAATAGAATACAGTATTTACAAAAATGAGACACACACACACGTTCCACCTCATCGACTTTAAACGGTGATTGTGTGTAGTGTAGATTGTGACAGCCTTCCAAAACAGAGGGCTTTCATCTGCCCAGAAAACAGCCAATTTATCTTGTACTGACTGACGAAGACCCCCCCCTTCCATTTGCCTTAAGAAAAAAAGGCTTTAACTTAATAAAAACACAATACAACAATTACAGCATAGTAAAAAAACAAAAAACATTTACTATAAAGTGTGAATTAATAACCGTGCATCAGCAAAGACGGTTTCACATTCCTTCGGCTTGTTTACTTCAAATATTGTACAATGTATTAGAGTATGTAAATCACTATACAACAATCAATAGAATATGATCTTTGAAAGACCGCATTAATATACTATTCCTTTTTAATTACATACTGGATTTTTCGTTCATACCTTAACTAGATTAGGCATTTTAGTTCCATCATTTACCGAATGCACTTACAAAAGGGGTATCCTATGTGATAGGTGCCACCTGGTGGCCGTCGATAGAAACGCAATGATAAAAATGCAACAGATGGAAAAAAAGTAGCATGAATGTGGACGTATCTTGTGACATGCTTCTGATTACTGACACTCCTATGGCACAAAGAAAGAAAAAAACAAAACCCCCCCAAATGACTTGTTTTAATTGTAAAGTTAGCATTCGTGCCTATTTTAGGATTATTTGCTAAACTTGTGTCAAAAGGAGCAGAATCTGTTGGTCCAGGTTAGTGTTAATACAAACTCTAATCCTAAAAGTAACCCTCATCCTAGAACGAGTGATTTTTGCACTGTACTCCCGCAATAAAAAGAACACGAGTACAATGCCAACAAGATGCACAGAAAAAACAATGTAAGAGTATCATTTTTTTGTGCAGTCCAAACGACTTCCACAGCGTCCCAATATAAGCTATTTTTTAATAGGGAGTCTAAGACGTTTGTGAATGTGTGTTCCCATTTCATGTGTAATACTTCATTACACTCACAATAACCTTTAACATTAACTGTAGAAAATTGTAAAAAAAAAAAAAAAAAAGAAGGAACCTAAACTCATGTATAAATGAATATTTAACATACCTGCTTGTACGTCCGCTCTGCAACACAAAGCAAGAAGAAGAAAATCCAAACCAAGGAAACACGAACCAAAAAACTAACAACCACCATTGATACAACCATTATGTCTGTGCTGGAACCAAAGGCAATACTGTAGATTTCTGAAGCTGAGAGTGTGGCCAGCTGCTCCAGGTCCCTGGATTCAGAGAGTCTGAAGGCAAATGGCGTTAGACCCAGGATCAGAGAGATGACGTTCCCAAATATTTGGTAACCAATCCCTGGATTGTAGCTATTCACCTGGAAGACAAGAGAAAACCTGTTCCATTACCGAAAAGGTATACTGGAAAACACAAATTTAAAGAGATATTGTCCTTAACCTCCCTGGCGGTCTAATTTTTTCACAATTTCGTGTTTAAAAGCGTCTCAATTTTTTTTTAAAGGAAACGTGTTTTTGTACATAGTTAGCCTGTAATAATTAGGAATCACGCACTGAAATCCGTGCAAGCTAGAGTCCTTACTGGTAAAATCCTTTATAAATAAATAAATAGTAAATACGCCGAGTCCGATAAAGTTTGAAACACGACATAATTTATTATCCCAAAAATAATTATCCAAAATAATGCAAATAAATGATATTCAATAAAATACAACAAAAAACACTGAAATCTGCAAACAAGGGTGAGACGATGAATGGTCTATTTCTTATCCTGTACTGCCACCTAGTGGCCGTTCAGAAACATTACACTGTATAATCCAGAGTGTAAACTGTAAAAAGATTTTTTATGCTGGTCCCGCCCCCCGCATCATGTGACTCGCAGGGAGCCTGCCAGGAAGCAGCTCACCGCGATCACACTGCAGGGACAGCGAGGGAGCGCAGGAGGAGGGGAGTATGCATCCAGCCCGAGTGTGGCTCGGGGTTACCGTTCGCAGTAGCAAAATTTAATCCCGAGTCACACTCTGGAATACCGCCAGGGAGGTTAAAAGAGGTCTTTGCACAACCAGTGACATTTATCATATGTACATTGGTTTTAATTAAAGAGTTCACAAACTTTAAACACAAACATAAAATAACTTGAAGGGACACTTTTGCTGTAACCCCTCAATGTTATTTGAGTAGTCACAGTGGACCGAGTGTCCTTACACTTCTCTAGGGAGGGTGTCTTTGAGTGGTGATGTCAAGTTCTGGGGGACCTTGTTAGCACCAAAAAGGTGCTCAAAGTGCTTTGCGAGCCATTGGTGGCAGCATGTCAACTCTGGACCAGTGCAAAGGAGCACAGCGTTTGACCATTTGGTTCCAGGGGAGGATGAAACTAAAGTGTTAAAATGGGTGGGGTATGCAGGGGGTGTCAATAGAGGTTAAGGTTTCACCCCTCAAAAGAAAAATATATGATCAATTTTACCTTATTAATACATCAAGTGAAGATCAGAAAAAGCAGATAAGTATGATAACCTGAGTTATAATGAGAGGAGAGGGAAATGGGGGGGGGGGTGGACAGGGATAGATCACATGAAGGGAAGGAATACAGAGATTGAGGCAGTGGAAGGCGGCAGAGGAAATTGGGTGAAAAGCATATTAGTACTTTACCTGCCCCCTGGAAAAGAATAGATGCCATAATAGCAACTTTAATTTAGTATCTTTTGTCAATAGGTTTACATACATACACCTATACATGTATAGCTGATGATGGTCCAATAAACCCGAAACAGCGCTGTCCTAGGAGTGGCTTTGACTAGTTGCATAAACCTTATCTCTGCTAAAAAAAGGATATCTAGTATGGCAGGGCATTGATTTAAGGGGGTCTGTCTAATTACAGACCCAGGATGCATAAAAATGAGACAGATGTCATTTGCATGTCCTACCCAGAGTTCCTTGCTGCATATGGGGAATGTAGCACAGGAGCTCTTGGATGCAGTTCTTTGAATTGCTGTGATGTGCAAGTGGCTTCTGCAATAATACACGCAATTAATTATTGCGTGGAGGCTTTTTATCCTTCACCACAACCCTTGTAAGCACTGTGCAAATACAAGATTGCATGAAGGAGAGGCGCTCTGGGACAAAGTTTTATTTTAACAAAAGAATACATAAAATCCGACGTTTCGGCTCCTGCTGAGCCTTTATCAAGCAGGAGTCGAAACGTTGGATCTTATGTATTGTTTTAATAAAGTTTATTATTTTATTTTTGTCCCAGAGTGACACACACACACACCTTACAAGGATTTTACATGTTTAGGAAATGTACCATTTGCTTTTAAATTCTCATACAAAGCACAAGATACTTACTCTATTCATGATCATTCCACTGATCTCCAGGACAGACATATCAGCTTTCTTGCAGTCATTTCCTTCCCAGACAATTGCACTGACTTTTTCGAGTCCTGGATTAGTACTATGAAGCCAGGGTAAGTGGCCCTAAAAAGAAAGACACAGCCATATGAATATCACAAGTGACAAAATTACATTTATTCAGAAATCATTTTGTGTAACGCAAGCAATGCACAGTGTTTAGAGGTCTGCCATTATCAAGTGCAAGAATACTTTATGAAATCCAGCACAGAACACTTTGAATATCTGAAACGTGGGTACATGGCTACTAAAGAATGGACAAACAAAATAAATTAACCTGATGGAAAGGGTCATCCCTATATTCTCTTTTCATGCAGATATTCCCATGATTAGTGTCCGCATCGGTTTCACTAGTGCAGGAGGATCGACATTCAGCGCAGTGAAGCAAATCTTCCCAAAGCACGTCTTCGGTTTCAGACTCTGGTCTGGTGCTCTCTGAATCCTGTCTAGAACTGGAACACCGGGAACTGCAGCTAGTGCCAGATTTTTGGACATCCTTAACAGACAGAAAAAAACGACAAAGAAAATGGATCAAAAAAATATGTTTACTATGTGAAAGAACATAGCAAGAAAGTATGCAAGATAACAGACTTTCTTTACAACATAGAACGGCTTCTCAACTCATAAGGGTTTGGTCAGACGAGCGCACTGTGCGCTCGTATTGACGTGCCTCCCGGCATCCGTCGCAGCTTCACACTGCTGTGGACATGCTGGAAAAAACTCCCAGTTGAAGCGCTAGGACGCGCATCCGATGGGGTTGCAAAGCGTGATCCTCCATAGGAGGATCGAGCCTTGCAACGCTGTGCACTAACTGCGGTCAGCAAGGTGGCCAGACTGGCGTCAGTGTGGAAGGAACGTCCACTCACAGATGTTCCCATCACTCTGCAAAACGCGCGTCTGACTCCGGCCTTAGTGTGCGCAAGGGTGCATTTACACTCTACGGCACCCCACCTGACACCAATTAAATATGAACATATAAAAAAATATGAAGATACATAGTCCTGATATGTCAGGATATTTAGGTCAATAAAATGTCATTTGAAACAATCCTATTACGGTTATTGAAGTGATTTCTAACAATGTTAACCGTGCATTTAGAAAGTTTACAGACCTTCATTTTATATTCCCTGATGCTGCCTTATGCTAAACTTCTTTAAATGCATTTTTTCCACCCTCAGAATACCGGCAATGACAAAGCAAAAAACGGATTTTGACAACTTTCTGATAGGGATGTCCCAAGCACAATTTTCAGATTGCCAGTCTGGCTTGTGCAGTATTAAGGACTAGTGGCCAATACGAGTCCCAAAATGTTTATGTTGCAAAGTAATGTAATGGCCTACAACAGTGGTTCCCAACATCAAGTACCCAACAGGTCAGGTTTTAAGGATCACCTTGGGGAAATACAGACTGAATCCTGAGCAGCAAATCCTATCACCTGTGCTGTGCTTCAGATATCCTGCAAACCTGGCCTGTTAGGGGAACTTGACGACCACGGTTGGGAACGACTGGTCTACAAAGCCTCCGTGAGACAGTGGTTGATTTTAAGGAAGTGTAACAGTCTTAAATGAACAGAGTTCCTCAAATATGCAACTAAAAACTAGTAATTGAGAGCATCCTGCAGTAAAAACACATGGCCGATTTTGAGACCACAGATATTGCTTTGTCGCCATTTAATATACAATATTTTGTGGAATACCCAATAAAACTACCATACTCCACCCCACCATACCTATAGTATGTGCTGCAAAACACATTGTAAATGTAGCTTGCTATACAGATACAAAAAAAAATCATTGAAAATGACAGGGAAGAGCAAGAAATACACATTTTAATTGCTCCCAATTAAACAGCTTTCAGGATTAATTGTTTAAATAAATTCAGAGTAAACCCAAAGCAGCAATCACTGTGAATCACGACGGTTCGAAGAAATTGAAAGCTAAATTATTTTGTTTCAGCAATTAAGGCCAAGAGAAGAAAATGACATGGATGTCATACCTCTCAGGTGAATCGAACGCACTTTGGAAACCTGAGCAAATGAAAGAAATAAAATCATCTAACCCCTTCTAGTTACCCCATTTTTTTCTTAAAGCAAATAAAAAAAAAGCAAATGCCATATTTTTATCTATATGAGACATTGAACGAATTAACGGTTTTACCTACCTGGCTGACCATACAACCTGTGTAATGTCACACGCTGCGTAAATGAGGCTCGTTAGGGATCACATTAATGAAATAAGGGGTAAAATAATACCACATACATCTGCTGTGTAATGCTTCTTGTAATGGTGAGCCTTTCTATTTCTGATGCCGCTTTCCCCAGGAGGACGATCTATGTTACGCCGTGCCGTGTATCCCGTGCTTGGATCGTCTTCACTGGATACCTCGTCAGAGACATTAGCAATAGATCTCGGAGTATCCTGAGCAAGAACAATTCAGGGATTTGTTTGTGACAAAGTAGTTTTCAGAGATTATTAGTAGCTGATCTCAAAAACACACTTGAGGGGTTATTCAGAAAGCACCGAAATTTTAGCGCTTTGTAGTTAGACGCACTTTGGCAATTCCATTTCGCCGACCCTGAGGTAAATTCACTATTCACCGCACGGTCACAGAAGTGAGCTGACGATCAAGTCACTGAAGACAGTCAAACTACAGAAAAAAAAATAAAATAGAACTCTGCTATTCTTCTAAAAGGTGTTTAAACCAATAACAATGAATTAAAATGTGTGTAAGTAATCAAAAAGGTACTTTAAAAAGAAGACCTGATACAGAATAATAAAAAAATGGCCTTAAAAAAAAAAAAAAAAAAAAGGAATCAAAAATTTGTCAAAAAAAATAAATAATAAGTGTTCCAGAGAAGACTTTTTGCTGAAAATGGAAAAAATAAACCCCACAAAACTGCTGAATAAGAAACAAAATGCATTTTTTTTTTTACATTGAATACTATGGGATTCGCCTGTTTAAACCTGTCAAACTGAATCACTGAAAGTTAGGGCATTTCACTGACAGTTCCGTGCGCTCTGGTAAAATTTCGCTGTCGCCGAAGATTGCTGATCTGCACCGTATTTTACCATCAATTCACCAGTATTTGGCGAATTGATAGCTTTCTTGCTAGACGAACTGCACCGAAATTGTACCGTACGGTGAGATTCACCGTTTGGTGCCCTTCAGTGGCAAGTTGGGCCCTTTCTGAATAACCCCTTTGATTATGGAGCAACATGGACACGTGTGATTAATCATATCCATTAATAAATAGAAAAGGAAACCGTGTTTAAAGCTTGTTTAGACATCAAACTGGCACTCAGGTAAAAAAAAAAAAAAAAAAAGAAATTATACAAATCAAATCCATCAATAGGAATATGCACTAGTCATACAATGGCTTTGTGTTGAATGATTAAACCATCATAAAGCACATTGTTTTTTAAAATCAACACATGTAACATTTAAACTTTATTGAAACTAACAACTACGTGAGGCAAACAGCGAGTGAATATTACCATTTTGGTTTTATTGTACTTCATCTTGGTCTGAGGCTGGGGATGTCGTTTGGTTCCTGGTACCCATGGTGCTTCTTCTGAATGAAGCATTTCACAGTGCGGCTCATGGATCTGCACGCCATCTTCACTGCTTTTACCGGTTAGCCTCCCCTCTAATGAGACGTAACCATTGTCAGTTTCTGTTGATTTGTCGATTGAATTTTTTGTTTTCTTGGAACTGGAGTGAAAAGCAAATAAAGTTATAGGGTATCATGGACACCGGAGAGAAAAATAAATAAAGAAATGAGGATTGTAGTTGGATGGATGGATGGATGAATGGGCTCACATATAGGCTAGCGGATGTCCCTCCAAGAACAGAACAATAACCGAAATTGCTACCAGTTAATTTTCTTGCAGGGGTGGATAACATGCTTAGGGCTCATAAAATAATTACCAAGCGATGGGGAATTTATAAGAAATTCAGAATTTAAATTTCCTATATTAATATAGTACATGGAAAGGATTCAAAAGAATCGCTACATCAGTCGATTCTACACGAGACATAAGAGGAGCTATAGACCAGGTGTGCTACCTTCTGAAACCATGCAATGCGCAAATCAAATTATATACATATATGAAGCAGGTCTAGACACATAAATATATGGTAACGGGTGACTAATGATAAGCTTGAGCAATGTTAAAAACAAAACATGAAACGAGCAAAAACAGAAAACAAAAACAACACAGGACACTGTGCTCAAAAGTCTGATTAAGAATGTGACTTTGCAATAAAACAATCCAGTAATGAGCAAAGGTTTGCAAATAATTATCACTAGTGTAATCACACATTATTACAAGTCGTCAGAATTTGACAACATATTCCTTTAGAATTATACGTTTGAGCAATATTTTCTCCTCACAGCTGTTTGTGTTTAATTTACCGGACAGCTGTCCAGATCTCAGCTTTTTATCATTCTCTAGAGCTTTTAGGACATAACACCTTGTCACATACATGACAGGAAGCCAGATATGAGATGCTAACGGCCTGTGTCCACTAATGGTATAGCACGGGGGAAAAAAAAAAACACCTACAACCATTCCATCCAAGATCACAATCCACTCCTGATCCGCCTGTTTCTGTCATCAGGTACAGTCATTCGGGAACCTGATCACTCACACAGAAAAGGGTAGCATGTCCAAACCAAGACGCTTCTGCGTGGTTTGTTGGTGTGGGCATTCACCAAGTTTATCCTGAAGATGGAGATCCAACCTGCCCTGATTCTCAAGCAGCCTGTGCCCTGTCCTTTCAGCCTCTCCCAACAGCTTCCCACTACCGCCTACCTGCATTACTTGAAGTTTCTCTAAAGATCCTTGCAACTATAGATCTTCCAGAGACCCTTGCATCCAGTTACTCCAGAGACCCTTGCATCCACAGTTACAGCCTACAGCCGTGTGTTCTTCTGCCTACCCTGCCAAGCTTGGCTTGAAGGAGAAAAGTTACCAGGAAAGGCTTAATGATCTTAACATGTACAGCTTGGAAAAAAGACGAGACAGAGGAGAAATTATAGAAACATTTAAATACGTAAAGGGAATCCACAAGGTAGAGGAAGGGAGTATATTTAAACGGAAACAAAGTAGCAAAACAAGAGGACATAGTCTTAGATTAGAGGGGCAAAGGTTTAAAAGTAACATCAGGAAGCATTATTTTACTGAGAGGGTGGTGGATACATGGAACAGCCTTCCAGTAGAAGTGGTAGAGGCCAAAACAGTGATTAAATTTAAGCAAGCATGGGATAGGCATAAGGCTATCCTAAACAAAAGATAAATCCAGGTAAAGTATCCATGTAATTGGGCAGACTAGATGGGACAAAAGGTTCTTATCTGCCGACATGTTTCTAAGCTCCTTGCGCCCTATTCCTAACTTCCAAAGTCCTTTTGCCAAAGCCTCCGGTACCCTCCTGTGAATCTGTATCTTGTTACCAATCTTACTGTAAGTTCCTTGTGTATCTGTGTCTTCTTGTATCTTTGTGTTTCCTCGTACTGTATCCAGCCCTTTCCCCGAAACATCTACCTATCTCTACAGTCAGCTCCTTTCATGTCTTGTCTGTATTCCATTCCCCGTTTCCCTGCAGTGCTCCAGCCCTGTTATTTTATTTCTCCATAGCCACTTTCCTTGCCCTATTATATTGCTTTAACAAAACCCCTAGCATCGTCCCTCTGACTACGGTTTATTACTGTATCGCCTAGATATTGGGCTCAGCGCTGGATTTAAACAAAGCTAAAAAAATTAAAAAAAAGTGGGCATGACGACTAATCTGCTGGATACACAATGAAAATCATTAAACAATAACACAGAATAAGGTTGTTTACACCAAAACATAAAAATGGGAGAAATTGTAAGAAACTTCCTGATATTTTAAGGATGAATTTTGGAGGTTATTAGGTATTAAAACGCTTTTCAGCAGATGTGGAAATCTAATATTCACCGAGCCCTCCCTTCCTGGCTATTCCTCAGTATTCCCAGACTTTCAAACCCTTGTCGGCTCCTGTACAGAGTGGCAAGAATATTACTACAGCACATAGGGAAAAATCCATCAGCCGAGAGACGATCAGAAACACCAAGTGACAGCTCGGATTCAATTCTTTTAAGGCACAGACCACACAAAGTGATCAACTTTTCCTTTTGTGTACAAATTACAATGTGACCAATGATCCGGACGACACAAGATTCTTTTCAGCCATTGCAAGTACTGGTAAACTGTTCATTGATTTGGTATCCACAGCATTCCTGATCTCACTGGCAGCATGCCCAAACACAACCGCACTTTTCAATGTAACGCAGCAGCCATAAAGGTTGTTACACAAAATCTATTTCTGTAGTGGTATTACATCAAAGTGACACTTTAGACACTGTATACTCAATATGGAAATTGAGTGTTTACAGTGACCTAAGTGCCGTCACCCCTCTTTCGTTTCACGTAAAAAACAAGTTTTTCGGGGGGTGGGGGGGGTGGGTTCTGGAAGAATTGAAAGGAAAAAAAAAAAAAAAGGATGTAGAATATGTTTTTACAATTATAAATGTATCTGACAAGATGAATGGGAGAGGAGAAGACAGCTGCAGCTTTTGACTGGATGACACACTGAACATTTAGGACTTTGTGTTGCAAAAATATTTTCAAATGTTGTAGAATATAGACTATCTTCAGGGATTTGGGCCAGGAATGCCGTCTGGGATTGTGCAAACCTATTCCTCCTGCAACAAGGTGGCAAGGTCTCTGCACAGCACAACCCCTGACACCTCCTGCATCTCATTTACCGCACCTTCTGCATGTGAAAGACTCTGGGTCTAGGTTTGTTTATTTGTAATGAGTATTACCAAACAGACTTGTGAAAGGGTAGAAAAGCTGGTTTCTATGCGCGCAAACCTTACGTTTTTAGAAGTCCATGAGAAAAATGACAAATATGAAGAGGTCATGGAAAATTATAGAGAATAAATTACATGTATATGTTGGGTCTTCCGTTTCCTTTCCTCAATTTGTTTATTGATGCACCACTCAAAAGTTAAACTTCAACATGGAGCTTAAATATTGAGGTGGAACCTATACCCACCAGTGTCCATATCCTACTGGGACAAATCATGCCAGTTACTTAACCTGTTACCGTAAACCCCACTGGTGTCTATGGGCCGCAACAGGCCGCTCACTAGATGGCACGCATCGTTCGCTGCTGCCGAACAGCCTGAAATCAGGCCGACCTCTGCAGCCAATGATGCGCACAGCGCGTCAGCAGGCCGGCTGTTGCAGCAAGGAAGCCGGGCGTACTAAGAGTTATCCCCCACTAGCCACAACCCGCTCCGGCAGAGAGGGTTTAACTTTATGATTTGCTATTGGATTTTTTTTTTCTTCCTCTTTACGAAATAAGCTGAACTTTTATTTCAAGCATAATACTTTTATATACAATGCATTTCACGCTCCCTGACAAAACGATAACAAAAAGGACTTTCAATTGGAAAACTACTCCACACTGAAGTTTTCAATTTTTCCCCAAACATGTCAATTTATTCCAAAAAAAAGTTTTCAGGATTTCAAAACTCTCAGAAAGTTTACATTTTTAGGCTAGTCTCAGGGCCCAGCTCCGACCAATAGCTCTCAATGCACCCGGCTGGACACTGGTAGGATGCATGTCATGTCCAGAACAGAGACGAGTGAGCCAACACTTGACAGATAATGACAAGTTTTAAAAAAATATTAAAGGGTCAAAACGGGAGGGGGTGCAGAGAGGTTAATGTTGAACTCACTCTGATCTCCAGCCCCACTCACCTTTTAACCCTGTTATAGCCTTTGATCTTTGGCCGATGAAGAGCGGTGAATTAGAATCATTAGAAGATTCTTGGTTCTTGATTCTTGATAAGTGTACTGAATATTACTCAAACGTTCATTAAAATCATTTTTTCACCTCATTTCACGACCACACCCACTGTGCATATCTCCTAGCTCACCCTCTAATTTAAATAAATTTGAAAAGGTTCTTTTCACCAGACTTGATTCGGCTACCCGGTGGGCCTTAGTCAAGAAAACATAGAAAAAACATAGAAACATAGAAAAATGTCGGCAGATAAGAACCTTTCGGCCCATCTAGTCTGCCCAATTACATGGATACTTTACCTGGATTTATCTTTTGTTTAGGATAGCCTTATGCCTATCCCATGCCTGCTTAAATTCAATTACTGATTTGGCCTCTACCACTTCTACTGGAAGGCTGTTCCATGTATCCACCACCCTCTCAGTAAAATAATGCTTCCTGATGTTACTTTTAAACCTTTGCCCCTCTAATCGAAGACTATGTCCTCTTGTTTTGCTATTTTGTTTCCTTTTAAATATACTCCCTTCCTCTACCTTGTGGATTCCCTTTACGTATTTAAATGTTTCTATCATATCTCCTCTGTCTCGTCTTTTTTCCAAGCTGTACATGTTAAGATCATTAAGCCTTTCCTGGTAACTTTTCTCCTTCAAGCCGTACACCATTTTAGTAGCCCTTCTCTGAACTCTCTCTAAGGTGTCTATATCCTTCTGGAGATACTGTCTCCAGTACTGCACACAGTACTCCAAGTGAGGTCTCACCAGTGCTCTGTGCAGTGGCATGAGCACTTCCCTTTTCCTACTGCTAATACCTCTCCCTACACAACCAAGCATTCTGCCAGCATTTCCTGCTGCTCTATTACATTGACTACTTACCCTTAGATCCTCTGAAATAATAACCCCTAAATCCCAACCCTCAGATGTTGAGGTTAGGACTGTATCAAATATTCTATATTCAGCCCTTGGGTTTTTACGTCCCAGGTGCATTATCTTGCACTTATCCACAATGCCCCCCCCCCCCCTTCGTGGGAGGCTGAAGCTACGAAAATCGAGGATGTGTCTTCTGGATGTGCTCACGGCAAAAGTCAGAGATACACTGCACAATTTCCATAAGACATGGGCAATATGGAAGGATTGGGTTGCTGGCCTTTGAGCACCCCTCTATATATTTGTGCCACCCTGCCCACTTCCCCTTCTCTGCCTGGTACTACTTTTTTAATTATGCTTTCCCCCACTGAAACGGTGTTTTGATTATTTCATTTTTCTTTGTTAGTCTTTTCCCTGGTTTTACGGGGTATTCTTGTCTTAATATTGAAAAAGCATGGTGAGGTGTCTACATTTCTGTTGCCCGATGCCGTGCCTCTGCGAGTGTTCTCACTTTTGCATTGCCTCAAAATTTAAAAGCATAAAAAACAAGAAATTTTTCACAGAACCCTCAATTCTGTTCTGGCAAACAACTAAATACACTACCTTGTCATGTCTTATCAGTGTTATTTAGAAATGGAAAATGTTTTAGCTTTCATTTGATGACCACATCGAAAAGGAATTTCAGCTGGAAAGTGCTGCCAACATTGGCAAAGGCTGTCACGTCAAACTATGTGCACAATCCCCACTGCTTCCATTACACTGTGTATAAATATGAAGAACCACAAGATGAAAGCCTTATAGCTTTTAGAACTAAATGGCCCTGAAGTTTAAAACCTCATAGCACTTCTTTAGAATAGCATTCAAATCGGATTCTGAGTTAGAGAGACAAGAACCATGTACTCCAAACAGGACTTAAAGGGGACACTCTAGCTAACTTGATCATTTAAGCGATTGCACATGGTCACAATGTGCTGGGTGTCAACACCCCCTTTTCTCATTTTCTGTCTGTGTCCTGACCACAGAGCCATTGGTGGTGTCCACCCGGCCTTGAAGGCCATAACTCATTGAGCACTGAACAACATTCTGGGAGCTGCATAAATCAAGTCACAGAATCCCAGATGTCTCTGTGCTACTAAGACAGGGTGGATGCCCCTTTAACGCCGCAGGGCTTCGTGTGGTGTCCTGGTGGCAGGCGGGCATAAATGTGGTAGCGCAGAATAGCATGCCCCGCAGCCTTTTGGCCCTTCTCAGCCTAATCAGTTGATTGATTAATTGGTTGTGTATAGCACACACTGTTTAGCAGCAGCTAAAACGTTAATAACCTGAGATGCTACATTGGAGCTGATTGGATTTGTTCTGTATGGTTTTGTTCTATGTTTATGTCCGGCATAAAAGTTTTTTATTTCGTTTACAACATTAACAGAACAATACCACAGACCTTGTGGTAAGTACTGCCACCGGGTGTTTTGAGCTGTACCAACGGTGTTTAATCCTTACTTTGAGCTTGAGTCTTGTGCCACCACCCTACCCTCCAGTCCGGAGCTACTATTCCTCACTCCGGTCTAACTCTTTGCCCAAACTCCCTCCCTACAATCTCTGGTCCCTCCCCCCACTCTACACACCATGACCAGTTAAACTTATTAAGGTAGTAAGGCTAAATGTAGGGGCCCCCACCCTTCTCACCCCAGATTCATGCTGACATAACCATGTCTGAGTGCTCGTAGCAGTGTTCATTTGGGGAGATAGCATCAACCCACCACTCTGACTAGGTGCCAATATACCTTACGTGCGAAAAGTATGCGAGTTAAGGTAGATATGTACTCTACGCAAATTAAGGAGGGATGGGGTACATTTTTACATAATGTTTCTATTACGTAAACAAAAAGTTGATATAATTTATCCAATGAATTGAAAAAAAAAAAAAATTGGCCAACTAATGGATTATGAAAATAATAATAGTTGCAAGTTCAACCATACTATTTTTAACTACCTTGTATAACAGTTATGTAAAAATAAGAAGGAAGATGGTGGACTCCCACAAAGCACTGATAAAGTTGCCACTGTCATGGGATATAGAAGAAGTCAGCAGTCTTGGCCCAACAGATATTTAACAATTACATTTCCCATGTGACTCAGCCAATCTAATGGGTGGCTGGGCATCATGGGAAATGTAGAGCCAAAATATCTGGAGGGCACAGGTTGCCGACCACTGGGCTATAGCCTCTTCCAGCATTTGACGGTGTAATCTGTTGGCTGGTGATTTGCCCATGAACATAGGGATTTTTCTACAGACAACATTTCAGGCAAATCATGATAGCATAGAACTCAAAATTCAGTCTATTATTTTCTGTAGTCTTTTGCACCCCCCACTTCTCAAATTTTGCATTGTTCCAATTAGGCTTCAGACAATCTGCTTCAAGTGTACCACAAATAAAATCCTCCTTTAACCGTTCTCTTACAGATATTTGTAATTCTGTTTATGGCTCTTTATGGGATTCTAGATTGAGTTGGCAGTACTCCAAAGGAATGTGCCATTTATAGAAATATTACCGACAGTGAAACATCAAAGGAGGTAATCGGAGCACGGCCATTGTTCATTTCCCTACTCTTTACTGTAAAGGGCTAAGGAAGTGTCAGAGCTATGTAAATTATGATGCGACTAACAAAAGACATTGATTACGAATAAATTTGCTCTACAGTTCTTTAGATTCGAATACAAATTCCCTATATAATAAAAGACAAACTTGATCAGAGCTTTTAGAGCACAGCAAAGTCAATGAACACAAAACACTGACATGGTACAAAGACTGAAACTTACAATTCCAAAGACATGCACTATCCCTTCTCCTGAGGATGAGACTTCAGTATATCTATTTTTTTTCCAAGGCACAGAAATAAGATCTAAACCAGTTAACTATAAAGTATGTATGAGCTCATGGGCCACACCAGTGTTAGACTCATTTTTGTGGCGGAAAGACTTCAATTTTTAAACAGATACAATATCTAACGAGATCAAATGCCCGAAGTAATCCCACTAATGTGTGTCATTTAAATTGATGGGATTTAATCAGATGAAAACGATGTACTTCAAGAGACGAGCCTGTTGCCAATACAAAATTACACTCTTTCAATGGGTATGTTGCAAGGAGGAACCCCTATGCCTTGTCAATAGTTTTTAAAAGAAGGGATTTTCATAAATACAAATCAATGTCTCAAGCTGTCACAGGAGAACTTGATGTCCTCTTCTGATCATATATCTCAATCAAGCAGCGGGTTCTTTATACACCAAACTTATTTCACAGACCATTTCAGAGCTGTCAGTGAGCTGAGGCCACATGACATTTAGATGTCATCTGCTTAGGCAGAGGTGTCATCCAGCTTACCTAATAAACAGAACTACTGCCAAGTCCCATAAACCTGTGACAGCCATGGATTTGTGGAAATTTGCTGATATAATTGATAAGAATGAGAATGGATTGGCTGACCCCTTTCCTGGTTTGGCTAGTGCATGTTTCATATTGCATTAAAAGAGGACGTTAAAATAAATGGTTTGTGATAGAAAAACCATTTGGATACGGATCATAGTGGGGAGTAACATTTTAAATAAGTGCTTAAAATGTTGAATAATTGCAAAGATCATGGGAAACAACACAGCTTGGAAAGCCACTGAGCACTGTCAATATCCTTTAATAATTGTATAGGTATAAACAAGTGGATAGATTGGGTATTATAGCATGTGGTCTTGCCATGTGGATGTAGATCACATACCATACGTCAGTGATTTTCCATTCCATGATTTAACCCAAGTCAAATTGCTCAATATCAGTGGGATTTAATAACTGCTGGCACGTTATACTGAAGTTCCCCGGAGAAGGAATTTTGCACCTCTTTAACATACAAAACCAGGAATAAATACAAACCCTGATAAAAAGAAAGCAGCATGCCAGATATCTCTGAAGACTGTGCCGATCTTGCAAGAGTCGGTTGTGTCGAAGTTCTGCAAAGTCCCCTCTTGTGTATTATCTGTTGTACTAGAGCCATCGCCTTCCCTATGTACTTCCAAATGAGCTGCTTTCCTCAATTTCCTTCAGCAGAAGAGATCAAAAAGTCGAAGGATTTTGTTTTATCACCTTTGTCATTAAACAAAGCCTTCTAGAGATCACATAGGGCACATGGATATCGCCACCCATGTCACGTATGACAATGACAAGAAAAGAGTAGGAAAAGGACACTGCAGCATCCTAATGGATCAGGAATTACAGGATACCTCCTACTAGATCGTCTTAAGGATCTATCATGAACAATGTCTGCCGTGCCGTGTGTGATACAAGGTTTCTTTTTTGCAGATCTAACACGTACATGCAAACATTTAATGGCCCCATCTACTAAGAAGCCATAAAGTGTCTGGTTAAGACAAGTTCTTGGAAAGACAGTGACCTACACCCCGGAAAAATTCCATACATACATTTACCCCAATTGATTTAGTGTCTGTGCTAATGCAAACAGCAAGGGTTCTGCAATATTTCATAAGAATAAGTTCATACTGTTGTGGCAGTGCACAATGAATGGAATGAGTCACGTCACTGAATATGGTAAAACAGCAGCTAGAAGACAAAGCTGGGAATAAACGCAAGAACGTGGAGACGGAGAAGAGAGGGAGTGCTTATGAATTTAATAAGAATATAAATGGGGGGGGGGGGGGAATGTTAAAAATATTCCTGGATAAAAAGTAAAGAAAGGACACAGAAAAACAGATTTATAGAGTGGGCAATGGAGGATAGAAAAAGGAAAAACAGCAAAGAGACAATAGAGCAAGTTTTACTGGGTCTACAAAGCGGGAGATGAAAGACCACATTCTATGGTATAATGATACAAATGTCTGAATTTCTAGGCAGCAATCTCATCGTACCATAGAGTGCTTTTTCAGTGTTTTGTTTATGGTGCAAGTGTCTCATACTAAAGGGTGCTATTGGTGTTGTATAGATGTGTATTGTGGTAATTTGCTGTGTAGCTATATTACACTGGTCATTACATAATATTTCCCAGTACTGGAAGTGTGCGCTGAGGATTTTATACGTCATATACAGTGGTAAAAACACTAGCCTACAAAAACCCCATCACTAGAAAAGTGAAAAGGGGGGACACGAGACATACCTATGCCTTTCAACCTTTACTACTAAGACGCAAACAACAATATTCACATGAAAAGGGATGCAAGCTCTTAGTGTAACAAGACTGCAGGCATAGGGACAGCTTTTGTAATACAGTTCCTTACCACAACGCAGGCATCTAAAAGTGTTAAAGTCTCTGCACACCAGAATTCAGAAAAGATTAAATCTCATGCATGTGCAACACGTTTAGATCTCATTAAATCAATGTTACCTCCTTCTCTTTCCGCCGATGACATGAGGAGATTTTACAGTTCTTGTTGATACGATCTGGCAATGCACTGTTCCGAGGAGAAGCATAAGCCATATGGGTCCAATGACTTCCGTCAGAGGTACACAGTGAGGTCCGGAAGCTATGGAGAACAATACTATTGCGGCAACTGCAAATGGGGAGAAATATAGGCAACGATTTGTGGAAAGCATGTAAAGATAAATCCACTTACAATTCATATTTTTACATTTTGCATTTTTTCTTAAGGACACGTGATAAATCTGTGTACAGAAGAAAAAAAAAAAAAAAAAAAGCATACATATATCGTAAAAGAAAAGTCAATTACGGCTTTACAAATAATAATATTGCTGTACATCATGTAATGTGTGAGCATGCCCCGCAGCACGATACAGGAGTTACAATACGTTAGGGTAATCCACAGAGGTAGAAAGGGCCCTGCTCTCCAAAGAGCTTACATTCTAAATGTATATTTAGGCTGGCGGCACACGAGCAGAGGAAGGAACGTCCGTAAAAGTGGACGTTCCTTCCACTCTCTGCGCTCAGCGTACAAAGCGCGATCCTCCTATAGAGAATCGCGCTTTGTATCCTGTCAGTGTCCGTTTAGCTTTTTGACGGGGAGGGCTTTTTCACGTCCGGTGGATGGCCTTCCCCGTCAAAAACGCACAGACGCAAGGAATTTGAGCCATAAATGCGCTCGTGTGCCGGGGGCCTTAGCGCCGTTTTATTCTTGTTTATTATGTGTGGATTTTTTACTGTCCCTTAGAATAGATTCTAACGAAGAGAGAAAAAAAAAAAAGAAACATACATACATTTTTGGACAAAATCATTGAACGTTAAATCTACACTGTTTTTAGAGACAGCAAATCTAGAATACACCCCCACCTTCGTGTTAAATTACAGAAGTCATACATTCCTATAATACAACATCAAAACCGTATTAATTCTACAAAGACTGGTGGTGAAAAGCTTTTTGGAAGAGAGGGAGAAAAAAAAAAAAGGAGTCCAAGAATAGTTTCTCAGTGATACACTGATGTAATACATTTTTCCGTTTGGAGAAAAATAACATTTTTCTAGTCCTCACACCAATTCATTATAATGCTCCAGCATGGCCTTTCATGGGCATAGAAAGTTTAGTTAGCACATCTATTGGAGCCGCACTATTCTTTGTATCTGCTCTTATTTTTTTACAAAGTTTGTCTGGAACAAAAACGTGTGAAAATTTTCCAATTTCGTTTTCTTGTACTAAACTTTTAAATGAAAATTTGCCCAATAGTCCCACCCATCCAGTGCCTCTCAAAGCGAACACATTGAGGGGCATTAGCTGGTAAGAAATGAACAGAACCATGCATTCCCACCCAAACCTGAGAGGTTGATCAGGCCAGGTGGATTAATATCCTCCTGGGAGGATGACGGAGCTTTAAGGTTTGGAAGGTTGAATCAGCCTGTCAAGACACCTGCTGCAGGGTAGGGGGCATCAAACCGTGATGGCCACTTAAAGTACATTAAATGATCACGGTGGCTACACTCTGGGCTGCCATCAGTCCATGATATGTTCTTCTAAACCCTATACCGTTTGTCAAAGTGCCACTGATGGAAAGGTGCCTCCATGCTATCCAGGACTAGTCCACCAAGACACCAACAACTTTTCCTGCGGGCCTTAGGCTGCGGTCACACAAGCGTTTTTGAGCACATCTGTGAGGGGACATTCCTTCCACTCAGACGGTGTGGCCACCTCGATGCGCTCAGCACTACAAAGCACGATCCTCCTATGGAGGATCGAGCTTTCTAGCCCTGTCCTACATCGGTCGTAGCGCTTTGATGGGGAGACTGAAATCACATCCGGTGTAGTGGGCACAACTAGTGCGCATGCTGCACCATGAGGCTCTCCCCAGTCGAGCCGTCACAAACCTGCGCCAGACGCAGAGAGGTGCGGTCATACAGACACTCAGTACGCTCGTATGACTCCCCACTGTGAGAGTAGGGCTGCTACTAACGACTATTTTCATAATAGATTAGTTGAACGATTATTTTTTTGATTAAACTCCCTGGCGGTCTATTTCTTCAGCAAATTCTGTGCGGAAAACGGTCAAGTTTTTTTTATTGCCCCCCCCCCCAGCGGTATCCCGAGTGTGGCTCGGGGTTAAATTCCTATGGTGGAAGCGGTAACCCCGAGCAACACTCAGGATGCCGATGATACATCACCTCTCCCTCGATGTCCCCAGCTGCCTCCTCCGGCGAACGCGACCTCATTACTTCCTGGTTTCCTCCTCGCAAGAAAGAATCCAGGAAGTAAAACGCTGCGATCTCCGGGGGGAGACTGCAGAGATCGAGGGAGCGCAGGGAGAGGTGATGTATACAGCCCGAGTGTGTCTCGGGGTTACCGCTCTCAGCGGTGAAATTTAACCGAGACACTCAGATCAAATTAAAAAAAAAAAAAAAAATTTTTTTTTTTTTTTTTAAGGAACAAAATGAGGTCTATTGGCAAAGTACTGAAATGGAGTTCAATTTCAGTGCTTTTCATTTCAATTCACTTCAGTGACACAGTTTTGTTGAAAATTTGGTGCATTCACTATTTAACGAATGTTTTGCCAGAAAAGGAGTCACCGAAGCAGTTATCAGATGTTGGTGAAAAGTTCTGAATTGGCCTTTGTGAATTCCACTGAACTGGGGAGGAAAAAAAAAAAAAATGAAGTCTCCTATTCTCCCTAACAGGTTGTTATATCAATAAAAATGTAACAATTTAGTAAGAAAAAAACCTATAAACAAAAAAAATAAAAATAAACAAAGAAGGTGGTTATAAAAAATAAATTCATAAAAAAATATTTACATTTATTACATTAACCCCTTAAGGACGGGAGTAATTTTACAACTTCGAAGCTGTTTCGGAAGTAGAAGTTTGCTAAGCGCATTTTGACCATTTTTAAGTCACGTATTCTTATACCACCCAGACAAATTATATATCGTTCTTTCCGGCAGACTCGGCAGATTAATAATATATCATTATTATATGTATATGTCATGCCCTGCCAAAATGCTATAACAAAAAATGTAAAAAAATGTGAATTTTCAATAAAATTTCAATCTTCCACAGTGTGTAAAGTGTTTTTTTTTTTTAAATTTTATTATCCGAGGCTCTGCGGTCATATTCTATTGGGTAGATTTGTTAAAAAAATTAGGACGGGGAACCCATTTTTTTTTTGGGGAGAAATTGCGTGATTTTAGCTAAACCCCCCAAAAAAAAAATATCATTAGTGAAGCATCATTGTTCACATTATAATTGAAATGTGAACAATAGTGCTGCATTAAAAAAAACAATTTTTTTTTTTATTATATTTATTATTTTTTTATTATTTAATTTATTATTTTTTTATTATTTTTATTTTTACTTTTTTTACACTTTTATTTTACTTTTACCATGGTCATGTTTGATATCATTGGAAAGGCCATGCTCTGGCCTTTCCATCAATATCAGCCATGACCTCCTAGCTGCCACCGATCAGGAGATAAAAGGGGTTCAAAGAACCCCCCTATCTCCTGCAAGGGATTTCCATAGGAAATCCCTTTGCAGCAAGGGGGTTCCCGGTTAACTGACATCATCGCGCATGGCGCGATGAGTCAGTTGCCCGGGGGGTGACCCAGAGGTGGGGGCTGCCATCCAAGATGGCGGCCCCCACCGGAAATAGGCCGCGATCGGGCACAAATTAGTGCCCGGTCGCGACCTGGCAACTAAAGGGTTAACCCCCCATACATCGCTGGAAAGGTCAGGCTGTGACCCTTCCAGCGATGCTGGCCACAGCCGCCGGGGACCAAGCGATCGGGAGATAGAGGGATCCGAAGGATCCCTCCCCTCCAGGCGCTTCCCCTGCTCCGGCAGGGGGGGGGGGGACGCCTGAAACTGACGTCATCGCGCCACCGGCGCGATGACGTCACAACGCCGGAGGAGGGATCACACTGATCTGACTCCGGGGGAGTCAGAACAGCGTGGGAAGCGACCGGAGAAGGTGAGTATCTCCCGGGGGGGGGCTCTAAACGCCGAGGACGTACATTTACGTCCTGCGGCGTCAAAGCCCGCCTAATGCAGGACGTAAATGTACGTCCTGCGGCGTTAAGGGGTTAAAACCTAGTAGGCTCGCCTGTTTTAACATGTTGAATTGAAAGCACCAAAATCAGGTCATTACACCGAAATTTTGGTGCAATTCAGCTGTGTGAAGTCAAATCGTTAGTTCTCTATGGGCCAATTATGGTGCTGCTGAAACACACCGAATTGGGGCAAAATTTACTGTATTTGTCAATTTGCCTGTATTTGGCAAAAATACAACTTAAGGGGTTATTCAGAGAGCTGATCTGGCACAGAGATGTCACCGAACAGGGAATTTCCCGGCAGATTACGGGGCAGGCGCCAAGTCCGGCAGCCTGCCCCTTAGCGATCGCTAAGCTTGCGGCTGCTGGGGCAGCGCTACAGTGCCTTCCCCAGCATCCCCTCCATGGTGTCCACAGGACCATTACCTACACCTCTGAGCTGGTGGGAGCTTTTTTCAGTTAGGACGAAGTGATCCTAACGCTAATCTGATTTCACTTTCACTTTTCAAAGTACAGTAGACTCGCACTACGAATCGCTAATTAACAAGAACGGGTTTTTTTAACCAGTAAACGATTCAAAAGGTGTTCTGGCCACATGCAGGGCCGGATTATCATAGGGGCGGATGGAGCGGCCGCTCCAGGCCCCGTTTTGAAAATAGGCCCACAGCCGGCCGCAGGCCGGCCTGCCGCCGTATTTGCCCCCACACACACTAAACTCGAGGCTGCCGGATCCGGGCCGGCAAAGCGGCCCGCCCGAGCCATCTGCCTGTGAGTGATTTTGGCGGCGGCCGCGGGTTTTGATTTCTAAATAAACCAGCCTGCAGTCTGCGGCGCCGCGGATCTCTGGAGGAGAACATAAGAGCGGATGCGGAAAGGAGAACAGGTCACGTGATGTGGTGACGTGTCATGTCACGTGTCCCGTCCCTCACACGTGCCAGCCCAAGCTGAACGAAGGCAAGCACGAGCAGCAGGCAGTGCGCAGGCGCGCGGATGAATCTAACCGCTCAGCCTGCACGGCCTGACTGAGTGCGGCTAGCCTAGCTCGTCACTGTCTCTGACTCACTAGCAGGGCTGGCTGGGGCAGAGCTGTAGGTGCTGCACAGGGAGCACACGGTCACAGCTCCCCGGAGATCCAATCCTGCCTGCACATACTCTCCCACTCACAGCAGACGGGCACCTGTGCTGTGACAAATGCTGGCCTTTAATGTGTAGTAAACGGCCTGGCTTCCGGCTGGCGGGCTCTGGGCTGTGTGCATTTGCGGTCATGCAGAGGAGCTGGGAGGAGGAGGAGACGGCCAAGACACTGTACAGGAGGAACCTGGACTGAAAAGTGAAGGAGGAAACCTGGCCTGTACAAGCTCTTCCTCCAGGTACGGGGGATGGGGAGGCTGTGCAGTGATCGGTATGCCCCTGCATGGAGGGAAGCACAGAATGAATTATTTATGTGAAATGCAGAAGGCAGGGCAGT
Source organism: Leptobrachium leishanense (assembly GCA_009667805.1). NCBI lineage: Eukaryota > Metazoa > Chordata > Amphibia > Anura > Megophryidae > Leptobrachium > Leptobrachium leishanense. The sequence goes on from CM019065.1 coordinate 193,487,875, forward strand.
CACCGTAGCAAGCTCATTAGTATCAGTATAGCCATCCCTTGGCTGAGCATCATGGGAGTTGCAGTCCACTAGAGAATGGAGGCTCTGTGCAAGGGTCCTATATATAATCCTAGTCCTCCATCAATCCTATTTTAAATCCACCCCAACTTTGTTTTAGCGGCATCAGTTTCTTCAGCCTTTAGAGTGTACGCTCTTGGACAGGGTCCTCTTTTTCCCATAATTATTTTTTTTTCATTCTGCATATTGAAACTCATTGAAAAAAGAAAAAAAAAAAGAGCACTTGCAGGTTGGGATGTCTTGAGCTGGAGCCAGCAGGCACTGCCACCAGTCAGTCTGCCTCTACAGCCTGTCACCACTCACCATTTTGTGCCCATCATGTTTAAGCGCTATTTGAAGTCATGTTTCATTATAGGCCCAGGCATAGTATACTGTATATTCTTTTTTTCAGCAGACTCACCAGATTAAAAATATATAATTATTATGCTATGTTCCGTCGCAATGCTATAACTAAAAAAATCAAAGTGTTTTGGTGTTTTCAGATTTCAATCATAGGGGGCTCTTGCTCTATTTGGTCTGGGGGCCCCACCGCCCTAAGTATTACCAGTCTGCCAACAGGCAGTGACTGACTCTTATATTGGTCACGCACACTTATCCAATCGGGAGGTGTTTCACCCGGTGCACTGTAAGTCATGCTATGCGTCATAGCACACCACGTCAGAGTAACCAGTCAAGTTTCCCAGTTGCTTTGACGTTGGCATAGTGTGACATACGCCCAGTGCGCTGCCTTACTCTCTAAACGAGAAAGCAGCGCCGACCGAGTGTTGCCTCAGTATCTATAAAAAGGCCCCCTGAAATCCTCAGTACCAGGCCCATGATACCCTTAATCCAGCCCTGGCCGCATGACTAGGACCTCTTTTAAGCAAGCGCCGACGCTAGTGTTAGAGCCCAACATGGGGTACATTTACCCTTAATTTTAGGGTAAAATATAAATATTGTGCATAGATTGATACATTAACATAAGATCTTTAGACTATTTATACAATTATCCTTTACAGAAATATTGTTGGGATGAAAGATTCTAAACACTAGATGATGTTCCTTACCATGAACATTTACAAATGGGGTCTGCATTATTAGCATACAGACAGAAAAGGCCTTTGTGTTAAATACAAAAAGTATGATAAAAGATGGTCAGATATCCTGCTTTTGGATATTTGTATTGATCATAATTAGATTAATAGCAAGGCAGTTTCCAACAAATTGCTATCAGACCGTAAAAATGTTTGTAGGCATAAAAACTGCACATGGAAATAACCGCAACACATTGCATCTGTAATGCACAGGGATTTTCAGCAATTCTAAGCCCTTGAATCTTATCCCTTTACAGCAGTGGGTGACCCCAGAGCTCTCCCTGTATTCTGCCCTCTTTTTGGCTGCCAAATTGCAACAGGAAAGTCTGAACCTTTTGTTGGAGTCAGGATGAGGGCTGAACCTTCCAGCTCCTTTGCAATGATATAGGCTGACAGGAGGGAGTTCTAAATGAAATGTTATTTCTCCATGGGAAAACCAGAATTCCTACTCTAAAATAGTATGATGCAAGTTGGGTTTCATGAGCCAATTTGTTTTTCAATGCAGTGACGCGGTTAAAGGTCCCCATAATCAACAAAAGAAAAAAATACAAAAAGACTTAATGTGAAATTATTTAAACTGCATCTTGAGCGGAAAATAAAAAAAAGTGTCCAGTTTAGGATATACCCCATAGAAGTGACCTGCCGGAGTCCTTGGGTATTATTACAGACTTAACAGTAGGAGCAATTTCCATAGGTCTATTTTTGTTAGGGTGACAAATGCCCAATGTTGGCATTAACCCTTTGAAGAACAATTCAGCAAAATATTTAATAAAGTGCAGCTTCGACTCAAACACAAACATTCTGGCCACTCCGTGCTGCTATAAATACCGTGTTTGATTCCGCATTTTAAAGTAAACAATTTAAGGAACACCCCACAGTTGAACCTCTGGCTGAAAATCCCCTTTTGTCATGATTGGCTGCGGTGTTTTAATTGCTGCTACGATGAATATAAAGAACATGTGTGTGTGTGTGCTAAAAATAAGTTACCATGGAAACACAGACGGGGGGGAATGCAAATGAAACGTTACCAAGCCTTTTGAAAGGTCAGATATGCAGTTTGTGTAGATGACCGCAAACTGCTCAGGGTATATGTCTGCAACCAAAACGTTTTGGCTCAGATGTCAGATTTTGGGTAGCATAAACTTTCAGCGACAGATCCTTAGTAATTGGGTTTCTAATTAGTAGAGCTGAAACAACTAATCTATAATGAGAATAGTTGACAACTATTTTCATTATCAATTTAAAAATCGGTGTGTGCATAGCATACACTGTTTAGAATCTGAGAGAATTAAACATTAATAACCTCAGAAGCTACTTTGAAGCTCATTTGAGAAGATGTGCCACTGCTTTACTCTGATTTCGTTTTAGGTCAGATATAACCAATTTGTTTTTATTTAGTTTACAACATCAGCAGAACTATAGCACAGACACTGGGTACTGTCACTGTGTGGAGGAGTTGTACCACCAGTGTTTTATCTTTACTTGGAGCTGGAGTCCTGTGTCACCACCCTCCCTGCCTCCATTTCTCCGATCCGGAGTTGCCATCCCTCCTTTTGGTCTGGTCCCTTCCCCTAAACGCTCTCCCACACTCGGATATGATCTCTTGCTCAAACGCACTCCCTCTCACACTTTGGTCCGTTCCTTTGCCCAAACTGTCTCCTGTCCATCACAGGTCCTTCCCCTTTCTTCATGAAATTTTAAAAAATAAAAAAACACTATACATCTTGACCACTTTAGCTTATTAGCCTCCCTGGCGTTCTGAATTTTTCAGAATTTTGTGCCTTTCAATTTCCTTTTTTTTGCAAGGAAATGAGGTGTTTTATATAGTAGGTCTGTAATCCATAGGAATAACTCACTGAAATCCGTGCAAACAAGAGTCTAGTAAACACACCGAGTCTCAAAGTTGGAGACACGACATAAACACGATTTCATACACAATTTTTTTTTGGTTTTCAAATTTGCCAACAGGTGCCGCCCCCCTGCGTCGCGGTGGTCGCAGTGAATGGAACCCGGACGCAAGACGCATGCCGCAGCAATCACACGGAGGTGACTGCTTGGGACAGCAAGGGAGCACAGGACGAGGTGTGTATGCATACAGCCCGAGTGTGGCTTGGGGTTACCATTAGCGGTAGCGAAATTCAACCCAGAGTCACACTCGGGAATACCACCAGGGAGGTTAAAGTGGTCAAGCTGTGTGGAGTGCCTCCCCCACCTTCTCTTCCAGCTTTGCATGCTGACATTCAGAAAGAAAGACCATGGGCTTGAACTGTGCATGCAGCATCAATCCATCACTGACCAGGTGCTCGTGTGTGAAAAGTACACAAGATACACAATTTGAGTATGTAGATATGAAAGTTATATACACTATGCAAAATGAGGGGGTTGACTTTTACAGTGTTCCTTTTAACAAAAAAATATGTTTATTTTTGCTGCTACGTAGTTAGGCAAATTCTGTTTAATATATGGAATACTTAATGAATAGGACTATATGTTCACCAACAGAGTCAAGCCCTAGCAGGATCTCTGATTAATCTTTAGAAAACTGCATACCATCGTGTTGTGTAGGAAGCTTTATTAACAAATGAGAGGACATGGTTATTCAGTAACAGAAAACTAGGGGGAAGTTGTGCTTGTAAAACTGGAGCAGGAAAACCGAAAGTTACAAGGAAAAAGCATATGTTAATCATTGTTTTCTGCTGGCATGGATCAGACTTAGAACACGGACAGGTACTCTAGTATCTAGATTTAAAAAAGGAGCTTGGGAACAAAACTTGGTCTATAGCAAGGGTCAGCAAACCTTGGCCCTCCAAATGTTTTGAAACTACACCTCCCATGATGCTCAGGTACTCCGAGGACATTGGATTAACTCATTGTAAGCAGAAAACAAGTATATTGTTTTTTAGGATTAGGGTTTACCATAGAAATATCCTACCGAGCCCTTTTAAGTTTAAATATGGTGTTTATACTTGACCATGAATGACTGGTCTAATTACAGAGTTTTGTGAAGAAGAGACATTCTAGAGCCACAAAAATAGCAGTATATTAGGTACCCACAGTAACAGCACACCATGGCCATGTGTTTTTAGAGATATATGGTGAAGGTGTCCATACGATCTTCTCCATTTAGGAACCATATTGAGATTTAGAGGACTTGTCAGATTAGTTTACAATACTTGGTTATTTGGAGGATTACATGGTGCACAGAGTAGAACGTTAAACCAAGCTTATACATGGATCGAGCGCAGACACATATGACATTTAATTGGTGATTTATAGAAGATGCTTTACGAGGTAGTATCTGCAGAGCTCGTTCCCTTTTATGCAATATATTCTTTTGAACCATATGTTCAAGTTATTAAGTGTCCTGTCGGATGTTAACCTGAATTCTCTGGATTGCTGCCCAAGAAAGTAAAATAAGCTGTAACATTTAAACACGTAATTGCAGAATGTGGCCAAAGCCCTCCTGAAGTGGAATTTAAAACAAACTCTTAAGACTTTGATATGTTAGCAGCTTTGGAATAGAACTTCCACAAAGCTTTAAAGCAAGTTCAGATCTTTAATATAAATGTATTAGGTTAGTAAACAAACAGCTAACTCCTCTAACGTTGCAAGATCGCAGCAGCTTTATTATAGCTCTAAATTTTTTTCATGATGGGTTTATTTTACTCAGACTTTCATGGCCGTTATACGTGGCAATACCTTCACACTTTCTGCACTACTCTATAATTACGCTCTAGTGTCCTCAACTCGGTTTCACATTTCTGCATGTTGAAGCAAGCGGTATGCAAAAACATTGGCTCCCTGCGAAGAGAAACCAACACCTGGTAACAAGCGACAGACGGGTGCGTATAAATAGTTCAGGTAGCAGCATGACATAAAAGGGAACGAGCTCTGCAGATACTACGTAGTAAAGCATGTTCTATAAATCATCAATTAAATGTCGGCACTCGATCCATGCATAACCTTGGTTTAACGTTAAACTCTGTGCACCGTGTAATCCGAAGTATCGTAAACTAATCTGACAAGTCAACTAAATATCAATATAGTTCCTAAATGAAGAACGTGATGGATTGCCCTAATGAGGGGGAAGAAAACCGTGATAAATTAAATCTATATAACCTTTTATTGGTATTCAAATAAAATGTACACCAGGCATCAGCAACCAAGGTCCTCCACATGTTTTGGAATTCCATTTCCCATGAGGCTCAGACAATCTAACGAGTACTTGAGCCTCATGGGAAATCTAGTTCCAGAACATAAGAAGGGCCTATGTTGCCAACCACTGATTTACACTAATTGGCACTTCAGTCAATGCCATATTACATGCCCATGTTTTTGAAACCATAAACTATACAGAGCCTGAAAAGACCCACAGCCTGGATATCAAACGAAATTAGAAAATTAACAGTACACCGTGTCCAACGTACACCGAATAGGATTTAGGTGTGCATAATGTTTCATAGATCATACCTTGAAGGATATATAGGAGAAGCAACCAAAAGAAAATGACCTTTGACGTTACTTGAAGCCACCATCTAAAGAAGAAAGGGAAGAACACTACACGAACAATCCCTTTCCTGGTAAGAGACGTCCAGGGGCTTTCAGGCTTTGCCTTTGCAAAAGCAGATCCTTTAAATGACAAAAAGCAAACAAGTATGTTTCAGCAGTCATAAAATGTATGTTCTACAAACAAGATTTTCTGTGGCTGCCAAAACTAAAAATTAAATCAGAAGAATAATGCAATATTTTCTAAACCTGCATCCATTAGTTACTTTTATGTAGTTATTCCTATTTAAAATCAGAACTTGCAGACTTCTCCCTCCTGACTTAATGCTGTGTTAAGTCTGCAGACTCTTCCTTCAAATGGGTAATAACTACCTAAAAAAAAAAAATCAGGAAGAACAGGTGTAAATTCTGAAAATACAGATATTAAAATGTGGCATTGATGTAGCTATAACATAAAACCCACTAGAACAGGGATGTCATCCTCACGGCCCCCAGCTGTTGATGCCTACAATTCCCAGAGTTCTTTCAATGCAATAGATGGCCACAGAATCTTGGGAGTTGTAGTACAGAAACATCTGGAGGGGTGGGGCAGAGCACTGCACTAGAATATCTTGAAGCACTGCATTCTGTGACGTATTCAGAATATGGGATGCTAGAATTTGACTGCCCATCTCTTAAACCCCACCTCCACCCGTATTTTGGCATATAATGTAACAGAAAGCAAGTGCTTAAAGAACAAAACAAATACAGTTAACAATACATATTCTCTATCCAAGTACATCATTTATATACATATATATTAATGTGTTTAAACATTAGAATGGATTCCATATTTCTGCCTCTTTGGGTTTACCAAAAATTGTTTTAGCAATGTAGATTTTTGATGCCTTCTAAAGGAACCTTAATCCATTGCAGGAATGCAAAAGCTGAGCGAAGCCATCAATGTTTGAAGGATATAGACCTGCTGAATCTATTGTGTAACACTTTGGGTAAGCATGTGAGAATCTGAATAAATAGTTGGGGTGATTTTGACAACCTTGTCTGGTGTCATTACAATAGTTCTGAAAAAGATCTCATGTCCTGTGGCTTAAATGGCTCAAACCTATAACAACAATCTTCATTGCTCGAAATCTCTGATCCCTCGAGTACCCTTAAAAATGAAATTGTGCAACAATCTGCCAGTATAACGTGCTTCCTATACCATGTGGAATTGATTTTGATAAACTTCATAACCCACGAGAATAGTCTAATAAAGAATTTAATGGAACAAACTATAAAGTACACTTTTCTCATAAAATTATGTGACAAATATGTTTAAAGTTGAGTGAAAGCCATTGTATACTGCGCTTGCTTAAAGAATTTCTAAAGACTGTTCAGAAAGGTCTTTACAACCACGGTAACAAATAATCTGGGGCTTTTATTATATTCAATATTTTAAACTTCTTCCAACCTCAACCCACACAGTCTCTATGCTCACCTCTTACAAGGTCCACATCGATGAGGTCTGGTTTTACATGCCCGGTCTTCTTTGGTTTGTTTTTCAAACCCTGTGTGGGGAAGTAGAAATAAATTCATAGTAGGAATAAGCATTGTATGTTTAACGCATGTATACTCTGCATTATTCAACAACATGCCATTAAATGGCCTGGACATGTGTTTAAGAAATCACTAGGAAATAACATACTTGTGTTTGTGCTACAGCAACTACACATATTGTACACACTGTAATTAATATATCAGCCAAAAAAAACGCCAAGAACAAGCAGATTGCACTAAAATTAAAGTCTTCAGCAATTACAGTGTTAAAAAAAAGTGCAGTTTCTACTGCAAAATTATTTTCAAGAGGGGAAAAAATACTAATTGGGAGCATGTCTGCAATTTTGTATGCTCTGCAAAAAAAGAGATTCAATAAAGAACTTTAAATGTTTAACCCCTTAGGGACCTTGGACGTACCATGTAAGTCATGGCCGCGGGTCTCTTTTAGACCCGCTGACGTACATGGTACGTCCTGCGGTGTTTCGAGCGCTGGAAGCGATCGGATCGCTTCCAGCAGCTCAAACGCCATTGCAGGATGCCTGGGAGTCCAGGCATCCGTGCAATGGCGGACAGAAGTGCCGGGGCACCTTGTGATCGCTCCCCGGGAGCGATCAACATCCGGTTTTACCGGAGAGGTGCCCGGCACTTCTAGAGAGCGCTGGAAGCGATCGGTATCGCTTCCAGCTGCTCTGTGTATATTGCAGGGATGCCTCGACATCGAGGCATCCCTGCAATATGCTTACCTGCCGCCGGTCCGCTCAGTGATCGCTCCCCCCGAGCGATCACTTCCGGTAGCGGCAGGAAGTACTGAGTGCCACGAGGTATCGTGGCACTCAGTACAAAAAAGATCACATGAGTGATCAGGTGCTCTGCTGGGTGCCTCGAGGGATCAAGGCACCCAGCAGAGTAAAAAAAAAGTGTAAAAAATAAATAAATGAATAAAATAAAATAAATGTGACAGCCAAGATGGCGCTGCCCTTCTAAGGGCAGGGTCATCTTGGGGCTGAGTGGGATGTTCCTAGCCTGCCTCATCAGAGAGGCAGGCTAGCAACATCCAATCAGAAGTTAGAAAAAGTCAAAATAAAATTTCTAATTTGTCAGGTCAGGTCAATATTTTGTAAATATTGGCTCTGACCTCTGTGATTCTCCCTCCCTCTCCTCACTTGTGTTTTGGTGAGCGAGAGAGAGAGATCAGATTTGACAGGTTAGAGATTTTAGGTAGATTGAGTGAGATTAGAAAAATTGAGGCAGATTTAGAGAGAATTTAGGGAGATTTAGAAGAATTGAGGCAGGTTTAGAGTGATTTAGAGAGATTTAGGTGTTTATTTGTATTTTCTTGTGAAACCCAACGGTTCTTCTAAGAACCAATAATCCGCTTATATATATAATAATTATAAAATTTTATAATCTATTATATATAATGTCTGAGAGGGTGTACAGCGCCGAGGAGGCATGTGCCATCCTGGCGTCAGAATCTGAGGCATCTGCGTCAGACTCAGACCCTGATTTCGACCCCGCTAACTGCTCAGAGACGTCGCTAGATAAATCATCTACGCTGGCTGATGTATCTAGTGAGGTTTCTGATGCAGATCCTGGGTCACCACCTGCCAGCAGGAGACGCACAGCTCCAGCTGAGGAGTGGGTAGTGCCTCATCGCCAGAGGCCAGATATCCCTCCTTTCACGGCAAATCCTGGCATCAATATTGATGTTGCAGGATTTACCGCCACACAGTTTTTGCAGGTGTTTATGGGGGATGATTTGTTGGGCCACATCGTGGCCCAATCAAATCTGTATGCCCATCAGCATTGTGCTGCGAAGCCAGACTCCTACTTGGCAAGGCAGCAATGGACCCCGCTAGATGTGCCAGAATTTCTGAAATTCTGGGCACTTACTATGCTGATGGGCATCATAAAGAAGCACTCAATTCGCTCCTACTGGAGCAGTAGCCCCATCTGCTCTACCCCCATTTACCCCCAATCAATGTCACGTAGAAGGTATGAAAACATTTTGCGTTTCATGCACTTCAGTGACAACAGCCTGTGCCCTCCTAGAGAGCATCCCCAGTTTGACAGGCTGTATAAAATCCGCCCCCAGGTTTGCAGAGGCTTATACACCTGGAAGGAATATCTGCGTGGATGAATCCCTAATGAAATACAAGGGAAGGCTGGGATTCAAGCAGTATATTCCTTCCAAACGCTCCAGGAATGGAGTGAAGGTGTATAAGCTCTGTGACAGCGAGAGTGGGTATACTCAGGCCTTCCGGGTGTACGAGGGAAAGGATAGTAGCCTTGACCCTCCAGGTTGCCCAGAACACATGGGAACCAGTGGCAAGATTGTGTGGGACCTACTTTTTCCCCTGATGAACAAAGGGTACCACTTGTATCTTGATAATTTTTATACGAGTGTCCCTTTGTTCAAGCTGCTGTATTGTTTTGATACAGCAGCATGCGGTACTGTTCGCAAGAACCGCGTAGGTTTCCCAGCACAGCTTGTCCGCACCCGGCTAAAAAGGGGGGAGACCTCAGCTCTGCGCCAAGAGGAGCTGTTGGCGGTCAAGTACAGAGACAAGAAGGATGTATACCTTCTATCCACCATCCACACTGAGAGGTCTGTGGAGGTCTCTGTACGTGGCAGAGTTGAGCGCATCAGGAAGCCAGTGTGCATCAAAGCCTATAACCGGCATATGAGTGAGGTTGATCTGGCAGATCAGCTGCTCCAGCCCTACCAGATTATGCGGAAGTCAAGGGCCTGGTACAAAAAGGTTGCAATTTACCTGATGCAAATTGCAACCCACAATGCCTTTTTGCTCTGCAAAAAGGCAAACCCCGGAGTGACTCTGTCCTTTTTACAGTTTCAGCTCCAGGTCATTTCGGGGTTTTTGTACCAGGATGCACATGCTCCCCGGGCGGTGATGGGGGACAGAGTTGGGGCTACACATTTTATTTATAAAATCCCCCTACTGAGGGCAAACAGAAACCCCAAAAAAGATGCAGGGTGTGTTTCAAGAGGGGGCAGAGGAGAGACACAATCTTTTACTGCCCAGAATGCCCTGGACAACCCGGTCTGTGTCTTGGGGACTGTTTCAAGCTATATCACACTGTGCGTGATCTGTGATTTTTTTTTTTTCCCTTTCTATTTTTTCTCACACTCCAGTTAGTTAGTTCAGTTTAGTTTTTTTTTTCTTTTACTGCACCAGACTTTTACATTTTATTCGTACATTTTTATGTTCTACAATTGGTGCTGTATTTTGCCAAAATCTTTGCACACCTATGCATGGGGGGCATGGGTGTACTCAGGAGACCTTGCAGAAAACAACCTGGAGAGTTTTCATGCAGTAACAAACAACAGTGTCTCCTAAATCACAGTCCAAATCTACTGTGGGCGTAAAAATCTGAAAATTGAAAAATTAGCGCCACACACCTTCTCAAATGTTTTGGGCTAAAACGGTTGCATCCATGGCATCAAAGCACTCCATATGCAATACCTTGGGGTGTCAACATAACAAATATAAACAATTTTCTGGCAATAATTCAAACTGGGGTATGCGGTAGACCCAAAACCAAAGCTAGGCCTAGCTGAAGAAATAATCTCAATTTCAACTCCAATGACAAAGTCATAAAAATTGTATTTGAACCTTCCCAAAATCCTGGCAAATCTATGCATGGGGGGCATGGGTGTACTCAGGAGACCTTGCAGAAAACAACCTGGAGAGTTTTCATGCAGTAACCGACAACAGTGTCTCCTAAATCACAGTCCAAAACTGATGTGGGTGTGAAAATGAAAAATGACCACCAAACGGTTGCATCCATGGCATAAAAACACTCCATTTACAATACTTTGGGGTGTTAGTTTACCAAATATATGCACGTTCATAAAATTGGGGTATGTAAAAAGGCCCCTAAAAAGAAGATAAGCAAAGAAGATACTGTATGTCAAATTAGAAAATTGACAAGCACATGTCAAAAGATTGGCGTAGCACCCCAAAACCAACAGAACAAATCTATATATGGGTGGTATCAATTTACTCAGAAGATGTTGCTGAACATATTTTGGGGTGTTTTTTGGCAGTAACCCATAACTGGATTTGACAATTCATGCCTAAAGTACAATGTGTGTGAAAAAATAACCCAAAAAGTGACTACCTGAAAGTTTGACATAGAGCTAGTGCATGGAAAGTGTTAAAATACAACTCTTTGAAGCACCCTAGGGTGTGCCCTTTCTACAAATATATGGTTTGATGGGGGTAAATTACTTTGGCCGGCTTCAAAAATGTCCCAAATAGGACATGGGTGCATGACGAAATGTGAAAATTCCAAGTTGGAAACCTGAAATGCGCACCCCCCAAATAAGGCCTATTAGCCCCCAAATGACCCGACATACCTATATATGGGTGGTATCAATTTACTCAAAAGATGTTGCTGAACATATTTTGGGGTGTTTTTTGGCAGTAAACCTTAAAGTTCACAGTACATGTATTCTTAAATTGCGTTCAAAAATCACCAAAACTTTTTTTTTCTCTCAAACTTTGGCATAGATTTGTGGTAAAATGGTTTGCATGGAAAGAGTCAAAATACCAAGTTTAATACCTTGATTTGTGTACTTTAAAAAAATATGTATATGTGGAGGGTTATTCAGGAATTAGTGACATATCAGTGTTACAATGTCACTATCACTAGTTTTGAAAATAAACTCTTTGGAAATGGCAAAGTGCTACTTGCACTTATTGTTGCATAAAATAAGGAAAAAAGCTAGGAATATGTAAACATTGGGTATTGCTAAACTCAGAACTAAATTTAGAAACTACTAAGGAATTAAATTTTTTTGACGGTTGTTGATACATAAGAAATTTTGGGGGTCAAAGTTCGAAAAAGTGGTGTTTTTTCAATTTTTTTGTCATATTTCACAATGTTTTTTATAGTAAATTATATGAAATGATGAAAAAAATGGTATCTTTATAAAGACCATTTAATGACGAGAAAAACAGTGTAAAATATGTGTAGGTTGCATAAACGAGTAAGAGGAAAATCTGACGTAAACACAAACAGCACAGAAACTTAAAAACAGCAGCGGTCACTAAAGGACGGATTTGTGTAAAACCGGCCGGTCACTAAGGGGTTAATAAACATTTACATGCATATATTTGATAACACAGCCTTGCACTTAGCCCATGTTTACATATTACAGAAGATAAAGTGAATCACAACATAAAAGATTACACTTTTTAGCTGGAGCCACAAACGTTTCATGCGTTACCACACAATGCCATAGCTTCACAAATTCCTGAGTCGTAATACTGCAGGAAAATAATAAAAACACCTAGTGTGACAAAAAGGTTACAAAAACCAGGCAAAACGCAAGTATACAAACGAGTCTGAAACTGACTGTAAATTAAGTAAAACCATATTTTAAAATAATCTTGGAGGATGGAAGGGATTTGTTAGAAATGACAAAAAAAAAAAAAAAATGCAATTTAACCCTTTCGCTGCTGAGGCGTTTCACGCCTCTGTGCTGAGCTCATTTTTACCTGTTTCGCTCATCTAGTTCAAACTTGTTTTGAAGGCTTATTTTAGTATATGACCCAGACATAATATAGATCATTCTTTCCGTCAGACTCGGCAGATTCATAATATGTCATTATTATATGTATACATCATGTCCTGTCTGTATATTATAACAAAAAAATGCAATAAAATATGAATTTTCAATAATTTACAGCGTGTAAAGTGTTTTTTTTTCAGATTTTAACATGCGAGCAATTGCGGTTATATTTTGTATTGGGTGCGCTTGTTAAAGAAATTAGAGATGGGGTCTCGTTACATTTTTTTGGGGAAAATTACACGATTTTTAACAAACGCACCGCATACAAAAATCGTTAGTGCAGCATCATTGTTCACATTATAATTGAAATGGGAACAATATTGCTGCATTAACAAAACAAAAAAAAGAAAAAAAAACTTGTTTGGTTTCTTTTAAAATATTTTTTTATTTTTATTTTTAATTTTTTTTTAAAAAACTTTTTTCACAGTGGTGTTTGGTATCGTTGGAACGGCCATGCTCTGGCCGATCCAACAGTACCAAACATTAACCCCTAGCTGCCACGGATCGGGAGATTAGGGGTTCCAATGAACCCCCTATCTCCACCGTTGGTGGCAGCTAGGGGTTAACTCCAGGACTGGCGTCATCGTGCATAGCACGATGACGCCAGTCCTCAGGGGGAGTTCCCGGAGGCTTGGCCGACATCCAAGATGTCGGCCAGCTCTGGGAAAGGATCACGAACCGGCGCTTTTCAGCGCCGATTCGTGATCCGGCTCCCCAGGGGTTAATGACAGCCACCGTTTGGAAGGGCAGGCTGTGCCCTTCCAAGCGGTGTCTGTTTTAACTCGCTACTCCCCGGCGATCGGGAGGGAGAGAGGTCAGAAGGACCTCCCTTTCAGGCGCCTCCTCCGCACATGCGGGGGGGGGGCGCCTGCATTAGATGTCATCGCGTCGCCGCGATGACATCTAATGTCCCCGCTGGGGTCCCGGATTGACGGGCTGACATCCAAGATGTCAGCCCGCACCGGGGGGGGGGGGCGCAGCAATCCGCCGGAATCCGGCGGATTGCTGCCTCCTGTGCGCGTCCGTAGCACAGGAGAACCACTTGGCTAGACGCGCTGAGCGCGTCCATAGCAGCCAAGTGGTTAAATATTTATTTTTAATTTTTTACAAAAACTTTTTTCATGGTCATGTTTGGTATCGTTGGAAAGGCCATGCTCTGGTCTTTGATCCAACAGTACCAAACATTAACCCCTAGCTGCCACGGATCAGGAGATTAGGGGTTCCAATGAACCCCCTATCTCCACCATTGGTGGCAGTTAGGGGTTAACTCCAGGACTGACGTCATCGTGCTATGCACGATGACGCCAGTCCTCAGGGGGCATTCCCGGAAGCTTGGCCAGCTCCGGGAGAGCATCACGATTTGGCGCTGAATCGTGATCCGGCACCCAAGGGGTTAATGGCATGCACGGTTTGGAAGGGCAGGCTGTGCCCTCCCAAACCGTGCCTGCCTTAACCCTGTGACAGCCGGCGATCGAGAGGGAGAGAGGTCCCCTCCCTTTCAGGCGCCTCCTCCGCACACGCGGGGGGGCCTGAATTAGATGTCATCACGCCGCCGCAATGACATCTAATGGTGCCGGTCCCGGGCTGACCGAGGATTCCGGCTCAGCGCATCCTCCGCACGCAACCCTACCTGCGGGTGGACGCGCTAAGCGCGTCCTCCGCAGCGAAAGGGTTAAGGGCCACTAACCATCAAAAAAAAAAAAAAATGTTCTCATTCTATTTATGTTGCTGAAATCTTACATGTGCTTTGTTTTTCTCTTGTATGTTTTAGCTTAGAAAATATTTGACTCTATAGGTCACTGGATGCATTCATTCTGTGATCTTGTGTTGTAATCTGCTCCCTCCACCCAGCAGTACATTTACCTCATTGAGTGGCTTTGGCCATAGAATGGAGTCTATAGGTTGATCAAGGACTCAAATCATTGTATTGTGTGGGATGTATTCGAAGGACATCCTCCGGGGGTATATTCAAAGTCTTTTAAGTTCCCAGTCCTAGCTCATTCAGCTGCCTGCTTTTATCCAGGTTAGCCTGGTAACTATTAGACCTCCTGTCACCTTATCTAAACATTCCCTCCTCCACCTCATTAACTGATAAATGTTGCATCATGAGAAAATTCACAAAATGGAACAAGCGATAAAAATCTTTTCCATTTTTCACATGAAATTACTTCAAACTGGAGAAAAAAAAAACAGCAACATAAGTTTTATAATGTGGTTTTATTTGTATTGCACAGGTAATCTAGATACAGCTTATGTAACGTGGTAATGTCCCTTTCAGGTGTTAAAAAATGTAAAAACTACAATACGTAGAGATCCATAATCTATATGTATATAATGAATATGTATCGGAATGATTTTAAATATTTCAAGGATGTATTTTAAAATTTATTTTAATGTAAAACTATTTTTTGTGCAGAAACTGGAATATTAGTATTTCAATTCAACTAGAAAAGGGTTTTATCGTTTAACCCTTTCGCTGCTGAGGCTTTTCCCGCCCCTGTGCTGAGGTCATTTTTACCGGTTTTGCTCATCATGTTTAAACGTGTTTTTAAGGCTTATTTTAGTATATGACCCAGACATATTCTATATCGTTCTTTCCGTCAGACTCGGCAGATTAATAATATGTCATTATTATATGTATACGTCATGACCGGTCTGTATATTATAACAAAAAATGCAATAAAATATGAATTTTCAATAATTTACAGCGTGTAAAGTGTTTTTTTTCACATTTTAACATGCGAGCAATTGCGGTTATATTTTGTATGGGGTGCGCTTGTTAAAAAAATTAGAGATGGGGTCTCGTTACATTTTTTTGGGGAAAATTACACGATTTTTAACAAACGCACCGCATACAAAAATCGTTAGTGTAGCATCATTGTTCACATTATAATTGAAATGGGAACAATATTGCTGCATTAACAAACCAAAAAAAAGAAAAAGTGTTTATTATTTATTTTTTTTTTTCACAAAACTTTTTTCACTTTCGTGTTTGGTATCGTTGGAACGGCCATGCTCTGGCCGATCCAACAATACCAAACGTTAACCCCTAGCTGCCACGGATCTGGAGATAGTGGGTTCATTGGAACCCCCTATCTCCACCGTTGGTGGCAGCTAGGGGTTAACTCTAGGACTGGCGTCATCGTGCTATGCACGATGACGCCAGTCCTCAGGGGGAGTTCCCGGAGGCTTGGCCGACAGCCAAGATGTCGGCCAGCTCCGGGAAAGGATCACGAACCGGCGCTTTTCAGCGCCGATTCGCGATCCAGCTCCCCAGGGGTTAATGCCAGGTACCATTTGGAAGGGCAGGCTGTGCCCTTCCAAATGGTGCCTGGGTTAACCCCCGCAACGCCGCCGATCGGGAGGGAGAGAGGTCCGAAGGACCTCCCCCTCCCTTTCAGGCGCCTCCTCCGCACATGCGGGGGGGGGGGGGCCTGAATTAGGTGTCATCGCGATGACACCTAATTTCACCGGCGGCGGTTCCGGATGCTGGGCTGCCATCGAGGATGTCAGCCCGCACCGGGGGGGCCAGCGATCGGCCGGAACTCGGCTGAACGCTGACCCCAAAGTGAGGACGCGCTTAGCGCGTCCTCAGCACAGCAGCAGCGATGCGGAGGACGCGCTCAGCGCGTCCTCCGCATCGAAGTGATTAATATTTAGTCTGCACACTACTTTGTATATACTATAACAGGCGTGATGTAAACTATGGCCCGCGGGCCACATGCGGCCCGCCAACCAGCAGTGTTCTTCTACTCCCGAGGCGAGCGGCCGCTGACATGCAGCTTGGCCGCTCGCCTGGGATGGGAACCACCTGACCAGCACGCGATCTCACGAGAACAAGGCTGGTCAGGTGCTTCCCATCCTCGGCTAGCGGTAAAGCTGCATGTCGGAGGCAGCTCGCCCTGTGAGTAGAAGAACGCCGGCGGACGCGGAGTCTGGGGCCACAGAAGAGGTGAGAGCGGGGGGGGGGGAAAGAGATACCCATATGAGCTGGGGGGGCAACATCTATGTCCATATGAGCTGGGGGGCAACATCTATGTCCATATGAGCTGGGGGGCAACATCTATGTCCATATGAGCTGGGGGGCAACATACAGTTGTGTTCAAAATTATTCAACACCCAATGCTGTAAAGGGTTTTAGGGAATTTAGTGTACATTTGTAATTGTATTCAGAATGAAATCCTACAAGGACTTTTTAAAGAACCATATGCAACTAAAATGACATCAATTGGTTTTGAAATACAGTAGTAAATGTTTCTTTTGTGAATTCTTCATTGACACAATTATTCAACCCCTTAAAGACCACCACTCTGAAGAACAGAGGTTCATTCAAGTGTTTTCAATCAGGTATTGAAAACACCTGTGGATGTCACGGAGCAGCAATAAAGCATAATAAGCACCAATTAGGCAGCTTTAAAATGACTGATACTCAGCTCCTTCTAGACATTTACTGGTGTGGTTACAAACATGGTGAAGTCAAGAGAATGGTCCAGGAAGACAAGAGAAGAGGTGATTACTCTTCACAGGAAGGGCAATGGCTATAAGAAGATTGCAAAGATGTTAAACATACCAAGAGAGACCATAGGAAGCATCATTCGCAAATTCAAGCCAAAGGGCACTGTTGAAACGCTATCTGGTCGTGGCAGAAATAAGATGTTGACTTCGACTGCTGTGCGCTACCTGAAGCGTAGAGTGGAGAAAAGTCCCCGTGTGACTGCTGAGGAACTGAGAAAAGATTTGTCAGATGTGGGTACTGAAGTTTCAGCTCAGACAATACGGCGCACACTGCGTAATGAAGGCCTCCATGCCAGAACTCCCTTGCTGTCTCCAAAGAATAAGAAGAGTCGACTGCAGTATGCCAAAAGTCATGTGGACAAACCACAGAAGTTTTGGGATAGTGTTCTGTGGACTGATGAAACAAAATTAGAACTGTTTGGGCCCATGGATCAACGCTATGTTTGGAGGAGGAAGAACAAGGCATATGAAGAAAAGAACACCTTGCCTACTGTGAAGCATGGCGGGGGGGTCAATCATGCTTTGGGGCGGTTTTGCTTATGCAGGTACAAGGAAGCTTCAGCGTGTGCAAGGTACCATGAATTCTCTTCAGTACCAGGCGATATTGGATGACAATGTGATGCAGTCCGTCACAAACCTGAGGCTTGGGAGACATTGGACCTTTCAACAGGACAATGATCCCAAGCATACCTCCAAGTCCACTAGAGCATGGTTGCAGATTAAAGGCTGGAACATTTTGGAGTGGCCATCGCAGTCACCTGACTTAAATCTAATTGAGAACCTCTGGTGGGACTTAAAGAAAGCAGTTGCAGTGCGCAAGCCTAAGAATGTGACTGAACTGGAGGCTTTTGCCCATGACGAATGGGCGAAGATACCTGTAGATCGCTGCAAGACACTTGTGTCAAGCTATGCTTCACGTTTAAAAGCTGTTATAACTGTAAAAGGATGTTGTACTAAGTACTAAGAATGAATGTCACTTGGGTTGAATAAAACTGATAATGATGTGAGCACAGGAAAGACATTTGTGGTTATTTCATTATAAATGTTATGTTATATTTGTCTGACCTACACGTGCCTCTTTGATTTAATTGTAAGCAAGATGACTGAATGATCAAAATCAATGTCAAACTGGCCAAAACACTCAATTTCAGTGGGGGTTGAATAATTTTGAACACAACTGTATATGTCCATACGAGCTGGGGGCAACATATATGTCCATACGAGCTGGGGGCAACATATATATCCATACGAGCTGGGGGCAACATATATATCCATACGAGCTGGGGGCAACATATATATCCATATGACCATAACGGTGTTGGACGAACTGGGTTGGTGTGGAACAAGATGGCAGGTGTAACAACCAATGGAGCGCGTGCTTTGACTGGGAAATAAAATTAAAGAAGAACATCCTGACCATACAATCTTACCTCTCCACTGTCATCCATCAGGAAAGTCTGTAAAGCTGCGTTGAATATCAAGCATTATTGACCCAGTGTGATAAACCTCAGAGCCAGGGCACTTAACCACAGGCAGTTCAAGGCACTGCTTGAAGATTTGGAAACTAAATATATATGCGGCACCCCGATAAAGTTTTCAATGTGGCCCTCCATAGAAAATGTTTGCCCACCCCTGTACTATAAGATTCTCCTGTGACAAATACAGTGCATATCTGATATCTTGGATTATGAAATAAGATCATTTCAATACTTGTTATTGCACATGTAGCCCATAGAGAAAAACATGCATGTGACTATTTAAGATATAATTGGTATTTGCCGAGCAGCATGAGCAAGTGTAACTATCCATCCTTGTATAAATGCAGACTAAGGAATGTTGTGATAAGAGTAGATTGTTGGACGTGGCTTATTTTATTCTAACCTTGCAAAGCTTGATTTGGTTTTAAGGAGTTTCTTGTGCACAATGGGTTTTTGTGTTCCACATTTTTTTGTATGATTTTATATACGTTTTGGTTTTTAAATTTGAGAATAAAAGCCAAATTTTAATCATCGTGTCTCTCTATACTAGGCTTGTTGAGTAGTTCAGTTGTGGGTAACCCCCTTAATCCGTTTATGTAGGGTGGCTATATAGACTAAAGTTCATACCCGTGGGCCTGGAATTTATTCACCTCGCTTTCCCTTTAGGGATTGGTTGTAGTCTTAAAGGCTACTTTTTAACTTCCATGACAATTCTATTTACATGTCCCTGTAATTGGAACTCTTAGGGGATGAACCACAAAACCACCAATGAGATCTTTGAAGCAGCGCAAGTCACCTGTTAAAAAAAATAGGTCTACATTTTTTCCTATACGGTCCCCATGTGGATTCCCATAAGCCTCAGAGTGATCTAGTCACCACTGAAGATCTCATAAGAACATGGCATACGTCTGAATATCTGTCAAAACACATTTGGAACCTTGTAGGCGACACACCCTTCTTGTCCAGAAATTAGCCTGGAAGTCTAAAAATATTGCAAAATCATACGTACGGTTTACACCCATAGTGTTACTTTGATTTTTTGCACAGGTAAGCAGCAATTTTTTATGTACGCAATTGCCACATTACAGTCTCTATGCGTGGGTGTTAAAAAGGTTCCAAAAACTTCCAGGGTTTGAGTCAAACACAAAATTAGATTACAAATCACCCAGAAATGTCACCCTCAACCTCGCCCCAAACTTGATCCTACACACCTGCAGAATGAGTCAACCTCACCTGTTGTCTCCAGATGCAATGCCTTTTCTTTCTAAAAAACTATTTTATGTTCCACCACACATGTCCCTCACCCACAACAACAACTCCGTCCTTTTCAATGTTATCTTTGCGCCCCCCCACTGTGCCTCACTATGTCTGCAGTACATTCATACCCACTACCAGAATAGGAGCCTTTAGCGTGATACGGCAAAGGATTAGGTCCCTCAATAATATAATGCACAAAACTGCTACCAAAGGGGAGGGGTGGGGGTTTGAGGATCTCCAGTGCCTTTTGACCGGTTGAGTTGTCAATATGATTTCCATAAAATTTAAATATCTATTTATTTATAAAGGAATTTACCAGGAAGGATACATTGAGATTTCTCTCGTTCAAGTATGTCGAACGACTTTCTATTTTGCAGTTTGTAAGAGCTGTCAGCTTTTATTTAATTCTGTCTAAATTATTCTATTCTCCTACATAAAAGAAGAAGTTTCTCTCACAGGGGTCTATAATGCAATACAGCTTAATATGCCACCGAGACAAAAACAAATCTTACACATTGTAAGCATGCGGTTATATTCTATTCCTGTAACATCAAACAACAACCAGATCATTAATAGAAAGCTCACACAACTGCATGGGGGAAAACAGGTTACTCGCGTTGTGATAAAGTAGAATGATATGCCACAAGTCAAACACTGAGAATAGCAAAAGGTTCTTTATCTGCTTAAACATTTTAAAATGAAGCAACATACCATACACCTATCATTCTCTGTTAGCCACTTCAAATTTCAAGCTGAACGGGCCAACTTTACTTACCAGTTTAAGAAACTGTACACCATCCAAAAAAATATCACCAAAATAAAATCATTATATAGTATGGCAATAGAATGCGAGGCATGAATATATAGTCTCTATTTACTCAAAAGAAAAATATTACAAAGTATATAGGTGGGCAGGGGACGCGGTCCAGAGACCGAGCAGGGGACGCGGTCCAGAGACCGAGCAGGGGACGCGGTCCAGAGACCGAGGGAGAGCAGGGGACGCGGTCCAGAGACCGAGGGAGAGCAGGGGACGCGGTCCAGAGACCGAGGGAGAGCAGGGGACGCGGTCCAGAGACCGAGGGAGAGCAGGGGACGCGGTCCAGAGACCGAGGGAGAGCAGGGGACGCGGTCCAGAGACCGAGGGAGAGCAGGGGACGCGGTCCAGAGACCGAGGGAGAGCAGGGGACGCGGTCCAGAGACCGAGGGAGAGCAGGGGACGCGGTCCAGAGACCGAGGGAGAGCAGGGGACGCAGTCCAGAGACCGAGGGAGAGCAGGGGACGCGGTCCAGAGACCGAGGGAGAGCAGCGGACGCGGTCCAGAGACTGAGGGAGAGCAGGGGACGCGGCCCAGAGATGGGGGGGGGGCGGTCGAGAAAGCCATCTACTGAAGTAGATTAAAAGAGAGAAGGAAGGAGAATGAAATCTAATTGATGATTGTATTGAATCATGCAACATTAAAATGAGACTATGAATAAATGTAATCTTTTCATTATATAGTTTAAGCTTTTAAGTTAGGCATCTAAACCTAGTATTTGTTTCTACACCCAACACAGAGCAAAAAAAATTATGTTAAAAATAAACCTCCCAAATCGGTATAAAACTCACTATCTAGATCAAGCAAACAAGGAGCACAATAAGACCTCACTACGTAGCAGGCACAGTCCTAGTCCTGCCACTTCACTTGTCAATCCCTTACTAATCCACTTCCACAAGGTGATTCCTCCCGAGTCAGACTTTTTCCCCTGGTGTTTGAATTTCAAAAAACTTTAGTCTGTAAAACTTTAGCAATGCAAATTGGTAAATGCCCTCTGACCCTACATAGAAGATGGCCAATAAACCAAGATATTTCAACTGTCAAACTGTAGGATCATGAAAGATCGGGAATGCAGTTATTGACAGCATGTTATAGAGTAACAAAACTAAATTTCTAACAGTAAAGATATAAATTACCTTGATTTCTCTTTGTTCGACAGATTTTTCCCATATCTGCTGGTCGTAGGCTCCAATCTAATTGGTAAAAAAGAAAACAAAGATTATGCAGTTGTGCATCAAATTTTGAATATATTAATTATGCAGACCAAACCATAGTCGAGAGGGGTTAAAGATGAGCCAAGGAAAAAGGGTCAACAACACGGACACAAAAAAAATTGTATCTATTGACACAGGGCTCAAAATGTTGTTGCACGCTACTAACCAGGATAATGAGTGACTTGCCACCAATGATTTCACACCTATTTTATATAGAGTGAAAGAAGAATTGGACCGGGCACACAACCTCCTTTATAGACTGGTTTATTGCACAACAAAAACTACAGCAATGATTTGGCTAACAAAGTCTTGCCAGTGAAAAGAATGGCCTTGACAAAGTCATGTTTATCAATTGGTGCCGTTACTGGTCACCAATTCCTCCACGCATAAACCGGTTCCTCTTTCACCTGTTCCTAACAGTGCAACCCTACACCATCACTCATACATGTACCTGAACGCCAACGTTTCCCCATTAAACCCACTTTTACTCCCGTCTCTGCACACCAAAATCTGTTCCCACACCCTTAAACTTTGGACATCAAATCTATCCATTACCCTTATCCCTCCACCCATAAACCCATTCATGCTCTCCTAATGCTGTCCCTGTACCTCCAAACCAGTAACTGCACTCCTAAACATGCCTGTGTATCCCTCTGTCCCTTTAATTCTTTCAAATCACCCCTAAATCTAGTTCTTATTTCTAATATTTGACTTGTATCTTATTCCGGTGTCTGAACTATAAACATTCCCCATCAAATCTATTGATGCACCTTAAATTTCCTATGCCAATACTGCCCCTGCTCCCCTTATCTAGTCTATTTCCCCTAAGCCTGTCCCCTGTTCCCCTATAGCTGTCGTCTGGTTACACAGAAAGTCTTCCTGCTTGATCTTTCATTGAATCTGTGAGCCGTAGAACAGCGCCACTGTGGCCAAGTGGTCAAACTGTATTGCACATCAGGAGATCCTCACAAACATCACACAGAGTTTCAGGTTGAGACTTTCCATGGATCAATTATCACTCAACCCGAGCGAGTGGGCCAGTGACTTTTTGAGCGCTGCACAGATACGCACATAACCGTTACATAAATTGGTGTTTTGTTCTTATATAAGCATACACACAAGTTTGATAAAATTGGACCATTTGGCCACAGAGAATTGAGACTTTGCAACTATGCCGAGGAATGATTAACTAGCAATCCTTTGTGTGTAATACAAATACAATTAGTTGATCATAAAGCACACGTGGACCAGGTCAAATAACAGTTTGCAGGAGCTGGTAGAGGAAGTTACACTTCTTTGCATTTTGCAAGCAAAACCGTGCAAATACATAGTTAGCAATGTAATAACTGCAGCAATGTAATATGGGAGATTTATATATGGTCATATACTAGTGAAAAATTACCAAAAGGGTTATGGCATCTAATGTCCTCGTGCCAAGTTCAAAGAGCATTAGCAATGATCATTGTAAACTCATTGAAGTTATAAAGGGTACAGGCAGAGACACTTGGGGGCTCTTCATACCATCACACCCGCTGGTTTGATAAAGCTGTCTACACCCTATCGAGTCTCCCATAACCCCACTGGCCAGGGATGCTAATGTTTTGCGTCTTTTCTGTTGGAGTTTTGCTGTAGTTACACCATTCTGCCAACAACGGGATAAAGCAGATCTGCAGCAGCTTTCCTTCTCAACAACACTCAGCCCGAACTTGAGGGAGTGCTGCATAATGCCTGACATATCTCCCCAAACAAAAAGACACAGTTTAGTGCAGAGAATAATATCTTTAATCTGAAATAGGGAAACTGGGAGGGAAAGGTAAAATGACAAACAACACACTGTCTGCACAAGGGGAAATGAAAATCACTTCAAGAGACACAGAAATCTGATCAGATACGACAGGATTAACACATCAACAGAAGATCAAACAATCGCACAGACAGCACTAACAATAGGTCCAAAAATGATTACTTAACCCAAACTATTATTAAACAACCTGTTTAAGATAAGTGTTAGCAATACAATTAACAAAGTTATGTGTCCACTTAAGCCCTTTGTCAGTGTTGGCATTGCATTTACACATAGGCCGGTGGTCCCTTGGCAGAAGGCTTGCATCAACACTTCTCCAGTGGGCACCAAGGACATACATAGTGTGGACAATATTGAAACGTGTCATGGAGGGCAAGGGCACAAAAAAGGAGGAGCTTCAATTACACTAATGAATAAGCTTTCTAAACCCATCCTTGGGATTTTAAACATGTCAGACCATAAAAAGTAATAACTTGATGTTGCTCTCATCGCTGATGATCACCCAGAGAATCCAATTCCTTTTCTTAAAAAAATCAATTGGTTTTGAAGACACGCATCCCTAATCTTCAATCTGCTCCTCCAACCCCTAACAAGTGGTTATGCATTCTGCTTGTAACAGATCTCCGTGCATGGACAGGGCCACATCTGTCAAATGCTGCTTCCGCACTTGACACCCAGGTTCTCGTGACTCTCACATTCTCCAGTACCTTAGCGGCAGCTTGAAGACAGGTTCATGTAGAGAGCCTGACTAGCACCCTCAGCAATAAACCAAAGCTGTAGACCCGGAGCCTTTCATGGCACAGCAAGCAGACGATGGCTGTTACCCCAAAAACAAGTCGTGACTTCAAGCTTGGTCAGAATAGAACGGTTTTTTCACAGAGGGGACAGATACAGTCAAGGACCAACACGTTTGCATACAATCAAACAGATAGCATCACAAGACCTTCAAGCAATGGGATTTGCTGTAATGGCATTAGGTAGAAGAAAAGAGGATATTAAGTAGCAAAAAATAAAGCTGTGTGCCAGCAACCCGAAGAATGAAGTTAAAGGATAAATCACAGATCAATAATCGCACCAAGTCAAAACAGAGTAAAATTCCACCTCAATCAGGTGAATATGCTCACCCACTTATTTTTTAACTCTCCCATTCCAGCGACTGAGCGTTTTCCAAACAGGACCCCTTCCTTTTACCAAGACTCCTCTCTGATCCTGTCACAGGCATCAGGATGTGAGATCTGAATAATTCCCCAAAATGATTAGTACATTGAGAAATTTGCCCGGGTAATCTCTTTGGGCAAGTAATAGTGTTTGATCACGCTTTGCTGTAAAAGCAATATAGGAAGTCATTTAGCAAAGCTGCCCTATTGCAGATGATCAAGAATAGCAAGTTCTGGGTTGTAAGAAAAAAGTAAATAGGTTTTGGTTCCTACTGTCACATTAAGCTGAAACTTAATCTTATGCTACTGTAAACAGTATTGCCTAACGCAGTTTTGTGGCTCTAGTTTCATATTTTATTGAATGTGCTTCCACAAAAAAAATAAAAAAAAAATACAGTCTTTACATTTCACCCATTTGAGTTATATATATTTCTCCGGCAACGTAGAGGCGCACACGTGTATGTAAAAAAAATATATAAATTTTATTCCAAAACAATTAAAAAAAAAATGGACTGACGTTTCGGCTCACCATGGAGCCACCTAGGTTGCTCTGTGGGGAGCCGAAACGTCAGTCCATTTTTTAATTTA
The DNA here is from genome assembly GCA_009667805.1 of Leptobrachium leishanense. Taxonomy (NCBI): domain Eukaryota; kingdom Metazoa; phylum Chordata; class Amphibia; order Anura; family Megophryidae; genus Leptobrachium; species Leptobrachium leishanense. Next base: position 193,513,473 of record CM019065.1, read on the forward strand.
TATACAAGTGTGCAGTCTCTATGTTGCTGGATATACTACTCTCATTTTGGGACCAAGCACTGTGGTTTTTCAATTGAAATCGTCTGAAAAGATTTGTTGATAGTTGTGTTTACATGTGTGTACGTGTATCAGTACATACTCATAGGGATACTTTTTTTACACGGCCTATCATGTCACACACATACAGTAATTGGACATTTTCACTTTTGAAGGGGACAGCAAATTGACACTGTTACACAAGCTGTACACTCACTACATTGTAGAAAAGTGTCATTTCTTCAGGTGTTGTCACATAAAATATTTACAAAAATGTCAGGGGTGTACTAACATCTGTGATATACTGTATACACACAACCAGAAAAGATGCACTCAAACCAAACATGCATTATTCACAGGTGTGCTTATGCAACACGCAAAATTTACTAGATCTTTAAAACTCCTAAAACAAGATTTTGGAATAAATGGTACATCTAAACAGTAACACATACTCTGTTGCAATTACTGCGCACCTCCACTCATCGGATTCAGGCTATTGTACGTTTGAGCATCTTCTACTTTCTAAAGGAGATACCGGGGCGGGGGATGACAGTATGGTAACATGTGAGGAGTCGAGGGCACTTAATTCTTCATTTTAGTGCCAATGCTAAATAAGAGACCCCCCCCCCTTATTTTTATATTAAGGTTATATGGTGATCAAGGAGACAAAAACGGAATGCAAGAAGCCTGCTTACCTGTTACACTATCTAGTCAATCTCTTAGAATATTCTGTCCTACAGGGTTAATTTGTCAGTCAGGCAGAGCATGGTATATTTGCTGAAACTGTAGCACCAGAAACCCTTGGCAGAAAAGTCATTTAGAGTTCCACAGGGTATTCCACACGGAAAAAAAAAAAAAAAAACAAACAAAAACATAAGACATCCTTTTGCGACTTTTTACAAGTGCAAACCTGCCCGTGACGTGCGCTGCATGACTGGCAACCTCTGCTGTCTGGAAGCAGTGAGACACTGCTGCTGAAAGCTTAACCCATAGTATGCTGCATGGCATGGCTCAAAAAAAACAAACAAAAAAAAAAAAAAACAATCCCTGTCAAAAAAAAAAAAAAAAAATCACTCGCTATGGCAAAGAAATGAGACACTTCTTGGATTCTTAAAAAGGGTAGATTGAACAGAATTGCCTTTGATGGCTACAACTCTGTTTGCAAACAAAATTATTCAACCACCACCCACAGTGAAAGCTCAAGTCTGTGGTGACTAGCTCAGGTCCCACGCTTTCATCTGTCACGACCAGTAAACATTTCACCGAGGCTTCGGAACGAAACTGAACAAAACAGGATGGCTCACATCGCTAAAATGTTGCCGATTAGAACTATATATAATCTCTCAGACTATTCATGTAGAATTAGATATTCAACACTAAACTGCAGAAAAGCCGTTTTACATACCTACAAGTGAAAACATGTTAAAATACCAAATCTAAAGCAGAGTGTATATTTACACATTTTTATGGATCCATTAAACATTTTTTTTTTTTTTACTATATTATTCGTGTAGAATAACCCAGAAATTGGAGGTAACATTTAAGGCTGGGGTCAGACCAGGACTGGATGTCATCCAGACGGGCCCACTTTATGCACAAAAATAGTATATAAACCAACTGGATCACTCAACCAATCACTCTACAGATACTGGAGTTGCTGCAGAGCGATTGGGTAAAGCACTGCAGTGGCACTGAGTTCAAGTGTGCACCATGCCTTAAGGTGAGGAGGATGCGCAGAGGGTCTCACCAGTACGGTAACCGCAATATGAGACTTCGTCTGTAAAACAGACAGGGCAGTGCGAGCCACGTGGTGAACCAGCATTCAGTGGCCCACTGAGCCATCGGCCCACCGGGAATCTCCCTGTAGTCCCTATTGCCAGTACATGCCTGGGTCAGACGAACGCAGTACGAACGTGCGTTTAGCCTCACTTTATTACGGCCGCGGTAGCAGCAAATGACGTCCAACGCAGGTCCACACACGAAGTACGGCTGCACTAAAGTTTGGCCGCACAACGCAAGCGGCAAACAAACGCATTTTTGCAAGAACGTCGAACCGCTAGTACTGACGCACAGAGGCGTGATTAGGAGACGTCAGACGCTGCTCATGTCCGGCCAACATAACGTCCAGATACCCAAAGTTTCCTGGTTTGGATTCGTAAAAATAACAGCCGAAATTGCGCAACGTATGACCGCGATCGCGTCTTCCGTGAAAAAAATGCGTTCGGACGCATCAACGCACTTTTTGACGGTAGACATGACGGTAGTCTGACCCTAGCCTAAAAGCCTTTCGCTGCCCTCCTCCTGTTTTTACAAAGCCTTGACATGCAAACACAAAAAATATATGTTAAAAAATAGTTCATCTCTTTTACCCTCTCAAACGCCTTCCTTATAGAATCTTTATATATATTTGTACTTTGGTAGTCCCTATATCTTTCCACCCCAATTTTTTTATGCAACTCTGCGATGCATAGTCGCAGTTGAGGGATTTAAAAAGGCCTTAGTTTTTCACAACCCCCTGGATAAGACCATAGGAATTCGCCCATCCACTGCAAATTTCCGGGCACTTATTAGACCACAATATGACTGGTCATCTGCAACCACCTGTCTAGAAGATGTATGTACCAACCAGCTAAACAATCACCTGTTTCCCTTATTGCGGCCACAACAAAATCGTGCAAACAAATTCCTTCTGCCCAATGTGGGGAAATGTTTTATAAACTATTACATGGAGCGTACATAGCCCCAGCCAGATTGGCCCTTCGTTCCCCACTTAGGCCAGTGGTTAAATGGTTTGCACGACAATGCAGATTTCTTCCATTGCTTACGGTCATGCCATTTTACTACACTCTTCTGGTATACAATCCAGAGATTTGGTTCCCACTTTTTAAAGCTGTGTGTGCCTACTACCCTGAACTGGGCACTTTCCAAACAAGAAACCAGCCCTTTGGGGGCTCAGAAAACTCTCTTGGGTGTTCACTCAGCGGCCGCTAAACCATTCTGAGTCAAAGGATTGCCCCTGTCCCCCCCCACGTTGTCCATGTTTTACTCATGCTTTTGTTTTATGTCATTTTTCAATAGGATTGGATAGAGACTACTCAAGATAAAGTGAATTTTTTGATGTATGGAAAGCTTTCATTTTGTATTTCCCAGAGAATGTCATTGCTAAACGGTGTACTGACTTTGAATATATATGTGTTGGTATAGGAGTCACTGCTTGTCAGGTCCTTCGGTATTGCCAAACTCCCAGGACTTAGAATTAAGTCTGTCCCTGATTGATGTTATGGACGTCTACCTATTGTCAACTCCTATTGCTTTGCTTTTCTTCTCGGCTTTGATTGTAAGGGACGGGTTGATTTCGGTGTTCTTTGTTTTGTATATTACACCCATTGTAATGTTGTCTAATCTGTGAATAAAGTCAGTCATAAAAAAACAAAAAACATAATAATTCATGTGGCACGTTTCTATTTACAATTGAAGTGTCCAGAGCAGAATAAATCAAGCCGGCACATATATACTTGGCAGCTCTGAGGCAAGCGATAAAACACAAAGGACATATCGGAGGTTGTAAAGGCAGTACTTGGTGCAGCAAAGGCCGCAGCACTGTCTGTTATTGGAGAATTAGCTTTCACTTTATTAGTCATTAGATAATAATATGACACAAGCCTATCTGAAGGCAAACACAGCGTGAGATAAGGGAGTTCAGGTGTCACCTCGGAGAGGTCCAAACCCTTGGCAACCTCAGCGCAAACAATGTCTTTTACAGGAAGGTTCTCTCAGACATTATCTGTTCCAGCTGCTAACAGATTTAACCTTTCTTTCACAGATCTATTCATCGCGCAGCCCACCTACAGATTGTAGAAACGTCATCCATCCACACTGAAAGTGTCCCCTCAAATCAGAGCCCAACAAACTCATCAAACCTCGAAACCAGATAGAAATTTGATTTCCAACAACACTTTGTACACACTGTAGAATAATCCGTACATTTAGGATCCAGAGGTACAATTGTCATGGCCAGTGGCTGCCTGGATTTGTCAACCTTTCAAACGGCTATGTAACGCAGAGGTAGCATCACCGATATACAACTTTGGAGGAGCAGGTTCGATTCCCAGTCAGAGCATCTCTCCAGCAAGTGTCCTTGGCCAAGACACTCGATACTTGCCTACCACACAGTATCAGCTGCATAGCGTAGCAGCAACGCCTGATCAGGATTTGAACCAGCTTCTCCGTGGTAGATCAGAACACCTGGCCACCACGAGTCTCTCCTCAAAAACCTTGGAGAAGCAGGTTTCTGTGCTACTACTGGGAAGGAAACCTTCAACCTCACCACCAGGTCTCTGCTCTAAAACGAGGAAAGCGGATTTGGATCTTGGTCACAACACCTCACCAGCGAGTGTCCTTGTCCAACAGACCTAACGATATGTATGCGCCTACTTCACAATATATATCCCTTTATAGATTTTAGGTTTCCTCTCATCATACTGCATCATCTCTGACATTTTATACAGTTCTGTGGAATATGTTGGTGCTATATAATGTATTCTAATACTATAATAAACACTTACACAGGGTTATTCAGAGAGGTGAAAACTTTGAGAATTGCCAGGAGAATGAACAATCTAGACCAAATTGGAGAATTATTCTGGTTTGGCTATTTTGACTAGGGTTGCACCGATACCGATACTAGTATCGGTATCGGGGCCGATACTGGGTACTGCAGGAGTACTTGGTACTTGTGCAGTACCCCCCGATATTTTTACCGATACCGGAAGCCGGCATTGAGCCGGCTTCCAAGGGGCTGCGGCGGCTGTCCGAATGCTCTATTGGCATTCGGACAGCCGCCCCTAGAGCTGCTCACACAAATACTTACCTTCCTGGGCGCCGCCGAGAATGCCTCCGCGCGTGCGCTCGTTGGTAGGACCCCAGCCGCGACCACATGGGACCATGTGATCACGGCTGGGGTCCTTCCAACGAGCGCGAGCGGAAACTTTCCCGGCGGCGCCCAGGAAGGTAAACATGAACACAGTGAGCAGTTGCAGGGCCTGTCCGAATGCTGATGGGCCTGTCTGAATGCTCTATCAGCATTCGGACAGGCCCTGCAGCTGCTCTCCGCAACGATACTTACCTTCCTGGGCGACGCCGGGAAAGTTTCCCCGCGCGCGCTCGTTGGAAGGACCCCAGCCGCGATCACACGGTCCCACGTGGTCGCGGCTGGGGGTCCTTCCAACGAGCGCACGCAGAGACATTCCCAGCGGCGCCAAGGAAGGTAAGTATCGTCGTGGGGGGGGGGGGGGGGAGAATCCATAAGCTGGGGGGGCATATCCACGAGCGAGCTGGGGGGGCATATCCACGAGCGAGCTGGGGGGGCATATCCACGAGCGAGCTGGGGGGGGCATATCCACGAGTGAGCTGGGGGGGGCATATCCACGAGTGAGCTGGGGGGGCATATCCACGAGCGAGCTGGGGGGCATATCACGAGCGAGCTGGGGGGCATATCCACGAGCGAGCAGGGGGGGCATATCCACGAGCGAGCAGGGGGGGCATATCCACGAGCGAGCTGGGGGGGGCATATCCACGAGCGAGCTGGGGGGGCATATCCACGAGCGAGCTGGGGGGGGCATATCCACGAGCGAGCTGGGGGGGGCATATCCACGAGCGAGCTGGGGGGGGCATATCCACGAGCGAGCTGGGGGGGGCATATCCAGGAGCGAGCTGGGGGGCATATCCACGAGCGAGCTGGGGGGCATATCCACGAGCGAGCTGGGGGGCATATCCACGAGCGAGCTGGGGGGCATATCCACGAATGAGCTGGGGGATATATACATGTGAGCTGGGGGATATATACATGTGAGCTGGGGGATATATACATGTGAGCTGGGGGCATTTTTATATGGTCTGTTCTTATTGGAAAGCGTCACATGACATTAAAGAAAAGTATCGGTACTCGGTATAGGTGAGTACTTTTAAAAAGTATCGGTACTCGGTCTTAAAAAAGTGGTATCGGTGCATCCCTAATTTTGACCTAGAATTTTCACTTCTCCAGACATTCTCCTGGTTTTCACCGCTCTCTGAATAACCCTGTTAGATGGAGTTTGTGGCTACACTTACATTGCACTTTGTTAGTATTCAGCATCAATTCATGCATAAAATATACCAAAAGTATTCTGCCCTTTAAGTCTCATATATATCCACGCTTAAACAAAAACGGTTTTGTTTAACGGCCAGTAAAATGTAAGCCCATCTGCCATCGTTTAATAGCACATACTCACCCAAGCTTAGTACCTTGTCAGTGTGCTGTGAAGTGAAAGGATGAAAAATCACGGTTCTAGAACGATTCATACATTACAAGGGAAACCAGAGAACCCTGCACATCACTCAAGATTGCTAGAAGCACGGAACTGGTGGACAATTGCATTTCTCGAATTTTGAAATACCAAACTTGCCAAGCTGAAAGAATACCAGCATTTGACCCAAAACCGTTCAAATTATTTTTTTGTGGCCTAAAATTTGCAGTTCTCCAAAACGCACTCGCAGATTAACTATCAGGGCTATTCAAAGAGAATCGAAAAGCCACCGCACGTTCGGTGACTTTTCGTGCTCTTCAATATGGTGCGATGTGGCGATCCCATTTCGGCAACCCTGCGGTGTATTCAGCAAGCACCACAGGGCCGTCGAAATGCAGGGAAAAGCCGCCGCAAAACGCACCGAAAACTCACCGCAGAACGAGGGCGAACGCACACCGAAACCCACAAAAACATCTGGATTAACTCGCCGAAAACACCCGAGCAGGGGCCGATCACACGCAGAGCAGCCGCCAGAAAAAGCCGACGCCGCAGACGAATGTGGTGAAAAAAAAAAAAAAAAGTCCACTTGAGTGTTTTTCAAAAGTGAAACGCTGTTTGCAAAGAAACTACTGAGCGAAAAGGTCTGAAATTTACATATGAGGTCCAGGGAATGATAATAGAAAAAAAGAACAAACGTTTATTTTTTATTTTTTTTTAAATAAAAAAAATAACAACCAACTACTTTTTGAAAAATAATAATAAAAAAAAAATCTATAAATAAAAGACTCTTTACTGCAGAATATTATAATGAACGGTTTATTAGCTATTGAATTAAAAAAAAAAACGGGAATATTTTTAACATTGAAGCCTATGGGATTCGCCTGAATAAATCTGTCGAATTAAACCACCGAATGGCAGGGCATTTCGGCAACTTTTCACTGCTGGTTTTTGTTCTCTGAATAGACGAAGCATTGCTTCTCTATGGGGATTTCACTGCCCTCTAACAGGCAACGAACAGGCACCGTATGTGCAGGCAATTCGCCAACATTTGGCGAATTGCCTGCTCTTTGAATAGCCGAATGGCCAGGAAAGGTAACCGTATGCTGAATTTCACTGTTCGGTTGCCTTTCGGCCAGAATTCGGATCTCTTTGAATAACCCTGATTAAACACTTCACGGTCACGTCAAACCAAAATATTTAGTAATACGTAATTAGAGTGATAGGATTAGAACTTCATACCCTGCAGGATTTCTTTGCCGTTCTCGCATTTATGAAAATCAGTAGCTCGTGGATCAGCTAGTAAATGATTTTGCGCATACCACAGACATTCCTAGCACCACTTTTTTTTTTTTTGAAGAAAGAATTTTACCAGGAAGGATACATTGAGATTTCTCTCGTTTTCAAGTATGTCCTTGGTGGCGAGTATGTACCGTTAGGTGTCTTGCCCAAGGACACTTACTGGACAGGTGCTCTTGCGGGAAGTCGAACCTGTGTCTCCATGGTTATAGAGCATTGAGGTTACCTCTACTCCACCAAGCCGGTACCACTTACAAAAAGGAGGGCATGTAAAACATGAGGTTGTTAGTTGCAGTTTAAAAACAATAATTAGAAGGATCTTGTGCTGTGCCAAAAGGTAATCAGAAACATTGCACAACATTTTATAATATACTTGCTGCTATTTTAAGCTGAAGAGCAGACAAACAGGTCCTGCGGATTACAGTCGGTTTCCTCAACCAAAATTAGAATAAACAACACCCTGCCCTTTGGGCATGACCTAGCAAGTGACAAATGCATTGCATGCAGCCCATCATAGCCATTCCTGCTGGAAGAAGTCAGGCTTTCTGAGCGGAAGCTGGACCCCCCCCCCCGCCTTTAGAAATGGCCGAGGTTCTGTCCTAGTCAGGTCACATCATCTAGAATTAAAATTAAAAACTATAAATCTAGACACAAATTTCTCACTACCAACAATACTAACAGGAGGCCTTTCATCTTTCATTTCCACTCTGAAAGCTCACCATCCAAAGCCATCACCCATTCCAGCTCCTGAATTTCCACTCTGCAGCAACACCCACCCTTATCCATCCTCCCACCCTATCCCAGGTCCAAACTCCTAGCTCTCCTTTCCAGCTGCTTACACTTTTCTTTCTGATTACCCTTCCAAGCCAAAGCTTCTGGTCCTTCCCCAGGCAATCCCTGTTATATTCTTTCTGGCCACCAGCTCCACCTTCCCCGCTCACTCTTGTTTCACATACTTCTGTACATTAGATTGTAAGCTCACGAGATGTCTGGCTGAGCACTTGAATAAAGTGCTGGACTAGCAGGACAATTACCCTACGGGCAGGGTCGTCAATTCCTCATGTATCATTTTTTTTGTCTCAGGTCAGTGCTTCCCCATTGTAATGTGTTGCAGAATCTGTTTGCATATATTTATTTAACCTTTTACTTCACTCCACTTCATGGGAGCCATTTTGAGATCTATAAAATGACTCCTTGATATGGCACATCGAAATAAGCACGTTCATAAACTAGCTCAACATGAGACTCTCAGTAACTTTGGACCAAGACCCCACCCCCCCAAAAAAAAATAAAAAAAAAATAAAGGTTTATTTGATGACTCTGCATTTGGGTATCTGTGCATAAGTTCAACTGACAGCATTGGTGGCAGGGTTTTAAATGGCAGCATCTTGATTCGATATTTATTGAATGAGGAAAATGTAGCTCTTCATTTGTTGCTAGAGACAACACTCTTGCACATTTGCAAATAAAACCATACATTACAACCATTGGATCAAATGCAGGGGAGACCGTGAATGTGTGTAAAGGGGAGACAACACAATGGAAGGGTCTTTTTAATGTGATTTATAGCATGTGATTTATGGTCCATGAGCTTGGCACTATTTATTCCATATTGTACTCTGGCAGAAAAAGGACAATATAGATTTTTTATTTTTAGAAAGGATTTTACCAGGAAGGATATACATTGAGATTTCTCTCGTTTAAGTATGTCCTGGGTGGCGAGTATGTACAGTTAGGTGTCTTGCCCAAGGACACTTACTGGAGAGGTGCTCTAGCAGGGATTCGAACCTGTGTCTCCACAGTTAGAGCAGTGATGTTACCTCTATTCAGCAGGTGCATTATTACACAACATTAATTTAAAAAAAACAAAAACAAAAACAAGGGTTCCTTTTTTATGATTTGGAACCACTCACAATGATACAGTTTAAAATATTTGAATGCTGCCCACTTTTAATTGGTATTGAAGGACTTTAGGCTTTGCAAATACAAACTTTATATGGAAAACACACACACACACACACACACACTTATCTGTAAATCAATTAATAAATGCTGAGGTTGATATAACAGATATAGCGCACATCGTGACATAGACAGCGAAGAGCTCGTTCTTTTACGAAAATCATTGTTTTAACAGACATGAGGCAGGGCCTCCTTGGGTGATGTAGCCTCAAAAATAAACTAAGCCAGTATCAGAAACCTAGGCAACGACGGGGAAAAAAATACATTGTGCACTTGCTGTACAATATATTTTAACCTTGGCAGAGAATTATTTTAAAACCTGAAAGTCTACCAAAGCAGAGGATTAAAAATGGACCTTGGTGACTCTTGATATGTCTTGTAAACAAACATCGGAGTCATTAACAGGATCATGACGTGACAGGACAATCTAATTACCATTTAGAATCCTTTCTATACTGTAGTCACCTGTGACGGCCAAGCAAAAAAATTTTTTTTTTTTTTTTTTTTTAAAAACAAACTCAAACTAAATATTTACTAACATTGTAATATGGGCGTCCATTGCCCTGTTACTTGTCAGCTACCCATGATATAGAAACGGAAAGAACTTCAAAGGATGTAAGAACCCTGGATGTGCCTCCAATCACCATTGTAGTGAAAAGAACGATGGAAAGAGAAAATTAACACAGTGTTTGAAAATACACCTAAAAGATATGAAAAATGACTAAAATTATAACGTTAAATCAAGCATGGGTGACAAACCAGCTACACCTTGCTGCCAAAGACTACACTAGATTATACCACATGGTCGGGGATAGGATTCTGGAACGCTTTACCCAGGCATAGTATTCATACCAGCGTAACGTAAAACTTGTAGTGAATAATCTGAGTACTAGCAAAGAACCATTTCAATGAAACCTATGCAACAATTTCACGTGACGTGGAGAAAATATGCTCGGTTCAAGATGGCAACCGGAGCCTTATCTGGGCAAATGAGACTCCCTCAAGACACAGATCTCTTGCTGTAGGCTCCTATGAGCAGGGACCTCTACATCTCGTTTCCATCCTATGTCCGTTTATATGTATCTCGTTCCCTTTGGTTATTGTAAAGCGCTGCGGAAAACTGTTGGCGCTATATAAAATGATAATAATTAATTATAGCGCTAACCTAAATAAACAAAAATAAAATCCAAGTGTCAAAAGCATACAAACATGAACAAAAGACTTAAAAAAATATAATAAACCAGCTTAAAAAGGACAATTCTTACAATGATTTTGGAATAATGGAAACAAATTACATGTGTTGACTGTCAAGAAGTAAAAACAAACATGATGGATTATAAATAAAAAAATTGTTGTCTTACCTTTTTTTGATACCACACTATTGCATCTGTCACTTTGGACGCCATTTATTGTACAGGAGTCACACATCTGACATTTTAGGCTGCAGAGAGAGAGATGGGGAGACGGTTATTCCAGCTTGCTGTTGGCGCTGTGAATGCGATGTGCTCCGAAGAGGAATATAAATAGCCCAGATACCTGTACGGTGAGGTGTGTGCTCAGTACTTACGTTACACCCTGCCTCATTATTATTTTACCAACCAGATTCCTAGCAGTTTCCAAATGAGACAATGAATCTGCCTTCAAGACATTCCACTTCAGATACACACTTAGCAACAAAACAAAAGCCGACTCATCTGAAATGTTAACCACGTACAGAAAAAGTGCAAAATTGCAGAGTGTGTACCTACTTATACATCAAAACAGAAGAAAAAAAAAAAAAAAAGCTTAGACTAATGCGTCATACTTTGACAAATTAACCCCTTGCGCACCAATCGCTTTTAATGAAAACATTTGTATCAGAACATTTACTTGAAACATTGGATATGACGTCAGCACTATAGGGTAAACTAAAAATTTTACACAAAAAGGAGATAAAAAAAAAAAAAAAGGCAAGATAATAAATATGCTTATTTTTAATTCCTGTTATATTTTTCCATGACTGAAATAGTATTGAAAGGTTCTATACTCCTGATTGAGTCCTTTATCTTGCTCAACATCACAAGTGGTCTTCATTATCCGCATACAGGAAAAAATGGCCTTTGTTTTAAATTAAGTATATATATGTCATAAAGAAAGATAAATATAGTGGCCAGATATACTGCTTATGAGGATTTGAAGAAATCATGAGATTTTTAGCTTCCAAAAATACCATTAGAATAGAAAATGATATCTGTATGTGGCATATTGCCTGTATATAGAAATTACAGTAACGCCTTGTATCTGTACTTTACAGGGATTCTCAGCGATTCTAAACCCCTGGATCTTATCCCTCTACAGCAGCGTGTGTCCCCAGAGCTCTGCTGTATTCTGCCCTCTCCCTGGCTGCTGTAATGCAGCAGCAACGTTTTGAATCTCTTTGTTAGAGTGAGGTTTGGGGCTGCTATTGTCAGCTTGTTTACAGTAATACAGGGTGACTGGAGAGAGATAAAACTAAGTATTTAATTTCTCAACAGGGGGTACACTAATCTTACTTTAAAAGTATGCAAATGGTCGTTTCATATGGTAAGGATTGTTTTTCAATCTAATACAATGCAAAATAAATTTAACCCAGTTTCGATAGTGAAAAGGGTTACAGACATGGGCTCGAGTCTAGGAGGAACGTGTGGGAACGTTGTCCCTGCACTGTCTGCAGGAATAAAGTTCCCTTTTAGGCAGAGAGATAGACTTCTACAACCCCCAGAAACCTTAACAGTGCTATGTGCCTCTTTTAGGCTGCATGCTGCACTCATCTCCTTCTGTCTGAACTGCCGTTGCCAGTCAGATGAAAGGGGGAGAATCCTGATCAGCATCTCGAGGCTGACAAGACAGACCTCTGCAGTGTGTGTTTAGTTGGGAAGTTACAGGAAGAGACATAGAGCCTACTAAAGAGTAGCAACTATTTAATCCTTGAAACGCCAGGAGCCTTATTCCAGGGTTGATGGCAAGTAAAAAAATCTGTGCCTACAGATTTCATACCTACGGAAGACTCTTAATTTGAACCTAGCCCTAGAAGGAAGCGCAAGCCGACACTTACAATGGCATTGCGCACCACCGCAAGTATCAGCTCCTGGAGTCCATAGGACTCCATGGAGCTTTGCGCAACCTGTCTACGAGCTCACTCTCACGAGGGCAAACAGCGAGAGGAATCGCAGAAGGAGACTAGTATCTATTTGTTCCCAGCCTCACTCTGCTACCGGCGAGAGTAAGTGGTGGATTGTGCAGGACTCTTCCCCGTGGGAAGAGAGGCGAGTATGGTATTTAATGGAGGGGTTAGGACAAGGTGTTACGTAATTTTGCTAAAGCACCAGCTTTTATGGGACTGTATTTAACGGAGATAATTTGCACCTCCGCTTGGAAGCACAATATCATTTCCCATAATAAATATAGCAGACGTTAATTTTAGGGATAGACCAATATAATTTTTTCAGGGCCGATACCGATTATTGCCAGCTTTTTGGCCGATATTCTGTAAATTTAAAAAATTGTGGGGGAAAAAAAAACTCAATGTGTTTAACATTTAAACATTGCACCACGTCCACTTCATTTATTCAATAAGAATTTTTTTAATTTAAGCTTTAGGGATGCACGATACCATTTTTTAAAATTTTGTTTTAAAGATCGAGCACAAATACTAATACTTTAATGTCATGTGACGCTTTCCAATAAATAATTTAGGATCTTGCTGAAAGCCTGTCCTGTTTTATGTTAATATTGCAAAGTATGGCCAAACACCCCATTTACCCCGTGCACACACATTGTGGTCTGGTGTCTGTTGGGTATACATGTATCTGATGCCTGTGGGGTATATTATTTATATATAATATACCCCCACAGGCATTAGATAAATGTATACCCAACAGACACCAGACCACATTGTGCACATACACACGGCGGCTGTCCAAATGCTCTAAGTTAGCACCAACTATGTAATATGGCCCCACATGTTTTAGAATTACATCTGCCATGATGCTCAGCTTCTCAGTCGGTTCTTGAAGCCTCATGGGAAATGCAGTTCCAAAACATCTGGAGGGCCCAGGTTGCTGACCCCTGCTGTAGAAAATAGACTCCTGCATCTCCTGTATAGGGAATTCCCTGCCAGATGGCATGGAAGCCCCATCTCTGTTGTCCTCACGCTCATGAGCAATACGGTCAGTGAGCAGGGGTCGTTCTGCAGTGAGGGCTTACAGCCTGATGTTGGAGAAGCCCTGAATTGGCACAGTTATGTGGGATCTTACGCGTCGCAGCTACAGTGAGCCAACTTGTCCAATTATTGGCAATATCGGCAAATAAAATGCCGATCCTGATATCAGTAATTTTCTGAATATCGGCAGAACTGATATCGGTCTATAATTAATTTACAGTAATATAGTAGAAGGAAGTGCAAGACTAGAGGCGCAGGCCCAGCTTGCGTCAACCGTGGAATAGGGAGTCCAGGCGATGAGATAACTTCGAGGCATACATAACGCCTTGAGAAGTTCGCTCATCACCAACCTTGGAATAGGGCCCCAGGGCTCAGTCTCAATGCCCATGAATGCACTTGTTTTCACGGTTTTATTAAAGAAAAACTAAAAGCTTATTAAATATAAGAATGCAATAAACACACAATTCTAATCCAAGACATCCCCTTGACCGTCAAACCAATACACACCACTAGTATCACAAGGAGTGAAAAGCAGGTACACAGGGGTACTCCTGATCTATTTGGAATCATTGGTGCAGCCAGGACATAGATCAATGAGAAGGGGAGAGTTCCAAAGAGTTGGTAATACAGCACTGGTCAGGGTATAATGGCGAGGGAGGAAAAGACAACTCTAACAGCCATCACTGAACTGAAAAGGACATTGCGGTCCTGACAATTTGACTGATATATAATCCGTGAGTGTGCTGCGTTTTCAATGTCAAAAAGAGCCATGTATGTTTCACCATTGGCCTCCTAGTGGACTGAATAAAACCAGTCCAACAACAGACTATGCAGTCATCTTCCCCAGAATGCGGTGTGAGAGGGCCAGAGCTTGATAAACATCTCAATCTTATGAAACCGTAAGAAGAAAAGACCAGCAATGACTTCTATATAAATTTTAGGATAAAGTAGAAATTCATCAGCCAGATGTTACCTGGCCCCTGGGTATGTGATGCCCTGGCGACAGCTCATGCTGCTTAATCATATAGCATATGTATAGGAGCTGTGTGAGCAACGGGGGGGGGGGGGGTTCTCTCAGCTAACACAGCAACCACATTATCCTGCCGAGATTAAGGTCTCTGCTACCAGGAACGGAAATAGATTTCCCTCTACAGCAAAGCGAATAAAGTATGCACCCCTTAAAAAGTCCCCAAATACTGCATTTATTAGAAATCCCACAGGTATACGACATGCACTGTATACTGCCTGCAGGCGAATATCAAGCACCTTTAATTGTGAAAATCACATTTCTGACTAATATACAATTTATTATTGAATGCAGGAAAAGGTGGTGCTTTCCAGCATAGGAAGCCCCTGTGGCATAATTGGGAATGATTTTTCACCAGACAAGAATGTTTTGCAATTTTACACTATTAAAAGTCCACTTGGGTGAGAATCGAGACCGACGGAAGTCCTCAGTGTAGCAAGAGAGAAAGCGGTAACAGACCAAGCACTTCATTTATCTCGTGTCCGTAAACGCTAATTTCAAGGGAAGTGGTAATGTGGTAAGTAAAGCACTCGCATCTAGATCAGGAGCGAGAAGTCTGCAGACTCTTGTTTTAAATAAAAACACATCTAGATTAGGAAAGCTTTGCCTAAAATGAACACACCAACCTAAAAACAGGGGTGGCCTGAGCGATTAGTTAATAGCCCCTTAAGACCAATGCCCAAAGCCTCCATGTTTTTAAGTTTATCGTGCATGTTAACCCATCTATTCTCCATCACTGCAGCCTGCCTCTGCGCTCTGATAGGCTGACAGTGTCAGGTGTAGGAAGTGACAGAAACTGTTACGCAAAGTTCACAGCCAAATGAATGGCTCTCAATGTATTTGCCTTAAGAGGTATTGGTTAATCAGCTCTGTAAAACACGTTCAAAAGATCATTAGAAGGCTATTCCAGTTACTACCATGAGGCAGAAGCAATAGAGGGCATGGTGGATGGAAAAGATATGAACATATATGCAATTTAAAAAAAAAAATTGCAAAAACAAATCATAGAATGAATTGCAGCTATGAGGAGTTTGTGGTTAAAATGAACCTACTGTGTACAGGTGTTGGGATCAGTAAGCAGGGAATTACTCTCAATATTTATTTATTTATAAAGTATTTTACCAGGAAGGATACAAAGAGATTGCTCTTGTTTTCAAGTATGTCCACTATATATGTTTATCGTAAACAATATTTTGAATAAAGTTTTGTAGTCGTGCACTTTTGGTGGTAGGTCGCTGGAGTGATAGCTGTGAGCAGAAGGTCCATCCTATTGGACAGCTCTCTTACACTGACCAGTGACTTACAGCGCTGTGACTCGTTTAGTGAAACCCATAGAGAAGGTAGATGGCAAAGCATGGCGCAGTAACTGGGTAAGTAGAAGTGAGTGATATTGTATCAAGGGATAAAATAGCACGGATCTTTGAGACCAATCATATCCACCCCTTATGGAACAGTAACGGGAAAGAGAACTGGTCCATGGCAGGTTCACATTAAGTGTATCCATGACTGGTGTAGAAAAAAAGAATGAACTAAAGAGATTTCAGTAAGAATATTAGAAAGTGCCCGTTATGTAGCACAACACTGTGTGTACAAGGCTCCTGTGCTAACCAGGACCAGCAGGTACCGGAGGGCATAAGACTAATAGATTTCTTGTATTCAAACTACTGTCACATAGGCAGCTCTTACTGTATGAACCTGAAGGGCTCCAGCATGGTAACAAGAATGTTTTAACCCAGTTACTGCACCCCAAATGTTTTCCAATAAATGAGAAGGAAAAATCCACTGGAGCTTTTACCCCAGTCTAAATTCCACCCAAAAAAAGCTATGTTTAGGATATGACGAGGAGAGCCTGGCAGTACAGGGATCTCTTACATAAGACACTTGGCAGTCACTGATGGTTTGCAGTGAAGGCATTCCTTTACCATTAGTGTTCAGAGCAATTCTACACGTTTCATTGGATATTCTGTTCCCAAAGGGATTTCACGTTGTCCAAGCGTGTTATAAATTTTAGCCATAGAATTTAAATGACTGGCGCCTTCATGATATTTATGTATTCACAGATGTAGTATTGGGATCCAGGATCCCTGCCTTTGACGAGTGGCAAATACTCACGTTCTTTAGTTGCTATATGGCTAATCAGTGTTTGAACACAGTTTTTAACCAGTTTGACAGACACCATAGGAACAGCACCCATGGGAGCCATGCACGATAATCCTGACAAGCTAAACTGATGCAAGAATAGGCCTGGGGCCCAAAAGAAATTAAAGTAATCTTAACCACATTCGCTGTAGCTTGATCGAATCTAAAGCCCTATAGATGCATTATGCTGGTCTACTTTATGTCAATCTTAGCAGCGATAAAGAAAACAACACACTTTATTTAAAGACCCACGAGAAGGGCATGGCTGCCTGGCTGGGCTTTAAAAACATCAAGTACATACCTGTACATTTAAAGCCAGAACATTTTTTTAAATCTATCAAGCTGACTCCACCTTTTAACACATACACCCATCAATAACGACAGGGGAGAGCACCCTACGTGGTCCTACTGTTAAATTTTAGAACGCACCTATATTGCTGGTGTTCCAAAAAACTGAAATATCAGTTTTTTAAAGGAGTCATCTGATCAATTGATGTGTTGATCAAATCAGACGGTTCAGCAAATCTTCAAAATATCATGCAATTAGAATAGCAATCATGTACTTATTACTTCTGCATAATACTTTGTTTAAAGAATATGCTGCATGCTGGTAAACACACATAATACCAAAATATTACTCAACGATTATGTAACCGGCCTATTAAAAACATCCATGATTAATATCTTCATCACAAACAGAAACCAATGAGTCTGACCATTATATAATATGTACTAACAAAGCGCTCACAGGAAAACATGAGTACTTCAAACTGAAATGCTGTCCATTTCACATGCGTCCCAGGACTCGGCATGTGTTTTTAGAGTTCTCTTCGTGCTATTTATGTTATCCATTCCTAGTAAGAACAGTTTTAAAATGTCAAAACACATGTAAAGGCTGCACTGAGGAGCTGCCCACTAGAGTATCTTTAACCAAAAAGTGTAACAATTGCCATACGGCAACTAGATGAATAACAAAGACAAACCACTAACCCAGGTGCTAAACGCATAATAAACATCACTCCCGCTGCTTCTCCAGGAGCTCCAATACCCTGCAAAATAAAAGGGTTCAACTTATTCAGAATCCTCTGCCCTCTCCCAGGCTGTTGTAATGCAGCAGTAAAGTTTGCTGCACTTTTTGACACAGTGAGGGTGGGGACTGCTCCTTGTAACTTCTTACAGAAATACATGGCGAGGAGTGTAAGGTACAGGAGATGCACTGCACTTTCATGTGGTGAAATAGCAGAGCCTACCAACCGCAGTGCACAGTTCCAGAAGAGCACTCGCTGCGAAAGAAGAGCAGCACGGCAAGAGCTCTCGCTCATACAGCACAGAGGCTTGCAGGGAGTCTCAAAAAAAAATAAAAAAAAATAAAAAAAAAGGACTGGCTGAGTTGCCCATTATAATAAAAAAAGAGCGCTTAGCATCGCTGGGACTGGGGAGTGTGCGCCACCCTCATTGTTGCCCTTGCCAGGTGTCTTTCTTGGGTGAATGGCCCTGGCAGGTGAGGTATGTAACATATAGAGCAGGGTTGTAAAAAACTCATGGCCCCCCCAGATGTTGATGCCTACAATTCCCAGAATTCTTTTAATACAATAAAAGGCCAGGGAATCATGGGAGTTGTAGTTCAGAAACATCGGGGGGGGGGGTGCAGTCTGACAGCCCTGTTATAGAGCAGTACAATCGCTAGTCTCCATTCGCCGTTTTAAATCCTAGGGATTATCTACCAAACAGTTCACTGGGGCACGTGGCAGCTAGGTTAGGTATGGTACTGACACTTTTTTGTTCTTTTCCCCATAATAGAGGTTTCACAAATTGTGGTGTTCAGTTTCCTATGGCTAAAAGGTTTAGCGAGTAAACCCCATTTATGCCAATCTAAATGGAACTCTTTTGGGATGCTGCAACAGTAATCCTTCCAAAGGGTACATTATTTCATGACATGCCCTGCTTTACCACAAATGACCTAATCTGTCACATTGAGGATCAAAAAAAAGGAGTTTCCACCAGTTGGTGTCCATTGATGACATATAGGAAGAACAAAGGAGCTTTGCACGCAAACATGAATCATGGCAGGTGGCTCCCAAGTCAGCATATGTTGGTGTCTCTGTACGTCTGTCAGTGCCATGCGTCTACGTGTCTGACTATACATGTCTGAGTATATACTGAATGTGTATGAGTCTGTAAGGGAGTTCTAGGTGTTTAAAAATATAAAAGTATAGGATTTAATTGATTGGTATTTTATGTATAATATGCACATTTAAATATGTTCTAAAAATGCAGTTTGCAGACTTTTGTAGGACTATTGTCCCATATTTCAGCTTGCACCTGGCCACGCAAAGATCGAGTCGGCCCTGCCAGAGAGAACACTTGAATCTCGCATTACAAAAAAGGTATGCAAATCGGGCTTGTATGCCAACTTTCATTTTTCATTGTATTTCCATGCAAAACTGTATACATATTTTGGGTGAAGTGTACAAAATGAAAATGATGTGGTAAGGCAAGAGAAGAAATGTGTTTACGGTATAATTTAACACTAGATGAACATTTCATTAAGCATACATGGACCATATGAAAAGAAAAACAGATTTCTCATCTAATACATAGGGTGCTATTCCACACTGGTTGCCAAGAAAGTCGTAAGCAAGAAAATCTGGGCCTGCAGCAGCGCTTCCGCGAGTGTCGGGTCTGAATCCTTTAGACTCCACGGAGCTGTGTCTTGGCCACGAAGGGAAACAAGTTACAGTTACAAGTTTGTACAAAGCGCTAACAAGTTCTGCAGCACTGTACAATGGGAGTGGCACAATAACAATATACACACAGAACAGGAGGACCCTGCTCGAGAGATTACAATCTAAGGCCCTGTTCACAATGTGCGATTTGAAAATCGAGTGACTTTCATATTCGCGACATGGTGCGATAATGTCACGCGACATCGCTGTTTTGTGCGATTTTTGCAAAGCACCACCAATACAAATCGCAAAATCGCAGATGGCAAGTCGCTAAAAAAGGGTCATGTACCAGCAACATGCGTCGCGCGGCAAGATGTGAACAGCTCCATTGAAATGCATTGGAGAAGCTACACAGCGAGACGTCGCGGCAAAATCCGCGCAATAAATCGCACAGTGTGAATGGGGCCTAAGAGGTGAGGGGTAACACACTAGGTGATGGTAAATAGAGCACAAGTAGTATTGTGGTGCATGTGGGCTGTGGGAAGATGGCCATCACCCCCTGCTGTTGAGGTAAAGAGGGAAAAAAGATAAACAAAATTCTTATATCCTTTCTTTTGAAGAACTGATATATTTTTTTTTTTTTTACATGGTCAAATATCTAAAATCGAAAGCTGAAAACTCAGGAGTCTCTAAGGCTAGGGTCAGACTGAGGCAGTGCGAACGCGCGTTCTGGCACACTTAATCACGGCTGTGCTAGCAGCAGATGCCGGGCAATGACGGCCAATATACGAAGTACGGTCGCACAAAAGTCCGGCCGTGCAACGCAAGTGGAAAATGAACGCATTTTTTCGAGAACGTTAAACCACTAGTACTGACGTACAGAGTGCGCTGCGTCCGCTAGCGGCGTGTGTGCGTGAATTGGAGACATCAGACGCTGCTAATGTCCGGCCAACATAATGTCCAGATGCAAGAAGTGTTTTATTGATGATCCGTACAAAATCACGGATGAAACTGCGCATCGTATGACCGCTATCGCGTATTCCGTGAAAAAATACGTCCATTCTTCGAACGCACATTTTCACGGACAACATGAAAAATGCGTTAGTCTGACCCTAGCCTAAACTGTAATAAAGTATTTTGGAAGTCACTTTGTGTAAATATGAGACTTCACTTTTATTTTGAGCAAGCATCCAGCCAATCCACCACCTCCCAATACCGGTGCATTGAGAGCCACTGGGAGGGGGAGCTGGTTGCTGAATTTGTTTACGCTTCTGGAATTCATACAGTAGCCAAAATCTGATATTTGGAGTGGGACAAAGCCCCTGAATCAACCCTTCAAGACTCTCCCCACACCAAGGGAGGAGACCTATTACTGCAATGTAGCATTGGAGGAGACTCCAAGCTGTAATAACAAACATGGTGTATCACTGCTTGAACAGCTGGCAGACAGTCTTTGGTGGATGACCAGACGTTTTGACAGACATGATTATAATGGCTGCCTGAGGAAGGCAATCTCTTTTGCACTTATATCTGTATTCTGTACCATTTTATTGTCTTGTTTTTAGGAATAAAATTTATTCTATACTTTCTAACCATTTATTTGGCCACGGTACTTTTATTCCTGACCAAGATCCACACAGTATGTCCTGCGGAATATAAAGTCACCGGACTCCATACAAGAGTCTGGCACCCACTCGGGAAAAGGGGCCAAAAGGTGATATGTGAGCCTAAGGAACAACAGGCTCCAGAATTGGTGAGTGTGACTCCTTCTTGCTATAAAGTCCTGTGGTTCTCAGTTTAACACTGTGGGAGGGCCATCTCTTCATTTAAAGAAGGCCTCAAAACTTCAGGTCCTGAGCTACTGGCCAGACTTGCGACGGCTCCATGCTGACACTGGCATTCTAATTACAGCCCAAATTTCTACTCGCAAAATTTTTTACCCCTGATTTAAAGTGGTCTACACCATTAAAGAAGGGACGTGCCACCCTCCACTTAGCCAGAGATGTTCCACCCTACAGCCGGGATCATTCTCTTGCTCTTTAAGCCCATTCACACTAAGCGATTTACCGCACGGTTTTTGCCACAATATCGCTCTATGTAGCTTCTCCAATGGAGCTGTACATGACCCTTTTTTCGGCGTATTTTTCACGATTTGCCAAATGATTTCGCACAATATCGTGCATAACGGCGATATTAAAAAAAAAAAAAAAAAAAAAAAAAAAGCTCAATGTTGCGTATATGAAAATCGTGCAAAAAAAAAAACCCGATTTTCATGTCGCTCAGTGTCAATGGGGCCTTAAAGTGAGGTTTTTTCCCCTTTCCTATAGAAGGAGCACCAGATTCTTTTTCAAGCTGCTCTGTTTTTTATATCCTGTTCCCCTTTTGTCTTTGAGATACACCAAGGAGACAGAAGAAATAAAGTCAGATCCAGAAATATTGGGACATTGACACAATTCTAACATCTTTGGCTCTATACACCACCACAATGGAGTTGGAATGAAACAAACACAATGTGCTTTAACTGCAGACTGTCAGCTTTAATTTGAGGATATGTACATCCAACTCAGGTGAACGGTGTAGGATTTACAGCAGTTTGCAGATGTGCCTCACATATGTTAACCACTTGGCTGCTATGGACGCGCTCAGCGCGTCCAGCCAAGTGGTTCTCCTGTGCTACGGACGCGCTCAGTGGATTCCGGCGGATTGCTGCCCCCCCCCCGGTGCGGGCTGATATCTTGGATGTCAGCCCAGCGGGGACATTAGATGTCATCGCGTCGCCGCGATGACATCTAATTCAGGCACCCCCCCCGCATGTGCGGAGGAGGCGCCTGAAAGGGAGGGGGGGGGTGGAAAAAGAGATCCTTCGGACCTCTCTCCCTCCCGATCGCCGGGGAGCAGGGGGTTAATACAGGCACCGCTTGGAAGGGCACAGCCTGCCCTTCCAAACGGTGGCTCTCATTAACCCCTGGGGAGCCGGATCACGAATCGGCGCTGAAAAGCACTTGTTCGTGATCCTTTCCCGGAGCTGGCCGACATCTTGGATGTCGGCCAAGCCTCCGGGAACTCCCCCTGAGGACTGGCGTCATCGTGCATAGCACGATGACGCCAGTCCTGGAGTTAACCCCTAGCTGCCACCAACGGTGGAGATAGGGGGTTCCAATAAACCCCCTATCTCCCGATCCGTGGCAGCTAGGGGTTAAAGTTTGGTACTGTTGGATCGGCCAGAGCATGGCCGTTCCAATGATACCAAACACGACTGTGAAAAAAGTTTTTTTTAAAAAATAAAAATTAACCCTTTCACTGCTGAGGCTTTTCCCGCCCCTGTGCTGAGGTCATTTTTACCGGTTTTGCTCATCATGTTTAAACGTGTTTTGAAGGTTTATTTTAGTAGATTACCCAGACATATTATATATCGTTCTTTCCGTCAGACTCGGTAGATTCATAATATGTCATTATTATATGTATACGTTATGTCATGTCTGTATATTATAACAAAAAATGCAATAAAATATGTATTTTCAATAATTTACAACGTGTAAAGTGTTTTTTTTTCACATTTTAACATGCGAGCAATTGCAGTTATATTTTGTATGGGGTGCGCTTGTTAAAAAAATTTGAGATGGGGTCTCGTTACATTTTTTTTTGGGGAAAATTACACTATTTTTAACAAACGCACCGCATACAAAAATCGTTAGTGCAGCATCATTGTTCACATTATAATTGAAATGGGAACAATATTGCTGCATTAACAAACCAAAAAAAAAGAAAAAAAAAGTGTTTATTTATATTTTTTTATAAAAAAATTTGACAAAATTTTTCACAGTAGTGTTTGGTATCGTTGGAACGGCCATGCTCCGGCCGATCCAACCATACCAAACTTTAACCCCTAGCTGCCACGGATCGGGAGATAGGGAGTTCATTGGAACTCCCCATCTCCACCGTTGGTGGCAGTTAGGGGTTAAGTCCAGGATTGGCATCATCATGCTACGCACGATGACGCCAGTCCTCAGGGGGAGTTCCCGGAGGCTTGGCCGACATCCAAGATGTCAGCCAGCTCCGGGAAAGGATCGCAAACCGGCGCTTTTCAGCGCCGATTCGCGATCCAGCTCCCCAGGGGTTAATGCCAGGCACCATTTGGAAGGGCAGGCTGTGCCCTTCCAAATGGTGCCTGGGTTAACCCCCGCAACGCCGCCGACCGGGAGGGAGAGAGGTCCGAAGAACCTCCACCCTCCCTTTCAGGCGCCTCCTCCGCACATGCGGGGGGGGGCGCCTGAATTAGGTGTCATCGCGCTGCCGCAATGACACCTAATTCCGGCGGCTGCGGTTCCGGATGCGCGGCTGACATAGAGGATGTCAGCCCGCACCGGAGGGGCCAGCGATCGGCCGGAACCCGGCCGAAAGCTGACCCCAATGGGAGGACGCGCTGAGCGCGTCCTCCGCATACCAGCGGTAATGCGGAGGACGCGCTGAGCGCATCCTCCGCATTGAAGTGGTTAAAAATAAAAAAATATTAAAAAAATAAAGTTTTTTTTTTTTTGGTTTGTTAATGCAGCAATATTGTTCCCATTTCAATTATAATGTGAACAATGATGCTGCACTAACGATTTTTGGATGCGGTGCGTTTGTTAAAAATCGTGTAATTTCCCCCAAAAAAATGTAACGAGACCCCATCTCTAATTTTTTTAACAAGCGCACCCCATACAAAGTATAACCGCAATTGCTTGCATGTTAAAAAAAAAAAACTTTACACGTTGTAAATTATTGAAAATTCATATTTTATTGCATTTTTTGTTATAATATACAGACAGGTCATGACGTATACATATAATAATGACATTATGAATCTGTCGGAAAGAACGATATATAATATGTCTGGGTCATATAATAAAATAAGCTAGGGATGCACCGATACCACTTTTTTAAGACCGAGTACAGATACTTTTGTTCAAGTACTCACCGATACCAAGTACCGATACTTTTATTTTATGTCACGTGACGCTTTCCATTAAGAACAGACCTCATATAAAGCCCCCAGGTCTCATGGATAATTGCCCCCCAGCTCATGGATAATGCCGCCGCCCCCCCGCTCATACTTTCCCGGCGTCGCTGAAGGAAGGTAAGTATAAACACAGGGCAGAGAGCAGCTGCAGGGCCTGTCCGAATGCCGATAGAGCATTCGGACAGCCGCCGCAGCCCCTCGGATACCGGCAAGCCGGCTCAATTATAAATCAAATGTCAGGCCGCACCTTGAATATGCCGTGCAATTTTGGGCACCTGTCTTAAAAAAAGATATTATATCGTTAGAAAAAGTGCAGAGACGGGCAACTAAATTAATAAGGGGGATGGAAGGGTTAAGTTATGAGGAAAGACTAACAAGCTTAAACCTGTTTAGTTTAGAGAAAAGGCGCCTTAGAGGGGATCTGATAACCTTATATAAATATATACGGGGCCATTATCAACCATTGTCTGATAACCTATTCATTAACAGGACTATACATAGGACAAGGGGTCATCCATTTAGACTGGAAGAAAGAAAATTTAGCTTAAAGCATAGGAAGGGTTATTTTACGGTGAGAACAATCAAGCTGTGGAATTCTCTGCCTGTTGAGGTGGTTGGGTCAGAGTCTGTACAGACTTTTAAAAAACGACTGGATGACTTCCTGCAGACACAGAATATTAAGGGTTATAATATTTAATATGTGGGTAAAAGCTTCTTGATCCAAGGAGAAATCTGACTGCCATTCTGGGGTCAAGAAGGAATTTTTTCCCAGTATGTTGCATATTGGCAAGCATTCAGACTGGGTTTTTTGCCTTCTTTTGGATCAACAGCAGTAGGTTATGTGGGAGAGGCTGAACCCGATGGACGCATGTCTTTTTTCAGCCTATATAACTATGTAACTATGCCGGCTTCCGGTATGGGAAAAAAATATCAGGGGTACTGCACGAGTACCAAGTACTCCTGCAGTACCCGGTATCGGCACCGATATCGATACTAGTATCGGTGCATCCCTAAAATAAGCCTTCAAAACGCATTTAAACATGATGAGCAAAACCGGTAAAAATGACCTCAGCACAGAGGCGGGAAAAGCCTCAGCAGCGAAAGGGTTAAGGGACCAAAGGTAATGGGACAATTTGCTTCTCAGCTGTTCCATGGCCAGGAGTGTGATATTCCCTCATTACCCCAATTGCACTGTGCAGATAAAAGGCCCAGAGTTCATTTCAAGTGTGCTATTTGCATTTGGAACCTGTTGCTGTCAACTCTCAAGAGGAGATCCAAAGAGCTGTCACTATCAGTGAAGCAAGCTATCATTAGGCTGAAGAAACAAAACAAACCCATCAGAGAGATAGCAAGAACATTAGCTGTGGCCAAAACAACGGTTTGGAGCATTCTCAAAAAGAAGAAACGCACCGGTGAGGTCAACACCACCAAAAGACCTGGGAGACCACGGAAAACAACTGTGGTGGATGACCGAAGAATTCTTTCCCGGTGGAGAAAACACCCTTCACAACAGTTGACCAGATCAAGAACACTCTCCAGGAGGTAGGTGTATGTGTGTCAAAGTCAACAATCAAGAGAAGACTTCACCAGAGTGAATACAGAGGGTTCACCACAAGATGTAAACCATTGGTGAGCCTCAAAAACAGGAAGGCCAGATTAGAGTTTGCCATACAACACCTAACAAAGCCTTCACAGTTCTGGAACAAGATCCTATGGACAGATGAGACCAAGATCAACTTGTACCAGAGTGATGGGAAGAGAAGAGTATGGAGAAAGAAAGGAACTGCTCATGATAGCATACCACCTCATCAGTGAAGCATGGTGGTGGTAGTGTCATGGCGTGGGCATGTATGGCTGCCAATGGAACTGGTTCTCTTGTATTTATTGATGATGTGACTGCTGACAAAAGCAGCAGGATGAATTCTGAAGTGTTTCGGGCAATATTATCTGCTCACATTCAGCCAAATGCTGCAGAACTCATTGGACGGCGCTTCACAGTGCAGATGGACAATGACCCAAAGCATACTGCAAAAGCAACCAAAGAGTTTTTGAAGGGACAGAAGTGGAATGTTATGCAATGGTCAAGTCAATCACCTGACCTGAATCCCATTGAGCATGCATTTCACTTGCTGAAGACAAAACTGAAGGGAAAATGCCCCAAGAAGCAGCAGGAACGGAGTGTGGAGCCTAATCACTGGCTCTGAGTGGGTCCAGGCCTGTGGGTGTATTGCCTTCAAATGCTTCTCAGGTGACCCCCACCTTGTTTGGAGTGTGTTATCCGGGATCATGCAGTAAAGGGAAGAAAAAGAAACAAACTCTCCTTGTGCAGATCTGCAGTAAATTCTCAATGTGATATTGCAGAGATTTTGAACTCACATTTAGGTTTAAGAGTAGACGCTCATGGGTTTATTCTGGTGGGGGAAAACCCAAAAGGAAAACCATCCAGAATCCAGGAAATGAATGCAGCAGCAACAGGATCAGGGATAATAAAATAAAATTTATTTAAAATATAAAAACCTGCTCCAGAACGTGTTTCGCCGCATAGAATATAGCAGCTTCATCAGCTGGTAGCAGATTATATAAGGACCTATGGGTCCAGTGTATCTGCTACCAGCTGATGAAGCTGCTATTCTATGCGGCGAAACGCGTTCTGAAGCAGGTTTTTAGATTTTAAATAAATGTTATTTTATTATCCCTGATCCTGTTGCTGCTGCATTCATTTCCTAGATTCTGGATGGTTTTCCCCCACCAGAATAAACCCATGAGTGTCTACTCTTAAACCTAAATCGAGTACAAAATCTCTGCAATATCACATTGAGAATTTACTGCAGATCTGCACAAGGAGAGTTTGTTTCTCTTTTTCTTCCCTTTACTGCATGATCCCGGATAACACACTCCAAACAAAGTGGGGGTCACCTGAGAAGCATTTGAAGGCAATACACCCACAGGCCTGGACCCACTCAGAGCCAGTGATTAGGCTCCACACTTGTGAGTGGGATAATCTCAACATTGCAATAATATTTTTAATAGTCTGTAAAAAGATTTACTGTATTGCACCATTATTGTTTATTATTTCTCCCATATATATTACGAGAAAATCCAGGACCCCAGAGAGCACTATTGCGCCAATTCAGGTTATATATATATTTTTTGCATTTTATGTACATTGGTACAGGGCAGGGGTCTGCAACCTTAAACACTCAAAGAGCCATTTGGACCCATTTCCCGCAAAAAAGAAAACACTGGGAGCCGCAAACCCCTTTTGACATCTAAAATGAAGATAACCCTGCATATATCGTTTTTTACCTTTATGCTATGGGTGGGGAGGGGTACTCTAAACTAAAACTTTTAATAATATTTTTTTTAAAAAAATCAATCTCCATGTCATTAGTATAAAAAAAATATATATTTCAATTAATTACAGTTACAAGTATTTATAAAGCGCCAACAAATTCTGTAGCGCTGTACAATGGGAGAAACCAAACATACAGGTGCATCTCAATAAATTTGAATGTCGCGGAAAAGTTCATTTATTTTTTTTATTAATCCAACTCAAATTGTGAAACTTGTGTATTAAATAAATTCAATGCACACAGACTGAAGTAGTTTAAAGTCTTTGGTTCTTTTAATTGTGATGATTTGGCTCACATTTAACAAAAACCCACCAATTCACTGTCTCAACAAATTAGAATATGTTGACATGTCAATCAGCTAATCACCTCAAAACACCTGCAAAGGTTTCCCGAGCCTTCAAAATGGTCTCTCAGTTTGGTTCACTAGGCTACACAATCATGGGGGAAGACTGCTGATCTGACCATTGTCCAGAAGACAATCATTGACACCCTTCACAAGGAGGGTAAGCCACAAAC
This sequence comes from Leptobrachium leishanense, assembly GCA_009667805.1. Classification (NCBI taxonomy): domain Eukaryota; kingdom Metazoa; phylum Chordata; class Amphibia; order Anura; family Megophryidae; genus Leptobrachium; species Leptobrachium leishanense. Next base: position 193,541,931 of record CM019065.1, read on the forward strand.
ATTCATTGCCAAAGAAGCTGGTTGTTCAGGGTGCTGTATCCAAGCATGTTAACAGAAAGTTGAGTGGAAGAAAAAGATGCACGACCAACCGAGAGAACCGCAGCCTCCAAAGACTTGCCAAGAAAAATCAATTCATGAATTTGGGTGAACTTCTCAAGGAATGGACTGGGGCTGGGGTAAAGGCATCATGAGCCACCACACACAGACTTGTCAAATAATTTGGCTACAATTGTCATATTCCTCTTGTTATGCCACTCCTGAACCACAGACAACATTGGAGCCGTCTTACCTGGGCTAAGGAGAAGAAGAACTGGACGGTTGCCCAGTGGTCCAAAGTCCTCTTTTCAGATGAGAGCAAGTTTTGTATTTCATTTGGAAACCAAGGTCCTAGAGTCTGGAGAAGGGATGGAGAAGCTCATAGCCCAAGTTGCTTGAAGTCCAGTGTTAAGTTTCCACAGTCTGATGATTTGGGGTGCAATGTCAGCTGCTGGTGTTGGTCCACTGTGTTTTTTTGAAAACCAAAGTCACTTCGCCCGTTTAACGAGAGATTTTACAGCACTTCATGCTTTCTTCTGCTGACCAGCTTTTTAAAGATGAAGATTTCATTTTCCAGCAGGATTTGGCACCTGGCCACACTGCCAAAAGCACAAAAAGTTGGTTAAATGACCATGGTGTTGGTTTGCTTGACTGGACAGCAAACTCACCGGACCTGAACCCCATATTGTCAAGGGGGAAATGAGAAACAAAAGACTAAAAAAAAGCAGATGAGCTGAAGGCCACTATCAAAGAAACATGGGCTTCCATAGCACCTCAGCAGTGCCACAGACTGATCACCTCCATGCCACGCCGAATTGAGGCAGTAATTAAAGCAAAAGGAGCCCTACCAAGTATTGAGTACATTTACAGTAAATTAACACACTTTCCAGAAGTCCAACAATTCACTAAAAATGCTTTTTTTATTGGTCTTATGAAGTATTCTAATTTTTTGAGGTGGGTTTTTGTTAAATATGAGCCAAATCATCACAACTAAAAGAACCAAAGACTTTAAACTACTTCAGTATGTGTGCATTGAATTTACATAATACACAACTTCACAATTTGAGTTGAATTAATGAAATAAATTAACTTTTCCATGACGTTCTAATTTATTGAGATGCACCTGTATATCCATACACAAAACACACAGAACAGTAGGAGGGAGGACTCTGCTCGAGAGCTTAATGCAGCCATGCCATGAATGATGCCATTTATTTATAATTATTAAATTTCTTCTCCCCATAAATATTAACCCCACCAGGCCCCCCATATATAATAATCCCCAGGTTCCTACATATATATAATACTCACCCAGGACCCCCCATATATATAATACTCACCCAGGACCCCCATATATAATAACCCCCAGTACCCATGTATAAATGAATAACCCCCAGCCCCACCATGTATAATACTCCTCAAGTGTCTCCCTATGTATAAATTAATACCCCCCAGGCCCCCCATGTATAAATTTATAACCCTCAGCCCCCCATGTATTATTAGTATTAGCATACTATTGGACAACCACCACGAGCCAACATCTTCCATTACGCTGTGCCAAGAGCAAGCGCACAGCGTGGTGATGGTGATAGATCCCAGTGACAGTGGCCGGCGGAGTGTGGGGAAGCTCCAGGTCGGGGTTGTCTGCGCCCTAGCATGAGCACCATCCCGGGAGCCGCAGCATGGCGATGAAAGAGTCGCACGCGGCTCCAGAGCCGCGGGATGCTGACCACTGGTATAGGGGAAACCACTATATCCTGAATTTTGGCCACCTGGGGTGCCGTGGTGGTGGATACATGTTGTGTGGCGCTGCACCATCTTGTGTATAGTTGCAGTAGAGGCCTGGCAGAGCATCACCAGGGATGAAACCCAGCGTCTGGTGAGGTCTATGCGTTCCAGACTTCAGGCTGTGATTGACTGCAAAGGATTTGCAACCAAGTATTAAGAAGAGAAAGTTTGATTTATGATTATTATTCTGTCCCATTACTTTTGGTCCCTTAACAAGTGGGAGGCACATCTGCAAACTGCTGTAAGTCCTACACCGTTCACCTGAGTTGGATGTACATACCCTCAAATTAAAGCTGACAGTCTGCAGTTAAAGCACATTGTGTTTGTTTCATTCCAACTCCATTGTGGTGGTGTATAGAGCCAAAGATGTTAGAATTGTGTCGCTGTCCCAATATTTCTGGACCTGACTGTATACAGGGTTATTCAAAGAGATCCAAATTGTGGCCAAAAGTTAACCGAACAGTGAAATTCAGCGTACGGTTACCTTTCCTGGCCATTCAGAGAGCAGTCAGTTAGCCAAATGTTGGCAAATTGCCTGCACATACGGTGCCTGTTCGTTGCCTGTTCAAGGGCAGTGAAATCCCCATAGAGAAGCAATGCTTCGTCTATTCAGAGAACACCAAACAGCAGTGAAAAGTTGCCGAATTGCCCTGCTGGTTGGTGGTTTCATGCGGCAGATTTATTCAGGCGAATCCCATAGGCTTCAATGTTAAAACTATTCCCGTTTTAATTCAAAAAGCGAATAAACCATTGATTAGAATATTCTTCAGTAAAAAGTCTCTTCATTTATAGATTTTTTAGGATCTTTTAGGCATTTTTTGGGATTTTTTTTATAATTATTTTGAATTTAACAATCGCACAATAAGACTGCGTAAAGACAAATGGTCTCGCAGGACCATTAACAATCATCGGGTAAACAGCTTGCAGTAATAATAAAATGAAATAAAGCACAAGACGTCTGAGCAGATTGACTAAACAGGAAAGTCTACAAAAGCGTCAACACAGGGTCATCTACCATAACGTGACGAAGAAAAATAAAAATAAACAAAAAGCCCAGCGTAGGATATAACGAAAATTCAACTATATAGACATCCAAGATAACAAAAAGGGGGGGGGGAATAAAGCGGGGGCAGTGGCAGAGGTCAAAAATGTGCCTACCCCGGTATATTCCCTGACCTGACTGTACATCCTTGCTGATTTTCTTATAGAAGTTTATATTTTTGGACTTTTGTGCTTTCGTCACTGGACTCTGAACACTGGTGTTTGATATGAGAATATTGTAACTGACAAACAAAATTGTGTATGTGCTGTTCTGGAGAACCCACATATAAATATTTGTTATTAATCACAGTTATTGATTGATTAAAATCCACAGCTAAACCATTTAGGCAGCATTTAGAAATACTTTTGTTTGATAAATAAATGTTGCTTATTATTGGAAAGTATTTATCTCAACATTGCTTTTTATTTGTGTAGTTAATATCGCACCAACACAATTCTATTTATCGTTAATTACACTTTCCAGAGTGTGTACTAAAAAGAAATCCTTAAACAAAGCACATGTGTATCGCTGGACAACTGGGTGCATTTTAAGCAGTGAACAATTCATTTACCAAGACAATACCACAACTTAAAGAGCAGAAATCGATTTTAACAAAAAGCTTTCCATATGGTCTACTCAAATCCCAGCAGATAACTGTTCTTGCAGTTTTCTATTGATTGCATCCTCTGCCTTCTTCCTAAATTACTTCTACATTTTCAAAGCCATGTACAAATCTATCAACAGCCCTCTGAGGAAAAACAACGGCATGGAAGCCCACTGTTTAGGTTAACGTCAGACGAACGCACTCATTACGTCCGTGTCGCCACACAGTTTAACATCCGTCGTAGCATTGATTTGTGATCAATAGAACACGAAATACATGCGCACCACACATGTGGCAACGGACGCCATTTAGGCCTCAATGTAAAACGCTATGACAGACGCCCAGAGTGCGCCGCGTCCGCGTAGCAGCCCGAGTGCGTGGTGACGCGACAGACGCAGTGCATTTGCGACGTCCATCACATGGACGCTCAGAAGTTTTATTTGGTCTGGCTGACTGTACCTGTCATTTAATTAAATTTGATTCCCATATTTCCTTTTTTTTCCCCTACATCTGTGTAAAAAAAACAAAACAAAAAAAAAAAAAAAAAAAAACACACCAGTGTGGTGTCTACAGTATCTTCCGTCAGTACGTCCGTCATGCACGCACGCAGAGTGCGCTCAGACTGCATTCGTCTGACATTAGTCTTAAATGTAGCGCTTGACAGATATCACTTTTAAAAGACACAGATTAATCGGCAGCCTTTTTGGCCTTTTCAATGCGGCTATTCTTTGAGGTGTATCATGTTTATTGGGGGGGGGGGGGGTGGAATCCTAAATGAACTTAAAAAAAAAAACCATCAGGGTTATTCAAAGATTCGAAAAGTCACCGCACGTTCGGTGACTTTTCGTTCTCTTCAATTCGGTTCCTTTTGCCGATCCCATTTCGGGGACCCTGCGGTGTATTCAGCAAGCACCACAGGGCCCCCGAATTGCAGGGAAAAGCTGCCGCAAACCCGACGAAAACGAACCGCAAAACCCAGCGAATGCACGCCGAAAACCCGCAAAAACATCTGGATTAACCTGCTGAAAACCACGGAAAAACCCAAGCAGGAGCCGATCACACGCAGCAAAGCTGCCGGAAAAAGCCGAGACCGCAGAAGAGCGAAGTGAATAAATTAAAAAAACAGTTTGCATGAGTGATTAACTTTTCAAAGAAACTACTGAGCGAAAATGTCTGAAATTTGCATATGAGGTCCAGGGAATGATAATAAAAAGGGCCGTTACAGAAAAAATAAGTAAACTTAAAAATAAAAAAATAAAAATCTGAAAAATGCTTAAAACATCCTAAAAAAAATAATAAAAAAATAAATCTATAAATAAAGAGACTCTTTACTGCAGAATCTTATAATGAACGGTTTATTAGATATTGAATTAAAACGGGAATATTTTTAACATTGAAGCCTATGGGATTCTCCTGAATAAACTTGCCGAATTAAACCACCGAATGGCAGGGCATTTCGGGAACCTTTCACTGCTGGTTTGTGTTCTCTGAATAGCCGAAGCAGTGCTTTTTTATGGGGATTTCACTGCCCTCTAACAGGCACCGTATGTTCAGGCAATTCGCCAGGATTTGGCGAATTGCCTGCTCTCTGGATAGCTGAATGGCCAGGAAAGGTAACCGAACACTGATTTTCAGCATTCGGTTACCCTTCTCAAGCAATTCGGATCTCTTTGAATAACCCTGCATGTATATTAGATAATCCGTTGCGTGCACAATTTGTGACGTAGAATTATAAGTAACCTTTCGTTTGGAACATCTGGTTGTGTAGTTTCTATAACTATATATTTAATTTGCCATCTTTTAACTTCCCGTGTAGCTAGAGCCATACCAATTCAAATACAACTTTCGAAAATTTCCTGAAAATGCCATTTTATATTGAGGTTGTGCAAGGTGCACATTAACAATCCTAATTCTCAAGAACAGAGATCAAACCTCTGGCCCCCTAGATGTTTCTGAACTACACCTCCCATGACATTTCTTGCAAAGAATTCTTTTTCCTTTTTTTTTTCTGTACCCGTTAATAAATTTTGTTACTTTCTAATATTGGCCGCATGTTCCTTCTGTTGATCCAAGAGGTACCGTGCTATCCCAACCATTTGAGAAGGTGAGCTTTTGAAGGATTATGCCCTAGAAACAAATCCCTATGCGTAAACTCCTTGAGCGTGGATAATGCTCTAGGATGGGTGAGTAGGCACTTAGCTTTACTATGCTGGTTTGTTACGCTAGCTCTGTTTTTGTTTGAGACATGCACGGGTTTGGTGAGGAGTGTTGGAGGACGGGTAGCCCCAAACAGCCCATGAGGTGATCTTATCAGAGCTGGAAGCTCTCATATTGTGAGTGTACTCCTTTACCTCTGAAGAGCAATTTTAATGTGATTTTACAGTACTGTATAATACGGTCTTTTGAGGGCAATCTTCAACACTGAATACAACAAGAATCAAAGGATGATTGGATTATAGGTTCCGCATGGCTTGATTCTTCATGGGGGGGGGGAATTGCGCCTTGCAGCGCTGAGCTCACTGACAGCGCTCAGCGAGGTGGCCAGACGGGCGTCAGAGTGGAAGGAATGTCCACTCTCTCGTACGTTCCTTCTGCTCTGAAAAACGTTTGTCTGACCCCACCTTAGACCAACTTGGGTCCATGCACTGATCCAGGCCATCAGTCCATCTCATAAGTATTAGTATAAGGGAAAAAAAAGAAAATCACAAAAGCAACTAGAATTATATGAATGAGACAAGTCTGTTTTTATAATCTGCAGACCCTGGTGTAGAACAAGACCAAACATATATCCGGAGTGTCTCATTAAAGAAGGCATTCAAAAATAAAATTGACAAATCAAGTACAGGTAATGATTATACCTGCTCATACAGGGTTATTCAGAGAGGTGAAAACCAGGAGAATGACTGGAGAAGTGAAAATTCTAGGTCAAAATAGCAGATTTGGAAAGGGAGATAAATGGGAGAATTTTTCTGGTTTGGCTATTTTGACCTAGAATTTTCACTTCTCCAGTCGTTCTCCTGGTTGTCACCTCTCTCTGAATAACCCTGATGGTTTATTACATAAGCCATTTGATAAACTAGCAGCCATTTAAATAGATTTTCACCATGTACAAAAGCTAGGATTTAAATGAATTGCGGATATCCAAAAGGATCTGCAAGATAAGCAGATGAAATAGGACATTTATCTTCCACTCGCACACATAATGTATGTTGGTTTACATAGTACAGAGAAACAATAAGAACCTGGAAGAGAGAGATTAAGAGCTAACCACAAGTGAAACTTTGAAAACCAGGCAATTTAACCACAGATAAGATCATCCCTGATCGCATGCAAGCTGGACGGTTAACTAAGCTGTAGGACAGACTGGAAGACAGCCGAAACACCAACAAAATAATGGAACTGGCTATGGAGGAGCAGTCTAGAAGAAACACAAAGTACTTTGTCCTAATGCAGACAGACGAGAGGGAGCTAGAATGTTTCCAGGTTTAAGAAACCAAAAGAGGTTTTCAAATTGGCATGTTAGCCGAATGAGAACAAAACCCTGGCAGGAATGGTTCAAGCGCAGCACTACTGCATTTAAGGCCGGGTGCACACGAGCACACCGAGTGGAAGGAACGTCCGCGAGAGTTGACGCTCCTTCCACTCAACGCCCACCATCCCCCACCTCAGCGCTGCAAAGCGCGATCCTCCTATGGAGGATCGCGCTTTGCAGCCCCGTCGACGCGCATCCTAGCACATCGACGGGGAGAATCTCTAGACGGACCCATGCTACTTTGTGCGCACACAAGCATGTGACCAGCCCCGTCGCAGCATCACATGGCTGCGCCGGTAAGTGCGTGCGCACTAAGTGCGCTCCCGGCCTAAAGTGGCAGAGGGAATTTGCCAGAACTGCAGCCAAGAAATGAAACCCGGGGGGCGGAGATTTGGAAATCATGATTGTCAAAAAAAGGACAATTGAGCAATCTATACGGAGATACGGAGTTCATTAATTTCATACAAAACCATATTTAAAGATTTTTTTTCACCCCAAGAGCCCATTAGGATTAATCATGGGCAAGATCCCATCGCAAGCCCAATTGAACACCTAGGATATACGGAGTATCGCTATATGACATCATATTCTGCACCTGTAAAGTACAACCACGAATTGGAGCAGGCTCTGGGCTTTTTACTCCATGATGGATATGTCAGTCAAAGCTTTGGATTCTGTATTTCTTTTTAGAGACCAGATGAAAACAATAACCAGCGACCCTGGAACAGATTCTTATTCTCCAAGTGGCCACTACTTAAACCCTTCATATACAAAGTATAGGAAGTAGAACACAGGGTACAGTACAAGGACAAATTAAGTTAAGTATAAAACCAGAGCTGTCGACCGGTTCATTTGAGAGCTTGTTTTATCAAGTTGGGGTAGATTAGGGGTCTGCAACCTTGGCCCTTCAGAGGTTTTGGAACTATGATTCCCATGCTGCTCAGCCACTCATTTGGTTGCCTAAGCAACACAGGAATTGTAGTTTTTAAAAACATTTAGCATGGCAAGATTAATGATACCTGGTGTAGATAACGTGTGGTACCAACCTGAGCAAAGGTCATCAAGATTACGGCGTGTTTGTAGCACAACAGAAAATTGCTTCACATTAGGACTTCCGTCTTCGTTTGATTCAGCAGGCTGAAATCTGTCAACATTTTTGTTCCAAGCTTGGGTGGCAGCTGCTCGCTTAGAAGATGTTGAGTCTTGGGCGGCAGGGTGCCAGTCAACAAGATTGGATAACTGTGCAGTAGATGGGGATATTTGTACTAGCAGTTAAGAGTGAGATACTGAAGCAAAATAGAAATCAGTTTGCTAAAAGACACGACACAAATAGAAATTAGCAGGGAGCCAAGAATAAAGCCTTTCATAAACAAGAGGATCGGAGGAGCACCAGGTGCCAGAGAAGAACTCCCTTAAAGGACAGTCCAACCGAAACGGAGAGAAGAGCTGCAGATGTTATTAAAAAGGGGAAGTGCTTGACACATAAGAGATATGAAGGGCAGCAGAAAGATCAAGGCTAACGGAGTAACAACGACCTTGTGTCTAGAATGGCCTGAATGAGGGCCTTGTTTTCAGCTCCATGGAAAAATGGAACCTTACGCACATAACAGTTTACATGGGGTTGAATATTTTCATATTAGGTTTTTGATGGGTGGGCAGCAATAGGAAGCAGAAAGCACATCTTGCGTTACACAAACCTATTGTGAATATACTCCCCACCCCTGATACAGAGACTTGTACACATGGGGTGGGATGATCTGGTATGGATAGAAACTCCCCCCATATCAAGTTGAAAGATCGATGTGTTAGTGTAGCTGTGGTTTTGACATAACGGAAGATAAAATCTAGACAGAAAGTGGGCAAGGTGAAAATATTTGATAAAAGGGATACAAACAATCTTTCAAAAAGGCTGACACGGCGGGGGTGACCGTGACATGTAAAGGTAGCATGGCTAATGAGATTATTTTTAATACGAGTACAGGTGTAAGGAGTGAATATGTAAAACGTACACAGGATTGTCCGATACAGAGTCCCGATCAGATAAAGCACGACGGCTCAGTTGCTATAGGGAATACTGGGGACTTGGCATTCAGGTATGTATTCTTTGCCATCTTGCATATCAAGGAGCAAGAAGGGAAGACCTTGCAGGATAGAGCACATAGACTCACGGTATCTTCCCTGAGCTACCTATGGTCACCATGTACCGAGTCATCCCATCTGCATGGCCCAGTTGCTGGGAGACACAGCTGCATGATCATGGCTCATTGGTGGTTGCTCAAACTGACGAACTGCCCAGCTTTTCCCAGGAGGGGTTGGATCATGGGAGAGAAGTGCTGTGCTCTCCACATCATGCTAACCTCTGACTCGAGGATTGGCTTCAAAAAGTCAATCCATGGAAAATGCAGTGATCTGATAACGATCCTAAAAGATCAGATCGGGACATCCATAGTGTTGGAGTCTGCCAAGGCTGCACAAGCTTTCACAGTGAAGTGAACCTTCTCCTGCTAGTTGCTATGTTTTAACAAAAAGCTTCACCATTATTTGCAACTTCAACATACACTGGCACCCTTTGAATATACCCATAAAGTTATTATGTATGGAAGACGTGTGTATATGGGGTTAAGAGCACCAAGCCTATGGCCTTGCAAACTCTACCGACTATCAGGGACCAACCAACATTAGGCCTACCTAACCACCCCCCCCCCAAGGATCTCAAACTCTGTCCCCCCCAGATGTTTATGAACTACACCTCACATGACTCTCTAGCCACTTATTGCAAAGAACTCTGGGAATCGAAGACCATCAACATCTGCGGAGTCAGAGTTTGAGATCCCTGCCTTACACCAGAAAACCAGTGCCCCACCATATACAGGCAAAATATCCATACTGGTAGAACACTACAGTAACGTGAAAACCCAAGAGAACCATGAATCAATTGGAGCAAAGACAGATCGTAGGTTTATTAAAAGACAAATGGCTAGCAGGGCTAAGGCTGGGGTCAGACCAGTGCACTTTTAACGTGCGTTCTGACGCACATAATTACGGCCGCACTAGCAGCAGATGACGGGCAATGACGGCCAATATACGATGTACGGCCGCACAAAAGTCCGGCCATGCAACGCAAGTGGAATTTGAACGTATTTTTCTGAGAACGCTGAACCGCTAGTACTGACGTACTGAGTGCGCAGCTGCGGCATAGCGGCGTGTTTGCGTGATTAGGAGATGTCAGACGCTGCTAATGTCCAGCCTACATAACGTCCAGACGCAAAGAGTTTTATTGACGATCCGTACAAAATCACGCCCGAAAATGCGCGTCGTCTGACAGTTTTTGCGCATTCCATGAAAAAAAAACGTCAATGCGTTCGGACGCACTTTTTCACGTTCGCGGGGAAAAATGCTTTCGTCTGACCCTAGCCTTAACCAATTAACTAACCAGTCTGTTGGAGGAAAAAGAAAAAAAAATGTTTCTCACAAACCTCCTGAGAACAACATGTTGCAAAACATAAATAAAAATAAAGCGCTGTTTGGTGGCAAGGCGGTCCTCAAACTCACGGGGTGGCATAATACGCCTGTTGTCTGAGGCCTTCCTTCTGTCCTGAGTGTGTCATTGGTTGCCACGGGACCACTTGATTTCAAGCAGTCCAGGGCAACTAATGCCGTGTGCACATTGGGGGAGGAAGTCGTACGACGGGAGGGGGTTAATATACAATCCACATAAAAACAGACATGAAATAACATGATGCGACGACAATGCTTTTAAACTAAAACAGGAACTAAGTGACAGGCCTAACCCACTCGCCTTACTAGAGGAGAGGCCGATTATAGACAGTTTATACACCAGCATTCACAATGCAAATCAAACCAGTACATGAGGCCCTAGGCTACGGAAACGAGCCACAAACTGTTATCTAGGCAAACAGATAAACATCATTGAAAATAAACTGTTTACAGGTTCATGGCCATGCCTACTTCAATAGATACTCACAGATCTACATGCACATGGCTTTAGATTAATGCCAAGGAGGAGTATGGAGAATACGATTTCTTAACATGTATATATATTAGGGATGCACCGATACCACTTTTTTAAGACCGAGTACGAGTACCGATACTTTTGTTCAAGTACTCACCGATACCAATTACCGATACTTTTATTTTATGTCATGTGACGCTTTCCAAGAAGAACAGACCTTCTATAAAGCCCCCAGGTCTCATGGATATTGCCCCAGCTCATGGATATCCTGCCCCCCCAGCTCATGGATATCCTGCCCCCCCAGCTCATGGATATCCTGCCCCCCCAGCTCATGGATATCCTGCCCCCCAGCTCATGGATAATGCCCCCCTGCTCATGGATAATGCCCCCCTGCTCATGGATAATGCCCCCCACTCTCCGGTCATACTTACCTTCCTTCAGCGACGCCGGGAAAGTCTTCGCGCGCTCGCTCGCTCCTTGGAAGGTCCCCAGCCGCGACCACGTGGGACCATGTGATCGCGGCTGGGGTCCTTCCAACGAGCGCACGCGGGGAAACTTTCCCGGCGTCGCTGAAGGAAGGTAAGTATGAGCGGAGAGCAGCTGCAGGGCCTGTCCAAATGCTCTATCTGCATTCAGACAGGCCCTGCAGCTGCTCACTTTGTTTATACTTACCACCTTCCTTGAGCGACGCCGGGAAAGTTTCCGCGCGTGCGCTCGTTGGAAGGACCCCAGCCGCGATCACATGGTCACGGCTGGGGACCTTCCAAGGAGCGCGCGCGCGCGAAGACTTTCCCGGCGTCGCTGAAGGAAGGTAAGTATAAACCAAGTTAAGAGAGGAGCTGCAGGGCCTGTCCGAATGCCGATAGAGCATTCGGACAGCCGCCGCAGCCCCTCGGATACTGGCAAGCCGGCTCAATGCCGGCTTCTGGTATCGGAAAAAAATATCGGGGGTACTGCACGAGTACCAAGTACTCCTGCAGTACCCGGTATCGGCACCGATACTAGTATCGGTGCAACCCTAATATATATTTTAGAGAAGAGGTTTGCAGAGCACACACACACACACACACGGGTCCCAAGCATCCATTGCAACTGGTCATCATGCCTAGGCACCTAGCTGGTGAGGGTCCAACAAACCCAAAACAGCGCTGTCCTAGGAGTGGCTTTGACCAGTTGCATAAACCTTATCTCTACTAGAAAGCCACAGTGTGGCATAGCATTGATTTTAGGGTTCTGTGTAATAACAGACCCAGGATGCATAAAAGTGGGACAGATGTCATTTGCATATCCTACCCAGAGTTCCTTGCTGCATATGGGGAATGTGGCACAGGAGCTCTGGGATGCAATTCATCGAATTGCTGTGATGTGCAATTGGCTTCTGCAATAATAAACACAAATATATATATATATATATATATATCTTTTTATCTCACGTTTTGTCCTCCACAACGTACGTACGTACGTACAAAATATATATATCTCTGACAGCTTCATTTCGATGTTACATCATTGAGGAGAAAAATAGATTCCTCATACCTAAATTCAAATCTCCCAGAGTGACAAAACGACGGGGAAAAAAACACAACTTATATATCACATTGACATAGGTATTCAGACCCTTAACTCAGTGCTTGGTTGAACCGCCTAAAGCAGCATTTATGTCTGGACTTTTTGATTAGGATGCGACAAGCTTTGCGCCCCTTGATTTGGAGGTTTTCTGCCGTTCGTCTCTGCAGATCCTCTCAGCCTGAGAGCTGTAGGTGGACGGCCGTTTTCTGTCATTGTCCGGTTGAAAAGTGACCCTTCAGCTCACTCAGATCCTGAGTGCTGTCAATCAGGTTTTCATTAAGCATATCTCTATATTTTGTTTCATTTTAATAGACCAGAGGATCTGGTTTCTCGCAGCATGAGAGTCCTTTAGGTGCTTTTCTTGCAACGTCTAAACCAGTGTTTCCCCAAACCTGTTCTCAGGACCCGCTGACAGGCCAGGTTTTCCAGATATGTGAAGCACAGCACAGGTGTTATGATTTGCTTCTCAGAGATTGCAGGATTCAGTCTGCATTTCCCCAAAGTGATCTGCAAAATCTGGCCTGTTTGAGGGTCCCGTGGACAGGTTTGGGAGACACTGGCTCTAAACAGTCTGTCTTGTACGAAGGAGAGGCTTCCATCTGTCCGGTCTACCATAAAAACCAAGATCAGTAGAGTATTGCATAGACAGCTGTCCTTCCACAAGTTTCTTAAACACATACAGAATTCCTGGAGCTCACACAGGGAGACCGTCCGTTTCTTTGTCAACGCGATTACAAATCGCCCCTCAAATTACGCTGGCCAGTTCTAGGATGATTCCGGATTGTTCCAAACTTCTTCCATTTAAGATTTAGCACTGTGCTCTTGGGAACCAGGCAGTTCCTTTGACCTCACGGTTTGGTTTTTGCTCAGATATGCATTGACAGCTCTGATCTTTAATAAAAACAGGGGTTTACAATTTATATAGACAAATGTGTCTTTTCATATGATGTCCTATCAAATCGATTTGTCACAGGAGGATACAAACAAAAATCTCAAAAGATGATCCAGAGAAATAGGAGCCAAATGTCAAGTGTCAAAGGGTCTGAATACTTATGACAATGTGATTGTACAGGACAGGTTTTAATTTCAATAAATGTGTACGGCTGATTATATATAAATCAATCTTTGCTTCGTCAGTGTGAGGTATTGATAGATGGGAGTGTAAAATAATTTTAGTATAGGGCTACAATATAAAATAAATATTTAAAACGTGAAGGGGTTATGTAAAGTGTCCTGAATGCTGATGGATATATGATTAGGAGTTGCGATATATACAAGGTTATTCAGAGAGTGGTGAAAAGGAGAATGACTGGAGAATGGAAAATTCTAGGTCAAAACAGCCGATTTGGAAAGTGAGATGAAAGGGAGAATTTTTCTGGTTTGGCTATTTTGACCTAGAATTTTCCATTCTCCAGTCATTCTCCTGCTTTTCACCGCTCTCTGAATAACCCTGATAGTGTCGGCCCAATGATAATAGTTATGAAGTGCCCAGGCGGCGAGAGAAGGGGAGGGGGGGGGGTATGCCCAGGCGGCGAGAGAAGGGGAGGGGGGGGTATGCCCAGGCGGCGAGAGAAGGGGAGGGGGGGGGTATGCCCAGGCGGCGAGAGAAGGGGAGGGGGGGGTGTATGCCAGGCGGCGAGAGAAGGGGAGGGGGGGGTATGCCCAGGCGGTGAGAGAAGGGGGGTATGCCCAGGCGGCGAGAGAAGGGGAGGGGGGTATGCGAGAGAAGGGGAGGGGGGGTATGCCCAGGCGGCGAGAGAAGGGGAGGGGGGGTATGCCCAGGCAGCGAGAGAAGGGGAGGGGGGGGGGGGTATGCCCAGGCGGTGAGAGAAGGGGAGGGGGGGGTATGCCTAGGCGGCGAGAGAGGGGGGGTATGCCAGGCGGCTAGAGAAGGGGGGGTATGCCCAGGCGGCGAGAGAAGGGGGGGGGGTATGCCCAGGCGGCGAGAGAAGGGGGGGGGGTATGCCCAGGCGGCGAGAGAAGGGGGGGGGGGGGTATGCCCAGGCGGTGAGAGAAGGGGGGTATGCCCAGGCGGCGAGAAGGGGAGGGTATGCGAGAGAAGGGGAGGGGGGTATGCCCAGGCGGCGAGAGAAGGGGAGGGGGGTATGCCAGGCAGCGAGAGAAGGGGAGGGGGGGGGGTATGCCCAGGCGGTGAGAGAAGGGGAGGGGGGGGGTATGCCTAGGCGGCGAGAGAGGGGGGGTATGCCCAGGCGGCTAGAGAAGGGGGGGGGTATGCCAGGCGGCGAGAGAGGGGGGGGGTATGCCCAGGCGGCGAGAGAAGGGGGGGGTATGCCCAGGCGGCGAGAGAAGGGGGGTATGCCAGGCGGCGAGAGAAGGGGGGGTATGCCCAGGCGGCGAGAGAAGGGGGGTATGCCCAGGCGGCGAGAGAAGGGGGGGGTATGCCCAGGCGGCGAGAGAAGGGGGGGGTATGCCCAGGCGGCGAGAGAAGGGGAGGGGGGGTATGCCCAGGCGGCGAGAGAAGGGGGGGTATGCCCAGGCGGCGAGAGAAGGGGGGGGGGTATGCCGGCGGCGAGAGAAGGGGAGGGGGGTATGCCCAGGCGGCGAGAGAAGGGGAGGGGGGTATGCCCAGGCGGCGAGAGAAGGGGAAGGGGGGGGTATGCCCAGGCAGCGAGAGAAGGGGAGGGGGGGGTATGCCTAGGCGGCGAGAGAGGGGGGGTATGCCTAGGCGGCGAGAGAGGGGGGGTATGCCTAGGCGGCGAGAGAGGGGGGGTATGCCTAGGCGGCGAGAGAGGGGGGGGTATGCCCAGGCGGCGAGAGAGGGGGGGGTATGCCCAGGCGGCGAGAGAAGGGGGGGTATGCCCAGGCGGCGAGAGAAGGGGGGGTATGCCCAGGCGGCGAGAGAAGGGGGGGGATGCCCAGGCGGCGAGAGAAGGGGGGGTATACCCAGGCGGCGAGAGAAGGGGGGGGGTATACCCAGGCGGCGAGAGATGGGGGGGGTATGCCCAGGCGGCGAGAGAAGGGGGGGGTATGCCCAGGCTGTGGTTGGCACATGGGGTTCACTCTCTGAATGATGGGTTACAGGATACCCGGCTAAGGCTGGCATGAGGGGGGCCATCTATATGAAGGGGTCTGTGCACGATGCCCAGGGATGAGGGGGGGGGGGATGCAGGATGTCGTGAGGGCTGACAGCTGTCCTGGCAGGGGCCATGTCTTTGTTCGCAGCTCAGGCACACAAAGCTCGCCGCCCCACCGCGCTGTGCGCTCGTTGCGGTTACGGAGTGTCCCTCCCTGCCCCCAGTACCTGCGGGCCCGGAGCTTGGGTGTCCTCGGAGCCTCCGCGGGGAGCAGGCGGCGATGTTTGAATGTCACCGGAACATGAGTGCCGCTCGCCTGCCAGTCAGTCAGTGCGCGCCCCAGCCAGCACACGCGCGCCCCCTGAAGGCAGCGGGCACTGCGAGAAAATAGCATCGCGCGCATCGCCTTCTCGTAGCCACCTACCCTTGGCAACGACATAGCGTCACGGAGCCTCCCGCCAATCAGCATTGAGTAGCTTCTTCTTCAGGTCCCTCTCTAGAAGCGGCATTTCGCTTTACTATTGGTCGTTGAGGTTTTTAAAAAAGGCGGTCTTACTGCAGGTTGTATAAATGGCCAGAAACAATTATGGCGGCCGTGTAGTATGGTCTATGGATAGGCAGCCTATCGGCCATTTTGTTGTTGGGCAAGTAAAACGAAAACCAATAAAAAATTGATCTCGAATCGTCGAATTCATACGCTATGAGCGCAGGATCATCCTAGAAGCGCTAAATGAAAATCCCGATTTATACGGGTGTATACATAGGTTGTTAATCTTTCCAATGGTAAAAATGTACACTAGCAAAGATGGCAGGATGATTTTTTGCCCTTACATGTAAAGAGTTGGAGGGGTTACGCGTGCGGATTCGGATTGTGTAAAATGACTGCTTCGATTGGTGTTCGATCATAGATAGACAAGGCTGACAGCCAATGGTAGTGGGTTGTGACCCGGAAGTGTACATTTCACCCGTGTGACTGTGACAGCTCTATCTGCTGCGGACTTGCAGGACACCGTAGCCCCGGTACAGTAGGTTGCTTTCTCTGCGGGCCGACACTAGGCTGGCATCTGGTGCCATGGTGGCTTTCTCCATCCTAGGCCATGCCGCAGTCTTCTAGGGTAAGTGTGTGATACCCTATCAGTGAGCTGTCATGGCGTCTGGTCCTATGCAGTCACAGCCTCACGTTGCGATGCTGCTCTCTCTGCATTGATGGCTCAGACGTTAACCCCCTTGTGCTCCATGAGGGTCATCCTGCCAGCTACAATACACATCATTCGTGTAAAATCTGAGGATACCGCATATATTAAGATTTCTTACTGCTATCATTTCATAAGCGAGAAGAAAACCATGATCTGGCAAATCTGCACTATTAAATTGCAACAACAATTAATGGGTAAATGATGCTTTTGATCTCGGTAGATGGGGACCTACTAACAGGAATGATGGCATGCCCCATAGAGAATAATGTCTAGCATTTTATTACCTTCTATTTCTGGAACAATGTTCTTGAAATGCCCTTTTCCGGTGTCTCCCTTTCTTCTGTTCATTGCTGTGCTATTTACCAAGCCCTATTCCTGCCCAGCCTCCTCTGTTCAGTGCATTCTCTCGTTTTCTTTGCTTTATCCTTCAATAAACACCTTGCCGTGCCCTGTAATCTGTCCTCACTTGTATGGCGGCACCATGGCCTCGCACCTGCACACCACGCACACGCAGCATGACCAGAGGTAAGTATTAGCCAGGAGAGCCCCCTTAACCTCCCTGGCGGGCTATTTATTATGAAATTTCCTGTCTGAAAGCGGTCAGTTTTTTTTTTTTTTATTGTCCCCCTAGCGGTATCCCATGTTGGAGGCGGTAACCCCGAGCAACACTCGGGATGCCGCTTTACTGTGGACGCACAACGGCCACAAACTCAAGGCAGGCAAGAACGTAAACCCCTAGAACGGCCGCACAAAGTGCGCTGCGTCCGCAACGTCCGCATAGCTTTGTGAGTGATGGAACGTGGTCAGACGGACTGCATTTATACGTCCAGCATTTTTCAAGGACAAAATGGTTTTGCTTTTTATTTTCTCTCCTACATACGTCAGTGAATAAACGGACTGTGTGGCCACTACTGCATCTTCCGTACCGACGTCCGTCCGTAGAAATCCCGTTCGTCTGACCCTAGCCTAAGAATAATGGCACTGCTGCTCAAATACTCTTGCTTTGTATGTTGTGTAAAATATTTTCGATTCCACAAGAGGTTGTGATTTGGAAACTTACCATAATGTACTTTTTAAATGGATACTATAAGGATAAAATGTCAGGGAGAGGGGGGGGGGTGACTTTAATCCCTCCTGACCTGCTCCCCATGTATGAAATATGGGGACGACAACACTTTTTTGACCTTTGCTGCCCCCCCCCCCCAAAAAAAATCTACCAAAATTTTGTCTGGAGTTTAAAAATACCCAATTTTTACATGGTTTAGCTTTTTAACACCTTCACTGCTAAACTCATTTTGACAGTTTTATGCTCATCATGTTTAAGCGCGATTTGGAAGTCGTATTTTATTTTACGACCCTGTCAGTGCGAGGGCCGGCCAGAGAGGAGAGTACAGGGGGGGAAGGGGGGGTTAGAGGACCAGGACGTACAGGGTACGTCCTTGGTCCTTACCTGAATTCCCCCCCCCCCCGAATGTACCCCGTACGTAATTGATGCTCAAGGGGTTTAAGTTCACTGCATATAGTGTTCCCCCCCCCTTAAAGGAAATGTTTTTATGAATTTTCCATCCTGCATAGTCTTTTTTTATTTAAAATTTTGCCTTCTTTATATTTGTAGATTGTTGTGGGTTCCAGTGAAAGTTGTACCAAAAGATGGATTTTGCAGCTTCAGCCTACAATGTCCATCTTGTAATCGTATGTACACGCTGACAGTGCTCTCTTCTTGGACACAGGGGAATAAAGCTTCATCTGGACTCAGATTCCTCAAAATCTGTTTAAATGAGAATGTCCCTGGCTCAGAGAGTGCTGCTCACCTGGCTCTTCTGCTTGCTGTTCCTCATCATGCTGGTTTTAAAGCTGGACGAGAAGGCTCCGTGGAACTGGTTCATCATTTTCATTCCAATCTGGATATTTGACACTATCCTCCTAGTCATGCTGATTGTAAAGATGGCGGGTCGGTGTAAATCTGGCTACGATCCCAGGAATGGTGCTCAGAACATGAAGAAAAAGTCCTGGTACCTCACAGCTATGCTCCTGAAGCTGGCATTCTGCCTTGCTTTGTGCGCCAGACTCGAACAGTTCGCGAACATGTACTTATGCTTTGTGTTCATACCCTTATGGGCTCTGCTAATTGGAGGACTGACTGAACTTGGCATTAACGTATTTGGTGCCAGTCGAGACTAACAGTCCTAGCTCTATATACATAACACAGATATGCAATTTTTTTTTTTCTCCTTCAGGTTTATATACTTTTTATTAAAAGCTTCCTGCTTTCATGCCTGGGGTTAGGTACCGTATTTGACCATCCTTTTGTGCCAGAGGACTGTACAAACCCAAGTGCTAATTCTCAGGGGTGTTTAAAGGGGGTGACGGAAGCATGAATTTTTCTCTAACTTATTTGCATTTAATAAACACTATGTACATAAGGTAAATGCTATCCCTTGGTGTGAGTTGTCTTTTTAATGGACAATTTCAAAGGTTTAAATCCTGCAGCTAGTGCTCCAGAAGGACAAAAACGTATTCGCCTAATCCTTTACACATTCTTGGCAACTAAGGGAATATACAGTTGTGTTCAAAATTATTCAACCCCCACTGAAATTGAGTGTTTTGGCCAGTTTGACATTGATTTTGATCATTCAGTCATCTTGCTTACAATTAAATCAAAGCGGCACGTGTAGGTCAGACAAATATAACATTTATAATGAAATAACCACAAATGTCTTTTCTGTGCTCACATCATTATCAGTTTTATTCAACCCCCAAGTGACATTCAATCTTAGTACTTAGTACAACATCCTTTTACAGTTATAACAGCTTTTAAACGTGAAGCATAGCTTGACACAAGTGTCTTGCAGCGATCTACGGGTATCTTCGCCCATTCGTCATGGGCAAAAGCCTCCAGTTCAGTCACATTCTTAGGCTTGCGCACTGCAACTGCTTTCTTTAAGTCCCACCAGAGGTTCTCAATCGGATTTAAGTCAGGTGACTGCGATGGCCACTCCAAAATGTTCCAGCCTTTAATCTGCAACCATGCTCTAGTGGACTTGGAGGTATGCTTGGGATCATTGTCCTGTCGAAAGGTCCAACGTCTCCCAAGCCTCAGGTTTGTGACGGACTGCATCACATTGTCATCCAATATCTCCTAGTATTGAAAAGAATTCATGGTACCTTGCACACGCTGAAGCTTCCCTATACCTGCAGAAGCAAAACAGCCCCAAAGCATGATTGACCTTCCGCCATGCTTCACAGTAGGCAAGGTGTTCTTTTCTTCATAGGCCTTGTTCTTCCTCCTCCAAACATAGCGTTGATCCATGGGCCCAAACAGTTCTAATTTTGTTTCATCAGTCCACAGAACACTATCCCAAAACTTCTGTGGTTTGTCCACATGACTTTTGTCATACTGCAGTCGATTCTTCTTATTCTTTGGAGACAGCAAGGGGGTGCGCCTGGGAGTTCTGGCATGGAGGCCTTCATTACGCAGTGTGCGCCGTATTGTCTGAGCTGAAACTTCAGTACCCACATCTGACAAATCTTTTCTCAGTTCCTCAGCAGTCACACGGGGACTTTTCTCCACTCTACGCTTCAGGTAGCGCACAGCAGTCGAAGTCAGCATCTTCTTTCTGCCACGACCAGGTAGCGTTTCAACAGTGCCCTTTGCCTTGAATTTGCGAATGATGCTTCCTATGGACTCTCTTGGTATGTTTAACATCTTTGCAATCTTCTTATAGCCATTGCCCTTCCTGTGAAGAGTAATCACCTCTTCTCTTGTCTTCCTGGACCATTCTCTTGACTTCACCATGTTTGTAACCATACCAGTAAATGTCTAGAAGGAGCTGAGTATCACAGTCATTTTAAAGCTGCCTAATTGGTGCTTATTATGCTTTATTGCTGCTCCGTGACATCCACAGGTGTTTTCAATACCTGATTGAAGAACAGAGGTTCATTCAAGTGTTTTCAGAGTGGTAGTCTTTAAGGGGTTGAAGAATTCACAAAAGAAACATTTACTACTGAATTACAAAACCAATTGATGTCATTTTAGTTGCATATGGTTCTTTAAAAAGTCCTTGTAGGATTTCATTCTGAATACAATTACAAATGTACACTAAATTCCCTAAAACCCTTTACAGCATTGGGGGTTGAATAATTTTGAACACAACTGTATAAAATGACTAAAACATAGTGGTGATGCAGTGAAGTCCAATTCTATTTTTCACCATTCTTTCCAGCGGTGTTTGAGTTCAGTAGTGATCACTTATTTAAAATTGCCAATTTGTAGATTCACCAGCATTGGGAACAATTCTGCATGGAGAAGTCAGTCTAGGAATTGTATGAATGAACAAGGGACAGTTGTTGGTTTGAAACTTTGCCATTGTTAAATTTTGCTTTCCTGTATAACAATTCGCTGTAGAATAGATGAAAGTTTTTTTTTTTTTTTAATGTTTTAACTGTTAACACCTTGTGTTTCACTGAAGTTGCATAGTGAATGTTTCTACGGTTACACAGAATTACCCATTCAATGGTGTCACTTGGAGAGTGTTCATTTTTATTAGCCATTTTATTTATATAATGCCACATTCTGCAGCACTTTACAAGATGAGTGCACAAGGAGTTGATATTACAATATCACACATGGATTCAGGGGGTCCCTGTTTGCAAGGGAATTTATAATCCATAAATACAAATATTGCGAGGTAGGCATATCCATTTGGCTAGGTGTCTTGCCCAAAGGCGCTCGCTGGTGGTATCTTTGGAGTGGGATGGAGTAGTCTTTCCCATGATTGTGGATCAGTGAGCGGGTGGTTAAGTTGACCTCACTTCTTGTAAAGTTGAGACTTGCTTCTCCAGTTGTATTGGAGGGATGTGCTGAATGGTATATTGACTTGCTGGTCCACTGGCGAAGGGTAGAGACATTACCACTAGACTCCAGACAATATTGTGTGGTAGGCTGATAATTGTATTGATCACACCACTTGTGCAATGCACTAATCAGACAAACTGAGGAAGACGTTTGATTTTTCTTCAATTTAAATATAGCTTTAAATTTTGGGATGGGGTGCATGGGTTAGTGCAAGTAGTTACAGATATGGGGGGGGGCACACTATAGAGCCTAGATCACCAGTTGGTATATGGGAGGAATGTGCAGCGTATCTAAAGATAGAATTCCTATGAGAAATTTGTCAATCTACACAAGTTACAGCTTTGTATTAGCAACCAGGTACTTGCTGTGATACGGTTAGAAAGTTTAGAGTATGGAGATCAAAATGTTGCAGTTAAAAGTCACACCTCCCTGCAAAGCAGGGTAATCAAACGTTAACTATTTTCACAATCTGCCAAACGAATGGAAAAAAATGCAGCCCTACTTCTGTTCCTTTTTAAACGTAATTACCATGATTTGCAGGGAGCAAGGTGTACATTACACACAAGGTAGGAGATCTCTTGCCAGTGGACTGCTTTCTTCCCAAATGAACACTGCTACGAGTGCTCAGACTTGTCAGGGGCACGGACTGGAGATGCAAGACAGGTCAAGGGACTGGCCCAAGTGTGAGTTTTGTCAAGAAATGGGACCCAAGTGTGGAAAGGGGTGGGGGACTGAACCAAAGGGAGGGGACTGCAGCTATTGACCGGAGGCAAGGCTGCAGTCCTGTGCCACCTCCCCAAGGATAAAAATACACACATGGTACAGCTCCTCCACCCAGTAGCAGCACCCTAGTGTCTGTAATACACCGGCGGTACAGCTCCTCCACCCAGTGTCTGTAATACACCGGCGGTACAGCTCCTCCACCCAGTGTCTGTAATACACCGGCGGTACAGCTCCTCCACCCAGTAGCAGCACCCCAGTGTCTGTAATACACTGGCGGTACTCCTCCTCCACCCTGTGTCTATAATAATACACCGGCGGTACAGCTCCTCCACCCAGTAGCAGCACCCCAATGTCTAATACACCGGCGGTACAGCTCCACCCAGTAGCAGCACCCCAATGTCTAATACACCGGCGGTACAGCTCCTCCACCAGTAGCAGCCCCCAATGTCTAATACACCGGCGGTACAGCTCCTCCACCCAGTAGCAGCACCCCAATGTCTAATACCGGCGGTACAGCTCCTCCACCCAGTAGCAGCACCCCAATGTCTAATACACGGCGGTACAGCCCTCCACCCAGTAGCAGCACCCCAATGTCTAATACACCGGCGGTACAGCTCCTCCACCCAGTAGCAGCACCCAATGTCTAATACACGGCGGTACAGCTCCTCCACCCAGTAGCAGCACCCAATGTCTAATACACCGGCGGTACAGCTCCTCCACCCAGTAGCAGCACCCAATGTCTAATACACCGGCGGTACAGCTCCTCCACCCAGTAGCAGCACCCCAATGTCTAATACACCGGCGGTACAGCTCCTCCACCCAGTAGCAGCACCCCAATGTCTAATACACCGGCGGTACAGCTCCTCCACCCAGTAGCAGCACCCCAATGTCTAATACACCGGCGGTACAGCTCCTCCACCCAGTAGCAGCACCCCAATGTCTAATAACACCGGCGGTACAGCTCCTCCCCAGTAGCAGCACCCCAATGTCTAATACACCGGCGGTACAGCTCCTCCACCCAGTAGCAGCACCCCAATGTCTAATACACCGGCGGTACGCTCTCCACCCAGTAGCAGCCCCCAATGTCTAATACACCGGCGGTACAGCTCCTCCACCCAGTAGCAGCACCCCAATGTCTAATACACCGGCGGTAAGCTCCTCCACCAGTAGCAGCACCCCAATGTCTAATACACCGGCGGTACAGCTCCTCCACCCAGTAGCAGCACCCCAATGTCTAATACACCGGCGGTACAGCTCCTCCACCCAGTAGCAGCACCCCAATGTCTAATACACCGGCGGTACAGCTCCTCCACCCAGTAGCAGCACCCCAATGTCTAATACACCGGCGGTACAGCTCCTCCACCCAGTAGCAGCACCCCAGGGCCTGTGCTATGGTTCTGCTGTTTTAAACTAAAAAAAAACAGGTTAGGACTAAGAAACCCTAGAACCAAATCATACAGTGTAAAGGAGTGGCACATCTTCAATCACCGCAGACATAATAACGTCAGATACTAACATTCAACTCAGACTCTAGATTGATATGTAGCAAACGGTTTAAATCGACCAACTGAATAAATTGAATAGCCATTTTCATTATCCATTGGTTGTTTCAGCCCTACAGTGAAGGCAGATCTTATGATAAACTAATGGACATTGGTCATGCCGCTGTGTGCTCCCTCTCGCCCCGATTCTGACCTCTGAATCCAGTTCACTAATCCTGCCTAGACCCTGTGCTCAGGCTTCAGGGCTTGGGTAGCTTTGGGAACTAACCTTCAACGGCAAAGCCTTTCTGAATGGAGAGCCCCTGGATTGGGTGTATTGTCCTGTACTGTAGCTGGCAACACGTCAGGTCCTGTTGTATTAAGGGGAGATTTTAAAGTATAAAGGGTTAAAACAAGAGGGGTCAGGCAGTTAATTTAATAATTTTTTAAGTATCCCTTTAAGGCTTGGGTCAGGTGAGCTCACTATGCGCGCTCGTACTGACTTGCCTTCTGGGGTCAGTCGCAGCGTTGTGGCACTTCGAGGCCGGCCACACGCAGTAATGCACACAAATTGCACACTACAGCGAATGTGCTGAAAGCCTCTCAAAGCACTACAACAGGCGTTCGACGGGGCCGCCAAGCACGATCCTCCATAGGAGGATTCACCTTGCAAAGCTGAGCGCACTAACTGCACTCAGCGAGGTGGCCAGACGGGCATCAGAGTGGATGTTCTGTCAGCACTGCAAAATGCCCATCTGACCCCAGCCTAACTCTCCATAAGTCTACTTTGTAACAAACTGCTTTAAGCCTATATTTAGTCCAAAGCACAGCACTGTGTGACCAATTCTGCTTTTGGTAGACATTCTATGGACTGAAGAATGACAGGTGGAATCTGGCTCATCTATAGATCACGAGTGAATAATGCAGGAGCATCTCATATGCTGCACGTGTTATGAAGGGGAATCCTAAACTCCAGAAGGTTTTCCAATATGTACGGTGTTCACTTTACATTGAACACAAATTACCTTTAATAGTGTAGTGTGTTGTGAAAGCAGGACTGTTTAAACAATATTTTATTGGTTCTTCACCAATGTGAATGTTTAAAAGACAACCTAAATTAGTCTTTCCTATGAAAGATGGTTCCGTATTGTAATTTGTAATTACAAACATGGAGACAATTGTGCATGGACCTCAGCGACTAGAAATAAAAATTGAAATACGTATTTATAGGGATGCACCGATACGTTTTTTCAGGTTCTCACCGATACAGAGTAGCAATACTTTTATATAATGTCGTGACCGCTTTCCAATAAATATTTCAGGATTTTGCTGAAAGCCTGTCCAATTTATGTTAATATTGAAATGTATAGCCAGACACCCCATTTACCCCACTGCCTGCACACACCCTAACCACACACAGACACCACAACTTAGATATATGTATAACCACGCAGATACAGTATTTACAGACCCCACAGGCAGACGCTGGGTAAGTTGGCCAGATGTATTTAGAAGAATTTGGCCGCGTCACCGAGTGGCTGCAGGGCAGTGACGTGCTCTCGCGACTCCTGCAAGATCTCAGGAGGCAATGTCACTGCCTCCAGTCTGGTGGCCACTTGGTAACGTTGCCAGCCGGAGGGGAACGCTGGCCAAATTCTTTTTCTGCATCCAGCCAGCTTTGCCAGTCCTCTGATATCGGCAAGCCGGCCCAGTACTGGCTTCTGGGTATCAGGGCATTTGCACGAGTACAAAGTACTCGTGCAAATGACGGTACCAGCACCTATACTAGTATCAGTGCATCCATACTTTATTATATGATAGAGGAAAGAGTTAAACTTTTCTGCTCAAGACAGGTAGCCATTAATAACATATCCCTTAAGGCAGGGAGCTCAAACTCTGGACCCTAGATTTTTATTGCCTACAGTTCCCAGAATTCTTTAAATCGATTAGTTGTTAATAATGAGAATAGTTGATAATGAAAATAGTTGTCAATCGGTTGTCGATTTAATAGATTTGTGCACAGCACACACGGTTTAGAGTCAGACTGAGTTAAACGTTCTAACCTCAGATTCTGCTCATCCTGTACCACCATCTCAACCTGCCCGTCACCCCCTCTTTGGTCAGGAGCTGCCATTTTCTCCTTTTGGTCTGGTCCCTTCCTACACTCCGGTCCTGTCTTTTGCCCACTCCCTCCCAAACTCTGGTTAAGTCCCTTGCCCAAACTCACTCCCACCTCCTGCTCAGTTTGTTCATGAAATAATAAAAGGGACACGCTAATAACCTAGAGTGGTCAGGCTGCATGGAGTACCCCCCCGCCCAGATTTTGTGCCAACAGCATCACGTCTGACTGGTTTTAGCAGCGTTCGTTTGGGGAGGAAGTGTGCATGAGCTTAAGCTGCGCGCACACAGCATCAATTCATCACTGTGACCAGGTGCTCATGTACCTTTGTGTGGAAAATATGCAATTTTATTTTCTTTTAGTCAGATTAAAAAAAAAACAAAAAAAAACTAGTGGATTATGAAAATAAGTTAGTTGCAGCCCTAAATACAATGAATGGCAAGAGAATCATGGATCGGGTAGTTGAGAAACTTGTTTGGGTGTTTGGTACTCAGCGTTTTGAGATCCCCGTATTATGGGTTTAGGTTTGATTTTAAAAAGTTGTGCGCAACTGAGTAAGTTGAGAACGTCGCATGTCTGAAATGGCCTGAGCTAGGGCAGATTTTGAGAACTCCTAGTCTGGCAATCACATTTTATCACCTGACAGTCTGCCACTAACCATAACTACTTTTCACCATTAGTGATTGGTTCGCTGTATGGTAAATATGCTAACCATAGATCAGCAACTTGGGCTTTCCAGATTTCCCACGAGGTTCAGCCAATGTATTGAGTACCCAAGCAGCATGGGAGATGTGGTTTCAAAACATCTGGAAGGCCAAAGTTGCTGATCCTGCAGTAGACCAAAAAAAAAATCCCTCTTAGGAACAGAAAAACGATTTGATTAATGCAGGATAAACCTGAATCATTTGGGGAGGATGTTAATTAATTTCACTGAGCACACTTGATCAGCAAGAACCAGTACATTTAACCTTTGTGCAGGACATAATAATGTGCCCAGACACTACACCTATTTTAATGTGCAGGAATTCAAACTGTATACCTAAAAGGATTACGTGAAAAGCAGACCGTGGAGTTTGTTAAAAATCCTTGTAGACTTTATCTCATAAGAACATTACCCGATTTCCTCTGAATGATTACAACTAACACTTGTGTTATAACTGAATGCGTTAGTGCATATTGTAAAATACAATTTAGAATAGGGTGCCCCCCTCTTCTCTCCACCCTCACAAGATCGAAAGACTTTAGCGCTTATCGTATCTACGACAATTACCCTCACTCTGCTGATGCTTGAACAGAGGACCTGAAGACTCTTACCGCCACAGGAATCAACTGGACATCTTACCACAAGGTAGCAAAAATTTGCAGTATTTATTAGGTAAATTAGAAATTAAATTCCAACGCGTTTCATGTATGCAGTACACTTCATCAGGGAAAGTAAAATTAAAACAGAAAATAAATATAAAAACAGAAAATAAAAGTCCCCTTTCTTAGCCTTTATATATCTTCCTTCTCTGCCGTTGGATTGTCTCCCTTCCGGTTTCTGCGTTGGAATTTAATTTCTAGTTTACCTAATACTGCAAATTTTTGACGCCTGGGATACCGTGAGGTTGTACAAAATCTTTTTCTACCCTTCAGTCAAACCATAATTTTTTGTCACTTGTGTTATAACTGCCATGAAGCGATGTCGGCGTCTGATAAACAGCATTGTCACGGCAAACAAGACAGATTTCCAGTATAGAGATTTTCTAAATGCATAAAAACAGTCACCATCACTTTTTCTCAATGAACTCTTCTCTTACAGTTGAAACTGAATTCACAGAAATACTTCTGTCTGAACGCACTCCTCATTGTCCATATGTTAAAGCAGGGGTGGGCAATTCTGGCCCTACAGATGTTTTGAAACTACATTTCCCGTGATGCTCGGCTGCTCATTATGTTTGTAGAGCCTCAAGGGAAATGTAGTTTCAAAACATCTGGAGGGCTGTAATTGTCCCCCTTTGTGTTAAAGTATCTGTTTATGTCCTTAATGGTCTCTGATCATTAAGAAAGTGTACAGCAGGGGTCAGCAGGCTTGATTCTCAGCCATGTATTTGCCTGGATGAAGCTCAAGGGAAATGTAGTTTCAAAATATCTTTGGTACCATGGTTGCTTACCCCTGGTGTACAGCTTGAGGCACATGCTCCAGAAAATATTAGACATCTAAGAGAAACCCAACTGACTGATTACCAAATTTAGGAGGGAGGTGGGGGAGGGGGTGTATGTTAATTTTCCCTTAGATGTCAATGACAAGACTGCAGAAAATGCATTTTATCCAAAATTGTGAGGCTTAAATGGTGTCTAATGTAAATTAACGTTCAATACAGGCTATGGAAGATGTCCATGGGCACACAAATGAAACTGTTCTATGTAGAAATGCATCTTAGACTTACAGGAACTAAAGCATCAGGACCATTATACCTTACTGGAATGGATACAGTGCAAAGAAGTTGACATTGTAGCATTTTAGGGAAATTAGGTTTCCATTTCATGGTAGGTTTACCCCATACCTAGCTTCACTTCCATATTCTGTTCTGTTGAGCACTTTACTGCATGTTGCGCAGTCACCTGTAATAGGCTCACACTGCCCCCCCCCCCATTGCGTTTCAGGCTGGTGCTTATGACATCCCAATGTCCAGTGTTTGTCCTGTAGAAGCTGCCATTAATACAATATCTGCTCTCTTAGGGACTTTGGATAAGGAGCAATGACAACCAGGAAATTGCTCAGGGAAAAAAGGTGGGCCATCCAGTAATTACAGACCAAAACATCCAATCAAAATGTCATTTTAGCAGTTTAACGTTTTTGTTTTCTATAGCAGTTGTTCAGGTGGTTTCATCTAGAAAATATTCAAGTTAAGTAAAGCAAGGTAGGGGTGAAAATAAGAAAAACATGGGTAGCATTAAACCTTTCCAACTCCTCTAGGATCTCTTCCCTGTTTTTGACAATAGAGAGTCCATTACTACCTTGAATGCAAAGCCAGAATTCCATGACATTAGTCCAGATCTAGCCTGTTCCGATCTGAAAGCGTGAGGTGCCGAAGAAGGCTGCACAAACTTTCAACTGTCTAGCCAATCCAATGGTTCTCTAGGTGAACGCTTTGAAAAACAAGGACTGATGGGGAATGTATCAATCTCTACATTTTCAGCCTAAAGTTTAACCCCAGAAGGCTGATCAGCACAGGATGACTGACAGCTTTCTGGACAGACACATTCTGGCATGGCTTGAGTAGAGGAGGTAACTCGGCTGCAGTGCTGCTAGTTAATCCGGTGTCTAAATTCTGAAGTCCCCCTCCCTTTTTTTTAAGCCAATACAGCTTTCTGTAAGATTTTCAGCAGATTTATCAAAACACTGTCATTGCAGGATTTATTTTATTTTCTCAAAATGACATTTGTAAGAGGGTGAAAAAATATTTTCTAAAAGGCACAAGTGCAGAATAGATAAAACACAGGTGGAGCTGAAAAATACAAATGTAGAAATAAATAAGACATACAGAACCTCCAATGTTTTTCCATGTGAATGCCTTAGAAGAGAACGAGCTTGCCATTTTAGATTGTGCTCCTTATTTTGTCTAAAATCTGCAGTTATTTGGCAAGGCTGACTGGGGCCTATTGTCTTTATCTCCGTTGTGCTAAAGGATATTGGAACATTTGCGTTTGCCACTTGAGAAACATTTTCAGATTTGCTCTAGTATTCTATGCTTCACTCCTTAGATTTTATGTAATCATAAAATTGGCTTTAAGCGTCTTAATCTAAAACCTAATTACCTGTCATAATTGTATTAATAGTACAGAAAACCGATTACATGCAGTATAGCCTGTGTATTGTACTGTAACACATCCAGACGATCTCAGGGCTCATATGCTCCATGGGAGCAGCCATTTTTAATCTCAACCTGTCATGCCCAACAGAAGTTAAGAAATTACCAAGTGCTATAAGTGTTTAGTTTTTCTGAGTGGAAAGCTGTCCTACAGGGACCAGGTAACTAGCAGAGCTGGGTTGTCAAGGAATGAAATATTGCACTGCCTTTGTTCTATCCAATGCTTAAAGAGACATCACAGGAAAAGTGATCCAGTCAATGACAGTTTCACTAAAACCTGTTGTCAGAAGCTCCACTTATTCGAGAGGCAGCCAGAGAAATATTGGACATCCAGTGCCAGTTCCTGGAAACTATGCCCTGGACATCTGTGCCAAATTATGCACAATGTTGCGTTGGATAAGCGATCAAGATTGCCACCCCAACACAAGGGTAAGTATGGAGATTTACTGCCAAGTATTTACGTATATTATGCATTACAATATACACAAGTGGTTATAGTACAAATATCAAATTACTCTTAACAGTAATGTAGAGATGCCTATACTGAAAGAGGATGGGGAACTAGAGGAAACCAAATAATATCAGTGACCCATTGCAGCCCCCCCCCCCCCCTCCTCGACAGATTAATGTACCGGCATCTCCATCTGTAGAGCTGAAAGCACCTTCATGTGTGCCTCAGTGTTGTTTAGAGAAGTGGGTTCCAACCCTGGTTCTCAAGTACTCTTAACAGGCCAGATATCTGACGCACAGCACAGGCGATATCATTTTCTGCTCAGGGATTACAGGATTCCGTCTGCATTTCCTCAAGGTAAATCCTTAATCTGCCATGTTCGTGGTACTTTAACACCAGGGTTTGGGAAACCCTGATCTAGATACATGATCACCAATTCAAAACCCACATGCAGTTCCTCTGTTGCAGAGATTAACTTCAGAGATCAGATGTTACTTGGAAAGAGAAAAACAAAAACCCATCGTCATGAACCTTTATTAGGTGGTTCACATTTCATTATAAATCACACTAAAAAGATTAAAAAAAGCTATTTACACTACAGTGCTGACACATTTAAAATGACAAAAAAAATTGATATAAATAAGCTCTATGGAAAAGCCTGGAATTATCAAAAGAATTCTGGCTTATCTTAGAAAAAATATATATGTTAATGTCAGCTCTATCCTAGAACCTACAACTTAAAAATTTAGAGACATCTTTATATGTTTTGAACCTGCAGTGTTTACAGTGCATCTGGCCCTAAGTGCTTTGATAATTCACAGTTATGGACAGGCACTGAGGAATGTTACGTAGCTACATACCTATATTCAGTAACAGACTGCAGAGCCGATAGGAGCTTGCCCTGCATTTAAACCGATCATTATTATTATTACTACTACATCATCATCATCGTCGTCGTCATCAGGTAGGATAAAGGAAGAAAGACAACAAAATATAGATTTTAAATCACATGTACAGATTTTAGCACTGGCTTTCCTCTTCTGTCTGAAGAACTGGATTTGATGGAGTATTAAGTTGCCGCGTGTCCTCTGGAGTGACACGACTTCTGATGTCTTTAGAGTCATTGCTAACTAGCTCCGGTGTAGGCTTGATGTCTGCTTTGGAGTCCTTTGTGTTGTAAATTTTTGCTTCATTAGGCTGACATTCTGCAGGTGGTGCGGAAATAGATGGAAGATTGGTATTACCCAGCACCTCCACTATGTGGATGGGAGAGGTTGGTTCATGTTTTATTTGCTCCATTTCTTGTGTTAGGTCTCTTAATGGCCCCACGTCAGAGAACA
The DNA here is from genome assembly GCA_009667805.1 of Leptobrachium leishanense. NCBI lineage: Eukaryota > Metazoa > Chordata > Amphibia > Anura > Megophryidae > Leptobrachium > Leptobrachium leishanense. Next base: position 193,573,529 of record CM019065.1, read on the forward strand.
GCACACGTGAGGTATTTGGACTGGGAGCACAGAATAGATCATCTTGGCCTCCAATGTTTGATTTGATCTTTTTTTCCAGACCAGTCTCTTCCAGATTATTACTATCCTGTGTTTCTCTGCTGTTCCTGTGGTACATCTTGAGACGAATGTGCCAAGCCAGGCTACATACAGACGAAACAGTCTTGAACTGATGCACTACATTTCTTGGTATAAAATAAATGTCATCGTCATACAATTGGATCCTGGCATAGCGGATGCCTTCTCTGCGAAGCTGATTGAGCTTTGCATCGTCAACCCACTGTACACACTTGAAAAGGGAAAAAGAAAAAATTATGAAAGATTTTCTCTATGCTTTGCAACACAGAAAAGGATTACACCATTTTAATCTTCATCACAAAGCTAGTAATGCAGTTAAATACAATTTTCCTTCGTTACTGGTTGTTTAACCTCCCTGTTCAGATTCTGACATTTTATATTATTTTTTTATCCCCCTAGCGATTTTCACAGAGTGTGGCTCGGGGTTAATTTCACTGCTGAAAGCAGTAAACCCCAAGCTACACTCTGTCTGGATACGTACCTGTCTCTGCACTCCCTCTGTTCCCTGCAGTCACCTCCATGCGAACACTGTGTCCTGCTTCTCTTCTCGCGAGAAGGGAAGCAGGACACCACGATCGCATGGAGGAGAATGTGATTGCGGGAGGACAGCGAGGGAGCGCAGGGACAGATATGTATCCAGCCCGAGTGTGGCTCGGGGTTAACGCTTTCAGCAGTGAAATTTAACTCCAAGCCACACGCTGGAAAACCGCCATCGAGGTTAATACTCCAAGTTTACAGTCCCCAATAAAGACAACTTTTGTCCAAAAAAACATCCTTTTAGAACATATGCCTGCTTTGTTTGTGGTTCCACCCGAAACAAAAAACAGTAAGTTGGTTGCTGAAGGTTCTATGGAAGAGTATGTCATTGCTTGCCTTCTGTCCTTACAGAGTTACATTATGAAATACAGTTGCGCTATAATTGCTCAACATCAAATGTGGTCAGATCATTAACTGGCTATTGTATCATGTATCCAGAGGACATCAGATCAGGTCAAATATAAAATCACAATATAGTAAGCAAAGGTTACATCCATCGCAGGTGTCGTCTAAGCTTTCTACCCGTTTAAAGAAAGCCACTGCTTATTCTCTTAGCTGGTTGTTTGAGTCATTCGGTTTCTATAAACAGGTTAGTCTCACCTATCTGTAATTACATCTTTATACAAAGATGTCAATTTACCACACAGCCAAGTGTGACGCAGTCACAAAAAGAAAACCACTGGTTAACTCAACCACTATCATGGTTAGAAGTGGGATGGATCAGCAGAACTTTCGTTTTCCAGTTAAAGTGACACCCCACGCTGGTGATGTACCCCTGGCTATCAGCACCTGCTTGACTAGTGGGCATGCAGTTCATCAGTTGAATTTCATTACATAACCATTGAGAGGAGTGAGGATTGTGTGAGTTGATTTAACACAGACTTACCCCAACCCCCAGAAGATTGCCCGTATGAGAGTCTCCAGGGTTGAGGGGAGACATCTGTATTGCAGATCTATGACAGAGTCCAGGGGCAGCCAAGAAAAGGGGTTTCTTTAGCTTCAACTCAATCTTTAAATCAATACAGAATATTCTCAAATTTGTCAAATACAATAAGTGTTGTCTGTGCGTCACTACACCTACAGAGTCAGAGTTGTACCACTTATGTCTACAAAGCTTTAACCCCTTCACTGCTGAGCCATTGCACGTCTTAAAAAAAATAAAAAAATCATTTTTCCTTTTTTTTATTATTTTTATAATGCTCTGGCCTTTCCAATGATACCAAACATGACCCTGCTAGCTGCCAACAGTCAGGTGATATCGGGGTTCAAAGGAACCCCCCTATCTTTCCTTAGGAGTCAATGAGGAGGTTTCCCACACTCCTCAGCAGTGAAAGGGTTAATAAAGTGGACAAAATAAAAACACTAGGTTATCTATATAGAGCAAGCAGTAAAGTCTCTCCTAGCTTACTGATAACTTTATCTCCGTACAGTTAGGTCCATATATATTTGGACACCGGCACAATTTTCATACTTTTTGGCTCTGTATGCCACCAAAATAAAATTAAAACGATGCAATCCAAATGAATTTGAAGTGCAGACTTTCAGCTTTAATTCAAAGGGTTGAACATAAATCTCAATTACAAAATTTTAGGAACTGCAAGCATTTTTATACACAGCCCCCCCCCCATTTTTAGGGGCTCAAATGTAATTGGACAAACGAATATAAATCATAAATAAAATGTTCATTTTTAATATTTTGCTGAGAATCCTTTACTGCCAATGACTGCCTCAAGTCTGGATCGCATGGACATTAGTAAAGACTTGGTTTCCTCCTTTCTGATGCTTTGCCAGGCTCTAACAGCAGCTGTCTTCAGTTCTTTCTTTGGGGGTCTGCCTTTTAGTTTTGCCTTCAGCAAGTGAAATGCAGCTCAACTGGGTTGAGATCAGGTGATTGACTCGGCCATTGCAGAATATTCCACTTGTTTTCCTTCAAAAACTCTTTGGTTGCTTTTGCAGTGTGTTTTGGATCATTGTCCATCAGTACTGTGAAGTGCCATCCCATCAACCTTGCTGCATTTGGCTGAATCTGGGCTGACAGTATATCGCTGAATTCATCCGGCTGTTTCGGTCTTCTGTCTCATCAATAAACACCAATGAACCAGTGCCACTGGAAGCCATGCATGACCATGCCATCACACTGCCTCCACCATGTTTTACAGATGATGTGGGCTTTAGATCACATGCTGTTCCAAGCCTTCTCCGCACTTTTTTCTTCCCGTCATTCTGGTACAGATTAATCTTCATTTCATCTGTCCAAAGAATGCTTTTCCAGAACTGGTCTGGCTTTTATTTTTTTAGTTTTTTTGGCAAAAGTCTAATCTGGTTTTTCTCCAGGCTTAAAAATGGTTTGCACCTTGTGTTGAATCTTCTGTGTTTACTCTAAGTTTTCTCTTGATTGTAGACTTTGCCAATGTTACACCCACCTCCTGGGGAGTGTTCTGCACTTGTCTGGAAGTTGTGAATGGGCTTTTCTTTACACTAGAGAGCATCCTGCGATCATCCACCACTGTTGTCTTGCGTGGACATCCAGGCCTTTTTGATGTTGCCAAGCTCACCAAGTGCATTCTTTCCTCAGAATGTACGAAACTGTAGATTTGGCCACTCCTAATGTTGCTGCTCTCTCTGATGGATTTGTTTTGAAGCCTTACAATGGCCTGTTTCACTTGCATGGACAGCTCCTTTGAACGTATGATTAAGGCTGGGGTCAGACGAGCGTAGTGTTCACGTCCGTGATTGCGCCTAAAAGTACGTCCGTGATAGCATGAAAGTAAGTCCATTCTAGCCTGACACATGAAGTACGTCCGCACTGAACTGCGGACGCACACGGCCGCGGCAAACGGACGCAAGGCAGGCAAGAACGTACAACCCCTAGAACGGCCGCACAAAGTGCGCTGCGTCCGCAACGTCTGCATAGCTTTGTGTGTGAGTGATGGAGCATGGTCAGACGGACTGCATTTATACGTCCAGCATTTTTCACGGACAGAATGTTTTTTCATTGTAATTTATTTTTCCCTCCTACATCCGTCAAAAAATAACTTCAGTGAAAAAACGGACTGTGTGACCACTACTGCGTCATCCGTACTGACGATGTCCGTACTGCACGGACGTACAGTCCGTAGAAATCACGCTCGTCTGACCCCAGCCTTAGGTTCACAGCAATAGATTCCAAATACCACACTTAGAATCAACTCCAGACCTTTTACCTGCGTAATTGATGAAGAAATAATGGAGTAGCCCACACCTGGCCATGAAACAAGCTTTTGATTCAATTGTCCAATTACTTTTGGTCACTTGAAAAAGGGGGGCAGTGGCTACTCTTAAGAGCTGTAATTCCTAAACCCTTCCTCCAATTTGAAATGTACATACCCTTAAATTACACCAGAGAGTGTGCACTTTCAGCCCATATCTATTATATAACCATAGCTTGAATATATTTTGGTAAATCCTGAAAAAAATTAAATTGTGCAGTGTCCAAATATATATGGACTTAACTGTAAATTGTAACAGTTTGATATATGCTCCTCTGAAACCTTTTGAAATATTTGGTTATAGATACTTGAGTATACCGCTAGATTTGGGTGTCAAATTTTGCTTAAAATTGGAGGGGTTTCGTTATATTCGATACATCTGCATCGCATGAAAAAAAACAAAACAACTTTATTTGCCAAGGGATCCCTTGTGTCCCGAAAGTTCCATTAGTCTCCCTGAAGTGAATGCAGGCTCCCTGACGCCCGCAAACACTTCAGGAACTCCCGGGAGAGGTGGGATCCATCACTCTGAATGTCAGAAGAATCGTGCAGCGCCTCTGCAGTGACATCAGGAGCTCGTCGGGGGGGGGGGGGGGCTGACTATCAGCAGACGACGCAGCAGATGATTTCTGACCTCCGGCTCCAGCAGGCACACTCAACACCTCCCGGCGTGCTGGCTATTGGTTGATTCCCTGCGTTGGTCATCTCGCTCTACCGGCCATCCCTATCACAAGTAAGAAGACGGATGGCCAGTGGCTTCATACTTAGTAACACCTAAAATCATTCTAGAGCAGAGCACCCTGGCCTGAGGGGGTGCCTGACTGTGTTAAGTGAACCTCGAAGGATTTTAATTATTTACCGATACAGTATACTTTTAGAATTTTGCTCCTCACATTATATTTGAGTCTTGTGTATGCTCTCATTTCCATAATTAATCTCTATCCATCGTGTTATATTCGGGTCGCGCTATACTCGAGTATCTACGGTAAGATAATTCTGTGCATTCTTAGCCCAGGCAATTATATAGAAATTACTTTAAAAAGGGTTCATTATAAAATGTGTATTTTTGCATGGTTTAGTAGGCCTGGGCTTAGGGTAGCTGGTGGGAGGAGGGGCAACAGTTTATTTTAAGTCCTTTATAGGTTAAATATAGTTGTGTGGGTGTGTGACAGAACCCCCAGAAATACCTGTAAATCTTTAAGCTCTAATAAATGTTGCTGGAATTTGCTCTGTGTCAAGAAGATACTTTTGTTCTAAATTACATTTCTGTTGACATAAATACCCTGACAGGTTGTGAATATTTCCCTTAATGTCACGTTTTCTTTTTATGAGGTGGGTGATTAGGCCTAAATACATCCATGACTACAGACACAAGCTCGATTCAATGTCAGACTCTGCTTACCTGAGATAACGGAGGCTCATGCAAGTCTAGCTGCAGTCTTTGCACCACCTCTAAAAAATCTTGAGCATGAAAACACACTACATCTTTGGTTATGCGAGGCTGCTCATTCCTGTAACCAGATAAAAAAAAAAAGTTAGTTATACAGCAAATTTTGTTTAAGTATGCAAATCAACAATACACAGCCAAAATCTGCTGCAAGTGGAATAATAAGGTAATATCTGTTTAACCTGAACAGAATACACATAAAAACATGCCTCACTAAATGTGCAAAAAACATGTGCTTTCAGAAATTGAAAGCTAAAAAGAAGCTAATGCTACACAATTAGGAGGAGGCATAGGATATTGTATTAACCCCTCTATGGTTTTGGAATTGTGTGTACTTTTAAAAAAAATTATTGGCAATTCCAAACCCAGGGTTTTATAAAATGGTCAGTACGCATTGAATGCAGTGTGGCAAAATACAATTATTTTCTGACTGTATAACCGCAAAGGTGGAAAAAAAGCATGCTGTAAATTATTGAAGATCAGATGTTTAGACTTTCCCTGGTACATTTTTTTTCTTATTTCGTCTGACATGAAATATCCACAGTGATGATGTATTATGAATCTGCTGAAAAACACGTTAATTTGTATGGCTCCTAACACAAAGGAAGAAAAGAAAAACCACCAAATGACTTCAAAATAATGTTTAAAATGTGACGAGCAGGAACTTCCGGGAGGCGGGCCGAGAAGATGGCCGCGTTTTAATAGCTCTCCGCCGACAGGGACCACACGACGACAAATTCCCAGTCCCCCACTGGTTCAGCGTCGGCACCCGGGAGGATCCAGGCTCACATCCCACCAGTGACCACACTGATCCTCCATTCGTCGCTCCCAGGAGGTACACAGGCCGTATACCGGCCGTCTCCCTACCCGCGCCGAGCGGGTGCGCAATCTTCTGCGGGTTCCACCCGGCCCCTGCACAGTCCATTGCTGGATGCTGCTGCTACAGGGAGGGGGGCCACCAGCGATCCACCATCCTGCCTCCGCTTGCCCGGAATACCGGGCGGCTGCCGCGGTGCCGGTATAGCGGGGCGCCACCACGTGCTGAGGCCTACTCGAAAGGCTTCCTGCCCCCCCGCGTGCCGACGATCGGCGCCTCTGGGTGTTCGTGCCCCAACTTCGAAATCGAGGGTGGAGTGACCCCCCCCTTTAGACCACCGTGCCACCCATCAGCGGAGGCGGCAAAGAAAACCCCCGTGCCACTTGACGACAAGTACCCGACTGAGTAAACACCCGGGCCTGCTCAACCCATCCCCCCTCAGTGCCACCACACAGCTCAGTGCTGGACCGGAGCCCTACACCACCTGCTTGCCTCGTCCTTATGCACTGGACATACCTGCTGCCCCAATAGGATCCCCATTGTTAACAAAATTCTCTGGTGGCCCAGGTATATATAATATAATACACACACACACACACACACACACACACACCCCCCTACACACACACCCCTTTCTCTGCAGCCCATACAAATTTTTTTATTTTCAAAAAACGTAACAAATTTTTTTTGGTGGTCCCTGGGAGGCCCACTATCCACGCATATTCAATTTTTCTGGTGGCCCCTACGCGGCCCACCACCTCAGAACAATAAAAAAAAAAAAAACTATTTTCTGGTCACCCCGCACTGTCTGCATAATATAATTTTTCTGGACACCCCGCATTGTCTGTATATCATAATTTTTCTGGACACTCTGCACTGTCTGTATATCATAATTTTTCTAGACACTCCCATTGTCTGCATATTACAGTTACCCTGCCTGCGCTTCACCATGGATAAATTCATTGCATCATCCACAAAAAGTTCATAACGCCTTAGCACTGACACGATCCCCCGACTCACTCCACATCTGATCTGGGAAGCCCACCCTCCAGCCCACACCTGAATACCCCTCCACCGCCCACTACGGTCATGCAGATGGCGGAATTCACAGCTATGCTCTTGCCATTGCTAGATGAAAAATTGGGCCGACTATCGACCGCCATTGACCTGGTGCTCTCCCAGCTCACCTCGCAAGCACAAAGACTGACTGAGGTGGAGGATAGGGTGTCCACTCTGGAGGATGGACTGACCCCCCCCCTCCAAACGTCCGTGGAATCTCACGACTCGCTCCTTTCATCCCTGATAGACAAAGTTGACGACCTAGAGAACAGGAGCCGTAGAAACAACTTAAGAATAGTGGGACTCCCTGAAACCGTAAAAGGCCCTCAAGTATGCCACGTTGTGTCCTCATGGCTCCCCACAGCCCTGGGACTAACGGATAATTCAGCGCTGACTGTGGAATGGGTACATCGTCTGGGACCGGACCTTTCTCCATCCCTAGGTCGCCCTCGCACTGTCATATTTAAACTGCTGAATTTCTCAGACAAAATCCGCATCATGCAGGCGTATAGGAAAGCCAATACCCTAGAATACAACGGAACTACTTTACGCCTCTTCCAGGACTTCTCGGCATCTCTGGTGGCCCGTCGCCCCCATCTGCTCCAAATTGGCGGCGGCTAATGTGCGGTTCACGCTACAATACCCTGCTCGCTTGCGAGTTCACCTTCACGGCCAAGTCACCTTTTATGATTCACCAACCGACGCCTTGACCATATTGGAAAATGACACTGCACGTTCCCCCTTATCAACATCCACAAGGCAACGCTCATCGAACCCCCCCCCCCAAGCTGATTGTAGCTCCGACTCTGCGACGGGATCAGCGTAATCCTGGAGATGCAATGGATCACTACGACTTTTCCCCCTTTTGTTCGATTTTACTAACTCTCCGGTGCTGGACTCCACGGACAGGACTAGATCCAACCACGGTTCGAACCGTATGTTTACCACTCACCACCCGGACCCTTTTGGTTCATCTCGGTTACATTGTTTATGGCTCTTCTGTTTGTTTTCTGGTCAATTTGGTTTCTTCCAGATACAGGCGCCCCTATGTTCCTGTTGGGTGCTTAATGTTTAAAATGTTTCTGATTAGCCTTTCGAATCATAGGCAGGAGGTAACACTGCTCGCTGATGTATATGGGGCTGTGGAGCAGATGCTGGGACGGTTCCCGGTCCCACTTAAATTGTTCGACGGTAAAGCTTAGAACCCACTTTTGGTATCCCCCATGGGTCACGATACTATGTCTGAAAGTACCCTTCCTATAGAACCACAGATTTTTACACGCAAATCGTTGAAACTGGTATCCTGGAATGTGGAAGGCCTCAATTCGCCTTTCAAAAGGAAAAAAGTACTACAATATTTGAAAAAGTTAGATCCTGACATAATTTTCCTTTAGGAAACGCACTGGACTTCCCCAAACCAGGCACTACGCGCCCCCTGGATAGGCTTCCAGACATCATCCGTTCACACGCAGAAATCGCGTGGTACTACTATCCTTCTCCACAAACGTCTCCCATACTCTGACTTGACTGAGATTAATGACCCAGAAGGCAGATATACCTTTCTCACCCTGACAGTGGGACAGGAACCCCTACAACTACTTAACATCTATGCTCCCAATAGCCCCAATCTCACTTTCTTTAAATCACTGTTACCATTACTCCATTTACACGACTCTTCCCATAGGGTTGTGGGGGGTGATTTCAACGAGGTCCCAGACCCTATCTTAGACCGAGCACCCAGTCGTACGATGGCTAGAGGACGTGCTCAACACACAGGCCCGACTTTCCTCAGGTCCCATTTTGACCTGGATGACGTATGGCGCTCCCACCACCCTACGGGCAGGGATTTCAAGTTTTATTCCGACCCGCACAAATCCTTTTCTCGCCTAGACCTTTTTCTGGTTTCAAGCTTACTTTCCAACCGTGCCCTACAGACAGACATTGGCCCAATAACTCTCACGGACCACACGCATATCACACTAGAAATAACATTGGAAACCCCGGTGCCCTATTCTAGGAACTGGCACTTTCCTTCGCATCTCATGACCTCCGGTCTCTTCACCTCTCACGTTGAACTGGCATGGAATAATTACACGAACGATAACATTGAGCATGTCGACGACGTCAACCTTTTTTGGTCTGCATCGAAGGCAGTGCTTCGGGGTCAAATAATGGAATATGCCGCCCGCACAAAAAAAGAGACTTCTAGACACCTCTCCGATGCCCACTCAGAGCTCCTTAGCAGCTTTAGAGCTTATCTCTTAGACCCAACCTACACGGCCCTTCAACAATGACAAGATGCGATATGACTCCTTAGCCACAGAACAAGCACACCGTACATGCCAATGTCGAAAACAGGCTGTGTTTCGCTTTGGCAACAAACAAGGTCGACTTCTTGCTAATTTGGTACGCTCCCAGACCCAGACTAGACCCTTAATTTCAAAACTCAAGATCTCGGACGGAACCATTCTTACCAAAACTAATGACATAGTGGATCACTTTCGCACCTACTTTGCGGACTTCTATAAAGCAGGCCCCGATGACTGTGCCGCCCAACTAAATCTTTTTCATACAGCCCAAGTGCCTAAACTCTCCCCAGGAGAACGCGACGCACTCTCAGTACCCATCACACACGCCGAATTCAAAGCAACAATAACCTCACTTAAAAACGGAAAAACACCGGGCCCAGATGGCTTTGGGGCGGAATATTACAAACTCCTTTCTGGCCTGGTGATTCCCCACTTCGTTACGCTGTATAACAATATCCTGGGGGGTGGGACCCGCCCCCGACCTTTAATGAGGCACGGGTGGTGTTTCTCCCCAAACCGGGGAAAGACCCAACATTGGTTACCTCCTATCGTCCCATTGCACTACTAAATACTGACCTCAAAATACTGTCCTCCATCATGGCCCGCCATCTTCAAAAAACCCCTTGCACGCCTCATTAGGTCAACAAACAGGATTCCTTAACGGCCGCCATTCCACCACTAATATACGCAAAGCCATAGCGGCAATATGGTCATCTTCCCTCACGCCACAATCCTCAAACCTCTTACTGAGCTGTGACGCAGATAAGGCGTTCGATAGGATCTCATGGGATTAGTCAGTCAGATTTATTAAGTTTCATCATTTTGGTAAGACATTCTTAACACTCTTCCGTGCACTCTATCTTACACCTTCCACTATGATCACAGCAAATGGACTCAACTCCGCCCCCTTTAACCTAGAACGAGGAACTAGGCAAGGATGTCCTCTGTCCCCGTTATTATTTAACCTGGCCCTAGAACCTCTAATACGTATCAGAGATGTCCCAAACAATATCAGGAATTCCTTTGTCCCCCACAGTAGTATTAAAAGTTGTAGCCTTTGCAGACGACTTGTTGATATTCCTTTCAGACCCCGCCTCCGCGATCCCTCCCCTATTGAAGTTGTTTGACTCATTCCACGTAGCCTCCGGCTTCCAAATCAACTACGCCAAGACAGTAGCTTTACCTCTAGGCCCCAAACCACAGGGTTCATGGCTCCAGGGCTTTCCCTTCTCCTGGGCACCCTCGCCGTATATTAAATACCTGGGTACTATTTTACCGGTTGACCTCTCTCGCTTATACAAACTCAACATAGACCCTCACTTAGCCCAAACAAAATCACTTTTGGAGGCCTGGAGCTCACTTCCACTTTCTTACTTGGGGCGGGCCTCACTTATTAAAATGACCTTATTTCCCAAATTACTGTACACTATACAAGTATTGCCTCTCCTACTGAAACCTAATGATCTTCAGTTATTCAACAGGCTGTATGCGTCCTTTATTTGGCAAGATAAGTGGGCACGTATACCACTCCTTAGCTTTCAGCAACCGATAGCGAGGGGAGGGATCAACTTCCCCAATTTACTAGATTATAACCTAGCAGCACTATATCGTTACATATCGGACTGGCTGAATGATACTTCACGCTTCACAGCCTTACATGTGGAACAAGCGCTACTCCCTGCTTCCTCTTTACTAGCATTTCTTCACCAACACTCTCCAGCCATCCCCCCTCCCCTACGCGATAACCCTTTGCTCTCCACGACGAAATTAGCTTGGGTCAGAATCCGTAAACGCCTCCAATTGTCCTGGCAAACATCCCTTTGGTCCCCTATCTTGCACAACCCTCACTTTCAAAATGCCTCCCCTGCTCCTATCTTTCGAACCCTGGCCCAGCGAGGTTTTAGACTTCTACACCATTACCTAGACGGAGCATCAGGTCTGCCTTACTCTTACACAGCCTTGACAGAACGCATTGCCCCGTTAACTATACACCCTGTTTATTACTTACAACTTAGACAGTTCCTTCTCGCACAACTGCACACCTTATCTCCCACTGATTTAACTAACCCGTTTGACACGCAATTACTCGTACATAGTTCGTCTCCTCCCTCGACTTCAACCATTTACACACTTCAACATTCACTCCCCACCTCGAAACCCTGGAAGGCTATCTCTCGATGGGCCACTACTTTTCCAAACCTTACCCCCCACGACCTGGTGTCGGCTACTCTGGTATCTAGACGCACTCTCCCATCCGCCAACTATTGGGACATGTTTTATAGGATACTCCACCGAGCCTACAATGGCACCGGACAGAATGGCCCGTTCGGGACTATTACCTAATGCCAACTGTTTAAAATGCAATTTTTCCCCAGCCGACCTTCATTGTCTATGGTCGTGCCCCTTTATTCAATTGTTTTGGGACACCGTACGCCGATTCAGCTCTCTGGTTCTCCGAATCGAGATTCCTTTCACGCCTAACTGGGCTTTTTTAACGTGCCAACTCCACAGACCCCTCAACCCCTCTCTAGATGCCACCGGTTTTGGTTAGGTCTCTTAGCAGCGACGGGCAAAAAGGCCATATTATCTCAATGGATATCTGGTACCCCTCCCTCATTCCTCATGATGTACGACAGAATTTATTCCATATTCTTGGCTGACTGGTCTGAGGCCTCACTACACCAGACTGAGAAAACTCAACAATTCTTTACTCATTGGTCCCCTTTTATTCGTGCCTTACCACCTGAGGTCAAAACTTCCCTACGAAACACATTCTGCGATGCCCCATGGTATTCCCTACAAATGCTGCAGAGCACCCCACCGATCCCCTCCGATACCTCTGACCACTTGTTAGTTAACTTTCTTGCCTCCACTTCCCGGGATACCCTAACCCAGCCGTCCACCTCTGAGCTTTAAATGCTGACATCGCCATGACACTTCGGTGCTGGTTTGGGATGTAATACTTTAAAACCAGAAGTTGTGTTTTTGCATTGTTACAGATTGTACATGATATGAAAAGGAAAAAAACGGTTACCCCTTTTTCTGTAATTTCATCTTGAGCGGAGACGAATAAAAATAGGTTTTAAAATGTGACGAGCAAATAATTGTCAAAATAAGCTCAGCACAGGGGGGGGGGGCGCCTCCGTAGTGAAAGGTTAAAAGAGGAGTCTGTGGGGGGGCGTGGTCGGCTGTGACAGGGAGCAGACGTGCTTCAGGGGAGCTCCGCTCGAGTCTTGAATTTGGGTAATTCCGCCCCGGTTTACCCCCCCCCCTGAATTGTCCCTTTAAGTCCCTGTGCAGAGCTGGTCACTACGGGAAGTACTCTGGGGCCCGTTATTCTCCCCCCCCCCCGAGCCCAGCCGAGATATTTCCCCCTGTTTCCCGGCAGGAGTACCTGGCCTCCGGCCATCTTTGGGCCTACTCCTCAGCTCCCAATTCTCTCTGTGGGCTCCTTCTGCAGGGTAACCATCTGGGTCGGAGGACCCCCATCTTCCAGCTGCACCCAGGCTCCCGGTGGTGGGGGGAGATTGGGACACCCTCCCCCCATCGGAGGTATGGCGGCCTTGTTTGCAACACTCGACAGTTACCTGGCACAGAAGACGAAGCATGAGGAGTGCCCGATATCAAGAGGCGCCGTATGATGGCCTTGCTGACAACCAGCCGGAAACAGGAGGTACTACCTGAGTAGGGGTCTTGGGAACCCCTACCTGATGAAGATTTGCAGACTTCTGCAGTTCAAGATGACGACGTCGGAGCTTGTGATTTCATGGAGGCCTTGCCTTCTTGCAGAGCTGAGAGTGTCTAGAACCTGGAATCGTGGTGGTGAGCCAAGCTGGTTGTGCTCGACATGTCAGGCAGCTGGTGGTCTGTTCACCTCCGGGAGCGGCACTTACTTCATTCGGTGAGGTCGGGTGGACATCAGATGAGGATGATGTGCAGATTATTGAGACAGCCATCGCGTGTCCACTCGCAACATCTGTGCCACCTGAGATGCTGCGCTTCTGGAGGCTGTACGCTGGCAAGCAGCAGGCTCCCTACAACCTGAACTGGACCGCTTCTGTGCCTGGTGAGAGATCGGGGAATCCGGGTTGCTCTGCGGGGAGCTGCCTGCAGAGGCCCTGATCCCGTTTTTGGATACAGGATGAAGTGAATCTCCCCACATCATTCAGCGGGACTCTCATTTTTGGATTACCATGCTCCCACCTGAGAGATATTTTTCTTTTTTCATTTGCGATTCCTTACTGACCCGGTTTGATGTCCCTTCTCAAGACCTTTATTCCCCCAGTGATAACTTATTTCCTTGCTGTGCTCTATTTTCAGGACTTTTGGTTTTTACTATCTTTTTGTCTTCAGCGGCTGCAATTGTGCACATTTTTTGATATCCACCCCCATTTTATTCTGATGTCCTATAATCAGAGATTCCTGTCTCCCCCTTTTAATTTTCTCCCTCCCCTTTCCCCCCCATATGCTGAGACTGTTTTTTATGTGACCCCCCCCCCTTTTTTCGCTCTCCACTTTCCCTTTGCTTTCTTTGGACCTTCCAGAAGCTGCAACCGAAGCCTGGTGCCCGATTTGCCCCCTCAGATGCCCGGGCCTGGCGCCATTCCCCCCCCCCCCCACGGCCCTCTAGCACGGTCTTTTGGCCATTTGGGAATCAGCCTGGGTCGGGACTGTTTAGGCCTTTTATCTCCCCCATCCCCCTTCCTTTTCTCTACGAATATACTCAGATGTCTAGTTCTTATACATGAAGTCCTGGTTATGTGCTTTTATGGACGACGCATAAGTGCCTTTTTCTTTCTGGTCCTGCGGGACCGTTACAACTTGTTATGGCCCTGCGAGGCCATCTCTGCTTGTCTTGCCCGCACATTACATCCCTAACGCTAAACCCATTAGCGAATCAGTGATTGGCTAGCTTACTGTACTTTGCGTACCCTATACTTAACATGGGGAGTGAAATCAGTAAATAGAGTTTCAATAAGGTATTACAAAGTCCTAATGCTAATAACCGCACCGATGCACATACCAAAATTTCAAAATGTGGTGCTCCTGTCACCAGTGTGGAATCCTTAAAAGTGTATATCTAGCGCCACAAAGTATAACCCCTCTTTTTTACAAACCAAAATTTTGGCGTTAACCGATTGTACTTTTGTGAAATCATTTAGCACCTCCTAAAGCCCCCCTCCCCAAATAAATCCAATAATCATATCTCATCCCATGGCAAGAACGGCAGCCCGATCCGCCGCTTCTCATGGCCGCAAGCTGAGTGAGACTGGGGATAAATAGTTCACAGTCTCCCTCAGCGATTACAGTGGTAGCACCTGCCCCAGAATGTAACACAAATGGGGACACTACAGAAAAATTTCAAGCGCGGGTGTTCCCAGTTAGCGCTGCCATTTTAGCGTTGGGTAGGGAATATGGCCCTTGCTCTATCAGGCAAGACTACAGACCCAACAGATTTCTACAGTGCACAGTAATGCAGCCAGCAAAGAAATGCACATAAGGAGCAGGAGTCTGCACACGTACTTCTCTGACAACTAAAGCACATTAAGTCAGGACAGATAAGTCTGGACTGTTGTTTTCAGTTGGAAAGAACACGCCAATGCTAGGAAATAAATGGATGCAGGTTACAGAAATGCTTAACATGTAATTAAAGGGACACTACCACTTACATAATCTGTAACAAGATTACTTTTACATTACAAATAAAAACAAACACAAGCTGTTATTGCATGTAAAAAGGGAAAAAATAAAACTAGTTTATCTAATGTTTCTATTTTTTTTTCCATGATGCAACATTTACCAGAATCTGTGCAAAAGCTGTACTTCACTGCTGTTTATTTGATCTACAGTGTTTAACAGTTAATGAGGTAGAGGGAATGTTTAGATTAGACGGCAGGAGGTCTATTGTTCTCCAGGCTGAAAAAGATGGCAGCTGAATGAGACGACCGGGAGCTTAGACTTCTACTCTACCCTCAATGATGTCCTTTGAAAACATTCCACACAATACAATAATTTGGATAGGTGATCAACCTATTTACCCCATTCTATGGCCAATGCCACCCAGTGAGGAGCACGTGATGTAATAGGGGGGGGGGGCTGTTTACAACACAAAAGATCACAGAATGGATGCATCCAGTGACAGTAAAATATTTTAACTAAACATACAAGAGAGAAACAAAGTACATGCAAGATATCAGCAACATTAAACGAACAAAATCAGAACTTTTTGGTGGCAGTGGCCCTTTAAGATAAAAAGTTCAAAAGCCACAAGAAAGATAAACCTGTAACAAAATGAAACATAAAACATGATGGCATTAATCTAGGGCTGAAACAACTAATCGATTAATTGGCAACTAATCGACTAAATTAGTTGTCAACTATTTCAGCTGTCGATTAATCGTCCTGTGTACAGCACACACGGTTTAGAGTCAGACTGAGTTAAACGTTAATAACCTCAGCTTCGGTGCTGATTGGAGAAGACGCGCCGCTGCTTTACTAGGTATGATTTAGTTCTAGGGTTATGTCGGACACAACCAGTTTGCTTTTATTCTGTTTACAACAGTAGCAGAACTATATCACAAACCATAGGATACGGACACTGGATGAAGGAGCTGTATGCCTGTGTTTTATCCTTACTTGAAGCTGGAGTCCTGTGCCACCTCACCCTCCCTGTTTGGTTGGAAAATGCCATTTCCTCCCTTTGGTCTGGTCCCTTTCCCCAAACTCACTCCCACACTCCGATCTGGTCTTTTGTCCATACCCACTCCCTCTCACACGCAGTTCAAGTCACTTGAGCAAAGTCCCTCCCTTCCTCCAATCCCTCCTCCCACTCAGTTTGTTCACGAAATTATTTAAAAAAGGGACACTCTACGCACCCTGACCACTTTAGCTTATTAACCTCGATTTCATGCTGACATCTCTATCCAAATGCTCGTAGCTGCGTTCATTTGAGAAAGCAAACATGGGCTTAAGCTGCGCATGCAGCATCAATCACTCTGACCAAGCACTCGCATACCTTGTGTGTGAAAAGTATGCAAGATACGCAATTTGCACATGTACGTACGTAAGTTACATACACTACACAAGTTGCTTATGAAAAAAGGGGGAGGGGTTGTGGTTATTTTATTTTTTTTACATAAAATTCCTTTTAAGTAAATAAAAATTTTTTTTCATCCGATGAATCGATTAATCAAAATAATAAATCGGCCAACTAATTGATTATGAGAATAATCGTTAGTTGCAGCCCTACATTAATCATACAGTTGCTTAAAGGGACACTATTTAAATGGTCACTGGTAGATGAGTGTGGCCCTCACAGGTGTCATTGGAACCCAATTTAGCCTTCCTAATAAAAAATAACCCTCACTACGTAAACTGTCAATCCGCTCATGCTTGTCAGCATTTTGGAATTTCGGTCAGGATTGTTCATGCCAAGAGACATTGGATGCTTTAACGAGTTTTCAGCCCTCTGTCAGAGGTCTCATAGCCGCAACCTCAACAGAAACTGAGATTTTAATCTCAGAGCAGAATAAAAGTGAAGGTGACCCACACACTCTGGGGTTAAAACAGGATGGGAGTGACAAGGGGTTAATATTTTCATATACTCCACTGTTCCTTCTATTCCTGTTTTAACCCTACAGTGTCCCTTTAAATTAAACATAATATAGGCTTACCACTCTCCGCAGTGCACTGCCTTAAGCACACCAACTGCTGCTGTGGTTTGCCTCTCGAAACCTTGTCCTATGTGATCGGCATGTGCTCTAGTCCGGTCTTCAAACAGCATTTCCCTAGGCTCGCTGGCTCGAGGTAGGTACTGCAGGTTTTTAATTTCATTGGTGGTTCTGCAAAATAAAAGCAAATACAGTTTCTATTGTGTAATGCACGGTCTACAATTAAACAGTGTAGACAGAAACTCATGTCTAGTCTTTAAAGATTGTACATACACTGCAACATCTAGTGCAATAGTGGGTCTAGTATGATCTTACAAATAGCAAGTAAGCAGGACATTACATGCAAACAGTATCTAAATGAGACGGCGCTGTAGCAGAAGCATGGGATACATAGTTCTAGTGTATAGGAACATACAGTTACATAATTCACAGAACGTAATAAAGTATAGCTATAGAATATTAGAACTCTTCATAAACGAAGGCCTGGTCCACACCTGGGCGTTTTGCAGCGCGTTCCTACACGCTGTAAAACGCTCAAACACTGAAATCCCATCATTTCCAATGGGCATGGTTCACACCTGGGCGTATTACAGCGTGTAGGAATTCGCTGTAAAATGCCCTACGCCCAAAGAAGTACAGGAGCTTCTTTGGGTTGTATTACAGCGCGTTTGCAGCCATAGACTTCAATGCTAACGCGCTGAAATGGGCGTTGCGTCATCAAAAGGGCGTGTACGAACTCGCTTTCCGTACATGGCAACAGGCACAAAAGACCACACCCTGGGGACTTCAGGCACACTTTTTTCGGCTGACCTGGAAGCATGGAGGAACTGCAACTATTGCTGCAGCGCATCGTCGTTTGTAGATATCCGTGTAACAGACTGCAAACACACGCTCCTCTGTTAAAGACACAGGAAACAGAAACGGTGCATCTCAGGAAGTCTTTCATTGGACACCTCCGTAAGACAGGACGTATTTTTCATTAGACTCCTCCGCAGTCAATCAAAAAGACGCACGTACGACGCACGTTTCTAATCGTCGAAAATGCCAGGTAATACACTCATAAAACGCCCGACAAAAACGTGCGTAAGAAGCGCATATGAGATATGATCAGGTGTGAAGCCAGGGTTGCTACAAAGGGATATGCCGTTTCCCTCCCACACGGATAACGCTGTCAGGATGGACACTGGGGATGCATTGCCAATGCCTCTCATTGCAATCTACGCCTTTGAAAGCTGTCCAGTGCGAGCCTATTACAGCCTTCACAGTGGTGGCAAGTTCCTGGTAAGGTATCTATTCGTAATTCATAGACATTTTAATAAAAATATGGTTAAACAATGTGGGGGTTATTCAAAGAGAGGTGAAAACCAGGAGAATGACTGGAGAAGTGAAAATTCTAGGTCAAAATAGCCATAGAAATTCTCCCATTTATCTCACTTTCCAAATCGGCTATTTGAGTAAGATATCAAGGATCATGGTGGAAATCAATTACATTTAGGGCCTGCTGTGCCACCCAAAATAAAACTAAGCACTTGTTCAAATGGCGGCAACAGTACATCCCTATGCGGAGTATCACTTTACTCATGTAATGCAACGGAATACAAAATGTGTTCTGCTACTGGAGGAATCACACATCAGTTCTGTGTAATTAGGCACAAAATTCTAACTTGTTTGCAAAAACTCAGACTAAATATTAAAAGTTGACAAGCAAACAACACAAGGTAACATGAAAAAATTCAAAATACATGGTCAGGTGATCTTTTTAAAATGGCATTGGGGGGTTATGGACTCCGGGGCTGTCATGCCACCCCACAAGTAACATGGGACCAGTAATCTGCTGAGATTGCAAGACCAAATATGAGCAGGTTTAATATTTTTAAGTATCATAAAAAGTAACAATAAGGGGTATTTCTTTCTCAGGGAATACTAAAACTAAATTTTAAAGTTGTAAAAGAATTTATTATGACTATTAGTTACTGTAAAGGTTCAGTGGTTTGGATATAAAAAAATAAAATAAAAAGCTTAACCAATGAATTTAGTAGACTGATGATAGTGACCATTTATACAGGACTATTCTATGGTAATCTGGGATTTAGAGCTTCTACAAATATATACTTTAGTGTAGGGGTCAAAAATTCAAGTCCCAAGCTACTAACCGGGCCATAAGAGTTACTCGCCACCAGTTGTACCACCTAACCCCTACCCAGCCCTTAACTCTGCCCCTAAACACACACCCTTAAATTATCTTATGAAATTACACTGTTAAAAGGTTTTATTTAAAATAAAGATACAAAAAGAACATTAACAACCAAACATCAAACCCCAGACATCAGAGCCCAGTGTGAGCAGAGTTAGGAGGCAGGAAAGCTCCTCCTCACCACCCTGCCAGTGACAGAGACAAGCTTGACCAGGTTAGGCAGCTGTTTCCTGCCACAGTGCAGCCTGCGGAATGGGGGCTGCATGGTGACACCGTTGGAACACGTAGAACAAAATAATTTATTGTGCTGCCTGCGTGTGCATTTCCACTCTCCCTCACTTAATTTCCACTCGCCAAATGCTAGTAGGCGAGTGGAAATTGAGCCCTGCTTTAGTGTAGTGGTTTTGGATTCAGTCAGTTGAAGCTACTAAACATACAGGCAAAGCATTGCAGATTTCTATAAAAGGTTAGCTTTAAACCAATATATTTATTGTTTTATTTTGGATTACAAGAAATCTATAGAAATATATGCCAAACATATGGGGTATTCCTAAAATGAGGCCAGCTTAATACACATTTGAGCATTTCTTCAGCTGCACTAGTTGTATATAAAAAGTTATTTTTGGAAAGTTGAAACACTGGACAGAAATTTAGAGGCAAAAAGTTGTCGTTTTAAGAATTAAGTTTAAATATGAAAATAAAATAAAAGGGAAAAAAAAAGCATAATCTGTTAGGATTAATACCATTCCTAACGCTAAACCAGTAGCATTTTTTATTTATTTATTTATAAATTATTTTACCAGGAAGGATACATTGAGATTTCTCTTGTTTTCAAGTATGTCCCGAGTTCAAGAACATTGTATTTCTGTAACGACTAACATTTCAAAGTAATAAAATGCAAGATATTAAAAACACAGATCTACATATACATGTTTACAGGTGCATTCTGTATTGAGATGTTAATAGGGAGCTCTTGCGTGACTTAAGACTGGGGGAAGATTTGATGGCGTCTGGGAGGTTATTCCATAACTACAGTGCTCTGTAGGAAAATGAGGACAGAACCACTGTCTTTTTGTATTGTGGTATTGCAAGTAAGGTGCAGGTCCTGGATCGGAGGTTATAGGATGAAGGAACTGCTAGAGGAAGCAGTCTATTCAGGTAGGATGGCAGCTTCCCAGAAAAGCGCTTAAACACCAGGTTGGAAAGGTGAAGGGTGCGTCTAGATTCCAGCGATGGCCAGTTTAGTTGTTTTAACATGTCCCAATGGTGGGTCATGTAGTTTACTTTGTAGGGCAAAGCGGCAGAAATTTCAAGTCCCAAGCTACTAGCCAGGCCTTAAGAGTTACTCGCCACTAGTTGCCTCATTTAGCCCCTTATCCAGCCCTGCCTCTGCATTCCCACTCGCCCTCATGTACTTTCCACTCGCCAAATGCGAGCAGGCGAGTGGAACTTTTCAGGCCTGAGTTATACAATGTAGTAAGTTTCTGAAGGTGCGTTTGCGGGGCCGCTGCATACACTACATCTCCGTATTCAATAGCCGGCATAAGCATTTGTTGACAATCTGCTTTCTTACCGCGGGGCTCAGGCAAGATTTGTTTCTGTACAGGGTGCCTAGTTTGGGGTAAATTTTAGATGAGAGCTTTTCGATGTGGGGGCCAAAGGATAGATTTGGGTCTAACCACATACCTAGATATTTGAGAGAAGTTACTGTGGCCAGTGTGACATTTGATTTTGTCCCAACACAGAGATGGGGGATTTTGAAATTTGTGTAGTTTAGGTGCTGTACCAAAGAGCATCGTTACAGTTTTATCAGTATTTAGAAAAAGTTGTGTTTGATCCACTTTTCTACCCCTGTGAATTGTTCTTGCAGCACGGCCTCCAGCTGCGGGAGATTTGGTTTGCTGGTATAGATTACGGTGTCGTCTGCGTACATGTGTACAGTTGAGGCTTTGCAGATGTTAGGCAGATCACTTATGAATATCGTGAATAGCAGGGGGCAGAGTATTGAGCCTTGGGGTACACCGCAAGTGACTGGGAGGGGCAGGGAGGAGCTGCCAGAAATGGACACATATTGCGATCGGTCGGATACATAGGATTGAAACCAGTTTAGTGTGCGATCACCAATAGAGTTTTTAAGTTTTTTTAACAAGATGCCATGGTCTACTGTGTCAAAGGCCTTGGCAAAAATCAGTTAGGTTTCCTTATTCCATGCCAGCTTGGATATCACTGCAGACTTTTTAAAGGGTGGTTGTAGTTGAGTGATTTGGCTGAAAGCCGGATTGATCTGGGGTTAAGTATTTCCAATATTGATAATAATCACGTAATTGTGTGTAGACACATTTTTCCAAAATTTTTGCCATTACAGGGAGCAATGATATCGGACAGTAGTTGGATACCAAAGTACTGTCACCACTTTTATGGATAGGTACCACTCTCGCAGTCTTCCAGAGTTTGGGTATGTATCCAGTCGCCAGTGATTCATTGATTAGGGTTGCGACAGGATTTGCAATTGCCGGCGCACTGATTTTCAGCAGCATTGCTGGTATTTGATCAGGTCCAGACTGGTATTTCATTTTTTGGTTACGGAGAAGTTTAGTAATGACTGACAGGCACTGGTCTAAAACTGAATTCCTCTCTGATACAGGGTCCTTGCACAGTTGGTGGGGCCTGACCTGTGTGCGGCCTGATTGCATGTCATTTTCTAGCTTAGGCTGGTGTCAGACGAGTGTAGTGTTCACGTCCGTGATTGCGCCTAAAAGGTACGTCCGTGATAGCATGACAGAAAGGCAATCGGAGCCCGTTACACAAAGTACGTCCGCACTGAACAGCGGACGCACAACGGCCGCGGCCCATGGACGCAAGAACGTACAACCCCTAGAACGGCCGCACAAAGTGTGTTGCGTCCGCAACGTCTGCATAGCTTTGTGAGTGATGGAACGTGGTCAGACGGACTGCATTTATACGTCCAGCATTTTTCACGGACAAAATGGTTTTGCTTTTTATTTTCTCTCCTACATCCGTCAAAATATACACCAGTGAATAAACGGACTGTGTGGCCACTAGTGCGTCTTCCGTACATCTGTGTGCACGGACGTACAGTCTGTAGAAATCACGCTCGTCCGACCCCAGCCTTAGCAATCAGGGTGGTGGCACATCCAACAAAATAATCATTAAAGGCATTTGCTACATCTAGGGTGTTGCAGGGCTTGGTTGTTTACTTTGACAGCAGCCGGCTGAGAGTGGGGGGGGGGTGCTTGTATGTTACTTATGGTTTGATATGTTATGGTTTAAAATTTCATTGAAGTATTGGGCTTTAGCCATTTTTGTTTGTTTTGTGCATGCATTCCGGCATTTTCGGTATTCATAGTGATTGTTCATGGAACCAGTACTCTTGAAATTTGTCCACAGTGAATCTCTAAGCTGGTACATTTTGCAGCTTACATCAGAAGAAGCACCTGAATCTTACCCCTGTGCAGCGGCGAGTGACCCGGAAGGCTCTGTCCGGTCCATACCATAATTGATGCAACACAGCAATAAATGTTTGACTTCTTACAGAATTATCACAGAATAGATCATTCATGAGTTTTCTTTTAAATTTGTGTACACACTTTTGGTAGCAGAGTGGTTCTCAAGAAAGGATAATTATGGTGAAACTAAAGAAAATGGCTAAAATTGCCTAACACATGGATTAAGGAGAAAAAAAAAAAAAAAAACCTGGAAATTAAACCTACCTTTTTCTTTTAAAGGGAGACTTTGGCATATCAGCCACAGGAATCATTTGCTCTCCAGGGCGTACCCACATTATGGGACCATCATCACTGTCTTTGCGGCTCTTGAGCTGTAGGCTTGATTGTGTTCCCCATGGCAATGTGCACTAAAATAAAATGTGTAACAAACAAGATTACTTATTAATGCAATCCAATAACTAAATTGGCCCAAAACCGCATGGTATGTGCTCATAAGAGACCCTGGTTTTCCATCACTGCATTAATGTGGAGAGTAAAACACAATCCCCCCCCCCTCCTTCCTGAAAACTCTAGAAACTGGAAATATTTTTAAAAAAATTTAAATACTAAGGGCAGTATTGCACAATTGGTGCTCACTTAACATCTCCATAGACTAATGGCTCTGGTAAGTTTACAACAGCTCTGGTTAAGTTGGCACCAGCTTTGTAATATGGCCCTAAGATTGTGCGTCACCACTAAAAGATTGCCATCGTAATAAATAGTGAGTTTACCATTTATAATAAAGACTCCATGAACTTTTAAAAGTAGTTGCATGTAAAAAAGGAAAAAACATTTTCATTTTTGGTCCGATCTTGTGGTTCTTTTCCCATGATTTCAACATTTACCAAAATCTGCAATTTACTGCTGTGGGAAAAATTGAATCAATGATGTCCTGAGATACACCCCTGGTCTCTTACTGGACCCACAGCAAGACCTATTCAGGCTATGAAGGCAGGACATTGGAGGTACACCAAGGCATCCTGTTCAGGGTGCCAGGCATGGATGTGGGAGGTCTAATGAGGCAGGGGGAGGAGTGGGCATGGTCATGGCAGAAAGCAGCGGACAAAATTTTGATTGGAGCCGGTGTTCAAAAAATCCAGCGAACCCACGTCACTTCCTGTGATGTGGATCAGCTGTGTTCAAGGATCACTACACAGTACGCATGACATCACTAAATTCCTCCAGAAAATTTAGTGGACTGTCATAAACGCACATGTGCACGATTATTTAACTGTCATCACCAGCAGTGTTAGTGACACCTTGAGACTCCGATTGGGGGGGCGGGGGGTTGATTTTCTGCTTGTATAAATGAGGTGCGGTTTGTTTTTTTCAGATGGGTCTTTGTTCGGATTGGGGGGTTATTTTATACAGATGGGGGGGGGGAATTCAGTGTGGGGTGATTTTGGTGCATTTGCACATTACTGGCCAGGTTGGGGACAGAGCTCTCCAATTGGCAAATCTCATAGATGTTGCCAACACTGTGCGGTTCGCTGTTTTTCCATTTTGTGGACTTTTCCGAACACCGACTAGAGACCAACATAGCCCATTCTAAATGAGCTGCCATAAAGTCACCAGCAAGCAAGGTAAATATACTAGGGGGGGGGGGGGGCAGATTACAACACAGAAGATCACACAATGGATGCACGCAGCGACACATAGGAGTAAAATAGCTTATTATTAACTAAACCGAAGAGTGTTAAAAAAATAAAAATAAAGAGCACATGTAATATATCAGCAACATAAAATTTCTCCTTTTTTTCAAGTATCAGCCATGTTTTTAACAATGTCTTTGTTGTGATTCTACAAGTGAGGGCAAGCATAGAATATATGAGCATGAGCTCAATGAGCAATTAGGGCTAGTGTCTAATTTGTATGTCTGCAGTTGTGGTGTTTCCCTGCCTTTTCCGTTGTGGGCAACCCCAATTGGGGAGTAGTTGGTTCACTCACTATCATAGTGGATGGTTATTATTATTATTCTTTATTTATAAAGCGCCAGCATATTCCGCAGCGCTGGTTTTCATTCAATCACTGGGGAACTATTGCACAGGTATTTACTGCACCAACATTTGACCACTAGTCGCTCTCCATTGGCTTATTTATACCTCACTGAATCTGTTTTTCGTTTGTTTTGTGTTTATTTTACGATTTGTATCGGGGAGTGCCTTTTGTAACAAAGGTTTTCACTTTATGCCACTCCGATTATCAGCTGGCAAACTCCCCCTGATTTTTGCCAACTGAGGTTTTTTTCTGATTAGTGGTAGTGTACCTTTAAAAAAATGATGCTTCGAGTACTCCTGGCCCTCAGGAGAGTGGACCGCGTCTGATAAAAGGCATTGTAAAGAGGGAGTCATGCCACTATATAACACACACACACTTTCTTTCTGCTGGGTGTGCAGTCAAAGGAAACAAACTTCGAAAACACTGGCTGATTTCCCTGTCCCAACTGGTAATGTAAAGCCACGACCATAGAAATTGAACCTGGATTATTTATATTTTTTTTAAAACCTCTACTTGGGTGGCATTTAACACATGTTCAGTCTGCCGCTACTGGGTTCACACCTCAGCGTTTTCAAACGTGCGCGATCGCGATTTATTTATTTTTTTTTTACACGTGTATTGCGCATACGAAAAATGCACAAACGCGGCTAGGTCTATGGCCACGAACGCGCGGCTATACGCCCCAAAGAAGCTCCCGTACTTTGGGCGTCAGACGTTTACAGCGCTTTCCTGCGTGCTGTAAACGTCCAGGTGTGAACCAGTCCCATAGGAAATCATGGGATTTCCGGGGTTGAATGTTTTACAGCGCTCAGGAAAGCGCTGTAAAACGCTGAGGTGTGAACGGGGCCTAATTAAGAGATTCATTCCCCCTATGAGTAACGAGACAAATTCACAGACTCTCCACCAAAACAATCATATGTTGTAAATCGGAATTTGCGAGGTGAAAAAACTGAAATAAGTTGGCAATCTAAACTCAAAATGTCATGCAGGCAGAAAATATCCACAAAGAGATGGAGGCAAGCGGTTCATTAGGTGGGTGGCGCTGTAATTGAGAGGCAGGGCTTGGCATCACCAGCCATAGGCGATAGTAGTCATGGTTGTAAAAATAAAGTAACGGTTAAAAAAAACAGACCAGAAAGATGGCACTAGCATCATCACCATAATCATATTATGCTTATGCCAGCTATTGAATATGGAGATGTAGTGTATGCAGCAGCCCCAGCAAACGCACCTTCAGAAACTTACTACATTGTACAAGTCATTCTGTCGCTTTGTGCTACAATGTAACTACATGACCCACCATTGTGACATGTTAAAAGAGCTAAACTGGCCGTCGCTGGAATCTAGTCACACCCTTCACCTTTCCAACCTGGTGTTTTGGCAGCTTTTCTGGGAAGCTGCCACCCTACCTGAATAGGCTGCTTCCCTCTGCAGTTCCCTCATCCTATAACCTCCGATCCAGGACCAGCAACTTACTTGCAATGCCACAATACAAAAAGAAAGTGGCTTGATCCTCATTTTCCTACAGCGCACCACAATTATGGAATAGCCTCCCAGACGCCATCAAATCTTCCCAATATTAAGTCACTCAAGAGCTCCCTATTAACATACCGCAAAACGGAATGCACCTGTAAACATGTTACATAGTGACTATAAGGGTTATTCAAAGAGAATTGAAAAGTCACCGCACGTTAAGTGACTTTTCGTTCTCTTCAATTCGGTGCAATTTGGCAATCCCAATTCGGCGACCCTGCGGTGTATTCGTGCAGGGAAAATACGTCAAAAACCTGCCGCAAAACCCTGGCGACTGCACACCAAAACCCCCAAAAACATCTGAATTAACCTCGCCGAACAAACCCGAGCAGGAGCCAATCACAGCGCAGAGCAGCCGCCGGAAAAACACGACACCGCAGATGAATGGAGTGAGGAGGGGGGGAAAAAAAAAAACGTACGCTTGAATGTTTGAAAAGTGAAACGCTGTTTGCAAACTACTGAGCGAAAATGTCTGAAATTTACATATAAGATCCAATGAATGATAAAAAGGGCCGTTACAGAAAAAGAGAAAAAAAAACTTAAGTTTTTGCCAAAAAAATGCTTAAAAAGATCCTAAAAACATCTATAAACTACACCTTTTTACTGCAGAATATTATAATCAACGGTTTATTAGAATTAAAACGGGAATATTTTTAACATTGAAGCCTATGGGATTCTCCTGAATAAACCTGTCGAATGAAGCCACCGAATGGCAGGGCATGTCGGCAACTTTTCACTGCTGGTTCTTGTTCTCTGAATAGACGAAGCTATGGGGGATTTCACTGCCCTCGAACAGGCACCGTATGTGCAGGCAATTCGCCAACATTTGGCTAACTGCCTGCTCTCTGAAAAGCCGAATGGCCAGGAAAGGTAACCGAACGCTGATTTTCAGCGTTTGGTTACCTTTCGGAAGCATTCGGATCTCTTTGAATAACCCTTTATATTTCGTACATATTTATTT
Organism: Leptobrachium leishanense; assembly: GCA_009667805.1. NCBI lineage: Eukaryota > Metazoa > Chordata > Amphibia > Anura > Megophryidae > Leptobrachium > Leptobrachium leishanense. Next base: position 193,600,904 of record CM019065.1, read on the forward strand.
TCTGTTTTAAATCTGTATATATTTGTGTTAATTTCTTATTTATTTTGCATTCATTACTTTGTATTTCTGTAACAACTGTAGAATTTCAATGTTCTTGAACCCAGGACATACTTGAAAACGAGAGAAATCTCATTGTATCCTTCCTGGTAAAATACTTTATAAATATTAACCTTTACTGTTTAAGGTTATTGGAAGATCCCTTTAAAACAAGGTTCAGGTATAAGAGTGAGTTAAACGGAACAAACTTTCCACCTTTGAAGACTATAATGTTCCCATGTTCTCACCTTAGTCGCTTGTCATATGCCTATATAGTTAACAATCTCGTTTCCAACATGGCATTATGACAGCACAAGCCTATACGATTTTCGTCAAAATACACAGTGTAGTATTGCCACAATTATCTTTAGTGAAAGATAACCAATTGGGCGTCCAGGGGCCAAGAAGCTGTTCATTCACAAATCAGAATGTGACACAGAAACATTGTTGATTTGCTACAAAGCACAAGTGAGTCTAAATTAGGACTTTTAAACCTAGATTCGTAATGCTGGTTGATGTAGTCTTTAATATTTACACCAAATGCATGTCATATTTAGAATAACCCTTTAGATCAGTTTAACCACATTATCAGAATTGTGTTACACATCAACAGAAATACATAACTTTGCAATTATTTATCTCTAGTTACAGGTGAATCACTCAAATTTTGAGAACTGTTTAACCTGATTTATATAATCAAACATTGCCTCTTAGTCTGTTTGGTTAAACATCAATGTTTGCGCACACACACACACTAAAGCGCTTCCGTTCACCTGGGCACTGCTCCGTTTTTCATTCTGACCACCGGGCCTGCCATTTCTTTGTTGCATTGCTTGCATTTTGAACACATGCCTGTTCTACACAAAAGGTAGAGGAATTTCTTCACTTAAATCAGGGGTGGGGAAAGTCCGGCCCGCTGAATGACTTGGTCCGGCCCGCGGCTCCCTGCGAGCGTCTGAAGCCATGGAGCTTGGGCGCTCGCCTGGGGAAACCACGTGACCAGCCGAGTTCTCGCGAGATCGCGGCTGGTCACGTGGCTCCCCCAGGCGAGCGCCCAAGCTCCATGCCGCCGGACGCTCAGAGGGAGCCGAAGACACGGCGGCGGCAGGAGCCAGTAGGTGAGCTGCTGGGGGCAATATATATCCATGTGTGAGCTGGGGCAATATATATCCATGTGTGAGCTGGGGCAACATATATCCATGTGTGAGCTGGGGCAACATATATCCATGTGTGAGCTGGGGCAACATATATCCATGTGTGAGCTGGGGCAACATATATCCATGTGTGAGCTGGGGCAACATATATCCATGTGTGAGCTGGGGCAACATATATCCATGTGTGAGCTGGGGCAACATATATCCATGTGTGAGCTGGGGCAACATATATCCATGTTGTGAGCTGGGGCAACATATATCCATGTGTGAGCTGGGGCAACATATATCCATGTGTGAGCTGGGGCAACATATATCCATGTGTGAGCTGGGGCAAGATATATCCATGTGTGAGCTGGGGCAAGATATATCCATGTGTGAGCTGGGGCAAGATATATCCATGTGTGAGCTGGGGCAACATATATCCATGTGTGAGCTGGGGCAACATATATCCATGTGTGAGCTGGGGCAAGATATATCCATGTGTGAGCTGGGGCAAGATATATCCATGTGTGAGCTGGGGCAAGATATATCCATGTGTGAGCTGGGGCAATATATCCATGTGTGAGCTGGGGCAATATATATCCATGGGCGAGCTGCTGGGGGCAATATATATCCATGTGTGCTTTCACTTTCACTTCCAGTCGAACAGGCACCGTACTTGCTGGCAGTTGGCAAAAATTTGTGTGTGAGCATAGGAGAGAGCTCCACAGCAATAAACCTCACAGTAATGTGAGCTGTGTGTATGAGCATTCAGTGGTATATGGGAGTACTGATTTATGATTAAGTAGTTAAAAAAAATCCGTAAAACTCGGGGGGGGGGGAGGGAGACGGACACACACCATAGGTTACTGCACTGGGCGAAATTTTAAGTTGTTAATTTTGTATGGCCCTCGAAAGATCTTATAAATCTCCAAATGGCCCTTGGCAGAAAAAAAAGGTTCCCACCCCTGACTTAAATAGTGCATGAATATACCAATCTCCATTTCACATGAAATATCTTTTGTATTAGAATTTCAAATTTACTTTATTTTAAAACATTTAAATGAAAAAAATAATAATTTTTATCCACCCTGTTTAAGAACTCTTTTCATAATTAAACAAAAGGTTACCAGACTCCTGAAAGTCTAGGTAGGCCTTATACGTTTTATACAGGCACCTACATGTGTTCTAATGCTACCAAGTTGCAATTTAAATACATAAGATATACAACCCAATCAGTAACGGTTCTGAGCAATGTTCGTGTTATACAATGGTTACAAAAATAATGAATCAAGTTACAAACATATACTAAATAAACATAAAATGCGAGACTGCTCACTTTCTTACCTTTAAAAAAGGCGACTCTTCCAGCATGTCCAAGAATTCTGGAAAATAGTCCCCTACTTCTTCATCCACTGCTCCCACCAGGCTGATCTGCCGCATTGCCCCAGCTCTGTAAGTGCCATGGCAGTACGTACGCTTTACCTATGGGAAGAACGAGAGAGACATCTAAAAATGCATCAACCACAGTCCTCATACAACCTATAAATAAGAAAAAGTCCACTGCATAATGTTACAACAGTATTCAAAACGCACTCGTTTTTGACGCATGCTAATTGCCAGCACTGCTGAATATTTGTAAGTGGTAAAGAAATATTTTAAGTGGTTTTTGAGTAACAAGTGTTTAGTTCAGGGCTTGACAAATTTGCTTTGAATCTAGGAGCCAACGTTTTGGTGAGGATTCGCCTTTATCAAGGTATACCTTGATAAAGGCGAATCCTCACCGAAACGTCGGGAACCTTGCCTCTGCATCTGTTGGTTTGTAATGACCCAAATTCTGATTTTAGCTGCTTCTATTTATTTATCACTATATCTTATTATATGGTTTTATTTGTTTGTTGTCATTGGACACCCTATTTACCCACTGCAGGCAGGCACACTATATAAATACATACACCAGGGCTGGATATATATATACATTAAATGTAGGAGACTGGAAGAAACCATTGAAGCCAACTAGATGTTTTTAGATGCCAAAGACTGCTTTTAGATTGGTGTAAAATAAACTGGAAATTTAGGAGCCAGGAGTAAAATTCTAGGAGCCAGTGGCTACCAGGCTCCTGGCTTTGTCAAGCCCTGGTTTAGTTTGTTGCATGAGATTACCCCCAACTGCATGAGAAACGTAGCAGAACTAAGGAGAAACAGCAATACAGTGCATCAAGTCTGGAATATTGATGAGCTCCATCACAATTACATGCTCAAACATACAGGAAAAAAATTGAACACAAAGCAAAAATTTACCCCCTCCTTATTACACCCTTAAAATAATTGTGCTGATGCTGCGGTCACCATCTACCCAATTATTTAATGTATCTTTTGGTTACTTTTAAATACCCCTTTTCTCCAGCAGCACTGGGCTCCTCTTCTGCTCCAAGGCTTACAAATGTCGAAGTCCCTGGAGCTCTCTTATGCAATTTATAACTACTCTACACAAATTGCATACCTTGCTCAACACAAGCCCTCATCTACTAGCTCTCCATAAACGCGCTGCTGTGAGCATTTGGGAGACAGGATGTCAGCATGGAGAAGTGGTCCCCAGCAGCGGGATACAGTGGCGTCGTAACGTGGGGGCGGTGGGTGCGGCCGCGTATTCGCTCCGTGCGAGCGTCCGAAGCATGCAGCTTCGGCGCTCGCCTGGAGGAAATACGTCACCAGCCAATCGCGGCTGGTCACGTGGCTCCCCCAGACGAGCGCCCAAGCTGCGCGCCGCCGGACGCTCAGAAGGAGCGAAAAACGCGGCGGAGAGGTGCTGCCTGGGCCGCTATCCATGTGCTGGGACCAGGACCTGGAGGTGAGCTGGGGCAAATCCATGAGCTGCTGGGGCAAATCCATGGGGCCTGGGGCAAATCCATAACCTGCTGGGGCATATCCATGAGGAGCTGGGGCAAATCCATAACCTGCTGGGGCAAATCCATGAGCTGCTGGGGCATATCCATGAGGAGCTGGGGCAAATCCATAAGCTGCTGGGGCATATCCATGAGGAGCTGGGGAAAATCCATGAGCTGCTGGGGCATATCCATGAGGAGCTGGGGCAAATCCATAAGCTGCTGGGGCAAATCCATGAGCTGCTGGGGCAAATCCATAAACTGCTGGGGCAAATCCATGAGCTGCTGGGGCAAATCCATAAGCTGCTGGGGCAAATCCATGAGGAGCTGGGGCAAATCCATGAGGAGCTGGGGCAAATCCATAAACTGCTGGGGCAAATCCATAAACTGCTGGGGCAAATCCATGGGGCCTGGGGCAATCCATACCTGCTGGGGCATATCCATGAGGAGCTGGGGCAAATCCTAACCTGCTGGGGCAAATCCATGAGCTGCTGGGGCATATCCATGAGGAGCTGGGGCAAATCCATAAGCTGCTGGGGCAAATCCATGAGCTGCTGGGGCAAATCCATAAGCTGCTGGGGCAAATCCATAAGCTGCTGGGGCAAATCCATGAGGTGCTGGGGCAAATCCATGAGCAGCTGGGGCAAATCCATGAGCAGCTGGGGCAAATCCATGAGCAGGCTGGGGCAAATCCATGAGGAGCTGGGGCAAATCCATGAGGAGCTGGGGCAAATCCATGAGGAGCTGGGGCAAATCCATGAGGAGCTGGGGCAAATCCATGAGGAGCTGGGGCAAATCCATGAGGAGCTGGGGCAAATCCATGGGGGCCTGGGGCATATCCATGAGGAGCTGGGGCAAATCCATGAGGCTGGGGCAAATCCATGAGGTGCTGGGGCATATCCATGAGGAGCTGGGGCATATCCATGAGGAGCTGGGGGCATATCAATGAGCTGGGGGCATATCAATGAGCTGCTGGGCATATCCATGAGCTGCTGGGGCATATCCATGAGCTGCTGGGGCATATCCATGAGCTGCTGGGCATATCCATGAGCTGCTGGGGCATATCCATGAGCTGCTGGGGCATATCCATGAGCTGCTGGGGCATATCCATGAGCTGCTGGGGCATATCCATGAGCTGCTGGGCATATCCATGAGCTGCTGGGGCATATCCATGAGCTGCTGGGGCATATCCATGAGCTGCTGGGGCAGTATATCCATGAGCTGCTGGGGCAGTATATCCATGAGCTGCTGGGGCAGTATATCCATGAGCTGCTGGGGCAGTATATCCATGAGCTGCTGGGGCAGTATATCCATGAGCTGCTGGGGCAGTATATCCATGAGCTGCTGGGGCAGTATATCCATGAGCTGCTGGGGCAGTATATCCATGAGCTGCTGGGGCAGTATATCCATGAGCTGCTGGGGCAGTATATCCATGAGCTGGGGCAAATCCATGAGAGCAGCTGGAGCATTATCAATGAGAGCAGCTGGGGCAGTATATACATGAGAGGAGCTGGGGCAATATCCATGAAGGAGCTGGGGCATATCCATGTGTGCTGGGGGCAATATCCATGAGAGCTGGGGCAATATCCATGTGTGAGCTGGTCTGGGGCAATATCCATGTGTGAGCTGGTCTGGGGCAATATATCCATGTGTGAGCTGGTCTGGGGCAATATATCCATGTGTGAGCTGGTCTGGGGCAATATATCCATGTGTGAGCTGGTCTGGGGCAATATATCCATGTGTGAGCTGAGGTTGCAATATATCCATATGTGAGCTGAGGCGCAATATATCCATATGTGAGCTGGTCTGGGGCAATATATCCATGTGTGAGCTGAGGCGCAATATATCCATATGTGAGCTGGGGCAATATATATCCATGGGTGAGCTGCTGGGGGCAATATATATCCAGAGCTGCTGGAGGCAATATATATCCATGTGTGCTTTCACTGCCTTCGAACAGGCAACGTACTTGCTGGCAGTTGGCAAAAAGTTGTGTGAGCATATGAGAGAGCTCCACAGCAATAAACCTCACAGTAATGTGCGCTGTGTGTATGAGCATTCAGTGTTATATGGGAGTACTGATTTAGGAGTAAGAGTAGTTAAAAAAAAAATCTGAAAAACTCGGGGGGGGGGGGTGACACCATAAATTACCGCACCGGGTGACACCGACCCTAGTGACGCCACTGGCGGGATATTCAAACTCTGCAGACTGAGTGTCAGTTGAGGGAGCTTCAGAGGGTACTACCAGCCAAACATCGAAGAGAGACAGTCTATGCAGCCTGACATCCAAGCTAAAGTGGCTAGTAGGGCTGTGCAATTAATCGCAAAAAATTTTTTTATATAAAAAAATAAAAATAAAAAAAAAATAATAAATAAAATCGATTTAAGCACATGCGATTTCTAAACCGCACAAGGCTGCGATTTTATCTATTCATTTTATCGGCTCCCTGTAAGCTTCCGGCGGCATGGACCTTTGGGCGCTCGCCTGGGGGAACCACGTGTACAGCCGCGTTCTCGTGGCTCGTCACATTGTTCCCCCAGGCGAGCACCCAAGCTCCATGCCACCTGAAGCTCACAGGGAGCCGAACACGCGGCGCAAAGAGGTGAGCTGGGGCAGTATATCCATGTGTGAGCTGGGGCAGTATATCCATGTGCTAATCGCAAATAAAATCGCAATATGATTATTTTGTCCATATTGCACAGCCCTAGTGGCTAGGGTGTGTAGAGTCCTTTTAACAAGAGGGTACCCTGCAAAACAAACACTGCATGACTAGTGTAAGTCGTCCCATCTAAAAAAGGTGGCTGACCCTATTTGTAGGTAACCATTGGCTAGCATTCACAGAACAGGATATTGGGGAAAGAAAATTGGATAAGTTAAAGAAACTTTACAGGGCTGAGTGTTTGCGATTGGAAATCATTGGAGAACATCAGGATTTGATTGAATTTTTGAAAGAGCATTTGATGGCATAATGGATCAATTAGAATACTGCAAGAAACTCCATTCACGATCAGATGTGCAAGCTGCTTTTCTCCTCCATTCAGAAGGATGTTGGCACTAGGTATGCACCAATACCAGTGCAGATACCGGCATTTGCACGGGTACTTGGTACTCGTGGCAAAGGCCGCAATACGACCCCCCGATACCAGCAAGCCAGCCCAGCGCTGGCTTCCATTATCGGAGGGGCTGGGGCTGCTACCGGAATGCATTAAGAGCATTTGGTTAGCATTCCTCTCCGGCTGGCTGCATGTTCTACCGAGTGCCGGCTGTCAGTGTCATGTGGTCCTCCAAACTGTCGAAGGGCTGTGACATGCCCTCCAGCAGTGATCGTGCGAGAGCGCATCACAAGCTGGTGGCCGCTCAGAAGAACATGTGGCCAGTCGAAGGGGAATGCTAGCGGAACACTCTTAACCTCCCATGCGTTCTGATTCTGACATTTTGTATGTCAGAATTGGAACAATTCCTTTGGCCCCCTAGTGGTAGAGTGTGGCTCGGGGTTAAATGCATTGCAGAAAGCAGTAACCCCGAGCCACACTCACGCTGCCGCGGTATACATACCTGTCCCTGCGCTCCCATGCTGTCCCCATTCTCCTCCGGCGATCGTTACATCCTATTTCCTGGTTCCCTTCTCGCGAGAAGGGAACCAGGAAGCAAAACGCTGCAATCGCCGGAGGAGAATGTGATCACGGAGGTCAGCGAAGAAGCGCAGGACAGGTATGTATACAGCCCGAGTGTGGCTCGGGGTTACCGCTTTCTGCAATGAAAGAGATAACCCCGAGCCACACTCGGGAATACCGTCAGGGGGGTTAATCCATTCTGCTAGCAGTGAGTTCTGGTGTCTGTGGGTCTACATGTATCGGATAAAAAAAATAAAAAAGCCACACGCTTTCCAAGGTCAGGCACAATAAGAAACTTGAGGAATAAAAGAAACCTGAAGATAATCTACAGCTGTTCAGTGGAGTCAGAAAATGGATGGTCCTCGCATCACAAATAGCAACTAAAACCCCCCCATAGGCTCTTTTTGTCAAAAACGAATGTAATGCCAACTAATCTAACACAAAGGATTCCATTCCGTGGTTGGTGCCAATTTAACCAGAGCTGTTATAAAACATACCACTAGGGATGCACTGAAATTAATCGGCTGAAAATGGTGCTTTTGGCCTGTAGGGGAAAAAATAAGGGGGGGGGGGGGGACTGAAAATCTGGCATTTGAAACCAGGGCATGGAGGCCCAGCCAAGCCAGGGGCTCGCCGGCCTCCAGGCTCAGGCGAGCCCCTGGCTTGGCTGGGACTAGAGGCCCGGCCAAGCAGGGGGCTCTGCCAGGTCTCCAGGTGACGGTTCTTTTTTTGGGGACGGGGGAGGAGAATCACAATACATGGGCCCTGAGCTCCTCCAGCGGTGGCAGCCCCGTGGTGAGAGTCCTCCGGCATCCAGTTCCCACTCTGTCAGACGATGGTCCCAGGGATGATGTCACGGAGGCGGGCTCAACCTCCTTGATGTCATCCCTGCAAACAGCTTGATGGAGAGCGGGAACTGGATGCCAGAGGACCCTCACTCACCATGGGGGCTTCCAGCGCTGGAGGAGCACAGAGCCGATGCAGGGGAGTATGTGGACATGGATGCGGATATAGGCGAGTATGTGTAACACAAGCTCACACCCCCAGTCAGTCATCCGAACCTGGGCCTGGAGGCCCGGCCCAGTCAGGGGCTCGGAGCCCGAAAGGCCAGCCGAGCCCCCTGCTCAGCCAGCCTCGAGGCTCTGGTTCAGATGACTAATTTTCAGCTGAACTGACACCGAATTTTCAGTATCGGCCAGGAAAGTTCAATTTCGGTGCATCACTACTTACCACAGCCATTATATTCTATGGGGTTATGTTTAAAACAGCTCTGGTTAAGATGGCAATATTCCAAAATTATTGCCAAAGGTCGTGAGACTTTGGTGGAGGATACAGCCTCTTATCGAAACAAAAGACTCAGTTATAAACCTTTGTGGAGCTGTAGAATAATCTTGCCTATTTGACAGCATCATCAGTTTATAAAATTCTAGCAGAAGTTACAGTTGTAGGCTAGTGATTAGAGCACTGGGCAGGGCATGCTGTCCTCCAGCATACAGGCTACATGCTAGGGCTGTTTGCTCATTCCGTATGGGCACTGCAGTATCCTGCACCCCCCCCCCGCACTCCACTCACAGTGCCCTCACTTCATTTCAGCAGTGCACCCAGGGTACGGATGGTCAGGCCAGCTCTCAGTGGATCCATTACGCAAGGGAGACCAGCCAGCCACGAAGCAGTCACCGGTCCGGCTGTCGACAGGGTCAATGCCTTCCACCTCTGACGTCGTCCCGCAACCAGCGTCTGACACCACATGGTGTGTGAGAGCGAGAAGAAGTGGGCCTGTGTGTCCGAGTAGTACAGGAGGACTGCAATGGAGACCACTGGAGAAGCTCAGGGCCGAAATATCTGAATGTTCGCAACACGATCTCCATCACGGTCACCCCCAAAAAGCAGTAATCCAAACCTGGGTTCTGGAGGGCGGCCCCTCCAGGACCAGGCGAGCACCTGGTTCGGCCAGCTTCCAGGACCCAGGTTGATGACCGATATTCTGCAGTTTTTCCTTTCGGCCAAAAGCACCATTTTTGGCTGAAATTTCCATGCATCCCTAGAAGGTACTAATCACTGCTTAACATTAACACCCCACAAATCCTGCCATTTTGGAGATGCTCTGACAGTCTTCTAGCCATCATTTGGCTTTTAGTCAATGTCACTGTTCTTTTTGCGTGCACATTTTTCCTGCTTTTCAACGCATGAAATCTGACCGTTATCTTGCTGCCTACAGTGGTGTTCAAAATTATTCAACCCCCACTGAAATTGAGTGTTTTGGCCAGCTTGACATTGATTTTGATCAGTCATCTTGCTTACAATTAAATCAAAGAGGCACGTGTAGGTCAGACAAATATAACATTTATAATGAAATAACCACAAATGTCTTTTCTGTGCTCACATCATTATCAGTTTTATTCAACCCCCAAGTGACATTCAATCTTGGTACAACATCCTTTTACAGTTATGAGTACTAACAGCTTTTAAACGTGAAGCATAGCTTGACAAGTGTCTTGCAGCGATCTACGGGTGTCTTCGCCCATTCGTCATGGGCAAAAGCCTCCAGTTCAGTCACATTCTTAGGCTTGCGCACTGCAACTGCTTTCTTTAAGTCCCACCAGAGGTTCTCAATCGGATTTAAGTCAGGTGACTGCGATGGCCACTCCAAAATGTTCCAGCCTTTAATCTGCAACCATGCTCTAGTGGACTTGGAGGTATGCTTGGGATCATTGTCCTGTTGAAAGGTCCAACGTCTCCCAAGCCTCAGGTTTGTGACGGACTGCATCAATTTGTCATCCAATATCTCCTGGTACTGAAGAGAACTCATGGTACCTTGCACACGCTGAAGCTTCCCTGTACCTGCAGAAGCAAAACAGCCCCAAAGCATGATTGACCCCCCCCCCCGCCATGCTTCACAGTAGGCAAGGAGTTCTTTTCTTCATAGGCCTCGTTCTTCCTCCTCCAAACATAGCGTTGATCCATGGGCCCAAACAGTTCTAATTTTGTTTCATCAGTCCACAGAACACTATCCCAAAACTTCTGTGGTTTGTCCACATGACTTTTGGCATACTGCAGTCGACTCTTCTTATTCTTTGGAGACAGCAAGGGGGTGCGCCTGGGAGTTCTGGCATGGAGGCCTTCATTACGCAGTGTGCGCCGTATTGTCTGAGCTGACACTTCAGTACCCACATCTGACAAATCTTTTCTCAGTTCCTCAGCAGTCACATGGGGACTTTTCTCCACTCTACGCTTCAGGTAGCGCACAGCAGTCGAAGTCAGCATCTTCTTTCTGCCACGACCAGGTAGCGTTTCAACAGTGCCCTTTGCCTTGAATTTGCGAATGATGCTTCCTATGGTCTCTCTTGGTATGTTTAACATCTTTGCAACCTTCTTATAGCCATTGCCCTTCCTGTGAAGAGAAATCACCTCTTCTCGTCTTCCTGGACCATTCTCTTGACTTCATGTTTGTAACCACACCAGTAAATGTCTAGAAGGAGCTGAGTATCACAGTCATTTTAAAGCTGCCTAATTGGTGCTTATTATGCTTTATTGCTGCTCCGTGACATCCACAGGTGTTTTCAATACCTGATTGAAAACACTTGAATGAACCTCTGTTCTTCAGAGTGGTAGTCTTTAAGGGGTTGAATAATTGTGTCAATGAAGAATTCACAAAAGAAACATTTACTACTGTATTACAAAACCAATTGATGTCATTTTAGTTGCATATGGTTCTTTAAAAAGTCCTTGTAGGATTTCATTCTAAATACAATTACAAATGTACACTAAATTCCCTGAAACCCTTTACAGCATTGGGGGTTGAATAATTTTGAACACAACTGTAATATATCCCACATCCTGACAGGTACCATGACAACAAATAAGGATTATATGGTTATTTAACTTCACCTGTCATTGGTATTAATTGTAGCTAATCATAGTGTATATGAAATAATCTTAACGGGAGCACACAAAATGCCTCAAAATTAAGTTTCACAACGCCCTCTCAGATTTTATGCTTGCAGCATCTCTATAAAAGTTAAATCCAACAGTTTACACAGAGCTGGGACAGGAACAAAGGCAGACCTTTAAACCATCAGCATACAACATGTAATCCACACAAAAACAAAACAAAAAAAAAGGGCAAATAAATGAAATTAGGGATGCACCAATACCACTTTAAGACAGTACGAGTACCGATAATAGACCTCATATAAAAATGCCCCCAGCTCATGGATACTGCCCCCCAAGCTCATGGACACTGCCCCCCAGCTCATGGATACCCCCACCGCGATACTTACCTTCCTGGGCGACGCCGGGAAAGTCTTCGCGCGTTGCGCTCGTTGGAAGGACCCCAGCCGCGACCACGTGGGACCATGTGATCGCGGCTGGGGTCCTTCCAAAGAGCGCACGCGGGGAAACTTTCCCGGCGTCGCCCAGGAAGGTAAGTATCGCGGAGAGCAGCTCCAGGTGCCTGTCCGAATGCTCTATCGGCATTCGGACAGGCCCTGCAGCTGATCACTGTGATTATACTTCCCTTCATGGGCGACGCCGGGAAAGCTTCTGCGCGTGCGCTCGTTGGAAGGACCCCAGCCGCGATCACATGGTCCCACGTGGTCGCGGCTGGGTGCCTTCCAACGAGCGCAACGCGCGAAGACTTTCCCGGCGTCGCCCAGGAAGGTAAGTATAATCACAGTGAGCAGCTGCAGGGCCTGTCCGAATGCCGATAGAGCATTCGGACAGCCGCCCCAGCCCCTCGGATGCTGGCAAGCTGGCTTCCGGTATCGGGAAAATTATCAGGGGGGGGGGGTACTGCACGAGTACCAAGTAGGGGTCGACCGATTATCGGATCTACTGATATTTTGGGCCGATTTTGGGGGGGGGTTTTGAATTTATCGGTATTCAAGTCCCCGATATTACCGATTTCTACTTGCCGCTCCCCAGCCCGCTCAGTCACTGCGAAGCGCATGCAATGTTCTTGTTCCGTTGCAGGAGAAGCCGACCAATGAGGAGCTACGCCGCCCACCACATGGTCCTCGCGTCAGCATATCCGGAAACCCTGCCCCTGCATGCAGATCTCGGAGAGAGTAGGGTAAGACCCGGTCACCGGCCTGAAAAAAAGGTTTACTGTATTTTTAACTGTAGATCGCTAGCTGGCTGTCTGTTCCTTTTTAAGTAATTACAACCAGGGTGTGCTGCCGAGTGCTCTGCTCCCTTCACTAGCCCCACGCAGTCACGCACTAACCAACCCCACTAGCTGCAGCAGCTCCCCCTCCTTCCTCAGCTCCATCTTTGAAGCCCCGTTGCCCCATCCACTGACTCCATCCATAATGAGCAGTTACGACCCGGGACACAGCACTGCAACCCAGAGCTCAGCCTGACCTGAAGCCCCCTTAAACACAGCCCTGCCTGAAGTTCAACCTGCAGCAGGTGAAGAAAAAATGGCCCACAGCTGTGTGTGTGTGTGCACTTCAGTCTGATGAGAGTTACAATCAAAACATCCAAACTCTGTAGTATAAGATCCCCCACGTACCACTGAAGGTTGATGCCATGGCAAATAAAACTACAGCAAACTATAAACCTCCAGAAAAAAAATTACAGCTGAAACCACAAATACAGCATGATGAGCGATAAACTCCTTTTTAGACCAATGTCTGCAGCATGAATATTCCCTTCATGACGACTTTTGAAGTGGTTTGCCATCATAAGGGTCAGCATGGCTTCAGTACCAAATATAAAAACAGAAAGATGTAAAGGCAAATTTTTACAGTTACAAGTTTTTATAAAGCGCTACCAAGTTCCGTAGCACTGTACAAAGGGAGAGACATAATATTTATTAAACATACAGAACACTAGGAGAGAAGACCCTGCTCGAGAGCTTACAATCTAAGAGGAGAGGGGTGACACTAGGTGAGGTTTAATAGTAGGGCTGAAACAACTAAGCGATTAAAATAGTTGTCAACGATTTCCATTATCGATTAATTGGTGTAGATTAATCATCCTGTGTACAGCACACACTGTTTAGAGTCAAACTGAGTTAAACGTAAATAACCTCAGCTTCGGAGCTGATTGGAGAAGACGCGCCGCTGCTTTACTAGATATTATTTAGTTCTAGAGTTATGTCAGACAGAACCAATTTGTTTTTATTCAGTTTACAACAGTAGCAGAACTAGAACACAAACAATAGGATACTGCCACTGGGTGAAGGAGCTGTATGCCTGTGTTTTATCCTTACTTGAAGCTGGAGTCCTGTGCCACCACCCCACCCTCCCTGCCACACCCTCTTTGGTCGGGAACTGCCATTCCCTCCCTTTGGTCTGGTCCCTTTCCCCAAACTCACTCCCACACTCAGATCCGGTCTTTTGTCTATAACCACTCCCTCTCACACTCAGGTCAAGTCACTTGAGCAAAGTCACTCCTTTCCTCCTCCAGTCTCTCCTCCCACTCAGTTTGTTCAAAATTATTTAAAAAGGGACACTACGCACCCTGACCACTTTAGCTGATTAACCCCGATTTCATGCCGACATCATCATCTATGGCCATCTATGGCTTGTAGCCGCGTTCATTTGAGAAAGCAAACATGGGCTTAAGCTGCGAATGCAGCACCAACCCATCACTGTGACCAAGCACTCGCATATCTTGAGTGAAAAGTACGCAAGATACGCAATTTGCTTATGTACGTACGAAAGTTATGTACACTACGCAAATTGCTCATGGAAAAAAAGGGAGGGGGTTGTGGTTATTTTTTTTACATCAAAATTCCTTTAAAGTTAAACAAAATTTTCTAAAAAAAATTTTTAGCCGATAAATCGATTAATCGAAGTAATAATCGGTCAACTAAATCGATAATAATCGTTGGTTGCAGCCCTAGTAAATAGAGAACATGAAGTAGTGGGGTGCAATGGAGTTGGGTGGAAAGATGGTGTAAGAATGTACAGTTGGGTAATCATGGAGTGAGCTGATGCTAATTCAGAGACTTCTTGAAGGACTGGAGAGCCGGGGAGAGTCTAATGTTGCAGGGAAAGAGTTCCATAGAAAGACGGCAGCTCAAGTGAAGTCCTAAAGGTGGGAGTTAGGGGTGCAGGTACAGGGAGAGGTTAACATCAGATCATTGGCAGAGCACGTGGTCGGGACGGGATGTACCTGTTAATCAGGGAGGAGATGTAGGCAGGGGCGCGGTTATGGAGAGCTTTGTATGTGAGCACCAGTATTTTGAATTTGATTCTAAACAGAAACATGGTGCCAGTGTGGAGATGGACAATGGGGCGACATGTGAGAGGTGCGGGATGTGAGGTGTAGGAGCCCGGCACAGGCGTTCATTACAGACTGTAGAGAGAGAGAGAATCTGAGATCACTTAAGACCAGGAGAAGGAAGTTACAGTAATCAAGGTGGGAGATAAGAGCGTGGATGAGTATTTTAGCAGAGTCCTGAAGAAAGGGACCGATGCTTGCAATGTTTTTTAGGTGGCAGTAGCAGGATTAGGTTCGCGACTGAATGTGAGGAATGAAGGAGAAAAGCAGAGTCTAAGAGGACACCAAGGCAACGAGCCTGTGAGGTAGGAGTAATAGTGGCACCCTTCACCTGAATGGAAATGGGAGAAAGAATGTTGTTATTAGAAGGAGGGAAGATGAGAAGTTCCGTTTGAGAGAGGTTCAGCTTTAGGAAATGGGAAGACACCCAGTTGGAGACAGCCAGGCTGCAACATGGTCCAACACAGTAGGAGAGTGATCGGGAGAGGAAAGGTAGATTTGGGTGTCGTCAGCATAGAGAGGATATTTGAAACCCTAAGAAAAGATGAGGCTATCAAGGGAGGTGGGATAGATCCTTGAAGATATCTTTAGTATTTATTGTGCCACAGTTGGCAGTGCCAAACTCCGGCCCAAGTTAGGAGCGAGTTCAAGTGATGTGGAGAGGGCAGAGTTGTAGAGATACGTGGCTATGTTAGTGCAGCCGGATGTTGAGATTGGAAGAAGAGGATGGATAGCAGTGGAAAGTAGTTTAGGATTAAGGACACCAAGGTGCCTTTGAGGTAGAAGAGGAGTGGGGTCGGAGGCAGGGTAGGTGGCAGGAGAAGGTACCAGGAAAGCGGGGTGGTGATCGGATGGGGAGAGGTGTGTTAGAAAAGTTGGAAACGGTGCACAGGCTGGAGAAAATAAGGTCCAAGTTGTTGTCAACTTGCTAGGTATTAGGGCTGTGCAATTAATTGCAATCGCAATCGAATCGCGATTTCCGACCCTGCGATTTCTAAATCGCATAAGGCTGCGATTTTCGGCTGTTAACTTCCGGCGGTGGCATGGTGCTTTGAGCGCTCGCAGGGGGAACCACGTGACGAGCCGCGTTCTCGCAACTCGTCACATGGTTCCCCCAGGCGAGCACCCAAGCTCCATGTGCCGCCGGAAGTTAACAGGGAGCCGAACACAGCGGCGCACAGAGGTGTGCTGGGGCAGTATATCCACGTGCTGGGGCAGTATTTCCACGTGCTGGGGCAGTATTTCCACGTGCTGGGGCAGTATTTCCACGTGCTGGGGCAGTATTTCCACGTGCTGGGGCAGTATTTCCATGTGCTGAATACTGAATACATTTAGAATGTTTGTAGCATGTTTGAAAAAGCAAAAACAATTGGCTAAATCGCAAATAAAATCGCAATCGCAATATTCATTCAAGAAATCACAATATGATTATTTTGTCAATATTGCACAGCCCTACTAGGTATGAGAGTTGGATCACTGTGAGGCCCAAGGAGGAGGTGATAGAGAGCAATTTGGGAGGTGAGGGAGTTGGTCAGAGAGGTTACGGATGTTGACTAATGTTTAAATCTCCAAGGATGAGAGAGGGAATGTCAGATGAGAGAAAGTGAGGGAGCCAGGCTGAGAAATGTTCTAGAAAGGGTCCAGGAGAACCAGGGGGGTGGGAGGCGGTAGATTATAGCAACACGTAGGGGTGTTGTGCAGAGGAGGAAGACAGCATGGACTTCGAATGAGGAGAATAGGAGGGATGGTATGGGAGGAATAGGCTAGAAAGTGCAGGTTGGAAAGCAAAAAATCCACACCCCCCCACCCTTGCTGTCCCCAGATCTAGGTGTCTAAGACAGTTGGAGACCACCCTAGGACTGGGAGGCTGGGGTAGCAGTGTCAGAATGGGGAAAACCAGGTTTCTGTGAGCGCTAGGAAATTGAGGGAACGACATAAATAGAACATGAATAAAGGAAGATTTGGTGAGGTCACAAGCAGAGTGAGCATTCCAGAGGGAACAGTGTATCGGGAGTGCAGTGGAGGGATAGGGAGGGAATGTGGACAAGATTATTACGACTCCTAGTAGCAGATTAAGAAGTGAGGATAGGGCGAGACATCACTAGCAAGCAGAAGTAAAAGGAGATTAAGAGGGGACTGGGACCCGGAGTGTGAGAACAAGGATTGAGTAGAAGTGAAGCCAGCACTTGAGAGGTGAAGGAAGGAGGGAGAAATAAAAAGCTTGTGAGGGGGTATAGGTAGATAAAAAGGAAAGCACAAATTTAGGGAGAATGCAGGAGAAGGAAAATAATAGTAGGGTGGGAAATATCATTGAAGAACAACATGGGAGGAGGAGAACAGGTATGGGAGAGAAGATGAGAAAAGGATGCATAGAGAGGAAAGAAATGAGCAGTGTGGTGTGAGATGGAGTGATGTAATTAGGCAAGTAGTGGACATGTGATGGATATTGTAAAAATCCTTGAACCCTTTCAGTGTCAAGTCATTTTGCCACCTGTGTTGAGCTCATTTTCAAAATAGTTTGCTCATCAGGTTTAAATGCTACTTGAAATCATGGTTTACTACAGAACCTACAAAAGCTATTTTTCTTCTTCCCCAGCAAGCTCTGCAGATTAAAGTTATATCATGTTTATGTGCTATAGGCATAACATCAAGAGGCAACATTAAAAAATGTTAACGTGCACGTTTTTATTCAAATTTCAATTCATTCTTTGTATTCAAAAGAGAATATGTTTACCTGAGCATGGAAGTTGGAAATGGTTGTCGTCTCTATGTCCTTCTTGCCCAAGATTTCCATTTTGACTGGAGAATTGGGGAAATTAAATGAAAAATAGTCTAGGAAGTCCGGTAAATACGTAGCTGCCCCATGTACAATCCCCATGACATAATAAGCTGCACAGTTTTCATTTTCACTAAAGACAAGACTTACAAATTCCTCAGCAAACCTTTCCATCTCCACAGGAGACAGGTGAGAGAGTTCACTGCTGTACGCATGGATAATAGATGCCCCTCCATTCGGCTGGTGCTCTATGTGAATGAGTTGCTTGAATTCCAAAGAGTCCAAACGCTTAAGCTTGTGCTGAACACGCGACTCCTTCAATGAGACAAATGGATACTCATTCTCCGTCATCTCCTTTTTTTCCTCCACCTTCTCAAGTAAGTCCTTAAAATGGTCATGGTCTTCCACTTTGGCTTCCTGGTTTTCAAGTTTACTCAAGTCAGAAACCAGCCCCGAGCAGATGGTCTGAATAGATTTGCTGTACATTTTAGGATGCTTTCGTTTCTCGCCATCTTTGTGTTTCTTTTTCTTCTTTTTTTTCACTTTTTTAATTTGTAGCTCTTCCATGTTTGGTTTTGGATTTTCATTTGATCCTAGGAAAACAAAAAAAAAAAGATATTTAAACCTCTATCATTCCTAATTTCATACAAAAATCTGACATCCAAATATCTAATAAAAGGACATTTTTGCAGTCAAGATATTAAATGCAAAAGAGAGGTGTTTAATTAGTTTAAATGCATATCAATACAGGACGTTCAAGTACCCATATCCGTGACCGCTTTTATATACTGAACGCTTTGTCCACTTGAGGCTAGGGTCAGACGAACGCATTTTTCGCATTGTCCGTAAAAAAGTGCGTCCGAACGCATGGCCGTACTTTTTCACAGAATACGCGATAGCGGTCATACGATGCACAATTTCGGCCTTATTTTTTACGGATCCAAACCAGGAAACTTTGGGTGTCTGGACGTCATGTTGGCCGGACATGAGCAGCGTCTGACGTCTCCTAATCACGCACACACGCCGCTACGCGGACGCAGCGCACCCTGTACGTCAGTACTAGCGGTTCAATGCTCTTGCAAAAATGCATTAGTTTGCCGCTTGCGTTGCGCGGCCGAACTTTTGTGCGGCCGTACTTCATGTGTGGGCCTGCGTTGGACGTCATTTGCTGCTACCACGGCTGTCATAAAGTAGGGGTAAACGCACGTTCGCACTGCGTTCGTCTGACCCCAGCCTGAGATGTTAACACACACACACACACACACACACACACACACACACACACGATAAGCCAAAGCTTATATTCAACACCTGAGTAAATTATTACACACCGATAAGGTACTGGCAAAACATATTGTGGTGTTAGTTATGTGCCATAAGGGGGGGGGGGGAGACGAGTACATAGAATTAAAAAGATTTTCAGGACCATGGTGTTTTGTTCCCAGCTTTCCATTATCAATCAGATCCTCTGCACACTTTCAACCTAGGTGCTCATTTCAGAGCAGTGATAGAGTACAGTTTTTTGAAGCTCTGTTTTCCCAATACCAGCTTCAGCATAGCTCTGCACAACCGATAAAAGGGCACAGCTGAATGATTTCTATTGTTTTGGCATCAGGCCAGAATACTCGAAGGGCCACTACCACAAAGAAAATTTTCTTATTTTGTTTCTGTTGCTGAGGTCTTATATATACACGAGTAAAACAAAAGGTATGTTTAGTTAAGAAAATATTTTAGTCTGGATACATCCAGTGACACATACATTGTGTGATCTTTTGTGTTGTAGACTGCCCCCTATACTATCTTTGCAGCACTTGCTCCTCACTGTTGGAGCCTCAGGCATAGAATAGGCTGGGTGGGTCAGAAGTCCAGAAAACCGACCTAATGATTTGCATTGTGTGGAATGTAAGTAAATGACATCCTCAGGAGGCACCAGTGTTAGCCCACTATCAGATCACATTCAGCTTCCATCTCTTATTTCAGGTAGCAAAGACACCACAACAGATCCCCTGCAGCTTTATCTAAACATTCCCTCTAACATCCCACCCTATTGCCTCTTCATTACGGTTTAAGCCTACACCTCAACTGTAAAAGCAAGGCATGCCATAAGATTTTGGAAACTGTTGCATCAAAGGGGAAACAATCTTTCCATTTTGTTTTGTTTAACACCTAACTTTCCTTTTTCTATGCAATTACTCCAAAGAAAGAAAAAAAAAGAACAGTAGAATGTGTTTTAAAGGTGTGTTTTTTTTTTTTTTGTAATGCACAAGTAATCTAGTTACCACTTAGTGCTTCCTAAACCCTGTCCTCCGGACCCTTTAACAGGCCAGATTTTGCAGATCACCTTGGGGAAATGCAGAATGAATCCTGCAATCACTGAGCAGCAAATCATATCACCTGTGCGTCATATTTTGCAAACTTGGCTGGTCAGCGGGTCTGACAGGTTTGGGAAACGCTGCTTTAAAAAAGGGACAGACTTGGCAAAACAATGGAACCTTTTATCCCGCTACGTGGTCTCACCTCTCCTGGCTGCAGAAATCAGCTTGGCACTAGCCCAGAGTGCATGAGACTACCTGAAAGCAACTTGTTGCATCAATGCAGAGTTCTCTTTATAAAGTATTTTACCAGGAAGGATACATTGAGATTTCTCTCGTTTCCAAGTATGTCCTCATCACACCAACTTAAACGGACAAACTCGGCTAAAAACGGAGAGTGTGGGGAGATTCATTGATTGGCAATGCACATCAGTGATTCAGCAGGTTGACTGCCCACCCTGTCGGAATAACAGCCTTAAGGGGCAGATATCCACTTTAAAAAAATCTATCACAATCCCAAGAAACACTCAGCCCAAAAAGACCAATTAACCTCCCTGGCAGTCCGATTATGACATTTTATATGTCAGAATGGGTACAATTTATTCATCCCCCTAGCGGTATCTCAAGTGTGGCTCGGGGATAAATTGCATTGCTGAAAGCGGTAACCCTGAGCCACACTCTGGCCGATACATACCGGTCCTGCTCGCGAGAAGGGAACCAGGACACTGCGATCAGATGGAGGAGAATGCGATTGAAGAGGTCAGCGAGGGAGCGCAGGAACAGGTATGTATCCATCCCGAGTAATGCTCGGGGTTACCGCTTTCAGCAGTGAAATTTAACCTCGAGCCACACTAAGGAAAACCACCATGGAGGTTAAGAAAGAAAAGGTGCATGGTGGCTATAGAAAGCTTAGAATTTTAAAGTTGCTTGCTCAAAACCCCTGGAATTGGCAGCCTTGAGGATCATGGGAAGCGCTCAGCTTTTAAGGGTTCTTACAGCAGTTAAAGGATACTTTTGCCAATTAAACTGTATGTTCTAAGATTACCAAGTTTAAATGGTTTAGGCCAATGAGCTCACACTTAGCTTACAATGAAATTTATTTATAGGATAATTTTGCCAGTTGTGGTGTGCTGGCTGCCAATGGGGGGGGGGGGGGTTGGTTGTTTTTTTTGGTGGCTGGCTGACGGTCATTCTGACTCCATTTAGTGAAAAGACACCACAGCCAGTCAATGGGGACCCACCTTAAAAAAAGGATCAACATTTTCACTTTAGATTTTACAAACATTTAAACTGAAGAGCAAGTGGAAGAATCACAAACAGGAAACATGCAAACCTATACCTGTTCAACCTATACTTTCGCAATCCTTTTAGTATATTGCACGATGAAACAGTCTAATCCAAGATCAAAGCCTCCTACTTTATGAATGCCAGGCCGTGAAATACCTCTACCCATCAGTGTCACAGCAGTAAAGCTTCTACTGGGGATAACTGGGATATAGCACAAAGGACTTCATACCAAAGAGCTTCCTACTTAGAAACAAACTGGACCTACTTATTCAAGAAATGCATCATTTGGAGCGCTTTTAAAATTCAAAAACAACCTATAAATCTAAATATTTAGACTTTATTGAAAAGCAGGATTGTTCTCTTTATTAAAAATAAAAGGACCTTTAACTGCAACAGAAAGGCTGAAGCTTATATAGTATGATTTTCAGCTTGGCGTAGATCAACAGCATCATCGCAGTGACAGCACAGATATTCCTCAGGTAGCGCCATCTCTCACCTGCACAAATTTACATCGAACTTAAGAGCCAGAAAGAAAACTTTGTAGCCAACTGCATATTTTGAGCAGCCAATTAAAAATGTTTTAGAAGTTGTAAAACACTAGGAAGCACGTGGCTATCTGGCTTTGTCAGTCTTATGACCTTTAGAGGACATTTGAAGCCACAGATGTGGATCATCTATCTTTACATCTCTTAACATTTAAGAGTTATTCAAAGAGCACCAAATTGGACAAGGAATTGCACCAGTGAATTTCTCCGTACGGGGTAATTTTGTGGCCATTCAAAATTCTGTCTGTTCGGCAAATTGCCAGCAAAATATGGTGATCTGACGGCAGTGAAATTCCCCTTAAGGAATCTATTCAGAGTAGGGATGCACCGATACCACTTTAAGACCGAGTACCGATACTTTTTAAAAGTACTCACCGATACCGAGTACCGATACTTTAAATGTCATGTGACGCTTTCCAATAAGAACAGACCATATAAAAAAAGCCCCCAGCTCACATGTACATCCCCCCGAATAATATATATATATATATTTTCATACTGCCCCAGCAGCGCACGCATGGATATGCCCCAGCAGCGCACGCATGGATATGCCCCAGCAGCGCACGCATGGATATGCCCCAGCAGCGCACGCATGGATATGCCCCAGCAGCGCACGCATGGATATGCCCCAGCAGCGCACGCATGGATATGCCCCAGCAGCGCACGCATGGATATGCCCCAGCAGCGCACGCATGGATATGCCCCAGCAGCGCACGCATGGATATGCCCCAGCAGCGCACGCATGGATATGCCCCAGCAGCGCACGCATGGATATGCCCAGCAGCGCACGCATGGATATGCCCCAGCAGCGCACGCATGGATATGCCCCAGCAGCGCACGCATGGATATGCCCCAGCAGCGCACGCATGGATATGCCCCAGCAGCGCACGCATGGATATGCCCAGCAGCTCACGCATGGATATGCCCCAGCAGCTCACGCATGGATATGCCCAGCAGCTCACGCATGGATATGCCCCAGCAGCTCACGCATGGATATGCCCCAGCAGCTCACGCATGGATATGCCCCAGCAGCTCACGCATGGATATGCCCCAGCAGCTCACGCATGGATATGCCCCAGCAGCTCACGCATGGATATGCCCCAGCAGCTCACGCATGGATATGCCCCAGCAGCTCACGCATGGATATGCCCCAGCAGCTCACGCATGGATATGCCCCAGCAGCTCACGCATGGATATGCCCCAGCAGCTCACGCATGGATATGCCCCAGCAGCTCACGCATGGATATGCCCCAGCAGCTCACGCATGGATATGCCCCAGCAGCTCACGCATGGATATGCCCCAGCAGCTCACGCATGGATATGCCCCAGCAGCTCACGCATGGATATGCCCCAGCAGCTCACGCATGGATATGCCCCAGCAGCTCACGCATGGATATGCCCCAGCAGCTCACGCATGGATATGCCCAGCAGCTCACGCATGGATATGCCCCAGCAGCTCACGCATGGATATGCCCCAGCAGCTCACGCATGGATATGCCCCAGCAGCTCACGCATGGATATGCCCCAGCAGCTCACGCATGGATATGCCCCAGCAGCTCACGCATGGATATGCCCCAGCAGCTCACGCATGGATATGCCCCAGCAGCTCACGCATGGATATGCCCAGCAGCTCACGCATGGATATGCCCAGCAGCTCACGCATGGATATGCCCCAGCAGCTCACGCATGGATATGCCCCAGCAGCTCACGCATGGATATGCCCCAGCAGCTCACGCATGGATATGCCCCAGCAGCTCACGCATGGATATGCCCCAGCAGCTCACGCATGGATATGCCCCAGCAGCTCACGCATGGATATGCCCCAGCAGCTCACGCATGGATATGCCCCAGCAGCTCACGCATGGATATGCCCCAGCAGCTCACGCATGGATATGCCCCAGCAGCTCACGCATGGATATGCCCAGCAGCTCACGCATGGATATGCCCCAGCAGCTCACGCATGGATATGCCCCAGCAGCTCACGCATGGATATGCCCCAGCAGCTCACGCATGGATATGCCCCAGCAGCTCACGCATGGATATGCCCCAGCAGCTCACGCATGGATATGCCCCAGCAGCTCACGCATGGATATGCCCCAGCAGCTCACGCATGGATATGCCCCAGCAGCTCACGCATGGATATGCCCCAGCAGCTCACGCATGGATATGCCCCAGCAGCTCACGCATGGATATGCCCCAGCAGCTCACGCATGGATATGCCCCAGCAGCTCACGCATGGATATGCCCCAGCAGCTCACGCATGGATATGCCCCAGCAGCTCACGCATGGATATGCCCCAGCAGCTCACGCATGGATATGCCCCAGCAGCTCACGCATGGATATGCCCCAGCAGCTCACGCATGGATATGCCCCAGCAGCTCACGCATGGATATGCCCCAGCAGCTCACGCATGGATATGCCCCAGCAGCTCACGCATGGATATGCCCCAGCAGCTCACGCATGGATATGCCCCAGCAGCTCACGCATGGATATGCCCCAGCAGCTCACGCATGGATATGCCCCAGCAGCTCACGCATGGATATGCCCAGCAGCTCACGCATGGATATGCCCCAGCAGCGCACGCATGGATATGCCCCAGCAGCGCACGCATGGATATGCCCCAGCAGCTCACGCATGGATATGCCCCAGCAGCTCACGCATGGATATGCCCCAGCAGCGCACGCATGGATATGCCCCAGCAGCGCACACATGGATATGCCCCAGCAGCGCACACATGGATATGCCCCAGCAGCGCACACATGGATATGCCCAGCAGCGCACACATGGATATGCCCCAGCAGCGCACACATGGATATGCCCCAGCAGCTCACACATGGATATGCCCAGCAGCTCACACATGGATATGCCCCAGCAGCTCACACATGGATATGCCCCAGCAGCTCACACATGGATATGCCCCAGCAGCTCACACATGGATATGCCCCAGCAGCTCACACATGGATATGCCCCAGCAGCTCACACATGGATATGCCCCAGCAGCTCACACATGGATATGCCCAGCAGCTCACACATGGATATGCCCCAGCAGCTCACACATGGATATGCCCCAGCAGCTCACACATGGATATGCCCCAGCAGCTCACACATGGATATGCCCCAGCAGCTCACACATGGATATGCCCCAGCAGCTCACACATGGATATGCCCCAGCAGCTCACACATGGATATGCCCCAGCAGCTCACACATGGATATGCCCCAGCAGCTCACACATGGATATGCCCAGCAGCTCACACATGGATATGCCCCAGCAGCTCACACATGGATATGCCCCAGCAGCTCACACATGGATATGCCCCAGCAGCTCACACATGGATATGCCCCAGCAGCTCACACATGGATATGCCCCAGCAGCTCACACATGGATATGCCCCAGCAGCTCACACATGGATATGCCCCAGCAGCTCACACATGGATATGCCCCAGCAGCTCACACATGGATTTGCCCCAGCAGCTCACGGATTTGCCCCAGCTCGCTCACGGGTATGCCCCCCCCAGCTCACACATGGGTATGCCCCCAAGCTCAAGGACCGGACCCGCCCCCCCCCCGCGACGATACTTACCTTCCTGGGCGCCGCCGGGAATGTCTCCGCGCGTGCGCTCGTTGGAAGGACCCCAGCCGCGACCACGTGATCACAGCTGGGGTCCTTCCAACGAGCGCGCGCGGGGAAACTTTCCCGGCGTCGCCCAGCAAGGTAAGTATCGTCGCGGCGAGCAGCTGCAGGGCCTGTCCGAATGCTCTATCGGCATTCGGACAGGCCCTGCAGCTGCTCACTGTGTTCATACTTACCTTCCTGGGCGCCGCTGGGAAAGTTTCCGCGCGCGCGCTCGTTGGAAGGACCCCAGCCGTGATCACATGGTCCCACGTGGTCGCGGCTGGGGTCCTTCCAACGAGTGCACGCGCGGAGACATTCCCGGCGGCGCCCAGGAAGGTAAGTATCGTCGTGAGCAGCTCATGGGGCGGCTGTCCGAATGCCGATAGAGCATTCGGACAGCCGCCGCAGCCCCTCGGATGCCGGCAAGCCGGCTCAATGCCGGCTTCCGTTATCGGACAAAATATCGGGGGGTACTGCATGAGTACCAAGTACTCCTGCAGTACCCAGTATCGGCCCCGATACCGATACTAGTATCGGTGCAACCCTAATTCAGAGAACACCAAACCGCACCAAAATGCCCTGATTTTCAATGGTTTCATTCGACAAGTTTAAACAAGCAAATCCTATAGGTTTCAATGTTGAATAAATATTTTAAGAAAAACATTTATTTAACTGTTTCTTTTTATTTGAAGCCAAAAAGTCTTTAGTATTTTTAGACATTTTTCAGTGAAATTAAAAAAAAAAAAAAATCTGTAACAGACTATATATTATTTCCAGGCATTTTCCTGCAGGAATTTTATTTTTTTAAAAGAACTCCTTTTAAAAGTTAATGTTTTGGATTTTTTTTTACTCGTTCGGTGGCTGGGTAGCTTTTTTCAGATCTATTCGGCAGATGCATTTGGCAGGTTATGTGCCCGACCACCTGTCAGTTTGACCTCATCCCCTCGCACCTTATTTGGTCTGTCCTACCAGTCACTGTCACTGTTTTCATCTAATTTTTCAACCTCTCACTATCCTCTGGACTCTTCCCCTCTGCATTCAAACGTGCTCTGATCACCTCTATTCTATGGAGGTCATCTCTCTTGATTCCACCTCCCTCTCAAACTACCGTCCGTCCCATCTCTTTGCTCCCTTTTGCCTCCAAAATCCTAGAATGCCTGGTCTATAACCAGCTGTCTGATTTTCATGCCGCTCTCAACTTGACCAGTCCGGCTTTCACTCCCTTCACTGCTCTGACCAAGGTGACTAATGATTTAGTTGCTGCTAAAACCAAAGGTCAATTCTCCCTGATCTTTTGGCTGCATTTGACACTGTTGACCACCCTCTCCTGTTCCTCATGCTGTATCAACTTGGCCTCCGTGACATCGCTCTCTCCCGGTTCTTACCATTTTTCTCTTCGGTCCTTCAGTGTCTCCTTTGTTCCAGTTCCTCTTTCAGTTGTGGTAACTCAAGGCTCTGTTCTGGGTCCCTTTCACTTCTTGATCTATACTGCCTCTCTGGGCAACCTCATTTCTTCCTATGGGCTCCAGTATCACCTCTATGCTGATGACATTAAAAATCGGCCTTTCCTCTCCCGATTGCTCTCCTGTTTTGGAATGTGTTACCGCCTATCGGCAGTCTCTCCGACTGGATGAAATCCTGTTTCCTAAAGCTCAACCTCTCCAAAAATAAACTGCTGGTCTTCCATCCCACTAAAACTAACATTCCTGCACCCATTTCCCTTCAGGTGAATGGTGCAACCATTACTTCTACCTCTCAGCCTTGTTGCCTCGGGTCCTCTTAGGAGTGAAGGCAAGATCAAAGTCTAACATTCAGTCGCTAACAAAATCTTGCTACTTCCACCTAAAAAACATTGCATGTGTCCATCCCGATCTTAAATCAGGACTCTACTAAAAAGGTGAATCCAAGGTCTTATCTCCTGCCTTAACTACTGTAACATCTGCCGGCATATTCAATGTTTCTACAAGGACCTTTTAGCCAATCTAGTCTGCCCAATTACTTGAATTTATTTAGGATAACTTTATGCATTCTTAAATTCACTGTTTTGGCTTCTACCAAATTTACTGGAAGACTGTTCCATTTATCCACCACCCTCTTAGTAAAAGAAGATGTTACTTTTAAACCTCTGCCCCCTAAGACTATGTCCTCTTGTTTTGCTACTTTGTTTCCTTTTAAATATACTTCCTTCCTCTACCTTGGTTGATTCCCTTTACGTATTTAAAATGTTTCTATCATATCAAAGATCATTAAGCCTTTCCTGGTAACTTTTCTCCTTAGCCGTACACCATTTTAGTAGCCCTTCTCTGAACTCTCTCTAAGATGTCTATATCCTTCTGGAGATACGGTCTCCAGTACTGCACACAGTACTCCAAGTGAGGTCTCACCAGTGCTCTGTACAGTGGCATGAGCACTTCCCTTTTCCTACTGCTAATACCTCTCCCTACACAACCAAGCATTCTGCCAGCATTTCCTGCTGCTCTATTACATTGTCCACTTACCCCTAGATCCTCTGCAACAATAACCACTAAGGCTGGGATCAGACGAGCACAGTAAGTGCGCGCGTACTGACGTGCCTCCTGGCGTCGGCAGCGCTGTGACGTTTTAATGGGCCAGCCACACACTGTAGCACGCGCTACGGCAGGCGTGCTGAAAGCCTCCGTGTCAAACCGTGAAGACACATTCAACGGGGCTGCAAAGCACAATCTTTCATAGGAGGATCGAGCTTTGTAGCGCTGAGCGCTCTGACTACACTTTGACGCCCGTTTGGTCACCGCGCTGAGTGGAAGGAACATCCTCCCTCACAGACGTTCCTTCCGCTCTGAAAAATGCTCATTTGACCCCAAATCCCTTTCCTCAGCTGTTGAGGTTAGGACTGTATCAAATATTCTATATTCAGCCCTTGGGTTTTTACGCCCCAGGTGCATTATCTTGCAGTTATCCACATTAAAACTCAATTCTCACAGCTCCGACCATTTTTTTAGTTTACCTAAATCATTTGTCATTTGGCTGATCCCTCCAGGAACGTCAACCCTGTTGCAAATCTTTGTGTCATCAGCAAAAAGACATACTTTTCCATTAATACCTTCTGCAATATCACTAATAAAAATATTAAAGAGAATGGGTCCAAGTACTGACCCCTGAGGTACCCCACTGGTAACAAGACCTTGCGCCGAATAAACTCCATTTACCACAACCCTCTGTTGCCTGTCACTCAGCCACTGCCTAATCCATTCAACAATATTGGAATTAGGGATGCACCGATACCACTTTTTTAAGACCGAGTACGAGTACCGACACTTTTTAAAAGTACTCACCGATACCGAGTACCGACACTTTTATTTAATGTCATGTGACGCTTTCCAATAGGAACAGACCTCATAAAAATTTATATGAGATTGACCGCAGGCTCACATGGATTTGCCCCCGCAGCTCTCATGGATTGGCCCCGCAGCTCTCATGGATTGGCCCCGCAGCTCTCATGGATTGGCCCCGCAGCTCTCATGGATTGGCCCCGCAGCTCTCATGGATTGGCCCCGCAGCTCTCATGGATTGGCCCCGCAGCTCTCATGGATTGGCCCCGCAGCTCTCATGGATTGGCCCCGCAGCTCTCATGGATTGGCCCCGCAGCTCTCATGGATTGGCCCCGCAGCTCTCATGGATTGGCCCCCAGCTCGAACGCTGGGGAAGCTGGCCGTGTGCATGTAAAGCACGCGGCCAGCGTTCCCTCCGGCGCGCCAAATACTCACCCTTCCTGAAGTTCCGGTCTCTGGGCAGTGATGCGGTCACGTGGCCGCCGGGCGCATCTGTGACGCTGCCTCCAGCCGAGAGGCCGCGTCACAGGAGCGCCCGGCGGCCACGTGACCGCATCACTGCCCAGAGACCAGAACTTCAGGAAGGGTGAGTATTTGGCGCGCCTAAGGGGAACGCTGGCCGCGTGCTTTTCATGCACACGGCCAGCTTCCCCAGCCCCGCGGATACCGGCAAGCCGGCCCAGCGCCGGCTTCCGGTATCGGCGGGATGTATCGGGCCGTTTGCACGAGTAACAAGTACTCGTGCAAACGGCAATATCGGCCCCGATACCGATACTAGTATCGGTATCGGTGCATCCCTAATTGGAATCCAAGCTCAAAGATTGCAATTTATTGATAAGCCTTCTATGCGGAACAGTATCAAAAGCCTTACTGAAATCTAAATAAGCAATGTCTACTGCACCACCTGTGTCTATTATTTTTGTTACCCAGTCAAAAAAATCAATAAGATTAGTTTGGCATGATCTCCCTGAGGTAAACCCATGTGGTTTCTGATCCTGTAATATATGTGTTTTTAGATGTTCAACAATCCTTTCCTTTAACATGGTTTCCATTAATTTCCCCACTACTGAAGTAAAACTAACTGGCCTATAGTTCCGATTCCTCCCTACTACCCTTCTTGTAAATGGGCACAACATTTGCTAATTTCTAGCCTTTTGGGACGACTCCCGTTAACAAGGATTGGTTAAATAAATCTGTTAATGGTTTTTCTATTACACCATTGGGCTCTTAATAATTTTGGGTTAATCCCACCAGGCCCGACTTGTCTTTAGACAGCTGCAGTAGAACCTCATCCTCTAAACGCATATGTAAATGTCTCTTAAGGCCCCGTTCACACCTCAGCGTTTTTCATGTGCGTAATACGCGCATTTTTGTCGCTGCAGTGCGTTCATGCTGCAGTCTATGGCCGAACACGCCACAAAAGAAGCTTGTGTACTTTGAGCGTTTTACAGCGCGTTCCTACACGCTGTAAAACGCCCAGGTGTGAACGGGCCCCATAAGAAATCATGGGATTTCCATGTTTGGGCGTTTCACAGCACGTAGTAACGCTCTGTAAATCGCCCAGGTGTGAACGGGGCCTTAATGTTTTCTCCTGAGGTCCTTTTCCTTCCTTTTCTTCTGTAAAAAGAAGACTTAAAAATATTCATCGAGGCTGTCAGCTAGATTTTTATCCTCCTCTACATACCTTAGTCTTTAATCCAACGAATACATAAACGAGAAGAGTAAAGTAAAACAAGTATCTAAAAATTAAAACACACTGACCGGGCTAACCACCGTCTCTCTGGCCTTAAAGGGACACTAATAAAAAATCACCCCCCGTTTTTTAACCTTAATCTATTCCCAATCCCTTAATCGTTCGTTTTTTTGTTTTTTTTTTGTAACTGTAATACTTACCCTAAAATCCTCTTGTTTCAAGTGGCGTCTTTTTTATTTTTTTCATACTCACCTCCCTCCGCTCCCGTCCTTCTTGAGTCTTCTTGCCTTCTGGTTTACGTGAGAAGCGCGCATGCGCGCCTCTCACGTAAGCCAGCCAATCGGCAGGCTTCCTCCCGGCTCCCTCTGAGGATTAGTGTTGCGCGCAAGAGGATGCGCGCAACACTAACCCTCAGAGGGAGCCGCCAGCTTCTGCGGTGAGTTGGAGACGTCATCGCGCTGAAAGCGCGATGACGTCTCCTACTCGGCAAAGGTCGGCAGAAGCGGGAAATATGATTCCCGCTCTGCTGACTGACAGCTGGGAGGGCGAAGTAAAGTTCTCCGCCTCTCAGCTGTTTTCAGCATTTACAGCTGAACTGCTGAGCGGAGGGAGGGGGGGACAGAGGGCAGCATACTCTGGGCATCATGACCACCTAAAATAGCTTAGGTGGTCATGTTGCCTAGAGTGTCCCTTTAAGGAGGTCCCAGATTCTCCCTCCTCAGTCTGTTATGAATGCCTGTGCCAGGCTCATACACCTCACCTGCTGCATCTCGTCCCTTTGTCAATCTCTTCACTGGCTCCCTGTTTCCCTTAGAATCCAATTCAAAATACTTGTACTCCTTATTAACTTTATATTGAATAAACCGGTGATACTCTGTACATGGGCCGTAACTAGTTTGGATAAGTCTATCCCCAAAGAGGGGGGAATGGAGGCTATACGGGAAGCTCTGGTCGAAAACTCACTGAAATACAAAGTGACTTTTTGATGAAGTTAGGATTTCAAGGACGTTCTCCATATGGAGCCCTCATAAACGTGGTCACATGTCACCATCCTAAAAAGGGATCAAAACAAAAGCAAGTATGAATAAGAATGAAAGAAAAATTATATATGCAAAAAATATATTTAATTGTTGGAAAAAGATCAAAAAGAGACCTGGTAAATCAAAGTCCCCGTTTAAACCTTTAGGCCACAATGTACCAAATGTATCCATATTTTTGCTTCAGTAATCTAGTCCTGTCACCCAATCCCCCCCCCGGTCTAAGAGTGGGGGACGTGATCCACGATCTGAAACCAAAGTTGTGATGCTGCATGATGACAATTTACAAAATGCTCTGCCACTGTTACACCCCTTAGCCTTCATTGTGGTTTCTCCCACATAAAGCGACCACAAGAACACTTCAACACATACATCACATAAGAGTCGTCGCAAGTACAGCAGTCATGAATAGGAGTTTTAGAACCCATGTGGGTGTAAGAGATGATCCCCCCTTAAATCACTGCATTGCATGAGGAACAATTTAGACAAGGGAATGTACCTTTACTATGTTGTCCCAAAAGCCTCTTGACATTTCCTGAGGGGGCCAATGTCAGCTTTAACCAAATGATCCCCAAATTTCTGTATCTTTTATAAACGAAAATAGGGGGAACCTGGAAAGAAGGATGGATTACATCAAAGCGGTTACTAGACAATTGAGTGATACTGACACTTAGTGTCAGCAATAGATGGGCAATAATGAAGTTAGAAAAAAATATTAGAGTTCCTTACTGTGGCGTTAGGAGATGAGATTATTGATGAACTGTTTAACCATGTAAGGAACATGCTATTCTTCTAGTTTTTTTTACATATTGCCCAAAATTCGTTTGGAGAACCCACCAGGGAGACAGATTGTGGCAAGCACAGATTCTGTGCTGCAGCCCATTTGGTTTTTTTTAATAGGATTCTCCAGCCTCTTGTTAAGACTAAATCCTTTCTTGGGGACGGGAAGCTCTGGTCGATAACCCAGGGACAAAGTGACTTTTTGATGTAGTTTACAGCTTGTTCTGTTCAACTTTTCTATTTGGAGATGCAATCTATAAACAACAGAGGGAGCTCTATGGGATCCAATATGGCTCCAGCATATGCAAATTTATTCATGGATGCCTTTGAGAAGCATTATCAGGGTTATACAGAGAAAGGTGAAACTCTTGAGAACTTTTGGAGGAGGAGAAGTGAAAATTCAAAGTCAAAATAGCAGATTTGGGGGCGTGGCCGGCTGCTTGCTGGAGAGGACATGTTTTCATGGAGCTCCGCATGTCCTCTCTTCCTAGGGACACACTGATGACTCTACCTGCAATATTTTTTAAGCCAACGGTTCCTGGGAGGCTGGCCATCGGTTCTAGAATGTCCAGAGCCCGTTGAGTCCCCAGCTCCAGACAAGAGACTTCTCTGGCAGACGCTGCTTGATAGCTGCATTGTGACGCCGGTGGCCATCTTGAGGCCTACTATTGGGTGAGGGACACCTCGCGACCCGGTCCGCGCTGATCGCCACCCTTAGGACCGAATGCCTATCGCGGTCTATGGAGATGGAGGGCCCACGTCTCCCTGTCGCTTTGGCCGGTGGTTCTATGAGGACGGCGGAGAGACCTGCGGAGTGGCAGCGGGATGGACCCCCTCCCCCCGCTGGAGGTGAGGGAGCTGTCCTTTCTGGTCTGGATGCATGTCTACTACTGCTGGAGGAAGAGGATGCGGAGGGCCCACTTACTAGAGGGTTATGGCGTAGGATGATGGCAGTGTTGCAAGGCTGCCGGGAGGAGGGGTGCCCGAGGATGACTGATCGAGACTGATGCAGCCCGGTGCCCCGCTGAATCTCATTTACCTGCTGATGTTCCCGAGAGAGGCCTTCAGGATGGCGATCCTGCTGTGGTGTTGCCCCGGATGCTTCAACCACCCATGCAGTGCCTGGCTTCGATTGTTGGCGGTGAGGATGGGACTTGTGTACCAATGAGGATGGCTGTGCAGACGAGCCGGGCACGGGCGGCGCCTCTTTGACGCTCTTGGATGGATGGCCTCCCCCGGCCGAAGATTGCGATGATGCTGCCACTACTGCCGAGATTTGGCTCGGACCTGCCGCGAGCTCCTGGTGGTGGAGCTTGCGGTGTGGTCTGGACCTTGCGGAGGCCTGCCAACCTTCCTCGTGGCTGCGTGATGGTGGGGACTGGATGCTCAAGCCTAGTGGGGGACGCGCTGCCTGTCTCATGTCCCTTGCCGTTTGTCGACGCAGGCTGAGGGGGATCACTGATTTAGGTCTATGAGTCCACATTCGCGGGTGCGTTCCCCCAGTTATTCCCCCCCAACCCTGTGAATTTATGGACGATTAATGAGAGCGTTTTGAATTTCTC
The DNA here is from genome assembly GCA_009667805.1 of Leptobrachium leishanense. Lineage (NCBI taxonomy): Eukaryota > Metazoa > Chordata > Amphibia > Anura > Megophryidae > Leptobrachium > Leptobrachium leishanense. The sequence continues at coordinate 193,634,721 of CM019065.1, forward strand.
TTGTTGATGTGCTTTCCCCCTTTCAGAGGACTTTTTTAATTTTTCTGATAAGACTTTTTCAGCCGAGTACCCTTTTTCGATGGATATTGATTTTTCTGCATTATTTACAGCTGATGTTTCATTTCTTCTGTGTTTATTAACGGAGTACGATATTTGGCCCTGCGAGGCTAACCTGACTGGTCAGTATGTGATCATTTGTTTGCAAAAATAAAATCTTTTAAATATAAAATAGCAGATTTGGAAAGAAATAGAATTTTTCTGGTTTAGCCATTTTGACTAAGGATAGACCGATATATCGGTTTTGCCGATTATCGGCTGCCGATATTCAGAAAATTACTGATATCAGTATTTTATTCGCCGATAATTGGACAAGTTGGCTCGCTGCAGCTGCAAAACGCAAGATCCCACAGAACTGTGCGAATCCGGGGCTTCTCCCACGCTGTAAGCCCTCATTGCAGAATGACACCTGCTCACTGACCGTATTGCGCATTTGTGTGATGACAACAGAAATGGGTCTTCCATCCCATCTGGCAGGGAATTCCCTATACAGGAGATGCAGGGTCCATTTCCTACAGCAGGAGTCAGCAACCTGGGACCTCCAGATGTTTTGAAACTGCATTTCCCATGAGGCTCCAAGAATCTAATTAGAAGCTGAGCATCATGGCAGATGTAATTCCAAACCACGTGGGGCAAGATTACAAAATCAGTGCTAACTTAACCAGATCTGTTGTAAACTTACCAGAGCCATTATAGTCTATGGGGTTGCGTTTACAACAGCTCTGGTTAAGTTAGCACCAACTTTGTAATATAACCCTTGGAGGGCCAAGGATGCTGAACCCCTTACATACAGGGTCATATGAGGGATCATTGCAAAAGCCAAAAAAGACACGGTCATATGGTTTGTAAAAATAAAAGCTTAAATGAAAAAAAAAAAAAAAAAATATTAAATTGAATAAATGAAGTGGACGTGGTGCAATGTTTAAATGTTAAACACATTGAGTTCATGGCATAAGGTCAGATTTTCTGCTGTTTTTTTCCACAACTTTAAATTTACAGAATATTGGCACCAAACATCGGCCAGAAAAGCTGCCAATAATCGTATCGGCCCTGAAAAAAATGATATCGGTCTATCCTTAATTTTGACCTAGAATTTTCACTTCTCCAAAAGTTCGAGTTTCACCTTTCTCTGAATAACCCTGTATGTATATAAACATGGCTTGTTTTTCAGATTTTGTCTGTATATATGGTGGAGATCGTTTATATTTTCAGTATTTGGACGTGTAATGAGACGCATCTGGAGTTTCTTTTCGGACATTAACACAGCGAACTCCCATATAAAATTTACAATGATTTATAAATCGTGAGGAAATTTTTTAGATCTGACCCTGAAGGTCAGAGGGATGCCTCACTAGTGATCTAGTTGTGAAACCCAGATCGTTTACTTCATTACCAGGGTTTTGAAGCAGAGAATATCCTGATACATGCAATGACACACTACAACAGATGACATACATTTAAAAATAAAAAAAAAAGGGTTATCCGGTGGGACATCTGAGGGAGGAATGTCTACGGGCGAAACACTTAGATCATCCAACTATTATCTTTAGGAGATCCCAGAAAAACCAAGGACTGCATAGCACTTTAGTTTCCAAATTTAATCTGGTGAGTAGGTCTAGCTGTAATGTCTTGAGAAAACATTGGCGGATCCTGAGAAGAGCGTATGGAGATATCCCTTCGTTCCAGGTTCCCGATATTTTCACTTATAACAGAAATTTGAGAGATCATTTGGTTAAAGCTGACATGGCCCCCCCCCCCCCCCAGCAAATGTCAACAGAGGCATTTGGGACAACATATAAAAAGGTACATTCCCGGTCTAAATTGTTCCTCATGCAATGCAGTGATTAAGGGGGGGGGGGAAAGAGATCGTCTCTTACACCCACATGGGTTCTAAAACTCCTATTCATGACTGCTGTACTTGGGACTCTTATGTGATGTATGTGTTGAAGTGTTCTTGTGATCTCTTTATATGGGAGAAACCACAATGAAGGCTAAAGGGTGCATCTATAAAAAATCTACCATTAGAACTAAACATTGATTTACCAGTGGCAGAGCATTTTGTAAATTGTGCTCAAGGGGTATCACAACTTCGGTTTCAGAACGTGGATCACGTCCCCACTTTTAGACGTGGGGGTAACAGGTCTAGATTACTGAAGCAAAAATATGGATACATTTGGTACATTGTGGCCTAAAGGATTAAACCGGGACTTTGATCTACAGGTCTGTTTTTGGTCATTTTCCAAACAAATATATTTTTTGCATATACAATTTTTACCTTCATTCTTATTCATATTCTTGCTTTTGTTTTGATGCCTTCAGGATGGTGACATGTGTCCAAGTTATGAGGGCTCCATATGGAGAACGTCCTTGAAGTCCCACAGTATTGTACAAACGCATTAAAATATTAAAACTATATTTTCTTTGCCCCCTCCCCTACCTGGTGCAGCAATTGGATGGATGTATAAATTAGGAGGTGGTATGTTTAATTATGTATGATTAAGGCCATTACGTCACATTTTATTCAGGGTTATCTTCTCCCCCCCCCCCCAATAAGTTGGTCCTGGCCTGGTATCCCTGTCTTCTTGTTCGGTATAGAAAACTACAGTCTCTTGCAAAAAATTCCATTCTTGTGTTTTGATATAGTCATACATACACAAGTAACAAGCACTGTCCTAAGCAAGCAAAGCATTGAGAAGTGGGAGGAAACAGAAGGTGCAGAGGACCGCACATACACTGCAAAAATCGTCATGACAGAGTTAAAATGAACCTATACTGCCCAGGTTCATGATATATCCCATCAGAGGATTGACATTACATTGATCGTAACGATAAATGTGGCATCTCATTCCTTCATGAGATATCGCAGTTTGTACTCCCCTCAATCCAGACAAGGGGTACTGCCTTGTTTTGCTCTCTGTGGGCAGAGCTACCAAGGGGCTGTTGCATGCAATTCTCTCCTGGCCCTCAGTGGCAACCTTGATCTGTCAATTCACCAACAGCCAATCTAGTGCACAGACTGTAAACCTGAGTCAAAGGCTATCCTGTTGGATGGATCTACACTCAGCCACTCTCCCTTGTGGCATGCCACAGTCATGTGGAGAACAGTAAAACTTTACCAGGATAATATTCCCTGTGAAATAAGCCCAATATATTTTGGGAATGACAATCATTTAAGCATGTAATTGAAATACAGGATAGAAAAGCACAAAACAATTAAGTGGTTTTAACACCTTTAGGACGCCAGTTGTACTATGCCGGCCTGCATTAGGCGGGCTTTAACGTCACAGGGCGGCATAATACACCCATGGGCGTCTGAAGCCTGCTAGCCACCTATAGTCCCCTCTCCTAGCGGATCCAATGCAGCCAGATCTGCGTTTTTATACCCGCCTGACGCAATGACGTCAGTTTCAGACGCCCCCCCCCCCCCAGACCAGGGGAAACGCCTGAAGGGGAGGGGGTGCCGGATCTTGGATGGCAGCCCCACCTCTGGGTCCCCCCTTGTCAACTGACTCATCGCACATGGCGCAATGACGTCAGTTAGCCGGGTAATCCCTAGCTGCCCAGGGATTTCCTAAGGAATCCTATAGTGGAGATAAGGGGTTCTTTGAACACCACCATCTCCTGATTGGTGGCAGATAGAGGGTCATGTTTGATATCATTGGAAAGGCCAAAGCATGTTAAAAGTAAAAATAAAAACCTGTGTTTTTTTATTATTAAAGCAGCACTATTGTTCACATTTCAATTATAGTGCGAACAACGATGCTGCACTAACAATTTTTTTTGGGTGGGGTTAGCTAAAGTCACGTAATTTCGCAGAATAAAGTAACGGGTTCCCAGTTTTAATTTTTTTAACACATGTACCCCCATAGAATATATAGACAAACACTCGGATAAGAAAATTAACGAAAAAAAAAATACTTTATACACTGTGGACGATTGAAGTTTTATTGAAAATTCACCTTTTTAAAATTTTTTGTTCTAGCATTCTGGCAGGGCATAACGTATACAAACAATGATATATTCTGAATCTGACGAAAAAAAAGGATATATAAAATTTGTCTGGGTCATACAATAAAATGTGACTTGAGCAAAAACATTGGTCAAAATGAGCTCAGCACACTTCTGGAAGAGTGCCGAACTTTTAAAATTACCTTCGTCCTTAAGGGGTTAAGCATGCTTTGGTAGCTGCTCACAAAACATCACGAATAGACAGATGAAAACAAGTCTCTTATTTCAAGCAGACACTGCTTTTAAGAAGTGGAGAGTTGCACGATTTATATTTTGTTCACCTGATCTTATAAAGCAGTGTTTTCCAAACCAGGCCGTATTTTGCAGATCACCTTGGGGAAAAGCAGACTGAATCCTGCAATCACTGAGCAGCAAATCATATCACCTGTCCGGTGCTTCAGATATCTGGCAAACCTGGCGAGGCGGAGGGTCCTGAGGAATGGTTTGGAGAAACACTGCTTATAAAAGGAAGTTCTACACACCAAGCATTTTTTATAAACATACCTTTCTCCAATAACTTCAGGTCTCCGTTTTCCTTCTTTATTTCGTTGATCAATTTATGCTTTTTCTCTCTCTGTGGCTCCTGGTCTTTAGCTTTAATTTTCTCTTTATCTTTCATTTCTCCTTAAAAAAAGAAAAATATGTATCAAAACGGGGATCCTTTTTTTTCTTTTCCCTAATTACCTGTCAAATTGAGAACAGAAAATATGCTGCCTGACCAGGAACAAGCAGTATGGAGAAGCCAGAGCAGATAAATTTCCTCCAGGACACAATCCAGGGGCGTGGCTTGCGCGCTGAAAGTAATGGCCACCTGACTCCGGAGCTCCGCCGAGATCCCCCGCTCTGCTCCTTCCGCACCCCATCCGCCACGAGATGGGCAAACCCCGCAAGCCGCCGACCACTCCTGGCCCCTCAGAGCCCGCCGGGGACCCGCAAAACTGCTCCATTAGGCAGTTTCTGACGCCGATCCCGGACTCTGTCTTGGCGCCATCGCGGGACAAAATGGCGGCGACCCCCGCCTCTTCGGCCCCCAGCTCCCCCACGCATGCTGCAGACACCTGGGCCATGCCGCCGGAGCTCCACCATCTCCTCAGCTCCTTGCCCACCAAAACGGATTTGGCGGCCTCCACATCTAGCCTCCAGGAATCCCTGCTGACGGAGATCAGAGGCCTCATGAAGGAACTTGGCGGCCTGCAAACCCGGTTCAGCACGTGGAAACAGCACAGGCCCGCCACACTGAAATCACAACATCCCACACCAATGCCCTGCAGTCTCAACATCAAATTTTACAGACTATGACACGCCACCTGGAAGACCTAGAAAACAGAGGACGCAGGAATAACATTCAGGTAAGAGGCCTCCCTGAACTGGAACAATCCCCATCTGACCTGAAACGCACCCTACTCCGTTTATTTAACGGCCTACTACAACGAGACTCTGACACTGACATCGAATTTGAAAGACTTCACAGAGCTCTGCGCCCTAAAGGCCCTCCTGAGGCCCCGCCACGAGACGTGGTTTGCCGTCTTCTGCAACATCCCCTCAAAGAGGACATTATGGAGGCAGCCAGAGCATCTCGCACTGTACTGTTTGAAGACACCAGTATCTCCTTATATCAGGATTTATCACCAGCGACCTTACAATCCAGGCGCCTTTTACGCCCCCTCACCGCGGCCTTGCAGGAACGGCGCATTGTATACAAGTGGCTCTTCCCATTCGGACTACAGGTCCGCACTGAAAACGGTCCAGCTATCTTGCGATCAGAACTTGACCTCCCGGTATTCCTGGAAGCCCTTTCATTGCCTAAAGACACCATACTTGCGTGGCCCGACCTGACGAGCATGTACGCCCCCTCATTTGGTGCGCCACCGCGATTTCAGAGGCCTCGCCGCCGCTACTCCTCAACGCGGAATACTACACCCCATGATCCTCAAGATGGATGACTTACATCTGGCAACTACTCCTACAATTCCTGAGCACAAGTAGAGGATGCCATCCCTAATAGCTCAAGAGACTGGAGATCCTGCGGCTAACGACACTAGTGGCTAGATCCAGAATTAGAGACCCCCGCACTTTTCAAGACTGCTGCTTGTACCAGCTCACGATGACCAGCGATTCACAGCACACCTGACTTGATTCTGACATCTGCCGCTCGCTGAGGTACAAGGAAAGACACTCGTCTGAACAACGCTCTCGAGATACGCAAGTCTCCCTGACGTTTACATTGCATGTCTCCCCCGTTTTTCTTTTTCTGGACTCTGGCCCGATTAACACCGAATGGACTGCGTGAGTACTGGACACGGCCTGCACACGCATCTCCCACGATGCAGACTCCTACCCGGGAGGAGACCAGTACAGCGCTACATGCTGGGGTCGGCGGCACGCTAATACGAAATGTAGAGCGGGCCTCTAGGCCCAAGTTTCTTCTTTCTTCTGGTTTACAGTTAACTGTTTAGATAATTATTACGTTGATTGCATACGTCTGCATTTCCTATTGTGTAAACACGTTGCCCTCGGTTGTCGCTTGCTCCTGCCCCCGAGAACGTGCCTTTGTACAGAATAGTGCGACACGCAACTACCCCCGCATATTGCGGTTGTGCATTGTCTCACTTAGGCACACACTCTTCACCCTCCCTGAAACCCCCCCCTCTTTTTTCTCTTGTACGTCTACCCCCTCCCCTAGTTGGTAACATGGCTACGGCACCTAGACCCATTAAAATCACCTCGATCAATGCCAAAGGACTAAACATCCCGGAGAAGAGGCATACGGCCCTCCGGGACTTCAGATCCACACACGCAGACGTGGTGCTCTTGCAAGAAACACATTTTGAAGCGGGTAAGGCTCCACGAATGCGCGATCTAAAATACCCGGCCTGCTTTTTTAGCAATTCCACTGCTGGCAAAGTATGCGGCACGGCCGTTCTCTCCAGGGACTTCCCCCTCACTGTCACAGGCACGGAACTGGATCAGGACGGCCGATACACTTTTGTAAAGGGGTCCCTAGGGGGACAATTTTATACCTTCGCCTCCATTTACTTGCCGAACAGAAAACAACACAAGGCATTACGCTCTATGCTGCGTATTCTTGCTGATTTTCCAGGAAGGAATCGTACTTATTGGAGGAGATATTAACCTCCCATTGGATGCACGCTTAGACACTTCACGGGGTATAACTAGCGTTCCACACTCCGTACTGCGACAAACTCACTCGGCACTCCACTCACACCGCCTAATCGATTGTTGGCGTGCCACACATCCCACCACACCTTTTACAGCCCCCCGCACCAGTCCTATTCGAGGCTGGACTGTATGTTCCTACCATTTGGTCACCTCCACGAATCGGTAGATATAGGCCCGATGACGTGGTCAGATCATCACCCGGTACTACTCACACTTAACTCCCCTTTAGTACGTCCTAAAGACAGAAATTGGCGCCTAAATGAAACTTTACTGAACGACCCCATGATCAGACAGGGCACCCTCCTGGCTCTCCAGCAATATTTCACTGAAAACTCCACCCCTGACACCTCACCTCAAATCATATGCGAAGCGCATAAGGCAGTGATCCGAGGTTACCTGATGCAGTAAGGCTCAATCAAAAAAAAACAACACACCCTTCAAAGAGACACACTTATTCAACGCATTCACGCACTGGAGAGATCCCATAAGCTCTATGTGGATGACACAGTCTACGCGGAGGTTTTGGAGCTTCGCTCCGAACTGAACGCACTTTTAAACAATACTGCCCACAAAGCCTTCCTCACTACTCGCCGGACCTTTCACGAGCATGGTAACAAATGTGGACGGCTACTAGCACGCGCACTCAGAACCCACAGAGAGAAACTATACATCTCCAGATTACGCACCCCACAGGGTACACACGTCACGCTACCGCAAGACATGCTATCCCTTTTCCACAACCACTTCACGGACCTATACAACCTTCCTACAGGCCAGCAACCATCCTCCGCAGCTCACATGTGTAAATTCGTGGAGACGCACACTCACACTAAGCTAACACCACTCATGCGAGAGGCACTAGATTCCCCTTTAACGGACGAAGAATTACACACAGCAATCAAATTGACCCCTGCCGGCAAGACGCCAGGCCCAGACGGTTTGTCCCTCCGATATTATTAAACATTCCTACCCACCTTGACTACCGCGTGGTTGCAAGCCTTTAATACGCTCGCGCAGCGCCCCCATGCCTTACCCCCTCAAACCCTCTCTGCCACCGTCACATTAATACCAAAACCTAACAAAGATCATGACTTATGCGCCAACTACCGTCCCATATCACTCCTGAACCAAGACTTAAAATTATTTGCCAAAGCCCTGGCATTACGGATGGCTCGCTACATCCCCAGACTGGTACACCGGACCAAACTGGATTTATACCAGGGAGAGGCGCCAGGGACAACACAGTCAGAGCCCTGAACCTCATGCATGTTGCCGCTGAATCCCGTTCAGTCCCTTCCCTTCTACGGTCGACTGATGCCGAGAAGGCGTTTGACAGGGTCAGTTGGCCCTGTTTTGCACCCTCCAGCAGATGGGATTCGGCTCCAGCATGGATTGGCTCCCTTTACACTAACCCCACTGCACGCATTAACTTAAACAGCACGCTCACCCCTCCCTTCCACATCCGAAATGGCACCAGACAGGGATGCCCTCTTTCACCTTTACTTTTCGCGCTCTCACTTGAACCCTTCTTGCAGGCAGTTCGAACAGACCCCTCGATCCGCGGCTTCGAGGTTGCAGATCACCGACATAAAGTGGCAGCATATGCTGACGATTTGTTATTTTTCATACGCTAACCGCTAATCTCCATCCCCGCCCTCACTTCTCTACTATGAGAATTTGGTACCATTAGCAACTACAAGATTAACATGACGAAGTCGGAAATATTGGGCCTCACCATCCCCCCCCCCCGCTTCGCACCCAACTGCAAACCTCTTTCCCCTTTCAATGGTGCAAGTCATCTCTTAAATATCTGGGCATTTCCCTCACAGCCGACACATCAGACCTCTATTCAGCAAACTACCTCCCACTACTACACACCATTACGACAGACCTCACCAAATGGGCACTGCCCCATGTCACGTGGTTCGGACGCATTAACGTCCTAAAAAAGAACATACTCCCTCGACTTCTGTACTTGTTTCAGACCTTGCCAATAGCTGTACCAAACTTATTTTTTCGATCCTTACAAACTAGGTTCACCTCCTTTGTCTGGAATAAACGACAACGACGGTTACGCTTTGCGCTCCTAACCGCAGCAAAATCTGCAGGCGGTCTAGCATTGCCACATGTTCGCCGCTATTACCAAGCCGCGCACTTATTGCGCATACTTGAATGGACATCAGGTCATGAAAACAAACTATGGATACCCCTAGAACGAAAACTGGCGGACAGCCCACTGGCCTCTCTGCCCTGGCTATCCGGCACAAACGCTACCTACCGAGTCACACCTCACCCAACCATCTCAGCCACTCTGCGTGTCTGGAAGTCGCTCCAACACACCACACCCATTGCTCCATGGCCGTCACCCCTCCTACCTCTCTGCTATTTACCTGCATTCTCCCGGAGATTAATTCAACCAGATCAAGCACACATCCCACACTCTCTACTTGCAACCAATCTCATAGATGGCGATACCTTTAAGTCCCCTGAAGACATCCCACTACCACTACCGCATTCATTCCTGACAATTTTCCACCATCATAGACTCATGTCTTACATACGCTCTTTAGCCCCCCTATCTCAGTTCACCCGTCCCCTGACTCAATTTGAAATTCTGGCTCAAAGACCACACCCACCATCTCACGGTATATCGGTCCTATATGGCTTACTACAAAACCTCACAAACCCTATCCCATCCTACCGAGCCAAATGGGAAGAGGACCTCCACATGTCCTTCACTGATGAGGAGTGGAATCAAATCTCCCTCCTCACCACCTCTTGCTCCACTGCCTCCAAATCCCAAGAAACAGCCTACAAGCTCCTATCTCGGTGGTATCGCCCACCTAAAACTCTGGCAATCTTTGACCCTAACCGTAATGGATCATGCTGGAAATGCAAGTCGCCACAGGCTGACTTGTTACACATGTGGTGGTCCTGTCCCCAAAATCAACCATACTGGCGAGCTGTCCACGACGCCATCTGCAAAGTCTCGTCACCTCCGCCGGACTTTACACCAGCAGCTATGTTACTGCTGCACACCACTGCTGAGCCTTCAGATTACAGACGCACACTCGAAATACGACTTCTGAATGCGGCAAAGGCCGTGCTGCTCAGACACTGGAAATCCCCTAATGTACCGACTATACAAGAATGGCTTCAAGAAGTACATAACATTCAGGACATTGAAGAGTTAATACATAGCGCATCAGGCACAAGTGCAACCCACCTACGCAGATGGTTTTACTGGTCAGAGGCCCACCCTCGCACATAACTGCCATACCTTACGCTATAACTACCTGCTCCCCGCAGGTCACCCACCTTCTTGCACCAACTACACCCCCCCCATTGTTCGTTTAAACATGTTACCCCTATTTTACACCCGCCCTATCACCACACCAGCTTTACAGACCTTAAGTTGTTTTGTAGATAACTATATATTGAAAGCGATATTCAATCGGTACGACGAGTCGACACATAAAAGTTTTGAGATATGTTTATTATAACTTGCCGCGTATCTATGTATAGATACGGATATTGCTTTTTTCCTTGCACAAGAAATTGTTACGTTATTTCTGCTCTGTATGCAATTTATATCTCAATAAAAAAAAAAAAAAATTTCCTCCAGGAGTTGACCTGAATACCAGAGGCATGTTATAAACATAACTCCTGGATATGCACTTTGATTAGATTACTAATAAAATGCAGTTTTCCCCAGAGTGATGAGCATAAGGATGGGTTTTTGGCATTAAAAGAGACACTACCACTTACATAAGCTTTAATTAACAACTTGTGCATAACAAACAAAACCACCTTATAAAACCACACACTGCTGGTTATTTTTTTTCTTTGAAGTAATTGCATGTAGAAAGGAAAATTATATTTTTTTATCTGTACCATTGCCGCCCCCCCATTAGGCAACATTTACCAAAGGTTTTTCTTTACTTCTGCGGTTTATCAATGGTATTTAACAGTTTAACCCCTTAAGGACGCAGGGGTGGCGCCCTTAAGGGGGTTTGAATTTGCTGGCGAGGCGTACAGGTACACCTCGCCGACAGGTGCCGTCTCGCGTCACTGATTTTGAGCCCTCCCCCGCAGCCGGCATGCAGTGCGTGTCATTTGCTGCAGCAGACGGCTTGATTTCAGGCCGTCCCTCTGCAGCCAATGACGCGCGCCACGAGTCAGTGCGCGCAGGCTGCGGGGAGGGGCCGGGGCGGCCCCATTGAAGACAGCGGGGCGTACCTGTACGCCCCGCGTCTTCAAAGCCCGCCCGCCGCCAGGACGTCATGGAACGTCCTGCAGTGTTAAAGGGTTAATAAGATGTGTGGGGAATGTTTAGATAAGGTGACAGGGGGCTATTATTCAGGCTATTCAAAATAAGAGATGGCAGCTGAATCAGATAAGACCATGAGCTTTAAAGACTTCTAATCTACCCCAAGGTGAGGTCATTTGAATACATCCCACACAATGAGACTGCAATCAACCTACACAGTCACTACTGCATGGCCATTGCCACAGAGTGAAGAGCAAGTGATGGAAAGAGAGGGGGAGAGTCCAACTGCAAAACACAAAATATCACAAAATGGATGCACCCAGTGACACAAAAATATTTTCTTAAATATGCATGAGAAAAACAGCACATGTAAGAAACCTAAAATGAGATTTTCAGTGGTAGTGGCCCTTTAACTGCACAGAAAACCATGCATGAAGTGCTCAAACAAAACTGCCACATGCTAAGGAGGGAGGAAAGCTGATCAAGAGATTTAAAAAATAAAAAAGGGAGGACAAGAAAGAAAAAAAAAAAAAAGACGATGGGCTGCTATAGGTGTTCAGGGACCACACTTCAAGGATTACAACAAAGTATCACTTCTAATCAGGATTTCCATTCAGTGGCTGCAGAAATTGAGTAAAGAGTCTGGCAAGGTGTGCTGTGTTGGTCAAACGAATGCTGACGCACGCGGCACAGCTTCAAGTGCCAGCCTAGCAAAAGGCACAAGGGTGCCCAAGTTATCCACCCATCCTGGGCAGCATAAATGGCAGGTTTGGTTTCCCTGGCAGAATGTAGTATCAGTCCGTAGCCAGTTTCCTAATTACTGCAGCTATAAAGTTCTAAACCTATTCAAATATTAAAAATTACATTAAAAAAACAAAATGTTAAAAACTAAAATAAGGTTACTGAAATTATAGAATATTTTAAAATATAGCGGGACAGCGGGCTGTGCCAAGAGAAAGCAGTGCTAATCACTAGGAGCTGTGACTTTTTCCCCAAAAAGCAGAGGAACGTGTTCAGGAACTGTGATGAAACTGAAGTGTCTCGTTTTAAGACTTCTGTGCACTATATGATATTTCAATCCTGTAAAGATGCAAACAAGTCAAGCTGTAAGACCTGCTAATGTCTTTCATGCCAGACTGTAGGATTTAAAGCTTAGCCCAGACAGCTAGCCACGATTCAGCATGTTGTTTCAATAGAAAAATCCTGTAAGGGATTCACACTGTAGGCGGCATCTTATCCAACATACATCTGGCATCGCTGGCGGCTAAGACCTATTGTGACATGTTCACAGAAAGTGAAACTTTGGAGATCAAGCACATGATTTTACCCTATGACTACAGAAATACGTTAGGATCCCCGAAATATATCACAGGGCAAAATAATGGGCAAAAATTGTACAGTGCGCACCAACCTTTAGAGAGGTCATTCCTATCAAGTGCAAACACACTGGATGTGACAGGCTGGACTGAGCTTTCAACACAGGGCTTGACAAATCCAGGAAACTGGGTTTGTACTAAAAGCCAATGTGTTTGGCTGCCAAGTCGCCTTATTGACTCCTACGTGGGATTGAGATCTGCCACGATGACCTGTTTCAATGACAGTCACGGTCAGCAAACGTCTATATAGGAGAAGGCACAGCAGTGCCCCGCGATTACCTCCACATACATGGATTTTGTCTTACCAAATCCCAAACAAGAGCTGCCATTTTCCTTACGTTGCAAGAGGAAAGGAGATTAAACCATTCAATATGGATGAAGCTGAGGAGATGACATGAATCTCTCCTCTGGACGAGGGCCAGCATGGGAGCAGCACAAGTGCTTTTATTAGGTTTATCAGGTTTTGTATGTATTGGAGTGCGTTGTATAGTCATTGTGACACTAAATACACCAACAACATAAAATATGCAACAGTATACCAAGGATACAAGTCATTGTGTGCAGTCTGAAGAATATGTATGCTGCACGCACTCTAGACCTTTTTGCTTAGTTGCCATGGCGACTCGTGGATTTATTCCCATTTTTATATTTATTTTGGCCGTGTGTTTTCATTACAGTCTATGATATAGTATGGATCACAATTGTTTGTACATGTTAGGCATCACAATTGATAAGAAATTGAAAAGAAGAGTTTAGAAATATACTGATTTGTTAAATAGAGCAGGTCATCTGGTTTTACTGTAAGACTGAGATTATATATACGTATACACACATTTTACAGACAGCAGGGCATTGTGGCAGAGAGTGTCCATTTCTCCAAAAATTATACAATTCTGTAGATGTTAGTGGTCTGATTTGAGGAGACATGTATAATGTGACTGTATACATATTTTTTTTTCTGCTAGCTATATACGTGTATAGATTGACCGACGCAGAGTACCTATAAGGTTAAATACCAGTTATGTCACTGATTAGAGTTTCTCGTTCCTCCCACTAATTAGTGTGGATATGTGAATATCATGGGTGCGTGGGAATCGGTCTTTAATCATGAAGGCGTGAGCTGAAACGTCATTTTTACACTGCCCTTGCGGCTATTTCTATTAAAGGATTGTTTGCTATGTGTCTGGTGTTGCCCATCGATACTTTTCTGTATTACTCCAAAAATGTTCTGCAGTGCAATATATAGTCTGTTTAAGTTCAGGATTCACAAAATTTAAAAAAAGGGCTTATTCAGGAAGTGTCTGTTTGCCGATGTTGTAAGCTTTCTGAATAAGCCCCTAGAACCGTGTTTCCCAAACCCTGTAACTCAAGGAGTATTACCAGGCCAGGTTTGCCAGATAAGTGCAGTACAGGTGATCGGAAAATGCAGGATGAATACGGTGATCAATTAGCAGCAAATCCTAAAGTGACCCTTAATTCTGGCCTGTTAGGGGTATTGGAGGACCAAGATTTGAAACCACTATTCTACAGGCTAGTTTCTAAAAGTATACAACAAATGTTAAAAAGATAAAAAAAATATTAAGATTTTCTTGGCCCCCCCCTCCAGCTCTTCAGTGATTGTGCACTGGTGACATGACTCAGAATGCAGTTATTGGATTGGCAAAAAAAGGTTATGGGAGGACGGTCTGATGCCAGTGACCACATACTAAATTGATAGTGGCCATTATCCTTATGCCATCCTTTTATAATAAAATGATCACCTGGTCTTTCCATCTAAACACAAAAAAGGGTCTAAATGACTAGCTGGGGTCTCTGAAGAGTTAAATTTAGGGATGCACCGATACCACTTTTTTAAGACCGAGTACCGATACTTTTTAAAAGTACTCACCGATACCGAGTACCGATACTTTTATTCAAAGTCATGTGACGCTTTCCAATAAGAACAGACCATATAAAATTGCCCCCGGCTCACATGTATATATCCCCCCCAAGATATATATATATATATTCATACTGCCCCAGCTCACACATGGATATTGGCCCCAGCTCACACATGGATATTGGCCCCAGCTCACACATGGATATGCCCCCCCCCCAATGTCTCCGCGACAATACTTCCCTTCCTGGGCGACGCAGGAAAGTCTCCGCGCATGCGCTCGTTGGACCATGTGATCGCGGCTGGGGGGGGCCTTCCAACAAGCGCGCGGAAACTTTCCCGGCGTCGCCCAGGAAGGTAAGTAACATCGCGGAGAGCAGCTGCAGGGCCTGTCCGAATGCTCTATCGGCATTCGGACAGGCCCTGCAGCTGCTCACTGTGTTCATACTTACCTTCCTGAGCGACGCCGGGAAAGTTTGCGCGTGCTCGTTGGAAGGCCCCCCAGCCGCGATCACATGGTCGCGGCTGGGGGCCTTCCAACGAGCGCGGAGACATTCCCGGCGTCGCTCAGGAAGGTAAGTATCGCAGAGAGCTCCAGGGGCGGCTGTCCGAATGCCGATAAGAGCATTCAGACAGCCGCCGCAGCCCCTCGGATGCCTGCAAGCCGGCTCAATGCCGGCTTCCGGTATCGGGAAAAATATCGGGGGTACTACATGAGTACCAAGTACTCCTGCAGTACCCAGTATCGGCCCCGATACTGATACTAGTATCGGTGCAACCCTAGTTAAATTGAGCTCTTAAGTGCAATTTTTCATTTGCTTTTTCTCTAAAGCAGCCTTGTTGTCCACGTTTCAACTGTAACAAGAACTATGCTGCTGCAATAATTCTCTCATTTTTCACGCCAGGAGCAAGTGTGGAGGTGATGACACCGCAAATTATTAAGCACCCTGGAAGGAGAGGCAGGGGTCCTTCAGACCCCTGAATCTCCATGCTATACACCCCCCCCCCATGGTCGACTGAGGCGTCATTGGACAAGTCAGGATCTAGTCTTTCCAATCATATCACAAATTTGAAGAATTTGGTTAATTCCCCTAAAGGTCAGCCATCACTCCATTTCATTAGTGGTTTCACATAAACTCCAGCAATCTAACGTAAGACTATGAGCAGTTTTTAAAAACACCGACAGCCAATAGATGTGGATTACTAAAGCGCAGGCATGAAAACAGTATGTTCGACTTAAGTCTGCTCATAATTTAAAGCAGTCTTAGGTTGACAGGTGACTAAAGATTTTAAAAAGAACTGTGGTGTGCTCGTGTTGAATATGTGTATATATGGGAAGGTATGTGTAGTTATTAGGGATGATCGAAAATTGTCCGTATTTTCAGGCAAAAGCAAATTTTAAAAAAAAAGGGCAGAAAAAAAAAAAAAAAACAGGAATCTGAATGCCAAAATTTGGTTGCAGTATAATGAAAGCATAATATTCAGGGGCTAGTTTTAAGTTACACATTAAGGTTAGAACATAAGGGTCAGGGTCTTTGGGATAGACAATATAATCGGTTATGCCGATTACCGGCTGACGATATTCGGAACATTACTGATATCGGCATTTTGTTTGCCGATATTGCCAATAATTGCACAAGTTGGCTAACTGCAGCTGCGATACGCAAGATCCCACAAAAACATTGCCCGTGTCCGCCTCTTTCTGACACAAGATACCACAAAAGTGCTGGTTCATGCTCTTGTCATTTCACGACTTGACTACTGCAACTCGCTCCTTATTGGCCTCCCCAACTCCCGCATTGCCCCTTTGCAATCTGTAATGAATGCAGGGGCCAGGCTTATTTTTCTCACTATACGCAGCTCCCAACTTTGCCGGTCCTTCCATTGGCTTCCTGTACGTTTCAGGATACAGTTTAAAATACTGATTGCTCACGTTCAAATCACTCAATAACTCAACCCCTCCCTACAGGTCTTCGTTACTCCGCAAGCACGTCCCGTCTAGACAACTCCGTTCAGCGGGTGATCTCCACCCGTCATCGGTCTACACACGCACAACCAACTCTCGCCTCCAGGACTTCAAGGGCAGCTCCAGTCCTGTGGAATGACTTGCCTCGCCCTATCAAACTCTCCCCTGACCTTCAAGAAATCCCTCAAAACACACCTCTTCAGATTAGCGTACCGCATCACTGATGCAACTCATCCCTCTGCTCACCTACTCACACTTGATTGAAGCCACTTGTATGGCCCCACCATTCCCAAACCACTGGCACCAACGATCCTGCTATCTAGTGCAATTCCTCTCGTCTTCCTCAACCCCCAATCCCTCTAGACTGTAAGCTCCTATGAGCAGGGCTTCTACACCTCGTTTCCATCTTACGTCCGTTTATATGTATTTCATTCCCTTTGGTTATTGTAAAGCGCTGCCAAAACTGCAATAATAAATTATTTTTATTATTAATAACTATGCGACTCCTGGAGGGTTCTCCCACATCAGGCTGTAAGCCCTCACTGCAGAATGAGCCCCGTATTGCGCATGAGCGTGGTGACAACAGAAATGGGGGTTCCATCCCATCTGGCAGGAAATCCCCTATACAGGAGATGCAGTGTCTATTTCCTACAGCATGGGTCAGCAACCTGGGCCCTCCAGATGGTTTTGAGCCTCATGGGATATGCAGTTCCAAGAACCTAATGAGAAGCTGAGCATCATGGCAGATGTAATTCAAAAACATGTGGGGCAATATTACAAAGTCAGTGCTAACTTAAGCAGAGCTGTGGTAAACTCAACTGCATAGACTATAATGGCTCTAAGTTTACAACAGCTCTGGTTAAGGCTCGTGTCAGACGAGCAGTGTTCACATCCGTGTTGCTGCACATTTTAACGTCCGTGGTAGCATACAATTATGATCAATAGAGACCCACACACGAAGTACGTCCGCACAGCAACGGACACAGAAAACGGACACAAGTTAGGCAAGAACGTAAAACCGTAAAACACAGAGTGCGCTGCGTCCGCAACGTCCACATAGCTTTGTGTGTGAGTGATGGAACGAAGTCAGACGGACTGCATTTATACGTCCAGCATTTTGACGGAAAAAATGTTTTTCATATTAATTTATTTCCCCTTCTACATCAGTCAAAAAAATGGACTGTGTGGCCTTGTTGTCAGTTAGAAAGTACGTCCATTGTGCACGGACGCACAGAATGTGCTCGTCTGACCCTAGCCTAAGTTAGCTCTTTAGTCTGAGACAGGTGCCTGTGTGGAGAGGGAGCAGCTTGTTTGGCTCCAAGTACAAAGTTTATACTGAATGCTGAAAACTCTGACGCTAAGATTGTGCTTCCAAGAATTTGGGTTATTATTTACTGGTTAAGTTAGCACCAGTTTTGTAATCTAACCCTTGGAGCACCAAGGTTGCTGAACCCCTTACATACAGGGTCATATGAGGGATCTTTAAGAAAGCCAAAGACACGGTCTTATTGTTTGTAAAAATAAAAGCTTAAAAAAAAACCTTATTAAATTAAATAAATGAAGTGGACGTGGTGCAATGTTTAAATGTTAAACACATTGAGTTCATGGCATAATGTCAGATTTGTGCTGTGTTTTCTCACAACTTCAAGTTTACAGAATATCGGCACCAAATATCAGCCAGAAAAGCTGCCGATAATTGGTATCATATCGGCCCTGAAATAATTATATCGGTCTATCCCTAGTCAAGGTTACCAAAGCTGTAAAATTCTGCCCCTTCTTTTGATGCTTTTAAGTCAAAAGAAAATGCTGAATCTGCAGTCAAGTGCACCTCTATTTTTGGTGCCAGGCCATAAATTCTTTTCTGTGCATCCCTAGTAATTGTAAACTATACAGGGGTGTGGAATTTTTTTAAAAATCTACTTGCCCGAAGGACTAAATTGGTACCAAATCTACTTGCCCCAATACACAAAAATACTTTCGCCAAAATAGCATTTAAATAGTAACACCCCCCCCTCATACATACTGCCAGACATCCTACAAAACACACTGCCATGGACACACATGGGTCCTCAGTCCGACAAAAAAAAAAAAGTGCTCTGTATCAAGTCCAGGGCTCTGCCTGTCCAAGGGACTAAATCTGATAACCTGAGTGTTTACCTGTAGGGATGCACCGATACCGATACTAGTATCGGTGCCAATATTGCCGTTTGCACGAGTACTTGTTACTCGTGCAAACGGCCCGATACATCCCGCCGATACCGGAAGCCGGCGCTGGGCCGGCATCCGCGGGGCTGGGGAAGCTGGCCGCATGCATGAAAAGCACGCGGCTAGCGTTCCCTTCCGGCGCACCACATACTCACCCATCCCGAAGGTCCGTTCGCTTGGCAGTGATGCGTTCCCGTGGCCACTGGGCGCTCCTGTGACGCTGCCTCTCAGCTGGAGGCAGCGTCACAGATGCGCCCGGCGGCCACGTGATCGCATCACTGCCAACAAGCGACCGGACCTTCAGGATGTGCGAGTATCGCGGCGCGCAGGAGGGGGAACGCTGGCCGCGTGCTTTTCATGCATGCGGCCAGCTTCCCCAGCGTTCGAGCTGCGGGCAAATCCATCAGAGCTGGGGGCATAATCCATCAGAGCTGGGGGCATAATCCATCAGAGCTGGGGGCATAATCCATCAGGGCTGGGGGCAAATCCATGAGGGCTGGGGGCAAATCCATGAGGGCTGGGGGCAAATCCCATAAATTTTTATATGAGGTCTGTTCTTATTGGAAAGCGTCACATGACATTAAATAAAAGTATCGGTACTCGTACTCGGCCTTAAAAAAGTGGTATCGGTGCATCCCTATTTACCGGGAGGAAAAATCTCAATGCCCGGAGCACTGGGCTACATGAATCCAGCACCCTTGCTACTTGTAGCTCTATCAGTTCAATTAAACACTCATGGGTAGCAAGAGTTTAAAAAAAAAAACTTTATCATAGCATCAGCATTTCAGCTAAAAGTGCCCAAAAAAAAATAAAATCCTGGAATTCTCAGATAATATATGTAAACAAATAATAGCTGTATAACTCAAATGGGCATACACACATTTGTTTAATTATATAGGCATAGTCTGGCTACAGAAGTTTGTATCCATTTGTTTCTGTGCTCACAATTGGCTGACTAGATTTTAGGTACATTTGCCAAGCCCTGTTGTAATAAAGTCTCCATTTTTTGCTTTACTTGTGTTAAAGGTTAACAAACTGTTCTCATCCAGTAACAAAGAAAACCCAAACTCTTCTATATAAAAACAAAAATAATATACTGACAAGAAAGTTAAGAGATTTCTTGCAGACACAGCTCCTTGACTCCTAAGGCTTTGGCATCCTGTATGGTGAAGAAATTTACTTGCTTCGGATTTAAAAAAAAAAAAAAAAAAAAATTGGAAAAAAGCAGTGTTTCTTTGCAGTTGAAAGCCTCGATCTTCAGCTCACCATCCAAAGCCATCACCATTTCCAGCTCCTGCATTTTCATTTGGAAACAAAGGTATCCTGCTATCAACAGGTCGTTCGCCACTCCACAACCTCCGCTCCAATCCTATGTCCATATTTAATGTTTGCATTTATGTATTCATTTCTAGCTGACTAGTTGTGCTTTGTTTTTTAAATTGCCCCGTATTTGTTGTCACTATCAATTTGCTTCCCCATCCCCTCCCATGTCGTACATAACTCTAACACGCCCTCGCTCTCTAACAGCTCCTCATTTTCCCTCTGCAATCCCGGGCCTAAACTTTTAGTTCTCCCTCCAGCTGCTTCTACTTTTCTTTCCAATTACCCTTTTCTAGCCAAAGCTTGGTCCTTCCTCACGCAATTCCTGCCATTTTCTTTATGGCCGCCAGCTCCACACTTCCCCTGCTCCTTCTTGTTTCACTTAACTTTGTCCCTCAGATTGTAAGCTCACAGGACGTCTGGATGAACACTTGCATAAAGTGCTGTATTAGGCAAATGTCAGAGCGCACTTTGCGTGCGTGCATAACGGACAGACGTACTGACAAAAGATACGTTAGACACCACACGGTCTGTGTTTTTTTGACGAACGTAGGAAAAAAAAAAAAAAGAGAGGGAACTATGGTAAATAAAATATGAAAAATTATAAAAATTTGAAAAGGATATGAAAAGCCATTTTGTGCGTCAAGGTGCTGGACGTCGCAAATGCGCTGCGTCTGACATCTCACTCAGAACGCGATGTGGTGCACTCTACGCGTCCATGGTAGCGGTTTTACGTTCGTGCATAACTTGCGTCAGTTTGCCACGTGTGTTGTGTATGCGCAGTTCGGTGCGCACGTACTTCGTGTGTGGGTCTCTTGATCATGATTCTATGCTACGACGGATGTTAAACGGTGCGGCAACACGGACGTGATCACTGCATTCGTCTGACATTAGTCTTAGCGGGACAATTATCCTAGGAGCAAGGTCATCTGTTCCTAATGTATCATTTATTATGGCTCAGGTTTGTGCTTCCCCATTGTAAAGCATTTCGGAATCTGTTTGCGCTATATAAGTAACCGAGCCGTTTACTAGATTAGTAACTGCATTTGGTCATGGTGATCCATTTAGTAAATTAAAGACGAGAAATCAGGAGGGAATAGAAACAAAAAAATATATTACGATTTTATTGTAACGAGTTGCAGAACATGCTGTTACTAGAATAAATGCATTAAGGAAGTGGGGAGAGCCACGTGTGGTGACACTGCATCTCTATACAACCTGCCAAAACCAGCCACAAGACTTCCATTTCAAAAGACAAACACCACGCAGAAAACAAATAGCAACAGTCCACACTGCACAAACATAAAAAAGGTGCTTGGAAAAAAAACAAACAAAAAAATAAACATACTGAAACTGAAAAATAAGCAACCAAGCTCACGTGGTAATATTATATAATCTATAAATGGAGTATATAGTCAGGGGTGTAGAGCGGGGGGTGGGCACACAGGACTATTTGCCCCATGCCCATATTTCCCAGGGAAAAAAAATTTGCACCCTTAATTTGAATTATCAAAGTACCACTGCTAGGGCTGGTTTTTCTGCCGGTACTCCTATTTTAGTTTTATTGCCTTGAAACTGCCTTGCTGTGATCTCATACACACACACACATTACTGTATCACAGACAATCTCAGCAATACAATTCACAGTAATGTGCAGTGCGTATGAGCGAGTTTTATTGCTGTGCCATACACACCACACGTTACTGTGAAACTGTTTTTTTTGAGAGGGTTGGAAAGTAAATTAAACTTTGTTACTATTTCATTGGGTGGTAAATAAAGGACGAGCAAATAACCAAAGTGGGGGGGGGGCAACTAAACCATGAGACACCTTACCTGACAGGTGGACCCCTGGTCAGTTCCATCTTCCTCTCAGAGTGCCAAGTGGGAGACCAAGCAAGCCCTGGAGACTCAAAGATGGCGGCCGGCCATCCGGCGCGCCCTATGACAAATCAGCAAAAGCCAACTGTCCGGGCCTGGGCTGCAGCCTATTGAACGCTGTACTAGGTTGCAAATGGCCCGTACGCCAGTACTTTGAGACCCCGGCCATAGAAAATCAGTGGAGGGAGCTGAAGGTTCGAGTTGCCAAATGTCAGCCTCGAAACCTTAAGGACTTTGATAGGATCTTCAAAAGAGGAGTGGGACAAAATCCCTCCTGAGAGGTGTGCAAACCTGGTGGCCAACTACAAGAAACGTCTGACCTCTGATTGCCAACAAGTGTTTTGCCACTAAGTACCAAGTCATGGTTTGCGAAGGAGTCAAAGACTTGTTTAACTCATTAAAATGCAAATCAATTTCTAACTTTCTTCAAATGCGTTTTTCTGGATGTTTTTATGGATATTCTGTCTCACTGTTAAAATAAATGTACCATTAAAATTAGACTGATCATTTGTCACTGGGCAAATGTACAAAATCAGCAGGGGATCAAATAGCCCGCCCCCTCACTTTAAAGAATATTTCCCCTTTTCCCAAAAGTGTTCTGGCACTTACTACAATTCTTTAAACATTATAAAATGTAGTATCCAAATAGTAAAATCTAATCTGCATAAAAGAATGTAAAACATTATATAAAAAAAAATTTAATGAAAAGTAAATATGCAGAGTCAGGTGAATAAATGTCTATGGTCAATAAATTACGCAACCATGGCGTTACTTTGAAATGTATGCAGTAATCTGTATAATAATGTATCACTCTCAGAATGGTTTGGAAGAGGTTTCCTCAGCCGCTTCCTGTCTGGATACTCCAATACTTGTCCCTTAAGGGGCGGATATCCAGATCAATGAAGCAAATACAGATACTGGGAAGTGACAACACGGTGGAGGATCACGTGTGGTCGCAGAGAAGTGACGTCAGGCCAGAAGGATATGTGGAGACGATAGATGTCTAAATGCTACAGACAACGAGGAACCAATGAGAAGAAATCTGAGGTGTGTAAGAGAGACATGGGGATGGGGAGGAAGTATACCAGTATTTTGTTTTTTAGGGTTTTAACCCCTTAAGGACGGGAGTAATTTTACAACTTCGGCGCTGTTTCAAAGTAGAAGTTTGCTGAGCTCATTTTGACGGTTTTAAACGCGGTTTAAAGTCACGTATTATTGTACCACCCAGACAAATTATATATCGTCCTTTCCGGCAGACTCGACAGATTAATAATATATCATTATTATATGTATACGTCATGCCCTGCCAAAATGCTATAACAAAATTGTAAAAAAATATGTGAATTTTCAATAAAATTTCAATCATCCACAGTGTGTAAAGTGGTTTTTTATGCATTTTATTAACTGAGCCTTTGCGGATATATTTTATGGGGTAGACTTGTTAAAAAAATTTGAACAGGGAACCCATTTTTTTTTTGGGGAGAAATTACGTGATTTTAGCTAAACCCCCCCAAAAAAAAAAAAAATCAGTGAAGCATCATTGTTCACATTATAATTGAAATGTGAACAATAGTGCTGCATTTAAAAAAAAAAAAAAGTGCTTTTTTTCAATTATTTTTACACTTTATTTTTACTAGTAACATGGTCATGTTTGATATCATTCGAAAGGCCATGATCAGGCCTTTCAAACGATACCCTACATGACCCCCTAGCTGTCACCGATCAGGAGATAAAGGGGTTCAAACAAATCCCTTGGCAGCTAGGGGGTTCCATGGTTAACTGATGTCATCGGGCCACGCTCGATGACGTCAGTAGACGTGGGGAGTTCCGGAGGTGGGGCTGCCATTCAAGATGGCGACCCCCACCGGAAAAAGGCTGTGACCTGACACCGATTGGTGCTGGGTCACAGCCTTGCCACCAAGGGGTTAATGCCATACATCCCTGGAAAGGTCAGGCTGTGCCATTTCCAGGGATGCCTGGCATTAGAGGGATCCAAAGGATCCCCCCTCCCCTCCAGGCATTTCCCCTGCTCCGGCTGGGGGGACGGGGACGCCTGAAACTGGCGTCATCGTGTCCGGCGCGATGGCGTCAGTGCGCCGGGAGGCGCCAAAAGTGCCGATCTGACTCCGTGGGAGTCAGAGCAGCGAGGGAGCCGCCGGAGGAGGTTGAGTATCGGCCGCCGGGGGGCTGCAGACGCCGGGAACGTACAGTTACGTCCTGCGGCGTTAAAGCCCGCCTAATGCAGGATGTAACTGTACGTCCTGCGGCGTTAAGGGGTTAAAGAAGTCATTTACAAAGTCTATATGACAAAACGCGTTGGGCGTTTTATATGATGTTTAAATCAGGGCTTGACAAATTTGCTTTGAATCTAGGAGCCAGCTACAAAAGTTAGGAGCCAACGTTTCTGCGAGGATTCACCTTTTATCAAGGTATACCTTGATAAAGGCAAATACTCGCCGAAACATTGGGAACCTTGCCTCTGCATCTGGGAGTTGGTTTGTAATGACCCAAATTATGATTTTAGCTGCTTCTATTTATTTATCACTTTGTTACCTGGTGCTTTTTGCTGTTAGGTATTTTTTGTGCATGTGGTCTTTTGGCTACTTTGAGCCTAGAAGTATAGACCGTTGCTTCTAATATCAGTTTGGCCGCTCTGATAGAGATCTATCTTATTATATTATTTGTGTTAACATCTGTACATTGTGATATTGTTTTATTTGTTTACTTATTTTCTTTACTCTGTTGTCATGGACACCTTATTTACCCACTGCAGACACAGACCAACACACACACAACAGACCTCATATAAATACATACACCAGGGCCGGATAGATTTACATTAACCCTTTCGCTGCTGAGGCTTTTCCCGCCCCTGTGCTGAGGTCATTTTTACCGGTTTTGCTCATCATGTTTAACCACTTCGATGCTGAGGACGCTATTCCCGCTGGTATGCGGAGGACGCGCTGAGCGCGTCCTCCCATTGGGGTCAGCATTCGGCCGGGTTCCGGCCGATCGCTGGCCCCCCCGGTGCAGGCTGACATCCTGGATGTCAGCTGCGCATCCGGGACCACAGCCGCCGGAATTAGGTGTCATCGCGGCAGCGCGATGACACCTAATTCAGGCCCCCCCCCCCATGTGCGGAGGAGGCGCCTGAAAGGGAGGGGGGGGGGTCCTTCGGACCTCTCTCCCTCCCGATCGCCGGCTCTGCGGGGGTTAACCCAGGCATCATTTGGAAGGGCACAGCCTGCCCTTCCAAATGATGCCTGGCATTAACCCCTGGGGAGCTGGATCGCGAATCGGCGCTGAAAAGCGCCGGTTCGCGATCCTTTCCCAGAGCTGGCCGACATCTTGGATGTCGGCCAAGCCTCCGGGAACTCCCCCTGAGGACTGGGGTCATCGTGCGTAGCACGATGACGCCAGTCCTGGACTTAACCCTTAACTGCCACCAACGGTGGAGATAGGGAGTTCATTGGAACTCCCTATCTCCCGATCCGTGGCAGTTAGGGGTTAAATTTTGGTATGGTTGGATCGGCCAGAGCATGGCCGTTCCAACGATACCAAACATGAAAGTGAAAAATGTTGTAAAAAAAAAAAAAAAATAAATGAAAAATAAAAATAAAAAAAAATAAACACTTTTTTTTAATTTTTTTTTGGTTTGTTAATGCAGCAATATTGTTCCCATTTCAATTATAATGTGAACAATGATGAACACGTTTAAACATGATGAGCAAAACCGGTAAAAATGACCTCAGCACAGGGGCGGGAAAAGCCTCAGCATTGAAAGGGTTAAACGTGTTTTGAAGGCTTATTTTAGTATATGACCCAGACATATTATATATCGTTCTTTCCGTCAGACTCGGTAGATTCATAATATGTCATTATTATATGTATACGTTATGTCATGTCTGTATATTATAACAAAAAATGCAATAAAATATGTATTTTCAATAATTTACAATGTGTAAAGTGTTTTTTTTCACACTTTAACATGCGAGCAATTGCGGTTATATTTTGTATGGGGTGCGCTTGTTAAAAAAAATTAGAGATGGGGTCTCGTTACATTTTTTTTGGGGAAAATTACACTATTTTTAACAAACGCACCATCATTGTTCACATTATAATTGAAATGGGAACAATATTGCTGCATTAACAAAACAAAAAAAAAGTGTTTATTTTTTTTTATAATTTTTTTTTTAAAAAAATTATTTTTATTTTTTTTCATTTTATTTTTTACAACATTTTTCACAGTAGTGTTTGGTATCGTTGGAACGGCCATGCTCTGGCCGATCCAACCATAAGAAAACATTAACCCCTAACTGCCACGGATCGGGAGACAGGGAGTTCATTGGAACTCCCTATCTCCACAGTTGGTGGCAGTTAGGGGTTAAGTCCAGGACTGGCGTAATCTTGCTACGCACGATGACGCCAGTCCTCAGGGGGAGTTCCCGGAGGCTTGGCCGACATCCAAGATGTCGGCCAGCTCCGGGAAAGGATCGCAAACCGGCGCTTTTCAGCGCCGATTCGCGATCCAGCTCCCCAGGGGTTAATGCCAGGCACCATTTGGAAGGGCAGGCTGTGCCCTTCCAAATGATGCCTGGGTTAACCCCCGCAGAGCCGCCGATCGGGAGGGAGAGAGGTCCGAAGGACCTCCCCCCCTCCCTTTCAGGCGCCTCCTCCGCACATGCGGGGGGGGGGGCCTAAATTAGGTGTCATCGCGCTGCCGCGATGACACCTAATTCCGGCGGCTGCGGTCCCGGATGCGCGGCTGACATCGAGGATGTCAGCCCGCACCGGGGGGGCCAGCGATCGGCCGGAACCCGGCCGAACGCTGACCCCAATGGGAGGACGCGCTCAGCGCGTCCTCCGCATACCAGCGGGAATGCTGAGGACGCGCTCAGCGCGTCCTCAGCATCGAAGTGGTTAAATGTAGGAGACTGGAAGAAACCATTGAAGCTAACTCGATGTTTTTAGATGCCAAAGACGGCTTTTAGATTGGTGTAAAATAAACTGGAAATTTAGGCTACCAGGCTCCTGGCTTTGTCAAGCCCTGGTTTAAATAAATACCCTTTTTTTACCGACTTCATTGGTGATCCAGCCTTTCTGTGCCCTCAAAAAAAATAAAATAAAAAATAAAAATTAATCGGCAATATTGGAGTATCCAGACAGGAAGCGGCTGAGGAAACCTACTCTCCCAAAGCATTCTGTGATACGTTATTATACGGATTACTGCATACATTTCAAAGTACCGCCATGGTTGCGTATTTCCCTGTTACAGGATGTGGCTCCCCTCTTATGAAATACGTGTGTATGGCTTGAGTTTGTAGCGTAGACGTGGAACTGTGTCTGTGTCAGTTAAAGGGAAATAGTATTTGTGGGAATAGTTTGAGGGGGCAGCAGCATTTCATACTTGGACACAGGCAACACAATATCATGGCCTGGCCCTATACATTGGCTACAAGCTCACGTGCGCCCTCTATTAGCTTCATTTGAGCGTACACCATCTTTTCATTGGCTGCTCGCTGCCTGACTCTTTAGGAATATCCCCACCTTTTTCCTAGGGGGGGGGGGGTAAATAATAAAAAAAATAAAAAAAGCAGCACTGAGTACCACACTATGATTAGAGTCAAAGTCCATCCACTGGCTTCCCCAACATGACAGAGGGTAGGCCCCCTGAACTGATTGCCTGTGGAACTGAGCTGAATGGGGCTTTTCATGGTCAGCTCCATCCCAGCACTTTCCCACAATGCAGTTCTTGGAGGAATTCTTGTACTTGGGGTCTGGTGAACGGGATGGTCATTTCTTTAGTCGTCCATCCTGTGTGGCCTCTCTAGAGCACAGGAGGAAAGTGACAGGTCGTCACCTTCTCCCAGCATTCTATGGAAGTTGCGCAGTAGGGCAATAGAAAGTACCATCCAGCTCGCCAGACACAAAGTAAGCGCATGGGAAATGATAGGGAGTGATGTGTAAGGGAGGGGCGAAATTTAAATGGGGGTAAATATCAGGGAGTGGGCATATATAGAGAGAGGGTGAATCATTTTGTATACCTTATAGTTATAATGGAAATTTAATTGTAAAAATTTGCACAAGTTAAAAGCATGATACTTTAACGAAATTTGAGTATACTAGCATTAAATTCATTTTTTTAAATTATCAGTATTTTGATACAGTCCAGTGCTTGTGGGGCAAGGGTCTCAATACTGTACTGGTAGAAAGGAATCCGGGCATTCCAACGCGTCCACAGGTTGGGGGAGGGGGCAATACTTTGTCCCGGGTTCCAACAACCCACGCTACGCCACTGCATATAGGGTCAGTCCCAAAGAGTCACTTTGGTACAAAATTGTCAATAGTATACTATTTATGGACAGCATATAAAAAAAAAACAAGCAAAAACTACATGAAACTTACAAAATAACCCAATACTTTTGAGCAGCATACGAATGAGCCAGCACTCATGTGCTCCGTGACCTTATCTTGTAATTTATGGACCCTTCGGTGCAGCCCACCCAGGCCAATATCAAGCTGATAAAAACCCGGGGGCGTAACTTGACCCCATAAATTAAAAAAGACATGTTCTTGGACCAAAGGCTCATTCCTTTTTCTCAGCAGGTCATTTGAAGATCAGCCAGGTCAGCAGTGCACATCAGTAAGTAGATCCTAATTTTTCCAAGTGACGCTTTGTTCTTTTAGCAATAACATTATAAAAGAAATATGCAGATCCATAAGCCTTCACAGTGCAACACTAACGAGACATGAGAGCCAAACTCACAATTTAAGTCAAGCTGCACCCTGCTCCTACAATAGTTTTTTTTTTGTTTGTCTTTTTTTAGAAAGTATTTTACCAGGAAGGATACATTGAGATTTCTCTCGTTTTCAAGTATGTCCCGTTAGGGGTCTTGCCTAAGGACACCTGAGAGGTGCTCTTGCCAGGATCGAACCCGTGTCTCCACAGGCTCTTTCCACGCAGAACAGTGATGTTACCTCTACTCCACCCAGCCGGTTGAGACCCTGGATAAAATATCTTGTACACATTGTACCGCAGGAGTCTTTGAATTGCAGATCAAGAGGCCACTTGCATAATCTTTATGTACATCAAAAGACAATGACCTTCACTTTGCGACATAAGAAAAAATAGGAGACAAGAATAGTGCCGATTGCTCATCTAACCATACAATATATTGGTGTGCAGAATTCATTCGTTCACCCACAAGATGTACAGCGTCCACTGCAACCAACACAATACAGTCTGTCCACCAATAACCACTGTACATCTCCTCCAGCTCTCAGCAGAATGCTTTAGATTTCCCGACGGCTTTTATTCCCTATACTACTAATATTTTGTAAATATTTCCGTTAATAGGATACTTCTATAGTGACCCCTCCTGACCTCCCCTCCATTTCTTCCAGGACCTGCAGCAGACGCATTGAGAAATAATTAGGTCATTGTTGCCATTAGAACCCTATATCTAGATCTTTTTGTGGTGGGAGGGAATATATGCAATATAATTAAATTGACATATAGTGTCCTTTACTCACCCTTCGTTTCAGCACCAGGCTGTCTTGTCACTGCTCCTGAACGCACAGCTATATTTAAAGGGATACTCTACTCATCCGGCCCGCTTTATTGTTGATTCCTATGCTACATAAGTTGCGTAGGAGAGCAAATTGCATAGAAAAAGCTCTGGGGATTTCCAGACTTTGGAGTCCCTGAACTGAAGAGGATGAGCAATGCATGGCGAGAGAGAAAAGGAGTAAAATTGGCCAAAAATATAAAATAACTGGGCAGAGGTTGTCAGCAGCCTCTGCCCAATTATTTAAGACAAAAAGAAAAAAGACCCTAGTTTTTAATGGAGTATCCCTTTAAACCTGCAGCAGTCATGGCTCTGTCTGGGTCAAAACGTCACTCGAATAGCCAGTCAATCCAAAGGCTGCACATCAGACAGTACTTTTCTGACCTAAACCCATGAAGGCTCACAGCTCTCCAGGCACCATGATTTATACATTTTAAATGGTCATGGGTGTCACCTGCACACAACCCCCCCAAACGGGTGTCCGATCAGCCTTCTGTGGTTTAGGTAAAAAATGTACAGCTCAGTACATTCCCAAATCAATGCCTCTGTGTGTGCACAAAGCAATTGGATCAACTGATTGCAAATCCCCACCACCACCTACGTCCGCACACCACAGCTACAGGAAGTAGCCGAGGCTGCCAGATCGAGACCAGGACCCAAGGTTAACATTTAAACCATGTGTTTTAACCCAAGTGATTCCCTTTAAAAAGGGTGACTTCAAAAGGACAAACTCTGGCTCGTTACAGTGTAGTATTAGAGTTACTAACCCTAAACCAAGCAAAGTGGGTGAACCCACTGGGTTACATAATAATCCCTGCTGAACCCACCCCATGTCTTTTACTCCCATTAAAATTCATTGAAAAGGCAGATGCCCCTTTAACAATCTGCTCATAAAACTTAAAATATTGCCAACTAGTCCAGGGCTACAGATGCCTTAGTGACAGGTTGATGTTTACACACATTATCCCTGACAGCAGACACCTATCCATCACTAAACATTCCCAGTGCCAGATCTTACAGAATCAAAGCATTCAGTGATATCTGCCTGGGACTGACCACCGGTACTCCATGAAAGATAACGGAAAAAGACCATTAACTGGACACTTTAAGTGACATTTCAAGTGGTTTTCAACTTTTGTTTTCTTTAACATGCTAAAGTGATTTGTAATGAATGTACAACTTTTACGTCTACCGCCAGTTGTTCCCATTTATAATTTAGTAAGCACCAACACATTCCGCAGCGCTGTACAAAAAGGTGCAATGTGTAAAGACAGGACAATTCTACATTACATACAGGAGGCCGGTCATAACTGCTGCCAGCAGATACAGGAGGACGTGAGGGCCCTATTCCCGTGGGAATTTACAATCTAGATGGGTGAGGGGGATTAGAAACAGGAGGGGGGGGGGCTGCAGTGATGAGATAATGCAGGGAGAGGTGAGGACCTTTTTGGGTTGGTCGGATGTCTTGTTACGGAGTCGGGTGGTCGCTTCCCTAAACAGAAGGGTATTTAGGGAGTGTTTAAATGAAGCCAGATTTGGGGACAGTCTGATATTGGGAGGAGGCGCGTTCCATAGGGTCTGCACCGCACGACAAAAGTCCTGCAATCTGGCAGGTGATGAGGTAATGAAGGATGCCAGGCGCAGGTAATTGTTGGATCTTAGGGAGCATGCTGGGTTGTATTTGGTGATTAGTGAGGACAGGTAGTGGGGAGGGGCGGTGTTAGTGAGGGTTTTGTAGGTCAGGGTGAGTAGTTTGAATTTGATTCTGCTGTGTATGGGGAGTCGGTGTAGGGATTCAGAGAGGAGCGGCGGCAGAGACAGAGCGATGGGTGAGATGGATAAACCGGGCTGCTGTGTTTAGGATGGACTGCAGGGGAGAGAGGAGGCCAGTC
Source organism: Leptobrachium leishanense (assembly GCA_009667805.1). Lineage (NCBI taxonomy): Eukaryota > Metazoa > Chordata > Amphibia > Anura > Megophryidae > Leptobrachium > Leptobrachium leishanense. Next base: position 193,666,317 of record CM019065.1, read on the forward strand.
AGGAGGTTGTTGCAGTAGTCCAGGCAGGAGATAAGTGAGTGGATAAGTTTCTTGGCGGTGTTGGCCGTCAGAAATTGATGAATTTTGGCAATATTGCAGAGGCGATTGTGGCAAGATGAGGAGAGTGATTGGATGTAGGAGCTGAAGGAAAGACTGGAGTTTCTGGTTCCTATCTGAAAGAATTCTGCATGGATTTACCAGCTTCGTATTTCTGCCTCATATTACAAACATTAACCCCGAAATACCTCAGATAACGTGATCCACATAGTCAGCACCGCGATTCCAGGCCTCAAACGTCTTTGATAAAAGTTTGGAGCGAGAGGGGGGAGGACTGGTCCACTGGCTCTCCTTTTAAAGCCGGGCTGAACATACAATGAATGCATGTTTGGAAATTGCTTGGTCTACATGTGCATAATCGTTTTAGGAAGCATTCATGACTGCCCTGGTGGGCAGCGTGTTTGACATGGGCATCATACAGATAAAAACTCCCAAGGCACGGGAGACGTCTCACTGCTTTCAGTTTTGTGGGGAGGTTCTTTGTTACCGAAGCATTGTGCGCAGAATGTGTAAACCAGGGATCTCTAAACCTGCCTCCCCCAGCTTCTGGTATTCCCAGAATTCTCTGGGAGTAGCAGATGGACGGAGAGTCAAGAGAGTTGGGGTTCAGAATATCTGTATCTGGAGATCTCTTGTGTAACAAATGCATTGTGGGGGAGAAAACGGTGCATGAGAATTCAAACACTAAGGAAAAAAAGGTCACATGATTTCACCAAGCCAGAAGACCCTATAGGTTTATACAAGACAAAAAGTGACCGTTTAATATCCCTTTTCCCAACATTAAAACCCACACTTCCTCAGGTCCGTCAGGCTGAAATTAAACAAGACAGGTCGTTTTGGCCCCTTCAATGGCCTTTTGGGGTTTGGAAGGTCTACTGCACCCCCAGTCATTTAAACTTCACAAACAGCACTGACTTTCTTGCCTCACCATAAAACAGTATGTCCTACTTTCTATAACACTCCTTGTTAAAACAAAGTTTAAAGTAAGGCTGACACCCCCTCAAATTCAAACACTGTATGTCGTTTCAGAGAATAGGGAAAAGTGTACGCAAGTAAATACATGTACTAGCAAGTGCAGATTGAATCCTACAGCTTCGGAGGTGGGAGAGAGAAAAAAAAAATCAGTTCCCACATAGGACTAGAGTAGAACATAAAACGAACACACAAAAAAAAAAAAAAAAAAAAACAGTATATTGTACTTTATTGGGGAGACAAAACTACGCTGTGTACATACAGCTCAGACTATGAGCCCAGGCCGGCCCTTACAGCCTGTGTAGTATCAGAGAAAGCTCAGGAGGCACCTAGCAGCTCTATGCAGCATCTTGACAAGCACTGAAGGAACACAAAACCAGACAAAACAATCTGGTGTCGAGTCAGGATGCCAAAAGGAGTGACAGGTTGTTCGACGCCGGCTCTACTGAAGGAGTACACAACGTACTTGAGTGCACAGTCCTCCATTGGGGCAGTGCACCAACAATATGGGGGGGGGGTATATTAAACAAAAAAAATGTATGTATTCAAGGCAGATGGTAAATAGATAAAACGTTTAGTGTTTATTTTTTTTCCTGATTGCATTATGTGCTAATGTTTAAAGGAATATTCTTAAAAAAATAATTTTTTCTACATAATTGGGCAGAGATTGCTGGCAGCCACTGTCTAATTATTTGGGCCCTCTCCCCTTTTCCAGTTGTTATACGCCTCTTTTTTCCCTCCTTGCTGCACGCAGGAGGCTTCAAACCCCGGACGTCTGAGCTTTTCCACGCAATTTGCGCCCAAGTCATAAGGGACGTTAATTGTGCAGCGCTAATGGGTCCTACGCTCTTGGCGTATGCAAGTCCTGTTGCGTTTGCACACAATGGTTGATAGGGGCTGCGTGCACACGCGGAGATGCGATCCATGGGCTTTCACTCTGAGAAGCATCAGCTTTGCGGGCGGTCTCAAGGAGGAGACGTCAGCACGCTCGAATGACCGAATTAGTGACCAACAGTCGGGAAGTTCAAATCTCCAGGCTGCCTGGTCCTGCCCGGGGGGGGGGGGGGGCGAGTGGAGGAATCTCTCCAATTCACCCATTTTAAAGAGTTGAGGTGGACCTGGGACGAGGAAGGATATTCCCCACACCCTAGACACTTTTTTAAAACGCTAAAGTGGTCAGTGTATGTAGAATATCTCTTTAATGCTCCGCCAGCGGGCAGGATTAGCTGTCAGTTCTGCTTGGCTGAGCATAACAGGATATATTGTCCATAAGGACTACTGGCTCATAGGCAGTGAAATGACACGGGACAGTGGTATAGCCTTCTGAGAGGGCATCACAAGTCAGCAAGTATGCATAATCATTAGGGCTGAAACAACTAATCGATGATTAAATTAATTAGTTGTCAACTATTTTAATAAATCGATTTTAATCTGTGTTGATTAATCATCCTGTGTACAGCACACACTGTTTAGAGTCAAACTGAGTTAAACGTAAATAACCTCAGCTTCGGAGCTGTTTGGAGAAGACGCGCCGCTGCTTTACTAGGTACGATTTACTTCCAGGGTTATGTCAGGCACAACCAGTTTGTTTTTATTCCGGTTACAACAGTAGCAGAACTATAACACAAACAATAGGATACGGTCACTGGGTGAAGGAGCTGTATTGCCTGTGTTTTATCCTTACTTGAAGCTGGAGTCCTGTGCCACCACCACCCCACCCTCCCTGCCACACCCTCTTTGGTCGGGAACTGCCATTCCCTCCCTTTGGTCTGGTCCCTTTCCCCAAACTCACTCCCACACTCAGATCCGGTCTTTTGTCCATACCCACTCCTGTCAAGTCACTTGAGCAAAGTCACTCCCATCCACCTCCAGTCCCTCCTCCCGTTCCGCTTGTTCATGAAATTATTTAAAAAAGGTACACTCTTCGCACCCTGACCACGTTAGCTTATTAACCCCGATTTCATGCTGACGTCATCATCTATGATCAAGTGCTTGTAGCCGCGTTCAATTGAGAAAGCAAACATGGGCTTAAGCTGCGCATGCAGCATCAATCACTCTGACCAAGCACTCGCATACCTGGTGTGAAAAGTACGCACGTACGAAAGTTACATACACTACGCAAATTATTTCTGAAAAAAGGGGAGGGGTTGTGGTTATTTATTTTTACATAAAATAACTTAAACAATTTTTTTCCTTTTTTTTTATCCGATGAATCGAAATAAAATCGGCAAACTAATTATGAGAATAATCGTTAGTTGCAGCCCTAATAATCATAATAGCTCATTTAAAATTATTATGCCTCAGACACAGTGAATCTGTATAATGTACCTCACAACTCCATGACCTACACGATGTAGATATACACATATATATGAATCTGCATGTATGGACTGCAGGGAACAATGGGACCTGTGTAAATGTGAAGGAACACTAAAAAATATGCACCCTCCAATAATAATTGGGCAGATGGTGCTGACAGCAATTACCCCTCTTCGACAGAGGGCTTCCAAAATACAGAACACCATGGTGCTTTGTATGCAAATTGTGTATCTCAAGCACTTTCACATGCAAGTTATAGGAAAACTAGGGTTGCACCGATACTAGTATCGGTATCGGGGCCGATACTGGGTACTGCAGGAGTACTTGGTACTCGTGTAGTGCACCCCGATATTTTTCCTGATACCGGAAGCCGGCATTGAGCCGGCTTGCCGGCATCCGAGGGGCTGCGGCGGCCGAGCCGCCCCTGGAGCTGCTCACACAATATTTACCTTCCTGGGCGCCGCCGGGAATGTCTCTGCGCGTGCGCTCGTTGGAAGGACCCCAGCCACAACCACGTGGGACCATGTGATCACGGCTGGGGTCCTTCCAACGAGCGCGCGGAAACTTTCCCGGCGGCGCCCAGGAAGGTAAGTATGAACACAGTGAGCAGCTGCGGGGCCTGTCCGAATGCTGATAGAGCATTCGGACAGGCCCTGCAGCTGCTCTCCGCGACGATACTTACCTTCCTGGGCGACGCTGGGAAAGTTTCCCCACGCGTGCTCGTTGGAAGGACCCCAGCCGTGATCACATGGTCCCACGTGGTCGCGGCTGGGGTCCTTCCAACGAGCGCACGCGCGGAGACATTCCCGGCGTCGCTCAGGAAGGTAAGTATCGTCGGGGGGGGGGGGGCGCATACCCATGTGTGAGCTGTGGGGGCATACCCATGAGCTGGGGGGGCAATACCCATGTGTGAGCTGGGGGGGGCATACCCATGTGTGAGCTGGGGGGGGCATACCCATGTGTGAGCTGGGGGGGGCATACCCATGTGTGAGCTGGGGGGGGCATACCCATGTGTGAGCTGGGGGGGGCATACCCATGTGTGAGCTGGGGGGGGCAATACCCATGTGTGAGCTGGGGGGGGCATACCCATGTGTGAGCTGGGGGGGGCATACCCATGTGTGAGCTGGGGGGGGGGCATACCCATGTGTGAGCTGGGGGGGGCCATACCCATGTGTGAGCTGGGGGGGGCATACCCATGTGTGAGCTGGGGGGGGCCATACCCATGTGTGAGCTGGGGGGGGGCCATACCCATGTGTGAGCTGGGGGGGGCCATACCCATGTGTGAGCTGGGGGCCATACCCATGTGTGAGCTGGGGGCCATACCCATGTGTGAGCTGGGGGCCATACCCATGTGTGAGCTGGGGGCCATACCCATGTGTGAGCTGGGGGCCATACCCATGTGTGAGCTGGGGGCCATACCCATGTGTGAGCTGGGGGCCATACCCATGTGTGAGCTGGGGGCCATACCATGTGTGAGCTGGGGGCCATACCCATGTGTGAGCTGGGGGCCATACCCATGTGTGAGCTGGGGGCCATACCCATGTGTGAGCTGGGGGCCATACCCATGTGTGAGCTGGGGGCCATACCCATGTGTGAGCTGGGGGCCATACCCATGTGTGAGCTGGGGGCCATACCCATGTGTGAGCTGGGGGCCATACCCATGTGTGAGCTGGGGGCCATATCCATGTGTGAGCTGGGGGCCAAATCCATGTGTGAGCTTGGGGCCATATCCATGTGTGAGCTGGGGGCCATATCCATGTGTGAGCTGGGGGCCATATCCATGTGTGAGCTGGGGGGCAAATCCATGTGTGAGCTGGGGGGCAAATCCATGTGTGAGCTGCTGGGGCATATCCATGAGCTGGGGGCATATCCATGAGCTGGGGGATATATACATGTGAGCTGGGGGCATTTTTATATGGTCTGGTCTTATTGGAAAGCGTCACATGACATTAAAGAAAAGTATCGGTACCGGTGAGTACTTTTAAAAAGTATCGGTACTCGGTCTTAAAAAAGTTGTATTGGTGCAGCCCTAATGAAAACCTGTGTAGAACAATGGTTTAGTGATGCGCATGCACGTGCACCACTAGTCCTTGGCTGTTCTCTCCCATAATGCTCACTACTGCAAACATTGAGACAGGATGAGGTCAGCATGTAGGCCTGCTGACATCAGTCCCTTGGTTGGCCCCCAGCAGGCAGGATATTCAAAATTACATCGGCCAAGTGACACCTGTCTTTGCAAAGGAAACTCCTCTGCTTCACACTGTGAAGCCAGCCAAAGAGGGCTTGGGGTGGGACTGGCCTGACCACTTACCACATGCCAACTACTTTAGCCAATTAGAGAGTCCTTTTAAGACCATGTTCATTCACAAAAGTGAACCTGTGCAGTATCTAAAATAACCTGCGCTAGTGAATTAATTTCCCCCTGCAGCACATGAATTGTACATACTGCAGGGAATCACTTTCATACACTTTCCAATAGCATGCAGATGTTTTATGTAGCTTAAGAAATATTGAGGAAAATATTTTTTAAAAAAAATCAAATTTTATGTATTACAGCTGTGAAGATAACATGTCAATGGATGGGACCTATGCACCCCCAATTAAAAATGTAACCAGCTCCCTCTGTTACACACCAAGGACACAAGATCTGACATCTCCAAGACCCTGTGGGGAACCGAGCTATACGAAGGGGAAGATAACTCTGCATGTGTGCATCTACAAATGAAGCACCCACAGAGGCCATGATAAAACACTGGGACTCACAACAAACTGTCCAGGTAACAATGTTTCTAAAAGGCAAAAGACAGTGAGATAAGGGGTTAAATCTCCGATTGTGTATTATATAGGCTGTGCTTTTTGTGCACGGTGCTGCTGAAACAAACAAATCCCCCACAAACGCAAACAAACATAACACCAATTCATTGAGAATTTCTGCTTTTGTAAACAAGGGGAACTATTAATTTGTAAATGAAGAGGTTTTGGCCCCTGCCTTAAGATATATTTACATAAACACCCATAGGCCAAATGTAGATTGTACGCTCTCCATCAGGGTTCCCTCTCCTACTGTTCTCTGTGTTAAATTGTATGTAGTATTGTTATTGTCTCAACCTAGTGTACAGCGCTATGGAACAGGTTAGCACTTTATAAATACTTGTAGCTGTATGTGGTTTCAGCAGGACCTTTATAGAACACATGTTCAGGCTGAGTGCAACCCCTTTGTTCTACATATTAGAAATGATGGATCATGGCCTCTTGTATGTGGCATTTAGAGGACTGACCACCCTCTCTGTTACAGGTGCCTCATTGCGGGACCTATCTAAACTGTGAATTGCAGAGAGCTCCAGGAGGATGTAAGGCCAGTCAATGGGGTTAGGAGATTAGAAAACCTGCCACGATGGAGTACATTGCAGAAACCCATCTTGATGTCAATGTATGATCAGATTTTGTGACCAAATCTGCGGTTTTGCCAGGTCAGGTGAATGTCAAGCATCCAAACCATAGGAGTTGCCCCGTATTTGGAGCTATATACACATGTCCTGCATGCATTTACATCTGGTTATGACAATATACTTGCATTTAAACACACAGTTAACAGCGCTTTCATTGGGTTTTGTTTGTTTTTTTAAAAGAAAAAAACAGCAACTCTGTATGAGTGCGTTCATTCAAAACACATGAAATTAATGTGTCTGGCAGTTTCATTTCTGCTCAATAATCACCACAATAAGCTCAGCTCTTTGCCCCCCTCACTGCAATCCATTATCAGAGCCCCGCCACCTCCCTCCTGGTCCAGCAGGGCCAGGCACTGGCTGGTAATCCTGGTGTGTGTCATGGCGAACTGAATGGCACACGGCTTTGTGTTTACACCATGTGTCAAATCTGTTTGCGCAGGTACTGCAGGTGAGGAGACCAGCGAATGCAACCCTGATGGCTGTGTTTTCTTAAAGAGCTGGGGAGGACGGGACCTGGAAGAATTGTCCTGACACAAGCAGGGCCCACGGTCACTAACGGTGAACATAGGAGCCAAACGCAGGCCTGGCAAGGTCTCTGCATACATACAGGATAGCTTTCTCACATTTCCCCTCCGCCTGGCTGCTCAGTTAACGTGTATGGAAGAGCACAAACACCGCTAATAATCACACCCAGTGACATGGTGACAGCCCAAAACATACAGGGTGCCCTAACTACCACCCCTTGAAAGGAAGGAAAAGCCCTGACATGGGATTGCCAGCGGGTTACCATAGCAAGGTGCTGCAAGGCATGCCAGGTGGGTAATAGGCCAGCATACTCGCCTCTCCAGGGACAAGGGCCAGCCACATCTGGCATGGTGGGTTATGGCAACGGTAAAGAAATAATGGAATAAAAAAGCCTTGTATAGTCCATGTGCCTGAACGCAATTCACCTGGGCACAATGCCATGCTGACTGGGGCAACAGAGAGCAAGTCTAGCCCGTGGTGCCAGCACGTTACAGCTCTCAAACGTGTTCTGTCACTTTCTCAGTTCCAACTTCTACCCGCTGTGCCAAGCCACACCTTATAAAACAAAACAAATGCATGCCAGGCTGGGATGTATGGTCATGTACAGGGTCAGGGTGGCAGAATATGGAGGGCGCTATGTGTGCTGCAATACCAGCAGGACAGCTTGGGGACTATGGAGGACACTGGCACAGTGCCAGGATACACAATACTGGGCACAATGACAAAGGTGGCATAGTAATAGGTACAGATGTGGTGGCACCGCACACCGAGCCCAGCAAGAAGGAGAAGGGCACAGAATGGCAGCAATGCAAGACATAGCCAGTGGATGAGGGGGGCAGGTAGAATAAATGGGCACAAAGTCTTGTCAGATTAAGTTGTATTGCCAGGGGAGGGGGTGCAGGGGGCAGACACAGCATGGCAGAGGTGGCACAGAAACAGATGGCATAGAGGTGGCACAGCAGGAAACAGGGCTGAGCTTTCAGTCAGCGTGGCAGAGGGGGCACACGTTGTGGCAGGACAGAGGGTACACACAGGACAGAGGGGGCACGGGGGGGGGCACACTGCACAGGGGGGGGGGCACGCGTCGCGGCCGGGCAGATACTCACTCCTGGCGGTGGGGGTGGCGGGGATGGGGGGCGGAGAGGGGGTAAGGCTTTCCCCTTCACCTGGCCATTCTGGCCCCCGGCCTGCTCCCGCCGCCGCCTCTTGCTCTCCTTGTCCCGGGCTTTCGTGGCTTTGTCGGGCGGGCCTGGCGGGGGGACACACGGGTTACTGCTGGCCCCCGCGGCCGGGAGGCTCCATGTCAGAGAGCTGCCGCCCTCGCCGCTGCCTCCGCCCCCCTCTCCATTCACACGCTTCGGCTTGGAGCGCTTCTCCTCCGTGCGGAGCTTCTTGGCGGGATGGGCGATGCGGGGGCCCGTGGCGGAGGCTGGCGACTGAGCACGGAGCCCCGCGTCTACCTTCACTGCGATCACGTCGCGCGGCTCCTGCTTGTCAGCTGGCGCAGAGCAAACACCGCTCCACAGCTCCGCCATTTTGGGCTCCTGCGATGTCCAGACTCCGGCGCCGAGCTGCCAGGAGGAGGGAGCGGGAGGGGCCAAGGGAGCTCTGCCAACAGCGCGCGGAAGAGGGGGCGAAAGCTGTCCGATACCAACCAATCATCTGACAGGGCGGTGCGTTCCGTGACGTCAGTGTGAAGTCAGTGGGACGCACGGGACTCGGGAGCCATTTTGTCAGAGTCGCCGTGGAGAGCTGTGTGTGCGGGTTGCTGCCGGATGGCGGAGGGGAGGGAGCCTGGGCTACAGGCAGGGGGTGTGTCTGCGCCGTCATCTACCTCACACACCGACTTCACTGGCGGTGAACGGCGGGGGGAGGGGGATGACAGAGACTGGTGAGCTGCCTGGCTGGGGCTTATTCACTGAACGGTGCGATTTACCCAACGTAGAAGAGCCGGTAAAAACCCAGTACAGCTGTGAGAATTTTAGAAAAGTTCTCAAACGTCAGTTCTATAGTAAAGCTCATGGGGGCAGCAGACTGGCACCTGTAACGACACACCTGGATGGACTGTGAGGAATATGGTGTCCCTCCCCCACCTCACGTTTCCGCTGGTATCTGACACCTCAGTTTAGTGGCATGGTTGAGGGGTGACACCGCTTCACGTTACCTTTTCAGGGTGATCCAGACGTGGAGTCCTTGCCGGATGTGCCTGAAGAGGCGGAAATGATCATTGGGGCTTGTGGTCCTGCTCGTACAGAGAAGGCTTCCTTGGCATTTCAGTACTGGCCACCCTTTCAGGGTAATCACCGGCTCCTCCGCATATAGAGATGTCTGCTCTGGAGAGACACCATCGAGCTAAAACCTTGTGCGACCTGAACGGGCTCTGCTACAGAGCAGGCCACTTGTGCCGTTGCTTGTTTTGACTTTCTTTTTGCGTGTCCTGCCTGTGATTTGTTGCGTGTCCTGCCTGTGATTTGTTGCGTGTCCTGCCTGTGATTTGTTGCGTGTCCTGCCTGTGATTTGTTGCGTGTCCTGCCTGTGATTTGTTGCGTGTCCTGCCTGTGATTTGTTGCGTGTGTGGGAGACCTATTACACAGCTGCCAGTTTGTGTTAGTACATTTCCACCCCATGCTGTGAATATGCAAATTACAGGGACTTTCTCTTCCCCCCCCACCAGTTAAAGGGACAAAATCCGACAGGTTACGTCACCTCTACTTGGTGACTTTCCAGGCGTGGATCTTCCATGGATGAGATTGTAACAGGAATTGTTGCACTGAAAATTCAACCAGTTAATATTCACAAAAGCCTCACAAGCAGGGGGACTCTACCAATACCCGTTCCATCAGTCTTCAGGTCAGCACACCAGAAAATGATCTCGTCAGATATTGTTTTTTCTGAAGAATCTGTACAGAATGGAGCCAGGTGATGTGTCCAACACAAAGGCTGACAGAGGAGCGCACATATTGAAGAGGGTTATTCAGATAGCAAGCTGAAGCTTCTCCTGCATGACCAGTGATGGTCCAGATTCATCCAGCATAGGCAAACACAAGCACTTTCGGAATAATCTTATCAATGGAATTGCTGCCTCCACTTAAATCTTTGTGGCAACCATTTCACACAACTGTATACACCAATGTGCATTTGGCATCGTTCTCTACAAAGCATTAGCATATTGGTAATAGTATTGTCACAGCAGCCTAGGTTTCCCTAGCATGCGCAATCGCACAAACAAGCCATAGGAGAGTCAATGGCGGTGTCCTACATGTGTGTATGACTGGTGTACTTTAACCCATTTGCTGCTGAGCCATTTCACCCTTGGGGGCGGAGCTCATCATGCGCTGCGGAAACTGTTGGCGCTATATAAATGATGACAATAATAATAAAAAAATAATAATAATGCTTAAACGCGATTTGTAATCCTGTTTTATTGTAGAACCCTGATAAATTGTAGAACTTAATTTTCAGCAGATTCAAAATGTCAGGGCCCAACCGAATGCTATAACAAAAAATGGGTCATTCCATGTCAAATCAACCAGTGCAAAAAACCTTAATGTTGTAGATTTGGTTCCTTACCATGAGAGGTTTCAAAAACAATTTGTCCACCTGTTTTTGAGATATTGAACTTTCAAAAACACTAGCCACCACCACTTCAAATGCCATTTTAAAGCTTATGAATAGGGATTTCCTTTGATATAAAACATGACACATATAAAACATGACACAATTGTAAAAATTCACAAATTTAAAAAAAGTTTATGGAAAACCAATGTTTTTCAAAAAATTCTCACTTGAAGGTACAGGTCTTGTAGCCAGTTAGTCCAAATTTCAAGATGGGATCTCAATGGTATCCTACAAAAATTAACAATTTTGGTAGTGACAAAGAATTAAACTCCAAATTCATTTTTCTAAGATTTACGTTGATAAAATTATAAGGAAAACTGAAACTAATCCAAATAAACAGGATTCTTACAGAGAGTGAGAGGTTGGTGTGTAGATAGGGCTGCAGGCTATCTTTGTAAAGCAGTGTCTCCCAAACCCTCTGTCTCTCCAGGTTTGCCAGATATCTGAAGCACAGCACAGGTGATATGATTTGCTGCTCAGTGATTGCAGGATTCAGTCGGCTTTCCCCAAGGTGATCCGCAAAACCTGGCCTGGTTGAGGGTCCCGAGGACAGGTTTGGGAAACACTGTTGTAAAGGAACTGTGCAAATCAAGCCCAGACAGGTTTGTGCCTGTTTTTTTATGTGCCCTTCCCCCACCATTTTACCTTTCAGACAGCTTGGTTGTGGTCTGGCTCTCCGTGCGTGCACTTCATTTCATTTGGTGGTGTGTTTCTAGTGAAGCTTTCTAGGACTTTTTATGAAGCTGCTTTATTATGTTTAATTCACTGTATGATAAATTTACATTCTAATTGAAATATGGAGGACAAGAAGTGGTAAAAAAACTGTAAAAAAAAAACGGCACTGGGTTGGGAAAGTAACTGATTGCTTTTATTATTTAGTGAAACCATCCAAACCACACATGACAGTATGCACTTCATGCAGATTGCAGTAAGGAAAAGGGAAGCAATGTCAAATGGAAAACAATATACTTAAAGGAAATTCCTCCTGAGATTTATGAGATTCCTGGTCCCGCTTGTATTAGTCACTCCTGAACTTCAAAATGTAGATTTTGATTGTAGGAACGGTTTTGTGGCATGTTCCTATGACAACTCATGGTGGATGGGATGTGTTCGCTCAATGGATGGCTGTAGAACATGAAGTCAAGCGATCATTCTTACATCCAGCTGGACCAGCAACATCATGCTCTCTAAGGCTAGGGTCAGACGAGCGCAGTGTTAACGTCCGTGTTGCCGCACATAAGTACGTCCGTGATAGCATAAAATTGTGTTAAATGGAGCCCCACACACGAAGTACGTCCGCACAGAAGTGCGGAGGCATGACGGACGCTGCAAACGGACGCAGGTTAGGCAAGAACGTAATACTGCTAGAACGGACGTGCGGAGTGCGCCACATTCACAACGTCCGCATAGCTTTGTGTGTGAGTGATGGAGCGTGGTCAGATGGACTGCATTTATACATCCAGCATTTTTGACGGACAGAATGTTTTTTCATTGTAATTTATTTTCCCTGCTACATCAGTCAAAAAATCCGTCGGTGAAAAAAACGGACTGTGTGGCCACTACCTTGTCGTCAGTCAGAAAGTACGTCCGTACTGCACGGACGCACAGTCCGTACAAAATGCGCTCATCTGACCCTAGCCTTAGGAAACCGGATGTTCTCACCATGCCTGGAAACGTCATCCTTGGCAAACTGGAGCCAATTGTAGCTAGAGAGAGAACATACCAGCTAACTCCACAGGAGATGACAAAAGCATCCAACATGCTAGCCCAGAAAAAAAAGATGTTCTTGATCATTAGGTATAGAAATTTGTCTATTTTGGGGCAATTTAATTCCTTGTCACTGTCAACAAGATAATACCACGTTGAAATTTGAACTGACTGGCTACATGTACCTTTTTAACTGTGATTTTTTTTTTTTTAGTTTGCCTGTGAATTTTCCAATTGTGTCATGTTTTATAACAGATGAAAGAACTATTCCTAAGCTTTAAAATGACACGTCGCATGTCTGTAGCTATCACAGGTATCTCGTAAATGCCATTGGAGGTAATGGTGACTAGTGAATTTTCTAGACAATTTTGAAAGCTCAATATTTCAGGTGGACAAAATTTTTATTTTTTTTAAAACATAATCATGTTAGGCACAAATGTACCAAAAATGAACTAAATCCATGCCATCAAGTTCCAAAATGAATTTTTCATTGGTTGATTTGACAAGGAATGACCCAAATGTCAAAGTGTAAATTTATTTTTCCACATTTTATCATCCAAATCTTTGTGGTTATATATTCTGTGGGTTTACCTTTATGATATCTATATATCTCTAAAAATCACAAGTATAGCAGTACGGAGCGATACCTTTTTTTATTGGACTAACATTACATTTAAAAGATGAACCTGAGGAAGAGAGGAATACTCTCAAAAGCTCATCTTTTAAATGTAACGTTTGTCCAATAAAAAAGGTATCACTCCCTACTGCTATACTCGTGATTTTGGCATCTGGACTAGCAAGGCTTATCGAATTTATATATATTGGTCATGATTGGTATAGTTGGAAAGGCCAGACTCTGACCTTTCTTATGACACCTCACTTGACACTGTGGAGTGTAAAAAAATCAAATGCAGGGTACCAAAGGGTCCCCTGCCACCCTTGTAACAGTGCAGTGCTTTAGGTTAAGTAATAATGCATTGAGCTATTGCCTTCAGCCTTGCCGGAATGAGAGGAAATGAGGTTAGTGTAGCATCATTGTTCACATTAGAAATGAAACGTGGACAATAGTGCTGCATTAGAGAATATTTTTTTTACTTATGGTCATGTTTTGTATCATTGGAAAGGCCATGCTCTGGCCCTTGCCACTGTAACTTATGGTTCAGGAGACACAGGGGTCATTTGAAACCCCCCCCCCCCCCATCTCCACAATAGGGAGTTCCTGGCGGGGACGTCCCTTTCTAATGTCATCATGCCCAAGAGTGATGTCAGTGGGCAGGGGATGTCCTGGAGGCAGGGCAGCCCACACTGGGAGAACACTGTGGTCAGTGTGGGGTTGCAGTAACACACATCCTCAGCACCCTAGTGGGAAAGCTAAGGACGTGCTCAGCGTGTCGCCTGCAGCCAAGTGGTTATAGGCAAAAGTACAATACTCTTACTGTAGCTAAACTCTCCTGGATATTGGATTTGCTTTCCAGCGTTCAAATATATACTGCATGTGTTTTCGCTGGCACTCATTATTAAAATGTCAAATGAAAAGTAGTTTTTTTTTGCTTTGTCCCAATGCAAAATGAATGTGTGATATCAAATTCCTTCAGGGAGTAGCCTGAGTATGGGTCAGCTTTCAGAGGAGTCCCGAGTGCTTGTCATTTAGTTGTTCTCTTTCTCCAGCCCCCCATCAGTCAGGGAGAAGGACACCGTATTACAGAATTAAAAAAGTTTGCAATGATACCCAAGCTGGCATGGAACAAGCAGATATAACTGGAGCCATCTTCCTTGATGTTGCCAAGGCCTTTGACACAGTAGATCATTTCATCCGATTACAAAAACTTAAACTGCCAAAATCACCAGGGAATGCAAACTTTTGATCAGGGTTGTTTCTGTTGTCATTATGATTTAAAAAGAGTAAACACACTTGATTGATAATAAATGGCTTCAGCCAAACACTAACCATGAGTGAAAGAAATGTATTTGTGTTATCATTCATATTCTCTGAATAATGGCCAAGAAATCAGAAATTCTGCCAGGGTATGTAAATTTATGAGCACAACTGTAGCTTCTGAACTGGGCACATTTGTACAACCTCATCTGGTCTGGTACCATAGCTTTTAAATATGTAAACAATATGCCCTCGTCTGTCCTGCGAGCAGGCAGAGAATTCACAGGCATCAGTCTTGATGGCTAAACATTGAAATCTCAACCTGAACAAAATAGTAAAGACAAAAATTCAGTATGCATATTTTATAGAACAAACAGTGGCCTAACTAGAAAATATGGTCCCTCCATTTCTAGACGTCTAGGAGACCTGGTACCGATTGGCAGGGGCAGTACCACTGATGTGAGAGGTATCCCGTCTGGTTTCATACTCATGTTTTTCTTTTGATGACTGTCAGATGTGCTTAGTGTATTTACCATAAAACCGTGGATATTACACATCTGACAATAATCACCGAGCCTGTATCTGTCACATCAGCAATGTAACATGTTTTTAAAGTACGATTATACAGTAGAAACCTTTCCAAAAAACAAACTTTCCACATGTTTATAGCAATTATCAGCGTAACGCAATTTAACCTTTATAAAACTGCTTGCACTTGAATGCTGCCCCTATGGATAAGCATCCACTGGTGAACATTGCTTATTTTACAGATAGTTTCTGCTCGAGGAGTGGTGGTCTGGTCTTTGCCAGCTGAGCAGCAACGATATAAATGTGAAGACTAGGCATCACTGTACAGTACCGACACCATGGGAGTTATTCAAAGAGATCCGAATTGTGGCCGAACGGTAACCGTAACAGTGAATTCAGTGTACGGTTACCTTTCCTGGCCATTTAGCTATTCAGAGAGCAGGCAGGTCGCCACATGTTGGCGACTTGCCTGCACATACGGTGCCTGTTCGAGGGCAGTGAAAGTCCCCATAGAGAAGCAACGCTTAGTCTATTCGGAGAATACAAACCAGTAGGGAAAAGCTGTCGAATTGCTCGGTTTCATTCTACAGGTTTCTTGAGGCGAATCCCATAGGCTTCAATGTTAAAAATAATCCCGTTTTAATTCAATATCTAATAAACCGTTTAGGCATTTTTTTTCCTGTAACAGCCCTTTTTATTATCATCATCATTCATTGGATCTTATATGTAAATTTCAGACATTTTCGTTCTGTAGTTTCTTTGCAAACAGCGTTTCACTTTTCAAACATTCAAGCATACTGTTTTTTTCTCTCCACTCCCCCCCCCCACTCCATTCGTCTGCGTGTCATCTTTTTCCGGCGGCTGCTGCGTGCTGTGATCGGCGGCTGCTTGGGTTTCTCCAGTGTGGTTAATCCAGATGTTTTTGCAGGTTTCCGTGTGCCTTCCCCAGGTTTTGTAGTGAATGTTCGTTGGGTTTGGGGCAGCTTTTCCCTGCACTACGACGGCCCTGTGGTGCTTGCTGAATACACTGCAGGGTCACCGAAATGGGATCGCCAAATCGCACTAAAGAGAACGAAAAGTCAAACGTGCGGCGACTTTTCAATTCTCTATAATAAAACACATGCAGGGTTATTCAAAATTACCATGTAAACAGGGATTATGTACTGTCTTTTGTAGTCTACCGGTAAATATTGTAGGCTAGTTATGACCTCAAACACATTTGCTTATCTATATTGCATTTACTGTATTTGACACAAGGCCTTTTTTGCCTCTGCCAGCAGTTAAAAAAAATGGTATTTGTGCATCCCTAAGACCGAGTACAAGTACCGATACTTTAAAGTCATGTGACCGCTTTCCAATAAATAATTCAGGATTTTGCTGAAAGCCTGTCCAATTTATATTAATATTGAAATGTATGGCCAGACACCCCATTCACCTGCAGGCGAGAGATATGTATCTAGAGCCACACACACCCACCCACCCACTCCAGACCTCAGATACATGCAAAAACCAACAAGAGGGTTGAACGGGTGCGTGCTCGGGGGGGGGGGGGGTTACCAGCGCTAAACCTTTGCGGCCACTTTTTTGCCAGCCGCAGGGTCAAGGTAGAATGCCGGTGGGGCGTTCAGCCAGCCCCTCAGCGCCCACTTTTGGTATCGAGGGCACAGATACTGAGTGTCAGTAACACTGCATCCCTACTAATAAGGGAAGGGAGCCTAAACCCTTTTTCATTCCAACAATAATTCCGTAACGCAAGAACAAGAAAGAAAAGTGCAAATTTGTTTTTAAATTATGCAAAACTGGTATTTTATCCTACTTAAAAGGGATGTGCAGAGTTAACACTTAGGGAAGTCTTCAATGATTTGCTTGTATGTAAATCTGTCCTGTAATTGTCCCACTAAGCTACTATCCCCTCTTACTAGGATTGGTCCTTCAGCTCCTTTTGTAAACTACCATGAGTTTAAAATGCAGAGTTGGAATCCATGTGATAGGTGTAGAAAGTTGCAAAGAAAATTGTGAAAATAAGACAGTTCTCCAAGCAGCAGCCATCTCCATTATGTGTAAATGAATCCTTAAGAACAAGAGGCACGTGTACTATTATTCTTTGACCAAGCATTTGAATCTTTCCACATTTGTAATGTCAACATGCAGCGTCCTATTATATATGGATACAATTCAAATACTGGTCATGTACAAAGCGATCCATAACCGTGCCCCAGCCAACATCTCCCATCCCTGTCACTTTGCAAATAATTTAATATTATCTTCTTGTAACTGCATGACCAATAATGCTCTTAGGTGAAATATGCAGGGGGGGGGGGTGCAGCAATTGTAACAGTGTCTAAGGCCTTACTCATTTTCACACGGAAAAAAAAAAAAAAGCACCATGCCGATCAGATGAAAACGCAACAAAATGTTGACAATTAAACAGTGTATAATATAAAAATAACCTTTTAGCTTACAATTTACAAACTGTATTACAATCATATCGGTTTACCTGTACTGCTGGCTTCAGATATCCAGCCGGGATAAAAAAAAAATATATATATAAAATAAACCATCAGGGCCAATAATTTACATACTGTATAAAGAACAGGTTAAGACCATGCTGAGATTTCTTACATCTTCTGTTAATATTATCACTGCGTTATTGTCAATATATACCTGCTTGCCCTGTACAAAAAAAAAAAAAAAAAAATAGGATGTATACCTTTAATCAAAATTTAGCAAAAAAGAGTAGTCTGTAAACTATCATAAAAGTCTCACTATATTAACAGTTCTACAAGCAGCGTGTAACAGGGTTAAAAGACGTTAAGGCAATGATACATTAAGTTACAAAATGATACGTAATACTTCTGTTTGTGTGTGGTTTTTCTTTTATAAACCCAAGTGTTATATAAGGCAGGTATATGGTCCCCAGCAAAGAAACATTTAGCATTTTTATACTGGAATTATCCACTTAAATAATATTTGCGATATATATTTATATATGGAATTATACAGTAGAGTGTACCACTGTGCAGAACAGGTCTGTCCTACACGCCGATTAAACACAATTGGTATGGAATACTTCAAGATTAGTGGCACTTTGATATATATTTTAGGATTTAGTCCCTTCACGCTGTCTCTACATGAGAGCTGTGAGCTCCTCACTAAGCCAATAGGTTAAGGTGTCTGCTGGCGGCTTCATGCGTTCATCCAAAAAGGTAGAAATTCTCCTCTAACACTGCTGAAAGCGGACGAGTCTTTAGGCCTGAGTCATCATGTCCATTGTGAAGGCAAATCCCCTGATTCTCTGCTTCTCTCGATGCTGCTAGCGCCTGTAAAAGAGACAGGTTTTCTATTGTGCAGAACAGACCTTTTCCCAACAACAATTAAAGATATCTTCGTAAGAAATCTATGCCGTTAGAGAAATTTGATATCCAAGCCATATGAGAACAAAAGGGATCATCAGGATCCTTAAAACTAATAAATCTTCATAAACATGGGGCATATGGATATAGACTGTATAAAATTAGTCACAATCCAAATTAAGGATCTCTAAACAGTGAGGGTCACTCTAGAAGTGATTTTCAACCACTATACTGTGGAAAAACTGGTGTGATGAAGAATGTGCTGTGGAATGTAAGAATGAGGTTTGTGAGTAACAGGAGCATTGGGGTGATGTGTTTATAAGTACAATGTTACGATATTAAACATCTTAATACGTTATGAAACAACTTCACTGCTGACATGCCTGAATTATCTAATCCTCTGTGTGCCATCATAGGGAGATTAAAAAGAAAAAAAAGAACCACACTGGTTTAGAATAGGGTTGCATTGATACATTTTTTAGGAACGAGTACAAGCACAAATACTTTTTTTCCTAGGTCACAGCCTCCACAGCTCAGAGGACACTCGATAATACAGCCAGTCGGAAGGGAAAGCTGGCTAAATGCTTCCCCAGCACCCCACCCCCCCCCCCCAGATACTGGCAAGCCGTCCCTGGCTTCCAGTATCGGGGGGATGTATCGGGTCATTTGCACGAGTGCCAAGTACTCATGTAAATGGAAGTATCGGCATCTGTGCATCCCTAGTTTTAGAAGAATAATAGCTATCCTAAAACAATGATGAAGCTATGTAGCAGTTTTGATAATGGAAAAGCTTGTGGGTCAAGCTGAAGACTTAAAGGGATGCTAAGGTCTCCCACCAGGAAGCACCATGTCAGCTTTTCCTCAAGCCAATTCTGTGCTGACTGAGGCATCCAATTGGCTGGCCAATGCTTTTGAATTGAGCACTGGCAAAATCATCCTTGCTGTGTGGATTGCAACTGAAGTCTGTCTTAGTGCAAGACGATTGGCAGCCTTCTAGGACAGGGGAATCCTTCTGCAAGGCTGTCTCATCCTGCTGGTTAAGGTAGTAAATACATTTATAGTGGAGCGGACACTTGCTGAGACCCATACTATGCTGCTATATTCTATTAAGGGCTTACAAGGCAGATAAGCTTGAGGGTATAACTCTTCTTCAGGTCCGGAAGCTTTACCGAGCAAAATCGTAGAACTGAACACTAAAGAGCAAAGCAGAACGGTAGGCGGTTAGCATGGGTAGTCGCAGATAATGAATAGCGGAAAGAGTATGGTCAAGAAAGGTCAACAAACAATCATCTCAGCTTCATTCCTCAGGACCCAGTAACAGGCCAGGGTTGTGGGATATCTGAAGCACAGCACAGGTGGTATAATAAGCTGGGAAAGAGGGGGATCCTAGTGGCGCAGTCCCTTCTGAGGGTGATCTATATACTGTGGATACAGGTATGATGTTCCTATTGATCCAATAAGTGCACGGTCGAAAAGTGCTGGTTACAAAGTGCAATAGTGGCAATGTGCGGAATAAAAACAGCATAAAAACAGTTGACGTCCTGTTCTATACAATAATGGCTGACTTAGTGCATCAGAAAACATGTGAAAAGTGCATATATAAGTGCACGTGCGAAATTATTCCTAAAAGGAGTCCCGTATTCCAGTTCGTTATGAATAAAAAGGGGGAAAAATTCGGACCGTGTAATATAATGAAGGCAAGGGTGATCCAGTAGAGTCTCTGCTAAGATGATCCGGAGGTTTTCGAGTGGGATCCTGGGATATTGTCCTCTCCTAGGTCCTATACAGGCTCACAATTCCCAGAAATTGGGAAGGGGAGGGAGAGGGAAACAAAAAAAGAGGAAAAATGGTGCAATATTGATAGGTAAATGGTCAAGTGTCCAAAGACAAGGGGACACTTACAGTGTATAGAGCCTCTCGTACCGGCTCTGGTATGGAGTGCCTTGGGCCTAATCGAGGGTGGCCTCTGCCCTTGTTTACAGTGGTCCTGAAGTGACCTTCGCCTCCTTTCTTTAATGCTTGCAGAGAGAAAACAACCTCATAGCGCAATATGCAGCCAATGGTTAAGAGAGGTACGTAATGATTAAAAACAAACTCACCGATGCTGGAGCCTTAAAATACAGGCTCAACTTGTGGGCATATGGTACTGCTATGGTGGGTACCTGCACCTCTTTCAGCAGCAGACATGGGGAGGTATAATAAGCTGCTCAGTGAGTGCAGTATTAAGTCTGCATGTCCAAGATGATCTGCAAAATCTGGCCTGTAGTGGGTCCCGAGGACTGGAGTTGAGAAACCCCGATAAAGGATCTGGCAACCCTACAGGA
Source organism: Leptobrachium leishanense (assembly GCA_009667805.1). Lineage (NCBI taxonomy): Eukaryota > Metazoa > Chordata > Amphibia > Anura > Megophryidae > Leptobrachium > Leptobrachium leishanense. Next base: position 193,687,045 of record CM019065.1, read on the forward strand.
GGTGCAGGGCCAACACTCTACCAGGGAACACTTTTTTCCCCTTCTTGGACCAACAGGGATTTATCCCACTCACTGTAAGAATCAGAGGTCCATATATTCCAGGAGGAGGTTGGACCCCCCCCAATTAAAATAGGTGTCAGAGGCAAGTTTCCTACAGCCGAGTTCAAGGGCTCTAGTCCACGTGAGCGAGCATTTCGTTGTTCTGACCAGTAGTGCGAAGTGTGATATCTTGTCCTATAATATGATATTTCCCCCTCCTGCGTACTCTAAATCTTGAGAAATTCTGGGAGGATAACCAAGTGTGCGGCACCATTCCAGAAGTTGACACCTAGCTATAGTTCCAGAGCCTACATTTATATGTTCTGGAAAGTGAGTGACCATCACGTCATTTTAAATCACAATTACAGTATTGCAGTATTGTTCTTGTCGGTTAATTTTTTTGTATGTTGTTGTTTCGAGAGACCGGAAAACCAAGATTAATCAGAATATAAGCATTACTTTATATTGTATGCATGTGGCAGTTTGTCAGTATTTTACAATAACACATTGCACTTAAGGGAATAATAAATCTGTACAGGAGATATCGCAGGCCTTCTGTGCTTTTAGCGGTCAATTGTATGATTTTGCTCAGTCTAGCTTCCAGATCTGAAGAAGAGAGGAATACTCTCGAAAGCTTATTCTATATGTATTGTTAGTCCAATAAAAAAAAGGTTATCACTATGTACTGTTATACTCTGGTGATTTTGGCATCTGGACCAACGTAGCTTATCCAATACAATATATGCACCTGAGAGGGGGTGTAAACCCCTTCACTGTGGAGCTATTTCACTCCTGGGTGCAGAGCTTATTTTGTGCCCATCATGTTTAAACACTATTTTAAGTCATGTTTTATTGTAGGACTCCCGACATATTATTCATCCTTATTATCAGAAGACTTGGTAGATTCATAGCATATTTTTATGTGTATACGTCATGTCCTGCCAGAATCCTCCAACAACATTAAAAAAAATGCAATTTCGATTTAGATATCATTTACGTTTTTTTTAATTATTATCTTTCACATTTATTCATCATAACCTTTATAAATATATAGACTATAAAAGGTACTCGTGAAAAGAAATTAGAAATGGAAACCTGGTACTGCATTTTTCAGAGAAAATACACAATTTACTAAAACTGGGGGGGGGGGGGGGAGTAATTTCTCACTTGTATTTTGGCGCATTGTGGTTTATGAATAATGTAACTATAAAAACACTGAACTTGCTCGCAGTGTGGGAAATGACAAGGTGAGTAATGGCAGTGGTATTGCTCATTTTATACGTGACAAATTGTCAATACCATTGCTTTGGAACGGAAAATAAGTGTTTTTTTTTACCTGACATTTTACTTGGTCATGTTTGGCATTATTAGAAAGGCCAGACTCTAACCTGTCCAATGACACCCAACATAACTTTGTGGGGTGTAAAGAATGGAAATATAGGGGGTCCAAAGTACCCCCACTGTCCTTGCGAGTAAAGCAGCTTGTGTTTTAGGCTAGGGTCAAACTAACACATTATTCGCAGCGACTGTCAAAAAGTGTTTTTTTTCACAGAATGCGCGAAAACGGTCAGACGCGCATTTTTGTGCGTGATTTTTTACAGATTGTCAATAAAACACTTTTTTGCATCTGGACGTTATGTAGGCTGGACATTAGCAGCATCTGTTATCTCCTAATCACGCACACACGCCACGGCAGCAGCGCACTCTGTACGTCAGATTTTTGATGAAACCATGCATAATAATGCATTATCCAATCACCTCCACACTTGCTGACATTGTGGAAAACGAGATGGTGAGCTAGTGCAGTATCACTGTTCACATTGTAATTGAAAAGTGAATAGTGTTGCATTAGGGAATTTTTTTTTTTTACTACACACACGGAAACTGCTCTTGCTCTGGCATTTCCAGCGATACCAAGCATGGCCTGGTATCTTTAATGGCTCAGGAAATACAGTATACTGTATCGGGGGGAGGAACCTTTGACATCCTCACAGCCATGCGCAGTGGCATCAGTCGGTGGGGGAAGGTCACAAGGCGTAGTCTGACTTCAAGGAAGTCAGACCATTCCAGGATTGCCCCCATATCTGCATAGGTCTACCCCAAGCCATCCATGAAGTGTGAGGCACATACTCATGCTGCGGGAATCCCCATGACGTCCCCCACACCTCTTCTGAAGCCAAGTGGTTAAACTTCATATAAACTGTATCTCATAACGTAAAATCTATTCTTGAATATACCAGAAGCCTTACCATCTTGCCGAGTCGGCTGTTGGTCTGTAGAATTTGCTTGTAAATTTCCAGGAACATCATCTAGCTGATCACCTGTATTTTCTGAAAGATAAAGTAGAATTGTTAAGAGTTTAACATAAACTATAAATATGTGGAACATTCATAGTATTCCTGGTATATATTTTAAATAAAAGCCGTTAACTTTATTTAAAGTCTGACAGGATAAAATAAAACCCTTTACTCTGGAAAATGTGGTAAGGCAAGGCTTGATTTGTGTTCAAAATAAAACAAACCAGGCCACCTGTCTAGGCGCCAACAATGTACAGACATCAACCATGCACAGAACCACACATTTTATCATAACGGTTTTTGAAATAATAACATCAGGTGTTAAAGTTTCGGTCATTCCCAAATAGTGACTTAATACTGTCACAAACGTTATGGACCTCTGGACCTTTTGGTTGGGTAACTGCATCAAGTGCAATAGCAGGTATGAAGCAGACGCAGGCGACATGTCTATAAGGGGAGAAGTTAGGCACCATTGGCAACTGGTTAGTAGAAACCGGCTTTAGGCTGGGGTCAGACGAGCGTCTTTGGACGTTCCTTCCACTCTGATGCCCGTCTGGCTACATCGCTGAGAGCAGTTAGTGCGCTCAGCGCTGCAAGGCTCGATCCTCCTATGGAGGATCACGCTTTGCAGCCCCATCAAACATACGTCTAGTGTTTTGACGGGCAGGCTCTCGCATGGCTGCTTGTAGTGAACGCAAATCATGCACGCGCTACAGTGTGCAACCTAGGGCTGCGCATCTTCACTGGTCTCACGATTCGATTACGATTATCAGGTCAACGATTCGATGCGATTCCGCGATGCATCTTGATTACTGCCCAATTTGCCCAAGGTTTTAGACTCACATTATACAGTAATGCGCAGTGTGTATGAGTGTATCACAGAGCTCCACAGCAATAAAACTCACAGTAATGGTCTTTAGTCGGACAGAGGTAATTGTGAGCACACAGGTCAAAGAATGGTTTTTAGAGAGGGATGGTGCACATTCAGAGGTAACACATTTTTGGGGCTATTTTAGAATGGTGATCGGTGTAATTGAGTCTCCCTAGGGGTTCTGAGACTTGGTTACACAGTGGAATGTGGTCTGATTGACAAGTAGGAGAGAGTTAAGTGTGGGCACATAGGTCAAAAAAAAAAAAAAAGATGGTTAGAGAGGGGGGTGATAGGTGTAACTGGGTGTTTCCAGTGTGTGGCACCTGCTGTGAACATATGGTGTATATTTTATGGGATAAAATAGATTATGCTAAGCGTATGCACGTGAAATTTAGTCATATTCGTAAGCACAAGTATGGCTTTAAACACATTTATTTTAATTATACAAACTGCATTTAATAATATATATTTTATATATAGGGAAATGTTAGAAATGTATATACACATGCAATAAAAATATTTATGCAATGAGATGGGAGAGGGAGAGGGATTAAAATTAATTAGTAAGGGGCTAATGGGACTGGTTTTACTGAAAAGAGATTGACATAGGTGTTTGGAATGAAGGGTTAATATGGGACTGCAGGGTTTTAAAGGTGTTTTGTGCAGGGTTACTTGAGGGCCGCAGTCAGTAAGGGGTTATGTTTAAGGCTGGGGTCAGACCAGCGCACTTTTAACGTGCGTTCTGGCGCACATAATTACGGCCGCACTAGCAGCAGATGACGGGCAATGACGGCCAATATACGATGTACGGCCACACAAAAGTCCGGCCGTGCAACGCAAGTGGAATTTGAACGCATTTTTCTGAGAACGCTGAACAGCTAGTACTGACGTACTGAGTGCGCAGCTGCGGCATAGCGGCGTGTTTGCGTGATTAGGAGATGTCAGACGCTGCCAATGTCCAGCCTACATAACGTCCAGACGCAAAAAGAGTTTTATTGACGATCCGTACAAAATCACGCCCGAAAATGCGCGTTGTCTGACCGTTTTTGCGCATTCCGTGAAAAAAATACATCAATGCGTTCGGACGCACTTTCACGGGGAAAAATGCTTTCGTCTGACCCTAGCCTAAGTCAGGGCTCCAGGTTGCATTGTGGTGAGTGAATAGGGGCTGCAGGGTCTTCGAGGTGTTTTGTATAGGGCCTGCAGTCAGTAAGGGTCAAATAGTTGGGGCTGTGGATGAGAGTGTTAATTCGTGTTCTTCTTTGGTCACACTCTCATGCTCCCGCTGGACACAGAGCAGCTGTCACTTTAAACAATGGGAGGAGCCGCTTCTCTGCACGGATGGGCTTTCATCTACACGGTGGGGGGGGGGGGGGGTCGGCTACAGAGAGGAGGTGGGGAAGCAGACACAGCTTGATGCTACGAGTCTCCCAGCACAGACAAGACACCAGAGAGGGGAATTCAACCAGGGAAGCGGAGGAGCTGGAGGGGGCGTGGCCAGTGAATCGATTAGCAGCCTGAGAAGATCGATGCAGCATCGTGGAAGGAAGCATCGTGATGCATCAGGCAAACGATTATATTTGACAGCCCTAGTGCAACCGGCCCCGAAGCATCACAACGCTGCGATTGACGCTGGGAGGTATGTCAGTACGGGAGCACATACTGCGCTCCTGACCATAGTCTTAAAGTAACAGGTAAAGGCCCTCTTTATATTGAACAGATCGCTTAAAGATATTGCTAGTTTATGTGAACTGTTCATTGTAATCTGTCCAATAGAATAGTCTTTGGCAAAAGTAGACTTTTATGGAGCACGTTATACCAGCTATTAGTAGTGTAATCTGGATTTTGAGAAGAAGCACATGGAATCACACAACTTTCATGTACACATACACACAAACCATTGCAAGCAAAAAAGGAGTGCAAAAAAAAAAAAGTGACCCGAGAGTTCCCAATAATGGGATTGAACCGACAAAAATTAAAAGATTACAGAAAAGGAGGCAACACTGCAGTTACCAAATGGGAACACTCAATATATACAACCTTTATTGAATTAAAATCCTCATCTCCTGATGAAGCCCCTGCATTGAGAAGTGGGGGGGGGCGCGTAGATTCAGCTTTATAGCTGTAATTTGCTGCCTTGACTGTGCATATCACACTGTGACGAATGGCAATTAACTACAGTATAGATGGTGTTAAGTAGGCAGCGCAAACTGCCAAGGTAATAGGATTAGACCCATGCCTCACCTATACTTTTGGTTGTGTATTTGTATATGGTATTACTGCTACCCTGCCCTTTGCCAATATATGTTTATAGTAATTACATTAGATAGGAAAGGTGATGTTTATTATATCTGAATAATTTTGACGGTATATCTATCCCCTGCAGCCAATGATGCGTGCTGCGTGTCAGCTGTGAGGCGGGCCAAAATCAGTGCCACGAGACAGCACCTGTCGTGAGGTGTACCTGTACTCCTCACCAGTGAAAGCCAGGCACCACCCATGTGTCCTTAAAAGGGGTTAAGTCAAAAGGTTGTTTTATATATGGAGTGTTCCCATTTGGTAACCGCAGGATTACATCCATTTCTGTAATATTAGCATTGCAAGTAGCAAGGAACATTCATTTTGTGCATTTTTACAAATTCTTAGTTTCATATTGAGAATACTCCACAAGCTAGTATACTCAAATTGTACAGGATAGAAAAATAAGAACTTCCACTGCATAGTCTGTAACAAAAGGTCTACAAATGAAAATTGTGCATCTCCCGTGAGCTGAAATGCAACATGTATAGCGCTGGTTACAACCAGAATACGCAAGCAAATTCAGATGTCTCTATCTTCTAGTACAGCTGTGAATGAGGGCTGAAAGCCAGGTTGTAAGGTTGTTTCACAAGACTCGTGGCAGTTCAGCTATTCAGAAAGCTGACAATCTGCCAACTACTGGCGTATTGACAGCAAAATACGGTGCAGTTCGCCACAATTTGGCAGCACTGAAAGTGTCCCATAGAGCGGTAATGGTTAATCTATTCAGAGAACGTCAAACTGAATCAACTTGGCAGAAATGTCCTGATTTTCTGTGATTCAGCATGACAGTTTTAGGATTCAATGCAAATCAATATCATTTTATGCAAGTTTATTCTTTTCATCAGTTTATTGGAATTTGGCAAACGTTGAGTCCCATTTTTAAGGCTTTTTTCTAATTCTGTAACAAACCTTTTTTATAGCACTTTATTCTTTCCATATTTTCATGCATTTTTAATGTTTTAAATACCTTTTACAGACTAGCCAAGTTCCGATTTTTTTCTGCCGTTCAGCACTCTTGGGCTCCACATTCGGCACACATCGAGGACCCTGCGGTGAATAGTGATTTCACCGCAGGGTCGTTGAACTGGAATCAACAAAGCGCACCGAAATGCTCTTAATGAAAAAGCACTGAAATTTAAGTGTGAAAGAAATTAAAGTGATTAGGTCCCCTTATTAGCCCTGTGGGCATCTGATCCATGGATACCTCACCTAATTCTGTTCCATTGCTATATCAAGGAGTCAAAGCAGAGTCTGCTAAATAAACCAGATGTCAAACTGGCCTATAGGATGGTCCTCCTGGCCATAGAAGGACATTTCAGCTATAACTGAATGCCAACCCCCATTAAATGGAACCTCTCTGGATTTTCAATTGTGTAACATTAAGAGTATCCATGACCTCACATTACAGGTGACATGTGTAAATCTAAACTGGTTTATTCCGAAAGCATTGAAATTTCTGTGCTTTCTCATTGCCACCGACCTGCAGTGAATTCAGTATTCACCGCAAGTTCCCTGAAGTGTGGCGAACGTGAAGCCACCACCAACCTGCAGAAAAAATACATGAAAATGTGGGGAAATAAAAAGGTCCTATAAAAATAAAAAATAAAATTGACTTACAGAATTTTTTTTTCTTAAAAAAGGACTAAAAAAAAAAAAAAAAAAAAAAAATGAAAATGAAAAGTATAAATTAAATTTTTTTAAAGAAAAAATATATAATTTTTATATTTAATATTGAATCCAATGTGATTCAACCTGTTGAGAACCCCCCCCGGTTGCCGATCTCACCAAGACTCCAACCTAGCCCTAACCCCCCCCCTCCTAAACCTAGCCCTAACCCCCCCCCTCCTAAACCTAGCCCTAACCCCCCCCCCTCCTAAACCTAGCCCTAACCCCCCCTCCTAAACCTAGCCCTAACCCCCCCTCCTAAACCTAGCCCTAACCCCCCCTCCTAAACCTAGCCCTAACCCCCCCCTCCTAAACCTAGCCCTAACCCCCCCCTCCTAAACCTAGCCCTAACCCCCCCTCCTAAACCTAGCCCTAACCCCCCCCTCCTAAACCTAGCCCTAACCCCCCTCCTAAACCTAGCCCTACCCCCCCCTCCTAAACCTAGCCCTAACCCCCCCTCCTAAACCTAGCCCTAACCCCCCCTCCTAAACCTAGCCCTAACCCCCCTCCTAAACCTAGCCCTAACCCCCCCTCCTAAACCTAGCCCTAACCCCCCCTCCTAAACCTAGCCCTAACCCCCCCCTCCTAAACCTAGCCCTAACCCCCCCCTCCTAAACCTAGCCCTAACCCCCCCCCTCCTAAACCTAGCCCTAACCCCCCCCTCCTAAACCTAGCCCTAACCCCCCCCTCCTAAACCTAGCCCTAACCCCCCCTCCTAAACCTAGCCCTAACCCCCCTCCTAAACCTAGCCCTAACCCCCCCTCCTAAACCTAGCCCTAACCCCCCCTCCTAAACCTAGCCCTAACCCCCCTCCTAAACCTAGCCCTAACCCCCCCTCCTAAACCTAGCCCTAACCCCCCTCCTAAACCTAGCCCTAACCCCCCTCCTAAACCTAGCCCTAACCCCCCCTCCTAAACCTAGCACTAACCCCCCCCTCCTAGCACTAACCCCCCCCCTCCTAGCCGCTGGGATTATGGATGTCTGGAAGTTGGCAGTGTAGGGAACTTGGTATATCCGGCACTTGTTCTGTCTGGAAGTTGGCCGTCAGGATGTTGGCATTAGGGAAACGGGTTGTGGGGATTTTGAACGGCACCCATGTCAGTCATATCCAAGTTTGTTTCTAGTTAGTTAACAGAAATGGCAGTGGTAATACCCCAGGGTCGATGCATTAGTTCTGATTGGAGGAGCTGTACCTCCAGTGTTTTAACCTTACTTGGAGCTTTAGTCCTGTGTCACCACCCCACACTCCGCCTACTCTCTCTGATCCAGAGTTGCCATCCCTCCCTTCTGCACCCGTCTCCAGGAACATTCCCTGAAACTTGAATGAATTAGCAGGTATGATGGTGGGGTGTTTTTCAGCACGAGGTACGCACTCAAACATTATGCAGATGACAATTTCTTAGGTCAGGTCTTTTGCCAGAACCCATGCTCTTTTTTACCTCCGGTCCCTCCCAACTCCGTTTGTTTATGAAATTAGTTTAAAAGGGACACTATACACTCTGACCACTTTAGCTTATTAACATGGTCAGGCTGTGTAGAGTGCCCCCCCCCCTTCATGCTGACATGTCTATCAAAGTGCCCAAGGCAGTGTTCATTCTGGGAGAAACAAACATGGGTTTGAGCTTCACACACGGTATCAATTCAAGGCACTTGCGTACCTTGTGACAATACGCACAGGTAAAACTGATTTACCCATACCTGAACATTTTTGTAAGGAAAATCATCCAATCTCTCAACTTCGATTTCAAGTTATTGATCAAATTGCAGCTTTAAGACGGGGAGGTGATAGGACTTTGTTGTTAAAAAAGAGGGAGAAGGAATGGATTTGCACGCGGGCTTAATAAAGATGGCCACGCGGGCTTAATAAAGATGGCCACGCGGGCTTAATAAAGATGGCCACGCGGGCTTAAGAATTTAATTTGGATATATTTTTATAAAAATTGTTTTTCTTTTTATATTTTGATATGTGTCAAGTTTTTTCTGATGTTTATTACAGTGATTGAGGTGCCTAGGACATGGAGTCACTGTGTTTAAATTTCGGTACAGAATGGGTTAAGTTATCCGTGTCTGAGTATCAATTGTAAGTCCTGCCCCTGGTAGGTGTGTTCTAAATGTTTTTATAAAAAGGTACTTAATGTGCAATTGAAGGAAGGTGAGAATGTTAAACATGACTAAGGCTTCCAAGCCTAAAAACATTGTATCACTCCCGGACTTGCTATGGACTGAAATAATACTGGATGACAGAAGCAGCCGGTGTAGCTTGTCTTTCCTTCTTCCTTGTGAGCAAGACGTATGCAATGTGAGATGTGCAATTTGGGTTATTTACACTACACAATTCGCGCAAGGAAAGAAAATGGGGGGGGGGTGAGGGTTGATCTTTACACAGTGTTTAAACAAAAAAAAAAAAAACACAAATTTATCCAATCAAGAAAATAATTGGCTAACTAATCAAATCTGAAAATAGTTGCAACCATAGATTTTGGCCCAAAATAGGGACAGGTTCCTCCCAAGTAGGCAAACCTGGGAGGTATTTACCCTGTCCTGTACTTTACGCAAAATATAAATAATTTCTAAAGTCCCCTGAAGAATGTTTTTTTTAGCTCACTTCTGAACATTTTGAAATTCTGTGTAGGATATAGACCATTTATTGCATGTGGAAATAGCTGTAGGAACTGGATTAACGTAAGATGCATTTTTGATACCATTTATGGAACTGACTAATTAAAGAGCATTTGAGAAGGCAGATGAGCCAAATTCTGTGTTGTACAAAACCAACAGTTTCCACAGAACCTAGAAATCGCTTCTAGGGCATGTGTGTGAATAAACAGACAGCAGGAAAACACTAAAGAGTGGATTGAATAATAAATACATACACCTGCTCAACACTAGCCTACGCCAGGGCTGGGTGATGTTCAGAAACAAAATCGAGTCCAAGATCTACCTTGGTCTATTTACTTTTCCGAAAAACAGAAGAAATTTAGATTTTTAATTGACAGAGTGTCCGTCCATTGGCAGAGAAAAGCAAAGCAGAAGCCTGCTGAACCTGTGGGTGCTGCTCTGCCAATGCTTGGATGTACAATCTACCAAGTAGAAAGAAAAATTAAATCCTGATGCTACCATTTTCACAAAACTAAAGTTGTGCTCGACCTCAAACCCCATTTAATGAAGGGGGAGGGGTTATATAAGCTAACCCACACGCATCAAATTTGTATTCTGACAAGCTGCACAAATCTGAAAAACCTAGGTAATCTTCCAAATAAAACAACCAACAGCAAAAAAAAAGGGTCTTACCTTTCTCAGGCTTTGGTATTTTGAGGATTTTTGAGTCGTGTACAGCAATCGACATGGGCAACACTTTTCTGGTTGATGAGTTTTCAGCTGCTGATGCAGCAGATACAGTGGCACTTGCGGTTGATATGTTAGACAAGCTTTTGGAAAGAGTCTCTAATGAAATCCCCTCGTCCACATCAGAATCGTCAGAGTGAAGAGGGTTTGTAAAAGACAGGGCTGCCTGATGCGAAACAGTGCTGCCATGTTCAATCTGACTTTGAGAGGTCGGAACAGTTGTATTGGAAAAGGCGTTGTTTGCCACAGAGCATGTGTCTGATGGTTTCTCATCTGAGAGGGACGCAATAGGACACTTCGAGTGCTCAGCACCCAAAGCAGAGGGCTTGGAAAGTCCTTTCTCCAGAGGCAGATGGACTGGTCTTTGAGGGGGATCAGTGCTCCTTTGATGTGGTACATCTTCTAATGTTTTAGAATGCTTTGAACCTCTACAATCAATACAAGTATTTGAGGACAAGCCAACAACAGAGTCCATTGAACTGGACTCTTGCATTTTTGAAGATTGCTCGATTGCATAGCAAGAAGTAGATTTCATCTTTATGCCCAGTCCTCTATGCAATCCTGTACTGGACTCAAAACTTTTGGGACCTTCCTGGAGGGGTACCTTCTTTATTTCGATACTAAGCTTGCGTTCAAGCTTCTTTTCAACAGTAGTCTCGTTCTTTGCCAATACTTCAGGTTTGCCATGGTTCTCATTGAGGCTTGAAGAGTTTTCAGTCGAGAGCACATGTAGAACCGGTTTTGGATGATAGCGATCACTGTCTTGCCACACAGTCACAGTTTGTAATGCAGAAGGGGGAGAAGGTGTCAGGATAGGTGGCACGGGAAGAGGTTCTGGTGGCTGCAGAATTTCTTCTTTGACATCTCCTTCTACAAGGCAACTAAAAACAATTTGGAAAAAAGCAAAAAAAAAAAAAGTCAGTCGCAAAACTAGAGATCACTCGAAGGCACTGCGCCAACAATAGACATTTAAACTATTGGAAAACTTAATTCTCTCTTTTTAAAAAGAAGGGCAAGCGGAATAAAATTTCATTATACACATCATTCCTGACAATGGTATGCCTACAAAGTGCATTCAGAAAGTGTTTGGATCCCACCCCCCCATGGTTTATGTTGCAGTGTCATGCCAAATTTTTACTATTTGGAGTAAAATTAAAACTCCTAAGCAGAAAACACAGAAAGCAAACGTTACCCATTCATCCTCTGTCACAATTGCTCACCCTCCAAATCCTATACATAGTCCTTTACACACACGCATTTTAGTCATGACACGAATCACAATTCAAAAAACAGAATTCTCAGTTTCCTTCAAATATGGGCCAGATAGATGCCTCTCCTCCCTGCCAGGCAGACGACCGCACACTTTAGACTTGAAACAGGAAAGGGAAGAAAAAAAAAAAAAAAAGTCTGAGAAGCAAGATTCTGGTCTGACAAAGATTGAACAGTTTGCTCATCAACTGCATTGCTCATCAACTGTGAAATACCATTCCAATAGTGAAGCTTGGTGGGTACAGCAGCCTGCTTGAGGGGGGAGCCACGACATTCTTCAACGGTAGGGACTTTGTTCAGTATTTTCTCAACCCTGCCCAGTCTCACAGTAAAGTACAGAGATATCCTTAATAAAAATCTGGGCTAGAGTGCTCAGGGTGTCAGAGTGGGATGAGGGCTAGCCTTACAACAGGACAATTACCCTAAGCACCCAGCCAAGACAACACAAGAGTGGTACAATTGTCCTTGAGTGGTCCATTGAACAGGTCAACAGACCGATAAACCCCCATTCGGCTCCCCCCACCCCATGGATTCAAGCAGTACATGAACTTACATTAAGAAAAATCTAAATCTTTCACAATGACAATGGAGACTTGTTTCTATGCCCTCCAAGAATATGTAAAAGCTTTGATACCAACAATATAGAAAACACATTATATATACACAGTTGTGTTCAAAATTATTCAACCCCCACTGAAATTGAGTGTTTTGGCCAGTTTGACATTGATTTTGATCAGTCATCTTGCTTACAATTAAATCAAAGAGGCACGTGTAGGTCAGACAAATATAACATAACATTTATAATGAAATAACCACAAATGTCTTTTCTGTGCTCACATCATTATCAGTTTTATTCAACCCCCAAGTGACATTCAATCTTAGTACTTCTAACTGTAAAAGGATGTTGTACTAACAGCTTTTAAATGTGAAGCATAGCTTGACACAAGTGTCTTGCAGTGATCTACGGATATCTTCGCCCATTCGTCATGGGCAAAAGCCTCCAGTTCAGTCACATTCTTAGGCTTGCGCACTGCAACTGCTTTCTTTAAGTCCCACCAGAGGTTCTCAATCGGATTTAAGTCAGGTGACTGCGATGGCCACTCCAAAATGTTCCAGCCTTTAATCTGCAACCATGCTCTAGTGGACTTGGAGGTATGCTTGGGATCATTGTCCTGTTGAAAGGTCCAACGTCTCCCAAGCCTCAGGTTTGTGACGGACTGCATCACATTGTCCACCAATATCTCCTGGTACTGAAGAGAATTCATGGTACCTTGCACACGCTGACGCTTCCCTGTACCTGCAGAAGCAAAACAGCCCCAAAGCATGATTGACCCCCCCCCCCGCCATGCTTCACAGTAGGCAAGGTGTTCTTTTCTTCATAGGCCTTGTTCTTCCTCCTCCAAACATAGCGTTGATCCATGGGCCCAAACAGTTCTAATTTTGTTTCATCAGTCCACAGAACACTATCCCAAAACTTCTGTGGTTTGTCCACATGACTTTTGGCATACTGCAGTCGACTCTTATTCTTTGGAAACAGCAAGGGAGTGCGCCTGGGAGTTCTGGCATGGAGGCCTTCATTACGCAGTGTGCGCCGTATTGTCTGAGCTGACACTTCAGTACCCACATCTGACAAATCTTTTCTCAGTTCCTCAGCAGTCACACGGGGACTTTTCTCCACTCTACGCTTCAGGTAGCGCACAGCAGTCAAAGTCAGCATCTTCTTTCTGCCACGACCAGGTAGCGTTTCAACAGTGCCCTTTGCCTTGAATTTGCGAATGATGCTTCCTATGGTCTCTCTTGGTATGTTTAACATCTTTGCAATCTTCTTATAGCCATTGCCCTTCCTGTGAAGAGTAATCACCTCTTCTCTTGTCTTCCTGGACCATTCTCTTGACTTCACCATGTTTGTAACCACACCAGTAAATGTCTAGAAGGAGCTGAGTATCACAGTCATTTTAAAGCTGCCTAATTGGTGCTTATTATGCTTTATTGCTGCTCCGTGACATCCACAGGTGTTTTCAATACCTGATTGAAAACACTTGAATGAACCTCTGTTCTTCAGAGTGGTAGTCTTTAAGGGGTTGAATAATGTGTCAATGAAGAATTCACAAAAGAAACATTTACTACTGTATTACAAAACCAATTGATGTCATTTTAGTTGCATATGGTTCTTTAAAAAGAACTTGTAGGATTTCATTCTAAATACAATTACAAATGTACACTAAATTCCCTAAAACCCTTTACAGCATTGGGGGTTGAATAATTTTGAACACAACTGTATGTCCTGAACGTACAGCTATAGGCCACGTAGGATAAAGAAGTACTTATCCAAAGCAGATACCATAACTCCTCCACTATATGCTGGTCACTAGTTTAAAAAAAGGTCCTCAAAAGAAGTGCACAAGATCCAAACGCAAAAACAATGGAAACATCAGCAGCCACTAAGTACGAATCAAAGCACAGAAACCATGCACCATCCTCTCCAGAAACAGAACAAAAATATCCCGAGATGTGTACGTGAGCAGTAAGTTCTGAATAGAATTGACTGCATTAAATTCTTTATTTTGAGAATTATACATAACAAGAAATTCACAAAATCAAACGTAGAAAAAGACAGCCGTCTAGGGCTGGCCAAACTAACTACGGTCAGCCAGTCAGATAATGTAAGATGCAAGTAGTAACAGGTCAATAAGGGAATAATAAAAACAAAAAACAAAAAGCAAGAAGTCCCAACCTCAGTGAAGGAAGAAAATACAAAAGAAACACATAAGCATGTAGGACTATCAACGTAAATGCCATAAATTGTCCTGATAAATTATACTCAGAGCTTATCTATAGACCAGTGACACGTAAACAGAAGAAAAAAGCTGGGGGGGGGTAAACAATATCGCTCAGGTCTCAGTCTGGCTGAAGTTCCGGAGGGTCCGGCGAGATGCCCGCCGCTTCAAGGTCGGACCAGGCGGTTTCAGGATCAGTGATGGTGTAGGGGACATTATTATGTGTCACCACCAATGCTCCCGCCAAGCCCCACCGATAACGGATCCCCCTCCGACGAAGAACCGCAGTCACAGGACGGAACCGTCTGCGAGCATTAAATTCCCACTATGCTTATCAAATTACAAATGCAATGGGGGTACAAAGCGTTGGATTCAGAACAGCTTTACAAGATCCATGGCCCAAAGCCAAGGAAAAGCCCTCAACTAAATGAGAATCAATCCCACTTAAAAAGTGGGTATCACCCCCCCCCCTCCGAAGAAAAAAATAAAATAATGAAAATGTAGGAGGTGATGCCAAGTCTGAGGAATGCAGTTCATATGCCAGAAATAGTCAACACTTAACTTTCTTCCAGGACACTACAACAGACGCAGGGGGAAATCTGCTGGCATTACAATGCCTGTGCAGTGCAGGCCTCACTGGCCTTGAAACAATGTGCATTATGAGTTTCTGGACCAATCAAACCACACCATGCATTGAGAGCATGGGGTGAAATTGTATATATGCACGTTAAAGCCAATCTGACTGCAGCATGGACAGCCTCCATGCGAGGTAGGGAGACTCAGCCCCTGTTATGCCTTGCCAATATGTACTATAACTCCACTTTCACGGGGGGGGGGGGATCATAATTAAACCGTTTAGAAACAAAAGCAACCAAGTGGGGAGGTCTGATTTGTTTTTTTTAAATCAAGTTGGTTTTTTGAACAAACTGTGCAAGTGTAAATTGGCTTTGTGTCAACTCTGCTTCAGCTGGTCCGTAGACCCCCCCCCCCTAAAAAATAAAAAAAATTCTCATACAGAATCCCTCAACCCTAACAGTGCATCATACTTTAACGGCTTAAAAAAGGTAAAATCCTCCGTTAAAATAAGTACAAAACTAAAAGTCAAAACATAGATCAACTGTAAACATTGCCAGTAACACCTGCAGAACAACATGTGACTTTAAGCAAAACAAAACCAATGTGCATCCCCGAGATCCCGACTCAAAAGCCCAATTATAAACACTAAATCAAATCATGTCATATCTGGATGAGTCTTCATAAAGCACATTCCTTTAGGAAGCAGAAGTCTGCAAAAACTTTTAAATAAGACTAACAGGAAATCATCATTTTCAGAATTCACTTACATTATCACTGAATTGGTCTATGGACAAGAAAAAAAAAAAAAACAGAATACCTCTACGATTGTCTACCCTAGAGTTTTAAAAGATGGTAAGCAGAGACGGACAAGTGAAAAGGTAAGTTTTTACACATAAGAGACCCCTGGCCATAGGCACCAACCTCACAACTAATCAGAAACATTTGTAAGAGATACATCTTAATAGATGTAGACACCAGTAACTACCTACAAACTGTCACAGGTTTATGTATCCATGCATTAGTACACACACCTCTTCCAGACAGTATGTGATCATGACTCTAACAGCCCATACCCTAGACCAGACAGCTCATGTGCCAATATTATGGATGTTCCTATTCTACACATTTCACCATCAATGGATGGCTTCCTCAGGAGCTCTTTGGAGCATATAGGGAGGAACTACAGGCAAGCAGAGTAGTTTGCTCAAAGAGCAGGAAGCCGATATTTTAGCACACATTTCCCCTGGCAATCAGATTATGCCAGTGTAAAATACCTTAATGTGCAGATTAATTTGTTAGTTCTGTGGTTTCTGATTTCTAAAAAAGGATTTCAGGGGCAGAGCTAGCCGAGGAAGAGAGCAGCTGCATGCAGAAGGAGCTCCGTGATAAACACGGCTTTTACGAATATTTCTCCCGCTTGCTCGGGCTTTTGATGCACTTTACCGCCGCTGGGGACTCGAGGGCTCGGTGGGATAGTTTTACTCCCGACATCTGCGCTCCGGAGCGGATTAACTCCTGCAGCACGACCGGGGCCCTACTACTCGCGGCCATCTTGGAAGCCTGAACGTGGATTGCTGGGATCTTTTGCTGCTTTCTCTCCTTGTGCCTGCGCTATTGGTGCCATGTCCACCGGCCGCTCACAGAAACTGATTTCAGGACAGAGGGACGCCATGAGAGGTGGGTCCACTTTTGGGGGTGATATGCTCCCCTCCCTCCCCCCGGGCTACGACTTTTCAGACGAAGATGGTGACCCCTGACACTCAGGCGGTAGCTCTGCGATGACCTGGGTTCTCCCTGCAATCTCTGAAGCCGGATTCCCTGCCACTATCTGCGGCTGCAAGAAAACGGGCGCAAAAGAAAGGCTGCGCTGCAGGCGTCTTTGAGCGCCGCACTAACTACTGGAGGCCTCTCTGACGGGGACTCGGCCGAGGCATATCAGCTTTCAGCCAGCAGTAGTGTCGCTTCAGATCGGCAGGACGTTTTGAGACCGGGCATCTGACCTCAGCAAACGAGATCTACCTAACCAAATCCACGTACGATACAGCCTGAAGACCGACCGCAGGCATTTCCGAGCTGTGACGACCGTTCGACAGAGGAATCCAATACCGCTGGGGCCTAGTGGAAGCATTGGTGGTGACACATAATAACGTCCCCTACACTGTCACTGATCCTGATGCCGCCTGGACCGACCTTGCTGCAGCGGGCATGTTGCCGGATCTTCTGGAGCTTCAGCCGGACTGAAAACTGCATTCTTGTGAAACCCCCCCCCCCCAGCTTGTTCTTTTATCTCTTATCTATTTACGCTTCACTGATCTCTAGACTAGCTTACAGTATGGACCTACAGGACAATTCGTGTTATCTACGGTACTAGTCCTACCTGTATTTTCTCTTTTGCTTCCCCCCCCCCCCTCGCACCTGATAATGGGATTTCCTGCCTTTGTTTTTTATTACCTCACTATTAACCTGTTCCTACATGCATAGTCAATTTACTCTTGGACAGATTGACCGTAATTAGTTTCGCCGGCCCTAGACGGCTGTTTGTTTTTGTTTGATTCCATGCATTATCTGTAATTTATAACTTTGTTTTTATATTCTTTACTTAAAAAGGATTTCAGAGTTCTTTGTGATTTTTATTACACATCTAGAATAAAGGTTAACTTTCATCATTGCCAAGAATTACTTGTCCAATCATAGAGATTGCAGAAAACGCGCAGCAGGCGATGTACACCATGCTGTTGGCTAACATTTTTAATGTCCATAGAGAATGACGAAAAGAGACAGAAAGAAGCAAAGCGGGCAGCTGCAGTGAACAATAAGCGAGAAGAATGGCAGCTGCAGTGAAAACAGGTCCTTCCAAATCAGTATTGTGCATTAGCGCCAAGGTCCTGACAACCCTGACGGGGGTACCTCTACCATTCTAAATTAAAGTCCTTCCCCACTACACTAAAGTGGAAATGCTTCATACTACAACTGTTCAATCAGTTCCAACGTTAACCTGCACGATTCTGAAAGGGCAAGATTCATTTTTCATTCAGCATGGATAGTTGGGGCCTTGGACTTCTCTAGCCATGATCTAAACCATCCTTTCATTGCTATAGAAAGCATTGCATCAGCTACAAAATCACACTTCAATCGGCGCATTGAACAAAAGGATACCGTTAATCAGCAATTAAGTGATATTTTTGTTTCAAGTCATTGCAAGGACCTACGGCCAATTTCATGAAGTGGAGGAGTTTCCCCACGCAGAGCAGTTGAACAATAGCAGCATTGTAACAATGTTATTTACTATTCTGACAGCTTCTCCATTTGTAGAACTGAAGCCCAGGATTACGGGAACAGCAGGGGGCATACTGCACAATCTTAAAACGTCAAGGCAGTAGGAAGCAAAACCTGGAGAAATTACAATTTAAAGGTTTTTCGTTTCCAAAAATTCATATTTTATGAGGGGGGGGGGCAAACTATATTATAACAAGGTGAGCAAAACTACAGACATGCTAAAATTAAGATAATCGTTAAGTAAACTGCACAAAAAAAATTTTGGAAAATAAAATTTACTCAAACAGAATATTACTGCACAAAACAGATGAAAACAGATGAAACCAGAACCATTGATAAGCACCAAGTGTATAGGGCACGTACCAGACTGACACGTGCCCATTTACCAATTAATGCTTGCTGCCTTAAATGTCAGCACCTGCTGCGGATCTGTGGCATTTCTTGTGGTCACATCCCTTTACACCAGTGTTTCCCAAACCTGTCCTCAGGACCCTCCGCCTCACCACTTTTTCCAGATATGTGAAGCACAGCACAGGTGTTATGATTTGCTGCTCAGTGATTGCAGGATTCAGTCTGCATTTCCCCAAGGTGATCTGCAAACTCTGGCCTGGTTGAGGGTCTCGAGGACAGGTTTGGGAAACACTGCTTTACACAATAGGTTTGGCACAAAGTTCGGATATTCGGTTCCTGTGTCTTATGTCTTACTCCTGCAGGTCCCGACCACCCCTGACCAGGCCGATTTCAACCACCACTCTGTCACGCAGACGTCACCCACCCCATCACTAAACAAAGATTCTGGCTTTGTTTATTGGCTGCTACAGGAAAGAAGGCCATACTATCACAATGGATCGCTCAGAAAACCGCCTTCCTTTTGTTTGTTATACGATAGACTAGCTTTCTGAACGATTGGATGGAGGCCTCCTTGCACCAGGAAGGTAAAACTAGAGCATTCTTTGGTAACTGGTCCCATCTTCTAAAAAGGTGCTTCTGGCTGACACTCAAGCATCATTAAGGGGCCCCTTTTTTGTGCTCACCTTCGTATTCCTTACAAATGTTGAAAGGATGACCCCTGATTCCATCCACATCCTCCGACCCCTTAAATATTTTACCTCTTGCTAGCTAGGATTCTCTACATCGTATATCACTTTCTCCTGTCACTGTTCATTGAAGGTTATGCCTTTTTCTTCCTCTGACATATTTGAATGTTTCTTTGTACTATGCCTGGTCCAACAATAAAAAAAACACATTGATAAAACGGTTTCATCAAAAAATAACCATTAGCCACGGACCAAAGCGTTAAAAGATACCAAGATATGCTGAGAGTCCTCCCAGGACATACTTGAAAACGAGAGAAATCTCAATGTATCCTTCCTGGTAAAATCCTTTCTCAAAAAAATAAATTGAAAACACTAAAGACCAAGCTAAAATGTTAGCTTTTGTTTTTCCTTTGGTTTTAAAAGGGACACCACAAAAAAAAAAAAAAAAAAAGGTTCTTACTTTATGTTGCTTCTATCTTAAAATGGTTTTTTTTTTTCTTGCTTTAAGAAAATATTTGACATCAGGGCTTTAACGCTGTCGGTACCGGCAGGGCAAACACTCCACAAGGATGCGGAGGACGTCAGCAGCCCATAGTAGAAATTCCATCGATCGCTGATTGTGGACTTTCCCTGTAGGGAGCCAACATCTTTGATGCCAGTCCCACCTGGGGGGGACCTATCCCCACCCACTGGCGTCAAATCACTAACATTTATGTGCCCCGTCGAGCAGGGAAATCACAATGGAGGAATTCCATTTGGACCACTGTATCTCTGGACACCGACGCTGGAGGATCATGTGAGGAAACATTGGAAAGGCCATGATCTGGCCTTTCCAAGGTTTCCTCACATGATCCTCCAGCGTGGTACGTATTAAATATTTTTTTATCTTTTCTCAAATGTAACACTATTCCTCACTTTTCAATTATGAATTGAACAATGTTGCACTGTGGAGCTGTGTGATACAGTAATGTGTGGTGTATGTGAGCATATCACAGCTGCGCAGCAATAAAACTCACAGTAATATGCAGTTTAAATTAGTGAATTTTAATTGATACTGAGTTTAAGGCTGGGGTCAGACGAGCGCACTAATCACGGCCGTGTTGCCGTACATTAGTACGTCCGTGGTAGCAGAGAATCATGACCGATGAAGCCCCACACACGAATTACATCCGCACGGAAGAACAACGGACGCGGCAAACGGACACAAGTTAGCAAGAACGTAAAACCACTAGAACAGACGCACAGAGTATGCTGCGTCCACAATGTCTGCATAGCTTTGTGTGTGAGTGATGGAACGTGGTCAGACGGACTGCATTTATATGTTCAGCATTTTTGATGAACAAAATGTTCTCATTTTAATTCATCTTCCCTCCTACATCTGTCAAAAATCTGTCATCTGACCCTAGCCTTATTGCTGTGACGTGCTCTGATAAAGCAATATGAAGGAGTATCACAGGGCTGCACAGCAATAAAATTCACAGTAATGTGCGGTGTGTATGAGCGTTTCACAGTGCTGCACAGCAGTAAAATTCACTCCGATGTGCAATGTGAGTTTTATTGCTGTGCAGCTCTGACAAATCTGGATGTGTTTTATTGGGGGTAGTTTAAGGGGGATAGCAGCATTCCATTTTTGGACCCAGGGAACATAATGCCATGGACTATATTCATTGGCTGCACGCTGCTGTGTGCCCTTTATTAGCTTCATGCGAGCGTACACCATCTTTTTATTGGCTGCTCGCTTCCTGATGCTTTATGGTGAGTAGCCCCCACCTTTTTTCATATAGAGTAAAACCGTGCTTTTTTTCCCCCCTCTGTGTGTCACTGTATGCATCCATTTTGTGATCTTTTGTGTTGTAAACTGCCCCCCCCCGTGTATTTACATCACTTGCTCCTCAGTTGGTGGCTTTGGACAGAGAATGAAGCCTATTGCTTGATCACTGACACAAATCATTGCATTGTGTGGGATGTATTCGAAGGACATCACCAGGGAGTAGATTGGTAGCTTTTTAAGCTCCCTGGTTTAGCGCACTCAGCAGTCATCTCTGATCTTTAGTAGCCTAGAGCAGTGTTTCTCAAGTGGTGGGTAGCGACCAGGGGCAGACTGGGTCATGGGGCAAGTGCCCCAAGGCCCCTCTATTGCCTGGGACCCGTGGATGCATCTTACCTGTGGCAGCAGGTCCCAGGTGCCACCTGGGACCCACTGCATCAGGTAAAATACTCTAATGGCAAGGTGGGGGGGGATAATCTAATCGGAGGTGTGGGACTCAGTGACTGGTGGCACGCTCTGTACTCCCAACACCAGGAGCCACTGTGGACAATGCACATTTCAGTGAAGCAAAGTATATTTATGGAGGCGTTTTTGAATGGCTTGGACCAATGGTGCTCTCCCATTGGTCCAACCATCCCATTGCGCTTCAGGGAAGTAGGTTCAGGAAGTAGGCAGCGCCAGATGCACGTTGCAGATCTATTGACCAGCTTGAGCTTATGCGATTAGCGTAGCGTTCAGCTACACAAATTGCGTAGGCTCAGGGAGGGCAGGCTGCTGCGAAAAAATAATGTGCGCAGCGGCAGAGACAGATGGCGGGGTAGCACGGAGCAGGTGTGTTAAGTTTATTTAAAATATTTTATTATTCATTCAGTAGGGATTTCGATTCGAGTTGCTTTGTCTGCTATCACCCCACACTTTGAGACACTTAAGAGCAAGAAGCATCCCCAGTTTTCCCTAAGGCTAGGGTCAGACGAACGCATTTTCGCGTTGTCTGTGAAAAAGTGCGTTCGAACGAATGGACGCATTTTTTCACGGAGTACGCGATAGCGGTCATACTATGCGCATTTGCGGCCGTGATTTTGTACGGATCATCAATAAAACCCTTTGTGCATCTGGACGTTATGTTGGCCGGACATTAGCAGTGTCTGACATCTCCAATTCACGCACACACGCCTCTAGCGGACGCAGCGCACTCTGTACAACCGTACTAGAGGTTTTACGTTCGACAAAATGCGTTAGTTTTCCACTTGCGTTGCGCAGCCGGACTTTTGTGCGACCGTACTTCGTATATTGGCCGTCATTGCCTGGCACTTGCTGCTGCTACTACGGCCGTGATTAAGTGCGCCTGCACGCGTGTTCGCACTGCGCTCGTCTGACCCTAGCCTTAAAGTTCTAATTAATTTCATATTTTCAATTAGTTTATTTTATTGGGTTTTTGCCTCGAGAGCACTTTCATTTTTTACTAGTGATATGAATACTGCACTATCCATTTTGGAAAGCATACCTGTTGGTTTACAAAATTGTTTAAAAAGGTGTATACATTGTAGAATATTTGTGGAATAAATTATGTTTCAGAAATTCAATTATTTCTTGGCTGCAACTTAATGACCAAGGACAATGGTGGGTCCTGAGGGTCCACAGGTTGAGAACCACTGGCCTAGAGCATACAATACACACACACCCCCCCCCCCCCTTCATCCAAACATTCCCTTCACCTCATTAGCTTTGTGGCTGTCATTTAACTGTTAAAGTAAAACATTTGCACAGACTCTCCGCCTCGGCAGGTTTGCCGGATATCTGAAGCACAGCACAGGTGATAGGATTTGATGCTCAGTGATTGCAGGATTCAGTCTGCATTTCCCCAAGGTGATCTGCAAAATCTGGCCTGGTTGAGGGTCCCGAGGACAGGTTTGGGAAACACTGCATTAGGGGGAAGTCCACAAAATGGAAACAAAAAATGTTTCCATTTTGTGGACTTCCCCTATTTTTCCCTTTTAAATGCAATTACTTCAGAAAGGTAAAAGAAAAAGGAAAAGAAAAAAAAAAGAAAAAACGACAGCAACAGGTGTTTTGGAAGTTGGTTTTGTTTGTAACGCAGAAGTAATCTAATTACAGCTTATGTGTAATGCTAATGTCAGACTAACTCCGTCTGAGTGCAATCTGCGTGCGTGCATAACAGACAGACGTACTGAGGGAAGATACTGTAGACACCACACGGTCTGGTTTTTTTGACGGATGTAGGAAAAAAAAGGAAATATGGGAAATAAAGTTAATTAAAATTAAAAAAGACAAGTACAGTCAGCCGTGATGGACGTCGCAAATGCGCTACGTCTGAAGTCACATCATCACGCACACAGGCTGCGGCGCACTCTGGGCGTCCGTCGTAGCACTTTTAGGTCAAGGCCTAAATGGCGTCCGTTACCACCTGCGTGGTGCGTGCGCACTTCGGTGCGCACATACATCGTGTGTTGGTCTATTGATCATAAATCAATGCAACGACGGATGTTAATCTGCCTGGCGGTATTCCCGAGTGTGACTCGGGGTTAAAATTTCGCTACCGCGATCAGTAACCCCGAGCCACACTCTGCGAGGGAGCGAAGGATGCGACGAGCATGCATCCAGCCCGTCTCCGCAGTGTGATCGCGGCAGCCGGCGACTTTGCTTCCTGGTTCCGCTCCCTGTGAGCCACATGACGCCGGGGGGGGGGGGGGGGGGCGGGACCAGGCGGCAAATTCAAACTGGAAAAAAAAAATTACAGTAAAGTGCTGGGATTCATGTACAGGTGTGGACTGCCAATGAAATACAGGACACAGGGGGTACCAAAAGAATTTAGAGTATTTAATCAAAGCAGCTTTACAGAAATAAAAGGCAAATAAAAATCATTTCTGTAATGTAATAAGGCTTTGCAATACAAGTTTCGCTAGTGCTTGCCCAGATCAAACTGTTGGATCTGGGCAAGCACCAGCGAAACTTGTATTGCAAAGCCTTATTACAGAAGTGATTTTTATTTGCCTTTTATTTCTGTAAAGCTGCTTTGAGAATACTCTAATTTTTTTGGTACCCCCGTGTCCTGTATATTTCATTGGCAAAGGAGTGTACATCTGGACAGGAATCCCAGCACCCAGAGGAAAGAGGCATGTTTTTGGTTTGATTATTTTATTGAATATAATTTATTTCCATTATTTTGGATAATAAATTATTATTTCGGGTTTCAAACCTTCTGACTCCGTGTGTTTACTAGACTCTTGCTTGCACGGATTTCAAGGAGTTATTCCTACAGAATACAGGCTTACTATATAAAAACAACACATTTCCTTTCCAATAAAATTGAAATGCTTTTAGACACAAAATTTTGCAAAAATTAGACCGCCAGGGAGGTTAAACTGTGCGGCGACACAGACGTGATGACGGCGTTCGTCAGACGCTAGCCTTAGGGTCCATGCACTGTATAGGCTTCAGCTTTTCAAAGTGGTTACAATGCACCGATTTTGGGGAAGTCCCTTAAAATAAGCTTACACAATTTATCTGCACTAGAAGTCATTTTAATGGCTGCTGTAAAGCACTCTGCTGCATGGTGCTGCCATTGTGGAAATATTAATGTTACAGCAATCTGAGGTGTAATCAGATGTGCTCAGATCAGAAGAACCAACTTATAGGAGGCAGGTAACAGCAGTGCCCAGCAAGTTAGCATGACAAATGCAATACAATGTAACATCCTCATACGTCTTTACATTCGGGTGTCCAATCAGAAGCAACTGATCTGTCAACGGATAAGTTGGAAACAGTAACTGGGAAAGGGTGACTTTAAAGTATTTATTGTATGTACTTTGGCAGATGAATGCATAATCCTTACAAACATGGGGGGGGGCTTGATTTAAGGCAGACGTTTTCCTGCATAAAGCATACACATGACTAAAATTCAAGAAGTAACCTGTGAATGCTATACATGAGGCACACTTACCTGCGGATTCGTGGTGGTTTTGGTGGGGGAGAGTCTGTTTTCTCATTCTCTGAAGGACTAACCGCATTATCGGTGGTATTCACCTGCAGACAGACACTGTCAGATATAAGCCACAATAGTACCTTAACAATTTACTCAAACACATTGAATCATGCAAAATATTTGTTTCAATGACTCAAACCTAGTCACACAGAAATTCAATAAAAAAAAACAAAACTAAGTGTTATCAGATTAGAAGATTTGTTAAGAATTTTTTATTTATTTATCTTTTAAAAATCAAAAGATGGAAACTCTGTGCTGTTATTTAGCAACTGCTAAAAGAATGACTGTCAGCTGCAACCCAAGTGGCCAACTCAATTTTAATGGCTTGGGAAAAGGAATGCTTACAATGGACTCTATGCAGTGGAGCCTTGTACAAAATGTCATGTCATCTTCTGGGACAGTCAAAACTGTTGACAGATTCGGATTCCAAATCAACCTACAACCAAGGTGTTCTAAGCTATTTTTTGCAACACAGCAGTTTCCTTCGGAATATTCACAGGGCCCCCACTTATTTTCTTAATGACAAGGTACTTGTGTACCTTTAGGAAATATTTTGTGACTTTATTAGAAGGTCAATGCAAACCAGATTGATTTAGAAGACTCCAGTCACCCCACCACAAATATTTTGCACAAATTATAAAACCATGCTTGTAAAGCTCACACATACCAAGCCATCAACAATGCCCTTGGCCTCGTTCTCATAAACCTGGAGCTGTTTTTCAAATAACTGGGCGATGGCACGATGCACAAGCTCGTACTGCTCCTAAAAACACATTCAATGAAGGTAATTGTAATACAGAAACAAAACCATTAACAAGGAATAAATGTTATATACTCAGGATAGATTGTCGGCTTCGCCGATCTGTAGCCAGTTTTTGGCAAATTATCGATAATCATCATAGACTGTCTTTTATTTTCCAATAATTGGTCAAGGCGGCTCACAGTAACCACAACGCGCAAAGTCCCAAAGCTCAGTGTTGATCTACCTTCTCATCTGGCAGGGAATTCCCTATACAGGAACGGCAGGCATCTTTTGAATCCCTGTTATCGTATGGTATATCCTAAAGGAGGTGTCAGAAACCTTGGGCAGAGATTTTGAAACTACATTTCCCATGTGGCTCTTCCAACTTAACAAGTGGCTGAGCATCATGGGAGATGTAGTTCCAAAACATCTGGAGGGCCATGGTCGCTGTCCCATTACCTATAAGGTTATAAGAGGTATCACTGCAAAGGCCAGGTTTGTAGAAGCTTAAATAAAAAAAGGAAAAATATTTAATGGTGAGGAAAATCTAGCCGATTGCAGTGGCAGTCCAACTACCAGTCTTCCAACTGCCGCCTGCTGTATCAGGCAGAAGAATACAGTTGTACTGCCGCATGTAAGAGTACATTGTCATGGTGCAAGGTTTACAATTTTATTAAATACATTCAGCTAATGGTATGTTAGATTTGTGTTTCCGCTCACCTTTAAAAATACAGAATAAAGGCCATTGCCCAGAAAGGCTGCCGATAGCAGGATGCAGTATTGGCTTGGAAAAAATGTTATCGTTCTATCACATATTTGGCCCATTGCCCCTGGACTGCCCCATCACTTCAAACCAGTAAAATGCAATACCTCTTTACATGATATAAGAGCAGTGTTTGTTCTACACTGCAGACAACATGTAGGAGATTTGAAAATGCAGCATTTTAATTAAATCCCCTAGGGCAGATTTCCAAACCAGTCCCCAGGACCCACCATTTCGATAGGTTTTACGTATTAACCTGGGGAAATGCAGACTGCAATCACTGTGCAGCAAATCATCACTGTGCTGCCTTAGGGTTTGTAGCTTCTGCAGAAAGCTTTGTTTGGACCAAGAAGTGACTCAAACCTTTCTTGTTTAGTAACTGCAATCAGTAAAATCCATGCAGTACAGGGGATTCTGGTGTTTCTAATCCAGCCATTGGCTTTCTGTTGATGTAAACTCAAAACTAAAAAGATAACACCCTGAAAAATTTACCATGTAAACACTTTAGTCCAAATAGTCAGAAGGCAGCATGGGATCCACCAACAGTAGACGCGAGTAGAATTGCTGGTGAATAGGCTGTGTCTGGGAGTAGGTTTTGCAAAAAGCAAGTTTTTGTGTCTTTAAACAATTACAATAAGAAACCTCACTGAAAGATCAATGGAATGTATAGTTCAGTTGGGGGAAAAAAGGGTTTCTAGTCTCTAAATCTAAGAATTTAGACTCTCCAAAAATGCACATCTCACTGGTTAGCAGATATTCTCCAGGTCAAGGATTAGTTTGGTCAAAGGAATACGCAAGACGTTACGAGAGCCTGTACCTTTGTTTGGACTGCAGAATGCCGCTGTGTCCTCATTTCTTGAATTAAACTGTATACATTGAATTCTTCTGGTATTTTCTAGTGTAAAGGAATAACGTTTACATTATACAACTTGAGATTTGAAATCAGTACACTGTAATATACCCTTTTGTTTCTGTACCCTAGATAATTTTTAAAGACTATTAAAAACCCAAATGTAGCATGAAACCAGGGACACAATTGGAGGATTGTCCTGTATTAGAGTGATCTTCCAGTAGGATTACTCTTATGGACATACCCCACGACAGGCAAACATTAGCCCACGTAGAAATCACCAACGCACTGCCCTGAATTTAATTCTTCACATCTCATACAACAGAAGAGAGACACGGAGATTCAGAAATTTGAGCTATAAAGAGAAAAAAATAATAATGTATGAGCCCTATTGTCACGGTTAGGGTACTGTTGGAGACTGGACCTCGGGATGCGGAGATTGGAGTTCGAGGTGGGAAGGATGGTGTAGGGTAGGAGGTATGAGGGTCGCTTGGTCGGTTGCGTATGCCAATGGTCAGGATTCCAGAAGGTAGGATAGTCGGGTATGAAAGCCAATGTCGGGGTGCCAGAAGGTAGAAGGGTCAGGTACGAAAGCCAATGTCGGGGTGCCAGAAGGTAGAAAGGTCAGGTACGAAAGCCAATGGTCGATAACGAGTAAATCTGTAAGAAGGTTACTAAAGCACTCAGCTAGAAGACACTCAACTATCCAGCAAGGGACAAGTGTGCAGACTGAGCATTTATAGGGATAGCCAGAGCTCTGGGATTGCCCTCTGTAACAGGTGTGTCACTTGTGTCTGGGAAGGGTTCAGTGGAGGAAACTATAAGACCGGGTCTTGGGCGTGCGCGCGCGCCTATCCAGAAGCCCCGCCCCCGATAAGCCGCGAGAGACGCCAGAGCACGGCGGGACCGCCGGGTCCGCCCAGCGGACCGAGCCCCCCGGCCGCCCGTACCCATCGGGGAACGCCGAGGGAGACTGCCGGCCCCAGGAGGGTCTCCAAGGGGGACTCGGCCCGACGCCAGGACCGCCGGAACGCGCCGTGCAACCGCAGCTGCCTGCACTGTGACCTGGTGAGCGCAACGCCGTGACACCTATTCAAGCATATCCACTACCAGTAATTGTGGCTTGCAAATGAAGAAAAAAAATAATCACATGTGGGCCATTTTCCATTTGTGGCTTACTATTGGCTGCTCTAAACCGACCAGGTCCCTGCATTAATGGTTAGAAATTTTGTGAGCAGCTGGTTGGTTTACAGCAAAAACCCATCATTATCCATTCCTGTAGTCCTTAGGAACCCATACAACCAAGTATGTCCCTGCTGCAATCTGGTTTATGTGAGAGCAGCAGGGATAACGCAGAACTCTGGGAACAATTTGTTACCAGTCTTCCACTGAATGCAGACGGTGGAAGTGGTGGATCGCGTTGTACTCTGCAAAAATCACTTAACACCAGGGTTTATGAAGTGGTATTCATTTCTGAACACAGGCTCAAGCTGTGAAGAATGACTGAGTTTGGAATGGCCCGTTCTTCGTTGTACAGTCGCCTTTAATTTGCAGGTAGCCAAAGTATAAGAGCTGTTAATTTACAGTAAGTAGCCGCAATGTGCAAAGCTTTGCTTGCAGGTCTGTTGTATTAGCAGCAGGATCCCTCAGCTTAAATGGCCTGGTTGGGATAGTGCTTTTTTTTTAATGTAAAGTATACTGTGGGCAATTTTCACAAAACCCTTACCAAGAGAAGTAATTCTCATGTGAAAAAGGTTCACACAAGATCCATAGTGTGCCTGTAAAGGGCACTTTCAGAATACAGCAGAAATTTTCCTCTACAGCGTTGCAATCATGAGACAAAAGTGCAGTTAATTACTTACCCCAGCCTTCAGCAAGTTCCACGTGTAGTCTATAGCACAGATTGCTCCAGTCCTTCCGCATCCTGCACTGTGGACAAAATAAACACAAACAAGTTAAAACAAATGAAACAGACTTGCGCTCTTTGTTTTGGAATGTGTGGTGCAAGCTATGCAGAGAGACAATACATCAGAAATAACAAGACGCACTGCGAGCAGTGAGAAGGCATTACCAGGAAGAAGCCATCATACCAGCTAACAGGGAGCAAGTCATTAAGTGACAAACCTTAAAACAGTTCACCCTAATAAGCCCTTTAATGGATCTATGGCTTTGCCTTTTTTGTTACATGGTCATCACTGCTTGCCCCTTTTTGCCAACAGAAGACTAGGGAGAAAAATTTGACACCAACAGCATTCATGAAATATCAATCCTTCTCATAGTAATATATAGTATATTACTAGCAATCTGTATTGAAGGAAAAATTCTATAGGTGCAAGGACAAAAAAAAAATAAAAAATCCTTGATTCCTAACAGCACTCAGATTTCTCCCTGAATCAAAAAGCAATGCATACATTTTTTATATACATACATACATAAAAAAGCCATCAACTAACCTGGAAGGGGAAAGAAAAAAAAGGTAGTCTCTTGACTACACAGTGGCCCCTAATGATGCCAACAGACTACCCATGAAAAATACATAGTAAAAAGTTTGAGATTAGGAAAAAGTAATAAACACCGCAAAAAGATTTAAATAAAAAAATCTAGATGAACGCTGCCCGTCACCAAAATGCAACAACTCTCCAATAACAATATCTCACTAAAAATGGTCATAGGCTCCCAATGTACAAGGTAGAAAAGAGGACAGTGGAAAAGTATGCAAGTTCCAAGTGATGCCCAATTTGCCTATCCTACACAACGTAGGTACATAAATTGTGTAATCAGAAAAGGGGGGGGGGCATAGGAACTTCCACATTTATGAAACCCTGAGCTGGAGATTAGCAAAGAGAGCCAAGGATGAAAGGTGTGGAGAGTATTTTTATTACAAAAGCCCTTTACGGTAATTACTACTGACTTGGCAGGAATAGAACGGTTATTGGCCAGTGGACGTTTTGAGAGTCTATTGCAAATCGCATTTGGCATATTTTGCCCAAGCACACAATTTGTACGTGCTAGACTCAGCTTCATGATACACAACGGGCAGATTTTCTTTGTTGTTCACATCACTATTGTGCCTTTCCCTCCAGTGCAGGTCCCCTACAACCCATATGCTCTTTTCGCAGACTCCCTAAAATTAACCCAATGCACAGAATGTTACATACCTGCAATGTATACATATAGGTACATCTTCATGAGCCTGATAATCTCTCATTAAACTAATCATATCCAGAATAGAATCGAATGAAGTTGGAACATCATGGTCTGGCCAGTTCATATAATGAAATTGGTGAATTCTGCGGGATTCCTGAGGAGAAGCAATTCCAGTATGCATCAAGATAAACTCTAATCGGATGAATGAATTACATATTTACAGTATGAATGGGTTACAGACCTGATCGTGCAATGGGGGGGGGGGGACATACTAGAACCGCCTATGTGCTGTTGCATGGGAGTCAGCAGATTA
Organism: Leptobrachium leishanense; assembly: GCA_009667805.1. Lineage (NCBI taxonomy): Eukaryota > Metazoa > Chordata > Amphibia > Anura > Megophryidae > Leptobrachium > Leptobrachium leishanense. Next base: position 193,718,084 of record CM019065.1, read on the forward strand.
GATTCTCAATTTGTGTAGTCATTGATTGCAATAGCCAAAACTATGACAATTCACTTTCCAGGCCACCCAAATGTAATTTCCATGCAGCCCTGACATCTATGGCATAGATAACATGTCATTGACAGATCCCCACCCCCTGCTGGACTAGCACTATTTTTAATTAAAGTTATTCAGTTGGACTTACAATTTTCATCTTTACACTAAGCTAGCAACTCTACAGACTATCCTCATCAAGGAGGATAGAAAGTTTTTGCAATGCAACAAGACGCTATAATAAAGTCCAACATATAGATCATAGACAAGAGCACATAACTACCAAAATCGCACATACATGATTTCTCGTTGTGATACAATAAAAGTTATACAAAGGTTAGTCTTCTTCCTGGTGAGAAACAAACTTTTGAAATTAACCTGCACACTCTTATTTGGGGCATACGAAGCCTGTCAAATGTTACTTCCCATTTTATACTGTAAACCTAGGCTTGAGTTGACTAATCCGGAGGCCCCGTACTCCTAGGATTTAATTTTTTGTTCTTAGAATTATGGTTTAGACTATATAACTGGTAATACACTCCACACATTCTCACGAGCTCCTTTGTGACATACATTCATACAGGTTTTTACTGGTTCTTAGGGTTCACGTTAATTTGTGAAATTCAGTTAAATATAAATATATATATATTGAATCTTCTACAAATTATAAAACACCTGCACTGACCCATTTACCTCCTTGATTTCAGTAGCTGGAGACGTAATAATGAAAAGGAACAGGGTGGTGTTAAGTTTGCTATACTTTCCAATACTGAAAAAGATGGCACATTAAAAGACCACAGCATTTACAAAAACATCAAATGTAACACATTAATGCTGTTGAACCATGGCCTCCCAGATGTCGAGACCTACAATTCCCAGAATTCTTCCAGTGTGATAGATGGCCTGGGAATCATGGGAGTTGTAGTTCAGAAACATGTGGGGGGGGGCCTTGAGTTTGACAGCCCTGCATTCGAAAGTACCAAGGAAGATACCCATATCAGCAAGAAATTACAGACAGGAGGAACTTTATTGGAACCAGGAAAAAAAAGTCATGGTGAAAAGTTCAGATTGTACAGAACACTCACCTGCCAATTCTGCCAAGCAGGAAAAGATACAATACACACCAGTAAAGAAACCATTTTCTGTAGCTTTATTTAAGACCAAGAACATGTGCCAAAGAGTCAGGATTATTTAAGATCTGCAATTATCTAATTTTATATATGCAGAGAGTAATGAGGGAATGAATGATCTACGTCCCCAAAAGGACCTGCAGCATCATTCTGCAAATGCTGAAGAAAACTTACCATTCTGTACCAATACAAATTGATTTAACGAAAACAGGAGGGAAGAAAAGGATTCATAAAAGGTATTTTTATTAATAAAGCAGAACATGCACCAACATTCATAGTTCTGTGTGACAGCAACCAAACAAATGTAGACTATATGGAAAGGAATTGAATCTATGGCTGTGCTAAATATTAACACTATTCTATTTGGCACATACTGGGGTTTAAGAAACTGAGTATTTTCTGGTGTAGAAACACCAATTCCAGCATTACAAAAGGTAAAATCCAAAGAGCAACAAGAGAAGCTTCCCAGTGCAGCTTCTCTGATCACTCTGGATTTTACGTTTTGTTAAATGCTTGCATTTATTGGTTTTGTAAAAACAGCAGTTTCTGAACAACCCTCCCATAGTGTGTAAGAGATCCCACAACGTGCTAGTATTGGAGCCAACAATGTACTACAAACATGCAACGCATCTATCACTTTATATTATGGCCCGGTTCAGTAATTGGGCAAAGAAATAGAAAATGTGACCAATATGAAGAGAACATTTCACAAGGAAACTTGCCGCCCTTTGTTAAATATTGCTATTTGGCATCAAGAAAATTGCATTCACTTACATTCTGGAACTCTAGCAGTAGTGTCCTAACAAAGTAATCTGTCCTTGACTGTTCAGCCTCCTAAAATGAACACAAGAGAATGATTAGCACTTCCAAGCTTCAAAGAAAGAAAAAAATAGCCGCAGAGTATAAAAAAAAAATCTATATATAAAAATGTATTAAGTCATTTAAAAAGTAGAGAAACAGACGTTTCAGCTCTCACTAGAGTCATTTTCAAGGATATATCTATGGAATTAAAGGCAAAGACTGGTCCTCTGCAAACTCACCCAGGAACAGGATGAAAATGGGACCAAATGCTGCAAACTATGCCAACATATGTGACAGCGGCACTGCCTGGTTCAATAACACCACATACAACATCAAGGGCTCGTACTCCTGCATGTCTGCCAATGTGGTGTACATGATTCAATACATAAAAGGCCTGTATAAAAGGCTGCTCTATTGGTGAAACTGGCCTCGAACTGAATCTGAGGATTAACCTGCACACACTCCAAGAATCATGAGGAAAATACATATTGGACCCCAGTGGGACATCACTTTAACCGGTCACTCCATCCAAAACCTCAGGATTAAAATCCTCAAAAGGAAATTTTAAAGACTCATGAACGCAAGACATTCTAAATAAAAACGATCACATATTTTAAAACACTATAAAAAAGGGACTCCATGTAGATTCTAGATTTTTTTTTAACCCCATCATAATGTCATAACAGTCAGCATTTTACTTTGTTTATATGGGGGTCCCCCCCCCCCTCGCTTTTGCTCTGGGTTGTTATTTTAAAGCTGTGGCATTTACTTTTTCATCTTAAGCACGATCATCAAGCTTAACGTGTTTAATGGGCCTATGATCGGTCCTCTCTGTTACCCATTCTAACCCCCCCCCCCTCTGCTTGGCTCTTTATTGTTCAAATTCTATGATTTTGCTCAGCACAGCTTCTAGACTTGAGTCACACTCTCGCAACGTTGGTCAAAAAAAAAAAAAAAATGTAAAAAAAAAAAAAAAAAAAATGGACATACATACTAGAGCAGAATGTAACAAAACACACAAAAGTATCTATTTCATGAAACTGAGTTATATGACTGGACAGAAGGGAAACTCAAATTGTACAATAGAACCCCCAATATCAGCATGCTAAACCAAAATATTTAAACGTTTTAAAACTTGAGATACCTAGAATTTAAGTAACACAACATGCCTCAATTTTTTCCTTCGATGCAGAGAAGGCCTTCGACAGGATGGAGTGGCTCTTCTGGTTATTGGGACGCCGTGGTATACCAGACACGTTCCTGAGCATAGTCAAGGCCCTCTACAGTGACCCGAGAATACAATTCAGGATCCCAGGCACCACCCGTACTCCCTTCTCCATCCACAACGGAAAGAGACAGGATCGGGGCCAGCGGGCATCCCCATCAGTGCTTTGCCTAGAGCCCTGCCACAGATCCGTAACTCACCACATATAAAAATGATATCCCTTTGGGTTCCCAACAAGTCCCAGTATCCACCTACACGGACGACATTTTACTCTCCCTGAGGGACACTCCACTCTATGACCCATCTATAAGACCTCCTGTCTTCGTATGGCAGCATCTCCGTATTCAAGGTGAATCTCAAATCCTGTGCGATGCCAGCCCCCCCCCCCCCTCACGGAGATGGTCGGGATATAGAATCCAGGTTCCACATTCCAATCGCTCGGACGGCTCTCCCATATCTCAGAATTTCTTTGTCCATGGACCCCAACCACCTGTTTTCCACGAATTACCCGGGTGTACTGCGACAGATCCGGAAGGATCTGGAGGACATGATTGAGACCGCTTGACTTTCGTTTTCTGCAGGTACAACATAACGTTGACGCAGAGGTCCTACGTGGTGTAGCCAATGCCCGGCTGAGCTGGTTTGAGTGGTTGTGTTGCAAGACCCAGGTCCCTAAAAGGTCTGATTTCGACAATCTACTATGCACTCTGCTCGGGCTTTAAGGAATGGGGGGGGGGGGAAGAGACTGGCCTACTACTCTTGTTGGGAGGCCTATCTGAATGAGACCTTGCCCGGGGCTGAAAGGGAGGCCACCTCTAAGTCTTCTATGTGTGTCACCCGCCAGGAGCAATCCTTTAAGATGTTCCATTGGTACACGACCCTGGTACTCGAGCCGGATGGGGAGGACCACCACTGATCTTTGCTGGCGGAACTGTGGCCTGAAGGGCACATTCATACACGTGTGGTGGGACTGCCCGAAGGCTCGAGGATATTGGGGAGAGGTGGGCAAATTACTCTCGTCTGTGGTCCAACGGCCCGTGACGATTGATCCCTGGTGTTTTTTGCTGTCTCACCCAGCCCTCATGAACCCTGAGCAGGCGCTGCTCCGTTGTATCCTATTGGCTGCTCAACGTGCCTTGGCCTCCCAGTGGTTGTCGGGTGACAGTCTATGCGTACAGTGAAGGCAAAGGTGTCTGATGTGAGGCTTATGTGGGGGGAGTTAACCGCGATATTCTCAAACCTGGGTACGGTTTGACGAACTATGTGGTGCCTATGGGATGACTATGCCGGGACCCTCCGTTGATTACTTTGCTCACCATCGGTCCGCACCGATCGAATGACCTGGATTGGAATGTATTGCTTTTTTGATTATTACAGTATTATTTTTTGGTTTGTTCTAGGGATGCACCGATACCACTTTTTTATGACCGAGTACGAGTACCGATACTTTTGTTCAAGTACTCACCGATACCGAGTAGCGATACTTTTATCTTATGTCATGTGACCGCTTTCCAATAAGAACAGACCTCATATAAAGCCCCCAGGTCTCATGGATTTGCCCCCCAGCTCGTGGATAATGCCCCCCAGCTCACCTGGAGCTCTCCGCTCATACTTACCTTCCTTTAGCGACGCCGGGAAAGTCTCCGCACGCGCGCGCTCTCTCCTTGGAAGGTCCCCAGCCGCGACCCCGTGGGACCATGTGATCGCGGCTGGGGTCCTTCCAACGAGCGCACGCGCGGAAACTTTCCCGGCGTCGCTCAGGAAGGTAAGTATGAGCGGAGAGCAGCTGCAGGACCTGTCCAAATGCTCTATCGGCATTCGGACAGGCCCTGCAGCTGCTCTCCTCACTTTGTTTATACTTACCTTCCTTTAGCGACGCCGGGAAAGTTTCCGCGCTTGCGCTCGTTGGAAGGACCCCAGCCGTGATCACATGGTCCCACGTGGTCGCGGCTGGGGACCTTCCAAGGAGCACGCGCGAAGACTTTCCCCGGCGTCGCTAAAGGAAGGCAAGTATAAACAAAGTGAGGAGAGCAGCTGCAGGGCCTGTCCGAATGCCGATAGAGCAGTCGGACAGCCGCCCCAGCCCCTAGGATGTCGGCAAGCTGGCTCAATGCCGGCTTCCGTTATCGGAAAAAAATATCGGGGGTACTGCACGAGTACCAAGTACTCCTGCAGTACCCGGTATCGGCGCAACCCTAGTTTGTTCTTTGTTATTTCTTCATCAATGGATGCGTCCTCGATTTGGTGCATTCCATATGTGACCTGTGGTATTCGGCTATCGTCAGTCCCTGATTGTTATACATGTTTATAATCGAAAACTCTTAAAGAATTTTTTTAAAAAAACACTAAATTTTAAGCATAAATTCTCAAACTAAAATACAAAACCAATTTTACAAAATCAGGATGATCCCCTCCAACCCATAGATATATACAAATGCAAGTGTGCACTCCCTGCAAATTGAGGATGTAAAGTTGACCTGCTACACAGATCTACAGAAGCCGAGCATTTTCTATAGTTTCTTATATACTGTGATGCAATGCTGTTTTATTTAGCTGTAGAAAGAACACGGACCAGAGCCAGCTGATACAGGTAGGATTGCGTTGGTATAACCTGCTACAGGAAAGTTTATATCTAACTTCATTTACTTCTATTCCTTTGCTAGAGTTATCAGAAGAGTTCCTAAACTCTGAGTAGCACAAATCTATGTGCAGTACAAGACACCGGAAATTATTACACCTACTGCTTCTTTGATTTGTTACAATAAGTATACTTTATTAGATTTACCTAGTTGATCCTAAAATAATGAAAGCTAGAGATGACACACACGTTAAGGACAAGTATATACATTACACACCTCCCTCATCTTTGTTTAGCACAGATTTTGGTTGTTTTTTCTGTGTTTTTTATCCCAGGGTGGCATCATATCACTTACTGGTTATAACTCATCATAACTGCATTTATTGGTAAAAACAATATATAACTTTATAGGCGCCAACACTTTAGGGTATATAGCTTTATACCCACATCCCTTTCATATACTTTACACACAGAACGGATTTTTCTAGATCCAAAGCAATTTAATAGGAAGAAGAGACCGTAGGTAAAAATTGCAGCTGTGTGTTTAACATAGCCCCCTTTTTCTATGGAAGTTGTCTCAACTGGCTGCTTCACACTCAATATAAAAGAAATAAGATACAGAAGTACTCATGCAAATGAAAGGACGCCTTGTTTGCTTCCATTCATTGACGCGACCGCTTCTCAATCTGCTCTTGCCATAGTTCCGTCGTCCTCTTGAATAAGCATCAAGTTGATGTAATTAGATGACCTTGACTTTCTATTCATGACATGCATTTCAGGATCCAAACTGATCAGGATCATTTCCCTTAAACTATTGGAATATTCATTCCCTTTAAGCAGGTATTGAAAAATATATATATTCCCATTTTAAATACAGTTGGGCAGAGAAAAGGACGTACTGTTCCAGGATGACGTAAACACCTTTTTTCAATTAAGCATAAGTTAGTTTCAATAACATAGTTGTTCAGAGACAAGGACACCTTGCAAAAGACTGATCAACAAAAAGAATTTATATATTTCTGGCCTGGACTTTTGCCACTGTTTGACGAATTTCAGGGTGCCGAGTCCAAATCTGATATCAGATTTGCTCTATCATATATCATTTTTATGCTATCGTCATACCCCATGTTCATTGATTTTACCAGAGATTAACTCTTTGCCATTTATGATTGCAAGTTGTTGCGAGTCAGTGACTGCTTTAGTGTTAAAAATGGTGCTGCATTTTTAGGATAATACGTTTATGTAGATATCCACATTTATTTAACCCCTTAGTGACCTGGCGGTTTTACAATAGTCCGTCCCTTTAGTGCCTGCTGCTGTTTGTACATTTATGCCTTGTTTGTGTTTAGGTCAAATTACTCGTTTATGCAACCCACGCATATTATACACCGTTTTTCCCGCCATTAAATGGACTTTCTAAAGATACCATTATTTCCATATATAGAATTTACTACAAAAGAAAAAAAAAAAAATGAAATGAGAGGAAAAAAACCCAAAAAACACAAAAACACTTGAAATTGAATCCAAAATCTACAACCACCAATCTCCACTTGACAGCTAGGGGGTTAACCGGCCCACTGACGTCCTCACACAAATGAGGATGTCAGTGGGTGGGGGGGGGGGGGGTGACCCAGAGGCTTGGCTGACAAGCGGTCAGCCACCTCCAGGTTTGAATCGCGATTCGGCACCAATTTAAGCTGAATTGTGATCCAGCAGCAAAATAGTTAATGCTTTAAAACCACTGAAAAGGGGAGACTCTCCCCTTTCCAGCGCTGCAATTTTTTCCCCCCACGATGTATGGTTGGGGAGATCGAGGGCTCCAAATGAGCCATCCCTCCCCTTCCGGATTTTTACTGCAGGCGCCGGTGGATGGCCGCCGATGACATAGCGCCTGCCGCCGCCCCCCCTAAAAAAAAACGGGGTAGACTTCCAGCCTGCCAGACCGCTGCGGAAGCCGACGAGGGAGGAAAGTATCGGGCGGGAGGTTAGGAGACCCCTGACGTACCATGTACGTCCGCGGGTCTAAGGGAGACTTCCCGATCGGATGTACATGGTACGTCAGCGGTCAGGAAGGGGTTAATATTTTACTTCTGTAGGGCATGATCTAACAATGGCTACGACATTCCAAAGAAGGAAATGCAGTAATGACCCCAGATATCTTCTGCTACACCTGTGGCAGCTTCACTTTGCAGGATCGCTTTGCTGTTTTTATTGAAAATGCAATATTTGATATCTCAAAAACCTGATGTGATAGACAAAAACTGATGCCAGATTTGGAATCAACACCCCAAAATTACCTTAAAACCGTTGGAATACCTTATGCCAGAAAAAGTGTGTTGACCAATGAATTATGAATACAAAACGTAATGACCTACATATACTACTTACACAGGAGATATGGAATGGTCCAAACGACATAGGCTGCTCTCCAAAACAGGGGAAGTATCGCTCACATTTTTTCTAGTGGGGAAAAAATTAAACAGGAGGTAATGAGCTACAAACAGCATTTGACTCAAGGCCAACTCCAAGCAATATAACTGCAACCAAGAGGTTATCCTATTATTCTAAACAGAAGAATTACGGTTCTATGCATTACAGCAAGATGTAGTTAGAAGCGAAATAAAAAAAAATAAAAAAAATACACTCCAACTAGGTGTGCAAATGGCAAACAAGCAAATTGGTTTCCAATACATACCCTTCCCATTTCAAATTCACGGCAAGCCATTACAATAATCTGTAAGGTGAGAAGAGATCAAAAATGTTAATACATATCATGCAGGCTGATCGTTCCACAAAACAAGAGGTTGTAAATTATTGGAAACCAATACACAACAAATTTAGCAAATAGACAAACAAAACCAAAGTCAACAGAATTACGAATCTTGTGGTCTTTTAAAAAAAATAAAATTGTGGTTTTCCTAGGGACTTGTCAAACATTTGAAGCATGTAGTAGTGTAACCGAGCACCAAACCATCTTCTGCTCACTTCAAAAGGTTATGAGATAAGCAGGTCTAGCAATAAACAATAAGTCTCATTGCTAAACTTGATGCTTAAAAAGGAACACTGTTGCAAAGTAGAATGGGCAGAGGCTGCTGACAGGTTCTGCCCAATTATTTATTTAGGACCATTTTACTCACCTTTTATAAATCACCATGCGCAGCTCCTCCTCTTTGGCTCAGGGACTCTAGGTCCCTGAGGCTTTTGTGCTTCCTATGCTACGGGACTTGCAAACTTTACACACGCAAGTTCCATAGCGCAGGCACAGAACGATTGATCAGAGCAGCGCTATTGACTGAGGCCAATCGCGTCACGTCACATTGTGCATGTAGACATCACCAGTCTCCAGCCATTGGGAAATTCAAATTCCCCAGCTGCTGGGTGGGGTACAGGAAACACCTCCACTTCACCCATATTTTTAACCAGTTCGGCTGGACTGGAGGCACACTCCTCACATCATGGTCACTTCAAAAAGAAAGTGGTTAGGATGTGGAGTGTTCCTTTAAGCATGATTCTTGCACTTCTGCCGACCTTTGAAGTCAAACAATGTGTGTACAAGGTTTGTAGTTCAGACGTTCCTCCTACATAGCTCACTGTTGTGTGAACTAGGCAGTCAGCATCTGCTGAGCAATATACAGTACACTGCAGAAAGTAATAAATACATATATCCCCATATAAAAACTGCTGCAGCCCACTGAGAATCAAAAAAATGCCTAGGTGCAAAAATTCAATAGATATCCAAAGCAGGTAGTAGAGGGATGCACTCAAGGACTGCCGAAACATCGAGGAATGCTTACAGGAAATTTTTAATGTCTATTTAATAAAGCATTGTTTATTTTTGAAAGCCCACGAGTAATTCTGTCAGACAAACCCAGTGATCACGTCTGTGTTGCCGCACAGTTTAACCTCCCTGGCAGTCTAATTTTCTCAAAAGTTTGTGTCTAAAAGCATCTAAAAAATTTTTTTAAAAAGGAAACGTGTTTTTGTACATAGTTAGCTTGTAATAATTAGGAAGAACGCACTGAAATCCGTGCAAGCAAGAGTCCTTACTGGTAAAATCCTTTATAAATCAATAGTAAATACACCAAGTCCGATAAAGTTTGAAACACGACAATTTATTATCTCAAAAATAAATTATCCAAAATAATGCTAATAATATTCAATAAAATAATCAAAAAACACTGAAATCTGTCTGAAAACAAGGGTGAGACGATGTATGGTCTGTTTCTTATCCTTACTGCCATCTAGTAGCCGTTCATGAAATTTTACTTTAGAATACACTGTATCCCATTTTTTTTTTCAGTTTGCTGCCTGGTCCCGTCCTCCTGCATCGTGTGACTCGCAGGGAGCGTTACCAGGAAGCAAGTCGCCGCAATCACACTGCGGGGGAGCGCAGGATGAGGTGAGTATGCAGCCCGAGTGTGGCTCGGGGTTACCGTTCGCGGTAGCGAAATTTAACCTGAGTCACACTCGGGAATACCGCCAGGGAGGTTAACGTCCGTCGTAGCATGGTTCGCTTGTACCATCCTTGACCCATACCTTTAAATCTGTCTAACCTCTGGGGTCTTTCCTGCTCCCCTCAAATATGCCACAGTAGTCCCAATCCTAAAAAAAAAAAAAAAAAAAAAAAAAAAACACAATCCCTGAATCCGACTGCTCCCTCCAACTACCGCCCTGTTTCCCTGCTCCCTTTCGCCTCCAAACTCCTCGAAAAGCTTGTGTATGCCCGTCTGACTACTTCAACACCCACTCTCTCCTTGACCCTCTGCAATCTGGCTTTCGCTCACTGCACTCAACAGAAACCGCTCTTGCAAAACTGACCAATGTCCTTGCAACCGCTAAATCCAATGGGTGCTACTCACTGCTGATCCTTCTTGACCTCTCTGCCGCCTTTGTTACAGTTGACCACTCAATCCTCCTTCAAACGCTTAGTGATATAGGCCTTCAAGGTGCTGTTCTTTCATGGTTCGCTTCCTACCTGTCCCAACGATCGTTTAGTGTCTCCTTTGCTGGAAGTACCTCCTCCCGGCAGCCTGTCTCTGTTGGGGTGCCCCAAGGTTCAGTACTGGGCCCTCTACTTTTCTCAGTCTACACAGGTTCTCTAGGCAAACTCATCAGCTCCTTTGGATTCCAGTACCACCTATACGCTGATGACACCCAAATTTACCTCTCCTCCCGACCCCTCTCCAGGTCTCCTGGAGCGAGTCACTGTCTCTCCGCTGTCTCAAATTGGATGGCTTCCCGCTTCCTTACACTCAATCTTGCCAAAACTGAAATTCTCGTCATTCCTCCTTCCGAGCAGGTCCCAATACCACCTATCTCTTTACGAGTAAATGGAACACCCATTAGCCCAACACCCCAAGCTCGCTGCCTTGGTGTCACTTGACTCTGACCTAACATTCTCTTCCCACATCCAGACAGTGACTAAATCCTGTTATTTTCAACTCAAAAACATTGCCCGTGTCTGCCCCTTTCTGACACAAGATACCACAAAGTGCTGGTTCATGCTCTTGTCATTTCACTACTTGACTACTGCAACTCGCTCCTTATTGGCCTCCCCAACTCCCGTATTGCCCCTTTGCAATTTGTAATGAATGCAGGGGCAAGGCTTATTTTTCCTCACTAAAACGCACCTTGCAAACTTCCCCACTCTGCCGGTCCCTCCATTGGCTTTCTGTACGTTTCAGGATACAGTTTAAAATACTGATGCTCACATTCAAATCACTCAATAACTCAACCCCTCCCTACAGGTCTTCGTTACTCCGCAAGCATGTCCCATTTAGACAACTCCGTTCAGCAGGTGATCTCCACCTGTCATCGGTCTACACACGCACAGCCAACTCTCGCCTCCAGGACTTCAAGGGCGGCACCAGTCCTCTGGAATGATGTGCCTCGCTCTATCAAACTCTCCCCTAATCTTCAAGCCTTCAAGAAATCCCTCAAAACACACCTCTTCAGATTAGCATACCACATCACTGATGTAACTCATCCCTCTGCTCACCTACTCACACTTTATTGAAGCTGCTTCTATTGCCCCACCATTCCCAAACCACTGGCACTAATGATCCTGCCATCTAGTGAAATTTCTCTTGTCTTCCTCAACCCCAATCCCTCTAGACTGTAAGCTCTTATGAGCAGGGCCCTCTACACCTCTAGTTTCCATCTTACGTCCGTTTATTTGTATTTTGTTCCCTTTGGTTATTGTAAAGCGCTGCGGAAACTGTTGGCGCTATATAAATGATGACAATAATAAGAGAGACCCACACACGAAGTACGTGGCAAACGGACACAAGAACGTAAAACCGATACCACGGACGAACAGAGTGCGCCATGTCTGCGTAGCATTCTGTGTGAGTGATGAGATGTCAGACGCAGCGCATTTGCGACTTCCAGCACCTTGACGCACAAAATGGCTTTTCACATCCTTTTCAAATTTTTATCATTTTATTTTCCATAGTTTTTTTTTCTACGTCGTCAAAAAAAAAACAAAAAAACAGACCATGTGGTGTCTACAGTATCTTGTCAGTAAATCTGTCCATTATGCACGCAGAGTGCGCTCATCTGACATTAGCCAAAATCCTTGCACCTACTACCCAATATATATATTTTACACACACATCAATCTCACCAAGGAGAGAGCACTATATTACATAGAGAGCTGAAAGATCATACTTTCTTAAAGACTGCAATCCTTAAGCATGCTGAGCCATTTCAACAGTGTGCTGAACTTATTTTGAGAGTTTTAGGTTCACTCCCCCCCCCCCAGCAGACTTTACAGGTTCAAATTTTATCATTATGTGTATACATCATGTCCCATCAGAATGTTATAACAAAAAATGTAAACTCCCATTAAAATTTAAAATCATTTACAGTGTGAAAGATTATTTTTTTCACATTTCATCATCCAAACCTTTGTGGTATATATTCTATGGGGTACACTTGTCCAATAAAACTAGAAATAGAGACCAGTTAGTGCATTTTTCAGAGAAAATAAGAAAAAATAATTTTCACTTGTGTTTTGGAGGGTTGTGTCTTATAAATAAGACTATCAGGGTTATTCAGAGAGAGTGAAAAGCAGGAGAATGACTGGAGAATGAAAAATTCTAGGTCAAAATAGCCGATTTGGAAAGTGAGATGAAAGGCAGAATTTTTCTGGTTTGGCTATTTTGACCTAGAATTTTTCATTCTCCAGTCATTCTCCTGCTTTTCACCTCTCTGGATAACCCTGTATGTATAATACACTGAACTTGCTCCCAGTGTGGGAAATGGGAAGGTGAGTCACGGCATTGGTATTACTCTGGAACCTTTTTTTTTATTACTATTTTTTAAATGGAGGGGGGGGGGGGTTTCCTTTATTTAACATGGTTAGGTTTGGCATCACTGGAAAGGCTAGACTTTGACCTGTTTAATGACACCTAACTTGACGGTGTGCTGTAAAGAATGGAGATACAGGGGGCCCCCGCTGTCCTTGCAACAGCTGGTGTTTTTGATGGACCAATGTGTAAAAGCATCGGACCATCACCTCTACAATTGCTCCTGTCGTTGGAAATGAGATGGGGAGTCAGAAAGCAAACAAAGCCACTGCACTAAGTAAAACCGGTCCCGTTCCTGACGTCAACTTCAGTGGGTGGAGGAAAGCTCAAGCTGTCAGCCCACTGCGGGAGAAGTCCACGATCGACGCAGAGGCGCTGTCCAACAACGTGCTGGAGACTGTCTCCTAGCAAGAAAGCAGAGGACATCTCCAGCACAGTGAAGGTCATCCACATGACTACAAAACGGATATTTCATTCACAAAATACAATCATAACTTGCTTTTGTCTGTCACAACAATGTATCCTGTTTCTGACAGGTCTTGCTGCTGATAAAAAGGTGATCAGAGAATAAGAAAAAAAAAAATTGCTCTAAGCATGGATTTATTTAGTCATTTTATCCCAAATATTTAATTAAATCATAAGTGTGATGAGAACAAACACCTCTCCTGAAATTTTAAGAATTCAAAACATTTAAAAGCCAGTTACGGGTTGCAAGATTTATCTAGAGATAAAAAAGTTACCCTAAGAAGTTGACCAATGACAACAGAATGGACGCTTCAAAGCAACAAAACATTTGTATTTTAACAAGAATGAGCAGTAAAAGGTGAATGCTTTGGGGATATGGAATGCAGTACTTTCCGATACAACTTGCAAAGCAACAGGCTAGGGCTTGATATACATCAGCTGACCACCAAAAAAAATTCCTACAGAAATATTTAAAAGGGAAACTATGACCATAAAGATATTTGTAAGTGGTGAGGGTGGCAGAAGTAGAACCCTTTTTATTTCTCGTCACTCTCTTAATGTTTTAAATTGACACACTAAGGGCAATATCCCAAAGTTGGTGCTAACCTTTTTTTTGGGAGAAAGGATTTTACGAGGAAGGATACTTGAAAACTAGAGAAATCTCAATGTATGTCCTGGGTGGCGAGTATGTAACTTAACCAGAACTGTTGTAAATGTAAACTTGCCAAAGCCGTTCTAGTCTATGGAGCTGTTACAACAGCTCTGGTTAAGTTAGCACCAACTATGGAATAGAAACTAAGTCTTTTAACGACTATAGCCCAGGCAAATAGCTTGACTAAAATTTACCAACCTTTGCATTTTCCCCTAAATAACCTTTAGGTACAACAGCTATTAAATATCAAATACCTGGGGGGGGGGGGGGGAGAGAGATTTTATTGAAACATTTGCTTTGAGTCCGTATACACAAGAAAATAACCACACTAAATACTTACTACAGCATTATACTCCCATACCATCCTCCAGAAGTCTACTACTGTATTTGCTAGTGGTCCTTGTGTAGCAATGTATGCTCTTGGCCCATGAACACCCTGTTAAAAGGAAAAAAAAAGGAAAAAATACATTAGACTTTTTGGAATCTTATCTACAGTGCAGTGTGAGGAGTTAAGGACCATTTGTTGGCAAGGCCTGAGGCATTGTGAGATTTTACACATCAATATCATTACTGACATTAGTAGAAGCCAAAAAGCAGACTACAATCCATTTTACACCAAATATTTCAAGCTACCATATCCATATTGCCACATTTTGTAAGTTAGACAAATGCCAGTATAACAAAAATGGGATCCAAGCTTCACTCTAGTGCCTTATGTCGCATTTTACTTTTGCAAAATGCTGCTTTTGTTGGTGCTGCAATACCAGCCATTTTCAACAAAAACACCTACTGAACAACCCGCGTTTCAAACTGCACCAGAAGAAATGATCAGTATTTCAGGTTTTGCCAAGTTCCGAATGGAACAGAAAAAAAAAAACGCATGGGGGCATTACCAGCACTGATTGAAGACGCGTTGGGGTTTGCTGATAGAATAAAAAAGCAGGACATGCACTGTACATGGGCAGATCATGTCATAAAATTGAGCATAAATAGTTATACGTGCACTTGGAAGAAATTTAAAGAATGCACTTGAATCATAGGAATAGCTATTTCTTTGATTTCAAAACCACCTCGAGACAGATGAAATTATCTTTCCTCCAAAGAAGTGACAATGCAGATAAAGTAATATGAGCTGCATTTAAAAACCCATTTTACACATACCCAGGGCACTAGCCGAGAACCTGTAAATAGATAGACGTCCAAAAACCTTTTAATTTTGAACATTATCTACATTTCAAACTTTTAGTGAAATATTCAATTTGTAAACAAAGATTATGCTTTGAGCACAAGTTTTTTCTTTAACAAGGTTGCCTGTGTCAGGCACATTGCCTAAGCACAGCCTTAAATAAAAAGGTGTTGTTAATAGACACTTCATACCTTAATGAAGTTTGCATTGACGTAATCCGATTCATACAGAGGGATTTTCAGTGCAAGTCGGACCCTGCTGTGATCAACTGCAGAGAGAAAAATTGATGGGTTTTATGTATCAGATTCAAGCCTTTCCACGTCACATCAGTTTAAATAAACCATTCAAGACAGCTAAAACGTATGTACAAGAACTGAAGGCTTCATGGCTAGCAAGGATGATCAGCACATTAGGACTATTAAACTCCAGACCCCCAGAGGTTTCTGAACTTCAACTCCCATGATGCCCTGGCTATCTATTGCAATGAAAGAATTCTGGGAATTGTAGGCTTCAACATCTGGGGCGCCTTGAGTTTGACAGGCCTGATCTAGATCATTGTAAATGGCAACCACACAACCCATTCAAGGCTTTGACCGGGAACTGCACAGAGGATAAGCAATACCCAGACAACCTGTAGGTCTTGTGAGAATTCAGTGCTCCTTTTATCAGACTGTCAAGTTGTGGTGGAAGTGGGCATTTTGCAGGGCACACACAGCTCACAAAAGGAGGGTTCATGTTTAAAAGGGACAATACGACCAAAGAAAAAAAGATGCCCTTATTGTGTTTATTTTAGGTTGCTGATTTCTTCCATGTGCTTGGCTTTTCTTAGGTTTAGTAAAGAAAATATTTAAAGCGATATGCCATCTCTTATCTCGAATAGCCTGGAGACCACAATAAACCCTCTGCTGCCTTATCTAAACATCCCTCCTCCACCACCTCGATATCTTATACAGTATTTAACAGTTAAAGTAAAGCAGAAAGTAAAACTGCAGATTTTGGTAAATGTTTCATCATGGAAAAATCCACTAAATGAAAACGGGAGATAAAAAAAACCTAAATGTAGTTTCCTTTTTACATGCAATTACTTCAAAGAAAAAAAAAAAAAAAATCAGCAGTATGTGTTTTATAAAGTCTGTTTGTAATGCACAAGTAATCTAGTTCAGATTTTGTAAGTGGCAATGTCCCTTTAAGAGCAACAAACTAGAAAGTTTGTTGATCCTCACCAGACCACAAGCCCCTTGGGAGGGCCTGCAAGGGCACAGGTGACCTTGTGTTTACATCACAAAAAGCTTTGAGCAGAAAACAAAGACTTGCTTAAGATACTCCCAGTCTAAAGTAAAACACAAAAAATTTCTAAATAAAAAAATATATAAAACAATAAAACAAAACCACGTCTGTGGATCGAAAACCCGTATAAGGAGTTCAATTTCACAGGAGTTCTGGTCTTCACTATCCATACAGGGAAAGTAAAACATCCCTAGCAAGCCCACAATGACAACTTTTGAGGAATCTACAGGTCACAAATGGTAAAAAACATGTATTGTGAAGGCATGAGTCTGTTGATGGATCAGGGATATACAGGTCTAATCACAAAAAAGGTGGTGAATAATCAGAACTGGCAGAACAAAAAAAAACAATCTAGACCAAATAGCCGATTTGGAAAGGGAGATAAATGGGAGAATTTTTCTGGTTTTGGCCAATTTGACCTAGAATTTTCACCTATAATTAATAGACTTGAGTGTTTATACAGATCTTCCCTTGCCAAAATTTGATCGACTTGATGTAGTCAAGACCATTAGTGGTTTTTTTTTAATCTTTGTTGACAGGAACATATGTATATATTCTACATTTAATATGGAAAAGGGAACCAGAACGCGCGATCAGACGTAGGTGACTGCAGGAGGACATTGAGGGAACGCAGTGACAGGTATGTATCAACCCGAGTGTGGCTCAATAAATGTACAGATTTTGACATAAAAATGTCAAACCTCCCTGGCAGTCCGATTTTAAGAAATAAAATGAAACAGTCATCTGAAAAAATTAGGGTTTTTTGTCAAAAATTAAAATAAACGGTCTTTAAAGAAGAAGGATTAAAAAGATATTGCATTTTTACACTAAATCTTATGGGATTCACGGCCTGTTCCGTTCCTCAGCCGCTGCAAGTGCTAAGTTAGCAACTTCTTATTCACAGCCAAAGCTTTCAGCGAGACGGCTGCAGCAATCTGAACTGCTGCAATGTAGCAATCCAGCAGCTGCTGAGGAACTGAACAGGCGTCACCTGTCAAACACTGAAAATCAGGGCATTTCGCTGAAATGTCAGTGCAGTTCAGCATTCTGAATATAAAAAGGACACGGTAGTCTGTCTTTCTCTGCTGCTGGATTGCCCCGTATTTTGCTGTCGATTCGGCAAATTGACAGTTTAGTGAAGAGACGAATTGTCCCAAAATTGCCCGAGATGGTGAAATTCACTGTCTGGTGCAATTCGGAGGTTAGTGAATAACCTCTTAAGAGTTGCTTGCCCAGTTCATATTTCCGCTTAAAGTTTTGCAAGTCTCTGGGCAGCTTGCCCTTACTGATAGATCAGCCAGTAAATAGAGAAGTCTGCAGAACAGTAAAAGAATGAAAGATACTCACATGGCAGGATGTCCTTATATCTATTCTTTTTAACATTTTCTTCTTTTTCCCCTGTGCTTGTGGGGTAGATCTTCTCGGTTCTATATTTTGTTGATAGCCTTCTCAACCGCTGCAAGAGAGGAGTAAAACGAAAATAAAAAAATAAAAAAAGCTATTCAAACTCTTATAAATACAAGATCACAAATGGCCCCATTCAGGATCTAGAGACCAGCCAAAGTATAAAAATTGCCAGCTTGATGTCACAATGCAGAAGTGAAGCGATATACAGTATAAAAGATCAAGCATGTCAATTAATTTTTTTTGTTTGTTTATTTTTTAAATAATAGTGCAGAAAACCTGTTGGCAAACAAGTAGTCATATCACAAACAGTTAATGCATGAAGGCTTAAAATGCCAAGAGGATAAAGAATATCCATTGCTATCCTATTAAAGTCCCACTTTGGAGTGTATGAACGAGGTCATTGCAGCACTGAAGGGACAAACGTGATCAACAGTATTTTGGGACAACAGTGTGGCAAGGGACTGATTTGCTTACTCACAGATGCGGCTTGTGAGAAGTCATTACCACATATGGCAGAGGATGTGATTGGCAGTGGAACAGTTGAGTAAAATAGTGGAGAAAAAAAAAAACACTTCCTGCTTTCGGTGGTCAGAATCCAGTGCTGACAAATAACCTCCTTTATATAGCTCCTCTGAAACCTGAAAGCCACAGTATGATGTCAATTTACAACATTTTCCAACCATATTTGTGAACCACCAAAAAAAAAAAAAAAAAAAAAAAAAAAAAAAAAAAAAAAAAAAATAGAAATTAGCCTAGTTCATGTTCATGTCATTAGAACAAGCGCCAACAAGAGCAATTCATGCCACCATGTAAGAATAATAGCAGAAGTCAGCACTTGCCCAAAGATTTTTTACCTTCTACCTCATGACAGGATGCCAAAATAATGCCAGGCATATAGTACTGCTGTAGCCCCATTGTGATATGGCAGTGTGCAGAAGGATATCTTCTAGCAAACGCAAATTACAGCACACACAGACCGCTGTTTACAGGACAGACATTGTCATTTGCAGACGGCAAATTCTAAAATACACTTATTCAACTTGACCTTTGGCGAGAAGTCCCGCAGTCTGAAAGAATCCCTTAGACAAGGTTCTTCAAGAGAAGCAACTGAATCCTGAGGGACTTGGCAACATCAGTGCGAGCCACGACAGCGGAGAATAAAGGAATATGCTAGCGATCTTATTGGTAGGACTGGATAGATTTTATTAACAACTGCATTATGGTTCTCCAAGTCTCTGTGTAACACTATATAGGTTATTCAAAAACACTGAAAAGGGGTTAAGGGAGCCGAATTTGCCACATAATTGCACAAACAGTAAATTTCCCACTATGGTACAATTCGGCTACTCTGAAAGCTGGCAATTTGCCAAATATTGGCGAATTGCCAGCTAAATATGGTGCAATTCACCTCAATTCCGCAGCAGTGAAAATGTCCCATAGAGAAGTAATTGCTAATCTATTCAGAGATGCCAAAATGCCCAAATTTTCAGGGGCTTCAGTTTGACAGGTTTAAGGCCGTGGTCACACAAGCGCGTCCGTGTGACCCCTTCGTGCTGCATCCGTCACAGCTTGCTGACGGCTTGATGGGGAGGGCCACACGGTGTAACATGTGCAATAGCTTTGCACGTTACACCAGACATGCTGAAACCCTGTCAAAAAGCTACGATGGATGTTCGACGGACCTACAAAGTGCGTATGGCTGAACACACTAACTTGCACTCAGCGAGCTAGTCACACAGGCGTCCGAGCAGAGAGCACCTGTTCTCACGGACTTTCACTCCATGCTCGCAGCCTAAACAGGCGAATCCCATAGGTTTCAAGGAAGAAAAAAAAAAGAAAAAAATTTCCCATTTGCAGCAAAAATACAATTTTTTGTCAGGATTTGCTTCTCTGCAAAATTTTTGATTACGATTTTTTAATTCTGTAACAGTCCTTTTCATTACTACGCATAGGACCTCATCTTCATGCATTTTTTTTGTTGTAAACACCCCCTACAATTGTGTTTTTTTTTAGCTACACCCCTGTTCGGCAGCTGATCAGCTTTTTTCAGCCGATCCATTCGGCGCACTTCAGGGACCCTGCAGTGAATGCTGAATTCACTGCAGGGTCGGTGAAATGAACTCTAAGTTCTCCCAACGAGAGAGTACCGAAATACCGGTGCTCCCTGAAGAACCCATTAAGTGGGTTAACTTTGGGGGACTACCGTAAAGCACAGCGAAGCTACAGTGAATTTGCCACTTAATGAAGTGCCAATGCAGTGCCTGCCTTATTTTGCATAGTGCTCATGGTAGGATTCTGCAGGCTTTCTACCAGTGTTTCCACCAAAATTGCCGAGCCATGTACTAGACCCTACACATTTCACCATTGTTTCAGGCAAAGATGCCTCAGCAAGGTTTTATATGGTAGTTCGTATGGGAGATCTGTGGTAATCACAGGTTTTATTAAAACATCAGGTGAAACCCTGGTAAAGAATAGCTGAACTTTTACACTTACGACTGACCAGAAATCCTCATCTGTTGTAAACAAGGAAGTGGAGAATCACAGAGCCGAGTCTAGAGGCTCCTGCACAGCGCACTCTATGAAGACGCACATACAATGATCTGCCACAATGACGTTGAGGAGGTAGATGTGTGTGGAGCTAAACATTTTTATATTAATAATTTAAATGTGTTAACATTCATATGTTAGACAGCAACTTTGGTAGTCCAAGTCTTGTCCTTTACCAAGACAGACCAGGACTTCATAACTAATCAATATGAATAAGAAGTTACTTAAAAAGACACGTGATCCAAGAGATCAGGGATTAAACCAATTTGTGTGACAATATCCCACATTGGCAGTTTGTGCACCCATACTGACGTGCCTTCTGGCGTCCGTCGCAGCATTGAGACGCTGCGACGGGGCCAACCACACACTTGCCTGCGCACAACAGTGGCCATGCTGCAGCCCTCTCCGTCAAAGTGCTAGGACGCCCATTGACAGAGGTGCAAAGCGCGATTCTCCATAGGAGGATCAAGCCTTGCAGCGCTGAGCGCAATAGGTGCGCTCAACGAGGTGGCAAGACAGGCGTCTCCAATGACACTTGTCAGACCCCAGCCGTAACCGACGGCATGGATCCAATACAGCAGCTTTACATGAAATCCTGTTCTGTGAGTAAATGATTTGCATATGGAGCTGTTGTCCCTGTAATGGCACAATCAAGCAAAAACCCTGTGAGACCTGAGCGGGCCCCACCGTAGAGCAGGACACTAGTGCCGTCGCTTGTCCTCAGGATCCTCACAAACCTCTGTTTTCTATGAATAAACCATAGCATTCAAGCTAAGGAAGAGCATCACACGCTCACTCACTGCTCCTTTGAAATAGAATGGTGTATATATTTACATAAAACCACACTGTGTTGAAGGTAAAACCTTGAATAAAGACCTAACGCTCCCCCCCACTTGTCAATTTAATCTTGGTATAGGAGGTAGGGCACCTGAGCCAATTACGGATTCAAGGAGTCCTCTTACAGGCTGGTCCCCTTGCTGGCCAACCAGTGCAGACAATGGCAGTGTGCCAGTCTGTAGAGCAGGGATCTCAAACAATGGCCCCCAGATAGTAGGGAGCACAAATATAGATCGTCCAAACCAAATTGTGGATTAAAAAAAAAAAAAAAAAAAGGAGTCCTATAGCTTCAAAATAAAATACTTTTCATTGCGCAACACATTTATATTCAGAATCCCCATTCTTTTTCATATTCCCCCATTGGCATTACATCCACTCTGTTGAACGCATTCTGAGCACTGCATCTGTGCACCACTAACATACTTTCCGACTGATGATACTGTAGACACCACACAGTCTGGTTTTTTTTTACTGATGTAGATGGGGAAATAAAATATGTAAAATGCAAAAAATTGATACATGACATGAAAAACCATTTTGTCTGTCAAAAATGCAGTCCGTCTGACTACGTGCCATCACTCACACACAAAGCTACGCGGACGTGGTGCGTCCATCCTAGCGGTTTGACGTTCTTGCCTAAATTGCGTCTGGTGCCACGTGTTCAGTGCGCACGTACTTCGCGCGTGGGTCTCTTATTGGTCATAATTTTATGCTACGACGGATGTTAAAATGTGCAGCAACACGGACGTGATCACTGCGTTCGTCTGACACGGGCATAAAAGTAAAGGGATAGCTCTGTGTATCACGCAGCACCTTCTTTTCACTCAGGATGGGGCACTCATATATATATATATATATATCGCTGTTTGAACCTTTTCGCTGGAGATCAGATTGAGGAAAGAGGATCCAGAGAGCCCCCGAAGCGCAGACACAGGAGAGCCACTGTTACATCTGGGCTCCGTACCAAGTGAGTATAGTTTATTTTAAATATTGAGGATGATAAGATTTAAGCACTATATTATATGGTTTATTTCCTTATACATGGTCCTGGAGAAGTGAAACAGAATCGGCAGAGAATGAGGGACCCATCCTGAGTGAAAAGAAGGTGCTGTGTGGTACACCGAGCTATCCCGTGATCTTAAGCGTGAGTGTAATGCCAATGGGGATTCTGAATATAAAAGGCGTTGCGCAATGAAAAGTTTTATTTTGAAGGTATAATATAGGAAGCAGTATATGACTTGTGCTTATATACTCTGCACGAGTCTAAGATGGGGCACTGCATGTGAAATCCTTCATTTTATCCACAATTGGGTTTGAACATTGGATATATTTGAGCGCTCCTCTGTTGTACCTGTATATCTTGAGTTTGGTGTTGTGTACCACCTATTTTTATGTGAGCAGCATAGGAGGTAGATTATTGTTGAAATAAGAAGCGCCAGAATGCACTATTACCTGAATATTTTGAGAATTGCCCCCGGATGTTTCTGAACCACAACTCCCCTGATTCCCTGGCCATCTATTGAATTCAAAGAATTCTGGGAATTATAGGCCATATACATCCAGGGATTTCCATCTGTAGCCCCTCCCCGCTGTAGATTGAATGTTTGCCCAAGCAAGGTCCGTCAGTCAGGAGCTGCAGGATGGAAGCAACTCCAAACTTTAGCTGCGGCATGCACAGAAAAGACAGAATAGCTCATTAAAAAGGTGACAGATGATGTATAATTAGTATTTTGTTTTTTATTAGGATATCATGTAATTAGCTGTAATTTGTGTCAGTTTCACTTCACAAATAAATTAATTAAAAAAAAGCCATATACCGTAATTTTAAAAACATCCAATATTGAAGTATTTTCTTTTCATACCTGAAAGGCCTGAGCAACATGTAATGCAGAGAGAGCGTGTACAGACACGGCGAGCTGTAAAAACAGGATTTCTGACACTGATCAGCAGAGCTTGAACATGGCTGAAAATCATAGCAGATGTCACACTCTCCACTACATATCACTGCAGCTTATCCCCTGCATCCAAACACAATAGTTAAGAATGGCCCATTATCTCTCATGGAGGAGACAAAAACATTAGACTGACAGTAATGTCACAACAAAATGTTCTCATGTTTTACATAACAAGCCAAAAGTAAGGTTTAGCTTCACTACACCAAAGGAAGAGCTACGAGTGCACTCAATAGATGTGCCCTTTCCAGGTATAAATCTATATTCTGAACAAAGCGAGAGAAGGGACGCGACATACAGTTGGTTTCTGAGTAGAGAAAACCCTTAGATTTATTGAAATGAAATCTGAAAATTTATAAAAGGTCTTTTCACAAAGCATCAAAATTTGGGCGCTTTTCCCTTCAGGTGAATCCATTTTGCCGAAACTACGGTGAATTCACTATTCGCCACAGTGTGCCAAAGATTGAGCCTCTGAATCCTCGAACAATTTGGTGAACGTTGCTGAAAACCAGCTAACTGGCCTTGGCGAAATCCACTGAACTGAATAAAAGAAATTAAAACCGATATTACATTGACTCCTATAGAATGCTCTATGGAACAATTTTGCAGCTGCACCTGGGCACTGCACCTTTATTTCGCCGTCAATTAGCCTGTGTGTGAATTCACAGGTTAGTGAATACTCAAATTGGCCTGAACTGCACCGAACAGTGAAATTCAATGTTCGCTGTAATTGGGTGACCAATTCAGAGGTTAGTGAATAACCCCTTAAGGCTGCTGGCCAATCTAACACAGACCTGTTCATGAGAGAAGTGTTACATAGTTGCTTTTATGTGATCCTTTTACTATATGGGACATGGCACTGAGCATTGTGTCAGACCAAGCCCATTATCTGTAAGGAAAGGGGCTGTATGAGTGACCAGCTGGAAAATCGCTTAAGGGCTCTTGCACACATGTCTTCCTGACTCATGGGGACAGGAAGATGCAACACGAGGTCAAACCCTTGCAAATCTAGGAATCAAGTGGATCCTTGTGGCCGTCCCTTCTGCCAGAAAGTGCAGAGCAACCAGTGACAAAGCAATCACCAATGGTCAGGGGATAGGGACGATAGTTTAAAGGAAGGCTTGGAGGATTTTCTGGTACGTAGAAAAAGAAATTCACCATTAAAACACATTGCTTGTTAATCCGAATAGAAATCTGATTGCCATTATAGAACCGGTGGGGGGGGGGGGGGTGTTGCCTTTTGGTTGACATTGGAGACAGATTTCCCTTCTCTTATTTGGATCCAAAGGGGAATGTGTGGGTTAGAAAGAAAAGAAATTAAACTCAATGCGATGAAGGAAATACTGATAAAAATCAATACTGTAAAAAAAGGTCTGAAATGACCTACTCATTCTATACAAAAGAGAACGTGGTGACAAAAATGCTGTCCCTGTAACCACTAGCCCATAGATCTGACCACGGAAGGAGTACACGCTCTAGGTCTAACGTAGAGAATGTTAAAATGGATACTCCAGGCAATATGAACACCTCAGTTTTTAAGGCGGTCATATTGCCTGAAGTATCCCATTTTTTTCCCCAGCCTTCTATCTTTTCCCGATCGGCTGATATTGCTGAGAGAAGCGGTGGACTTTACTCCGCCCTCCCAGCTGTCAATCAGCCGATCGGGTTTCAAGGTCCCCACGTTTTGGAACTCTCGGCAAAGCTGGGACGTCATCGCGCTAGAACGTCCCACCACTCCGGCAGAGTCGCGGGAACGCGCAGGAGAAGGAGCCGCCTCCTCCTTCGCCAAAGAGTTTTTAGATGAGCAGGCGGGGTGAACTTCAGCTCACCTCGCTGCTCGTGAACGTGCGCTGCTCCGCGCATGCGCGGTTGAATGAGCAGGATTCCGGGAGGAAGCCTGCTGATTGCACGTAAACCTGTAGCAAAGTTCCAAGTTTTCCACGACAGGAGCGGAAGAGGAGGGAGGTGAGATAGGGCAATAGCTTTAATATAATGTAAAAAAGGGGGGGTGATTTTCAGACTGGAGTGTTCCTTTAGGCTAGGGTCAGACTGAGGCAGTGCGAACGCGCGTTCTGGCGCACTTAATCACGGCCGTGCTAGCAGCAGATGCCGGGCAATGACGGCCAATATACGAAGTACGGTCGCACAAAAGTCCGGCTGCGCAACGCAAGTGGAAAATGAACGCATTTTTTCGAGAACGTTAAACCACTAGTACTGACGTACAGAGTGCGCTGCGTCCGCTAGCGGCGTGTGTGCGTGAATTGGAGACATCAGACGCTGCTAATGTCCGGCCAACATAACGTCCAGATGCAAGAAGTGTTTTATTGATGATCCGTACAAAATCACGGATGAAACTGCGCATCGTATGACCGCTATTGCGTATTCCGTGAACAAATACGTCCATTCTTCGAACGCACATTTTCACGGACAACGTGAAAAATGCGTTAGTCTGACCCTAGCCTTAACCTTGGAATTTGTACTTCTACCAGGTTTTATAATCTCCTGCTCAGGTAAAGCACGTGTGTATGGATTCATCTGTTCCAAACCTATGGGGTTTTTTTGAGGGATACATTTTTTTTTAGCATTCCATGTTGGGGCCATATTGCAAGAGATGACGATTAACAGCTTCCTTCCCATTCAAGCTGAGCTGCAACCTCCAAGAGGAAAAATAAAAAAGACTCAAGACACTGACCATTTAAATAAGAGTGGTGCCAGTGTATTTGCCCACCCAGTACCAGAGTGCCGAATTGAGGTTCCTGCCCGGCTAGAATAAATGGCGCTGCAATGACAGCCATTGGATTTGCTGCAGCACATGACATACCACCGCTTACAGAAAGTGGCAGCACGTTACATTTGGCCAAGTAATGCGTGAGCACAACATTAGATTATAGGTGAGTTGAGAATCTAGAGGGCTAAAACAGGAGAGAGGGTTTAATCACTCGATTACCCTGCCCCTTTCCCATTTTAACCCTAGCATATCTTTTAAGGGATTGTCAGGGTTATTCAGAGAAAGGTGAAAACCAGGAGAACTGGCAGATGAGAACACTCTAGACCAGCAGGACAGAGAGAACAAATAGTTGTCAGTGTCCTTCGAGTGACCCTGCACAATATTGATTATGTGATCTAGTACAAGTCCCCATACAAATTGCATGGATTGCTGAGGGAATATGAGCAGTGTTGCTGCCAGTATCTGTTAATAGCTCTATGTGAGTGAGCAGCTAAAGAATAGTAACTGATTTTTACAATAGCAGCTATTACTGGCTCACCTGGAATAGGGAACTAGATTTTCAGAGCATCCAAGTAGCCATTATTTGGGGTGGAAGGTAAATAAATTAATTAAGAAAGTCACAGGCAGTAATCAGGAGCATGGCAATGTCAAGAAAAAGTTCAGTTGCTTAAAATTTTAAGAGAGTTCATTTTTGCCTTTAAATAATTGGGCAGATGTTGCCGACAGCCTCTGTCCAATTATTATTTAACATTAAGTGATTTTACTCACCTCTTTTTTGTCTCTTGCAGCGCAGTTCTTACTCTTTAGATCAGGGGCTTACGACCACAAAAGTCCCTAAAGCTTCACTACGCAAATTGTGCGGCACAAGGATCGCAAATTGTGCACCTTCACTGAGTTGTGCACTTTACGTAACGCAAGTTGCATAGCGCCTGCACAGAATTCTTTAATAAGCAGCTGTGCGCATGCACACAAATTCATTGGCTGCCTCTCGGCAATTGCTTTCCATTGTGGGTGGTCTTCGGGTGATGTCGGCACGTTCGCTGTGTGCTGACCTCACTGGTGACCAGCAGATGTGAAATTCAGAATCCCAGCTGCTGGTGACGGTTGGGGTGGAGGAAACTCCAGAGGAATCCAGCATGAGTTTATTAAATGAACTGATTGTAGTGTGCAAAATACACACCTTTGTGTGACAGTACACTATTTTAAGAGACTTTTTTTCCTTTCAGTAATCTGCATCACATGAGAACACAAACCCTTTAAGTTGGTAATGGAGTTAACCTACTCATTAGAGTTCATTAAAATTATATTCCCATAAAAAGCTAAAATAAAATATCAACTCAGCCATGTTGGTCCTGGAAATCATGTGGATGGCCTGGGGATCCCTACATGTTGCCCCAGCCGGTCACTTCAAGCGAGATGGTAGTAGCAGGACAAGGCATGTTCTTTTGCAGAATTGTTAAGAGCTGGTGTGGCTTCAGTGGGAAATAAATCGCATTGTTCTACTGGGCACAGCATTGTTCTACCCGCGCCATAGGAAACAGTCCACATCCCAAACCTGTGAGATGCAGCGGCAAAAGGATTAACGCATTCTGTATAGTTTAACCTGTCAAGGGTCCTTTACTGAACACCTGAATCTACTGCTTCGAAAAAGGTATTTACCATACAATTTTACCCATACTGGAAACCATATCCATTCACTCAAGATCCCTATGAGGATTTCAAATTGAGACTTACTGACTCACACATCTGAAGCTACTGGGAAGAAGTCCACCAATATCCCTGTCGTCAAGCCACTTCCACCCATCTTACCCAGGCTGGAATTCATGATGGGTTTCACTGTATTCTGCTTGCCTGTTACATGTGCCATGTAAGGAAAAAAAATTCCAGAAATCCAAACTTCAAAAAGTGTTTTTTTTTTAAAAAAAAAAAAAGGTACAGACTCTGTGACCGAATAGACCAGCTTTAAAAAAAATTGCTGTTTGAAAATAAAACCCAAAAACGTGTGTGTAGAAAAGCTACAATGTTATCCTAGACGCAGACCGAATAAGGTTTTCCTCTAAACCTTAGGATACATACATTTTTTAACATGCCAATACAAGAATAGTTTTCACTAGGGAAATGGATTGGTTTCCCCGAGGCTTTCTGAAGTAGTGTCAGCTTTGTGATGAAATGCCACATTGCACAAGCTCACACCCTGACTGTAGGAAAGAGGGGGGGGGGGAAATAGATCAACACAGATTCAGAGATCACTTGCTTTTCATAGCACCAGACAAGCAAGGAAACTGCATAATGTATGCATACATCTATACACAAAGTCTTTTTCTTGTAGGTTTATGGGAAGGCTGGGAGGTCGCATCCAGATCGGTTAAAGATCAATGCTTTAAAGGTCACACAAAGCTTCCATCGAGAGCAAGGCAAGGAGAACACGCAGGTCACCTTTCAATGGTATCTCATTTAAAAGAAGTATACTTACTCCATGTGCTCTCTAATAATAGTGAAGAAAATCTATGCATAACAACCTAGGCTTCTTAGGATGGTTATACTGTAAAGGTTCTGCCTTTGGAGTCCCAGTTTGAACGAAAAGGACTTTAACGCTCTGAAACTCCATAAGCCTGTCACACCCAGAGAATTATATAGCCTGGCTCACATACCATCAGGGGGACATTATGTTACAGGGAATTCCAGGACAGCTATTAAAAGTAAGGCAAGGCTTTTTTTTCCCTCCAACTTTCCATTTTTTTTGCTGCAGTTTATTAAATGTGACATGTTAGTATCAGAGGATTTGCAACTATTTTCTAAACAAATACTATACAGTTAGGCAGCATGTTAAGTGTTGCCCTGGGGTATGCAGAATCCTTGCACTCCCGCTAGGAAATCAATGCATTAAATTGGGGTAAATTTTCAATTGAACTACCTTCAGGTAGTCAATCTCCCCTTGGAATGATTCACTTTACAGGTCAGCCGTTTCCCTGTGCAACCCCTCTGCATGAAGGAGTAATGTGTCCAATGCCTTTATAGCAATGGTGTAATGTGTCAGAATAATAAATGTGCCTGTCAGTAACTGAGTGTATATTCTCTCCATGTCAGGGTTTCCCTAAAGAGAAGCATGTAATTGGATGTGATCAGGTAGGGGTCCCTTTAGGCTGGGGTCAGACGAGCGTAGTGTTCACGTCCGTGATTGCGCCTAAAAGTACATCCGTGATAGCCCATCGGAGCCCGACACACGAAGTACGTACGCACTGAATTGCGGACGCAGCCCACGGAGGCAAGAACGTACAACTCCTAGAACGGCCGCACAAAGTGCGCTGCGTCCTCAACGTCCGCATAGCTTTGTGTGTGTGATGGAACGTGGTCAGACGGACTGCATTTATACGTCCAGCATTTTTCACGGACAAAATGGTTTTGCTTTTTATTTTATCTCCTACATCCGTCAAAATATACGTCAGTGAATAAACTGACTGTGTGGCCACTACTGCGTCTTCCGTACTGACGTACGTCCGTGTGAACGAACGTACAGTCCATAGAAATCACGCTCGTCTGACCCTAGCCTTAACCGTCGAGGTCCAGGGCATTTTCAAATTGTATGCACTAGAAAAGATTTTGCCATTCACTCTCCAATAAAGTGTATATAAGCATAGCTACATAAACCTAGAAGCTGATTTGTGGAAAATTAAAGTTCTCTTTCCATACAGAACAAAAAACACAGAAGGATCAGGCACTCAGCAGAACTCTAAGCAAGAGACATTATTTAGAACACAAGTCACAGAAAGGTTTCGGCCCCTGTGTGCTAAACCAGTGTTTCCCAAACCTGTCCTCAGGACCCCCTAACAGGGCAGGTTTGCCAGATATCCAAAGCACAGCACAGGTGATCTGATTTGTTGCTCAGTGATTGCAGGATTCAGTCTGCATTTCCCCAAGGTGATCTGAAAAATCTGACAATAGGGTAATTCCCACAGAGGGACACCCAAAAAGGTGACAGGTACCCAAATCCTCAGGCCTAACCCACCAAATAACTAAATGAGCAACAACTTATAACAATCCAATGTACAACAGTTACAGAGTTACTGAGTTACTAAAAGGGATTGGGTCCCCGCAAAATTATTTATTGAGACATCAAAACAAACAAGAACAAAATATGGAAAAAAGAGGCAGGGGAGAGATGTAAAGGATTCAGCATATATATTGAAAAGGATCCCTCCTCCAACAATAACCCCTGACTCCCCAAACCATCAGTTTTAAACGCCATTAAACTCCCATTTTCTCCAGTGATGATTCCCTTGCCAATCCTTCAGACATAACGTGTGGTCGAAAAACAATTCTTACTACTTGGCCTGTAACACATGCACACCATTATTGCTGAGTGGTACACATGCATGGGGTAGATCAGTTGTTCCCAACTGCGGTCCTCAAGTTCCCCTAACAGGCCAGGATTTCCAGATATGTGAAGCTCAGCACAGGTGATATGATTTGCTGCTTCGTGATTGCAGGAATCAGTCTGCATTTTCCCAAGGCAATCCTTAAAACCTGGCCTGTTGGGGGTACTTTATGGCCGCGGTTGGGAACCACTGGGGGTAGGTGACAGACCGCAAATTGCAAGGAAGCACAATAGAACAGAACACCAATAATGTGAGCGGATTTGCACATAAATTGGGTGCCGAATTAAAATTATGCAGTGACATAAATGCACTTAGTCAAGTTGATGTGTGTTGGATAAATTGACGAGTCACATTGTGACAGAACACCTGGCTTACCTAAAGCCAGAGCAATCACATGAGAGTGGGGAGGTAGTACACTAAAATGATCATTCAGCAATCCAATGGCTCTAAAAGCAGGCAAAAAAAAGGTCTGATTTCCAGGAGCTACTCAACAGCCGCAATCACCACTGAGCTTGAGGACAGAGCAAAACCTCTGCACTCACTGATGGGAAAGTGGGGTGAGAACACTCAGGTCACTGCCCTATCAATATAAACTGAGTGCTCACAAAGTGCCTAGCAGGTCCCTTTAGGCTAATGTCAGATGAATGCAGACAGAGCGCACTCTGCGTGCGGGCATAATGGACGTACTGACGGAAGATACTGTAGACACCACACAATTCCTTTTTGTTGACGGACGTAGAAAGAAAAAAAAAAAAAAAAGAACTATGGGAAATAAAATTAATATGAAAAATTATTGAAATTTGAAGAGGATATGAAAAGCCATTTTGTGCGTCAAGGTGCTGGACTTCACAAATGCGCTGCGTCTGACATCTTACACAGAACGCTACACTCTGCAAGTCCGTGGTAGCGGTTTTACTTTCTTGCCTAACTTGCGTCAGTTTGCCACGTGTGTTGGGCGTGCGCAGTTCTGTGTGGGTCTCCATTGATCATCATGATTCTATGCTACGACGGACGTTAAATTGTGCGGCAACACGAACGGGATCACTGCGTTCATCTGACACGGGCCTTAACCAGATATGATGTAAACGTAACTCCATAGACTTTAGACTGGCTCTGGGAGTTTTAAGTATCATATGGCATATTTCCCCTGGAATCTAGCACATGGGGTCTGTTGATATCCTTTGAGGGCCCCTTTTCAGCATGCCAAAACAGACTGGACAGGGTGATTATGCAGCCCACCAGATGCCTCGTCTCTGATGTCCTCAACAAAATAAAAATACCAAGCTACTTCCCATCAAAGAATGAGAATTGCACAGCTAGATTTAAAATCAGGTTTTCACTCAAGAAAAAAGTGGGGGACAGGAGAGGTTAACCACCATTGCAGAAAAAAAAAAAAAAGAACAGGCAAGAGTGTGCTCCACTTAACTCGCCAATAATCGTATACCAGGGAATTGTTGGGGTGAGAGAACGCAGAGCTGTCACTGCCAGAGAAAACAACTCATCATTTAAAGTAGGCTTTCAACATTAGAATGGAGCAAGTGACAAAGACCAGCTCTGGGAACGCACAAAAATTTAATCTGTTTAAGTGTGTGTTCTCTCAAAACGGACCGGCGATGGCTGGGAGGTCATCACGATCTGGTCCTTAACCACTAAATGGCACCACCTGCATACAGATTAACCAAAACATTGTATACTTCAGTATATAGCAACGTCCCAGAGGTAGGCTGAAATGTTGAGGTGCTGCAACACCTGTAATGCATAATATGAATAGGGGGATGGGCCACACGATTGCATGGCATTTTAGCAGGGGTATGGTACCAGTTGCTTGGAAAACCGGCTGGGTGGAGTAGAGGTAACATCACTGCTCGGCGTGGAGGGACTGGAGACATGGGTTCCATCCCAGCAAGAGCACCTCTCCAGTAAGTGTCCTGGGGGAAGACACCTAAAAAGTACACACTCGCCACCCAGGACATACTTGAAAACGAGAGAAATCTCAATGTATCCTTACTAGTAAAAATCCTTTCTCAAAAAAAAAAACAAAAAAAAACACAAGTGTCAGGTTTAGGAGAGAAATATAAAACATGTATTGTGCAGCATGCACAAAACACAAACAAGAAATAAGGTTAATCGGGGCGGAGCTAGCTGAGGAAGCGAGCGGCTGCATGTTGAAGGAGCTCCGTGATAAACACGGTTTTTAAAGTTATTTCCGCCGCTTGCTCGCACTTGAGAAACGCTCTACGGTCTCTGGGGGCACTGGGGGACTTGGTGAGTTTGCCTTACCCCCCGAAATTGACGCTCCGGAGTGGATTAACCCCCGCAGCACAATCGGGGCCTAGTACTAGCGGCCATTTTAGAAGCCTGGAAGGAGATTTCTGAGACCTTTTACCGCTCTTCTTCTTTGTGCCTGCGCTTTTGGTGACATGCCCACTGGTCGCTCACAGAAGCTGGGGTCCAGACAGAGGGACATTCGGGACTCCATGAGAGGTGGGTCCACTTCGAAGGGAGATGCGATCTCCTCCTCCCTCCCCCCGGGCTATGACTTTTCGGAAGATGAACAGGACCCCTGGCACTCGGGTGGTAGCTCTGCGATGACCTGGATCTCCCCACAATCTCGGACACCAGACTCCCAACCACTATCTGCAGCAGCAAAAAAAAGGGCGCAAAAGAAACGAAAAGCAGCGCTGACGGCGTCTTTGAGTGCCTCACTTACTGCTGGTGGCCTCTCTGACAGGGATTCGGCTGAGGAACACCAGCTTTTAGCCAGCAGTAGTGTGGCTTCATTACGACAGGACGTTTTGAGTCCGGGTGCCCAACCGCAACAAACGAGAGCGACCTCACTCGAAACCCGTATGACACAGCCTGAGGAACGACGGCAGGGGGAGGATGATGATCTTCCTCTTACGAAAAGAGACCTTCGGAGGATCCTGGACGAACTCCGGGAGATCCGGGGGGTGTGGAAACCTGAAGTGGCGGCGGTTCGGGAGGAGGTTGCAACAATCCGTGCGCAGGTGACAGCAGTGCAGGCGACGACTTCTACAGTGCTATCGGAACATACTCACCTGTTGGGACAGGTCGCTGGTCTAAGATCCCAGGTTGAGCTTTTGTCCCGCTCTGTGGAGATGCTGGAAACAAGACACCGCCGTCGTAACGTCAGGGTCCGAGGCATCCCGGACTCTGTGTCGTCGGATGAACTCCCAGCTTATGTGTCTCGTTTGGCCCTTCGGATGGCGGGACTCCCTCCTGACAAGCCAGATGTGATCGGATCGGTATTCAGGGTTCGGAAACCTGCGGCGCTTTTGAAGGGGACACCCCGTGATGTCGTGGTGGCCTTTCGTGACGTAGCATTTAAGGTCAAGCTTATGTCTGCTCCTGGCGCAAGAGATCCAGTGAAATTTGAGGGCTCCACGTTGGCTTTGTATCACGACCTTCCATTCCAGACTCTGCTTGCTCGCAGGCGGTTCCGTCCTGTGACTGCGGTTCTTCGTCGGAGGGGGATCCGTTATCGGTGGGGCTTGGCGGGAGCATTGGTGGTGACACATAATAATGTCCCCTACACCATCACTGATCCTGAAACCGCCTGGTCCGACCTTGAAGCGGCGGGCATCTCGCCGGACCCTCCGGAACGTCAGCCAGACTGAGACCTGAGCGATATTGTTTACCCCCCCCCCAGCTTTTTTCTTCTCTGTTTACGTGTCACTGGTCTATAGATAAGCTCTGAGTATAATCTATCAGGACAATTTATGGCATTTACGTTGATAGTCCTACATGCTTATGTGTTTCTTTTGTGTTTTCCTCCTTCACTGAGGTTGGGACTTCTTGCTTTTTGTTTTTATTATTCCCTTATTGACCGGTTACTACTTGCATCTTACATTATCTGACTGGCTGACCGTAGTTAGTTTGGCCAGCCATAGACGGCTGTCTTTTTCTACGTTTGATTTCGTGAATTTCTTGTTATGTATAATTCTCTAAATAAAGAATTAAAAAAAAAGAAATAAGGTTAATCAAATAGACAAACCCCCAGATGTTTCTGAACTACAACTCTAATGATTCCTGGCCATCTATTGCATTGAAGGAATTCTAGGCATCAACATCAGGGAGGCCGTGAGTTTGACAGCCCTGCTTTAAAAACACTGATTATTTCAGAATGAAGGTCTGGACTCACGTGGATTTTCCAGTATGCAGTGTAGTTTGAAAATTGAAACTGCAATATGAAATTTCACTGTATTGAGGAATTCATCGTTTGGTGCAATTCCATGGCCAATTCAGTGTTCTTTGATTAACCCCTTTAGTCCCCAAAAAAAATAACAAATTCGCTGACCAACTGGAGGACACATGAAATTGAAGGCAGTCTGTCCAGGACAGTGTGTGACCATGTTCACTTTCCCTGCAATGTCCCAGCACAGGATGGATATATGAGATCAGAAATATCCACGCAATATTGCATCCCCTGTTGTGGTATCTCAGATTATACTGACTGTTTCAGTGCCAGGTGCTTCCATGCCCATTGCTTACTGAGGGTAAGCACATGCTGTACAATCGGCGCTCAGTGATGATGTCAGCGTGGCGAGTCGGTCAGTCAATCATCTAGCTACCTGAAGAGCGCCGAAGACTGTCCGGATGAACAGATCTTCCTCTCATAGCAGTCACTCGCTTTGGAAGGCAGTAACATTAAAATGTTGACAAGGAATTAATAAATATCAGAGAATCTTCCGCAGCCGCTTGGATTTCCCTTTTGTGAAATGCTGACGTTTACTGCAACTATAGCAAACACCAATGCTTATTGAATTGCTAACATACGGGGAGCTATAGTAATTCCCCATCAAATGAGCCAAACTTCTATTAAAAGGATACTCTAAGCAACATGACCACCTAAGCTATTTTAGGTGGTCATGATGCCCGGAGTATCCTGCCCTCTGTCCCCCCTCCCTCCGCTCAGCCGAAAATGCTGAAAACAGCTGAGAGAGGCGGAGAAGTTTACTCCGCCCTCCCAGCTGTCAGTCAGCAGAGCGGGAATCATATTTCCCGAGTAGGAGACGTCATTGCGCTTTCAGCGCGATGACGTCTCCAACTCACCGCAGAAGCTGGCGGCTCCCTCTGAGGGATAGTGTTGCGCGCATCCTCTTGCGCGCAACACTAATCCTCAGAGGGAGCCGGGAGGAAGCCTGCCGATTGGCTGGCTTATGTGAGAGGCGCGCATGCGCGCGTAAACCAGAAGCCAAGAAGCAAGAAGAAGGACGGGAGCGGAAGAGGAGGGAGTAGAGTATATATAAAAAAAAAAAAAAAAACGCTGCTGGAAACAAGAGGATTTTAGGGTAAGAATTACAGTTACAAGAAAAAAATAAAAACGAAAGGTTAGGATAAAAAAACGGGGGGGTGATTTTTTGAGTAGTGTTCCTTTAAGTATGACAGGTAAACGATAACACTGCCCCCCCTCCCCCAGCAACATAAGGATGAGCGATTCAGTGTCTGCATTCATTGATAGAAGCCTAAAACCAGGCATATTACATTTAAATATGTCAGCAAAATACACAGGATAATTAGCAGGAAGAACAAAACATTACGCCAACTTCCAAGTATTGCAGATAATGAGGAGTTTGTCATTACGCAAATCACATGGCAGTGCTGCCGGTGCTTCCTCCAACAATGGGAAGTGCTAAATGCCTGTATTAGCTTCCTCCCTCTAAACCAGCAAGAGCACATTTACACATTGCATAATCATGCTTGGAAAAAACACACATTTCACAGTTGTGACAGTTAAAAAAAAAAAAAAAAAAAAAACACAGGAGGGAAGGAAAGGATCTGTCGAAAGCATATTCCAGTAGCCCTAGAAAACTCTTCATGGACTAAAGCTGAAGGCATACAACACTATATTTGAAATAAAGCCGTGCCACGCGATAGATGGGATCTAGCCTGGGCTTTGTGTTAATGTGGTCTGCAGAGGAGGAAAGGGGACCGATTAACCCCTTCACTAACAAGCATCTTTTGTTGGAAAAAGTTTAGCATAACTTGGGAGGGATGTTGACATGTAAATGTAGAGTAAAATTACTATTGAGTGCAGATTATTCTGAGGTAGTTAAAAAATAATGTAAATTTGCTAACTTTTAATCGTTAATCTTTTACAGAAATATTTCTGTGCTGAAAGACTAAGCTCTAGATGTGTCCTTTATCTTACACAATGTCACATGGCTCTGCATTATAGGCATACAGGCAGATATGGTAATTGTGGCAAGGGTAGATCATAAAAAATGTCTAGATCTCCCGATTATGGGGATTCACAGTGATCATAATGAGTTCATTATCAATGTAGCTTCCAAAAAATACCAACAGAATAATGTCTTTATGTGGCATAATGCCTGTATGGGAATTAAAGTAACACCTTGTATCTGTAATGACAGGGATTTCACTCATAACCCCCTGAATCATATCCCTGTACAGCAGTGAGTGACCCAAGAGCTCTCCCTGGCTGCTGTAATGCAGCATGTTCTTTGAAGTGGAAGGGTTAAAAAGACTGCCTCATCCTGGGAATATCCTCTGACTCATGATCTCTCTGGCTTGGTACAGTCATGGGCACAATAATGGGGCTTTATGTTGGGATAGGATAAGAGCAGCACCAAGCAGACATGACATTTTGCCCATGTATAAGACTGGCAGTGTACAGTGAAAACATTATTCCGTGTGTATTTAGAGTAGTATGGTAGTTTTATCACCACTCCAAATTGCTTTTGTGCCCAGAACAGGCGCTCCTATGGAGGATCACGCTTTGCAGCCCGTCAACGCACGTCCTAGCGCTTTGACAATCAGGGCTGCTGCAGGGACGCAGCACGGCCGCTGTTGCGCAGGCAATTTGTGCACGCGCAACAGCATGTGGCCAGCCCCGTTGCAGCACCACAACTCTGCGACGGACACCAGAAAGCACGTCAGTACAGGCGCACATAGTGCGCTCGTCTGACCCCAGCCCAATGCCATACTTTTTCAAGGTTAAGTCTCAGCTTGAAAAATACTATTTAAAATTGAAATGTCTGGGTGTAACCCATGCCGCTTTATTAAAACATTTTTCGAAACTTAAGATTTTCCAGTTTGTATAAAAGACAAACATTTCTTTAACAATGAACCTCCCCCCCCCCATTTTATCCGTAGGTCACATACAGTGACAGCGGCCCCACTGGTCAAACACCATCCTATGGCATGCAGTCATTGTATACAATATAAGGGTGTAGCAAGGGCCAGCAGCGGGAAGCACATCACCTTGCCCTGGAGATCTTGTCACACCGACAAATGGGAAAAACATTTAATTATTCATGGAGCGACTTGATACTAAGAGCACACTGACAAAACAATGAACCCCTGAACATCTGATAACACACACAACTGCTAGAGATATTGTATCCGTTTAACTAAAGCTCCCTACATAGTGGCACAACATGCTCCAGAAAAAACACACCGCACACACAGGCCCCCGCACAGCCAATATCAATCCAATTAGAGATTATTTAATTTCCTATTCCTCTATCAGCGGCTTCCAATACCCAGGGGAGGCTGTCAGCATCCGGATATTCCCATTCACTGTGCCCAGGATTCAAGAAAATGCTATAGATAGTGTATATTTATTGACATAATGCATCAGATTGGTGTTAGACAAAGCCCATGTTTTTGTTCTGGCTGGGGCTATGAGTTGCCCACTGTGGGTCTGTGTTGGTGCACAGGGTGAGTATGGGGGCTGCAGCCCACATGACAGTGGAATAATGACATTATGGGAGCGCACACTGTATGTAGATGTGGATAGAGCTGGGTGGTGGTGGGATAAGGAGGCTGTGATGGATGGCAGGGTGACAGATGCCTGGAGCACAGGAGACACGAGCAACAAAGCGAGCCATACTACAATGTAACCAGGGGAGCGACGTGATGAAAGGAGGCAGAGATATGGTGCCCACGATGCCCATTGATAGGGACACACCAGCATCTGCCATGTGGCCTGCACCCACAAACTATAATCCTGGGGTGGGTCACTGCTAGCCCCCCCCCCCCAAGCCACATCCCCTGCAGCCGGGCCCAGGCTGACACATGCAGGAAGCCCCTGTGCGAGGCTCCCTCCCCATGCAGCTAAAATCCATGGAGGCATCAGGAAGGAAGGAGGGGGGCAGAGAGGAAGCTGCTCCTCAGAGAGACGTGTGGAGGAAGGGGACCCCAAAACACACACTGCGATGTTCCCCCCCAACCCAAGCATAAACTGAGAACGAGGTCATCGCATATAGACCTAGTGTGCGCACACCCAGCCCCGCCAGCCAGCACACACTGGGGGGGGGCGGCACTGGCGGGCAGGGTGGTCCTGGCATTGCGCCGTCCCTCACCATGAAGTCGCAGGCAAAGCTGTCCTCCCCGTTGTGGTCCTTGCTGTCCATAGCCCGCACCCTGTGAATGAAGTCCCTCAGGATCTCCGCCTGCTCCATGCTGAAGCCCAACTCCCGTTCACTCGCTTGCCCGGTGGCAGCCGCTCGGCCGGTGAGGGGAGGACGCAGCCGGTGTGTCGGGCAGGCTGTAGCAGGGCGCGGTTTCCACTAGCCCCTCGCCATACGGACCAGCCCCCGGCGTCTCATTTACTTCAGCTAGAAAGCAAGCCGCTCCTGACCCCTTCCTAACGCTGCGACTCCGCCCCACCCAGCACCGAAGCACACACTGAACCGCACCGGAAGTCGCTGAACCAGCACCCCTTCTCGGCTATGCTCTCATTGGCTGCGCCACGGCTATCCCTGTAAACCCATTGGCTTGACATGAATGCAGAGAAAGGAGGAGGCGTGGCAAACCCAGCCCAAAGCCCGTCACAAACTCATTAAGTGGTGGACCGATCAGCCATTTTAGGGCGGAGAAGGGCGTGGTTGGAGGGGTACAACTTCGATACCTCTTGAGTCTTGACCAATCGTGCTTTGCGTCTGAAGAAGGACTCTCACCGAGGCTTGAAACGCACTTTGTTGCTTCCGTGTGGGACAGATTAGGATCACTCTGAAATGCAGTGCCCTTTTGCCCTTAACTTCTTCACTGCTGAGCCATATCACCCGTATGTTCTGAGCTCGTTTTTACCGGCTTTGCTCATCAGGTATAAATGCAATTTGAAGGCATGTTTTATTGTACCACCCAGACAAATTATATATCCTTTTTTTCGGCAGATTCATAAAGTCATTATTATATGTATACGTCATACCCTGCCAGAATGCTATAACAAAAAATGTAATTTTTGTAAAGTGAATTTTCATTAAAATTCCAATCATCTACAACGTGTGAAAGTGATTTTTTTTTTTTTTTTTTTTTAATAAAAAAAAAATCACATTTTATCATTCGAGCCTTTGCGGTTATGTATCTATGGGATACACTTGTTAAAAAATTTGAATTGGGAGCCCGTTACTTTATTTTGCTGAGAAATTATGTGATTTTTAGCTAAAATAATCGTTAGTGCAGCATCGTTGTTCACATTATATTTGAAATGTGATCAATAGTGCTGCATTAAAAAGAAGTTATTTTTGCTTGTAATGTAACATGTCATGTTTGGAATCATTGGAGTGGCCATGCTCTGGCCTGAAACTGACGTCATTGTGCCCGTCTCAATGACCTCAATGCGCCGGGACCCTGGAGGGAGAGGTAAGTATAGGGCGGGAGAGCCCCCTTAGCGGAGGATGTGTGGGGAAGGTCCTCCGCATATAGGGCCCTATTACAATCTTCATGCATACGTTTGCACCCGTGCAAAAACGCATTAACGCAAGGTGTAAAACCCTTTGCGCTGAACATCGTATTACAAACACGCATATACGTCTACCGCGGGTGAACCTGCACGAGCTTACTGTACTTCGCGCGTCCTATACTTAACATAGTGAGTGCAAATGCGTTTGTGCACTGGTATGCGGATGGTATTACAATCTATGCGCAGTTTGTAACGCACAGCCTTTGCGCGCATAATTTTAGCAACTCCTAAAAGCTGGTGTTAATGGCAAATTCTATCAACCTGGCCGAAACCAAATACACCAGCCCAAAAAAAATACGCAGCAAAGTATAGTTACACATACCAAACCAATAAATTTGAGAAGTTGTGTGTGCACTTTATATTGCTGCAGCATATATGCGCAGATTGACTTTGACAGGTGCAAAAACTTAACCACAATTGTCTTACGTTAAGTTTTTGCACCTGTCAAAGTCAATCTGCGCATATATGCTGCAGCAATAAAAAGTGCACACACAACTTCTCAAATTTATTTGGCTGAATCGCTTGGAAAAAACGGTCCGCACACTGATTTTTACACGCAACGTTGCTGCGTGCGCATTTTTTCGTGTCCGTTTTACGCATGTTATTGCTCGACAGATGAAAAATGCACGAGGATTGTAATTCCAGCGTTGATTTACGAGCGTTAACATTTAATGCTGGGCGCACAAATTCACGCATTGCGCGAGTGTTTTTGCGTGAAGAATGTAATAGGGCCCCTAGTGGGGAATCCCCATGGCGTTCCCCACCCGTCTTCCGCAGAGAAGGGGTTAAAGGGAGACTACCACTTACATAAACTGTATCTAGATTACTTGTGCATTATAAAAAAAAAACACCTTGTAAAACACATGATGCTGTGTTTTTTTCTGAAGTAATTGCATGTAAAAAAGAAAAATAATCAAAGGGTTTTTTTTATCTCTTGATTCCATTTTGTGTATTTTTCCCATGATGAAACACTTAACACAATCTGAGTTTTATTTTGTAGCTGTGCGTTATTTTATACAGTATTTTACAATTCATGAGGTGGAGAAAGGAGGTTTCGAAGAGACCATTGTGTGGTGTATGCTACTCAAGGTAAGAGATGGCAACTGAATGAGATATAACAGGGAGCTGAAAAGACTTCTAATCTACCCCCTGGTGATGTCCTTTGAATACATCCCACACCATACAATGATTTGAGTCAGTAATCGCCCCATAGACTCCATGCTTTGGCCTTTCCAAAGATACCAAACATGACCCACTAGCTGCCACCGATCGGGAGATATGGAGGCCTCACCTGCCATGGCTCCCCAAAAAGCCGGTATGGAAGATGATTACTAATCACCACTCTGTTACCCCACCCTGCGGGCATGAGCGTCTGCAGAAGTTTTTCCGGTGGGGGGGGCAAAATTTTAGTGGCATCCATATTATGTTTTTTTGTCAGTGTCATGAAGGGGACAATCATAAAATAAAGCGTAATACAAAGGCTGCGAAACAGAATGCAAGTCTAATAGAAGAATAAAGGTGTAAGTGTCTGATCTGAGTGTTGCATTTTCTTGTCTGTTAACGCTATTCAATGCACAGTACTTGTCGTACACCCAGGATCAAGGCACTAAAGGAAGTGTTTTTTTAAGGCCAGCTCTGTATACACAAACCATGACCCCCACAGATACTGGCACACACCAGGCCCCCCATTCCAAATATATAAATACACGCACACACACCAGCCCCCCTTCCTACACCTATTTATATACACTCAGCTTCCCTGCATACACATACACATTTCCTCTCCTCAACCATCTCCTCTTAGATTGTAAGCTCTGGAGCAGGGTCCCCTCTCTTAGATTGTAAGCTCTGGAGCAGGGTCCCCTCTCTTAGATTGTAAGCTCTGGAGCAGGGTCCCCTCTCTTAGATTGTAAGCTCTGGAGCAGGGTCCCCTCTCTTAGATTGTAAGCTCTGGAGCAGGGTCCCCTCTCTTAGATTGTAAACTCTGGGGCAGGGTCCCCTCGCTTAGATTGTAAACTCTGGGGCAGGGTCCCCTCGCTTAGATTGTAAACTCTGGGGCAGGGTCCCCTCGCTTAGATTGTAAGCTCTGGAGCTGGATCCTCATCCCCACTGCCCAGGCAAGACCCTGTCTAGAGTGCCTGTATACTGCCAATATTGCCCTGGCCTGTACCTCATACAAGCTCTGTGAGCTTCACACAGGCCCCCACCAGACTGCTATTAATCATTTTGTGTCCCTCCTCCCCAGACAGATAAACTAGACCTCAGATCAGGGGACTCATAAAGACACTGGCATCAAGCTTAATAAAAATGTATTTATTTGACAATCATTACCTTTTTTCCTGTGTCCAGCATCCCAGCCTGTGGCCCATAGCAGCAGCTACACCTGCATCTCCCAGCCTGCAAAGTGAGTGGGAGCACGTGGTGGAATGGAGGTGGAGTGGGGATGTGACGCTTGTGCAGCCTAGTGGAGAGCCGAGGAACTGCAGCATTGCAGTGAATAAATTATCATAATTTAAGCCTGTTGATCCAGGGGGGGGGGGCATGCACCATGCTGCGGACACCCATGCCTGCGGGTTTGCTGGCATTTACATAATTGTAGTCCTATCGCTTCGGTTCCCTTCTGTCACAGTTCCCGGATCCCACCACGCAGTCCTTAAAGCCCAACACTCCACAGAGCCAAAAAACTACCAACAGGGTAGCTGTGAAGGAATCCCTAACTGTCTGGTCCTTAAAAATTGGCCAGGTATATGTATACTAGCTAGACAGAAAGAGTTAATCAAAGACAATGTCGTAATACAAAACCAGGTCAGCAACACGGGGGTAGTCAGACGAGCCAGAATCAGGAATACAGAGTATAGAATAGTCAAATGGAATAGCCGGGTCGATATCAGTGCAGAAGCATAGTACAAGAAAACAGTCTAGGGCA
Source organism: Leptobrachium leishanense (assembly GCA_009667805.1). Lineage (NCBI taxonomy): Eukaryota > Metazoa > Chordata > Amphibia > Anura > Megophryidae > Leptobrachium > Leptobrachium leishanense. Next base: position 193,761,254 of record CM019065.1, read on the forward strand.
ACGGAAGGCAGAATAGTCAGAAAACAAGCATAGGTCAATAACAGGTTAAATCACGAGAGAATTCAGGTACAAGGCGCTCAGGTATGGATAACCACGATCTGGCACTGCTTAGAAGGAACTGTTGGTTTTGAAAAGACCTTCACCAGACCACGCCCCCCTCTCAAGCCACGCCTCATGCAGCCACCTCCCTGCCTGTTTCAATTTAAACCGGGCGTTGGTGAGCGAGCAGCATCAGACATGCTGCCGTCAAGCACACCGGAAAGGCTGGAAGCCCCCAACGTTACACCTTCTAGCGGTGAAAGCACTCCTGACTTTCTCCTCTCAACTGTTGGGGGGGACCGCAACACTGTCCGACCGAAAGTCTATTTAGATGTGGACAGCCCTAAACTCTTGATGGCCATGCTGGTGAGTTACCCCACTTCTTTTCTCACTCAGCTTGCAACGCTTGGCTCCTCTTTCGACTTTTTCCAGACAGCATCTAGGGTTGCACCGATACCACTTTTTTTAAGACCAAGTGCAAGTACCGATACTTTTTTCAGGTACCCTGATACAGAGTACCGATACTTTTACTTAAAGTTATGTGACCGCTTTCCAATAAATAATTTAAGATTTTGCTGAAAGCCTGTCCAGTTTATGTTAATATTGAAATGTAAGGCCAGACATACCATTTACCCACTGCACACACCCTAACCACACACTCACACACACCAGACCCCACACCTCATCTCAGATATATATGTATACCCACTCATATGAGGTCTGTACGTATACATGTATCTATGTAAACCCACTCATACACGTATATATACTTACAGACCCCAGACCAGATATACCCACTCAAGATACATGTATCATAATTACAGACCTCAGACAAGATATACCCACTAGGATACATGTATATACATACAGACCTCAGACCAGATATACCCACAGACCTCAGACAGATGCCAGGGCAGCTGTCTGAATGCATTTAAAAGCAATTGGCCAGTGTTCCACTCTGGCCGCGTTACCAAGCGGCCGCAGGGCTGTGAAGTGCTCCTGTGAGATCACAGCTGGAGGCTGCGTCACAGCCTGCACAGCCCGGGGGCCAGGCCCGGACTGGGACAAAATATAGGCCTGGGCATTTTGGACTGAGCAGCCCACATTTTTTTTCTACACAGCATTACTGTGATTTTTATTGCTGTGGAGCTCTGTGATACACTCATACACACCGCACATTACTGTGGAGCTCTGAGATACCCTCATGAACACTGCACATTACTGTGGAGCTCTGTAAAAACCCATATAACACTCAGCGGTGTATCCTGGCCTAGGCCAACAAGGCCTGGGCCTAGGGCGGCAATTTACAGGGCAATTTACCCCATGACCTGCTGCCCATGGCCACTGGTTAGTGAATACAGCCGCTGGCGCCGAGCGTTTCTGTGGCTGAGCTGCAGCGCAACGCTGGGAGGAAGTGGTCATATGACGTCACTTGCTCCCAGCACTCCACCATGCTTCAGAGCAGATGCCGAGCCCAGGAAGGATAGGTGGCTCGCAGGACCCAGTCGCCAGCCCCATGAAATGAAAGAGGTGGGGGGTAGTTGAAATTAAAGAGGTGGGGGGAGTTTAAATGAAATGAAAGAGGTGGGGGGTTTAAATGAAATGGAAAGAGTGGGGGTTAGGGGGTTATGAATTGAAAATAGTGTAAAGGATTAATGAAATGAAAATAGGTGGGGGGTAAATTAAATGAAAAGGGTGGTGGGTTTAGATGAAAAGAAGGGGGTTATGAATTGAAAAGAGGAGTTAATGAAATTAAAAGGGGGGTGTTTGGAATGAAATTAGTTTTAATGCTGTGCAGCTGTGATACGCTCACACAGCGCACTTTTCTGTGGGTTTTATTGCTGTGCAGCTCTTCTACGCTCATACACACAGCACAATTCTGTGGGTTTTATTGCTGTGCAGCTCTGTGATACACTCATACACAGTGCACATTTCTGTGGGTTTTATTGCTATCCAGCTCTGTGATACACTCATACAGACTGCACGGTTCTGTGGGTTTTATTGCTGTGCAGCTCTTATACGCTCATACACACAGCACAATTCTGTGGGTTTTATTGCTGTGCAGCTCTGTGATACGCTCATACACAGTGCACATTTCTGTGGGTTTTATTGCTGTGCAGCTCTGTGATACGCTCATACACACTACACGTTTCTATGGATTTTATTGTTCAACCAATTAGAGCGGCTGTGATCAGTATACTTGACATGCATTGCTGATCTTTGTAAAAATGGTGGTTGAATTTAAACATTTCATAATTTTATTATTATCTCAATAGATACAACATTTGAAATGGTATACAAAATATACAAGTAGGCACTTGGTGTCCACTTTTAATATAAAGATAGGAAAAGGCGGAGCCTAAAGAGGAAGGGTGGGGTTTAACCAGGAAGAGATGTGACTTTGAAAGGAAGGGGTGTGTCAAATTTAAATTAGGGGTGCACGAGTTTAGTCAGGCCTAGGGCAGCACAAAACCTAAATACACCACTGGGTTAATGACCCCTATTCGTAGACCAGAAACATCAGAGCAGGAGGCCTAAAACTCTGCGCACCAGATATCCCGCAGCGCCATTGAGAGGACATTTGGACTGCTGAAAATGCGCTTCAGATGTATTGATCGATCTGGTGGGGCCTTGTACTACCAGCCGCCCAAAGTTGCATTAATAGTCCTTGCATGCTGCATGATATGGCGATTGAGGACGGCACCGCCATAGATGAGGATCTGGAGCCTGCTGTGGATCCTGATGTCGTCCCAATACAGGCCACAGCTGCTGTTGAGGATGTGGTTACTGAGGTCAGACAGTGCATTATCCAGCAGTTCTTTGCAGGTAAGGTGAAAAAGAACATTATCTGGCTTATTCTGAGAAAGGTGACAATCAGGAAAAATGGCTGTAGAAGAGAACAATGTAGCCCAAATAGCCGATTTGGAGAGAGGAATGGGAGAATTTCTCTGGTTTGCCTATTTTCACCTAGAATCCTCCCTTCTCCAGTCATTCTCTTCAGTGTCAACATTCTTTCAATAGACCTGCATGCCTTTCCTAGTGGCAGTGTGATTTACTTCATATCTGTTAGTGATAGAATGTCCTGACTAGGACCATTCCAATCATACCTCATATGTTCTCATAGCTTTTAGGACTGCAGAAAGAGGCTTTAAATAATTAATTATATAGAGAGAGAATATTTCAGCTCTTCCCCCTACTAAGGCGTCTCCCTTTAATGGCACATGTAGGCAACTGTTCACTTGACTAGTAATGAATCTGTGTGCAGATACGGCATGCATGCATGCATGCACACACCGTCAATTCACAAGGGCAATGAATGCAAAATGACACCCTGCAACATGTATGATCTATACGCTGCTGTGATGAAGCACACAAGACATATTCTCATCTATCCGTCAGTATCCAACCTGGATCATACATGTTTCAGGGCAGATCTGACATGTGATACACTCTGTGGAACTGTACTACATGGCCCACTGTTAGAGTTGCCAGATTGCCCATGTTTTCCAGGACACATATAACTATTTCATTCAGAGGGTGAATGCCTGGAAATGTGCCGGGCTGCAACATGGATAATTCATATACTGTAGGTAGGAAATCAAGGCTGATCACCTGGGATTCCTTTTGGATTTCCTACCTGCAGCATATGAATTATACATGCTGCGGCGTGGCATTGTTGGTGCACTGCCCATCAGCATGAATAAATTACATGTGTCCAGGAAAACATGCCCGACCTGGCAACCCTACCCATTGTGCACAATTAAAATCATTTAGAAATAGACCTTGGCACACCTAGCTAATTAAATCTCATTTTTGAAAGCTTTTGTACGATCACCTGCTTAGCTAATCATAGGTATCAAGTGGATGCAAGCTACGTGTGTAATGCTAAATGCATCCCCCCCTCCGTAAATCTATGATCTCACCAACAATACTAATGCTTACTTGCAGTGATACTGTGCCAGTGTGTGCCCCCCTTGATCTACACAATATTACATTTAATTAAAGCAGCTCGGTATTGTGATTTAAAGATATGTGCACTCATGGATGTGTGACTAATGTATATGTAACCCTGTAGATTCTGGCAGAGAATGAGCTGACTGACATATTGCTTGATCTAACAACCCGACATCAGATTGTGAGTACAATAGCTCCATGCTTTCATCATGTATTGTACCCTGATGTTCAGCGTTCTGTGTGTCATGTGTGCAATGGTGTTACCGGACAAAATCATGGAGACTTATTGTTCATAACCAAAACAAAAATTTATTACTGAGATACATAATTCTTGATTCTGAAAACTGAAAGAGTGTCAACATAACACCCAAACGTAGATAATGTAACCAAAATTACATAGATACAGATACCACAGGGTATAGGCACCAGATATAGGCACCATCAGTCACAACCCTACAATATGATGACAACAGTCTTGTGATCGGATGGATTGAATGCATCATCTTAACTAGGGATGAGCCGAACACCCCGTGTTCGGTTCGCATTCGAACAATTTCGAAAGTTCGAACACGAACCGAACTCAATGCAAGTCAATGGGACTCAAAAGTTCGGTTTTTAGAGTGCCCTGCAAGAGGGCATATATGCAAGATATTTATAAAAAGGTGTATGGGGGTCCGGGTAGTGCCCCGGGGGACAGGAAACAAGGACAAAAAGTTGAAAAAAAAAAACTTTTTAAAGGGACAGGGAGTTTTCCATGAAATAAGGGTTAAAAATAAAAACGAAAAATTCCTTCAAATATCGTGCCTAGGAGGTCCCCATAACCTGCCTGTGAAGTGACGGATTCGTAGGATGTATAGAAACATTTAAAAACAAAAAACTGACGTTTCAAATGACGGTAAACGGTTTTCCTTTAACCCCTTAAGGACCCAGGACGTACCATGTACGTCATTGCAGCGGGTCTCTTTTAGGATCGCTTCCAGCAGCTCAAACGCCATTGCAGGATGCCTGGGAGTCCAGGCATCCGTGCAATGGCGGTGAGAAGTGCCGGGGCACCTTGTGATCGCTCCCCGGGAGCGATCAACATCCGGTTTCACCGGTGAGGTGCCCGGCACTTCTAGAGAGCGCTGGAAGCGATCGGTATCGCTTCCAGCTGCTCTGTGTATATTGCAGGGATGCCACGACATCGAGGCATCCTTCCAATATGCTTACCTGCCGCCGGTCCGCTAAGTGATCGCTCCCCCGAGCGATCACTTCCGGTAGCGGCAGGAAGTACTGAGTGCCACGAGGTATCGTGGCACTCAGTACAAAAAGATCACATGAGTGATCAGGTGCTCTGCTGGGTGCCTCGAGGGATCAAGGCACCCAGCAGAGTAAAAAAAGTGTAAAGTAAAAAAAAGTAAAATAAAAAATCAATAAAAAGGTATAAAATAAAATAACCTGACAGCCAAGATGGCGCTGCCCTTCTAAGGGCAGGGTCATCTTGGGGCTGAGTGGGATGTTCCTAGCCTGCCTCAGAGAGGCAGGCTAGCAACATCCAATCAGAAGTAAAAAAAAATCAAAATAAAATTTCTAATTTGTCAGGTCAGGTCAATATTTTGTAAATATTGGCTCTGACCTCTGTGATTCTCCCTCCCTCTCCTCACTTGTGTTTTGGTGAGCGAGAGAGAGAGATCAGATTTGACAGGTTAGAGATTTTAGTGAGATTAGAAAAATTGAGGCAGGTTTAGAGTGATTTAGAGAGATTTAGGTGTTTATTTGTATTTTCTTGTGCAGATCCTGGGTCACCACCTGCCAGCAGGAGACGCACAGCTCCAGCTGAGGAGTGGGTAGTGCCTCATCGCCAGAGGCCAGATATCCCTCCTTTCACGGCAAATCCTGGCATCAATATTGATGTTGCAGGATTTACCGCCACACAGTTTTTGCAGGTGTTTATGGGGGATGATTTGTTGGGCCACATCGTGGCCCAATCAAATCTGTATGCCCATCAGCATTGTGCTGCGAAGCCAGACTCCTACTTGGCAAGGCAGCAATGGACCCCGCTAGATGTGCCAGAATTTCTGAAATTCTGGGCACTTACTATGCTGATGGCATCATAAAGAAGCCCTCAATTCGCTCCTACTGGAGCAGTAGCCCCATCTGCTCTACCCCCATTTACCCCCAATCAATGTCACGTAGAAGGTATGAAAACATTTTGCGTTTCATGCACTTCAGTGACAACAGCCTGTGCCCTCCTAGAGAGCATCCCCAGTTTGACAGCCTGTATAAAATCCGCCCCCTGATTACCCACTTCGCCGCCAGGTTTGCAGAGGCTTATACACCTGGAAGGAATATCTGCGTGGATGAATCCCTAATGAAATACAAGGGAAGGCTGGGATTCAAGCAGTATATTCCTTCCAAACGCTCCAGGTATGGAGTGAAGGTGTATAAGCTCTGTGACCGCGAGAGTGGGTATACTCAGGCCTTCCGGGTGTACGAGGGAAAGGATAGTAGCCTTGACCCTCCAGAATGCCCAGAACACATGGGAACCAGTGGCAAGATTGTGTGGGACCTACTTTTTCCCCTGATGAACAAAGGGTACCACTTGTATGTTGATAATTTTTATACAAGTGTCCCTTTGTTCAAGCTGCTGTATTGTTTTGATACAGCAGCATGCGGTACTGTTCGCAAGAACCGCGTAGGTTTGCCAGCACAGCTTGTCCGCACCCGGCTAAAAAGGGGGGAGACCTCAGCTCTGCGCCAAGAGGAGCTGTTGGCGGTCAAGTACAGAGACAAGAAGGATGTATACCTTCTATCCACCATCCACACTGAGAGGTCTGTGGAGGTCTCTGTACGTGGCAGAGCTGAGCGCATCAGGAAGCCAGTGTGCATCAAAGACTATAACCGGCATATGGGTGGGGTTGATCTGGCAGATCAGCTGCTCCAGCCCTACCAGATTATGCGGAAGTCAAGGGCCTGGTACAAAAAGGTTGCAATTTACCTGATGCAAATTGCAACCCACAATGCCTTTTTGCTCTGCAAAAAGGCAAACCCCGGAGTGACGCTGTCCTTTTTACAGTTTCAGCTCCAGGTCATTTCGGGGCTTTTGTACCAGGATGCACCTGCTCCCCGGGCGGTGATGGGGGACAGAGTTGGGGCTACGCATTTTATTTATAAAATCCCCCCTACTGAGGGCAAACAGAAACCCCAAAAAAGGTGCAGGGTGTGTTTCAAGAGGGGGCAGAGGAGAGACACAATCTTTTACTGCCCAGAATGCCCTGGACAACCCGGTCTGTGTCTTGGGGACTGTTTCAAGCTATATCACACTGTGCGTGATCTGTGATTTTTTTTTTTTTCCTTTCTATTTTTTCTCACACTCCAGTTAGTTAGTTCAGTTTAGTTTTTTTTTTCTTTTACTGCACCAGACTTTTACATTTTATTCGTACATTTTTATGTTCTACAATTGGTGCTGTATTTTGCCAAAATCTTTGCACACCTATGCATGGGGGGCATGGGTGTACTCAGGAGACCTTGCAGAAAACAACCTGGAGAGTTTTCATGCAGTAACAAACAACAGTGTCTCCTAAATCACAGTCCAAATCTAATGTGGGCGTAAAAATAAAAAATTGAAAAATTACCGCCACACACCTTCTCAATGTTTTGGGCTAAAACCGTTGCATCCATGGCATCAAAGCACTCCATATGCAATACCTTGGGGTGTCAACATAACAAATATAAACAATTTTCTGGCAATAATTCAAACTGGGGTATGCGGTAGACCCAAAACCAAAGCTAGGCCTAGCTGAAGAAATAATCTCAATTTCAACTCCAATGACAAAGTCATAAAAATTGTATTTGAACCTTCCCAAAATCCTGGCAAACCTATGCATGGGGGTCATGCGTGTACTCAGGAGACCTTGCAGAAAACAACCTGGAGAGTTTTCATGCAGTAACAAACAACCGTGTCTCCTAAATCACAGTCCAAAACTGATGTGGGTGTGAAAATGAAAAATGACCACCAAACAGTATCCAATTTGTTTGGAGCAAACGGTTGCATCCATAGCATAAAAACACTCCATTTACAATACTTTGGGGTGTTAGCTTACCAAATATATGCACGTTCATAAAACTGGGGTATGTAAAAAGGCCCCTAAAAAGAAGATAAGCAAAGAAGATACTGTATGTCAAATTAGAAAATTGACAAGCACATGTCAAAGATTGGCGTAGCACCCCAAAAACAACAGAACAAATCTATATATGGGTGGTATCACTTTACTCAGAAGATGTTGCTGAACATATTTTGGGGTGTTATTTGGCAGTAACCCATAACTGGATTTGACAATTCATGCCTAAAGTACAATGTGTGTGAAAAAATAACCCAAAAAGTGACTACCTGAAAGTTTGACATAGAGCTAGTGCATGGAAAGTGTTAAAATACAACTCTTTGAAGCACCCTAGGGTGTGCCCTTTCTAAAAATATATGGTTTGATGGGGGTAAATTACTTTGGCCGGCTTCAAAAATGTCCCAAATAGGACATGGGTGCATGGTGACGAAATGTGAAAATTCCAAGTTGGAAAACTGAAATGCGCACCCCCCAAATAAGGCCTATTAGCCCCCAAATGACCCGACATACCTATACATGGGTGGTATCAATTTACTCAGAAGATGTTGCTGAACATATTTTGGGGTGCTCTTTGGCAGTAAACCTTAAAGTTCACAGTACATGTATTCTTAAATTGCGTTAAAAAAAAAAAAATCACCAAAAAAAATTTTTTTCTCAAACTTTGGCATAGATTTGTGGTAAAATGGTTTGCATGGAAAGAGTCAAAATACCAAGTTTAATACCTTGATTTGTGTACTTTAAAAAAATATGTATATGTGGCGGGTTATTCAGGAATTAGTGACAGATATCAGTGTTACAATGTCACTAGCACTAGTTTTGAAAATAAACTCTTTGGAAATGGCAAAGTGCTACTTGCACTTATTGTTGCATAAAATAAGGAAAAAAGCGAGGAATATGTAAACATTGGGTATTGCTAAACTCAGTACTAAATTTAGAAACTACTAAGGAATAAAATTTTTTTGACGGTTGTTGATACATAAGAAATTTTGGGGGTCAAAGTTCGAAAAAGTGGTGTTTTTTAAATTTTTTTTGTCATATTTCACAATATTTTTTATAGTAAATTATATGAAATGATGAAAAAAATGGTATCTTTATAAAGTCCATTTAATGACGAGAAAAACAGTGTAAAATATGTGTGGGTTACATAAACGAGTAAGAGGAAAATTTGACGTAAACACTAACAGCGCAGAAATGTAAAAACAGCAGCGGTCACTAAAGGACGGATTTGTGTAAAACCGCCCGGTCACTAAGGGGTTAATCTATTCCTAAACAACTGCTTGGGGCAGGAGTCTGTATTAAAAGAGGAGACCTTTTTGGACACGCAGAACAAGTTTAGTGATTTTTTTTTTGGCTAAATTATGGTGAAACTTATGCAGGCTTTGGGTGAAAGTAACAATAGGTGCTTTAAAATTGGGCCTTTAGTGTTGGCAACAGTGCCGTCACACCGTAACCCCTCTGTGGTATTGTGGAAGAGTGCAGGGTTGGACCCTGCGGTTCAAAAAATTAAAATTATATAAATCTGGTACAGGCTTCAGTGCACCCAAATAATGTGCCTTTCATGGCAGCAAGTGCCTTCACACCGTAACCCTTTTGTGGTATTGTGGAAGAGTTCAGTGGTGCAGGTTTTGTGAATGCAGAAGACATCCCCTATCTATTCTGTTACGTCAGCATCAGGGGATTGATAGCTGCTGATCCAGGACTGATTCATTTTTATAAATGTCAGCCGGTCTACAGAGTCAGTGGACAGACACACTCTTTTGTCTGTGACAAAACCTCCAGCGGCACTGAACGTCCTTTCAGAAAGCACGCTGGATGAAGGACAACCTAGTAGCTGCATAGCATATTGGCTAAATTCTGGCCAGTGATCCAATCTCAACACCCAGTAAGCCAGTGGATCATCTGCTGGAAAGGTATCCAGGTCTGCCCTTGCCCCTAGGTAGCCCTGCACCATACGGTGAAGACGCTGGCAATCGGTGCCTACATTTGACGTCCCTGGGCGTCGTGGACTAAAAAATTTAAAAAGGCATCAGTCAAGCGGCCCCGGCCTTCACCTCTATTCCTCTGATCATCCGCAGCCTCAGAAGCACGTGTGTCATCACTGGGTAACCTACCAGTGCCTGTAAAGGTGTTACACAAGTGTCGCTTTAGAGCGTCCAAATTTTTTCACCCTGTCCTCCCTCTGTGCGGGCAGGATGAGCTCTGCAACTTTACCCTTGTATCGTGGATCAAGAAGGCTTGCCAACCAGTAATGATCCCTCTCCTTGATAGCACGAATCCTGGGGTCCTTTAGCAGGCTTTGCAGGATAAGGGAGCCCATGCAGCGTAGGTTGGAGGTGGCATTAGCTTCCGAGTCTTCCTGGTCAATGAGGAGGATGACCCCATCGTGCACTTCCTCCTCCCAGCCACGTAGTAGTCCTTGGGTTTCTGGGAACACAAAACCCTCCCTTGAGGAATCCCCACCTTCAATGCCCCCACTACTTAAATATTCCTCCTTCTCCTGTCTGATCTGAGGAGGACCCGCTGGAATGCTGTCTGCGGAAAGACTGAGGCCTTCAGAGCTAGAGAAGGCCTCATCTTCCTCCCGCTGCTCTGCCTCTAGAGCCACATCTATAATTCCCCGCAGAGTGTGCTCCAGCAGGAACACTAAAGGAATTGTGTCACTGATGCATGCACTGTCCCTGCTCACCATCCTCGTTGCCTCCTCAAATGGTGACAGTACAGTGCATGCATCCTTGATCATCAGCCACTGCGGGGGGGGAAACAAGTTGACCTGAACCTGTCCTTGTGCCATACTCACACAGGTACTCGTTGATGGCCCTCTGCTGCTTGTGCAGATGCTGCAGCATTACTAATGTCGAGTTCCACCTGGTGGGCATGTCACAGATCAGACGGTTTGTGGGAAGGTGGAATTCTCTTTGAATTTCTGCCAGGCGAACACTTGCTGGGAATGACCGTCTGAAGTGGCTGCAGACTTTTCTGGCCTGGCTGAAAAGCTCTGCCAGCCCTGGGTACCTGGTTAGGAAACGCTCTACCACCAGATTTAGGACATGTGCTAGGCATGGTACATGCATCAACTTACCCAGGCGTAGGGCGGAGAGAAGGTTGCTGTCATTATCACAGATGACCATTCCCAGCTGAAGCTGGCGTGGTGTTAACCATCTCTGCACCTGCCCCTGTAGAGCTGACAGAATTTCTGGCCCGGTGTGGCTCCTGTCCCCTAAACAAACCAGCTCAAGCACAGTATGGCATCTTTTTGCTTGAGCCATTGCGTAGCCCCTGCCACTTAAATTCGGTTTAACTGCCACTTCGCCAGAGACAGAGGAGGAGGAGGAGGTGGAGGATGAAGAGGGAGAGGTGGTGGTGGAGCAGACAGACCTCCTACAAGCAGCTTTCTGGAGGCGTGGTGGATGAACAAGCTCCAGCACAGAGCCCCGTCTTGGATCCCTCCCAGCTGCAATCAGAGTTACCCAGTGTGCCGTGAAGGAAATGTAACGGCCCTGTCCATGCTTGCTGGACCACGTGTCTAAAGTCACATGCACCTTGCTGCTGACTGCCTTTCCCAATAACTCGATAACATTGTCTTCCACGTGCTGGTATAGTGCTGGAATGGCCTTCCGTGAAAAGTAATGGAGTTTTGGAACATGCCACTGTGGTACAGCACATTCAGCAAATTCACGGAAGGGAGCAGAGTCCACCAGCTGGAAAGGCAGCAGCTGCAATGCGAGTAATTTTGCTAAGCTGGCATTTAGACGCTGTGCTTGGGGATGGTTGGGACTATATTTTTTCTTACGCTGCAGCAGCTGGGGCAACGTAATCTGACTGCGTAAATCTTCAGCTGATGGGATGCTGTCACATTGTGAGGAAGGACCTGGTACATCCATTACTGTAGCATCATCCCTGTCAGTGGAGGTTGGAGTCAATGACATGGCAGGACATATAGTGGGGGTAGAGACAGGTGAGGAGGACCTACGCAAAGTTTTGCGCCAACGGGATGCGTGGCAGGTGGTCATATGTCGCCTCAAGCACGTGGTATCCAAGCGTCCGGTGTTTTTCCCACGCTTGAGCCTCATCTGACATAGATTACAAATAGCAATGGTGGGGTCTGCTGCACATTTCTTAAAGAACTCCCAGACAGCAGAGTTCCTGGATGTGCGCTTTGAGACAACAGCGCTCTGCACCTGAGTAGCTCTGACATCTGATGCCTTGGACTGGCTAGTGCTACGGTTGGTCATAGAGGACGTTGTACCTCGTGTTTGTTGTGCCTCCTCCTCCTCACTTGACTCCTCTGTTCGATCAGGCACCCAGGTGGAGTCAGGGGGTGATGACAATGATGATGAGGTCACTATCTAATTGTCACTGGAGCCAACTTGGCAGTATGCTGCAGCTGCTGGGGCAACATGAGTGCCAGTTATTTGTGTGTCACTGGCACCCCTTTTCTCTAGGTTCATTATATTCCCTTGCTCAACCTCAGAGATTGAATCGGAGCACTGTAGTTGCTGCGCATCCTCAAGCAGCATGTCACTGTCATTGTAGTCAAACAATTCAGCTGACTCCTCCGTGTGTGATAGTGAGGCTACGGCAGGAGTAGCTGTGGACATGGAGGCTGCATTAGATGCTTTGGCAGCTGAGGTGGACTATAAAGCACTACAAGCCTGGCTGGCAGAGGACTCGGAGGACTCGGATGGCCTGGTTAGCCAATTCACCAAATCCTCTGTATGTTGCTGCTGCTTAAGACGGCCAGCACCAGTTAGAAAGGACAAGCGTGCCCCTGCAGAGGATGCACCACGTCCACGACGACCAGAGGCACAGCCTCCCGACACAGAGGCTGCTTGCCCTCTTATCTGTGTCTGGGAGCGTCTGCCTGTCCTTTTTGGTCTTTCTGACATGCTGAGTGATATATAGATTAAAAATATGCAGAACTGTGTTATCTAGATTAAAGATTTCCAGAACTCTGGTATAACTCAGTGAGACACCCTGATAGCTGGCAGCCAGTGACAAGACACAGATTACAATTCCCAGAAACCTCCTATAAATCAGTGAGACCCCCTGATGGGTGGCAGTGACAAGACACAGATTATCACAATTCCCAGATATTTTGTAGAAATGACTGACCCCCCAAAATACTTGGTGGCATTGAGAACACACAGATTAGAACAATTCCCAGAAATAATGTAGAAATGAGACCCCCCCCCCCCCTGTAGCTGGTGGCAGACTGGCAGTGAGAACACACACTAACACAAGAACAATCTCTCAAACACGTGCTGAAGCGCTGTGTGAAGCCTTATATAGTGTGCTGCGGGACTTAGCTCTGTGAGCCCATGATTGGGCAAAATTTGCCCATAGTCTTGAACCTGACTTGCACCTGACCTGTGGTCAGGTGCAAGGCTGTAGCCAATTACAAGCTTCAGTCCAGTGGAAAAGTGCATTGTGGTCCATTGTGGGCGAATATGCGGCGATCACGAGGAAATGTTCGTAGTTCGCGAACAGGCCATGTTCGAATCGAACTCCGAACCGAACAGCTCATCCCTAATCTTAACCTCACTGAACACTCTTTTATATTGCAGACGGGGACACCGAATATGAAGAATTCATCACTTGGCAAATATAACTATATGTTACAATCCCTGATTATACTTTGCTGTAAATGTAGAAAATCTATGTAGTCATGGAAAAAAATCTCCTTACATAGTAAGAAAGGTCCTTTGAGGAAAATTAATTATTTTAAAGAACAAACACCTGTAATTATGATTTGCCAAGTACATTGTCACTCACTAATATGCATTCCTATGTTTGTATAGACGCAATGTCAGTATTAGGATCTATTAAGTGGGAGCCGCAGAGCCCCTTTGTGTGCATCATTATTGCTGGAGACCTTTGTTCTGAACATCTGTGTTTCAAGCACAAATCCACTGTCAGGAATCAGTCTCAGACAAAGCCTGTGCCCGCACCTAATCCCTGGCAAACCTTTATTTACCTGCATTTGCTTGTTATTTACTTGCTTATGTTTGTATACAGGTTACAGGATCCTCTATCTGGCTGTTCATCTCCTGTTGTGGTGCCTTCAGGTGTATGCTAAGACTCCTAATGAAGCCTGCTTAAAAGAGGGATCCACCCTTCCATCAGGGCTTCAACATTAACGTTCTGGAAGTGCAAATAACCAGTCCTGTTCCCGAAGTTCTCTGCTATTTGAACCTGAACCCCCTCCTGTGATCCTCGCTGGCAAGTGCACCCCCGCCTTCAACCATCCTCGCTGGCAAGTGCACCCCCGCTTTCAACCATCCTCGCTGGCAAGTGCACCCCCGCTTTCAACCATCCTCGCTGGCAAGTGCACCCCCGCTTTCAACCATCCTCGCTGGCAAATGTACCCCACTCTCAAGTCTCCTTGCTGGCAAGTTGAACCCTGCTTTCCAGCGAACCCTGGAACCAGCATACAATCTGTTGCTTGCTTAATATTGACTCTGATCCGTTTGTTTCCTGCTGTGTTTATGCTTTAATAAACCTTCTGTGCCCTGTAACCTACGTGACTCCTCCAATCACTGCATTATGGGCTCACTTCACCAACCGTCGCACTCCATTCCTGACATCCACAGGGATGGATACTGGTGCTACCATTGCAAGGATGTGGTAATGTGGATGAGACCACATGTAAAACTCTGTAAAAATATACATCACATAATAGAGGATACATGTGCGCTATACAACATGTATGTTGTGTGTATCATAGTAGGATATATTGTACGTCAGAGTATGATGTGGCATATTGCAGTATAGGAAGTGATACAATATGTAAAGATTGTCACCTTGGTCACATAACATGTTGTATAGGTGTGACACAATCCTTTGCAATCATGAATAGGAACACAGTTGTCCAAAAATAGGAGCTGTAAGGTAAACCTCAGGTGCAATATCCCAAAACTAAGATAGTTAAAAAAAGGAGGCATCAGAGTAAGTGTAGGATGTGGAAAAGCAACATACATTGGTTTGTATTCAGAGATGCATTACTTAAAACGCCATAACGATAAATGTAAGCCTTAAACTAACAACTGTAGCGCTCACTCCCGGAGGACCCGCTGAATTTAAACCTCGGGTCAGTCTCCCCGCACTAGGGAATAAATATAAAATCCACAACAGTGCTGGTGTATAAGTTATTTAGTTTACTGAATAAACTGGCATATAAAGAGCAGCACGGTATACGTATATATATTTACAGTAGTTCGTAATGCGAGAAACGCGTAGCGGAAAAGAAAAATGAATTTTAACCCCTTCGTGGTTGGAGTGTGAGTCCCGTACAGGTTGTGTCCCAAGAAAGTGTACGTGTATTGGTACCCGGGTACAAGATTCAACTGGCCAGTGAATGATTTCAATGTGTCTTCGACTAGTCACGTTGGGGCCCTGTAGGTTTTGACAAAACTGCAGCGTGTTTTATTATTTTTACTGTGGCCAGGAAGGCCTCTCACCCATCCGCCAGATACTCTGCTCGAGCCAGGACGTATCTCCTCTCGATCTGACTGGGACTCTGTGTCACCGGATCCGCTGTCTTGCTGGTCTGTTTCTGCCACAAGATGCTCAGCTCACCGCTTGCACTCCCATTAGATCATCTGCGGTCTCCTAACTCGGGGTCCTTCAGCATACTCTGTATCTGTGTAAACTTCTTAGCGGTGGATCACTAGATCTTTGGTAAGTAAAGTGAATCGATCTCCAGCTCCAAGGCCGCTCCTGCGCTCCGGCCTGGTCACGATCGTTGTCTCTCTCACGTGCGTCTTACTCTCTTCACTCCTGTGCGCGCTCTGACTGTTCTCTCCACGAGGCTGCGGATGTAAGTCTCTCCTACCCACCCACTTCCTGTTCCCCGCCGCAAAGCATGCTAGAAAATGTAGTCCCAGTGTCTTACATTGCGCTTGTCTCCCTCTGGTGGCCAAAAATAAGTACTACAGCAACAGTGTTTTAACCCAGCGCTACACTCTCCCCCTCCTAGAACTCTTGGGTCTCTCCAAGGAGGTATAACAGTTGCATTATATTTCAACATAACATTAAGCAACCTATACAGGCTCAGCAGCAAGCATACAATGGGTCAGATACACTTCCTCAAGTTGACTCAGCAGACACTTCGGGCAACCTTCGCACTGTGGTGACGGCCTCTTCAGTGCTATGTCCTGGAGTCGTAGGTGAGTCTCTGGGGCGGTCAAATAGAGCGTTTTGGTTCTGGCTCAATCAGTTCCTCTTGAGGGGGAAGTACTATAGGTGCGGGTTCAGTTCTTCCTTCCACAACTGGAACAGACATCTCTTCGGAGTATGATCCTTCCAGTGAAGGCATAGAACTGTAGTCATAAGACTCGGCTTCAGGAACTACAGGGATTTCAGAAGTCTCGGGAACTTCCAATTGAAATTCAGGAGCCTCAGGCCTCAAATTACTTTCCCACCGTTCAGGAACTGGAATGACCTCTTCAGGCTCTGGTGAGCGCATCCAGTCCAGACAAAAGCTTTCTTCCTCACTGTCCCCCTCACTCTCTTCAACAACCAGTGTCTGCTGAGACCGAGTAACGGGAGTCAAATGTGGAGCAGGCGGGTTCGGCAGAGAAAGTTCGTCCCCAACTGGCATCCTCACAGCCTCTCTCAAAGGTAATAGATGATTCCGGTGCCAGTTCTTAAGAGGCCCAGCCTTTCCATCCGGTCGGATTTGGTAAACTAGCAGACCCGGTAGTTGCTTGCAGACAATGTAGACCTGAGAACTCCATCTATCCTCTAACTTATGCCTTGCAGCAGCACCCAAGTTCTTCAAGACCCTATCACTGGGTTGTAGATCCTGTATCCGAACTTTCAAGTCATAGTTCCGCTTATTCCTTTGTTTCCTGAGGTCAAGCGGGCCTGTTCAAACGCAGAGGCCAAGTTCTTCCGAAGTCTATCCACATAATTTCTATGAGAAGCTACAGACGTCTGGTCCAGAGATAGCCCAAACGCCAAATCAACCGGCAGTCGAGCTTCTCTTCCGAACATAAGACGGTACGGTGAGTATCCAGTAGCGTCACTCTCCTTACTGTTGTATGCATGTACTAGCGTAGCTATGTGACGACTCCAGCTCTGCTTCTCTCTGTTTGACAGTGTCCCCAGCATATTTAGCAGCGTGCGATTGAACCTTTCGGGTTGAGCATCACCTTGAGGGTGATATGGTGTAGTTCGGGTGTTCTGAATTCCCAGCAGTTCCAGTAATTGCCCAACAAGCCGGCTTTCAAAGTCTCTACCCTGATCAGAGTGTATTCTCCTTGGTAGGCCATAGTGAACAAAGAACTTTTCCATTAGAACCTTCGCCACCGTAGGAGCACGTTGGTCTTTCATAGAAAAAGCTTGGGCGTAACGTGTGAAATGATCAGTCACTACTAGAATATTTCCCTGCCCACTAGCATCAGGCTCTAAGCGCAGGAAATCAATGCACACCAAATCCTTGGGTCCTTGACTTTGTAGGTGGCTCATTGGAGCGGTTCGGGTCGGTAGGGTCTGTAACGTTGGGAGCTTCCAGCCCTACCTGTGTGCTTGAGGGCAGCATGTCTGATGCTGCTCGCTGACCAATGCCCGGTTTAAATGGAGACAGGCAGGGAGGTGGTTGCATGAGGCGCGGCTTGAGTGGGGGCGTGGCCTGGTGAAGGTCTTTAAAAACCCTCAGTGTATTCTCAGCAGTTGCCAGATCGTGGTTATCCATACCTGAGCTCCTTGTACCTGACTGCTATGTTGAATTAACCCGTTATTGACCTCTGCTTGTTTCTGACTATTCTGCCTTCTGTTGCCCTAGACCATTTTCTTGTACTACGCCACTGCTCTGATATCGACCCGGCTATTCCATTTGACCATTCTGAACTCTGTATTCCTGATTCTGGCTCGGCTGACTACTCCCCGTGTTGTTAACCCTTTCTGTCTAGCTAGTTTACCTGGCCAATTCTAAAGGACCAGACAGTTAGAGATCTTTCACGGCTACTCTGTTGGTAGCTTCTGGGCTCTGGAGTGTGGGGTGTTAAGTACTGCATGGTGGGATCTGGGAACCGTGACAGGGTCTTCCTTTGGATACACCTCAGACATAAATGGCAGTAACTTTCCACTTCAGCTCTCATGCAAGGCCAATAGAATCTGTCTCGCACCAGCTTAAAAGTTCTCTCTGCGCCCAAATGTCCATGTTCATTTACGGTTAACGCAATCAAAGGGTCTCTAGCCTGATCAGCTCTCAGGTCCTGTTTCGAGAAAGTAGGCAGACTTTCATCCCTCAGCTGCGTAGGATTACAGTAGAATTCTGGAACAGCTGCAGCCATAACTCCTATGGCTTCCGCTTCAATCCCTCCCTTGACCCGGCGATCTGCTCCTTGACATAACGGAGTCCATTCTGTAGTGTAGGGTCTTCTCGACAAAGCATCAGCGTCTCGATTATTCACCCCAGGGCGATACTTCAGGCTGAACCGAAACCCTGACAGAGCGGCCAACCACCGATGTCCCGTTGCGTCCAGCTTCGCAGTAGTAAGGTCGTAGGTAAGATGATTGTTATCCGTCTTTATCACAAACTCGGCTCCATACAGAGTCTTTTAGCTTATCTACCACCGCCCACTTCAAGGCTAGGAACTCCAACTTGTGGGTAGGATAGTTCTTTTCAGAAGGCGTAAGGCTCCGGGCTCACATACGCTACAGGCCTCAGCAATCAACCATACTCTTGGTACAGGACTCCCCCTAGACCTTCTCTGCTGGCATCCACATGTAGTTCGTACGGCTTGTGAGGATCCGCGTAAGCCAAGACAGGAGCTCGAGTTAGACTCTCAGCTTCAAGAAAGCACCTTCGCATTGACTAGTCCATTCTCCCTGGATAGATTCGAGCCTTCCTTGGCCCTGGAGCCGACGGATTTCGGTCAGAGGCCTTGTGACCTTCTTCTGTGTCTTCCTTCTGTAGGAGCTTGTTCAGTGGTTGAGCTATCTTGGCAAATCCTCCTACAAATCTTCGGTAATAGGAGCAGAACCCCAAGAAAGATCTAAGTTCAGTAACGTTTCGGGGTCTAGGCCAGGAAGCTACGGCCTCCAACTTCCGAGGATCTGTCGAAACGCCTTCTGCTGAGACCACATTTCCCAGATACGTAACAGAAGGTAAACAGAATTGACATTTCTCCAGAGACCGTTTCAACCCTTCTTCATGGAGCCTCTTCAAGACCTTCTCCAACCGTTGCTCATGTTCTTCCAAAGTCTTCCCGAAAGCAATTATGTCATCCAGATACACTAATACTTCGATCAGGTTCATGTCCCCGACTGTCTTCTCCATTAACCGTTGGAACGTGGCTGGAGCCCCCTTGAGGCATTCTGTTGAACTCAAAGAACCCCAATGGGCAGATGAACGCAGTCTTCTCTTTGTCTTCAGGATGCATTGGTATCTGGTGATACCCACTTCGCAGGTCTAGTACACTAAACCATTTTGCTCCAGACAAACACTGTAAGGCATCTTCTATCCGAGGAGTGGCATATTGATCTGGGATGGTTCTCCGATTCAGCGTGCGATAGTCTATGCATAGACGGACAGAACCATTCTTCTTCCGGACCATTACTATTGGAGACGCATATGGGCTCCTGGACTCTTGAATCACCTTGGTTCTTTGCAGTTCATTCAGCTGTTCTCGTAGATCATCCAAGTCTTCCAGCGGAACTCGTCTTGACCTTTCTCGAAACGGCTTGTCTTCTTGTAATCGAATGCGATGCTCAGTACTCTTAGCTAGGCCCATGTCGAACTCCTCTTTTGAGAACAAATCCCTCCACTTTAGGACCTGGGACTGAAGACGTTTCTTCCATTCAGGTGAGATGGGAGCATCCTTGGGGTAGAACCTTTCATCTGGAATCTCTTTATCCACTCCCCCTCCTAAAATCGGTAGGAGAGAGAGGCGTAGCAGACGCTACTTGCCCGATAGGCATTTGTGCTTTCAGGACTACTGAAGAATCAGACACATTACACACACTGACTGAGACTCTTCCTCGTGTTCGTTTCAAAGCCTTAGTGGAGATTATTTCAGGGATTACTTCCACTCCAGCTTCACTCCCATGATTAAAATCGGTTTCCAGTACCACATAGGGGCCTGGTTGCGATCCGTTCAACTTGACTGAAGCCCAGAAACTCGCTACTTCTCCTGATTGCAGAACCTTCTCTGTTCCCTCCAATCTCCATAGGCGCCCCACTTCAGCAGGTGCCTTCTGTTCTTCGACCATTCTCTGATAGACTGGACGCAACATTGGGTGTACTCCCTTGGTAGAACCTTCTTCCAGTACTATAGGAGTCAGTAGACGTCGCACCAGATCAGTATTCGTCCCCACTATCATGGAACTTCTGTTTGCCCCTGGAGGCCGAGGACACACAATGGCCAATGCAACACAACCTCCAGACTGTCCGATGACATCTCCAACTTCACCTGTAGATACCCGTCCATAGGGGAGTTTCTCAGTTCCGATACCCCAGATTTCCAGATCCTTCAATTTCTGTAGAGGTATGTGCTTTAAGTGTTTCGCATAGAAGTCTCGGTAGATCAATGTCACTTGAGCCCCTGAGTCCAACAGAGCTTTAGTGTAGACTCCCTCCACTTGGATTGGCACAATAGGAGAAGGACCTATCAGCTGGTCAGGAAACTTTGTTGCAGTGACAGGAAGTTTAGACCCAGTTTGTTGTACCCTGGCCTCCTTCTTGGCCCGTGTAGGTTTTGGGTGTGCATTGCTTCCCCATGACGTAGGACCGGATGCTAAGGGAGTGACTCTTTCAGTCCTGGCAGGTTCAGCAGTTGGCCAGACTCTGGGCCCTCTCGGCCTTTCAGTCCTGGCTTGATTTTTGGAGCGGGTTTTGACCGTTGGGCACCTAGTTCGCTCCTTCACTTGTGCCCTCTGGCGTTTCCCGCCGGTGAGGTATATAGTAGCCCCTCCAAGGCTTTTAGAAGCTCTTTACCATATTTCTTTCAGGCTTTTGGCTTTTGCATTTTGCGCGGAAATGACCCATTTCCCCACAACTGAAACATCTCTTCTTTGTAGATGGAGACGCACTTACTTGCTGTGACTCGGTTGAAGGACCCTGGCCAGACGCCACAGCAACTCCAGTTGTCCGCATGTCAGCAAGGAACTTCTGCATATCGGTCTGTGTCTCTGCCACCTTCAAAAGTGCTCGGCACAGGTCCGCATGCGCCTGTTGCAATTCCGCTTGAGTTTCTTGTACCTTTTTAATGGTCTTGTGCAACTCACTATGTGCAGAAAGGGTTAGTTCTTTTGCAGCATTCTCTGTGGATTTAAAAGTGATCAGATGCTCCTGTTCGTCCACTTCGGATCCATAGGTGTCTAACGAGTCATTTTCAGGTTGCAAACATTCGTTATGCCTCACAGGTTGTGCGTAAGCTCTTTCTCCTCTCCTGAAGGATTTTTCTTCTAGTAGAGCCCCTTTCTCTCTGACAGCTCGGATCAGTTCCAGGTATTTCAATTCTCGGTTACCTTCCCTGCTTCTCAGCTGTAGCATCACCGGATCTAGAGGTTTAGTGCCCCTCAGGATCTGCTGTATCCGGATCTTATCTAGGTGCCTCATATATTCAGTCATTTTCTCACCTTTTCGCTGGTAGGTGTATTCATACTGGTACATGAGCTCTGCAGCCTTTTCCGTTCGCCCAAAAACTTCCTGTAAAACATTTAGATAATCTAAAGCAGTGCAGTCTTGCTTACTCAATTTTAGGTTTCTGACAGCCTCTGACGCAGGTCCCTTTAAGCTCTCAGTAATCCTTTGCTTCTTCTGCACTTCAGGGACGTCCCACTCATCCAGAGCCTGCATCGCCTGTTCTACCCATTCTTCAAAGGTTTTCTTCTCCTGCCGGAGTTGGTACGTTTCCTGTAAAGTTTCTCAACCGTCGATAACCAAAGTTGGTGTGCGGAGGGCTTGTTCTTTGACATTTAGCCAGCAAATCTCCAATAGCCACTATAAATTCAGGCCCGATCATGGCCAGCGGACTGGGCGCGGGAACACTCGCAGGATCGCCACGTGGCACACTTGGCTGAATCAGTTGAATTTCCACCTCATCGGTCAGCTTCACGCTCGCTCCCTGAAAACACACTGGAACACCCTTTCTCCACTCAAAAAGAACATACGTGTGAGAGGTATCTGGGTTCTCTTTAATGTCCAGGATTAACTCCCGATGATCTGGTGTCAGCGCGGCCACGGCCTGGCAAATCTGATCTTCGGCCCAAGTGTCTGCAGGAATATCCATGACTATACACAATTCTGACTACTGTGCTCCTCACACCATTTGGCAGCAGTGTCTGGATCCATATTTAACACTTTAAATGCGTTTTTTCCAGAGACTGGATCCCGGAAACGAGCCCCCACGTGTAGCGCTCACTCCTGGAGGAGCCGCTGAATTTAAACCTCAGGTCAGTCTCCCCGCACTAAGGAATAAATATACACCAGCACTGTTGTGGATTTTATAAGTTATATAGTTTACTGAATAAACTGGCATATAAAGAGCAGCACGGTATACGTATATATATTTACAGTAGTTCGTAATGCGAGAAACGCGTAGCGGAAAAGAAAAATGAATTTTAACCCCTTCGTGGTTGGAGTGTGAGTCCCGTACAGGTTGTGTCCCAAGAAAGTGTACGTGTATGCGTGTATTGGTACCCGGGTACAAGATTCAACTGGCCAGTGAATGATTTCAATGTGTCTTCGACTAGTCACGTTGGGGCCCTGTAGGTTTTGACAAAACTGCAGCGTGTTTTATTATTTTTACTGTGGCCAGGAAGGCCTCTCACCCATCCGCCAGATGCTCTGCTCGACCCAGGATGTACCTCCGCTCGATCTGACTGGGACTCTGTGTCACCGGATCCGCTGTCTTGCTTGTCTGTTTCTGCCACAAGATGCTCAGCTCACTGCCTGCACTCCCATTAGATCATCTGCGGTCTCCTAACTCGGTCTTTCAGCATACTCTGTATCTGTGTAAACTTCTCAGCGGTGGATCACTAGGTCTTTGGCAAGTAAAGTGAATCGATCTCCAGCTCCGCAAGGCCGCTCCTGCACTCCGGCCTGGTCACGATCGTTGTCTCGGTTACGTGCGTCTTACTCTCTTCACTCCTCTGCGCGCTCTGACTGTTCTCTCCACGAGGCTGCGGATGTAAGTCTCTCCTGCCCACCCACTTCCTGTTCCCCGCCGCAAAGCATGCTAGAAAATGTAGTCCCATTGTCCAGTGTCTTACATTGCGCTTGTCTCCCTCTGGTGGCCAAAAAGAAGTACTACAGCAACAGTGTTTTAACCCAACGCTACACAACATTAACTGTATGGACGTAAAATTAAAAAAAGAAAAATGTAGATTGATCACTTCCTCTTGGATCTAGGCTGAGATTGCACTCTCGAGGAAAATGCTGCCAATGAGGCACTGGGCTGACTGGATGAAAACCGGTTACTGCATCTAGGGGCAGAAGTTGGTGCTGACTGTGGTGGCCGTGGTGCTGGCTGTGGTGGCTGTGGTTCTGACTGCAGTGGCTGGAATGCTGGCTGGACTGGAGAGGGTGGTCGTGTAGGTAGTAGTGGTATTGTTGGACCTGAGCAGTGCTGCTCCACCAGCACCTCCAAAATGTTCCCCAGACGGTTGAGGCCTGCCGAGATATTCCCCTGAATTAGCCGCATATGGGTGGCCATCTCTCGGTTCCCCCTCTGGAGCTCCAGGCGCATA
This sequence comes from Leptobrachium leishanense, assembly GCA_009667805.1. NCBI lineage: Eukaryota > Metazoa > Chordata > Amphibia > Anura > Megophryidae > Leptobrachium > Leptobrachium leishanense. Next base: position 193,785,043 of record CM019065.1, read on the forward strand.
AAAAGCTGTTCCCTCTGTATGGCATACAGCCTCTCCCCCACAATCATGTCATCCTGTTGTCTACCCTCACGTCTCTCTGAGAGATACTGGATGGTGTTGTAAAGCTGCTGGAGGGATGGTTCATTCCCAGGCCTGGTTTACTGTGGCTGCTGAGGTTGTGGCTGCTGAGGTTGTGGCTGCTGCTGGGGTTGCAGATGAGCCGCAGCATGCGGGAGTCATTGGCCTTGGGGCCGTGTTCTCCGTTGATACATTGGATGATGGGGGGGGGTCTGATTGGGGGGCAACTACTTGTGGTGCTGGGGAAGATGCTGGCGGTGAGATGTCCAGTAGCCCGTACATGTCTTCCTCCCCCAAGAAGTCCGACAACGACTGTTCGCTTAAATAGCGTTCAACCTGGGGGGAGACAGGAGATGAGGTTCGTGGGGCGGACTGTACATCAGGTGGTGTATCTGTGAAGAGAGGACAGGATAACATGAGTGCAATGCTCAATACGCAGTTGGATGGATTTTCAATTTATAGCAAAACGAAGAAGTGTCAGACACAGGTGCCAGCATATGATTAGAAGCAAATAAATATGAATCCTCTTTACTTGCAGGCTTTTTAAAGATGTCAGGCACAGCTACAAGGCCTGGTTCACACCTGGGCGTTTTACAGCGCGTTCCTACGCGCTGTAAAACGCACAAACCCTGAAATCTCATTATTTCCTATGGGCATGGTTCACACCTGGGCGTTTTACAGTGCTTAGGAACTCGCTGTAAAACGCCCTACGCCCAAAGAAGTACAGGAGCTTCTTTGGGGCGTATTACAGAGCGTTTGCAGCCATAGACTTCAAAAAACGTGTGTACGACACGTGCTTCTAATTGTCAAACTCATAAAGCGCCAGAAAAAAAACGTGTAAAACGCGCATATGAGTTACGCTCAGGTGTGAACCCAGCCTTAGAGATCTGCAGATTCACAACTGAATGTAGTGTGACTATATCGCCCAGGTTGAACTGGGACACACATAATTGAATCATGCTGATGTGAAGTGCATCGTACAAGACACCTTGCAGCGTGTCACACCCATGCGCTGCAGTTAAGTATACTAGGGTGTGCACACGTGACCCACCCTTATGTCACTGATACTGTACAATAAGGCCAGGTCACCGCTATTTGCTTTTGGATTTCGTGCCTGCAGTGTTTGGATTAGACATGCTGCAGGGCAGCATTTAACGTGATCTGCGCATCAGCATGAATAAATCAATGTTGGCCCTTTAGAAATCTAGACATATTCCTCCTAAGAATGCCCCCCATCCAAATTAAAGCCATAATCTGATGTATAAAATATTGATTATGCACTGTGCTATTCTTGGCGAGACCCACATGCAATTACATTAAACAAGACATCACAATTAATTGTAATCACACCATATGCATTACTAGTTTGTTGTTTAAGATTAGAATCTACATGCTGTTTTGTAATCCTTTCCAATGATGAGGAACTTGACTAGGTTTCATATTTCAAGACATTGTATGCATCACTATTGTTGACCTTCAGATATGAAGTGATTGGGACGTCTCGCTGACTGCGACATGGCATACCATAAGTGAGATGTGTGCTATTGGCACAGATATGGTCAGTGCCGGCGCTGCCGCTAGGCGCAGCCGGCCCGAGCACTGAAGCAGGAAATCATTGTGTCCCAGTCCTCGGCTGCCGCAATTTAGTTACTCCGCTGCCGCACGCCAGCCACGGCCTGCTCCTCCTCCAGAGTACTCCTTGACGCCAGTGGCTGACGTCGACGACGTGCGCCAGCATGTGTTGGTGCCGGTGGCAGCACGCGCCTCATGTCAGTCCCTGGCTTCCTGTGCTGAGGGGTCTCGCGTGAAGGAGGCGGAGCAGCTGGACAACAAGGTAAGAGATGAAGCTATTCCTGGTGTGATACGTAACGCACTGTATCCGGCCCGGCCGGATGATCAGTGTATAAGTTATAACATAGTGAGAAACAAGAGGGGTGTTTGTGAGGGTCCTGAGAACGAGCAACAGCACAATGGCCTGCTCTACGGTGGGTGCCCGCTCAGGTCTCACAAACAAGGTTTTAGCTTGCTTGTGCCATTTACAGGAATGAATTTTCCATATGCAAATCAGCCTGCTCTCACCCAGAAAGGGTGGCCAGTGCTGATTGCCAAGGACGTCATCCCTGCACGAGAGGTGCAGCAACCCCGACGATCGTTTCGGCCTTCTTGGGCCTCGTCAGGAGGGTATAGCTGACACCCCTCTAGGCACATCAAGCAAGGGGTCCACGTCTGGATGACCCTTTACAATTATAGTGAGAAATTCATCCCTGTAATGGCACAAGCAAGCTAAAACCTTGTTTGTGAGACCTGAGCGGGCACCCACCATAGAGCAGGCCATTGTGCTGTTGCTCGTTCTCAGGACCCTCACAAACACCCCTGTTGTCTCTAAGTTATAACATAGACAACTTGAAGACCCAGGAGAGTTTATTAATCATAAAACCAGAGTCCAAGAGGTTTAAAGAAGCTGTAATATAATATTCCATGCAGGAGATAAAGCTTGACTTCACTTGAAACTCCTCTCAGACGAGCGCAGCATTCACGTCCGTGATGGCGCACAAAAGTACGTACGTGATAGCATGAAATAAAGGCCAATGGAGTCCCACACACGAAGTACGTCCGCACTGAACTGCAGACGCACAACAGCCGCGGCAAACGGACGCAAGTTAGGCAAGAACGTACAACCACTAGAACGGCCGCACAAAGTGCGCTGTGTCCACAACGTCCGCATAGCTTTGTGTGTGAGTGATGGAACGTGGTCAGACGGACTGCATTTATACGTCCAGCATTTTTGACGGACAAAATGTTTTTGCATTTTAATTTATTTTCCCTGCTACATCCGTCAAAATATACGTCAGTGAAAAAACAGACTGTGTGACCACTACCTTGTTGTCAGTCAGAAAGTACGTCCGTACTGCACATACAAAATGCGCTCGTCTGACCCTAGCCTGATCGTCCACACAATGTGGCCAGTGATGTGTTAACTGCGCTCGTCTGACCCCAGCCTATCACGTCCATGTTGCCGCACATTTGTACGTCTGTGGCAGCATAGCATTCCAACCAATGGAGCCCCACACACAAAGTGTGTCCGCAGAGAAGTGTGGACGCATGACGGACATGGCAGACGGACGCAGGTTAGGCAAGAACGTAATACTAAAATAGTACGAATCAGGTGGCGCGATGGTGGCCGCTGAATGGTAGGTGGTGGTTCCCTTAGTTCACATGGAGCATATGGAAAAAAGAAACAAAACAATATAGAGTGCAGATGGTACTGACACAACGACCGAATACTGAGATGTGCTGTATTCACTCACAGATTGGAGAGCCCGAACACTGGCTCTAAGTGGGTCAAGGCTTTTGGGTGTCTCAACTTCTCAGTTTCTTAAGGTGACCCACACCTTATATTTTATATTGATTGGAGTAAGCTCATGGAAAATGGACATGAAAAGACAGCAGAAAGACTTCTATGTGCAGATCTTTTAGAACCCAAATGATATAAGTAGAATATGGTTATTCAACTCACATTTGTAGGAGCTATAGACCAAGCTCTTGGTGTGTGCGCTTCAGGGTTTGTTTAAGGTAAAGCCCAAAAAACCTCTTGAAATCCAGAACACCAGGGGAAAGTTGTTTTAAAATAATTTATTAAAACATAAAATACTGGCTCAAACCAGAGGACCAGAACGCGTTTCGCCAGAAGTACTGGCTTCTTCAGCTGGTTTACAGACAATGGCCAACATCTATTGCTTAAATAGTCTAATACATAAAATAAATTGAATCCCCACATGTTCCGAATAGGTGATTAACATGAATCACCTGTCCCAAATCACATATCAAACCGCATAGTAAACGGCATGAAGCAGGCGCCGCCATCTTGCGCATGCGCGCTAGTGTCCTGTGCGTTTCATCATGCGTATCATATCGGATCCCGGAAGTAGCGTGCGTTCCATTTCGTGTATCTTTCCGGATCTCCATTCGCGTTTATCTACTGGCTCCAAATATCCATTGCGTCGACATATGGTCACCCTTGGTTACCCTCGGGCAAAATTAAGACCAAAAGAACAGTTCAATAAAGCGCTCATTATAAATGTGTATACAAGATCTTCCCCAACTCCAATGTATAGAGGGGCTATTAATATGTTATATTTTAATCATAATAAACAACTACTTACAAAAGGTTTAATTGTCTCTATTGTCATCTAATGGTGTAAAGCAATTGTTGCAATATTTAATTGTTACTTATGTGTATCTTCAAAGTGACTGTCTAGTGTCTCATATGAAACTCTATTAAAGTGCTGAAAATATTATATTTATTAGACTAATTATATAGTGCAAAACTATTTAAAGTGCCACAATGACTTATACCTTATACCAAAAGACATAAGTATAAAACTATTAAAGTGCCTGGCTAGTATATAAATGATGTAAAAATACCGCTGTGCATGACTATATAGATCATTTAAAGTGCTAGAATGAATTACCTATATAATAAGGGTGGCTAATATTATTATATATAAAATACAGTGGTTTCAATAAAACCACTTAAAACCTATAAAGTGTTACGCTCCTTTTGAGAATGTCATACCAGTGAAAATTACACATTTACAGTATAGAGATTTATTAACCTCTGTTATCAAAGCTTCTAAATTAACATTTGTTGGTGCAAAGCGATTAATTGTTACCTATACATATCTTTAGAGTGACTATCTATTATCCTATATGAAACATTATTCGTGCTGAAAATATTTATTAAAATGCCACAATAGCTCATAGCTTATGCCTCAAGATATAAGTGCAAAACTGTAAGGGTGTAGCAATAGTTACGCACATGTACATGCATAAATCAATAGGTTAATATCAAAATACCACTGTGCGTGATTTTGTATTAATTAGGAAAAGTTACTTATATACAATCAAAGTGACTAGTGTTAAAGTGCTTTTGTTACATAGTTACATCAAATATAAGGATTATTATATTATAGAAGTGCAATGGTTCTGATTAAACCACTAGGGGGTTATACTCCTATTGGGAATGTAATACTAAAATGAAGGTTACATATTTAAAGTGCCTTTTAAGTGTTCATAGCATATATTTGTGTCATTAACAAATTAGGAAAAGAGGAAAAGAGGAAATGAGATTTATTTTTGAGAATGGTACATTAAGCCCAAATGGTTTAAACGATGATTTTGAAATTGTACACTTTTTATAAATGTTTTTATAAAGGTTTTTGTAGAGACTGTTAAAGATCTTCTTCCATTCCATCTATCGAGGTTTTTTAGTATACCTATATTTGTTAAAGACATTTATTGGGCCAATATTGGGAATACAACTCTAATCTATACACTTAACTTATTGTAAATATCATTGATAGTGAGTAGTAAATGTACGTTTTTTACACTTTAATTTGTTTGCCCACTAGAGGACACGTATAATAATAATTTTAGAATTTCATTTAGTCACTTTATTACACAAATATATGCTATGAACACTTAAAAGGCACTTTAAATATGTAACCTTCATTTTAGTATTACATTCCCAATAGGAGTATAACCCCCTAGTGGTTTAATCAGAACCATTGCACTTCTATAATATAATAATCCTTATATTTGATGTAACTATGTAACAAAAGCACTTTAACACTAGTCACTTTGATTGTATATAAGTAACTTTTCCTAATTAATACGAAATCACGCACAGTGGTACTTTGATATTAACCTATTGATTTATGCATGTACATGTGCGTAACTATTGCTACACCCTTACAGTTTTGCACTTATATCTTGAGGCATAAGCTATGAGCTATTGTGGCATTTTAATAAATATTTTCAGCACGAATAATGTTTCATATAGGATAATAGATAGTCACTCTAAAGATATGTATAGGTAACAATTAATCGCTTTGCACCAACAAATGTTAATTTAGAAGCTTTGATAACAGAGGTTAATAAATCTCTATACTGTAAATGTGTAATTTTCACTGGTATGACATTCTCAAAAGGAGCGTAACACTTTATAGGTTTTAAGTGGTTTTATTGAAACCACTGTATTTTATATATAATAATATTAGCCACCCTTATTATATAGGTAATTCATTCTAGCACTTTAAATGATCTATATAGTCATGCACAGCGGTATTTTTACATCATTTATATACTAGCCAGGCACTTTAATAGTTTTATACTTATATCTTTTGGTATAAGGTATAAGTCATTGTGGCACTTTAAATAGTTTTGCACTATATAATTAGTCTAATAAATATAATATTTTCAGCACTTTAATAGAGTTTCATATGAGACACTAGACAGTCACTTTGAAGATACACATAAGTAACAATTAAATATTGCAACAATTGCTTTACACCATTAGATGACAATAGAGACAATTAAACCTTTTGTAAGTAGTTGTTTATTATGATTAATATATAACATATTAATAGCCCCTCTATACATTGGAGTTGGGGAAGATCTTGTTGTATACACATTTATAATGAGCGCTTTATTGAACTGTTCTTTTGGTCTTAATTTTGCCCGAGGGTAACCAAGGGTGACCATATGTCGACGCAATGGATATTTGGAGCCAGTAGATAAACGCGAATGGAGATCCGGAAAGATACACGAAATGGAACGCACGCTACTTCCGGGATCCGATATGATACGCACAGGACACTAGAGCGCATGCGCAAGATAGCGGCGCCTGCTTCATGCCGTTTACTATGCAGTTTGATATGTGATTTGGGACAGGTGATTCATGTTAATCACCTATTCGGAACATGTGGGGATTCAATTTATTTTATGTATTAGACTATTTAAGCAATAGATGTTGGCCATTGTCTGTAAACCAGCTGAAGAAGCCAGTACTTCTGGCGAAACGCGTTCTGGTCCTCTGGTTTGAGCCAGTATTTTATGTTTTAATAAATTATTTTAAAACAACTTTCCCCTGGTGTTCTGGATTTCAAGAGGTTTTTTGGGCTTTACCTTAAACAAACCCTGAAGCGCACACACCAAGAGCTTGGTCTATAGCTCCTACAAATGTGAGTTGAATAACCATATTCTACTTATATCATTTGGGTTCTAAAAGATCTGCACATAGAAGTCTTTCTGCTGTCTTTTCATGTCCATTTTCCATGAGCTTACTCCAATCAATATAAAATATAAGGTGTGGGTCACCTTAAGAAACGGAGAAGTTGAGACACCCAAAAGCCTTGACCCACTTAGAGCCAGTGTTCGGGCTCTCCAATCTGTGAGTGAATACAGCACATCTCAGTATTCGGTCGTTGTGTCAGTACCATCTGCACTATATATTGTTTTGTTTCTTTTTTCCATATGCTCCATGTGAACTAAGGGAACCACCACCTACCATTCAGCGGCTACCATCGCGCCACCTGATACGTACTATTGTCTTATTACTTTTATTGGTTTGGGGGAAACCACAAAAAATCTGGTTGGCATTGGTTTGTTGGTGGCGGTACAAGTTTTTGGCGCCTGTCCATTTTTTCTTTGAAGAACGTAATACTGCTAGAACGGACATGCGGAGTGCGCCACGTCTACAACATCCGTGTAGCTTTGTGTGTGAGTGATGCCACGAGGTCAGATGGACTGCATTTATACATCCTGCATTTTTGACGGACAAAATGTTTTTTCATTTCCCATCTACTTCAGTCAAAAAATAGACTGTGTGGCCACTACCTTGTCAGTCAGAAAGTACGTCCATACTACACGGACGCACAGTCCGTACAAAATGCGCTCGTCTGACCCTAGTCTCAATGGACTGCTTCAACCATAAGGCTGTGTATTTAATTTCCTATAAAGGAGTTTGTAAATACAAGGAGCCGATTATAAGTGCGGACAGGCAGGAGAGGGGGGGGGGTTTTCAACAACATAAATGTCAGTCTATCCATTCCTCCATAGCAGAGGTTGGAAGAGTAGACATTATTATAATTAGGAGGGGGTTCATTGGTTTTCCTCTAAGTTGAATCTGATTTTATATATATATTATATATATATACCGTACCACTACCAACCCAATCTTCTCCAACACTCTCCTGTTCAGTGCCCAATCTATAACGCTGTCATGTTCAGTGCCCAATAATGCTCTCATGTTCAGTGCCCAATAATGCTCTCATGTTCAGTGTCCATTTTAGGCTAGGGTCAGACTAACACATTTTTCGCGTTGTCAGTGAAAAAGTGCGTTCGAACGAATGGACGTATTTTTTCACAAATACGCGATAGCGGTCATACGATTCGCATTTTCGTCCGTGATTTTGTACGGTTATCAATAAAACACTTTTTGCGTCTGGACGTTGTGTTGGCCGGACATTAGCAGCGCCTGACGTCTCCTAATCACGCACTCATGCCGCTAGCGGACACAGCACACTCTGTACATCAGTACTAGCGGTTTGACGCTCGAAAAAATGCGTTTGTTTGCCACTTGCGTTGCGCGGCCGCACTTTCGTGCAGCAGTTCTTCGTATGCTGCCCGGCATTGGACGTCATTTGCTGCTAGCACGGCTGTGATTAACTGCGGCTAAACGCACGTTAATACTGTGATCGTCTGACCCTAGCCTTAGCAGTCTCATGTTGCGTTGCTTTTTTTTTGGCCATTAGACCATTGTGTACTGTTATCTACTAACAATAAGGTGAATCCCCCCCTCCATGACAGAAATGCACATTTAACCCTGTATACACTGAACTGATTTAAACAATACATATGCATGTGCCACCATTTCAGGAAATCCTTACTTTGAGACACCCGCATCAATGACAACATGCACTACTATAGCAAAGGCCTCCTGTAAAGAAATGCACATTTAACCCTGTATTGGCTCAACATCTCCGACCTCGTATTAAAATCAGTCATATCTACTCTGTTCTTGCATTTCCCCCATATAAATGAATAACAGAAATCCATCTTTACATTGACTCTTTCTGATTATCCTGCAACCTGGCACGTTCTAATAGTTTTGCACTACACATCACATGATGCACTATGTAATTGGTGATGGGGCATCATAGGATATGTAGTCAAAACATCTGCATACACTATATGGCTGTACAAATTAGCTGAAATTACAATAATCAGATTAAATACTCAAAATGAAAGCAATACTCACGCTCAGTCGGTGGTTCCTCTGCTTGTGTTTGGACGCCTGGGAATCCTGACATGCTGGTTGCACTGACCCGTTCCTTCAGCATTTCCTCCCACTGTGAGACCTATCTGGGTGGCGGTCCACCACCAGTTCGCATTTCTTCACGACGTCCCCTGGCCAGCTTTGCCTTCAGCTCCCGCTTGCAATCCTGGTAGCGGCGTTTAATGGACTCCATTGTTCGGTTCTTCCCCAGCACACACACAGTTCCACGTATCTCCCTCCACAGCCTTGACGCTGTTGTCCAGGGAGGGATGAATCGTCCAGCAAATGTACCCTTGCCATTGTAGCGCTGTGTTTAAAACCTTACTGTGGCAGTACCTATTTTTGGCCACCGGAGGGAGACAGAGACCATGGTAAAATTATGCTGGACAGACACAGAAGACATTGGGACTACGTTTCCTGGCATGCTTTGCAAACAGACACAGGAAGTGGGTGGGACACAGACGCTGTACATCCTGAGCCTCGTGGAAATAGCTGTCAGAGCGCGCCAGGGAGTGCATGAGAGAGGATGCAGTGTTGCAGAGTGGAACAGTGACTAGGCCGGAGCGCAGGTGCGGCCTACCAGGATTCCAAGAGGGGTTACCCAGCCTTGTAAGAAGGAGACCCAGTGATCCACAGGCATTCCCCAAGCTGCTATCAAGGAAGCGGAGGACCCCTGAGTTAGGAGTACCGCAGGTCCATTGGATGGGAGAGCAGGCGGTAGCTGGACAAGCCTCGGTCGGAGCAAAGAGAACCCGACAACAGATCCAGTAGCCAGTATCCTAGCCAGGCATCGAGCGGAGGGACGTCCTGGGTCAGCGGAACCTTGGTGTTCCAGCGGATGGGTGAGAGGCCTCCAAGGCCGGTTTATAAAGCAAGAAAGCACGCTGCTGTTTGTCTCTAAAACCCACAGGGCCCCAACTTGACTAGTCGAAGACATCACTTTAAATAATTCACTGGCCAGTTGAATAGTACCCGGGTACCATAACACACACATACACTCACAGTTCGGGACTTAACCTGTTCGGGACTCACTCCCTAGTATCTAAAGAAGGGGAAAAGATTTGCATCTTATTTTGTTTTCCACTGCGTGTTTCCCGAATTACGAAGCATTGTATTTTCCTGTTCGGTCGCGCATTTTTCAGAAAAACGAAGTCTCGCATTTCTTTTTCCGCTGCGCGTTTACCGCGATACGAAATACTGTAAATATATCTACGAACACCGTGTCTCATTATATGCCTTTTACTTTAGTAAACAATATAATTTATAAAATCCACAACGGTGCTGGAGTATATTTATTCCCTAGTGCGGGGAGACTGACCCGTGGTTCATTTTCAGCGGCTCCTCCGGGAGTGAGCGCTACACCATATATTCCTGTATCAGGACATTCTTTTCCTCGAGAGTGTAACGCTCCTCTCGGATCCTTTCACCTGAGGCCCCTTGGGACACCTGTGTCCTGGAGTGTGTCTGGCCTCGGACTCCCTGTCCTGTCCCTTGTGCCACACCTGTCCCTTGGCTGGATGGGTCTGGCCTGGCATCCTCACTCCCCTCACTGAGTCCTACACCTCTCCCCCGCTCCACGGGTGTCCCTCTCAGGACTCAAGGCCCTGTCACCGCTCCTACGCTCTCCACTCCTACTCTTCCCGCTCCTACGCTCCACACTCTTACGCTGACCCTCTCCACGTCTGCTACCTCCCTGCCCATGTGTTCTGTCACTCTGACTCCCATGCCCTGACACCTCTCTACCTCTCCTCACCTCCTGCTGCTCCTCAACACTCCTCCTCCTCCCTCCATCTCTCCTCCCTGCACCCTCCATGACAAACAGTTACAGGCAATTACAATGGGGAATACACAGGGTTAGGGTGACAAAATGAATTCAAAAGGGGGGTAGGTAGGGGTTGTGACAATATGTGTGTAGTGTAGTGGTAGTGTATAGGTGTATGTGTGAATATGTGCAAGGCCAGATTAACATAGGGGCCGATGAAGCAGCAGCTCCAGGCCCATGTCCCAGAACAGGCCCAGAGAAAGGATGCATTGATGAGCATTTGGACCACGTTCTCTCCAACGTCATAGCAGCTACAGGGTTAAGTGAGGTATCACTGGAAAGGTCAGAGCATGAGCTTTCCAATGATACCAAACATGAGCAGGTTTTTTGAAATAATAAAATTAAAATAATTAAATATTTCTGTTTTTCTGTCTAACACAACAACATTTTCACTTTTCAATTACAAAGTGAACAATGATGCTGCACTCAACAACTCACCATCACATTTCTCATGTCAACAAGTGTGGAGGTGATGGCACAATCCATTGTTACATCAAAAACCTAAACCGCCTCACTGCAGTGAAGAGCACTGGGTGGGACTTTGGACCCCTGCTTCACTAATCTTTACACCTCACAAGGTCAAGTGAGGTGACATTTATAAAAAAAATTTATACGCTTTAAAGCTCGGGTCAGACGAGCAGTGTTCACGTCCTTGTTGCCGCACATTTTAACGTCCGTGGTAGCATACAATTATGGGCAATAGAGACCCACACACACGAAGTACGTCCTCACAGAAGTGCGGACGCATACGGATGTGGCAAACGGACACAAGTTAGGCAAGAACGTAAATCCGCTAAAATGGACGCACAGAGTGCGCTGCGTCCGCAACGTCCACATAGCTTTGTGTGAGTGATGCAACGAAGTCAGATGGACTGCATTTTTGACGTCCAGCATTTTGACAAAATGTTTTTCATATTAATTTGTTTTCCCTTCTACATTAGTCATAAAAAACGTCAGTCACAAAAACGGACTGTGTGGCCACTACCTTGTCGTCAGTCAGAAAGTACGTCTGTTGTGCAAGGACGCACAGTCTGCACAGAATGCGTTCGTCTGACCCTAGCCTTAATGATTGAAATCTGAATGAAAAATTAATCACACAGTAACTGCCTTATTAGATATACCTATTAAATCACCTAAAATTATGTTTTCATTTCACGAAATTCCAAAAAAAGCCATCAAAATATTCAGCTCCAGGCCCATAGAGATCATAATCCGGCCCTGAATATGTGTAATGTGTATTTACATGTAGTAATGTAGTGTGTGATGATTAGTAGTGTATAGATGTATATGTGAATATGCAGTGGCGTCCAGTGGCGACTCTAGGAACAATATTTAGGGGGGGCACAGAAGAAACCGCAGTCAAAACTGGGGGGGCACTAATAATTTTCACCACTAAATCATACCACTGAATAAAACTAAGGGCCCTATCACCTGGTGTGAGCTAAAACGCCATCACTAAAGGAAAAATCACCGCAAGTCGCTAAAACTTACAGGGTTATTCAGAGAGCAGTGAAAAGCAGGAGAATGACCGGAGAATGAAAAATTCTTGGTCAAAATAGCCAAACCAGAAAAATTCTCCCTTTCATCTCACTTTCCAAATCGGCTATTTTGACCTTGAATTTTCCATTCTCCAGTCATTCTCCTGCTTTTCACCGCTTTCTGAATAACCCTGTTAGCGCCTGACGACTTACTAACAGATCACTTTGTCTGCAGTAGTCCATGAACAAGGTCGTTTGGCGCACGCTAGGGAAACTCTAAGACCCAAGTTGAGACCCAGCGCTAATGCGGTTGTGTACAGGATAGAACTGTTTTGCTTTTCCATACCTATCCCCCGCCCTCACAAGCTTGAATATGAACACATCCAGTGAATAACTTCACACCCCTGCATTATTAAAATCCTCCACGGTGGCCGTATCATCCATGTTTTGAGGCACACATATATTAAGGCTGATGGGCATTGCATGATAAATGCCACCCAACAGCATGTAGAATCATTACACTGCATTTAATTAGATCCAAAAGGAAGGCCAGGTGTACGACAAGAACTTCCCTGCTGCAGCATATAAAGAATACATGTTTCAGGGCAAGACTTATTCACGTGTCCCTTTAAACATGGTCCACACAGTCACCCTAATAATCAACTGCTTCCATACAATGAATAACCCCCAGCATAAAATGTTTAAAATTAGGCAATATATTAGAATTAGGATATATGTAGATAAAGGATACATTTATAATAGAGCTTACTGCAACAGCAGTGACATTGCTGACCATATCTATTACTATGGTGTATGGGGCCAAGAGAACACCTGTGCTGCATTCCTTTCAATTGCCTATTAATTTTGGACAAGGACCAGGTTTTTCTGTTTTTTTGGAGTTAGCACCAAGGCTGAGCAGTAGGTAAAATGTTGCAATTAGTGCACCTCAAAAAATTTAGCGCTGGCACCCAGTGATCTGTTAGCTACAAAAGCGCTAGAGATCTCTAGCGCTCCCTGTGTTAAGTATAGGACGCGGAAAGTACATTAAGCTCGCGGTACAAATCGCTAATAGCAACGCGCTAAGTGATTTTTCCCATTTGTAGCGGGAGGCAAACAATCTGTTGGTCCACGCTAGACTCAATTAATCTGGCGCTAACGCAAAATCACGCCGACGCAAGGGTTAGCTCACACCAGGTAATAGTGCCCTATATAAGTATATATAAATAAGATTCCAAAACCCCAGAGTAATGTGATGCAATGATGCCTTTTTGTTGTACTAACCTGATACTTAAATTCAATAATTTATTCGTTGCAATTCGGCAGTTTTCGCTGAATGTCTGATAACTGCTTCAGCCACTCCACTTTTAGCAAATTACAGGGACCATTCGCTAAATATGGAATTCACCTTATTTTCGGAAAAATAAATTCCCCGAAATGTGACGGAAAGCAGAGGATCTAAAGATAAATAGACCCTTTAGATTCTAACTTCCATAGTAACCCCTAAAATGCCATAAACCCAGAGAAATGCAATAAAAATAATAAACAATGTGGCATTTAGCTACCCCTTAACCCGTAAAATGCCATTCATCAAGGGAAAACCTGAAATGAATACACTGAGGCATGTAGTTTACCCATCAACCCGTAAAATGCCATTAATCAAGGAAAAAACAAATGTATACTGTAAGGGATAAAGCCTGCCCATTAACCCTTAATATACAACTAAAACCAAGGCAAAAACTAACGTAATACACAATGTAATGTATAGTCTGAACATTAACCACTTCACTGCTGAGCCATTTCAACCCTGTGAAAATGTTTAAGTACACGTTTTTAATGTTTTATGACTTATACTTCACACTGAATATGGTCATGTTGGGTATCATTGGAAAGGCCAGAATCTGCCCTTTCAAATGACACCTAGTTAGTCCATATACGATGCATAGCGATGGAGATACATTGGTCCGAAGAAGTGTGGGAAGCTGGATGCTGATTTTTGATGGGGGGGCAAGGAATAACCTAGGGGGGGGCAATTGCCCCCCCTTGCCCCCCTGTAGAGTCGCCTATGGTGGCGTCACTAGGGTTGGTGTCACCCGGTGCAGTAACTTATGGTGTCACCCCCCCCCGAGTTTTACGGATTTTTTTTTAACTACTCGAACTCCTAAATCAGTACTCCCATATAACACTGAATGCTCATACACACAGCGCACATTACTGTGAGGTTTATTGCTGTGGAGCTCTCTCATATGCTCACACAAATGTTTGCCAACTGCCAGCTAGTACGTTGCCTGTTCGAAGGCAGTGAAAGCACACATGGATATATATTGCCCCCAGCAGCTCACCCATGGATATATATTGCCCCAGCTCACATATGGATATATTGAGCCTCAGCTCACACATGGATATATTGAGCCTCAGCTCACACATGGATATATTGAGCCTCAGCTCACACATGGATATATTGAGCCTCAGCTCACACATGGATATATTGAGCCTCAGCTCACACATGGATATATTGAGCCTCAGCTCACACATGGATATATTGAGCCTCAGCTCACACATGGATATATTGAGCCTCAGCTCACACATGGATATATTGAGCCTCAGCTCACACATGGATATATTGCCCCAGACCAGCTCACACATGGATATATTGCCCCAGACCAGCTCACACATGGATATTGCCCCAGCTTTCATGGATACTGCTCATATCCATGAGCTGGGGGGCATATCCATGAGCTGGGGGGCATACCCATGTGAGAGCTGGGGGGGCATATCCATGTGCTGAGGGGGCATATCCATGAGCTGGGGGGGCATATCCATGAGCTGGGGGGGCATACCCATGAGCTGGGGGGGCATAGCCATGTGAGAGCTGGGGGGCATATCCATGAGCTGGGGGGCATATCCATGTGTGAGCTGGGCCAGTATGAATATATATATATATATATTATATATATATTTATTGTGAGCTGGGAAACAGGTAGCGGGTGCAATTGCTCTCTGGGGTGAGCACTCTTGAAAGGTTCAGAGACCAGACCAGTGACTTTTCTTCAAACGGGGGTACATTTATTGCAGCAACCCACAGGTTATACACCACACTGTATATTGCTCAAAATAAACAGTTCAAAAGCAAAGAAAATTCCTAGCCATGTCCCGGCACTAACTAAACCTACAATAGCCCTGACTAACAACCTTTGCAAACCTAGTGTTTGTCAGGCTTCAGCAAACTAGCATGACCAACCTTGTGCTCCAGCAGATAGAGACCGTCTGCCCCCAGACTCCAGAGCGATGTCTGTTTGCCTCACCTGCACTAAATTGCCACTGAGGCAAAGTGCAAAACCAGGTGCTTAGAGGTTCCGGAAGGTGTAAGAGAGAAATCTGGGTGACACATAAACCCCGGACAGGACCTTTCCTTGCTCTCTACATGATGCCCTGTTACAATATATATATATATATATATCGGGGGATATACATGTGAGCTGGGGCATTTTTATATGGTCTGTTCTTATTGGAAAGCGTCACATGACATTAAAGAAAAGTATCGGTACTCGGTATCGGTGAGTACTTTTAAAAAGTATCGGTACTCGTACTCGGTCTTAAAAAAGTGGTATCGCTGCATCCCTAGCACGCATGCAGAGTGCGTTCGGACTGCGTTCATCTGACATTAGCCTTAATCTGTATATTTGTGTTGTGGTTTTAATATCTTGCATTTTATTACTTTGTATTTCTGTAACAGTTCAGTGTTCTTGAACCCAGGACATACTTGAAAACGAGAGAAATCTCAAGGCCCTATTACAATCTTCGCGCAAACGTCAGCGCGTGCGCAAAAACGCATTAACACAAGGGGCAAAACCCTTTTGCGCAGAGAAGTATACGTCTACCGCTGGTGAACCTGTACGAACGCTGCTAGAGCTTACTGTACTTTGCGCGTTCTATACGTAACATTGTGAGCGCAATGTGTTTGTGCGCTGGTACACGGATGGTATTACAATCTGACAAAAAGATACAACACAGCGCTAAAAGACCTGAGTCCGCAAGAAAGTGGGGTAGACACTTTATATGTCCATAAACAGTAGTCCTTATCTTCAGGAGCAGATCGTCTTAAGAATACAGATGGGATGTATTACAATAGGTATTGTAATAGATGTATTACAATAGGTATTACAATCTATGCACAGTTTGTAACGCACAGCCTTTGCGTGCATAATTTTAGCAATTCCTAAAAGCTGGTGTTAATGGAAAATTCTATCATCCTGGCCGAGACCAAATACACCAGCCCAAAAAAAATACGCAGCAAAGTATAGTTACACATTCTACACATGCCAAACCAATAAATTTGAGAAGTTGGGTGTGTTTTTTTATTGATGCAGTATATATGTACAGATTGACTTTGACAGGCGCAAAAACTTAACGTGAGACAATTGTGGTTCTTAATTCTGATTGGCTGAATGGTGTGAAAAAAAACAGTCCGCACACTGATTTCTGCGTGCAACGTTGCTGCGAGGGCGTTTTTGCGTGTCCGTTTTACGTGCGTTATTTTTTGACGGATGAAAAAATGCACGAGGATTGTAATACCAGCACTGATTTACGCGCGTTAATGTTTAACGCTTCGTGCAAAAATGCACGCGTTGCACATGCGTTTTTGCGTGAAGAATGTAATAGGCCCCTCAATGTATCCTTCCTGGTAAAATACTTTATAAATAAGGTGACATAAGGAAAGGGAAGGTCATCGAGGGGTGATATATATTCCCCTCGGTTTCTGTCCTATGAACAGGAAACCTAACTCACTACTTTCGAGAGGATTGCTACACGAGAAGGTTGGCGATGACCGATGAGGCAGCACCCTTGGCAAGGTTCGATGGGGCAGCGCCCTCGGTGATGACTGGTGGGGCAGCACCCTCGGTGTGGCAGCGACCTGGGTGCAGCACGGCTCTGCGGCGACCTGGGTACAGCACGGCTCTGCAGTGACCTGGGTACCCTCCTGCTGCTGGGCAGTAAGCGGCTTGGCTTTACGGCGGCGGCGACGGCCCCGTGCCGGCGACACCTCTCGAGATCCTGCGGGATGCAGGGCAGCGACCTCGAGATCCTGCGGGATGCAGGGCAGCGACCTCGAGATCCTGCGGGATGCAGGGTAGCGACCTCTCGAGATCCTGCGGGATGCAGGGCAGCGACCTCTCGAGATCCTGCGGGATGCAGGGCAGTGACCTCGAGATCCTGCGGGATGCAGGGCAGCGACCTCTCGAGATCCTGCGGGATGCAGGGCAGCGACCTCTCGAGATCCTGCGGGATGCAGGGCAGCGACCTCTCGAGATCCTGCGGGATGCAGGGCAGCGACCTCTCGAGATCCTGCGGGATGCAGGGCAGCGACCTCTCGAGATCCTGCGGGATGCAGGGCAGCGACATCTGGAGATCCTGCGGGATGCAGGGCAGCGACATCTGGAGATCCTGCGGGATGCAGGGCAGCGACATCTGGAGATCCTGCGGGATGCAGGGCAGCGACATCTGGAGATCCTGCGGGATGCAGGGCAGCGACCTCTGGAGATCCTGCGGGATGCAGGGCAGCGACCTCTGGAGATCCTGCGGGATGCAGGGCAGCGACCTCTGGAGATCCTGCGGGATGCAGGGCAGCGACCTCTGGAGATCCTGCGGGATGCAGGGCAGCGACCTCTGGAGATCCTGCGGGATTAACAGGGTTGACTCTGGTCTGTGAGGAGGATGGCTTGGGTGGGCGCACAGGGCACGAAGATATGAAATGTGAGCCCGCACTACAATAGAAGCACAGTCCCAAAGACCTCCTCCCTGGAGCGTTCCTCCTCAGACAAGGGTCTCCTGCAGCCAGACATATAAATTGAAGAGCGCACCTTAGGTGAGGTGCCCCTTAATCCTTGCAGCACTTTAAACAACACAGAGTCCAGTTGCTGCAGGAAGTTCTCCACAGCCATTTTCATGGAAGCCACCACCGCCTGTATCACCGCAGACTCGTAATAAGATGGGGTCTGCATTCTGTCACGTGTCGTGTGCGGTTCTGGTATGAGCCCACTAGGCGGCGACAAAGAGGGGAGGCCAGACAGGAATCATGCAATGAAGATTCTTTAATGAAACATAAATGGTCCTTAACTGCAGGCACTTGAAAGAACAAAGGAAATATATAAAGTCCAGGGAGAGTTCTTGACTGGAGAGTCTGAGTTTTCTGGGCAATGCAGTCCCAGACTGCAGAAAGGGCCCACCAAGGAGAAGTCTGGACAGCGGACAGTGGTACCCTGCTCAAAAGGTCAGAGACCGAGATTAACTGTAATCCACAAGTGGAGATCGCTGAGAGTCCCTTGCACAGACAGATGTATCCAGGAACAACAGGGCAGATGGATGGATGCTGGAGCAGGTTTGCACACATCCAGATGACCTCAGTCAGGGAGAACAATGCAGACCCACTGCTGGCTGGGTCTCTCTGCCTTTTAAGGAAGCTTAAACACGGATAGGCCCCAGCTGGAAGTCCAGGGCTAGAAAAGGAAGACCCAGGCTGGATCTCCAGGAGCCTGGTCAAGGTGCTGAGCCTGGGCAAAACCTGGACTGGAATCCAAGAAAGAAGAGATCCAGGGCAAAGTTCTTAGATCCAGGTGTGCAAGACAGGTACTCGGGGTGGACCGTGACAAGAGTAAATTCCTGGCAAAGTGGCAAGGCCCCTATGAGATAATTGAAAAAAAATAGGCGCGGTAAACTATAAGGTTCACCAGCCAGGGAGCAGGAGACCCGAGCAAATTTACCACATTAACCTCTTAACTTCCCTGGCAGTGATCCCGAGTGTGTCTCGGGGTTAAATTTCACCGCTGAGAGCGGTAAGCCCGAGACACAATCGGGTTGTATACATTACCTCTCCGTGCGCTCCCTCGCTGATCTCTGCAGCCTCCCCCGGCGATCGCAGCGTTTTACTTCCTGTATTCCTTCTCGCGAGGAGGAAACCAGGAAGTAATGAGGTTGCCGGAGGAGGCAGCTGGGGACATCGAGGGAGCGCAGGGAGAGGTGATGTATCCAGCGACATCCCGAGTGTTGCTCGGGGTTACCGCTTCCAACATAGGAATTTAACCCCGAGCCACACATTCGGGATGCCGCTAGGGGGGGCAATAAAAAAAATTAGACCGTTTTCAGCACAGAATTTGCTGAAGAAATAGACCGCCAGGGAGGTTAAAGTCATGAAGGGACAGAGAAGCCCTGGTGATTATCCCAACCCCCTCCAAATGACACAAGCCCCTCCACACCTGAGGTCCCAATAGCTGAAACCTTATCAGTGGCTCAACATATTGAGGTAAGAGTTTCTGAAAAAAAATAGACTTTTTCTCTGAAATGCCGGGATTGACCAGTCATTCAGCATGACATCATTACTGAACCCAGTGTTCATGTAAATATAAAGCCATATAGAATACCCGAAGCTAGACAAAAAGCTGTCTCGGCAGAAATAAAAAAAAAATGTTAGTGGGGGTGATCGAAAAGTCCCATTCAGGGTTATTCAAAGAGAATCGAAAAGTCACTGCATGTTCGGTGACTTTTCGTTCTCTTCAATTCGGTGCGATTTGGCAACCCTGCGGTATATTCAGCAAGCACCACAGGGCTGTTGTAGTGCAGGGAAAAGCCGCCGCAAACCTCTCGAACACTCACCGCAAAACCCAGGCGAATGCACACTGAAACCGGCAAAAACATCTGGATTAACCCCGCCGAAAACGCCGGAGAAACCCGAGCAGGAGCCAATCACAGCGCAGAGCAGCCGCCGGAAAAACCTGACACCGCAGACGAATGGAGTGAAAAAAAACAAAAAACAGTACGCTTGAATGTTTGAAAAGTGAAACGCTGTTTGTAAAGAAACTACTGAACGAAAATGTCTGAAATTTACATATAAGATCCAATGAATGATAATAAAAAGGGCTGTTACAGAAAAAAGAAAGGGCCATATTACATACTTGGTGCTAACTTAACCAGAGCTGTTGTAAACGTCCCAGAGCCATTATAGCCTATGGATGTTTTAAGTTTACGACAGCCCTGGTTAAGTTGGCACCAACATTGTAATATGGCCCAAAACGTTTAAAAAAAAAATCAATTTTTTTTGCAAAAAAATACCGAATAATGCCTAAAATATCTATAAACGGTTTATTAGATATTGAATTAAAACGGGAATATTTTTAACATTGAAGCCTATGGGATTCGCCTGAATAAACCTGTCGAATGAAAACACCGAATGGCAGGGCATTTCGGCATCCTTTCACTGCTGGATTTTGTTCTCTGAAAAGATGAAGCATTGCTTCTCTATGGGAATTTCACTGCCCTCGAACAGGCAATGAGCAGGCACCGTATGTGCAGGAAATTCGCCAACATTTGGCGAACTGCCTGCTCTCTGAATTGCCGAATGGCCACCGAACGCTGAATTTCAGCATTCGGTTACCTTTCGCCAGCAATTCGAATCTCTTTGAATAACCCTGATAGTTACATAGTTACATAGTTATATAGGCTGAAAAAAGACATGCGTCCATCGGGTTCAGCCTCTCCCACATAACCTACTGCTGTTGATCCAAAAGAAGGCAAAAAACCCAGTCTGAATGCTTGCCAATATGCAACATACTGGGAAAAAATTCCTTCTTGACCCCAGAATGGCAGTCAGATTTCTCCTTGGATCAAGAAGCTTTTACCCACATATTAAATATTATAACCCTTAATATTCTGTGTCTGCAGGAAGTCATCCAGTCGTTTTTTAAAAGTCTGTACAGACTCTGACCCAACCACCTCAACAGGCAGAGAATTCCACAGCTTGATTGTTCTCACCGTAAAATAACCCTTCCTATGCTTTAAGCTAAATTTTCTTTCTTCCAGTCTAAATGGATGACCCCTTGTCCTATGTATAGTCCTGTTAATGAATAGGTTATCAGACAATGGTTGATAATGGCCCCGTATATATTTATATAAGGTTATCAAATCCCCTCTAAGGCGCCTTTTCTCTAAACTAAACAGGTTTAAGCTTGTTAGTCTTTCCTCATAACTTAACCCTTCCATCCCCCTTATTAATTTAGTTGCCCGTCTCTGCACTTTTTCTAACGATATAATATCTTTTTTTAAGACAGGTGCCCAAAATTGCACGGCATATTCAAGGTGCGGCCTGACCATTGATTTATACAGAGGCAAAATTATGTTTTCATCCCGTGAGTGAACTCCCCTTTTAATGCATGCCAGTACTTTGCTGGCCTTGGCGGCTGCTGTTTGACATTGCACATTGTTACTTAGTTTGAAGTCTATGATTATTCCCAAATCCTTCTCCTGCTTGGATTTCCCTAACTCCGTACCATTTAGGGTATAAATTGCTTGTGTGTTCTTCACTCCAAAGTGCATAACTTTACATTTATCTAGATTAAATCTCATCTGCCATTTAAGTGCCCAGTCCCCCAATATATCTAAATCCCTCTGCAGCGAAGTAACATCCTGCTCACATTGTATTACTTTTCCTAGCTTTGTGTCATCTGCAAACACTGATACATGACTTTCAATGCCTATCTCAAGGTCATTTATAAATAAATTGAATAGTATTGGTCCTATAACAGACCCCTGAGGGACACCACTTACCACTGGTGTCCATCTTGAAAATGTACCATTTATGACCACTCTCTGTACCCTATCTTTTAGCCAGTTTTCTATCCAAGAACAAGTATTTTCATCTAGACCATTTTTTCTTAATTTAAGTAGTAACCTTTTGTGTGGAACTGTGTCGAAAGCTTTGGCAAAATCTAAGTAAATCACATCCACTGCGACCCCCTGATCTATACTTCTACTTACTTCCTCATAGAACGTTCTCTGAAAGATGATAGTGATTGGTCAAGTCCGATTATGCTGGTTCCAAAACCAGATGGAAGCATAAGATTTTGTAATGGTTTTAGAAAGTTGAATAGTGTGTCCAATTTGATGCTTACCTGATGCCTCGGTGGATGAGCTCATTGACAGACTGGGAACGGCCCGATACATAACCACTTTAGATCTGACTAAGGGATACTGGCAGATACCCCTGACTGACAGAGCCAAATAAAAGACGGCATTCTCTACCACCGAGGGGTCTTTCCAGTATAAGAGGATGCCATTTGGTCTGCATGGTGCCCCCTACCTCATTCCAAAGAATGATGGATAGAATATTGAGATCTCATCGACAATACGCAGTGGCTTATTTGGACGATGTAGTGATACACAGCCCAGACTGGCAGACTCATTTGTTAGGGGTGCAAGCAGTAGTTGACTCTCTAAGGGAGATGGGACTCACAGCCAAGCCAAAGAAATGTACCATGGGGTTTGAGGAGGCAAAATACCTGGGCTTTACCATTGGTCGAGGTTTGGTTGAGGTGATTCAAAAGTGGCCCCAACCCAGGGGTTTTTTGTTTGAGCCGGTACACCGTACCGGCACCTCATCGCCAGCCGCCCTTTAATTTTTGACAGCTCCGGTATTGGACTCTCAGAGTCCAAATCTGGAGCTGTCTGGTCGGCGCAGGGGCAGATCCAGCAGCTGCCACGTTCTTTTCTTCTATGAACGGCCACCTGCATGGATATCTGCCACTCGCCTGGGATCCCTCCTACAGCCAGCCGCGATCGAGATCGCGGAGTTCACGTATTCAGTCTGAGGCAATATATCGATGTGAGCTGGTCTGGGACAAATATATCCATGTGAGCTGGCCTGGGGCAAATATATCCATGTGAGCTGACCTGGGGCAAATATATCCATGTGAGCTGACCTGGGGCAAATATATCCATGTGAGCTGACCTGGGGCAAATATATCCATGTGTGAGCTGGGGCAATATATCCATGTGAGCTGGTCTGGGGCAATATATCCATGTGAGCTGGTCTGGGGCAATATATCCATGTGAGCTGGCCTGGGGCAAATATATCCATGTGAGTTGGGGCAAATATATCCATGTGTGAGCTAAGGGCAATATATATATCCATGTGTGAGCTGAGGGCAATATATATATCCATGTGTGGTCTGGGGCAATATATCCATGTGTGAGCTGGGGAAATATATCCATGTGTGAATAAAGGAGTATTTATTAGGACACGAAAAATTGTTATCAGTTTTTCCCTGGGCGTGAGTACCCCCACCTATTTTTCCAGAAAAAAAGCACTGCCCCAACCTATAAATGAGAAGCAAGTGAGGGCATTTCTTGGGATCACGTGCTATTATCGGCACTTCATCCCCCCAATTTTGCCACCATTGCGGCTCCAATGACTGATTTGACGAAGGGTAAAGGGTCAGTCATGATTACGTGGAATTCTGAGACAAATGAGGCATTTCAGAGGTTGAAACCAGCTTTGTGTGCTCAACTGGTGCTCGTGACCCCAGATTTCACAAAGGACTTTATAGTACAGACAGATGCCTCTGATGTGGGTCTGGGAGCTGTACTGTCACCTGTCGTGTCAACTGTACAGGTGGCCCGGAGGAGGGGCAGCAGCCGGCATATTGGTATGCTACTTCGGCATTAATGCACCCCTGTCGGGCACAAAG
This sequence comes from Leptobrachium leishanense, assembly GCA_009667805.1. Taxonomy (NCBI): domain Eukaryota; kingdom Metazoa; phylum Chordata; class Amphibia; order Anura; family Megophryidae; genus Leptobrachium; species Leptobrachium leishanense. The sequence continues at coordinate 193,809,031 of CM019065.1, forward strand.
CGCCCTTCTTTGTTCTCTGTACCACAACATTTTTGTTTGAACACTTTGATAAAATGCTAATATACTAAAAAAATCTATATACACACTCACCGGCCACTTTAACACAAATTGCTAATCACCCAATCACATGGCAGCAACTCCATGCATTTAGGCATTTAGACGTGGTGAAAATGACATGCTGAAGTTCAAGCATTCGAATGGGGAAGAAAGGGGTTTAAGGGACTTTGAACGCGGCCTGGGTGTTGGTGCCAAACGGGCTGGGCTGAGTATTTCAAACACTGCTGATCTACTGGGATTTAAACGTACAACCGTCTCTAGGGTTTACAGAGAATGGTCCAAAACAGAGAAAATATCCAGTGAGCGGCAGTTGTGTGGATGGAAATGCCTTGTTTATGTCAGAGTGGCAGACTGGTTTGAGATGATAGAAAGGCAAAAGGAAATCAAATAACCACTCATTACTACCAAGGTAGGCAGAGTAACATTTCTGAATGCACAGGACGCTTATCTTGAAGCAGATGGGCTACAGCAGCAGCAGACCACACCGGGTGCCACTCCTGTCAGCTAAGAACCGGAAACTGAGGCTACAAATCGCACATGCTCACCGAAATAGGACAATAGAAGAATGGAAAAACGTTGCTTGGTCTGAGTCTCGATTTCAGCTGCGACATTCAGATAGTAGGGTCAGAATTTTGCATAAACAACATGAAAATATGGATCCATCCTGCCTTGTATCAACGGCTCAGGCTGGTGGTGTAATTTTTATTTGAGAAAGTATTTTACCAGGAAGGATACATTGAGAATTCTCTCGTTTTCAAGTATGTCCTGGGTGGTGAGTATGTACCGTTAGGTGTCTTTGCCAACGACACTTACTCAACAGGTGCTCTTGCTGGAATCGAACTCATGTCGCCACAGGCTCTCTCCACGCAGAGCAGTGATGTTACCTCTACTGCACCCAGCCGGTTTTACTAATGGTGTGGAGAATATTTTCTTGGCATACTTTGGGCCCCTTAGTACCAAATGAGCATCGTTTATATGCCATGGCCTACCTGAGTATTGTTGCTGACCATGTCCATCCCTTTTTGATCAGTGTATCCATCTTCTGATGTCTACTTCCAGCAGGATAATGCACCATGTCACAAAGCTCAGATCCTCTCAAACTGGTTTCTTGAATATGACCATGAGTCCCTGTACTCGTATGGCCTGCAGGTGGCACCAGATCTCATTCTATACAAACAGAGCATTTTTGGGATCTGGTGGAACAGGAGATTTGCATCATGGATGTGCAGCCGACAAATCTGTAGCAAATGAGCGATGCTATCATGTCAATATGGACCAAAATCTATGAGGAATGTTTCCAATACCTTGTTGAATCTATGCCACAAAGAATTAAGGCAGTTCTGACAGCAAAAGGGCGATCCAACCTGGTACAAGCAAGGTGTACTGAATAAAATGGCGGGTGAGTGTGTATTTAATATTAAACAACATAATTATGTTTTGATTAGGGAAATTTAAATTAAAAATGAGATTAATTGATTGGCTTTTTGTTCCCTGACAATGGTGTATATGAAAATGTCTGTACCAGAAAACATGTGTGTCAACATATGCCGGTGTTTGTGAAAGAGTTTTGCTCTAGAGAATTAGCTTTCTCTTGGATGAGAAAAGTCACATCTTTGTGGCTTGGAAAACCAACACTTCTACTTTATACGTCAACATCAGAATGACTGTTAATATCTTGTTCTTCCACCGGCTGATGAAGATCACGTATCAGGTGACAATGTTGGTTTATGCTGGGAAATAACATTTTGCTTTCTTTCCTTGCTTCCATTTGTAATGTTTTATGTGTTACTTCTCCCATTTTTAAGTTCCTGTTTCGCAATCATGTTCCCTTGTCGTGACAGATTCATGTGGCAGATGGTGCCTGAAAACCAGTAATGTTTATTGCACAGATTCAGGATTGCAGCTACTTAGATTTATAATGTTCTTTTATCATTTTACAGTCGTGTTTTTTTTGCTCAGCCCCTTAAAAAAAAAAGCTGCAGTTTAATACGTGTAACGTGTTATACGTGTAACACCAGTGTCTATTGACTATTGAGGTCTTTGGCTTTGAAATTGCCAGAAGTTGAAAGTGAAGTTTCTTTGTTGTGGTTACATGTCATACACCTGACCCAGGGACTGGGTATCAGACTCCCTCCAAAGCTAGTGCTGCGGATACGTGAACTCTGGCAGCATCTTTCCTGCAGCATATTCCACACCTGGTTTTCCACTTCCCTGGCCTGATGTAGACTTCAGGCACTCACTAGTTAACTTGTGGGCTTCCAATTTACGGAAGCCACCCTCAGCTTCTGCTGCCTTGACATCTCCATTTATAGCTAGACCGGTGCCCTGTATGTGTAGTATCCTGCCCCACCTTGTTTCGTTTTTACTACCCTTTACTTCCTTATTTTTGTTCCATTACCTGAATCCTGTGTACCTTGTAAATAAATACATTTACTGGAACCTGTTTGCTTACTTTGTGCCCCCAAACTTCGGCACTACCTGCACCCCAGTACCACATTACAGTACATTACACCACAATTCCAGGCCTTAATGGATTTTTGCTAAATTAGATGGCAACCAGAATTGCGCCTAAAGACGTATCTGCACAGGGCCGATTTTACATCTCCAGTGCCTTTAGGCACTGAAACCCTGAGCACCAACCCCCCCCCCCCCCCAATTAAATAAAGTGTCCAAAAAAAACTTACTTTTTTTTGTTTCCCCCAAAACAAACATTTAAGATTTAAAAAAAGCTGAAACAATTTCTTGCTGCGTTCACATCAAAGGAAGGGGCAGAATCTGTTGCTTTGAAATGAAGCAAAGATGAAGCAGAACACTAGCAGGGTTATTCAAAGAGATCCGAATCGTGGCCGAAAGGTAACCGAACAGTGAAATTCAGCGTACGGTTACCTTTCCTGGGCATTTGGCTATTCAGAGCGCAGGCAGTTCGCCAAATGTTGGAATTGCCTGCGCATACGGTGCCTGTTCGTTGCCTGTTCGGGCAGTGAAATCCCCATAGAGAAGCAATGCTTCGTCTATTCAGAGAACAAAAACCAAAATTCATATAATACATAAAGGGGATCATGAGATTAAAAATCCATCTCAACATTAAACATGCTACAATGTTGCTGAACGGTTATGGGCAATCAGTCATAGCCCAAACAGGACGTCCCCATGTCCCTGAGAAGCAGACACCAGCGAAACGCCGCGTTGGACGGGACGTGCTCTATTAACCCATTTAAGGTTTTCCTCTCGTTGCATGCCTGAGCTGGACGCATCTATATTTCATAGAGAACAATACCATTACAGCACAATCTGTTTGGGCTATGACTGATTGCCCATAACCGTTCAGCAACCATTTATGTTTGCACCTCATGGTGACGCTTTTGAGTGGTGCATGCTAATTACAACAACAAATTTGGTGGCATATGTCGTTAAGCATTTAAGTATACTCCAACGTATGCACATTTTTTTTCTTTTTCTAAGGAACACTTTTGGCTGGGTGATTGCTACTGCCTGCACTTTGTGATTTTTCAATCAGTGCATGCAAATTGTAGCTACCAGGCTCACTCCTTGTCTCTGTATTAAATAGTTGTAATCCGTGACGTGGACCACTTATGTTTGCACCTCATCGTGACGCTTTTGAGTGGTGCATGCTAACTACAATAACCAATTTGGTGGCACATGTCTTTAAGCATTTAAGTATACTCTAACGTGTGCATACTTTTCTGAGGGGATCCTTAGGCATCTCTTGCTTATTATTCATTTCAGGTGGTGGTTCTCAGTTTTTGACATACAATTGTTGTCACAGAGACCTCACCCTGCATTAGATGCCTTTTGTGATTGGTCACTGACCTTGAGTTATGGTCTCTAATTTATGACCTTTTGTGTGTTTTTTATACATTTTGTGGGTGCGTACGTTTTTTCTCAGAAGTCCAATAAAGGTTAAGAATTTTAATCATTTGTTCTCACAATCCTTTTGGGTTCTTTGGAATCCAATTCCTCACTCAAGCGTACTGGTTTTTATTTTTTTAGGTTCACTCCATTCGTCTGCGGTGTCGGGTTTTTCCAGCAGCTGTTCTGCGCTCTCATCGGCTCCTGCTTGGGTTTCTCTGGCGTGTTCGCGGGGTTACTTCAGATGTTTTTACAGGTTTCGGTGTGTGTATGCCGGGTTTTGTAGTGAGTGTTCGTCAGGTTTGCAGCGGCTTTACCCTGCACTACGACGGCCCTGTGGTGCTTGCTCAATACACCGCAGGGTCACCGAAATGGGATCGCCGAATTGAAAAGTCACCGAACGTGCGGTGACTTTTCGATTGTCTTTGAATAACCCTGACAGACTTGGTTATAGGGATATTCTACATACCTGACCACTTTAGCTTTTTAAAGGAGTTAAACCACTCCTGCTGGGCACCACCTGCCTGGCGTTCTGTGGATTAAACAATGTTTTGAGTGAAACCTGGTTCAGGTGCTAGACTGTAGCAGTGACGTGCGGTGAGGTCAGTGGCTGGTGAGGCAGATTAGAGTAAGAGGCTATATGGGGGAAGAGATTAGGGTTAGAGGCTATATGAGGGAAGAGATTAGGGTTAGAGGCTATATGGGGGAAGAGATTAGGGTTAGAGGCTATATGGGGGAAGAGATTAGGGTTAGAGGCTATATGGGGGAAGAGATTAGGGTTAGAGGCTATATGGGGGAAGAGATTAGGGTTAGAGGCTATATGGGGGAAGAGATTAGGGTTAGAGGCTATTAGGGGAACAGATTAGGGTTAGAAGGTATTAGGGGCACAGATTAGGGTTAGAGGCTATATGGGGGAACAGATTAGGGTTAGAGGCTATATGGGGGGAACAGATTAGGGTTAGAGGCTATTAGGGGCACAGATTAGGGTTAGAAGTGTTAGGGGCACAGACTAGGGTTAGAAGTGTTAGGGGCACAGATTAGGGTTAGAGGCTATATGGGGGAACAGATTAGGGTTAGAGGCTATATGGGGGAACAGATTAGGGTTAGAAGGTATTAGGGGTAGAAAGTAGAGAGTGAAAGTGACAGAGTGCTAGAGAAGAAATGATAAATGGAGAAGGGGAAAGAGAAAAAAAATAAAGGGGAAGGAGAACATTAATGAGGGGAAATAGAGAAAACAAAATGAGAGAAATAGATTAATTATAAGGACAGATAACAGAACAGACAGATGAACATACTCAGAAAGACAGACACAAACAGGGAGAAAGACAGATACAGGGACACACTCAGAAGGACAGACAGATACAGGGACACACAGAAGGACAGACAGATACAGGGACACACACAGAAGTACAGACAGATACAGGGACACACAGAAGGACAGACAGATACAGGGACACACAGAAGGACAGATACAGGGACACACAGAAGGACAGACAGATACAGGGACACACAGGACAGACCACCTCTCCCCTCCCTCCATACTCACCTGCCTCTTGCTTCCAGCTGCTCCTCTTCCTGTCTGTCCCCGGTATCAGCAGGGTCCTCTGGTCATGTGACAGGCAGGGGTTTCTGCACCCCTTTGCTGCCACACAGCATAAATCCCTGTTAGTGCAGGCAGCCATGCTGCCTGTCACATGGATATGCAGGGTCCTGCTCCACACTGATCAAAAGGAGCAGGGCTCCTCCCCACCAGATGATACCCGGCCAGGCCAGCTTTCAGGCAGCCTGCAACGTGCGAGCAAGCACTCGAGCAGGCTGCCTGGTTGTATCTGCGGCTGCTCAGACACCCGGCCATACAACCCCTCCCTCAGCTTGTCAGTGAGGCTGATGCTCTGCCCCAGCTCTGACAGGCTGATAAAAAAATACGTTTAAACCTTTTTTTTCTCTATTATAAAACGGCCCCCCCAATGGGCCCAAAAGTTAATCATCCTACCGGGATTCCGTAAGGCCAGTCTGGCCCTGAAGTCATGCTGTCTGCCCCCCCCCCCTACGATTGACGAGGACAGTCACATGACTGTCCTGCGTCAATCAAACCATGGCGAGCACTGCCTCCCATGGTGGGCTTTTTAAAAAAAAAAAAAAAAAATAGCTTGAGACAATGGAGCTTTTCCATTGGCTCAAGTTTCATTTGCTGTCATTGCCTGGAGGCAATGACGAGCTTGCCTGCCACCAGCATGAGCTCCACAATTACGTAGCATTGAGCTGCGTAAATTGCGTAGCCTAGGCTGGCTCAGCGCTGCCCCTGCTGTCTGTGTAGTGTATTACACACACACACAGCAGCCGGCAAACTGTGAAAGCGCAGGAGAAAAAAAAGCAGACAGAGAGAAGAAGCTAGCACAGTGAGGGAGCGAGGAGAGGTGAGTATGAGAACTTTTTTCAATAAATAACATTTATTTACAGATTAAATATACACACACATACAACACACATCACATGTCATTACACACAATGAGCTCATTAATTTACTGGAATGGCAGGGCAGGCTCTGCCTCCCCTGCCACCCCTGACTGCACGTCCCTGGACTGTAGGAATGCTTAACTTTTAGCAAACAGAATAAAGGTTAAATTATATGATATTTTACAATTTCATATCTTCCTTTTCAGCGTTCCAAAGTCACCTGGTATCTCCTCACTGAAGTGCCGTGGTTTAGGTCGTCAATGAAACAATGCATTTTGCCATCACCTCAACAATTGCTGGCAGTGTGGGAAATGAGATGAGTTAGCACAGCTTCACAGTTCACTTTATAATTGTAAAGTGAACAATAGTGCCGCACAAGAAAAAGTTTATATTTTAGTTATTTGTTGTTTTTTTTTTTAATTATCTTGGTCATTTTTGGAGGTAGTTCACCTTTGCTGCTCACATTGCAATAATTCCGCTGCTATAAAGTATTAGAACCTCCACAGTTTCAATGATTCTTTAAATGGCATTTGCTTATTATTTTGTACCTTTAAAAAGGAGACACTACACAAAACCACAGTGTAAAACACATGCTGTTGTTTTTTTCATTGTTTGAAATAATTGCATGTAAAAAGGAAAAATAAAATTAGGGGTTTTTATCTCTTGTTTCGTTTTTTTTGAGAACTTTTCCCATAATACAACATTTATCAAACTCTTATGGTGATTTTTAGCTATGTCGTTGTGCATTATCCTATACAGCAGTGTTTTCCAAACCTGTCCTTGGGACTTTGAACAGGCCAGATTTTGAAGATCACCTTGGGGAAATACACACTGAATCTTGCAATCATTGAGCAGCAAATTATATCACCTGTGCTGTGCTGTGCTTCAGTTATCTGGCGAGGCGGCGGGTCCTGAGGACAGGTTTGGGAAACACTGCTATACAGTATTTAACAGTTAATGAGGTGGAGGGAATGTTTAGATAAGGCTGCAGGGGGTGTATTGCTACTCAAGATAAGAGATAACAGCTGAATTAAATAAACCAGGGAGCTGAAAAGACTTCTAATCTACCCCCAACGTTTTCCTTTGAATACATCCCACGCAATACGAGTCCGTGATCGACCCATAGACTCCATTCTCTGACCAAAGCCACACAGTGAGGAGCAAGTGAGGAAACATATGGGGGGGGGGGTCTACAGCACAAAGGATCAAAAAATTGATGCACCCAGTGACACATATAGAGTAAAATATTTTCTTAATTAAACATACAAGAGAAAAACAAAGCACATGTAAGATATCAGCAACATAAATTTTACATCATTTCAGGAGGCTTCATATTTTGCATTCTCTTTTCTTTACTAAACAACAGCAGCAAAGGAAAGTTTACATAGCAACAGCAGTAACCAATAAACAACAAGTGAGTAGTCAGTCTTAGCCACGCCCTCTTTTCTTTGCTGCTGGCAACCAGGTGAGACATGTCCTTAACTGCTCCTGGTTGCCAGGCCTATATTTATGGTTATCTATTGTTATTTATTGCTAATATTTGCCTTAAAACTGCTTTTAATGATTAGCTAACTGCATTAGCGTTTGTTTAAACTGTTCTTCCATTTACAGGTTTTGTTTTTTTCCCTGCTGTGCGGGCACTTTCCCGCCTACAGGGTGCGCTCTGCGTGTTTCTCGTCTCCCGGCACTCCAGGGTCCCTTTCTCTCAGTGTTCGGGCGGCCCTCGGTTGCGCTTTTGCGCTTTGGTTTGGCGTTTTATTTTATGTTCCGTGTTTTACAAACAATGTACGAACGGCTACCGCGCCTTTGGGCGCACGCGCGAGTTTCTCCTCATGCCTAGACGTTCCCACTGCGGCTGCGTGCGCTGGCGGCCATTTTAGGCTCTGGGCTTTACGCGCCTTTCATGCCTCGTAGCCTGACAGGAAGGTGAATACATGCGTCTCCAAACGCTAACCGAACGCTTGCACTCTGCAGGACCCCTCCGCTACTTCGGGTGAGCCCCGATAAATTAATTTTGTCATAACAAAATATTATACAGTGCGGCGTTTTTAAAATCTGTCCGCAAATATTTCGGGTGAGCCCCGAAGGCATAAGTGATTACAAATTGAACCTGCTACGGGTGAGCCCCGTTTTATATATATATATATATTTAATTCTGATGGACCCCCCTCAGCTAAATCTGCTGCATCAGGAGGAGCTCAAGGCCTGGCTCCTTGCAGCAATTATAGAGACCTTGCCCATTGCCCTTGCGGCTTTACCGCCTCCTCCTCAGCAGGATCCCCCGGTGCTCTCCAGAGCCCAGTCCCCAGCCCACTCAGTGGACTCACAGTCCGATCAATCTGAGACTGCCGCCCCATCCCGAAAAAGGCCCTGGAAGGGCCAGTCAGAGATAGCAGGGAAGGGTAAAGGCCCCGCTAAGAAATGTTCTCGTATTGTCTAACGAGGATGCCTCTTGTGACTTAGAGGATTACCGGGCAGACTACCCGGAAGAGGAAGGAGCAGAGACTACTGGTGACCCGCCGTTTACTCCTAGCTTGACGGGTGAGCCCCGTCCCAATGCTTTGGCTCTCATACCCCACTCGGTCACTTCAGCCCCTCACTCTCTAGTGCCCTCGGACACTCTGACACCAATCCTAGACACTAGGGGCGTCCCGTTCTTTGACCCACAAACCACTACACACCCCAGGTCTCCGGCCTGGATTCCCCCAGATCATATAGCAGAGTTCTTAAGATTCTGGTTGCGTTGCCCCCTGGAAAAAGCTGATAGGGCATGCTTACGAGCGGAATGCCCTCGCCCGACCCTACCAGATAAGGTAGCCCTTACCCCAGAATTTGATGAGGACTTTGTTACCTTCATGGGGAAGGCTGGCAAAGACCCTAGACGGGGTCTAGAGCAGGGTCTCCGCAGCGCCCAAGACAAATTACAAAAATTTTTTAAAAAAAAATAAATAAAAAAAAAAAGCTGGACGTCTCGGGGCCCTTATATCTGATCTTCGTAATGGCAGATGAGGCGTTAAATAACAATTCCCCGCTCGATCCGGCCCTGGTCCGTGAATGGGCACAGCGCGCCCTTTGTCTCTTGGGAAACGCCAACGTCGGCATTTCTTCCGAACGCCGTAAAGCGGCGCTGTTTCGGTTAGATGCCAAGCTAACCTCCATGTCCACCAAGGAGCTGGGTCCTGCGGCGAAGGGGTTGCTGTTCGGGGATCTCTTCCTTAAAGAGCTGAACCGCAAGGTTAATGTCTACACCAATATGCAGAAAGTGCAGTCAAACATGAAACGAGTTTTCCACCCTACCACTCGTTTTTCCACCAGGACCGGCGCACCAAGAGGTCGGGTCGCCGGCCGCTACCATACCTCGTATAGACCTCGCCTTCAAACATCAACCCAGGGCACAGACGTGCAGTACCGCCCAAGTCCAATCTTGGCACGGGGAGTCCCCATCGGCCGTGGCTTCGGCAGGCCCAGACGCCGCTATTCCGCGGCTAAGTACTCCCCCGCTCCCACACATACCGGTCGCGGGTCGATTGCGCTTTTTCCTCTCCAAATGGCGCGAGCTCACATCCGACTCGTGGATTCTGCGAACGGTGACTGGTTTTTCAATAGACTTCTCCCAGGTCCCCGTCCAGTCTGCTTCCCCGCCGCTGGCCCGTTACTCCTTACAGGAGACAGCACTAATAGACATGGAACTTCGCGCGCTGCAACTGAAAGGAGCGATCCTTCCCGCGTCAGATCCCCCGCGCTTCGTCAGCAACATATTTCTGGTACACAAGAAATCTGGGGACCTCCGGCCAGTCATAAATCTAAAGGCCCTCAACACATTCGTGTCCTATTGCCACTTCAAAATGGAGGGCATACACCTACTCAGAGATCTACTCCGAGACGGCGACTGGTTCACAAGGCTGGACCTCACGGACGCCTACCTCACGGTACCGGTTCATCACGCTCACCGCCCGTACCTACAGTTCCTCTGGCACCACGATCTGTGGCACTTCACCTGTCTACCATTCGGCCTCAGCTCCGCGCCATGGTGTTTCACGAAGCTCCTCAAACCGATTATGGCTTCCATACGGGCTCAGGGCATCAGGACGATCATTTATCTGGACGATATACTGATACTAGCCCAAGACCCGGCCGAATCCGCCCGACACACGGCACTGGTGATGACTCTCCTGCAGGACCTGGGCTTCCTCATCAACAGGGACAAGTCAGCACTATGTCCGGCTCAGACAATCACCTTCCTCGGATTCGACATAGATTCCAGATCCTGCCAGCTTCGCCTTCCTCCACAAAAGCTTCGGGCCATCAAAAAGGCCTTGCGGGGAGTCCTTTCATCGGAGACCATCTGCCTTCAGGATCTGGCAAGGGTGGTAGGCCTACTCTCTTCATCCATTCAGGCCATATTCCCCGGCCCACTGCACTACCGAGCGCGATGCAGCGCTTGAAGGCCGAGTACCTCCGTCTAAACCCCTCCTACGACCAGTTGGTTCCCATCAACGGAACATCTCCCTCAAGGCAGAATACCTGCCCGGTTCCTCCAACTATGTGGCGGATTGGTTCTCACGGCATTGGAGAGATTCCAGCGATTGGAAATTAGACGTTCCGACGACTGTCTCTACGAAGGGGACCCCTTCACCTCGATCTCTTCGCCTCTCGCTTGAACCATCAGACGCCGGCCTACTTCAGTTGGCTCCCGGATCCCCAGGCGACGGCGGTGGACGCCTTCCTACAGCCCTGGCCGCCGTCGGGGGCCTACGCTTTCCCACCATTCCAGATGATCACGCGTACGATCCAGGAAGTCCGCAGACGAGGGAATCGCCTTCTCCTACTCACGCCTCTATGGCATGCTCAGCCCTGGTTCCCTCTGGCGCTGGAACTTTCGTGCCTTCATCTGCTTCTGCTCCCATCATTCCATTCCATTCTGACGGATCCTCAAGGCGGTCCACACCCGTTGGTCCTGGAGGGCAACTTGCCTCTAGTGGCTTGGACGATTTCCGGGGACCCTGCATGCTGCCAGGCCTATCGGAGGCAGCTCGATCTCTGTTATGGGAATCCTGGGCTCCAGGCACACGAAAAAGCTACCGGTACGCCTGGAGGGCTTGGGGTAGCTGGTGTGTGCAACAAGCGGCTGATCCCGTTACAGCACCTTTAACTCTAGTCCTGAATTTCCTGGCGGACCTGTCGTCATCTGGAAAATCGCATTGTACCATTAATCTGTTCCGCTCGGCCATCTCGGCAGCTCATGTTCCCCTGGGAGGCGTTTCTGTGGGTCGGGACCCTTCGGTATGTCGTCTCCTTCGGGGCATTCGGCTCGCTCGCCCGCCGGCCCCTAAGCACGCTGCGTTTTGGGACGTGTCGATTATGTTAGATTTCCTGCGCAGCTGGCCGGACAACGATTCGCTTTCCCTGCGCCAGCTCTCGGCCAAACTAACAGTCCTTTTGTGTTTGTCCTTTCGGCGCGTCTCCGACGTTAGGGCTTTCGATGCGCACGCTGTGGTTTTCTCCCCCGAAGGCGTCGTCTTCACACTAACCAGGCGCACAAAAACGCTTTCCCCTGCGGTTTTCTACCCTTACTTTCCTTCAGACCCTCTGTTGTGTGTGGCTCGTTGTGTCCATACTTACCTCTCCCGTTTGCGCCCCTTGCGCTCCTCTCCGACTGGCCAACTCTTGGTCTCTTACGTATCTCCTTTTAAACCCGTCTCTCCGCCTACTCTCTCCAGATGGGTTCGCTGGCTTCTGTCTCTGGCGGGCGTTGCCCCCCACTTTGGCGCTCACTCCGTGCGCGGCGCGGCGGCTTCCTCAGCTGCGGACGCCGGAGGATCTCTGGCCGATATACTTGTGGCCGCTGACTGGTCAAGGGCGGTTACTTTCCGTACTTTCTATTTTCGTCCTCATGCATCTGGGGCTTTGGTGCAGCTTTGAAACTGCAAAATATGAAGCCTCCTGACTTGATGTAAAATTGTGGATTATTCCAGCCTTGGTGTTAGAATAATCTTAATTTTAATAAAGACAGGAGGCGAATATTTTTCCCACCCGCCCGTACCCGGGTTCTTCGCATTGTTCTGGTTTCGGCATGTTCAAAAAAAAAAAAAAAATATATATATATATATATATATATATATATATTTAATAATAATAATAATAAATAAAATAATTGAATAATCAAACATTACTTCGTACATCATTTGTCTAACCTTCTTCCTTCCCCTGAGTAGGGTTCGTGTTTCTGCATATTTAGTTAGCCTAGCCTAGGGCTATTCTCTCATTTGTTAAATTGTTGATGATGCTTGGCTTCGGCGAGTCAGTTAGGTCACTGTTGCTTGACACACCTCCACCGCATGGTACTTTCACGTATCCTCTGTTTCCTCCTTAGTTTGAGTTCCTTCTTCGGTCCCGTTGGACGTTTATCCTTTCGGACGCCTGCGGGTTTCCTGTTTCATCTCGGCTTCCTCTTCTCCTGTTCCGGGTCTTGTCCTGCTTCTGGGATCACTGGTTTCCTCTTCTCCTGTTCCGGGTTTTGTCATACTTCTGGGATCACTGGATTTCCACGTCACTGCTCTCCTGATCACTCTGCATCCAAGAAAAGAGGGCGTGGCTAAGACTGACTACTCACTTGTTGTTTATTGGTTACTGCTGTTGCTATGTAAACTTTCCTTTGCTGCTGTTGTTTAGTAAAGAAAAGAGAATGCAAAATATTCGCCTCCTGTCTTTATTAAAATTAAGATTATTCTAACACCAAGGCTGGAATAATCCACAATTATACACCATAAGAACATTTAAATTTTTTGCTGGTAGTTTCCCTTTAAGAGAGGTGCTGGCTCTGTGGGGTTAATGCGCATGCGCAAAATGGCGGGCGCATTATTGTCAATTTGGCGCTTCAGGGTGGAACGCGGAGTTAGTGCGCACGCGCAAAATGGCAGGCGCGATACACACATTTACCCAATAAAGGGATTATTAAATTTTACAGTTTAGGGTGGGAGCCAAAATGAATTGGTATATGTGAAAAGGCAGGGAGGTAATCTGTGCACCTGATGGTAATCTTATTTTAATTGGATTTTAAGGGTTTAATTGTTTAACCACTTTTAAAGAATTTATTGTATAAAAAGGCAGCAGCAAGAACAACAGTGTAATCTCCAGCTGAGGAAGCCATTAATGGCGAAACGCGTCCTGGGAGATATGATCTGTAAATTTTAAATTAATAAATGTTTTTATTTTAATTTAATTGCTGTCTGCCTTTATCCTGCAAAGAAGGTCTGCGGAACACCTATATGGTTCCTTGTGCACACTGTGACGGAGCCAATAGAGGCTCAACCGCTTGTGAGTTAGAATTTGGCTTGCTTTTTAAAAACCACAAAATTATTTGTGATTTATTGCACCAAGAGGTGCTTTTGTGGTCTTTGTCAATTCTTCCGCAGCATTTTGTCTTCCGGTAAACCCCGGAGAAAAGGATCGAAGGGTCTATGGGCACCTGGTATAAGTCCCTATCCGCTTTTTCCTGAGAGCCGGTCGTAGGCTCCCCAGAATGTGAGTTAAATACGAATACAAGTTACTCTCATCTTGGGTGCTGGTATACTGCGCAATTTTGGTCCTCTCTGTGTTTTCTCCTGCAGTGTATACTCATCTGTATTTTTAAGAAGACCTACTTATGAAGATAAGGACTACTGTTTATGGACATATAATGTATCTACCCCACTTTCTTGTGGACTCAGGTCTTTAAGCGCTGTGTTGTATTTCTTCTGTCCAGAATAAAATAATAGTCTATTAGATATTGAATTAAAATGGGAATATTTTTACCATTAAAGCCTATGGGATTCTCCTGAATAAACCTGTCGAATGAAACCACCAAATGGCAGGGCATTTCGGCAACTTTTCCCTGCTGTTTTGTGTTCTCTGAAGCATTGCTTCTCTATGAGGATTTCACTGCCCTCGAACAGGCAACGGACAGGCACCGCATAGGCAGGCAATTCGCCAATATTTGGCGAACTGCCTCCTCTCTGGATAGCCGAATGGCCAGGAAAGTGAACTGTACGCTGAATTTCACTGTTCGGGTACATTTCGGCCACAATTTGGATCGCTTTGAAGTGTCTCCCAGTGTGTATACGCTGGTGCTGCAGCAGGCAGTGTATTGCAGCTTTCTCTTGCATCCCCTGTCCAACTTTGGATTCTTCCGGATTCCAAAATCTGGAAAAATTGCAATTCCTGATTGTTCAGGGTCCCAAGCATTCTGGATAAGGAGTGCTCAACCTTTATGTTTTTTTTTTCACACGTACCAGCTGGATATTAATATATTTGTGCTTGCTGCTGGATGTGTGGGTGAATGCTGGATCAGTGCTACTAAACACCACTACTCACATTGTAAGGGAACTAAACAGGAATTAGAAAATTCCTCCCAATTGAGGAAAAAGTGTCCACTTAACTGAACTTTTATTTCAATTGCTAAAACCACTGTTAGGTTTTTTTTATATCATTAAAAATTAATGATTTGTCAATAGTTGGTTGCAGATTATATCCACTAGCATTATGTTCTAACGTTTTGTAGGTGCGCTAGATATGGTGAGCGTGCCTTCTACACTTGTCAGAAGTACAATATTATCATTGACCATTTGCCTGCTTGTAATCAATTAATTCAATGCCGATTTGAGCACAACAACCATTGATTGCTTCACCATAGTCTATTAGCAGATCTATTCGGCTCTTGTATTTGACAAGAGCCGAATAGATCTTCGACTAGACTATGGTGAAGCAATCAATGGTTGTTGTGCTCAAATCGGCATTGATTTAATTAAGTTTTAAGTGGACACTAGGGGAGATCCTTTGTTCCTCAATTGGGAGGAATTTTCTAATCAACACTGGTGTTGAATCACCTTCTCTCTAATTTCGCGTCCTAACTACGATTGAAGTTGGTTGTAATAGCAATCCCAGACGTATATTCTAATACGAACTCCTTTGAAAAGCTACAACGGACAGCAAACAATACGGTCAGACGAACGGAAAAGTGTGCTCATGTGACCACAGCGTAACTGGTACAACATTACCACAATCTCATCTGTTTCATCGGACGCGCTGTGCGCAGACAGGAAGCCTGGCAGACATGGAACACGGGAAAAGATTTTCCAGCTTGATTTTGCTTATCGGTATCTGCTTAATGATTACTATATAACACTTACAG
The DNA here is from genome assembly GCA_009667805.1 of Leptobrachium leishanense. NCBI lineage: Eukaryota > Metazoa > Chordata > Amphibia > Anura > Megophryidae > Leptobrachium > Leptobrachium leishanense. The sequence goes on from CM019065.1 coordinate 193,824,584, forward strand.
GGTTATTCAGAGAAAGGTAAAAACCAGGAGAATGACTGGAGAAGTGAAAATTCTAGGCCAAAATAGCCAAACCAGAAAAATTCTCTCATTTCTCACTTTCCAAATCAGCTATTTTGACCTAGAATTTTCACTTATTCAGTCATTCTCCTGGTTTTCACCGCTCTCTGAATAACCCTCTTAATCTAATTACACAGATTACTGTGTGTAACATTACTTATTGCTGTAAATAGTTATTTTTGAACACGTTGTTTTGATTTATAATGCAATGTTCAAAATCAATACAAAAATGTAAATCTGCACCTAAGTTTAGCTGATTTCTGCCATAACAGCTCCCTGGCCCCACATTACACGCTCTACGACAACGCCTGGCGCTGTGTGTGTTTGGTTACTGTGTGCTCTGAGGTGGTCACCACGTGTCTGTGTGTGTGTGTAATCACACCGCGCTCCCTGCACTTCCTGTAACGTCACGTGACAGCACAAGCTTTCACTTTCAGGTCGCGATGATACACCAGTCACAGCCCCTATCCGCCTCCGGGCACCGCCCCCCTCTGTTCTCCCATTCTTGCAAAACTCCTTCTCTCACTGACAGCAGACGCGGCCAATAGGGAGCGTCTGTGTACTGCTGTTTTGCAGTTGGTCCAGATGCACACAGGAGGCGGGTAGTGTACTGTGAGCTCTGCTGAGGGAGCCTGGCAGAGGCTGCTGGTTTGGTCAGGTAGAACTGAGTGTTTGGGTCTGTATAGGAGCCGGGCGGCCGGGTCTCACAGTGTTGGCAGTGCTCTGTCTGGGCCGTAGTTATGTGATGTTAGTCTGCAACCTCTGGACTCTCATGTGACCCAGTCCTCATCTCGGCGGCTTTGCTTTTCTGAGCCCCAGCACAGCCCAGGTATCCACCCCTGCCCTCCCACTCCCAGGGGCTGCTGGCAGGGATGAGATAGCTCACTTGCGGTTCGTGGGTTTCTATTTATGTTCTCTTCCTGGACAGCTGGAAGCCGACATGGTGCTGGACTTCAACACCACCTTCAATCTCAACAGAGATGTCATGCCCTGGGTGCTGCTTCATGGATCTCCTGGTAACCACAACCTGTTACACTGTGCACCCCCTCTGATCACAGCCTGTTACACTGTGCACCCCCTCTGATCACAGCCTGTTACACTGTGCACCCCCTCTGATCACACCCTGTTACACTGTGCACCCCCTCTGATCTCACCCTGTTACACTGTGCACCCCCTCTGATCTCACCCTGTTACACTGTGCACCCCCTCTGATCACAGCCTGTTACACTGTGCACCCCCTCTGATCACAGCCTGTTACACTGTGCACCCTCTCTGATCACAGCCTGTTACACTGTGCACCCTCTCTGATCACAGCCTGTTACACTGTGCACCCTCTCTGATCACAGCCTGTTACACTGTGCACCCCTCTGATCACAGCCTGTTACACACTGTGCACCCTCTCTGATCACAGCCTGTTACACTGTGCACCCTCTCTGATCACAGCCTGTTACACTGTGCACCCTCTCTGATCACAGCCTGTTACACTGTGCACCCTCTCTGATCACAGCCTGTTACACTGTGCACCCTCTCTGATCACAGCCTGTTACACTGTGCACCCTCTCTCTGATCACAGCCTGTTACACTGTGCACCCTCTCTGATCACAGCCTGTTACACTGTGCACCCTCTCTGATCACAGCCTGTTACACTGTGCACCCTCTCTGATCACAGCCTGTTACACTGTGCACCCTCTCTGATCACAGCCTGTTACACTGTGCACCCTCTCTGATCACAGCCTGTTACACTGTGCACCCTCTCTGATCACAGCCTGTTACACTGTGCACCCTCTCTGATCACAGCCTGTTACACTGTGCACCCCTCTGATCACAGCCTGTTACACTGTGCACCCTCTCTGATCACAGCCTGTTACACTGTGCACCCTCTCTGATCACAGCCTGTTACACTGTGCACCCCCTCTGATCACAGCCTGTTACACTGTGCACCCCCTCTGATCACAGCCTGTTACACTGTGCACCCCCTCTGATCACAGCCTGTTACACTGTGCACCCCCTCTGATCACAGCCTGTTACACTGTGCACCCCCTCTGATCACAGCCTGTTACACTGTGCACCCTCTCTGATCACAGCCTGTTACACTGTGCACCCTCTCTGATCACAGCCTGTTACACTGTGCACCCTCTCTCTGATCACAGCTGTTACACTGTGCACCCTCTCTGATCACAGCCTGTTACACTGTGCACCCTCTCTGATCACAGCCTGTTACACACTGTGCACCCTCTCTGATCACAGCCTGTTACACTGTGCACCCTCTCTGATCACAGCCTGTTACACTGTGCACCCTCTCTGATCACAGCCTGTTACACTGTGCACCCTCTCTGATCACAGCCTGTTACACTGTGCACCCTCTCTGATCACAGCCTGTTACACTGTGCACCCTCTCTGATCACAGCCTGTTACACTGTGCACCTCTCTGATCACAGCCTGTTACACTGTGCACCCTCTCTGATCACAGCCTGTTACACTGTGCACCCTCTCTGATCACAGCCTGTTACACTGTGCACCCCCTCTTATCACACCTGCCTGTGCACCCCTTGGATCACTGCCTGTTACACTGTGCACCCCTCTAATTTAATTTGCTGTCATAGGAAGGGGTGCGGGTGCTGCTCTGGTTATTATTTCTGTTTCTTTTTCCAGTTCAAGAAAGGATTGCTCAAAAACATGAAGTGTTGGGGCATTTGGGACCTGGAATTCAAAGTGGGTAGCCAGCTTTCTAACAGCATTGTTTCTTCTATTTGTGTATGGTCAATGATATTGTATAAATTGTGGAATTTACTATTATGATGAGCCATAGCAATGCTGTTGGTGGGAGTATGGATAATGAACATTAGATGTACCAGCACGTCTGTATTAATACATCACTGTAGGGCTATTCTATTCCTTGGTGCGGTGAGGACGCCTTATTAGTTTAAGAGTCTCAAAGTCCTTTGCACCTTTTTATTTTAAGGGTATAATTCTTTTGTGCTTGAATGGGCCATTTAGTTATATATAAGTTGTAGAATGTGTTCATGACTTTCATCCATTTTCCTCCCTTGGTGAACTTGTTTACCAATTCTCTGTATATTTGTAAATATTACTTTTAATCTAATAAACACAGCACATTTCTATATGTACACCCAGTTATTTTGATTCTTTTAAGATGGTGATGGAGATGCAGGAACAAAGAGAGTGGCTTTGATGCTGGTTACATAAGGTTCCCAAGGCTTCTCCTTGGACACTCAGCCCATCCCATCTCATTTTGGTTTTCTTTAGACCATGTTCCTTCCCCCAGAAGAAAACCTACTCCTTTCAGGGGTTAGAGTGGCTGGCTGGACTTTCCAGGTATAGGAACCAGTCTGACCAGTTTTTGTCTTTTCCTGTCCTCATAGCAACCGCCATAATAGCTCATAATGCATATGTTAGCCGAATAACCATACCTAAAGGCTATTCTATGGCCAGCTCCTTGGGATTAATGAGTTACTAGCCAATTTATATGAAAAGGAACCCTGGTGCTTTTTTACAATTCTCTTGTTTGCTTTAGTTTTGTGTTTTTAAAGTAACTGGTGAAAAAGAATATAAAAGGTCAATTCTGGAATCCATAAACAATCTACATTTCTTACTCCAAGAAGCTTATGTCTGGCTGTTGGTTGTGGGGCTGTGCTCCTATTGGTCACCTCTCTGTGATGCCTGCGCTAATGGTCAGTCTGTCTGGCGACTGTAAGCTGGTTTGTTCAGTGGTTCTGGACCTGAGAAGGAACTGAGAGAATAACAGGCTGGTTCTGATGCTGAAGCTTCGAACACAACCCTGGCGTGTTCCTGATACTAGTGGTGATGGAAGTCGTGTCAAGCAGGGTTGTGTGAGGGCTGGATGTTGTATGTTTTTACATATAACTGGCTAATAAAATTTGAGTTTATAAACCTGCTTTTATACATTTAATGAATGAGACCAAAGCTAAGAAAAGCATAGGCTCTGTTTTGCCTGAATCCTTAAAAAATTAAAAATAAATGTTCCTCCATATAAAATCTATACATCGGAAATGCCTAGTCCAGGGGTCAGTAACATTGGCTCCCTGATGTTTTGGGAACTAATAATATTATTTATTTATATAGCGCCAGCATATTCCACAGCACTGAACAATGGGCACAATATAGACAGGGTTACAATACACTGAGACTGAACAACATTCGACAAACCAGTACAGGAGGAAACGAGGGCCCTATTCCTGTGGGAACTCACAATCTAGACAGGTTGGGGGTGGAAACAGGAGGAGAGGACTGCAAGGTGGGAGTAATGGACTGGTTGGGTGGTAGGCTTCCCTAAATAGGAATGTCTTAAGAGAGCGTTTGAAGCAAGAGAAACTAGGGGAAAGTCTGACAGTACGAGGGAGAGCGTTCCAGAGGATCGGGGCTGCACATGAGAACTCCTGCAGTCTATCATGGGATGAGTTTGACCTTAGGGAGCGGGTTGGGGTGTATTTGGTGATTAGTGAGGACAGGTAGTGGGGAGCTGAGTTAGTGAGAACTTTGTAGGTCAGGGTAAGGAATTTTAATTGAATTCTGCAGTTGATGGGGAGCCAGTGAAGGGACTCAGAGGGGAGCGGCAGGTGAGGTGGATGAGCCACATGGGAAATGTAGTTCCCACAACATCAGGGAGCCAAGGTTGCTGACCCCTGGTCAGGGTGTAATCCAAATTCAGGTTTCCAGCAGAGCATGGGTACTTGGCCAATGGATTTGTCAAGCCCTGCTTTATTCTACTTCCCACACTTTGATTTAATTAAGAAGAAAAAAAGTTAAAGGGATACTCTAGGCAACATGACCACCTAAGCTTTTTTAGGTGGTCATGATGCCCTGAGTATGCCCTTGTCTGTCCCTCCTGCCTCCGCTCAGCAGATCAGCTGAAAACAGCTGAGAGAGGCGGAGGAGTTTACTCCGCCCTCCCAGCTGTCATTCAGCAGAGCGTGATTCATATTTCCCGCTTCTGCCGACTGTTGCCGAGTAGGAGACGTCATCGCGCTTTCAGCACAATGACGTCTCCAACTCGCCGCAGTAGCTGGCGGCAGCCTGAGGATTAGTGTTGCGCGCATCCTCTTGTGCGCAACACTGATCCTCAGCAAATGGAGCTGGGAGGAAGCCTGCTGATTGGCTGGCTTACGTGAGATGCGCGCTTCTCACGTAAACCATTAGCCAAGTGAAAGTAACAAGGACTGGAGCGGAAGAGGAGGGAGGGGAGTATAAAAAAAATACGCCGTTGGAAACAAGTGCATTTTAGGGTAAGTATTACAATTTTAAAAAAAAAGGAAATCCCTACCTAGTTAGTGAGGGAATAGGGATAGTTTAATGTAAAAAAAACAGGGGGGGGATTTTTGATTAGAGTGTTCCTTTAATGTTTGTTGGCAGCTGTGAAACGTCTTGGGCTGGGGTCAGACGAGCGCAATGTGCACCCGTACTGATGTGCCTTCCGGCGTAGCGTCGTGATGGGGCCGGCAACACAATGTTACGTACGCATGAATTGCCTGCGCAACAGCGGCCGTGATGCGTCCTTGCAGCAGGCCTCCCCATCAAAGCGCTAGGACGCGTGTTGACGGGTCTGCAAAGCGCGATCCTCCATAGGAGGATTGAGCTTTGCAGCACTAACTACGCTCAGCGATATGGCCAGACAGGCGTCGAGTGGAAGGAACGTCCACTCTCACGGACTTTCCTTCCGCTCTTACTACCGCTCGTCTGACCCCAGCCTCAGCAGATCTATTTACTTTATTTGCATTTGGTTTGTTTTAGTACCAAAATCTCTAAAAATATGTGAGACCAGAGCATCAAAGTTAACATGCGGCTGTTACTTCACAGTGGTTCTGAGATGACACATGTTTTTGGTAGATGACAGTTGAGTGATGGCCCCTCTGTCCATATGAACAAACAAAGTGGGAGAAGTGATGTGATTGACATATTAGATTTAGATTCAATTAGATCAACGTGTTCAGCCACACTATTTCTGGATCTTTTCTTTAGAATAATTTGCCTTGTTCCTATATAGAGCTAAAAAAAGTAATTTAATGTGTTTCTCCCCCTTTTTTATATGTAAATTTTATAATCGCTCGTCCAGGCGATTGTTGTTGCAAGAAGCAGCCATAAAGATAAATGTGATATCTCTTTCCTTGAGATACTGCAGATTGCTGTGTTATGAGTGTCACGCAGTGAGGTAAATGAGCAGCTCTGAGTGATTGGCTCCTTGTGGTGATGGCTGGCTATTGACTAGGGTTGCCACCTTTCCTTCAAGCTAAACCCGAACACTCAAAGGGTGCAAAGATATATATATATATATTTTTTTTTAAAAAAAAAATTTTTGTAGAGTATGCAGTGTTTTGGGTATGAAGGATGACTGAGACTCCCTCTGATGGTGCTCAGGCGGCTGGGTCAGCATCCAGTCACACATGTGCATTATCACCTGTACTGTCTCCACGTCTTAGTGCAAGAGTAAACAGGAGGTGTTCGTGGATTGTGCTGTCTCTGCACTGCGGGACAAGAGGGGAGTATAGATTCTTTAAGTGATTTTTCAAATTCACTTCATATCAGGTTCTCAGATCTGTGTTTTTTTTATTTTTTTATACCAATTTCTAAATGTGAATCACAGCGACAATATTGACAAATACTCCTTCTGAGTTGAAACATTGCCTGGTCCACTTTGGTGGAATAAAGCTCTCTTAATCCTGGAGTTAGGTGATCACCACTTGCTCCATATGTTGTTCAGGATGGAACCCCTGGACCACAGACCCAAATATTGCCAATGTGTGGTATCATGATTTATTTATATTTTTATACTGACAGACACAGGCAGACACTGATAAAGACACTACCAGAGAAGCTAACACAGATATACACTCAGACCCTTTAGTACATACAGGTATACACTCTGACACATGCACTTACTGGTACTCAGTCTGGGTCTGGTCTGAATCATGTGTCCGGGTGGGAGGAGAGCTGAAACCAAAACACATGAATACAAACCAGAACTGTCCCGGTGAAAACAGGACAGACGGCAATCCTCCTACTGACTGATTTAGTCGGCGGTGAAAGCGCTGGAAGGAGTGAGCAGCGGGCTGTGCTATAGAATGTCTCTTCCTCTCTCTGATGTCATTCACTCCCTATTAGTAAAAGTTATTGAAAGACAACGATTATCTGTATATTATTTTTAAATGTTAAGACCTGTGGAACTTGGGGTGCATGGACCTGGAGGCATATTTGTAGGGTGCTGGCCTGATGTTCTATATTCTTTCCTCTGCCTCCCTGGTGTGCAGAGTGTTATGTAATCTGAGTTAGATTTTTTTTTTTTTTTTTTGAGAAAGTATTTTACCAGGAAGGATACATTTGAGATTTCTCTCGTTTTCAAGTATGTCCTGGGTGGCGAGTATGTTCCGTTAATGTTATTGGCTGTCTATTGTATGGTCCATGTGTATCTTGTTGTCTGCGAATAGGTTGCTCCCAGGAATGTGTTTGTGTTTATATTTGAGTAGATTGTTAATGACCCTGTTGGGGTACTGAGATCTGTCACATTGGTGGCTGAGCCATGGGATTTGCTTCCTTTTATTGTGGACCCCCTTTATGGATGGAACAGCAGCTTTGGCAACAGCGTTTAATCGGCGGTTGCGAGAGGTGCTGACCCAGCTTGACGGACCTGGTTCTGCACAGGATGAGCTGGGATGGAGGGATTTTATCCGTCGGGAGATTTGGAGAACCTTCAACAGGAGAAGGGCTATACTGGAAAGGTCTTCCCCACTGAGGAAAATGTGCTGGCACTAGTGGGACTTGCGTGTGCCTTTTTCTGGTAGAGGAATGGCTGTCGGAATTAGATGGACTAGTCCAGACTGAGATGATGCTGGACGATGGATACAGGGCTCTTCAATGGAATGCTGCACAAGTGTGTCCATGGCTGGAGGATGGCAACCCTACAGAGGGCTTTGGCTGTGACGGACCTGGATTGTTATTTGAGAAACTTACTGCAGACCTAGACTTCGGGAGCGAGTTGGAGTGGTGACAGGAGGAGATTGGATAGTTGTGAGAGAGACTGCTGAATGTCTCGGAGGTGCCCCTGCTGCAAGCTGATTTGAATTTTATAAGTGTCCAGGAATGGGAGCTGGAGGTGGCCTACGAAAAGCTGCTAGACTTCAGCAGCAGGCTCTGGAGTCTTTGGATTGGAACTGTGTTACAACATCAGCAGAGGAGCTGACAACGGTGCAGAATGCCTCTGTCTTCATGTAGCAGAGGATTTTTGCCCAAAAATTGTGGATTGGACTGCGGTCTTCTGGTGACCCAGAGGGATGGTTATGCATTGTTGAGGGTGAATTGTATTGCGACAGTTGGCGAGACCTTGGGTCACTTGTTCATGTATATTTGGTAATAGGTCCCAGTCTTGAGAAATGTGGAATTCCTTGCACAAAAGACAGATGCTGAGCGTATTGTTTGCATCCATTGCAATAGTACATATCGCAATGAATGCCTCACATCTTCTAGGTATAGGAAATGACAATGGGCACTATTCTCTAGTTAACGTTGACATCTGTAAGCGTTACCACCAGGATAAGTGGGTTTAACACCCCCCCCAGTACATTCCTGACGCTACCCCCTGTTAGTAATCCGTTGCGTATCGTTTTTTGCGCTAGCTTCCATGAGTTTATTGTACTTTGCGCATCCTATACTTAACACGGGGGCCATAAACCTACATTAACATTTTGATAAGGTATTTCCAAGTGCTAGCGCTAATTACCATCGGGACGTGCAGGGCAAACCGTTAGCACATTCTGAAAGCTGGTGCTAAATGATTCCGCAAAATCTTTAGCACCCCTTAAACAAATAGTTCTCAGTCTCCCTCTGCAGCGCTGCACGATCTCGCGAGAATAGTATCCAACGTGTATTCAATTTTACTTTACTATTCTGTTTCAGATCCTGCAGAAAAAAGCTCAAGGACCCTTCGAATGGTGAATGTTGAGCGAAATGGGAATGTTTTATACACATGGAAGGTAATTTTTATTTTCCTGCTGGTTTATAGAATCCATTATGTCTAAGATGAGTTTCTTTTTGGAGATTTATTACTAGAATAGCAATAATACTTTTTTAACCCAATTGGCTGCATATCGTGTGAATTTCTTTATTTGAAACCACTGCAAAATGAGCATATGGCTAATTGGTTTATTATCTCCCTATAGTCAGTGGCATGTCACAAGTACGTATTAGTACACATATTAGGGATATACTGATTTATCAGCAGCCGATATTTGGATCGGCTATGTATTTGCCGATATTTCCAATAATTAGCCAAGACTGCTCACTGCAGCTGCGATGCGTGAAGTCCCACAGCTCCACACTAATCTGCGGCTTCTCCTACAGCAGGTTGACATCTTGGATGTCAGGTTTTTTTTCATAACGTTAAATGTACAGAATATTGGCACCAGATATCAGCCAGAAAAGCTACTGATAATCTGTATCGACTCTGAGAAAATTATAATTAATATGTACGATTTGTCTCTCCCTTTCACATCTGTTTTCAGGGAACTAGTGGTTTAACCTGCATTGGTCTGTATGAGCCAAATCTAGCACACAATAAGGTAAGATACTAAATTCTACATACAATGGCTGTTCGGATAACTCGCTAACAACTTGAGAAAAGGCTCACTGGATACGGTTTACATTGAATTAAAAGCACTGACTATATTTATAATGGACTTTTCTCCTTATGCTTGTGTCTCCAAAAGAACTCTGCTTCCTAACAATGAAGCTTATGTCTAAATAAATAATAAATGTCCTATAAAATATAATAAGATCTGTTAAAAAAAATTGGGAATAAAAAATGTTCCAAAAAATAAATTCTTTTTTTTTTTTGAGGATGAATAAAATTTTTTTTTTTTTTTTACATTGAATCCTATGGGATGCACCTTTTCAAACCTGTCGAACTGAACCACTGAAAATCTGGGTATTTCCCCGAGACGTCTGTGCAGTTCGGTGTTCTCAGAATAGATTAACCATTACTTCTCTATGGGACAATTTTGCTGTCACCGATCTGCAACGAACTGCACCATATTTCGCTGTCCATTTGCCACTATTTGGCAAGTTGACAGTTTAGTGAATAGTCAAACTGCCACGAAATTGCCACCGTATGATGAATTCGGTGGCATATTCAGGGCTTATTGAATAACCCTTCTAGTGTTTTCAAGTTGATTGGTAAATACTGGAGACGCCAACACATTCTTTCTGCGTTGTGATATCTTAGACTCCTTTCCTCGTTCTCTACTCATAATATTTAGTACAATATGCCTTAGGGGTGGCTTAAAGTATTGATGCTGGATCAACAAGTACATATTTACATTATTATTATTTAAACACTAGTATGTGATTTATATTACTACAAAAATCCCCTTCAATGAGGGGACACGCTCGGGTCTTCCAGAAAACAATCTTTATTAAAACTACATCAAAATATGCAAATCAAGCATTGTTAATATCATGTTTGTGCTGAAACAGCACTGCTCCTAATTGCCTCTCATTAAAATAAGCTATCCGAGCCATCTGTGCGCTGGTGGCTTTTTGTCTCTGTTTCTAACAGAAAAGGGGGGTTTGTGAGGGTCCTGAGAACGAGCAACGGCACTAGTTGCCGGCTCTATGGTGGGGCCTGCTCAGGCCTCACAAGGTTTTAGCTTGATAGTGCCATTACAGGGACAACAGCTCCATATTCAAATCAGATTGCAATCACACAGAAAGGGTGGTCAGTACTGAATGCCAAGGAAGTCATCCCTGCATGAGAGGTGCAGCAACCCCCAACAATCGTTTCGGCCTTGTTAGGCCTCATCAGGAGGCTATAGCTGACACCCCTCTAGGCACATCGAACAAGGGGTCCACGTCTGGATTACTCTGTAAACTTATAGTGACAGACGCACAGAAACAGACATTGGCAAGTCTGTGTCCGTGTGTCTGCCATTGGAATTGTATCCATGTGCTTCTCACGTTCCCGTGTGTGTCTGTCATTGTCCATGTGATAGTAAAACTCTGTCAAATTCTGTGTCTCGGTTTCTGGGTCTGTCTCGGTTTCTGGGTCTGTCAATGTCTATGATATTATTTGTGTTTTTCAGATTCTGTCAATGTATTCGTGTGTATTTTTGTCGGTTAAAGACTGCCTGTGTGTATTTGAGGGTTTGTGTCTGTCAGTGACATTTAAACAAATAAGACAGATATCTATATAACCATCTATATAACCATTTCTGTCTATAGGAGACATAAGTTGGGATACTGTGGGAGAGAAAGACATTAGGGGTTCGGGAAATATTAGGTGTGGAAACACTGATTAGGAGCACTCGATTCGCTTGAAATTCTATACCAGGCTGTGCAATTTTTCCTTAATACTGGCAGAAATGTGTAGCAATATTTTATGTAATATTATTATTCTGTGGTATGACCCTATGATGATCTGAAAAAATGTCTAACTTATTTTCCAGCTGTTGTATTACTTTGAGGATGATGTACATGTTATAAGCTGCTCATTAAACCGTGAAAACACTTTACTTGGTAAGTAACGTTTTACAGGTAGATTGGATGTTTGTGAATTCTGCTTTTTTTCCCTGAACGTTTGCCCTCGCAGCACACCTTACCCAACCTTCCAAATACTCCTCCTAGAAGACACAAGAGCTGCGACAGCTACAGTTGTGTTCAAATTTATTCAACCCCCCACTGAAATTGAGTGTTTTGGCCCGTTTGACATTGATTTTGATCATTTAGTCATCTTGCTTACAATTAAATCAAAGAGGCACGTGTAGGTCAGACAAATATAACATAACATTTATAATGAAATAACCACAAATGTCTTTTCTGTGCTCACATCATTATCAGTTTTATTCAACCCCCAAGTGACATTCAATCTTAGTACTTAGTACAACATCCTTTTACAGTTATAACAGCTTTTAAACGTGAAGCATAGCTTGACACAAGTGTCTTGCAGCGATCTACAGGTATCTTCGCCCATTTTTCATGGGCAAAAGCCTCCAGTTCAGTCACATTCTTAGGCTTGCGCACTGCAACTGCTTTCTTTAAGTCCCACCAGAGGTTCTCAATCGGATTTAAGTCAGGTGACTGCGATGGCCACTCCAAAATGTTCCAGCCTTTAATCTGCAACCATGCTCTAGTGGACTTGGAGGTATGCTTGGGATCATTGTCCTGTTGAAAGGTCCAACGTCTCCCAAGCCTCAGGTTTGTGACGGACTGCATCACATTGTCATCCAATATCTCCTGGTACTGAAGAGAATTCATGTTACCTTGCACACGCTGAAGCTTCCCTGTACCTGCAGAAGCAAAACAGCCCCAAAGCATGATTGACCCCCCGCCATGCTTCACAGTAGGCAAGGTGTTCTTTTCTTCATAGGCCTTGTTCTTCCTCCTCCAAACATAGCGTTGATCCATGGGCCCAAACAGTTCTAATTTTGTTTCATCAGTCCACAGAACACTATCCCAAAACTTCTGTGGTTTGTCCACATGACTTTTGGCATACTGCAGTCGACTCTTCTTATTCTTTGGAGACAGCAAGGGGGTGCACCTGGGAGTTCTGGCATGGAGGCCTTCATTACGCAGTGTGCGCTGTATTGTCTGAGCTGAAACTTCAGTACCCACATCTGACAAATCTTTTCTCAGTTCCTCAGCAGTCACACGGGGACTTTTCTCCACTCTATGCTTCAGGTAGCGCACAGCAGTCGAAGTCAGCATCTTCTTTCTGCCACGACCAGGTAGCGTTTCAACAGTGCCCTGTGCCTTGAATTTGCGAATGATGCTTCCTATGGTCTCTCTTGGTATGTTTAACATCTTTGCAATCTTCTTATAGCCATTGCCCTTCCTGTGAAGAGTAATCACCGCTTCTCTTGTCTTCCTGGACCATTCTCTTGACTTCACCATGTTAGTAACCACACCAGTAAATGTCTAGAAGGAGCTGAGTATCCCAGTCATTTTAAAGCTGCCTAATTGGTGCTTACTATGCTTTATTGCTGCTCCGTGACATCCACAGGTGTTTTCAATACCTGATTGAAAACACTTGAATGAACCTCTGTTCTTCAGAGTGGTAGTCTTTAAGGGGTTGAATAATTGTGTCAATGAAGAATTCACAAAAGAAACATTTACTACTGTATTACAAAACCAATTGATGTCATTTTAGTTGCATATGGTTCTTTAAAAAGTCCTTGTAGGATTTCATTCTGAATACAATTACAAATGTACACTAAATTCCCTAAAACCCTTTACAGCATTGGGGGTTGAATAATTTTGAACACAACTGTATGTACTACATTGCCCATAGCTCTTGAGAACATAAGCTACATCCCAAAGTCCTAAAATATAACTTAAATAGAATCCTATTGGTGTATGCATGAGTTGGTTTATATAACATATTGTTGACTTATTCCAATTTTTTTGTATTTTCTAATCTGTGGTAACATATTTAAGCTGTGCAGTGTACAAACATTTTTGGGCTCATTTAAAACACCCAATGCTAACTTTGAGATACAATCCGGTTAGGTTGAGTAAGAAAAAAAAAAATCAGTGTATTTATGTCACATAGACTTACAATTTTAAGTGCCATCCTTGTCCTCCTTTTTTAACGTCTATAGTAATGTACCATGGTGCACCATCATTTTTATGTTCAACATAGTTGTCAAAGCCATGCAGGTCTAGTCAAACAAAGGTGACACTCAGGAGAATGACTGGAGAAGTAAAAATTCTAGTTCAAAATAGCCAAACCAGAAAAATTCTCCCATTTATCTAACTTTCCAAATCGGCTATTTGGTCTAGATTATCTTCTGCCAATTCTCCTGAGTTTCACCTTTCTCTGAATAACCCTCATGGTCTCCCCAAAAAATGAAACTGTAGCACTCAGGTTTGACTTTCCTGACATTTGAGGACCGCGGCTTATCTGGGTTGTAGGTTAATTATTCTCTTGTTCTGTTTAGCTCTTTACACTAGGAATAGACGATCGGTGGCTGATTATTCAGCAAATTACTGATATCGGTATCAGCCTTTTATTTGCCGATAATTGGACAAGCTGGCTCATTGCAGCTGCGAAACTTGAAGTAACGTTGAATGGTGCCAATCCAGGACTTCTCCAAAAGCAGGCTCACAACTTGGCTAACAGCTTTTGCTGTAAGGCTTGTCCTGCTCACTGACTGTATTACACATGACCGTGATAACAGAAATTTGGGCTTCCCTCCCATCTGGCAGGGATTTGCCTATTCAATAGATGCAGGGTTCTATTGGTCCCCTTTTATTTCTGGATCCAGATCTTTTGTAACTACGTTTCCGATGAGGCTCTAAAGAACCTAATGAGTAGCTGAACATCATGGGAGATGTAGTTCCAAAACATCTGGAGGGCCAAGGTTGCTGTCCCTTTACATACAGGTTCAAATGCGAGATCATTGCAAAAGCAGGAGTCTGGAACACTGCCATATTGTTTGTAAAAAATAAAATCTTGAATAAAAATATATATTTTTTATTAAAGTGAATTAATTAAATGGAGATGGTGCAAGATTTATAATTTGATTAAACTCTGTTAATGACATAATGTCAGATTTCTGTTTTTTCATAACTTTAAATTTACAGAATATCGGCACCAGATATCCGCTATCGGCCAGAAAGGTTGCTGATCTGTATCCACCATGAAAATATGATATTGGTCTAGTCCTAAATTACACCTGCGCTACATGTTTCTGTGACCCTAATATTATCCCTTGGAGATGTTTGCTGGTCTCTCTACCTGTATAGGTTTACAAATTAGAGTTATTTCCTACATAGAAGGCTGTTGCAGGTTAAACCATGAAAATGCAATTTTCATAACCTTGCTCTATACCACGATTCTTGTAGGGAGTAATGTAGAACTACACATTATTCATGCAGGATGCACAGAACTATTCATAATTCTTTGCTACGTGGGCTTTCATTGCAGTTGAGTTTTCTATAATGTTCATAAAAAGATTAAATGTGTCATGCAAATTGCATTTGGAGATGCACATTTTATATGGGGTGTGTGTAATGTTTGCTCTTAAGCCTGATTTACTATATAACTAACTTTTTTTTTTTAGCCGTAAGTTACTGCATGTCAGCGGAGGAAAACCGATGTCTACCTCATTGGTCAGGTATTGCATTATACCGATATTATTTATATATGTATATATATATATATATATATATATATATATATATATATATATTGTACAACAATAATAAAATCTCTAGGCAACGCCATGAACACAATGCTTATTGCACAGTCTGTGTAATGTTTGTGTATTTGGGTGATATGATAAATTGGGCGGTGGGATGGTCAAGTAGGGAAATCTAGGAAGCAAGTTCTAGGTTTGAATAATGATTTTAAGAAATTTATTGGGTCGTCCCTAAAATGTACCTAACCTATGATTGGATGGCTTTTCATTTATGTTTAGCGTGCTCAAAGTCCAAAGATTTTAGCTAGGACGTTGATGATGGACACTTCACTGATCCAATGGGTACAAACTCTCTTGGAGTCACTGTGGGTATTCATATTCACGTCTAGCTATTTTAGCAGCTGGAAAGTGTAGGTTTTGGGGGGAAAACAGACATTTAAACCTAGATCTAAGGTTATTTAGAAAAGTGTGTTTAGGTTAGCAGCACATCTGTCATGTTAATGTATGTGTCATCTGCAAATTGTCTGTTTTAACATATTCAAAAATACCTAAAATGCTTGGGTTGGGTTCAGAAATGGTATAGTTTAGATCTCCAGGCTGTTACCATTTTTGCTTTTCGTTGTAGCTGCTCCCTAAGCGGTGTCCAGAAAATATGGTTATTGTCTCTATAATCTTATGAACATCTTCTGACCATACCATGATGGATGCTCAGTCTGTAATGTTGAGCAGGATTTATTTGGCAAAATACGGATTGTCAACTTCTCCTACATCGTGATTGTATTGAGGTTTATAGTGCCCTTCCTGGGTTTACCAAAAGCACTGGAGTTTGTTCTGTTTTGGGAAAAGAAGTATCTAAATATAGCTATCATTATACTGACTTTCTTGTATTCGCGGCTCTATATAAATAATAATTTCTGTGACAAAATGAAAAGTATAATTCTTTTTTTTTTTTCTGGAGCACTAAATAACAAAACACATAATTGCCACCCATTTCTAACATACAATACAGGTAACATAAAGAAAATAACCAGCACAATGTGGGATCCTGTGAATTGTCCTTATTCTGAATTTCATTTACAAAGGTCACCGGCAATGTTTCGGCAATCTGCCTTTTTTCTAGCGTGACAAATAATTGTGCTGGTATTCTGTTACCTGCAATGAATATGGCCTTGGCTAAATCCCATACTGTACCCCATAGTGCTGATCTGCCCCTTTAATTGTAATTATGTTATCGTGAATCAAAATTGTCAAGTTTGTAAATATTTTTTTCTCTTTCCCCCCCCCCCCTTGGCTATCCCATGGAACATAATCATTGCTCAATCATTTATTTAAGTAAGAGATCCTTTAAAAACAAAGGGCCCTATTCCAAAAGTGGTGCTAACTTAATCTGAGCTATTGCAATCCTACCGGAACCATTATAGATTATGGAGTTAAGTGTACAACAGTTCTGGTTGAGTTAGCACCAATTTTGAAATATTGCCCAAAGTATTTTGTTTGTTTTTAAAGTAGTATTCAGTAATTCTCCCCATTATGCCATAATTTTACTGCACCATAACTTGCACAGCCCTATTGTGCAACTACACAGCCCATGGCAGGGCACACCAGAATTCCAAGGCCCATTTAAAGGGACATGCATGCTTTGTCTTTGTGCTTTTAAAAACCTGCTATGCCTTTTCAATGAGTCAGTAATGTCATTCATTCAGCAGACATAAAAAGCAAGTAAATATGATATTTTTTCATATGTACCTGCTTTTCTTTCTTGCTGTTTTCCACACCCACGTCAGGAGGCACGTTAAGGTAACAGTGTGTGTATACTTTGGTATACTAAAAAAACGAATCGTGCATCGGAGTTGCTCCTCCTCCCTCCTGCACTACGAGCTGAGGGGAGGGCGGGGCTGAACTTTCAACCCCAGCTACTGCAGAGACAGGGAAGGCAAGAAATCCATACACCCAAGGAGAAAAAGAGACAGCAGAGAGCGAGGAACAACAAAGAAAAGCACAGACACAGCAAGAAACGGTAAAGAGAGCAAGATAAAGCAGAGAAAGAGCAAGAAAAGGTGCAGTGAGGGAGAGCGCACACAAGAGACAGCACAAGAAAGCGTATGAGAGAGTGGGACTTTGAGTGAGACAGTGAGTGTAAACCATGAAGGTGCGTGTGTGTGTCAGTCAGCGGGTGAGTTTTGCTTTCACAGTTGCAGAGATGCTAATATTAAGTTCCTCAGTTTCCCCAGTCTGAGATCCTGAGCTGCACAGCTTGTGTTAGTTCATACAGTCACAGGTATTTATAAAGCGCTAGCAAGTTCCGTAGCGCTGTACAATGGGAGAGGCAGAATAACAAATGTCCATACAAGTTAAACACAAAGAACAGTAGGAGAGGACCCTGCCCAAGAGCTTACAATCTAAGAGGCGACGGGTGACACACTAGGTGAGAGTAATAGCTGAGTGCTTTGTTTCCATGTTGGTAATTGGTTGGAAGAGGGCGATACTCAACAACTTTTCCAATCTCTATCACTCCTTTGCAATGCCACCAGAAATGAAAGGCTGTGATAGATGTAATACATTTTTATTTTTTCCTTCTTTGATAGAAAATTTTTAAGTAATTCTCTATCAAATAAGCCCAAATTGGTTTGGGCACAACAGGTTCCGTCTAATTCTACTTTTATACATAGTTTTAAGTACTGTAACTAGTTGCCTTTTCTGTGCTTATAAGTTGATTTGTTAGAAGGTGAAGGGTCTTCATTTTCTGGGGCTTCTGTTGCTAGTTCATTTTCCACATATCCATTCATATCCCTAGATTGGTGTGATTTATCATAACACCATGTTGTTTCCTTTCTTAAGGTTTGCGGTACATGGCAGTGTTGGTTGAAATTCAGCCCATCAACAACGTGAGGGTTATCAAAGTTGTGGAAACCAGTATGCGAGTACAGGTAACCTGACGATTTTATAGTTTTTATGCCGTGTTCTTGGCTGGTCAGGAATGGACTGAACTATAAACCCTGGAAGGCTGTCAAGTGAAAGATTGTCTGGCATTGTGGTGGGGAGAATTCCCCCTGCTCGGAGAGCTGAATTGGGACAATTATTTTTTTTGGGGGGGGGCCCTCAGATCACCATCACCATTCAAATAACATTGGTTATGGGACCTAGAGTGTACTTTTTAAATATTTGAAGTGAACCTTTTGTTATCACAAAGTTTCATTTTTATTATTTTAACATTGTAATTTGATTAGTTAAGGTTATGGCAAGTACCCCTTATCTGGTAAATGTCTTGGTTATGAATCAAGTGGGTCTTCAGTATCTTTCACTCTGTATAACAACCGATTTCAAGAAATTTCTGCATCTACAGTATGACAGAGTCCCTGAGCCTTTGGTATAAAAGGGAACATGCTTGTACTCCTTCTTTTGACATTTTGTTAATCCTCTTGTGCTTGCCTAGTAGACTCGGGGTTTTCAGCTTCCATCTTCAGCTTGTTTTGTGACCGCTGTAGTCTCTAGATTTGCACACGGAGGATTGAGCTTTTCATAGCAAATTGATGACAAATATGCTTACGTAGTATCTTCAAGCATCTGGTCTGAGTGCTACATGGTTGGCTGAGCCATTTCGTGTTCTGGGCAGAGCTCCTGCCTTAGCTGTGCCGGCTGTACGTGCACACTTGGCACCAACTTTGTAATATGACCCTAACTTAACCAGAGCTGTTCTAAACTTAACTCCATAGACTATAATGGCTCTGGTAGGTTTACAACAGCTCTGCTAGGTTTATGACAGCTCTGCTTAAAGGGACATGCGTGCTTTGTCAGTGTGCTTTTGAAAATGTGAAATGCCTTTTTGAATGGGCCAGTAGTGTCATTCAGCAGGCATAAATATATTTTTTCATATTTACTTTTCTTGCTTGACATTTTCCATCCCCACCTCAGGAGGCAGTTTGAGCTAACCAAACGGAGCATGTGCGACTGAGTGGCTCCTCCTCCCTCCTGCACTGTGAGTTCGGGGTGGGCTGAATGCCATTCCAATCTGTAACTCTTTCACCCCCAGCTACTGCAAAGACAGGGAAGGAAAGAAATCAATAGACACAGGGAGAAAAAGCGAGAGGGACAGCAATAAAACGCAGAGGGACAGAGCAAGAAAAGGTAGAGAAAGGCAGCAAGATAAAGCTGAGAGCGCAATAAAAGGTACAGTGAGAGCACGTACACGAGACAGCACAAGAGAGATTGTATGAGGTAGTTTAAGTGTGCCAGTTGGTGAGTGTGTTTTGCTTTCACAGTTGCAGAGATACTAATATTCAGATTCCCCAGTTTGAGGGCCTGCATGTGCACAGCTTGTGCTAGTTCATTTGAAGTTTAGATGGGTAGATTAGTGGGTAGGGAGGAGGTGGGGAAAATTATTTATATATATATATATATCTATATCTATCTCTATCATACTGGAGAAACTCCCCTAGCCGAGGTGTGTGGCCAGAGTGTCACGTTCCCACGTTCCAACCCTGTCTTCCTGCCCTCTGTATTTGTATATTGTGTTTTTTCCCTTGTGTTTCTGTTGCTGCCAATTCCTGGGTGGCCTCCCAGGGGTTAATTGGTGTGCTGCTCACCTGTTGACCCTTGCCTTGATTTCCCCTGCCTATATTAGAGCAATGTACCTATAGTACATTGCTGGGTCATTTTACTTTGCCTGGTCTCCTTGCATCCTGTATCCTGAGAGCGCCTCGCTGTGTTCCTGATATCCTCCGTTTGTTCATCCTTGTTCAGTTTTTGCCTCTGTTATTTCTGTTCCAGTTTATGTCAGTTCCTTCTGTGTATTTAGTTCTGTCATTTTCTGTATTTTGGTTTGCTGTTTATGTTCCATTCAGATTCCCCGGTTACTGATTTTGGCTTGGCTGACTTCCCTTCTGGTTCCTATTCCTATATTCTGTATGACGTACTCTCTCTGGTTATGACCTTTTGCTTTCCTCTTTATGACTACCCTATTGTATATTCCTTGTCTGTACCGTTTCCAGGAAACCCTGTCATCTGTATACAACAAAAGACTCTGTACGGCTTCAAGGTAATACTTTCCTTTAGATTAGATCCGGCTATCCTAAAGACCGGTCTTTCAGTGCAGGGAATCTTTGGTATTGCCGTACAGAGGTCTTTTGTTAACCCTTTGTTGCTTTCACCTGTCCTTGCAGTTTACCCTGCATCTCTGCATATAGGGGCTTCTCTCAGGAACCAAGGCCTCACCTTCCTGCGAGTTATATTCATAGGGATATATATACAGACCGACCACTTCCAAGGATCGGAGGGCAAGTATAGGGTGGTGCGTGCCTGGTGGTACTGCCACCGTGACATAATGACCCAGCCATTACATAAGCCCGCAGAGATGTGTACCGTGTTGGAAACCTTATTGCACATGTTTGAGGAATTTGTGGTTCACCTCAAAGTGTTACTGAGCCGGTGTCTAGACTCTGGCAATCAGGACTCATTTGAGAGCAGGGTTCGTGGTCCGCTTTCTCCTGATGAAAAGAACAGAAGACGTGAGTACAAACTCTGTTTCTATTGTGCCAGTTCGTTGCACTTTTTGTCTGGATGTCCCCTCAAGCCGGTGCGTCCTGGGGCTGGAGTGCCGGTGCGTCTCAAGACTTGTGGTGAGTCTGTGCGCCCTGATACTGGCCGAGTGCCAACTGTGCCCATGTCCCACAGTAAGGCCGCTAAAGCTAGACCACGCATGAGATCCACTGGCACCAGTTACAGCTGGGAATCAGAGGGTGCCAGACCACGTAGGGGGTCTGACGGTGCCAGACCTAGCTGGGAGTCGGATAGTGCCAGACCACGTAGGGGATCTGATGGTGCCAGACCCTGCAGGGAGTCAGATGGCTCCAGACCCCACTTTCAGTTCGGACCTCCTGAGAAATCCAGGTCTGAGAAAGAGGCACTTGAGTCTATGAAGGATGAATCCTTTCTGGCCACAAGGCCAGAGGATGAAGTACCCATGGAGGTTATGTCGCTCCGGGCATCCGATAATAAACCTCAGACTTATGTAGATACCTCTGATGGCTGTAGGGGTTTAAAGACACAACTGGCTGGTTCTGAGCAGCGACTGTCAGCTAAAAGACAGTCCCTACATATTGTTACTGCGTGTATTACATGTAGAGCCGCAACCCCAGTGCCCATTGGCGGGAAGCCAGTCCTGTCTCCGTCTGGCAATGAGAAGCCAGTCCTGTCTCCGTCTGGCAATGAGAAGCCAGTCCTGTCTCCGTCTGGCAATGAGAAGCCAGTCCTGTCTCCGTCTGGCAATGAGAAGCCAGTCCTGTCTCCGTCTGGCAATGAGAAGCCAGTCCTGTCTCCGTCTGGCAATGAGAAGCCAGTCCTGTCTCCGTCTGGCAATGAGAAGCCAGTCCTGTCTCCGTCTGGCAATGAGAAGCCAGTCCTGTCTCCGTCTGGCAATGAGAAGCCAGTCCTGTCTCCGTCTGGCAATGAGAAGCCAGTCCTGTCTCCGTCTGGCAATGAGAAGCCAGTCCTGTCTCCGTCTGGCAATGAGAAGCCAGTCCTGTCTCCGTCTGGCAATGAGAAGCCAGTCCTGTCTCCGTCTGGCAATGAGAAGCCAGTCCTGTCTCCGTCTGGCAATGAGAAGCCAGCCCAGCCTGGCACGAAGCCACGGGTGCTACCTGATGTCTGATTCTGGTAAGCTGCCAGTCAGATCCATGGCAAGCTGTGTGTCAGCAGTGCCACAGCTGCGTTGCAACACCACTGTGCCCATGCCCCAAAGAGAGTCCGAGGTTTCCAAACCTCGTGGTAAGGCACAGGTAGCCGAGCCTACTCCCGCTGTTGCCGTGTCAGGTACGGTGGTCACCCCTTCCAAGTCTCGATCCAGGAGGAGACGTGGGAAGCTGACCAACACTAGTCAATCTAGTTCCGAGAATACCACGCTCCATGATGGGTCTGATAATCCCGTATTCCGTGCTAATCTTGAGGAGGTCCAGCAGGGTAGTGGCCTGACTGGTACCAACATCCCTAATTCTAGCCCTGTACCCGAGGGTTATATACGATCCCCATGCGGGATGTTGTTCCGTGAGGCACACTGGGCCATGATCAAGAAAGACCCTAATGCGCTCATGTGTTTTGAGGAGGAGGAAGACGACACTGAGTGGGTCCTCAATGGATTTTGGTGACTGGTGTTCGTGATCTGTTTTCCTGATTTTTGTCTGTCATGTTTGTTGTTTTAGGTGCCCTGTGGTCACCTTTTTTGGAGGGGGCTACTGTCACGTTCCCACGTTCCAACCCTGTCTTCCTGCCCTCTGTATTTGTATATTGTGTTTTTTCCCTTGTGTTTCTGTTGCTGCCAATTCCTGGGTGGCCTCCCAGGGGTTAATTGGTGTTCTGTGTGCTGCTCACCTGTTGACCCTTGCCTTGATTCTCCTGCCTATATTAGAGCAATGTACCTATAGTACATTGCTGGGTCATTTTACTTTGCCTGGTCTCCTTGCATCCTGTATCCTGAGAGCTCCTCGCTGTGTTCCTGATATCCTCCGTTTGTTCATCCTTGTTCAGTTTTTGCCTCTGTTATTTCTGTTCCAGTTTATGTCAGTTCCTTCTGTGTATTTAGTTCTGTCATTTTCTGTATTTTGGTTTGCTGTTTATGTTCCATTCAGATTCCCCGGTTACTGATTTTGGCTTGGCTGACTTCCCTTCTGGTTCCTATTCCTATATTCTGTATGACGTACTCTCTCTGGTTGAACGCCAACAGAAACAGGTCTCAGGCAGCAAGTTCCAAAGATTTATTCAGGGAGGGAAAAACCCCAAGGGGTAAAAAATCGTAGTAACGTTTCGGCCTCAAGCGGCCTTAATCATACATTAAGCGCTAGTTTCGGTGGGCTCCCGCCATTTTGGAGATTGCGGCGCTTGTTTTTGGATTTCATTGTACTCTCTCTGGTTATGACCTTTGGCTTTCCTCTTTATGACTACTCTATTGTATATTCCTTGTCTGTACCGTTTCCAGGAAACCCTGTCATCTGTATACAACAAAAGACTCTGTACGGCTTCAAGGTAATACTTTCCTTTAGATTAGATCCGGCTATCCTAAAGACCGGTCTTTCAGTGCAGGGAATCTTTGGTATTGCCGTACAGAGGTCTTTTGTTAACCCTTTGTTGCTTTCACCTGTCCTTGCAGTTTACCCTGCATCTCTGCATATAGGGGCTTCTCTCAGGAACCAAGGCCTCACCTTCCTGCGAGTTATATTCATAGGGATATATATACAGACCGACCACTTCCAAGGATCGGAGGGCAAGTAGAGGGTGGTGCGTGCCTGGTGGTACTGCCACCGTGACACAGAGGAGATGAAATAACGGAGTTTAAAGCAAGAAAATACAATTTTTTTTTACACTTTTAAAACTTTTGATTTATACTAGTTTGTCTATTGGTATAAGTGTTTTTAAATGTCAAGTTTTTTTTAAAAAAAAAAAAAAAAATTCTAGACATGCATATCCCTTTTAACCTCCCTGGCGGTCCGATTTTGACATATTTTATATGTCCAAATCGGTGCATTTATTCAGCCCCCTGGTGGTAATCCAAAGTGTGGCTGATACATACCTGTCCTGCGTTCCCTCGATGTCCTCGGACATCGAGGGAGCGCAGAGACAGGTAGGTATGTATCAGCTAGAGCATGGCTCGGGTTACAGCTTTCAGCATTGAAATTTAACCCTGAGCCACACTTGGGAATACCACCAGGGAAGTTAAGTTAGCACCAACTTTGTAATATGGCCCTTAGTGTTAGAACTGTGTACTACATTAAATTAGGGGCTTTCCAGCTGGAAAAATCCATTGAATGGATGCCTTTTTGTAATGGATTGTGTAAAGAATGTTTATTAGGAAGAACCATCAGTAATTGCACATGAATGGAATGTCAAAATTCAATTTTTTTTTATTTTTTTTTCCCTTTACATTGGATCCAGTTCTGTAGTTCATGGTTTTTTCTCTTTAATGCTTTTCCATGTAAAATACTTTATAAATAAATATTAGAAAGAACATTAGACCTTTTCACTTTAACGTGTTGAGCACTGAGAAAATTGCTAATGCCCATGAAAATTTGTGAAATGATTCCTTATGGCCTCAATTTTTGAAGTTACTTATGCAAATGCATGTTGTGAATTACTTCAGTGTTGAATATTGTGAATGGTACAAACTACAAAAATATTGGTTTTAATTTTTCATTTGCAAAATCTAGGTTTTGGAAGTGCGTTTTTTTTTTAATTCAACTGTTTCCTGTTTATTTTATAGTTTTTGTACCCAACGGCGGAAGGTTTGCATCAGTTTCCTGAAAGTCATCTTTTGGTGTTTTCAGAAGAAAAGTGTGAGTATTTTCTTCATACATATCTAATAAATGTTCCATGGGTGCACATCCTAAGCAATCACTCTGTGCACGCACACACGGGCCTTACTATTATGTTATTTTATGTTTTCACGCTTCTGACTGTTCCACTGTATTACCATATTTTCCTCTGCTCTCCATGCAGATAATCACCCTTGTAGACCAGTGCTTCCAAAACTTCTAATCAGGACCCACTAACAGGCCAGGTTTTGCAGATCACCTTGGGGAAATGCAGACTTAATCATGCAATCACTGAACAGCAACTCATATCACCTGTGCTTCAGATATCTGGCAAACTTGGTGAGGCGGAGGGTTCTGAGGACAGGTTGGAGAAGCACACACACAATTCTTTGCTCCACAACCACATTGCCTCCTTGGTTAGCCCCTACACAAGCAGAGTTACACTAGAATTTTTTCTGTATTTGCTGCAACTGTATCCTCTTGCCCATTCTGGCCTACTGCTGGACTGGTGGCAGTGATACTAACTTCCATGGAGCCATACCAAGCAGTTCTCATAGTGCTTGCAGCCCCTTCCTCATGCCTTTTTTGTTGCCAAGGAAACACATACATTCCTGGTACGTTTACAAAATGCTGACGAGGAGCGCCACAGAGTAACACTTGCTCCTAAAATATTAACTTTGGGCTTTGTTTAGTTGTTATGCGATTTTGCCAGTTTGTAGTTTAAGCAATAATTTGAAGCTGATGCAGTGATAATAAAAAAGAGGGGGCATGTCTGGCTGTGTGAGGGAGCAGACATGCTTTGACGTAGCTGTTACGTACCGCGCTACGGTCCGTAGGCGCCCGGCAGAGTCGTCCTCGCTGCTCGCTGGCCAGGCGCCGAGTAATGAAGGGAGTCCAGGCGGCCATGTGAGACGCCAGGGGCAGAGCCAGGCGTGATGACGCGGACCCGCCGGGTTTAAAGCCACAGGCAATGAAGTCAATCGTGGTTTAACATCCCTTAGAGCTGCTCCTGTTTATATTTGGTATTTCTTGGTATTCTGACCCCTGGCAACGGCTTACGATATTCTCTGGCGTACTGACCCCTGGCAACGGCTTACGATATTCTCTGGCGTACTGACCCCTGGCAACGGCTTACGATAATATATATATCTATATCCATTATAAGGATCGGAGGGAAAGGATGGGTGCTGCGTACAAGGATCATATTCTCCTCCTGGTGGGGATCGTAACAGTAGCTCTGGGTGATTGATTATTGCTGTGGGGGGCATTTTTTTTAATTTTATTTTTAACCTGGATTCCTCATATTTACCCCTTTTGGGGAGTCCCTGCTCGGCCGGACATTCAGAGGAATGCTCTGGAGCCTGATTTGCTCCCCCCTTCAGAGCCTAGCCGAGTCTGAGACCCTCTGCCTGGCGACCACGAGCTACCGGTGGCCATTTTGAGGCCTACCTTTTGGCTCTTCGGGCCTATGCCTTGTCGCCCATACCTCCCCCTCTATGGCGTTCTGGGGACCGCCGCCTTGGTCAGAACATGGGGCCCTCCATTCTCCGACCTCTCAGCAGCCGAGCACCTGGGGCCTGGAATGGAGGACGACGTGGAGACGGCCTTGTTTTATGATCGCGCTTCCCTATTCCGGATGAAGTCTGCCCTGATGGAGTGCTGGGGATCACCTGTCGGGTGCTGGGGATCACCTTCCTGGAGGGCTGTGGTGCGTGTCTTGGTCCCGCCGTGTGGTCCCAGCCTCGATTGCACCGCCCTGGGAATTTATCTGTCTGGTCCCTCCAAAGAGGACCCGTGCTTGCTGGAGTTACCTGCGGCATTATGTGGTTGGACACGGGCTGAGTCACTGGGGTTCTGTTTTTTGTTGAATTCCCTTTTTGATTTTATTTTTTATTTCTGTTGACTTTCTATTTTTTTTATTTTTACATTTTGTCCCCCCCCCCCCATGCTGGGTATCTCCTAATTTCTGGAGACATTTGTTTATTCTCTCACTGCTTTCCTGCTGAATTTCTCCCCTTCCCCAGTCCCCCCACTACAAGAAAAGTGCTTCTATTTTTGATGAGACCCCCCCCGATTTCTTTTCTGCAACGCTTATGTGGATTTTCCTGATCCCTGGATGTGCTATCTTATTTTGTGCTATTTTACGCTGAGATTTTTTTCTCCTATACGGTACCATTACTCGGTGAGGCCCTCACTTTGTTGGCATGTATTATGCTATCTTTGCAAAATTAAAGATTGTAAATTTCAAAAAAAAAGGAAAGAAAAAAACTATGTAGAGTGACATCCCCCGTGCAAAGTTTAATGGACCATTCCATAATGTTTTAACTTCTGTTTTTGGTTTTCTTTCTCCCAGACATTGAACTATGCCACATAAGTGTGGCTACTGAAAATGGGAATGATGTGGTAAGTTGTTTAATATAGAACCTATGTAGAAGACTACAGACCAGGTCCTCCTTTGCTATACAAAACTCCTTTTTAAGAGCCCCCGTACATTCAGCTACCCTGGCTTGGGTGCTCGGAGTTTGTCTGAGAAATACTTGCGCTGGGAGTGGGACCATCCTAATAATAATAAATTGTAGATATCAATGCTGCCTTAGAGTGGTGTGGATTGCTTGGTCATAACTAGTAGTAGTTTTATACTAATTTACTAATTAACCCATTGGGTTCCTTCCCGATTTGTTAAATGTCTGGTGTTAGATGGTTTTTAATGTTTTATAAATGTGTCTTTTTGTGGGGTGGTTTGAGATTTATTTAGCATAATAATAGTTCCTGCACTTTTAACCTTTTTGGGAATATACCTTTTTGGTTGGTCCTCCATATATTTTTTTTGTTTAATCCTAGTTCGTGGGAGCCTTAACCCAGTATAGGGGTGGGCGATTATGGCTTTTCATGTTGCTACTCGAAATTCGTTGTATTTTTGTTTTTCTGCACATGTTGAATTTGCCTTTTTTCGCATTTCATTTTCTTTCCTTTATTTTTTTATTAGGATTTTTCAAAAATTGCAGAATTTGTGTTTCCAAACTTTGCACGTAACGGTTTTTAATTTGTTTGTAGGTCATTACAACTAAAGGTCAGTTCCCTAAAGACAGAATAGCTGAGGACGTTGTGTGGGCACAATGGGATGCCCCAGGGCAGAGGCTTTTCTTCATTAATCCCAAGGTAAAGAAAAAACCTCATACACGTCACAGGAACCTGTCTCTGGAAAAACACTCTTGTGAATGTTAGGTTCAAAATCCTGAGTTTTCAACTTAAATTCACAACAAGAACGAAATGACTAAAAAAATGTTGTGGCCTTTTAGTAGGGATGTGAATTCCTTAATGTTTGAAATAAATTCACATCCACCCTGAAGGGTTTGTTTGTCTGCAGTGTTTCGCCGTCAAATCGTCTGTATTTGTGTAACTGACAATTTAGTGAATAGATGAACTGCCCCCAAATTGCAACGAATGGTGAAATTCACTGTTTGGTGCAATTCGGTGACCAGTTTGGAGATTGTTGTGTGGGACCAATGGAAATTCAGTTCCTTCTGCTAATATAGGGAAGCAACTGCGTTCCTGCTTAACTTGACCCATGGTTGTAGTGCTTTAACCTCCCTGGCGGTATTCCTGAGTGTGACTCGGGGTTAAATTTCACTACCGCGAACGGTAACCCCGAGCCACACTCGGGCTGCATACTCACCGCATCCTGCGCTCCCTCACCGTCCCCCGCAGTGTGATTGCGGCGACTTGCTTCCTGGTAATGCTCCCTGTGAGCCACGCCACGCGATGCGAAGAGGGACCAGGCAGCAAATTAGCAAACTGTAAAAAATATATATATGTGTGTGTAAAATCCCTACCAGCATGACTAACAGATCAGACCATATACATTCTAAGACTGAACTTTACTGTATACTGTACATATGGTTTGAAGATCTCTTATATGAAAATATAATTATTGATACACTGTATGCATTATGAATGTTGCTGCATAAATAAGAGTGTACATAATTTAATATATCATACCAAGGATGTTTACACTGAGGCAATATGCAGTGACTAATATTGCACCCTTCTTTTCTGAAAGATTTCAGTGTTTTTGGTTTGATTTATATTATTGAATATAATTTATTGGCATTACTTTTGGGATAATAATTATTTCGGGTTTCAAACTTTATCTGACCCCGTGTGTTTACTAGACGCTTGTTTGCACAGATTTCAGTGAGTTATTCCGAAGGATTACAGGCTTACTATATAAAACAACACATTTCCTTTCTAAAAAAAAATTTAAATACTTTTTGACACAAAATTTTGAAAAAATCAGACCGCCCGGGAGGTTAAGATGCACATGTAAAAATTTGATCAGCAAAGATTTAATTGAACATTCTTGTAGTGCAAAGTGAAACACTTACTATTTTGTGTTGCTACATATGCATATTATATCATTTCAATCTTCTATTGTTGCTCAGAATTGTGTGTGTGTGTGTTATATTATTGCAGAAGTCATTTGCACATCACAGCAATTCAAAGAGCTGCATCCCAGAGCTCCTGTGCTACATTACCCATATGCAGCAAGGAACTCTGGGTAGGACATGCAAACATCTGTCTCACTTTTTTTTGCACCTTGGGTCTGGTTTTATACAGAACCGTTAAATCGATGCCATGCCATACTAGATGGCTTTTTTTTTAGTAGAGATCAGATTCATGTAACTTCTGCAATAATAAACCTAACCAATTCTAGCGTGGAGGCTTTTTATCTCACTTTTTGTCCTCCTCAACGTATGTATATCAGGTTGTTTTTTTTTTCTGAATGAGTGAGCTTCAGATGTTTATTCATCTTGGATACCGTATAAACGTGTACTGTTTGCTTGTAGATATTAAGGTTTATGGTGACGGGACATAGGTCATGGCTTTAGAAGTTCATTCTTTGTAATACCTTTTGAATTGACGCTGTTTTTCCTTCCAGCATTCAAGCTGCGTTTTGCATTGTGTGCAGTTTTATCCTGATGACCATTTTAAATATGTCGTAAGTGTTTATCTGTATTTCTCTACAACTGCCGTTATTCTTAGTTTTTGTCATATTCTTTAATGCATGCACCCGTTACCGCAGGCTTCAGTTCTTCTAACCTGAACATTTACAGGGCTGAAATAAGAGAGCTTGAAGACCCCTGTTGGATGTTTTGTGCATCCGATTCACCCCTCCCCCTTCCCTTCCCTTCTTTTCTCAATTCTATTTATTTTATGTATTTATAAAGGATTTTACCAGGAAGGATACATTGAGATTTCTCTCGTTTTCAAGTATGTCCTGGGTTCAAGAACATGGTTACAGAAATACAAAAGTAGTAAAATGCAAGAAATTAACACAAAACAAATATACAGATTAACAGAAAATAATTTCTCAGAACCTTTCTATACAACCAGTAGTATTTTAAGCAATTTTTTGACAGACGAGGACTGGAAGACCCAAATTAAGAACAATATTCTGAAATGTTCTTGACTCTTGATGGAAAACTATGCTTTAATGTGTAATAGCTACCGGTTGATAATTAGCAAGCATTTGTACTAGTATTTTTTATTTTTTTTATTTTATTTTTTAAATTTTGCTCTGTAGTGTGCTGACCTGTATTGTATACCACCACGTCCCTAATATTCACAAATTCATTTTAGTTTGAAGTTCCCCTTGAAATCACCCTTTCTGACCAAACATTGAGGTAAGTGTTCACCATGTCCGGATGTGTTTTTGGTCTTTCATAAGTCATTATGGAGGTTTCGGCTGGAGGGAGGCATGGATGTTTTTTATTTACTTAAAACACTGATTACCTGTTATTTATCTAGTGGGTAGTATTGATGGCTAGATTAATGACACATTTTTTTTTTTTATAAAATTGGTACAGAGGAATTGTTTATCAATGTAGCCTGATCAGTAACATTTCCTTTATTTTCCATACGTCGAGCGGCAGTACCCATGGGGTTCATCTTCAATCCCACTTTTGGACAGGTTACCAATCCTAAAAACAAAAGGACACACCTAGGGCCAGGTGAACCCCTCCCTCACCTGTGACTCCTCCCTTGTTGCCTATAAGAAGAGCCTAGCCCAGAACCCCCCCCCCGTCTTTCCTTCCTGTCCTCCGGACAGGGTTACCTGGGAGGCGGCGTTGGGGGAATCTGTTGGTTCCGGGGGCGGCCGCATTGCTTCTCCCTCTCGTTCCCAGGCCCGGCCTGGCCCTCCTTCTCCGGGCATTGTCTTTGATGGAGGGTTCGTGGTCGGCCAGCTCCTGCGCTGGCGTTTGCAGGGCAGTCCGGAGTGTCTGCGTGCGGGAGTCGCGTCTTGGGGACGTGACTTCCAGGGTCCTCCGGCGCTTGGTGCGCATGCGCCGGGGGTTTGGCGCCATCTTGCCGCGTGGGTTGCTGCTTTGGTGCCGCACCTGGTGCAGACGTTGCCTGGAAGGCCGTGGGTCAGCGTTGGCTGTTTCATTCGGCTCCTGTGTCTCCTCCGCTCGCCCCAGATCAGGTTGGTGGCCTTGTGGTGGGCCTTCGCAGGCAGGTTGTGGTTCCCCGTCTCATGTCCTGTGCCTTCGGTGGTTGCGGCCCCGGAGTGGCTAGTCGCGGTGACCTGTGGGCTGTGTGATTACGCTGCTGGGCTGCCGATCCACATAGCCATGCCTGCTTGGGGTCAGATCCCCTCACCGCCGTGTTTTTTTCTATATGCAGGTTCTTGCATGTGGCTGATTGTGTTTCATACACTTCAGCGCCGGGGTTGCACATTCCGTGCTGTACCGCTGCACGGCTGGCTTGGAAGTTTGGCTCCTGGTGTGCTACGAGGCGTGGGCCTATTGATCTGGCTGGTCGGCCTTGGTGTCTAGCTCCTTGCCTTTTCTGCTGCGGGGTTTGCGGCCATGCGGTCTGCTGCTGCCCGGCCCCTCGTTTTTGCCACTCGGGGTCCCTCGGATGTCCTTTCGGGTCCACGGATGCCTGGCAGGAGTGTTGTGGGGGTTTGGGTCTTTGTTCCTGCCTCTCCCGGTTCTCCTCGGTTGCGATTGCCTGGTGGGGGTTCTGTGGCCACTATCCGTCCCTGGCACTGCGGCGTTGACTCTGTTTTTGAACCCTGGACATGCTTGTCTCCGGGAGACGTCTCACTGTATCCTCCCTGGGGAACCGTTCTCGCCTATGGGTACTAGCTGTGGGCCCTGGGCATGCTGTCAAGCTCGGGTGCTCCTTCTTTCGTTGCCCCTGGGTATGTCCGGGGTGGGGACGGTTCCTTCTGGCGTCCTTCTACTGCCCTGGCTTCCCGGGCCCTGGTGGCGTGTTTCTTGGTTCGCCGGCACGACGTCTCTGGTTACGGGACTTGAAGGATGTCGGGGCCAGTCTATCTCCTGCCGTCGGGCGCCTGTTCCTCCTTGTTCTGTCCACTTCGGTAACCGTTGGGCCATGGCTCGGCGGGTTGGGCTCCTGCCTGTTCCGCCGGAGGTCCTGCTTTCCCTTCTTGGTGGCGCTGCCAGTTGTTGGGTTTTACCATCTTCGTCTGTGATGTAGCGCTTCCCTCCGTGTCACTGGCTTCGCGGGCCTTGGGCCTCCGTGTGGTGGGCCGTCGAGCGGTCTGGCTCCGGTCCTGGTCGGCTGCTGGGGAGTCTCAGTCTTCGTTCTGTGGTCTGTCCTTGAGCCTGGCATGCTGTGGGGTTTGGCGTTGCGGGACTTGTTGCAGCTGGTTGCGGGTGAGGCTCATCCGCAGGCTAGCCAGTGAGATGCCTGGAATCATGGATTCTGGGGTCGTTCGTCCCTGCAACTGGCGTTCCGTCCCTTTCGTGTGCCAGAGCAGAGTCCACAGGCTCCTGGGGTTCGTCTGTTCAGACGCTTCTGCCTTCGGATGCCTGGGTTTTGGAGCTTGTTCGGCATGGATTCGTTATTCGGTCTGTGTCTGCTCCTCGTAATGCCTTCCTGCTCTCCTCGTAGTGGTCGACTTCTCGGTGGTTCGGGGGCCTGTTGGTCTCTGGATGCTCAACCCTGTGCCTTCCCAGGACTGCTTCCATGGTCTCTACTCTCGTCTCCTTCTGGTGGGGTGACCGGTTGGCTCCTTTCGCCCCCTTCTGGGCCTTTGGTGTGTACATCTGTGTGTTCGTCTCGGATGGTGCCAGATGGATTCTGTTGGCACTGTCTCTCAGACTCTGCGGCCTAGTGGTTCCAGGTCCCATGGATATGCAGGATGCCCCTCTCTGTGTCCTGGTCGCCCTGGTGAGCTGGTAGTTCCTCAGGTTTCTGTTCGTTCTGGGGGCTGGTATTTTGTTCTCGGTTTCAGTTCCGGCGCTTCCCTGTGGGCTGTCTTCCGCTCCTGTGGGGTTTTTTCCTCGGGTTGCGTTGTGCTTTGCGTCTGGGGGGGCATGTACATTGTCCCCTCTCTGGCAGCCAAGCTTCTCGTGGTCGCTTCCGTGCCGCTCCTGGATGCTCCTGTGGCCCGCGTTCTCGAGGTCTGTCCCAGCGTGGGTGGCTGGGGCCGCTGTCGTACCTGGTGCCCGTGCAGAGGATTGTCTTCCAGGTTTGTGTAGGGTGGGTCTCTTATGGCTCTCCTTCCTTTTCTTCCTCCGGCGCTGCGTCCCGGTCCCCGTCCGAAGTCTTCATGCTTCTCCTGGGGGCTCCGTCCGGTGTCTGTGAGAGCATCTGGCAGCCGCTCCCCCAGCCGTGCCTGGGCTCTGGCGCTCGCCGGCGGTCTGCTCTGCGATATCCTGTCCCGTTGGCAAGGGGAGCCTGGCCTCCCTGGACCTTCACGTCTGCGTTCCGGAGTCCGCCTTGCTCAGTGGCGGTGGTGTCTCCGTTCTCGGCGGGGGTTTCTTTCCTCTGAAGGGGCTCGCGGCGACGGCTGCTGCATCCGCTCCCGGGGGGGGGGGTTTCTTGTCTGGGCCCGCAGGGGTTCGGGATCCTTAGACTTGCGCTCTGTCCTCCTCCTTGTTGGGAGCTTCGGGCCGTCTGGGAGTCTCTTCTGGCCTTCGCTGTCCATGGACGGGCCGAGTGGATACAGTCGGTCCCCGTCTCCTTGGGGGCTTCTGCTCTCGCCTCTTCTTTTTTGTTTTCTGTTCTGTGCGGCACCTTCTTGGACTGGGCAGTGGTGCATCTGTGGTCCGCGTCCACGGTGTTCTCGACACTCGTGAGGTCTTCTGGCGGGGCGTCTGTCGCAGGGGGTCTGGTCCCTATCCCCGGTGTTGTTCTCGGAGTTGCGGTTCAGCAGGCTGTCCGTCGATGTCATGGCTATCGGACTCTCTGCCGCGCTTCCTCGCTTTGTTTCTCACCGGGAGGTGGACTGTCCGGCTCTGCTGGATGCCTTCTCGTTCCGGGGGGGCCTTGGTTCTGGCTTCTGTTTTCCCGCCATTGCACTGTTCCTGCAGGGTCCTTGGGTTGTTCGGGGTGGGCCTGGCTTCGTTGTTACGATCCTTCCTTTCTGGCCTCACGGTGTCTGGTTCCGGAGGTGTTGATTAGGTCTCGTAGTCACTGTTTTGGGTCCTCCCGCTCTCCGACTCTCTGCTGGACTTCCCTGCTCTCTCGCCGGGACGCTGGGGTCCTTGGGACTGGCTGCGTGACTGCTGCTGCCTCCGTTCTGCCCTCTCTGGGTCTCTCGTGGGTTCCTTGTTGGCGATGGACGCGTGGCCCTCGTCTCAGCGACTTCTGGTCAGGGGTTGGTGCACGTTCTCTCCTGGTGCCGGGGCCTTCGTCTGGACCTGGTCTCGGTGTCCCTTCCTTGGCTCCTGCGCGTCCCGGAGCAGGGGTTCCGCGTGGGGTTGCGGCCTGGGACTATCGGGGTGCCTGTGGCTGCCGTCTCTTCGGTCGCTCTGGGGGCATTGGCTATGCCCCATTGGTGCGGATGGTTTTTGGGGCTGTGTCCTATCTGCGACCCTCGTCGGGGACTTGGTTCCGCTCTGGTCCTGGAGGTTTTGTGTGGTGCTCCTTTTGACCCTCTGGTTGCCTCCTCCTTCTGGGTTTTGTCTCTGCAGTCGGTGTTTCTCGCGGTTCTCCCCTCCATCCTGGAGGGTGGGGGGACTGCGGGCTCTGGTGTGTTCCCCCCCCCCCCTGTTTTCCAGGCTGGCCCCGTGGTGTTGCATCCCTTGCTTGGTTCTGTCCTGCGGTTGCCTCTCTGGGGACCCTTTCTCGGGCTGTCATTCTCCCGTCCTTCGGTGACACCTCGGTCTCCTCTTCTCTGGGCTGATTGCCCTCCCTGGATGTGGTGGGGGTCCTGATGGTCTCTCTGGTTCGTCTCGGCTGCTGGCGTCGCTCTGATTGTTTTTTTTATGGGGGGTTTCGGGGTGCCTCCTAGGGTGCTGGTGCTTCTCGTCCTTCGCTTGCTCAGCGGGTTCGTCGGCCTCTCTCCTTGGCTTCTTCGGCTGGTGGCAAGGTTTCTCACCTTGGGGGGGTTGGTCTCGCTCCTCTTGGTAGGTGGCTGCTTCCTGGGCCTGCCTGCAGCCTCTACGGCGGACCTGGTGGGTGCGGCTGCCTCCTGGTCCTCTATTCACACTTCCCGCGTTGCTCCCGTCTGGTTGTCCTGGCCTCTTCTAACCTGTCTTTTGGGCGTCCGATACTGCGGGCGGTGGTTGAGTCTTGTTCCCTCCCTCGATGTGGGGCTTTTTATGTCCCATGGGTACTGCCGCTCGACGTATGGGAAAAACGGTATTTTCTTACCGTAAATATTCTTTTCCATAGTCGTAGCGGCAGTACCGCCTCCCTCCCTCTTGATTGGGTTGTGTTGGTTTTTGCCTCAGTTGATCTGTTTTTTTGCTACTCCGGTTCTGCTTGTCATTGACTTGGGGGTTCTGGGCTAGGCTCTTCTTATAGGCAACAAGGGAGGAGTCACAGGTGAGGGAGGGGTTCACCTGGCCCTAGGTGTGTCCTTTTGTTTTTAGGCTTGGTAACCTGTCCAAAAGTGGGTTTGAAGATGAACCCCCATGGGTACTGCCGCTACGACTATGGAAAATAATATTTACGGTAAGAAAATAGTTTTATTTATTTATAAAGGATCTTACCAGGAAGGATACATTGAGATGTCTCTCGTTTTTCAAGTATGTCCTGGGTTCAAGAACATTGAGTGGTTACAGAAATACAAAATAGTAAAATGCAAGATATTAACTCAAGACCAAATATACAGATTAACAGAAAATAAATATGTAGTAAATAGTATGTTACATGTTTACAGGTGCATTTCGTTTTAAGGTATGTTAATAGGGAAGTCTTAAGGGACTTTAGACTGGGGGAAGATTTGACGGCGTCTGGGAGGTTATTCCATATTTGCGGTGCTTAAAACACAACTGTACAATAAATAAGGGTCTATTCACTAAGCACCGAAAATTTTGGCGCTTTTTACTGTCACTTTGGTGCACTTCGGCAATTCCATTTCGCCGACAGTACAGTGAATTCACTAGTCACCGGATGGTCACCACTGCGCCAAAGATTGAGTCGCCAAAGCCTCATGAAAAAGTTGGAGAACCTCACCGAAGAGCACTGAAGTGATCTTGGCGAAATCCACCGAACTGCAATAAAAACCTCAATTCTCCTAATTGGTGGTTTCACCAATAAAAATGCATTAAAATATGTACAAATAATAAAAAGGGTACTTTAAAAAATGTCACGGAATAAAAAAAAAATTGACACTTTCATTTAAAAAAATACAAAGGTGTTTTAAAAATGGCTTTTGCTGAAAAATGAAAAGCATAAACTTTATTAAAAATTAAAATAGATATTCCTTTTTTACATTGAATCCTATGGGATTCACCTGTTTAAACCTTTCGAACTGAAACACCAAAAATCAGGGCATTTTGCTGACCCTTCAATGCAGTTCGTCGTTCTGTGAATAGACAAACCATTACTTCTCTGTGGGACAATTTCACTGTCCCTGAAGACCGGCGAACTGCACCATTTATCGCCGTTAATTCAGTAGTATTTGGCGTATTGACAGCTTATTGAATAGACGAGCTGCCCAGAAATTCACCGTTTGGTGTCTAGTGCATAACCTCTAAAGTGTTCTCTGCATGTAAAAACAAGATGCAAAAATACACCTTAGTCCCACTCACGTGACTCAGAGCCTTTCTATAGGGTTGTTTCAATATTCATTGGACTTTTCATCGGCTGTCCATCAGTCCCTCCAGACTCTAGCTCCTATATAGTGTGCCCAGACGTTTTTGATACTGCAGGCACAAATTCAGTAAGCGCCTCCCTTCTGTTGCTAAAACAATCCAAACCAGCAGGAAGGTGGTAGTAGTAGCATTTGTAATTCTAATAGCAAAGGCGTAACAGTTACGTATGTTTAGGTAAAAAATTATGTGATTGCTGCCTCTCTATGTACATTCCTCATTGATTTTTATTGAGGGGTTAATAATGGGAACTCAGGAGCAGTAGATCTGTAAAGGGAAGGCTGCCATCAGAAACGTTGGGGCCCCTTAATAAACTACTAGTCGGGGTCCCCTTCCCACAGCTTCCCTTTTCAGTAACGAATTAAAAAGCTAATATTTTGTTTTCTCTATGGCTTTCCCGATTTTACAGGAAGTGTTCCAGCAAGAAGATAAAGTGTTCCTTGTTGGCAGAGCATTCAGTCTGCACCTCTTCCTGGTGCAGGCCATACTAATCACTCACTCAATGAGCTCTTACTGTCTCTATGTAGTGTAGTTCACTGGGAAACTTGTTGCCATCTTTGTGAGGTAGCCCTGGGTGACATGGAGGGGCACATACATCTGTGCCACTTACTCAAGCTGTACAGGGTTATTGATGGACCAGGGCCCACTGGAGCCACTGGGTCCCTTAACATATTAGGTGCCATTGTCCCCTGATGACAGCCCTGTGCATAGGGGCCTGCTACCCTTGTCTCCTTTTGGCATAAGGCAAAAGGATAATTGGGGCAGAGTGTGAGGAGCCACCGTAATCCACACACTCTCTGCACCCTTACCTGGCAGTTGCATGATAGGGCAATAATTGCTGTTACCATACCCCAGTCAGGATAAACCAATTACCGCTCCATTTCCAAGGGTGCCTCAAATAAGCATTTCAGAACTGTTCTGCCAGTCCACTTCCAGGCATCCTCCATGATATCCAGCAGATCAACCGTAATAGCTTAGCAAACAGGACTCCCATGTCTTTAGTGAGTCCATCTATATTTTGTATTCATAACTTGTGGATACTTCTTTTATTTCTTCTATATGTATTATCAGCCATACTCATGTCTTCCTCAGGAGATAATGAGATCTTTTGTGGGGCTTGATATCTGCATGACCGGTGTATTGGTCCAGGTGTTCATCCCTTTTATAAGGAGTGCCCAGATCTTCCTATAATGCTACCCTTAACTGGCTGGCAGAAATTGCTATAAACAGCTTGACAGACCTTATAGGATACTATAATGCTGCAAGTGGTATATTTAACATCAACATCTTTTGTTTGTTTTTAGTCTGGTCAACCTGGGATGTGACTTGTGTGACGAGAGCGGAAAGGGCAGACCTGCATCTCCATATCTACAGGTGTTTACAAATAAAATGGGTATGTGGTGGATAAAATGAACTGCACTATTGTGGGTTTTTTGTTGTTTTTTTAATTCTTGTGCATATTTTAATGTAACTAGTTGTAGCGCTCACTCCCGGAGGAGCTGCTGAAAATGAACCACGGGCCAGTCTCCCCGCACTAGGGAATAAATATACTCCAACACAGTTGTGGGTTTTTATCATTTAAATAGTTTACTAAAATATTTGGCAGATGTTGAGATACGGTATTCATAGATATTATTACAGTACTTTCGTATTGCGATAAAACGCGTAGCGGAAAAGAAACGAAACACGAGGCTTCGTATTTCGGAAAATAAAATATTCGTAACCGAACATAAAAGAAAATGCAATTGCACGAATATTCGGAAAAGGGACACGTAGCGGAACCCCAGAATATACAATCACTTCGTATCACGGTAAACGCGCAGCGGAAAAGAGAAAAATATATTCGGAACGTATCTTTAACCCCTGTTCCGATTCGTAACAAAATGAGTCCTGCACAGGTTAAGTACCGGAATGTAAAAGGTGTGTATGGTACCCTGGTACTGTTCAACTGGCCAGTGAATTTACTTAAGAAATGTCTTCGAGGTACTTCCGGGAGGCGGGCCTAAGTAATGGCCGCATTTTAAGACAGCTCCACTCGCAGAGGTTTTACATCTGTTGGCATCTGAGGCATCCCTGCCTGCCACGCCGCTGCCGACTAACTGATTGTCGCCCTCTTCATCCCCGGAGGTCCGTGGGCCAGATTTTGGCCGTTCCATACCCGCACGGCTGTGCGGGTGCGTGACCCCTCTGTAGGCCCGGACTGAAGCCTGACGCTGCGCTCGAGCGCGCTGCTATCGCGCTCGTTGGGGTGAGTGGGCAATTCCTTTACCCTCCGCTGCCTCGGACCCCTGTGTTGAGGCGCCGGCTTCCTCAGCGCCGTTTGCTGGGGTCAGTTTGGCGGCACCTGGTCCGGCGCACGTGAACAGTTGCCGGAAGCTTCCGGCGGGAGTGCTCTCGCCCATCACCGTCCTCGGAGGGCTCAGTCCAGGACCCGTGTATCCCACTACCTACATGCCATCCTGCTGTGTTAAACAGGAGAACACTTAATAAGGCAGACTACCTTCTCTTTAGTTTTTGGGAGAGGGGGGAGGGGAAGGAAAAACCATAAAACAAAAAAAAAAAAAAAAAAACGGAAGAAAAAGAGGGGGGGGGAAGGGAAAAACCGCACAAAACAAAAAACAAAAGGAAAAAAGGGGGAGAAAAGAAGGGGAAAAACCACATAAAACAAGAAAACACTCTGGACGCTCTGCACTGTCCGTATATAATTTTTCTGGACACCCCACACTGTCTGTATATCACAACTTTTCTCTGGACGTCCCGCACTGTCTGTATCATAATTTTTCTGGACGTCCCGCACTGTCTGTATCATAATTTTTCTGGACACCCCGAACTGTCTGTATCATAATTTTTCTGGACACCCCGAACTGTCTGTATCATAATTTTTCTGGACACCCCGAACTGTCTGTATCATAATTTTTCTGGACACTCCGCACTGTCTGTATCATAATTTTTCTGGACACTCCGCACTGTCTGTATCATAATTTTTCTGGACACTCCGCACTGTCTGTATCATAATTTTTCTGGACACCCCGCACTGTCTGTATCATAATTTTTCTGGATGCTCCGCACTGTCTGTATCATAATTTTTCTGGACACTCCACACTGTCTGTATCATAATTTTTCTGGACACTCCACACTGTCTGTATCATAATTTTTCTGGACACTCCACACTGTCTGTATCATAATTTTTCTGGACACTCCACACTGTCTGTATCATAATTTTTCTGGACACTCCGCACTGTCTGTATCATAATTTTTCTGGACATTCCGCACTGTCTGTATATCTCATTTTTCTGGACGCTCCACACTGTCTGTATATCAGAATTTCTCTGGACACTCCGCACTGTCTGTATATCATTTCTCTGGACGCTCCGCACTATCTGTATATCATTTTTTTCGGACACTCCCATTGTCTGCATATTACAGTTACCAGGCCTACGCCTCACCATGGATAAATTCGTGGCATCATCCACAAAAAGTTCAAAACGCCTTACAACCAAATCTCAGGGCAAAGGTACATCGGCCCCGACACGATCCCCGACTCACTCCACATCTGATCTGGGAAGCCCGCCCTCCAGCCCACACCTGAATACCCCTCCACCGCCCACTACTGTCATGCAGATGGCGGAATTCACAGCTATGCTCTCGCCATTGCTAGATGAAAAATTGGGCCGACTATCGACCGCCATTGACCTGGCGCTCTCCCAGCTCACCTCGCAAGCACAAAGACTGACTGAGGTGGAGGAGAGGGTGTCCACTCTGGAGGATGGACTGACCCCCCTCCAAACATCTGTGGAATCTCACGACTCGCTCCTTTCCTCCCTGATAGACAAAGTTGACGACCTAGAGAACAGGAGCCGTCGAAACAATTTAAGAATAGTGGGACTCCCTGAAGCCGTAAAAGGTCCTCAACTACACCACGTTGTGTCTTCATGGCTCCCCACAGCCCTGGGACTAGCGGATAATTCAACGCTGACTGTGGAACGGGTACATCGTCTGGGACCGGACCTTTCTCCATCATTAGGCCGCCCTCGCACTGTCATATTTAAACTGCTGAATTTCTCAGACAAAATCCGCATCATGCAGGCGTATAGGAAAGCCGGTACCCTAGAATACAATGGAACTACTTTACGCCTCTTCCAGGACTTCTCAGCATCTCTGGCGGCCCGTCGCAGGGCCTTCGCCCCTATCTGCTCCAAATTGGCGGCGGCTAATGTGCGGTTCACGCTCCAATACCCTGCTCGCTTGCGAGTTCACCTTCACGGCCAAGTCACCTTTTACGATTCACCAAACGACGCCTTGACCATATTGGAGGATGACACTGCACGTTCCCCCTCATCGACAACCACAAGGCAACGCTCATCGAACCCCCCAACCTGATTGTAGCTCCGACTCTACAACGGGCTCAGCGTGGTCCTAGGGATGCAATGGATCCCTACGACTTTTTCCCCTTTTGTTCGATTTTACTAACTCTCCGGTGCTGGACTCCACGGACAGGACTAGATCCAACCACGGTCCGAACCGTATGTTTACCACTCACCACCCGGATCCTTTTGGTTAATCTTGGTTATATTGTTTATGGTTCTTCTGTTTGTTTTCTGGTTCGTTTTGTTTCTTCCAGATGCAGGCACCCCTATGTTCCTGTTGGGTGCTTAATGTTTAAAATGTTTCTGATTAGCCTTTTGACTCATAGGCAGGAGGTGACGCTGGTTACTAATGTATATGGGGCTGTGGAGCAGATGCTGGGACGGTTCCGGCCCCACTTAACAAATTGTTCTCGACGGTTAAGCTTAGAACCCGCTATTGGTATCCCCCATGACCCACGAAACTATGTCTGAAAGTACCCTTCCTATAGAACCACAGATTTTTACACGCAAATCGTTGAAACTGGTGTCCTGGAATGTGGAAGGCCTTAATTCGCCTATCAAAAGGAAAAAAGTACTACAATACTTGAAAAAGTTAGATCCTGACATAATTTTCCTACAGGAAACGCACTGGACTTCCCCAAACCAGTCACTACGCGCCCCCTGGATAGGCTTCCAGACATCATCCGTCCATACGCAGAAATCACGTGGTACCACTATCCTCCTCCACAAACGTCTCCCATACTCTGACTTGCTTGAGATTAATGACCCAGAAGGCAGATATACCTTTCTTGCCCTAACAGTGGGACAAGAACCCCTACAACTACTTAACATCTATGCTCCCAATAGCCCCAATCTCACTTTCTTTAAATCACTGTTACCATTACTCCATTTACACGACTCTTCCCATAGGATTGTGGGGGGTGATTTCAACGAGGTCCCAGACCCTATCTTAGACCGAGCGCCCAGTCGTACGATGGCTAGGGGACGTGCTCAACACACAGGCCCGACCTTCCTCAGGTCCCATTTTGACCTGGATGACGTGTGGCGCTCCCACCACCCTACGGGCAGGGATTTCACGTTTTACTCCGACCCGCACAAATCCTTTTCCCGCCTAGACCTTTTTCTGGTCTCAAGCTTACTTTCCAACCGTGCCCTACGGACAGACATTGGCCCAATAACTCTCACGGACCACGCACATATCACACTAGAAATCATATTGGAAACCCCGGTGCCCTATTCTAGGAATTGGCGCTTTCCTTCGCATCTCATGACCTCCGGTCTCTTCACCTCTCACGTTGAACTGGCATGGAATAATTACACAGACGATAACATTGAGCACGTAGCGACGACGTCAACCTTTTTTGGTCTGCGTCGAAGGCAGTGCTTCGGGGTCAAATAATGGAATATGCCGCTCGCACAAAAAAAGAGACTGCTAGACACCTCTCCGATGCCCACTCAGAGCTCCTTAGCAGCTATAGAGCTTATCTCTTAGACTCAACCTCCACGACCCTCCAAAAATACAAAAATGACAAGACGCGATACGACTCCCTGGCCACAGAACAGGCACACCGTACATGCCAACGTCAAAAACAGGCTCTGTTCCGCTTTGGCAACAAACAAGGTCGACTTCTTGCTAATTTGGTACGCTCCCAGACCCAGACTAGACCCTTAATTTCAAAACTCAAGACCTCAGACGGAACCATTCTTACCAAACCTAATGACATAGTGGATCACTTTCGTACCTACTTTGCGGACTTCTATAAGGCAGGCCCCGATGACTGTGCGCCAACTAAATCTTTTTCATACAGCCCAAATGCCTAAACTTTCCCCAGGAGAACGCGACGCACTCTCAGTACCCATCACACACGCCGAAATCAAAGCGACAATAACCTCACTTAAAAACGGAAAAACACCAGGCCCAGATGGCTTTGGGGCGGAATATTACAAACTCCTTTCTGGCCTGGTGATTCCCCACTTAGTTACGCTGTATAACAATATCCTGGGGGGTGGGACCCCACCCCCGACCTTTAATGAGGCGCGGGTGGTGGTTCTCCCCAAACCGGGAAAAGACCCAACATTGGTAACCTCCTATCGTCCCATTGCACTACTAAATACTGACCTCAAAATACTGTCCTCCATCATGGCTCGCCGTCTTCAAAAACCTCTTGCACGCCTCATAGGGCCTCAACAAACGGGATTCCTTAATGGCCGCCATTCCACTACCAATATACGCAAAGCCATAGCGGCAATATGGTCATCTTCCCTCACGCCACAATCCTCAAACCTCTTACTGAGCTG
Organism: Leptobrachium leishanense; assembly: GCA_009667805.1. Lineage (NCBI taxonomy): Eukaryota > Metazoa > Chordata > Amphibia > Anura > Megophryidae > Leptobrachium > Leptobrachium leishanense. The sequence goes on from CM019065.1 coordinate 193,867,840, forward strand.
TGACGCAGATAAGGCGTTCGATAGGATCTCATGGAATTATTTAATCAGATTTATTAAGTTTCATCATTTTGGTAAGACATTCTTAACACTTTTTCGTGCACTCTATCTTACGCCTTCCACTATGATCACAGCAAATGGACTCAACTCCGCCCCCTTTAACCTAGAGCGAGGAACTAGGCAAGGATGTCCTCTATCCCCGTTATTATTTAACCTGGCCCTAGAACCTCTAATACGTATCATAGAAATGTCCCAAACAATATCAGGAATTCATTTGTCCCCCACAGTAGTATTAAAAGTTGTAGCCTTTGCAGACGACTTGTTGATATTCCTTTCAGACCCCGCCTCCGCGATCCCCCCCTATTGAAGTTGTTTGACTCCTTCCATGTAGCCTCCGGCTTCCAAATCAACTACGCCAAGACAGTAGCTCTACCTCTAGGCCCCAAACCACAGGGTTCTTGGCTCCAGGGCTTTCCCTTCTCCTGGGCACCCTCGCCGTATATTAAATACTTGGGTATTATTCTACCGATTGACCTCTCCCGCTTATACAAACTCAACATAGACCCTCACTTAGCCCAAACAAAAGCACTTTTGGAGGCCTGGAGCTCACTTCCACTTTCTTACTTGGGGCGGGCCTCACTTATTAAAATGACCTTATTTCCCAAATTACTATACACTATACAAGTATTGCCTCTCCTACTGAAACCTAATGATCTTCAGTTATTCAACAGGTTGTACGCGTCCTTTATTTGGCAAGATAAGCGGGCACGTATACCACTCCTTAACCTCCAGCAACCGATAGCGAGGGGAGGTATCAACTTCCCCAATTTACTAGATTATAACCTAGCAGCACTATATCGTTACGTATCGGATTGGCTGAATGATACTTCCCGCTTCACAGCCTTACATGTGGAACAGGCGCTACTTCCTGCCTCCTCTTTACTAGCATTTCTTCACCAACACTCTCCCGCCATCCCCCCTCCCCTACGCGATAACCCTTTGCTCTCCACGACGAAATTAGCTTGGGTCAGAATTCGTAAACGCCTCCAATTGTCCTGGCAAACATCCCTTTGGTCTCCTATCTTGCATAACCCTCACTTTCAAAATGCCTCCCCTGCTCCTATCTTTCGAACCCTGGCTCAACGAGGTTTTAGACTCCTACACCATTACCTAGATGGAGCATCAGGTCTGCCTTATTCTTACACAGCCTTGACAGAACGCATTGCCCCATTAACTATACACCCTGTTTATTACTTACAACTCAGACAGTTCCTTCTCGCACAACTGCACACCTTATCTCCCACTGATTTAACTAACCAGTTAGACACGCAATTACTCGTACATAGTTCATCTCCTCCCTCGACTTCAACCATTTACACACTTCTACAACATTCACTCCCCACCTCGAAACCCTGGAGGGCTATCTCTCGATGGGCCACTACTTTTCCAAACCTTACCCCCAACGACCTAGTGTCGGCTACTCTGGTATCAAGACGCACTCTCCCATCCGCCAATTATTGGGACATGTTTTATAGGATACTCCACCGAGCCTACATGGCGCCGGATAGAATGGCCCGTTCAGGACTATTACCTAACGCCAACTGTTTAAAATGCAATTTTTCCCCAGCCGACCTCCATCATTGTCTCTGGTCGTGCCCCTTTATTCAATTATTTTGGGACACCGTACGCCGATTCAGCTCCCAGGTTATCCGAATCGAGATTCCCTTCACACCTAACTGGGCTATTTTCAACTTACCAACTTCACAAACCCTTCAACCCCTCTCTAGATGCCACCGGTTTTGGTTAGGTCTCCTAGCAGCGACGGGCAAAAAGGCCATATTATCTCAATGGATATCCGGTACCCCTCCCTCATTCCGCATGATGTACGACAGAATCTATTCCATATTCTTGGCTGACTGGTCTGAGGCCTCACTACATCAGACTGAGAAAACTCAACAATTCTTTACCCACTGGTCCCCTTTTATTTGTGCCTTACCACCTGAGGTCAAAACCTCCCTACGAAACACGTTCTGCGATGCCCCATGGTATTCCCTACAAATGCTGCGGAACACCCCTCCGATCCCCTCAGATACCTCTAACCACTTGTTAGTTAACTTTCTTGCCTCCACTTCCCGGGATACCCTAACCCAGCCGTCCACCTCTGAGCTTTAAATGCTGACATTACCATGACACTTCGGTACTGGATTGTGATGTAATACTTTAATTAACACCGGAAACTGTGATTTTTTTTCTTTTTTTTTTTACATTATTACAGATTGTACATGATATGAAAAGGAAAAAAAAAAAAAAAAAATGTTACCCCTTTTTCTGTAAATTCATCTTGATCTGAGACGAATAAAAATATGTTTAAAAAAAAAAAAGAAATGTCTTCGACTAGTCAAGTTGGGGCCCTGTGGACTTTAAAGAGAAAACAGCAGCGTGCTCTTTGTATTATAAACGGCCTTGGAGGCCTCTCACCCATCCGCCGGTTGCTTTAGGCTCCGCTGACCCAGGACGTCTCTCCGCTGGATTTTGACTGGGGATACTAGCAGCCGGATCCGTTGTCTGACTTCCCGTAGCTTGTCCACGACTTTTCCTCAGCTCACCGCCTGCTCTCTGTACCCGATCAACTTGCGGTGACTCCTTCCTCGAGGTCTTCGGTTGGTTCCATCTGCAGCAACTCTGGAACTTGGAGGGCTCTTTCTCTTGCGACTGAATGACCCAGAATGTAACAGAACTGACAGGTCTCACTTGCTCTCCGCCCTAGGTCCTCTCTCAAAGTATGGCACTGCGTCTGCTCTCTCGTTCCCTGGCGCGCTCTGAGGCAGAGGATGTAAGTGTCCAGTCCCCACCCACTTCCTGTCCTCTTGCAAAGCATGCCGGGCATTGTAGTCCCAATGTCCAGTGTCTCTGATCGCGATAGTCTCCATCTTGTGGCCAAAAATAGGTACTGCCACAGCAAGATTTTAACACAGCGCTACATAGTCATTCATCTTGCCTGTTTTTCGGTGGGAAGGCACAATACTCCAGTGCATACCATATGTAACTATGAACAGCTACTGCAAGGCATTTTGATTCGGAAAATTAGCAATACTGCTGACAATATTCTAACTGGTACAAAGAGTACCTTTTATTAAAACTGAATTTTCTGACAAATGCACAATTCCTTATTATAAATCTTTTTGTCTTTAGTACAAATTATCCTAGTGCTGCAGAATATTTTGATACTTGATAAATGATTGTAATTTGTTGTTTTGCATGTGTAATTTAAATAACGAATCATTAATATATTCTGTGCCTCTTGATTGATTGAACAAAAATTGACTATTCCTAAGGTATTTCATAGTATGATAATATATATGGAATTTATATTGAAAAACAAGATATGTCAGATGACAATCTCATGGTGGGAGGGATGGCAAGAAAGGAACCAAAGTTGAAGTGGGATTAAACCCAAAAGATTGATTGCAATAAACTAAGGCTTTTGCCTCTGTGAAACCAGAAGAAATTCAGGATCCTAATTGGTATAGGTCAATTTCGCAATGCATACTGTTAAAAATATCTGCTTTATTAGTGGTAATAAAACAAAATTGCAACCATTAATACATCGTAACCCTTCTTATTGTAGCATTTTACACTTCCCACTCATGGTTATTATGAGTATGAAAATTTAAAGTGACCAGGAGTAAAAAGTTTGAACTGCTCACAATAGGCTAGTTAGCCAAAATAAAGAACTACACCTTATAATTTCATAGATGGCTAAACCGACTATAGAGGGTCACCTTGATATGGGACCATATAGGATTGTACTCACAAAAATATCAAGAAAACAGATCAATTTAACATAAAGCCAGCAATTATAAGGACAAAAGATAGAGGGCCATATTACATAGTTGGTGCTAACTTAACCAGAACTGTTGTAAACTTCCCAGAGCCATTATAGTCTATGGAGGTTTTCAGTTTACAACAGCTCTGGTTAAGTTAGCACCAACATTGTAATATTGCCCAGAGTGTATATGGTCTCCTTGAAATGGGACCATCCAGTATCACTCACAAGAATAATAATAAAAATAATAAGGCAGCAGATAAAAAATTAATATATGGCAGTTTGGGTCACAGGAAAACCTCCTATAAGAAACAATTGTTAACGCGGGAGTATTGCAAAAAGGGTAACATATTACACAACAAAACCATTAATAAAACATAACCACACTCAATTGTGCACACGTGGATCTCCTTCTTTTTGGAGAAGTAGTATGACCCCCACCAGTCAAGTGCTAAATAGCAAATGTATAATCCTCGAATTGAGGTTACTAACCGTTCGCAAGAATGTTAAATTGCATTGGTGTCCCTTTTAATGGGACCATATAACGACAATTCGATCTCAATCTTATGACCCGGTCATACTGGGTCCGAAGATTCCCACCGCCCCACTTACTGGCATTCAAGTAACCCCCAAACCTGAGGCAAAGACTGGTCCACAGCAAACTCACCCAGGGACAGGACATCATACAAAATGGGACCAAACGCTGCAACAAGTCCCACTGCAAACTGTGCTGAGATATACAGTGGCAAGAAAAAGTATGTTAACCCCTTGGGATTACGTGGAGTTTTGCATGAATTGGTCATAAAATGTGCTCTGATCTTCATCTAAGTCACAACAATTTGAAAAACACAGTCTGCTTAAAATAATACAACACAAACATTATGTTTTCATATTTTTATTGAACAGAACATGTAAACATTCACAGTGCAGGGTGGAAAAAGTATGTGAACCTTTGGACTTAATAACTGGTTGACCCTCCTTTGGCGGCAATAACCTCAACCAAATGTTTCCTGTAGTTGCAGATCAGACCTGCACAATGATCTGGAGTAATTTTGGACCACTCCGCTTCACAAAACTGTTTCAGTGTAGCAATATTCTTGGGATGTCTGGTGTGAATCGCTCTCTTAAGGTCATGCCACAACATTTCAATCGGGTTGAGGTCAGGACTCTGACTGGGCCACTCCAGAAGGCGTATTTTGTTTTGCTGAAGCCATTCTTTTGTTGAATTACTTGTATGCTTTGGGTCATTTGTCCTGTTGCATCACCCATCCTCTGCGGAGCTTCAGTTGGTGGACAGATGGTCTTACGTTTTCCTGCAAAATGTCTTGATAAACTCTGGAATCCATTATTCCATCAATGACAACAATCCGTCCAGGCCCTTGAAGCAGCAAAGCAGCCCCAAACCATGATGCTCCCTCCGCCATGTTTTACGGTGGGGATGAGGTTTTGATGTTGGTGTGCTGTGCCTTTTTTTTCTCCACACATAGTGTTGTGTGTTTTTTCCAAACAACTCAATCTTGGTTTTATCTGTCCATAGAATATTTTGCCAGTAGTGCTGTGGAACATCCAGGTGCTCTTTTGCAAACTTCAAACGTGCTGCAATATTCTTTTTGGACAGCAATGGCTTCCTCCGTGGTGTCCTCCCATGTACTCCATTCTTGTTTAATGGTTTCCTTATTGTAGATGTGTCAACAAAAATGTTAGCATGTGCCAGAGATTTCTGTAAGTCTTTAGCTGACACTCTAGGATTCTTCTTTACCTCATTAAGCATTCTGTACTGTGCTCTTGCAGTCATCTTTACAGGAAGACCACGCCTAGGGAGAGTAGCAACAGTGCTGAACTTTCTCCATTTGTCGACAGTCTGTCTTACCGTTGACACTTGAACATCAAGGCTTTTGGAGATACTTTTGTAACCCTTTCCAGCTTCATGCAAGTCAACAATTCTTGATCGTAGGTCTTCTGAGAGCTCTTTTCTGCGAGGCATGGTTCACATCAGGCAGTGCTTCTTGAAACCAGTAAACCCAAAACTGGTGTGTGTTTTTAAAGGGCAGGACAGCTTTCCGCAACACATCCAATAATATCACACTGATTGGACTCAAGGTTGGCTTACTCCTGGCTCCAATTAGCTCTTGGAGAAGTCATTAGGCTAGGGGTTCACATACTTTTTCCACCCTGCACTGTGAATGTTTACATGTTATGTTCAATAAACGCATGAAAACATAAAATGTTTGTGTTGTATTATTTTAAGCAGACTGTGTTTTTCAAATTGTTGTGACTTCGTTGAAGATCAGAGCACATTTTATGACCAATTCATGCAAAACTCTACGTAATCCCAAAGGGTTCACATACTTTTTCTTGCCACTGTATGTGACAGAAGCACTGCCCGGCACAATAGCCCCACATACAACATCAAGGGCTCATACCTCTGCACGTCTGCCAAGGTGGTGTACATGATCCAGTGCACTGCGTGTGATAAGGGCTGCTATAGTGGGGAAACTAGCCTTAAACTGAATCTCAGGATGAACCTGCACAGACACTCAAGAACCATCAGGAAAATACATATTGTACCCCGGTGGGACATCACTTTAATCTAAAAGGCCACTCCATCCAAAACCTCAGAATTAAAATCCTCAAAAGGAAATTTTAAAGAATCCCATGTATGTAAAACATTTGAAATTAAAAATGATCACCTATTTTAACACTATAAAAGAAGGTCTCAATGGGGACTCTGGCTTTTATCATAACGTCGCATAACATTCCGAATTTTGGCTGGTGTTTTGTTTTTTCTTTTGTCTTTTTCTGCCTTCAGTGTTTGTTGTGTTTTTTTTTTTTTTTCTTCTTTCAAGTTATCATGATCTTATCACTGTTGTTTTATGGGCCTAAGATCTCTCATGTGTTTATTTTCCCTTTTTTGACCATACTATTTGACTCACTATTTACAACATCTAACCCCCAACCCATGTGCCCCTTAATGTCTTGGACTGGGGTCAGACGAGCACAGTAATCACGTCTGTGTTGCTGCACATTAGTACGTCCGTGGAAGTGCGGATGCCCAATGGACGCGGCAAATGGACGCAAGTTAGCAAGAACGGAATACCACTAGAACGGACGTGCGGAGTTTGCAATGTCCGCATAGCTTTGTGTGTGAGTGATGGAACGTGGTCAGACGGACTGCATTTATACATCCAGCATTTTTGACGGACAAAATGTTTTTTTCATTTTAATTTATTTACCTCCTACATTCGTCAAAAATAACTTCACAAAAACTGACTGTGTGGCCACTACTGTGTCTTCCGTCAAAAAGTGTGTCCGTACTGCACGGGCGCACAGTCTGTAGAAAACGCGCTCGTCTGACCCTAGCCTTAATGTTTAATTCTATATTGTTCAGTATAGCTTCCAGACCTGAAGAAGAGCGGAATCTGCTCGAAAGCTTGCCTTTTAAATGTAACGTTAGTCCAATAATAAAGGTATCACTACATACTGCTATTTTTGTGATTTTGACATCTGGACTAACAAGGCCTATCTAATATATACATTTTGGGAGGATTTTGTTTTTAATAAAAATATTTTACCTACAGTGCATAAAATTCTTCTTTGGATCCGCGCTGCAGCCCCCCCCCCCAGTTCTCTGCTCACTGGCCCACTCTTAGCCGTTCAGACGCTTATTAATCATGCTACTCATTGCACAATAGCATATGTGGGCATGATTTTTGACTCGACCCAAAGATAGTGGTCGCGATGTCTAGTGTTCCTTTTAATTACGAATTAACTCTTAGCAAATTCCCTTTTTAATTAAGCCTTATAAAGCAGCCGCTGTCTTTTCTCAGGGTGTTTGCTACAATAACAAAGAGTTCCTGTTTCACTCCTGCATGAAAGTAGCATGGATTTATTTTTCATCTCTGTATCCTCTAAATTAATGCGTGTATTGTCTATTGTCTTTTGTCTTTCAGGTGGTTTGTGTCTTATTTATGTTCATCCGTTCCCTGTGGCACAGGAAATAACCTATCAAGCCATCTTTTTACATAAGGGTGAGCATGCTGGTATTAGTCCTTTGTAACTGTAGAGGCCAGATGTGTGTCAGTGTTATATGGGGTGTATATACGGTTCCCTGTGGAAAGCGTTAACTTGGCAGGGTTGATCAGCCCAGCAACACAAATGAGGACTTGATGTTGTGGTTGCTGGGGCTTTAAAAGGTACACGCCTATACAGGCACAGGAGGTTCGTTTTGGTGGATCCCCCCCTCAGACACAGCTCCAAAGGACTGTGATTGAGGATATAATAATTTGTTAGTATTACGTTGACTACTGGATAGCAGAGAAAGGTTTTCTTCTTTTTGTTTATTTGTTTGAACTAAGCAGCTGTGCCTGTATACACCTACACTGTATGGAATAAAGGCTGCTTGAGAAACACTTACCCTGCTGTGTGTTCACGTGACAAGGTCCACTCCGTTACAGGGTGTCTTGTTGAAAATTGTAGAGACAATCCAGATGGCTGATATTGATGCCCGTTAGTAATGTATTATGGAGAGTAGGCAGACATACCTCCTAATTTTCTTATGAATCTGCAGTTTGCTGCTTCCATGGAGTTGAATAGTGACTGAAATGTCATGGTCAGACCTCATCCTTGCATAGGTTCACAAATCCCATACATTTCTGCCGAGGGGTTGTAGAATGTGTAGCTGAGCACTTTGGTGTATTATTTTTTTTTTCTTTTCTAAAAAAAGCGCATGATTAAGATCTATGTTGATATATTAAGTTTTTACCTTTTTTATGGCCAAATTTAATTTTTAGGATATACAAAAACATTCAAGGCAGCAACAACAATGACCGACTCCTCTCGCCTGACTAAAGTGGCCTTCATACACCTTGGTAAGGGTCCTATTTTCAATGCCATTATTTTTGCTTGAGCTATGATGGGTAAAATGAAGAGCAAACAATATGCAGTTGTACAGGTTAAAAGCAATTTTACGTTTCTGCTGAATTGTGCCATGTTTAACCTCCCTGGCGGTATTCCCGAGTGTGACTCGGGGTTAAATTTTGCTACTGTGAACGGTAACCCCGAGGGCTGGATACATACTCGCCTCCTCCTGGCTCCCTCGCTGTCCCCGCTGTCCCCGCAGTGTGATCGCAGCGAGCTGCTTCCTGGATGCCTCCCTGCGAGTCACATGATGCAGAGGGGCTGGACCGCAGCAAACTTCATTCATAATACTCACTGAATACAAATGGAAATGTTTATGAACGGCCACTAGGTGGCAGTACAGGATAACCCTTGTTCTCAGACAGATTTCAGTGTTTTTTTGTTGTATTTTATTGAATATCATTTATTTGCATTATTATTTCGTGTTTCAAACTTTATCGGACTCCGTGTATTTACTATTTTTTTTTTTTTTTTTTTAAATAATTTATAAAGGATTTTACCAGTAAGAACTCTTGCACGGATTTCCGTGCGTGATTCCTAATTATGTACAAAAACACGTTTCCTTTAAAAAAAATTGATACGCTTTTAGACACAAAATTTTGAAGAAATTAGACCGCAAGGGAGGTTAATCCATTGTAACCGGTTTACAAATCTTATGAAACCTTACTGACCTGGCTTTATTCTAAACTATTTATAGTGTTACAATGGATTAAATGAAGCCACTAGGGTTGGGAGGATTTTAATTTTGAATTTAAGCAAGCATGGGATAGGCATAAGGCTATCCTAAACAAAAGATAAATCCAAGTAAAGTATCCATGTAATTGGGCAGACTAGATGGGCCGAAAGGTTCTTATCTGCCGACATTTTTCTATGTTTCTATGTTAATGCCTGTTCAGAATCTGAGATCCACATTAGTGACTAGAGTTTTATTTTCTTTCTACCCACACACCTTGTAGTTGTTTTTACTAAATGAACATCTTATGCCTGTGTCAGACGAACGCAGTGATCACGTCCGTGTTGCCGCACAGTTTAACGTCCGTCGTAGCATAGAATCCTGATCAATAGAGACCCATACACGAAGTACGAGCGCACCGAACTGCGCACGTACAACACACGTGGCAAACGGATGCAAGTTAGGCAAGAACGTAAAACCGCTACCACGGATGCGCAGAGTGCGCCACATCTGCATAGTGTTCTGTATGATTGACATGATGTCAGACGCAGCGCATTTGCGACGTCCAGCACCTTGACGCCCAAAATGGCTTTTCATATACTTTTCAAATTTTTATCATTTTTCATATTAATTTTATTTCCCATAGTTTCCTTTTTTTCTACGTCCGTCATCAAAAACAAACCGTGTGGTGTCTACAGTATCTTTCATCAGTACGTCCATCTGTTATGCACGCACGCAGAGTGCAGTCTGACTACATTCGTCTGACATTAGCCTTATACTGCATGAACAGCGAGGATAAAGTCAGGAAGGAAACCAAAATAAAAGATGTAAAATGGAGCTCTGCTCGTATTGGACAAACACAAATTGTGGCATAAGGAAAGAAAAACAAAGTCCAATATCATTTGGTGAAAGTTTTCTTAAGCGATAATGTTTGGCTAAGGCTAGACTGTCAAGGTTATTCAGAGAGAGGTGAAACTCGGGAGAATGACTGTAGAAGTGAAAATTCTTGGTCGAAATAGCCAAACCAGAAAAATTCTCCCATTTATCTCACTGTCCAAATCGGCTATTTGGTCTAGATTGTTCATTCTCCTGGCAATTCTCCTGATTTTCACCTCTCTGAATAACCCTGTGTGTGTGTTTTCTAGTAGAGAAGTGCCCAATTAATTTTATTTTTTCATAGAGGAAACTATTGGTTACTTAAAGCATTTCTCATTAAAACAAATGGGGAAGGGGCACGTTTGGATGCCAGTTTTCAAGATAAATTTCTTCATATGATTTTGTGGTAGAAATGTCCAATTGTCGTTTATTGGAATAATACTTTCAACAATAAGTAGCTAAGCCTCATCTAGTACCCAAAATGTATTGCTGAGAGCGCTTTGGTAGCAGTTTTTTAAAAAATTGAATAAATACAAATTTAAAGATAACATTTTAAGGCCTTAAAGCCCTATTCTGAGGTCATAGGTCATACTAGACATGAGGGAGATACTTTTTTTTTTTTTTTCTTTCCCTTTTTTCCCCACCTGGAAATTTGGGTACAAGCTCTTAGGACATGAAATAGAAATACTGTTTCTCAACATCTACATGTTGATCACTCAGGCCAGTGTCAATCGAGCGTACTACATGTGCCTGTACTGACGTGCCTTCCAACGCCCATTGTAGCGTTGTGATGTTTCGATGGGGCTGGCCACACGCTGTAGCGTGCGCACAAATTACGCGTGCTGCAGTGGACATGCTGAAAGTCTCCCCATCGATACTCTACAATGCGCATTTGGGGCTGCAAAGCGCGATCCTCCATAGGGAGATGGAGCCTTGCAGCGTGGAGTGCACTAACTGCGTTCAGCAAGGCGGCCAGACGTTCATCAGAGTGGAAGTAATGTCTGCTCTCACGGACGTTCCTTCCACTCTGAACAACACTCGTCCGACACTGGCCTTAGAGAGTATAATTTGTTGGAGACACACATTTTCAAGCTGCATAACTTTAAATTGTGGAATAATGGCTCATAGGGAGCTAACCAAATTTCTACACACGTTTTCAACTTTTGAACCTCTTTAAAACTTGTGTATGTTGGTAAAGTTCTATATCAAGTACAATCTCCCCATATACTATGTTATTCATTATTTAAGGTGTGGGCCATTGCTTCAAGAGATAATGATTTACTTTTATTAAAATGTGACATTGTGCTTGAGCACCTGTCTTTTTTTTCTTGCTTTCTAAAATTACCAATGTTTCTTGTAAGAGTCTGTAAATGACCATACTGTATGTTTTCCCTTCAGATAGTTATGTTGCAGTCTATGTTCCTAACCAGTTCTTGCACTTGGTAAACATCACACACCCTGAACTGTTGTGCTACCACTTGTTCTTAACCGGTAAGGCAGTTTTCTGACTTTTTTTTTTTTTTGTTTTTTTTTTTTTTTTTCTACTCTTTTATATTATGGAATCATTTTAATGTTAGACTGGCTGAAATTCACTTTCATAATCAAATTAACTGCTTCTTTAACATGGTCAAGTATGCTTGATCTACAAAAGCTCCTGCAGGATCCCCATATAGGGTAAAGGTGATCCGATCATGTTCTGGAGCAATGCTTTTGCAAATGAGCTCCAGAATGTCCCCCCAAATTTTCAGCTTGGTGGTGAAGGGGTTAAACTATCTTTCCTCAAATCTTTGGAGAAATACCTGTGCAGAGCAGTTTGTATCAATATTCATCTCAACTTTGCATAATTGTCATGTGTAGAGCAGAATTGAAAGATCCCTCTATACGAGTTTTTTTTTATTTAAAGTATTCCTCCCATGCATGAGGAAAGGAAACTAGTCTGAGTCTGTAATTTAATTTTCTTTCTCCAGACATGGTAACGTTCTCTTGTTTTGTTGCAGTTGCCCTTTAGTCATACAGAGCATTCAGTGAATGATTGTATTACAGACAGTGATTCTGGGCTCCACCGGGTGGCAGTCGTGTGCTGTGTTCCAACTTAAATGGCATTTACAGTATATTATTGTAGGTTTGTGGCACTTTAATAATAGTAGTGTTACCGTGAAATGTTTAACCACAACATGGAAATATTATCATTCTCAAAATAAAGTGTGAGCCTCAAAAGATTGGCTTTTACTACTCTTTGATCCGTCACAAAAAGGCCTTTTTTTATTTATTTTATTTAATGTGATTTGTTGGTGACCTGATCCTAACCGTTATCAAGACAAATAGATCTATTAATTGCCAAAGTCTCATATCCGATGTTGAAATAAAAAACAAAGTGCTATACTGATCTAGTTTAAGTTGCCTTAGTGTGTTAAGACAAAAAACATCGGGCCTTATTACAATGTTGGTGCTAACTTAACCAGAGCTGTTGTAAACTTAAAACCTCCATAGACTATAATGGCTCTGGGAAGTTTACAACAGCTCTGGTTAAGTTAGCACCAACTATGTAATATGGCCCATAATGTTTTCTCCAAGGTGCCCATTGCTGGTCTGTTCACTAAAATTTGAGCTGATGTGTAAAGACTCTGGGCACTATTTCCTCGTGAACACTAACTGTAGTGTTTGAGTAAGCATTAATGCTAGGATAAGTGACTTTAATTGGTGGCCCGATTTTGTTGCTTCTTGTCCCTGGGAGCACAGTGTGACTGGGGGACAAATGGTTCCCAGTCTCCCTCTGTGATCACTACCCACGGCGCTGCATGATCTCGCAGGAGCCCGTAAGCGTAAACCACCATGGAGACCTATGGATGCGGAAGCGCTACCGTGAGTATCCCAGCAGTTAACGCTGCATTCCGGAGCAAGGTGCCAAGGTTGCGCCCGCCCTAGAATCTCGCGCTAAAATGGGGGCGCTACGGGGAAACCTGCAGGAGCAGATTTTCCCCATTTGCATCCCAATTTTAGCGTTAAGCAGGGAATAGGGCCCTCCTGTAATGGAGACCTTATTAGAATTAGTCTTTCAGTTTTGAATTTAATCCTGTTGACACCTGTCTATGGCCCTGGATTAATGACTAGATCCTCCAGTGATTCAAGGGAAATCTCTCCTATGGATGTGGCAATAAGTATAGCTTGCCTTTCCCACACCCTTATTCGAGTAAATCTTGTTATGTTTACAAAGCAGGTCAGCGTATTGGAGTTATTTCATGGACATTTTTTGTTCCTTCTCGTCAATGCATCTTGTTACCAGTAAACAGTTATTAATTCCATATATGTACAGTAAAGCACACTTGATTCATATGTGAGACTCAGTAGCATGGTGTCAAATCTGTGTCGTGAGCTATACGAAAATATCTATTGTGCCTTAGACCCAACTTGGAAAATGTCCTTGTAATTGGTAAATGGAAACCTTATTCCACAATTAGGACACTTCTCGTGTCTTGTGATAAATTAATCCTGTGTTGTTTTTCTGCCAGGAACTGATGCCCAGTTAAGTGGGATGTGCTGTGATTGCAACGTCCAGTCATTGTGGAGGTCTTGCGCAGCGGAGTGCTGTACCGGCATCGTCTTCTCTGTTGGCATAAGCACAGAAGCTCTCTTGAGTCTCTTATCACGAACCAAGCTGGACTGTGAGAGGCTGGCGATTCTCCACATTATTTTACTGCATCAATCCCATCTTGAAATGAAGGTAATGTTCAAAATCGTAAATATTTTATAGTCAAGATTCCAAGTCCGGTGTTAGCTTAAGCAGAGCTGTTGAAACTGTACCTACTCCATAAACCAGGGCTGTCACACTCCGGCCCCGCAGAAGTTTATGAACTACAACTCCTATGACTCCCTGGTCATTTATTGGATTGAAAGATTTCTGGGCACAGTAAGCATCAACATCGGGGCTTAATCTTTAACAGCCCTATCATAAACGATCACGGCATTGGGATGTTTACAACAGCTCTGGTTAAGTTTACATCAGAATCTAGTCCATTTGTTTGCATTCTACTTCTGGTTTAACCATGTGTAACTGCTGACATGCCAAATCTGCAGTAGGTTTTGCCTAAATGCTTATATATGGATTTATGGAGAATGTGCAAACACTGCCATACGTCTTGATACAGGTCCTAATACGATCAGTACCTGATTCTCTATTCTGCTCCAGTCTTAGGTCTATAACGACAGGACATTACATAGTAAACTGTGTCTTTCATAGTTTTTGATGAATGGAACTTCTGTCAAGTATGGGACCACCTTTTGAGCTGCTTGGCTCCAGGCAACTGCATTATGACACGATGCTCAGACAACCTAAAAGGTGATTGGCTCTGATGGAAACTTTAACTCTTAGATCGGAGTACAATCTAGGGTTTTCTGACACATTTCTCCTACTCAAAGTCTAGATTGATTCCATAGCGAGAATCTGCATAACCTAAACTATACTAAAAGCTTTGCAAATACACTCTTTTTAAAATAAAAAAAGTACTAATAGTGGAAAATGAAAGCATTTTTTCGGCTTTTTATCACTGTAGCTACGGTCTATCAAAAAGATCACTTCTCCATCTACAGGAATTTCCATTTGAAGCAAAAGGGAAAAAAATCCTACTTGACTCTCTATACTAGCCATCAGATTTCACTTTGGAACTATAAGCTGTTTTGACACATCACTATGTTCTGTTTTGCAGATTCTTGATTGGCTGTGCGGTCATCTCTCCGTTTGCAGAAGTTTTGATCCCATACAAGAATTTATCATAGGTATGAAATCGAAATCCTGTTGCAAACTTTATTTAAGGTAGCGTGGTGTCGAGTAAAAAATTTGTCTTATGTAGAAGATACATTGGACCTTAACAGGAGTGATTTCTGATACCTGATAAGTGCCTAATGACACATTGGATCAACCATCTTGTCATTATTAAACCATGTGTTCACTTTTGATTGAGTCGCAGTTCACTCAAAGTCTGATAAATTCATTGGAAACCCAGCTTCCATGCCCCCCCTCCCCCCCAATTTGTGAAGAACCGGTTAGTAGCTGAATCTGTGCAGATGGGCGCTTTGATATCTAGTTTAAATCAATCATCTGCTGGTCAGGAGGGGTATACCCGGTTTATTTTTACTCCACGCTTATCGGTACTCACTCTGATTTCATCCCTCAACTACTGGACACAGTTGATGATTTATAAGGGGCAGAAGCCCCCCCCAATCTTTGCATGCCATTGGGTCACGTTAAATAATTAGTTGTTTGTTGGCTCTTTTTTTTTTTTCTTCCTGATAAACGGAGGGGACCTAAATTTTTCAACACTGTAAATTATGAACAAATTACTGTTGTTGGTGGTTTTTTTTTTTTTTTTTTTCCTGTATAACAATATTTTCCACGGTGCTTTACAATATAAAGTAACAAAATGATAGACAAAGACCAAACGTTCAGAGAACCCTTCAAGACCTCCTTCAAAACCCATCTCTTCAGATTAATATACCACATCACTGATGTAACTCATCCCTCTGCTCACCTACTCACACATGATTGAAGCTGCTTCTATTGCTCCACCATTCCTAAACCACTGGCACCAATGATCCTGCCGTCCAGTAAAATTACTTTTCTTCCTCAACCCCAATCCCTCTAGACTGTAAGCGCCTATGAGCAGGCCCCTCTACACCTCTTGTTTCCATCCTATGTCCATTTATCTGTATCTTGTTCCCTTTGGTTATTGTGTAGCGCCGTGGAATCTGTTGGTGCCGTGCTATATAAATGACGATCATAATAATAAAATGAGCTTACTCTGTATTACACTCTGATTTTAAGATGTCATCTTCTTTACATAAAGCCTTTCCTGGGTGTGCGAGCATGGATTTACTTTAAACCAGAAGAGTTTCAGTATTTTCAAATACTTACATATTTTTGGATTCCTTCTTTTTAAGGCCATGACAAAACCTAGAATAATGTTGCCTTAAATGATCATTTCTGTTGTCCTGACCAATTTAAACCTTAAAACTGTTGCATCCCTTAATTTTATATCTTCAGCCCTTTCTGTTAACCCCACATTTTGTGTATTTACCCCATACGCTTTTATCTTCTAGGTCCATCTAGTTCTCCTCGTTCTGGACATTTAAATTGTTAAAAGTTCTTGTTTTGCCTCTTAAATTTGTACAATGATATGGAATATCTTGAAGTTCTAAAAGTAATTGTAAAAATGAATGGGAAATAATTTTTAAAAAGATCATTCAATAATGCTAAGCTAATAAATGGAGGTGAAGACAGAACATTAAAACCTTGATAATAATAGAATTTCAATTTTTTTATGTATCCGATGTAATACCCTTAAACATTGTATTTTGTATTTTAATGAGCAATTTCTGCTTTCACATGCTTTATGTGAGGGGTCGGCAGCCTTTGCCTTTGTTTTTAGCTACATCTCCAATGATGCCAAGCCACTCACTAGGTTGAGTGAGCCTTGTGGGAAGTGTACTTCCAAAACCACTAGAGAGGCTAAGTTTGCTGACCCCTGATATTGCGTTTCACTCTGAGCTTTACTTAATGTGCCTCCTTTGCAGCTTCTTCATACAGGAATGTCAGCACGGATGCTGTTCACCTGGACAAACTTTTGCCATACACATCTGTGCCTTTGTGGAATGAGGTAACTCTTAAAGGTGTGACAGAAAGATGAGAACACTATGAGAGAACTAGTGATGAGCCATTGATTGCAAATCTCCCCCTCTCCATCACTACTAAATACTTAGGGGATTATTCAAAGAGTGGCGAGTTGGCCACCGAATTGCACCGAACGGTGAATTTCCTCATACGGTGCAATCTCATGGCAATTTGGCTATTCAGAAAGCTGTCAATTCACCAAATATTGCCGAATTGCCAGCAAAATACGGTGCAGTTCGGCGGCAAAGGAATTCCCCATAGTAATGGGTAATCTATTCAGGGAACACCGAACCACAGAGAAAAGTTGTTGAAATGCCCAGATTTTCAGTGGTTTCATTCAGCAGGTTTAAACAGAAGAATTCCATAGATTTCAATGTAAAAAAAAAAAAAACCCGTATTTTCTCTCTTATTAAACCATTTATTCTTTTCATTTACCTTTTAAAAGTTGTGCTTTTTTTTGTTTGGGTTTTTTCCCTGTTTGGCGGTCTGTTCGATGAGTCGTCAGCTGCGTTTGGCGATTTGAGGATGCGTTCGACTGCGTTTCAGCAGTCTATCAGCGGCGCTCGTCGGCAGGTTGATCTGCGGCGTTCAGCGGGTCCCTTCAGCGCACTTCAGGGGACCCTGCAGGGAATGCTGAACTCACGCAGGGTCGGCAAATTCAGATTGCCGAAGGAGAGAACACTGAAGTTTCAGTACTCTCTGAATAAACCCTATAGTGTACAGGAGATACTTGAAAACTAGAGAAATCTCAATGTATCCTTCCTGGTAAAATCCTTTATAAATAAATAAATAAATAATTGCTTAAAGCTCCTCGCGGTCTGCAGGGTCCTCTTTAATATTGATTGGGCCCTGGGCAAACTCTTTCTTGCCCACCCCTCACCATACAATTTTGCCCTCCACCACAACACCCCCCCCCCCCCCCCAATAAACAAATTGTGTTTAGGGGTTTGATGGAACAATGTATATTAGCGCATTATGCCATCGCCTCCACACTTGCTCCACTTAGTGATGGCCTGGGAAATGAGAAGGTAAGAGCAGCATTGTTGTTCACTTTATAATTGAAAAGTTAACAATAATGCTGCGTTAGAAAAAAAAGTTTGTTATTTTTATATAAAAGCTGGTCATGTTTGGTATCATTGGACCTCACATTGCCCGCTACCTTCTATAGTCCCTGTGATACCATATGACCCCCGTGTCTCCTCTATAGGGAATCTCCTGCCTAGCACGGGGAAGTACCATTTCTGACGTCATCGTGCCAAAGTGTGAAGTCAGTGGGCAGGGGAGGTCCTGCAGGTCGAAGATGTCAACCCTCTGCGGGGAAAAGTCTGTGATCGGCATGGAGCGGGTCATTGTTTTTACGGGCTTGATGGGCAGCTGCCTTGGGCCCCACAACAGTGATTGGGCCCTTTGCAGCTGCCCATTTGCCTATGTTAAATATTTTCCTAGCTGTCTGGGATTTTTTTGTGTGGTGATGCAATCACAGATTCTTGTTAGAGGTTGTCTGATCCATCATGAAAACCTTCTCATGAACAAGACACTTGTAATGGAGGCGGAGCTAACTGCCGAGGAGAGAGGACGCATCTTGCCGGGCTCCACTGCTGCAACATAGATTGAGGAGATTTTTAGTGCTTTATTTTGCCTGGCATTTAAGTTCTAAGCGGTCCCGAGTGGACATCTGACCGGGTGGACTAGCTTTGTGAGGTCATTTTGTCCAGGCGGCTCGTACCTGGGGCAGATTGACTGGAGATCGGGAGTGAGGCCTAGTGGCGTCGGCCATCTTGGATCCACGTACTCTGGCTGCCTGCTGCGGAGCCGCTCGCCCAGGCTGAAGATGGGGAAAAAGACAGCGACGCACCGGGCTGGGACGGAGGGACCCCGCCAGCGGGATATTCGGGTGTCTTTGATCGGTGGAGGTAAATCCCGGGTTTCGGCCCCTCCCCCCACCCTTGCAATGGAGTATGGCTCATCGGATGATGGGGAATGTTTCTGGCCTCGGGACGCTATGGGAGACCAGCAGCTACTTACCTTATTGACAAGCGAAGAATGGACGGCGCCCAAACCTATACCACCACCAGTCAACCCAAGCCCACCAGAGATTTAGTGGTTTCCCCCAAACCAGTAAATAGACAACAATACAGTACGTATCTGGTGGCGCGATGGAAACCGCCTAAGGGTAGCCGATGGTTCTCTTAGTTCACTTGTCCACATGGATCATATGAAAAAACAGAACAAAATAATAGTGCAGAATGTTTGTACAAATTCCAAGATAAGGTTATACAGTGTTTGCACTCACAAATATGGAGCCCGAACACTGGCTCTAAGTGGATCAACGCATTCGGGTGTTTCAGATTCTTTGCTTGAGAAGGTGATCCATACTCATTCATAGAAGGAGATTCTTCTCACATGTGGCCCCCAAAAGAGCAAAAGAAAAGAGAAACTTTCTCGTGCAGATCTCGTAAATGTGATAGCATATAGAGATACAAAGATTGCCAACTCACATGTGTTGGAGCTTAAAGACCAAGCTCGAGGTGCGCGCCTACAACTTAACCTACAATAAGTCCATATGCGCGCGCACCTCGAGCTTGGTCTTTAAGCTCCAACACATGTGAGTTGGCAATCTTTGTATCTCTATATGCTATCACATTTACGAGATCTGCACGAGAAAGTTTCTCTTTTCTTTTGCTCTTTTGGGGGCCACATGTGAGAAGAATCTCCTATGAATGAGTATGGATCACTTTCTCAAGCAAAGAATCTGAAACACCCGAATGCGTTGATCCACTTAGAGCCAGTGTTCGGGCTCCATATTTGTGAGTGCAAACACTGTATAACCTTATCTTGGAATTTGTACAAACATTCTGCACTATTATTTTGTTCTGTTTTTTCATATGATCCATGTGGACAAGTGAACTAAGAGAACCATCGGCTACCCTTAGGCGGTTTCCATCGCGCCACCAGATACGTACTGTATTGTTGTCTACTTACCTTATTGACCCCGGGGAAGGAGCTGGAGGCGGCCGGCACGGCGGCTAAAAAACGGGCGCAGGCGAAGCGCCGCTCGCTGGCCAGGACCTTGCAGGGGGGACTGTGTGGGTCCGGTGGAGCCCTGCGCTGCGCTGCAGGGGAGCTCAGTGGAGGATCGGCTGCCCTCGGACTCAGACTCCTTACTGTCGGCCTCTGGTGGTGCAGGCTCTGCGGGGGCCCGCGGTGCTTCGGTGCCTCCACGGTGTGATGGACTTCCACCTGCATCGCTACCTGGTCCGCATTTCCTACAGATCTCTCCCACCAACATCCGTGATATCGACGGCGACGATTCGCTTCCTTCCACGAAAGGTGACCTCCGTTTTTTTATGGCGGAGATGAGGTCGTGGCGTGCTGAATTTTCTGGCCTGCGGACTGAGATTGCAGTGATGAGAAAAGAAGTGACAGCAGTGCGGACTCAGTCAGCTGAAACGACCTCTGCACAGACTCTTCTCTCTGCCCAGGTGGTGGAGCTCCGTTCACAAGTCGCCCTTCTGTCTCGCTCCGTAGAAACCTTGGAGACGAGACATTGCCGACGTAATGTACGCATCCGGGGGATTCCTGAGACGGTTCCTGCGGTGTCCTTTTACGATACGTGGACCGTTTAGGTCGCCAAGTTATGGATCTCTCCTCCGAGGCTCCTGGCCTGTTCACCTCGGTATTTAGAGTACGGAAGGCAGCAACGGCACCTTCGGCAGCCCCACGAGACGTCATCGCCACGACAGTTTATGTGTCTACGCAAGTGCAGCTTATGTCATCCCCAGGAGCCCGGTCGGATGTGACCTTCGAGAATTCGACCCTACAGTTGTACCGTGACTTACCTTTTGTGACCCTCGTGGCGAGATGGAGATTTCGGGAGGTGGCGATGTTTCTTCGAGCAAAGGGAGTACGGTACCGCTGGGGTCCGGCAGGATCCATGGAGGTGAACCACAGAAATGTGTCCTATACTATAGCGGACCCCGCTGAAGCGTGGTCTGTCCTATCCGGAGCGGGCCTCTCATGGAAAGCGTCGGAGGACTGCCCAGGTTTAACATTGTATTTGTCCGCACGTCCTTCCTCGCCTCCTCCTGCTGGAGACATACCTAGTTTTTGGTCTGCTGTTCAGCCCCTAGTTTTTGGGACTTGAGGTTGGTTGGGTTCCACGTTGGATGTCAGGTCCATGGGGATGCAGAAGGATTATGAGGTTATCTGGGTTTTTGAACTGTTTTCCCGTGCCCACCCCCCCTCCCCCCTCTTTTGCACTTTCCTTAACTGAGATGACCCTGGCAGCGAAATGTCCCCTGAGTTTTTAACCTTGATTTTTGATGCTTCGATTTTTTTCAAGGGCTTGTTGTCCCATGCTTTTCAGGGTAGTCATGGGGTCGCTTCGCACATATTCATATGGATGTTCTATTTGTGATCTGTTAAACTCTTTATAAATAATTTTTAAAAAAAAAAGACACTTGTAATGGCAGGCGTTTCATTTGCCCTCGGACTGCATATTGCTTGAAGGCTTGTTGTTTTTTCTAAATTCTAAATAAATTCTAATAAAAGCACATCCCCACTTAGAAGTCAATATTCTATATTCCTCTCATGGACATGGATGAGAAAAGTCCCTGTATGATGTTGGTGATTGGGTAGTACCGGTTCTGCAGGGGTTTTTGATGTTTTGAGCAAAGACCAGTGAATATTAAACTGAATAGTATGTGTTCATGTTCAATATTGATGCTAGAATTTAAATATTAAACCACTGAGACTATACTTTTGATACAGAGAAATAAAGACCCTTTGAAAGAATATATTAAACGTCATCAAAAGGTTCCACACACTTTCTGATCTCCTGACATCACTGCATGACAAGACTCTTGGAGTCCACTTCATCTATGTGATTTTCAAAAATAAATCTCACACGGAAACTCGTGATCTGTAATTAGAGGGGTTTACTTTTAATATATATATTTTTTTTTCCCAATCCCTGGCTTTGTCCTCTCATTTCTTTTCAAAGGAAATCCAAGGAGTGTCGTGTACAACAGACCTTACAGATATGCCTATCTTGAAGGTAAGAAATGTTATTTCCAAGGCATCTGTCTTCTTGCATAGAGACAGAGAGTTTATTAAAGATCCTAAACCTGTTGTTTTAGTTTGGAATACGTTTTTGGAGGCGGTGGATTCAGAATTTAGTTTCTATTAAATGTTTTCCCCTCTTATTTGTGGTATCTTCCCGAGTTGGTGCATGGTTCCATCATTCTGCATGGTTAGTGATTATGATGCATATCCTTTTCTAACATATTTTCAGGCTAAATTGTTTTTCTTATTTTGAATGCCCCTAAATTTTTTTGCCATAGTCGAATATTTGCAGCTCGGTAAAAGTACTGTGATTTCCGAGATTAAAGTATGTCTGGATAGTCCATGTGAGACTGGACCATGGGACGCCTTATTTTGTGTCTGTTCATTCCAAGAACAAGCTGTTATGTTAAACACATTACAGGCCCAGCAGGGTGTTTGTTTGAACTCTCTATTACTCTGAATAGGTTGGGGCCTTCAAAGGATTCTGGGAAACGTTCCATTCCGAACTTGAATACATGAAGGTCACCCGGCAGCGCTTTCAGTATGGCAGCAACATGCACCGGAGAGACTGGTACAAACTCATCAATGAAGTGGTAAAGGGGTTCACTTTCTTTTCGTGCATATTCAACATTTTCTTTGTATGCGTCACATTTTTATCTATACGTTGCAGCCTGTTTGATCACCAGTAAATGTATAGATAGAATATTATTTTAAGAGTACAGCTTGAGGCCTGCAATATGGTGCGTCTAATGGCAGTATACTCCCTAATGATGCAAGATATTGTACTTTAATAGACCCTTTGGTAGGTAAAGGTATCCTTTATGAATATTCTCATGCATGATGGGAAGAACTGCACATGCAAAGAACGGGATAACATTTTGTCTTGGGCCCGTGTCAGACGAACGCAGTGATCACGTCCGCATTGCTGCACATTTTAACGTCCGTCGTAGCATAGAATCACGAGCCATAGAGTCCCACACATTAAGTGCGTCCTCACTGAACTGCGCACGCTTAACACACGTGGCAAACGGACGCAAGTTAGGTAAGAACATAAAACCGCTAACACGAACGCGCAGAGTGCGTCACGTTCACCACGTCCAGCATCTTCCGTCAGAACGTCTCTGTTGTGCACGCACGCAGAGTGCGTTTAGACTGCGTTCGTCTGACTCTAGTCTTAAAGCATAAAAAGAGGGAAAGGTTAAAAGAAATACCTTCTATATGGGAAAAATCAGGGTCCCTGTTCATCATTGTTACTTTTTAAGCTTCCTACAGTAACAAATGGGTTTTGAGGTCTATAAAGTGTATAAGTGTAAAAAAAAAAAAACATTTGTTTTTCAGTTTCATATTTGTACAATGCATAAGACTTTCCTAACTCTATCGTTGGTTTAATGTATTCCGACCTGTTCGTATAATTCCCGCTTTCCCTCATATAGCACTTTTGTTTTATTTTTTATATAAAAGCATTTATGGATGATTTTGGTAAAGCGGATATGTCACCTCTGCACATGCACAGTATGTGAAACTAAACATGTGAATGCTGAGCTTCCTGTGACTTTAAAGTGATGGGTTTCTCAAATCTTCTTTCTACTGAGCATTAAATGCTTGCAATATTTTGAGTTACACAAAAGGCTTATATTTTCCATTTCTATATACCCCTGATATCATCAGGTTTAGGTTTCTGACGGAATTGGTCCAGTGAGATAGGGGGTGCAGTTTAATGAGGGTACCTTCTATCAATATCCCCAGTTTGCCCTGTTCGGCTTCTCAGGGGTGATGATACTATATTCTAGTAAAGTGCTCTGTATTTTGTGTATTCGGTTATGCTCGTTGGTCTCTCCAGAAGCACCCTTAGAAATTCAAGTTCAGATTGAGTGCAGGCATCCTGGTTTTGATAATTGCATGTTGAGGACTGACCACCCGCTCTGGCTATTCACCCCTCCCTGTCTCAAGTGCCTAGTCGCGGTTCTATTAAACCTCGATCTGCAGGAAGCCCCAGGAGGATGTATGTCCCTAGTAATTGGCTATACCACAAAAGAGCAGTCCTTAAGTTTGCATAGTGTAGGGCCTGTCAGTGTGAAAATCTTGCCATTGTGACCGGCTTCTGCAATATATGAACATGTCTTGTAACCAAATCTCCATTTGTTCCCAAGTGTGATGGGATTTTTGAGACAATGCTGTAGAGGAGTACTCATTATTTTGTATGTTTCAGCTCCTCAGAGGGTCCCTGTCAGCTTGAGGTACCCATGACTTTGTAATCATTAGGATTAGCAGGATCTCCATTTGGAAGTATCCAGCTATTTAATTGAACCAACAAACCCCACTGTGTCCGTGCAAATTATAGAGCCCCCCCCCACTTTAGGCCCAGTATATAAATCAAAAAACGAATAAACCTCTCAATACCAGCTTGTGTTTTGACTACTTAATGAATGCAAAGAGAGCAGACGTGGAAACCATTTCATCCCGTTTGTTTTGTTGGATGCATTAACCAGTTAAAACACAGCTGTTGATGAGATTTTTTTCTGGTTTGCTCGTGTTTCAGACTGTAACTGCTGTGGCCCCTAATTATTTTATCCATCAAAATGCACATTTATCCCATAGTGTTACCGCTGGGTCATGGATAGTTCTGGTTATCGCTTACATTATACTTTGAAGCATTAAACATATTATCCAGGTTATGGACACATTGACTGATCAAGAAGTCTCTTGCAGGACACGAGGGAAAAGCGAAACGCCATTTATCAACGCACAGTACTGGAGAATGTTAAGAAGTGAGTGAAATGTATGCATTTCGTGATTCTAAAGTACTGATCTTCAGGAGGGGCAGCTCCATTTTTATGTTTTGTAGAACACTTGTCTACAAGAAAACACAAAAGTCATTGATCATGTTAGGAAATTGCAGTTATATTAAAAAGATCTCCACCTTTTGACATCTGAACCAGGTTATGGGTACCACCAGACTGAAGAGATATGGCACATTTGCCGCCTTTTATGCCCCTCAATGCATCTCCAAGAAGTAATTGGTCATCCTAATCCAATGCTGAGCAATTGAACATTTATTGTTTAAAGGATGTTCTAGTAGAAGTGTGACATGTCCTGTTTTGAAACTATCAACTCATAGTCTGGCTGTGTGCTGCTCTGAGCATGAGTTTTGTGTATTTGTATTTGTATTTGTATCCCATTTTCAATGGTTCAGAACACGCAGCAAATACAAGGAAATGTATCTGTAGCTTTGTATCTTGTTCTAAAAACAAACACAAAAGCACACGCACTCTTCCGCCTGAAAATTAGCCTTTGTTTTGCAAATCCATTTTTTATTCTCCATAACATGCTCTGAATGTGTGACAACCAAGCTATTTATTAATTAGTGTGGTAGCTTTGTAATGTGCAAACAGTACCCAGGCTATGGTTAAGTATCTTGTGAAGAACTATATGCAGCATGCTGAGGTTTACTGATTGAATCCCTTTCGCTTTGCAAGAACAACTCTCTTTCTCTCGTACTATATTTGCAATGACCTAAGTTTTTTTTTTCCCCTTCATTTTTTTGTAGGGTCATCCTACACATGGGAACATGGAGAATTGGTAATTTTTTTTTTTTTTTGTTACATAAAATTACTCTTACAGGGTTATTCAGAGAGTGGTGAAAAGCAGGAGAATGACTGGAAAATGGAAAATTCTAGGTCAAAATAGCCGATTTGGTAAGTGAGATGAATGGGAGAATTTTTCTGGTTTGGCTATTTTGACCTAGAATTTTCCATTCTCCAGTCATTATCCTGCTTTTCACCGCTCTCTGAATAACCCTGATAATTTAGATACGTAGATTCATTTATTTATTTTCATGGACAGATCACAGAAGAGCACCACTGCACCAAGAAGAAGACTACCATGACAAGGAGCTCATGGGGCTGGTAAGTTCTATGTTTTAGGTCAGAGCTGTAACATTTTGAGCAACCAGTAGAAGTGCTCCATTGGGATTTGCTGGTGATCTGAACAATTAGATCTTTGAGCCAGCAATGCTCCTCCTATATAACCCGCCTTGGACAGATTAGTTGTATCTTGGTACCTTGTGGTATTGGAAAAGGGAAACTCCGACACCGTGGTATAGCAGTTGAACAATCGCCAGAAATACAATGGGTTTAGAAAAGAATCACCCCCTGAAAATAATCAATTTTTTTTTTGCTTTGCAGCCTGAAATAAAGACTCACAGTTTTTGTTTATCCAGTTGTATTTACTCAGTGCAACTTATCCAAGTGAAAGATCTAACACCAACATGTCTGACAAAAATAAAGACCATTCAAAACCAGAATCACTGAGTGGGATAAAGGATCACCCCCTCCTAAAAATGACTTGTAAACTTAATCTGGTGTAGTTAATCACCTTCTCAACGAAACAAACAGCCATTTGACTTTCAGCTGTGGTCATATTGATTATCTCAGCATGAAAATAGCTTTCCTGGAGCATCTCCGTCCCTGGTGATGCAACTGAAGCAAACTATGAAGTATGGATGGCAAGGCTCTGTCAAAAGATCTCCGGGATAAAGTTGTGGACAAGCACTTTCAGGAGATTAATAAATTTTTTTTTTTTTTTATATATTTTTAAAGGCTTTACCAATGCTTAAAAGCTCAGTGAAGTCTATTAAGTGTATTTAGTACAACAGAGACTCTCCCTGGATAAGGATGTCGCTCTAAGGCTAGGGACAGATGAGCGCATTTTCTGCGGCCACCGTCAAAATGTACGTCGATGCGTGCGCACGCATTTTTTCACGGAATACGCTTAAGTGGTCAGACGATGCGCAATTCTGGACGTATTTCATGACGATGGGGTAAAAAGAAGTCTAGGGAAATCCGGCTGTTTGAACGTTATGTTGGCCGCACACTAGCAGCGTCTGACATCTCCTAATCACGCACACACGCTGCTATGCGGCCGCAGCGCACTTTGTACGTCAGTACCAGCGGTTTAACGTTCTCGAAAAAATGCGTTCATTTTCCACTTGCGTTGCGCGGCCGGACTTTTGTGCGACCGTACTTCGTATATTGGCTGTCATTGCCCGGCATCTGCTGCTAGTGCGGCCGTAATTATGTGCGCCAGAACGCGCGTTCGCACTGCCTCAGTCTGACCCTAGCCTAAACTGGATGGAAGAGATGAGAGGAAACTGGTCAGAGGCTGCCAAGCGGCCCACAGCAATTCTGAAGCAGTGGCAGGAAATTCTAACAAAGCATGGTCATTGTATGCATGTGGCAACAATGTCACAAATTCTCCACAAATGTGGCTTGTATGGGAGCGTTGCAAGAAAAAAGTCACTCCTCAAGAAAGGCCACATGCAATCATGACTGAGCTTTGCCATAACACATCTTGAAGATTCTGAAGCCACATGGTTATGGTCAGATGAGCCTAACATTTAATTATATGGCCTCAACACCAAACAATATTTTTGGAGGAAATCCAAGTAACACCATACCCACACTACAACATGGAGGTGGTAATAACCTTTTATGGGGGTGTTTCTCTGCAGCAGGCACCGGAATTCTCGTCAGGAGAGATGGAATAATGGATGGGGGCAATATACCATCAAATCTTGAGGTAACTATGCTGCCTTTTGGCAGACAGTGATCAGTAGGAAGAAGGTTTTCCTTCCAACATGACAATGACCCAAAGCGTACAACACAAGGGTTGATGGAGAAAAAACAATGTTCTTGCATGGCCTAGTCAGAGCCCAGATTTAAACCTCCTTGAATATCTGTAGAATGCCTTGAAGACTGCAGTCTACAAACTATCACCATCAAATGTAACTGAACATGAACAGTCCTGCAAAGAGTGGGCTAATACTCCATAGTCTAGATGTGCAAAGTTAATAGAGACACATCCCAACAGACTAAAGGCTGTAATTCAAGCAAAAGGTGGCTTAACAAAGTACTGACACGAGGGTGATCCTTTTTTACAACTCAGTGATTCTGTTTTTGAATGGTCTTTATTTTTGTCTGACCTGTTATATTTTTCAATAAGAGTAAATACAACTGTCTTTATTTCAGGCTGCAAAGCAACAAAATGTGATTATTTTCAAGGAGGGTGATTCTTTTCTATAGCCACTGTATTCCTATGTATACTTAAAACACATTCTCCGCATAGATCTTTGCCTGTTATTGTTCCGTACACTCGACTTGTGGTATGCAACATGGGAGAAAGCACATGTGAGGTCACTTATGAAAAAGCAGTCCTTGCTTTTAAATGTAGAACTATCCCCAAGGAAACTTGATGCCATCTACTCCTCACTTGATAAACTGCTCTTCCGCTGCTCGCCGATGGAATATTTTTGGTCATTTAGAATGTTAAATACATTTTGCCCGTTTATGTTGTTCCTTCCAGTCAGGTAACCTTTTGTATGTTGGTGTTGGATATTCTTCTCATGTATGATGCTATTGAGTTTTCTTTTCTTTCTTTTTGTCATATAATAAAGTTGATAATTTTAATCCTTTTAATTTTTTTGTTACAGATGATGGTTAAATTAAAAGATCACTTGTCACAGCATTTGCTTCATGTATCAAAAAGCAAGATTGACCAGATTGTCGTAGATTATGTATCAAAGCAGGTATGAATAAAAAAGGAACACATTCCACCATGTAGTGAGTAAATCGAGCATTGTTTTCCGTATTTTAGACTTCGTGTTTGCACGGAGTCGAAAGGGGTTTTGGCACCTAATTGCACTGAATGGTGAATTTCTTTTTTTTTTTTTTTTTTTTTTAAGTGCAATTTCGTGGTAGTTTGTCTATTCAGAAAGCTGTCAATGCAAAATAGGGTGCAGTTCGCCACAATTCGGTGATCTTCGGAGGCAGTGAAATTTTTCATAGAGAAGTAACGGTTAATCTATTCAGAGAATTTCAATGACATTTCGCTACTTTCTGAATAACCCCTTAAGACTGAAGAAGGATCCGCTCCTATTAGTTTATTGCACACGGTGAAATACATGGACTTAAGATCTTCGTTTAGAGCTGTCTTCCTGTGCTGGGAATATTTTTATAGGTGAATATTATTATTGTAATCTTTTCATATTGGTTTGAAAAATATTATTTATTTCAATGAATGCCGGTTAAAGGCAGCATAACAAAATAAGCATCCTCGCTTTAACATTCTACATTATGAATCTAAAGCTTATCACTCTCCAATATTAGGTTATACAACACTATAGGGTCATTGGCTGATCTCAGACTTGTTCCTCTGCATCAGCTTTCCGTGACATCCTTCCCAATCCTTTTTTGGTGCACCAGTTTAACAATTTTTCAGTCATTTATGCTTCCCAATAATGTAATACTACTGAACACATGTTTGATGTTCAGTCTTTACCTGGTCCCTTATATGCATTTTCAGGTATGTAGACACACGCTTAACCCAGAGGAAGCACGCCTTCATTGTGGCACGCTTAACCCAGAGGAAGCACGCCTTCATTGTGGCACGCTTAACCCAGAGGAAGCACGCCTTCATTGTGGTTTCCACAGAGGAAATAAGATGTTAAATATGTAACAATATATTAAATATGTAACAATATATGTGTTGCAATATTTGTTAAAACCATTAGAATTTCTTACAATACTACAGAAACCTATTTTAAGTTTTTTTTTTTATGTGTTTTTGTGTCTTTTCTTTACTGCAGTTAGACCTCGTATGTCTGATAGTAGAGTTTTCCTGCAGACAATACAATGTGGAACCCTGTGCTTTTGGCTTGTAAGTATATATTGCTGTACAAAAAAAAAATAGTTAATCACCATATTGCTAACTATAAACTGCTAAGCATGAAAATTCATTAATTATTTATATAGCGCCAGCAGATTCCGCAGCGCTGTACAATGGGCACAATATAGACAGGGTTACAATATATTGAACAACAATTGACAAACAAGTACAATAGGAAACGAGGGCCTGATTCCCGTGGGAATTCACAATCAATCAAATGAACCATGTGTTCTCCCTCTGCCAGTGTTGCATTCAGTGTTTGCCAGTGGCTGGTAGAGATCATTAAGACTTGTTAGGTCCTGGGCAACAGCCCATAACTATTTTCTGTAACTAACTAGACTGCATTCCCAGTGCCACCAACAAGAGTTAACACAGATCTGTTGCTGAATTTAGTTGCTATATATTATTACATTTACAATTTAATCACTAGTAAGAACGTCCAAAAACATAAATTTTTATTTTTTTTGAGAAAGTATTTTACCAGGAAGGATACATTGAGATTTCTCTCATTTTCAAGTATGTCCTGGTGTACCTGCTCTCATTTTTAGTTAATGGGGTTTGGCTCTTGCAGCTATATCAGTTCAGTATTTTATATTCATTTTCTTGCTTTTGAGGTGTTGCCTCATTACATTTGAATCCCTCTACATCCATTCTTGTCTCAGAGTTTGATTGTGCATCGCCAGAAGAACTCTCTTAATGGTCTTTGTATAGGAATTATTACTTGTGAAAGGTCCTTAGTGCAGCTCCATGATAAAGCTCCTTTTCATACCAAGCATTAGTGACTGGTCCATTTGTTCCTTTGGCAAACCTTTTTATCTATGAAAATGGCACTCCATACCTATGATCACTTTATGGGCTAGATTCACTAATAATCTTTTTTTCTCAACCGTGCTAGCTGTGATATAGTGTGTGTGTGTGTGTACCATGTTGTGGGAAAATAAGAAAATCCACTATAGTTTAAGCTTGGAACCATGAATATCACCATTATATGTATAGTAACTGTATGCTGGGCTGGTGCTAGACTATTTTGTGCCCTAGGCAAGACAAGCTACTTGCGCCCCCCCCCCCCGGAAAAAAATTAACTGTTGAAATGTGGGGGGGGGGAACACACACACTGTGCCTGCGGGGGGGGGCACAAACACACACACTGTGCACGGGGGCCGCACACAGTCGTTCAGTGCCCATCTTACCCCTCCTCTGGTCGGGCCCGGGATCGTCTGTGCCTCTTTCTTTCTTCCCTCCTTTCCTTCTTTCTCTTCCTTTCTCCTTTTCTCTCTTTCTTCTCTTTTTTTTCTTTCTTCTATCGTTCTTTCTTCTGCCTCCTTTTTTTTCTTTCATCTGCCTCTTGTGGTGCCTGCACGTCACCATAAGACTCTCACCGTCTGTGCCACTTGCGACGGGACACGAGCTGACAATGTTGGCTTTGCGAGCTGCCACATCCGGCTACACGAGTCGTTCAATGAGGAACAGCTACAATAATGGAACCTGGTTTGGGGCCTGCTGCGCCCCTAGGCAACAGTGTGCCCTAGGTGATTGCCAAGCTTGCCTAGTGGGAGCACCAACCCTGACTGTATGATCAGACCGATACGCCGGACAAAATGGTGCCACCCCACTGCACAAAAGAGCTTTGTAAGTCTGAAATAAAGCATTAAAAATCACAGAAGAATAGGTGGGGCGTGGCCGGCCGCATGGGGAATCAGACGTGCTTTCTAGGAGCTCCGCTGAAACCCACTGATATCGGGGGTTTCTACCCGGATTTCCCGTGAATTATTTGAGGATATCACCCCTGCTGAGCTGGCCATCGAGTGGCAGACTTCGGAGCTCGTTTTGGCCCCCTCTCCGGAGTCTGGAGGAGCTTGGATGAGTTTAAGGCTTCTGAGTAAGCCCTGCAGTCGGCCATCTTGAGGCCTGTACCCCAGCATTTCGTCGGCCTGCTCCAGGAGTGGTCCCCTTACCCGGGTGTACAACTGCGGTGGTTGGAGAGGATGGAGGACCCTCGCCTACTGACTGCTGCGGAGGTCCCCATAGCAGAGGAGGGAGAGGGGGAGTTCCGGGGGGCAGCTGGGGCTCCCACCCCCCGTCAGAACCCTGGGAGCCATGTTGGAGCGCCTCGAGGAGCTTGTGGAGCTGATGCCTGGGGACGATGAGACTTCGCTCACGCGCGGTGCGTGGCGGCAAATGATGGACGTGCTGTGGGGTGATCGGAGGCCTTTGCTGGAGGAGAGGCAGTGGAGGGCTTGCTGGAGATCCGCGTGGAGGTCCCTGCAGAGGTTAATGCCGGTGAGATCGAGAGGGTGCCTGATCTGTTGCGCAGACCCCCGTTCCCAGTGACGACACTGGAGGAGCATGAGGTCGCTGAGATGCCTGCGTGTCGGGACCTAGCTGAGATGGTGATTATGCTACCGGAGGCTGCGGCTCCCTCTGTGAGGCCTGTGCTGGGGGTGCTGCTCGGGGCCCTGAGTTTGGGTGCTGTTGAGGGCCGGTGCTTACCTTGGCCCTGGGCCGTTCCCGGTGCGGCAGACGGGGGGACCTGGTCGCTGGATGTTTCGGGCGCTGCAGGCGATGGAGGAAGGCATGGAGATGCTTTATACCCCACGTTCCTACTGGACACAGGATGAAGGGAACTTCCTGCCGATCCGCTGTTGAATAATGGTTTACGACCTTGGCACCCCTGCATGGCCTGCTGCGATTTTCTCCCCCTTCGCTTATTTACCGATGACTTTTTGTTTATTTTTCTGTTTACCCTGATTTTTGCTGAATAAAAGCAGATTCTTCTTTTTACTGCACGGTATCCACAGACTTTTGCTGTCCCCCCATTCCCCCCCCCCCTCGCTGAGACATACACAGCTGAATTTTTATTTTTGCTGGACTATATTTGCAGACTTTTGTGATCCCCTTCCCCAAATTTTATTTTTCCCTTATCCCCTCCCCCTGCTGAGACGTACTATGTGTTCTGATCTGTGTTCCCACCCTTTTAATTTTTTGTTTCCCCTCCTTTTTATGTACTCCTGAATGATTTTATGGTCCTGCTTGCTGATTCTGTGGGTTTAATGTTGTTCGTCTGTTGGAGCACTGGGACTTTTTATCCCCCTCCCCCTTTTTTTTTTTTTTTTTTTGTGGGACATTGGGAAGTAGCCTGGGCGAGCCACTAGGGTGGCTACCTAGGCTCTGTACACCCCTTTGGCCCCAGGTCTCCCGGCCACGTGGCCCCTTCCATGGCCCTCAGTTCCCCTTTAGGTTGCCGAGGCGAGCCAGGAATGCCACAATATGTTTGGCAGTCCCTCATTACCCCTTTTTTTTTTTTTTTTTTTTCCTGGTGCCCCCTCAGCGAACTCCATTGCTCTCTCTTGTTTTTGCTGGATCGACCCTTTTGACGAGTTTCTGCACCCTACCCTGTTTTTGTATCCCCCTTACCCCAATTTTTGTTCTTCTGTAGTTTCCTCTGAGATCCCCCCTTATGTTTTCTGTGCTTTCTTTGAGAGTATCTTCTTAGGCCCTGTGAGGCCGTTTGGCTGGTCGGTCTGTGACCCTATGTTTATCGTAAAATAAAAATTTGAAATATTAAAAAAATCACAGAAGAAAATGTCTAGCAGCCCCAAACCCCATTGCTAATACGTGCAATATTGTGAAATACACTTTAGTGACGGCCCTGTGTTCTCGATCACCTGCTGCAATATATATAGCCGGAATACAGCAGACCTGCGAGTGCAGTGATCTATCCACAATGGTGATCGATAAACCCCAAGCAAGGAAAGGTCAGGCAAGCAATACTTTCCCTGAATGAATCTGCAGTAAGGCGCACGGTGTCGCCATCTCAATAGAAGAAAAAAAAATTACTTTGAGTACAAAATGTTTATAAAATGTAAACAATGGTTGCTGATATGTACAGGCACATTATACATACAACCGTATACATAACCACACTTTTACTTAGTTTGCTAATGTATACAATATGTTACTGTAAATGCACACATATGATGTTCCTCTGTACAGTGGAACTCTGGCGGGCTTACAAAATACAGTCTGTATACAGAAGTGTGGACACATTGCTCTTTCGTCTTGCTTTAGGCTGGGGTCAGACGAGCGTGATTTCTACGGACTGTACGTCCGTGCAGTACGGACATCGTCAGTACGGATGACGCAGTAGTGGTCACACAGTCCGTTTTTTCACTGAAGTTATTTTTTGACGGATGTAGGAGGGGAAAATAAATTACAATGAAAAAACATTCTGTCCGTCAAAAATGCTGGACGTATAAATGCAGTCCGTCTGACCTCGCTCCATCACTCACACACAAAGCTATGCAGACGTTGTGGACGTGGCACACTCCGCACGTCCGTTCTAGCAGTATTACGTTCTTGCCTAACCTGCGTCCGTTTGCCGCGGCCGTTGTGCGTCCGCAGTTCAGTGCGGACGTACTTCATGTGTCAGGCTCCAATGGACTTACTTTCATGCTATCACGGACGTACTTTTAGGCGCAATCACGGACGTGAACACTACGCTCGTCTGACACCAGCCTTAAACCTGCCTGCGCACTTTCAGGATACAGTACGACAGGACAGCAGTGCGCATACTGTCTATTGTAAAAACGCCACCATGATTTATTTGTACATTTATAGCCACCAGCATGATTTTTGGTGGAAGATATTCCTGTGCAGTTAATCTCCATTGACTGGTGTGTTTTTTTTTTTGTTTGTTTTTTTGTTTTTTACTGTAAATTTAAATGCTCACCCTTTTGCCCTTTAACAATAAACTGGCGTTTCAGCAATTCATGTTTTATGTGTTTGCAGCGAAGTCGATCACCATGCAGAAACATCCGCCTTTAGTGATTCCTGCTCTATAGGTTTAGTTTTGGCTGTTTGCAGACATGCTCATTTTATAATACGTTCATATATTCTTTTATTTCCCACAGTCATGGGAAAGGAAGTCCCTCGGAGTACTACTTGTTTCAGATCATGTGCCTCATTTCTGAAGCCGCGGGTAGAATGTGCATGCCACTGCCTCCTGGTAAGTTTCACTATGCAAGGTAAGGAATGCTTATCCACTTACATTTCTTCCAAGTGTCCCTATTTTGGCACAAATCCTTGTATACCTCTCTTCTTCTCTCCCACTGTCTCTCAAAGAACAAGAGAGGAGGGATCAGAGGGGTTAATTATAAACCCCACTGTGTAGCCCCCATGCTGTGGTTTCCGCTATACATGAAAAAGCTTTCTTTTTCTCCTATACCAGTCTCCCCTCTCCCACTAGTGTAAGTTGCACTTGTTTTTCAAATTTTCAACTGATCTGATAAGAGAAAATATTGGCTAAATAAAAATGTGCAGCATTATTTGAAAGCCTACAAATAAAAAACCAGACGTCCAACATGTATAGAGTATAAATGAGGTGTGTCTGTATCTCTCAGCTACCAGCACTAATGTGTTATTTCAGATGTAATTGTAAAATAAGGAAAAATAATAAACCGTATTGGCATTCAGTACACTGTACCCCTTGGTTATACATAACTTGTGGTTTTTTTTTTCTTTTCCCTTTTGGCTTGACACAGGTTACCATACGCTGCACCTCGTTCTTGGAGTACGTTGTCTGCCGCTTGAAAACTTACTTCATTGTATAGATAGTCAGATCCTGCATCTGACAGAAGCCTTCGTTATCAAACTTTTGAAAGGTGTTGTATATTTGTGTCTTCTCTTTGTTTCTTGTAATATGGGTGTTTTAAAATGGTCCGACTAACAGGTTCACAACTGACGCCCCCCCCCCCGCGCTTTCTGATTACCGACTGCCTACCATCAAATTCATCACAAGGGGCAGGAATGTCAGAACAAACATTCCTCTACGGAATATTTGTTGAGGGTGGGATCAACTAAAGTCACACTTCAGCATAATGACGTTCCCAAGCATGCTGCAATGTCTCAACACCAAAACCCTGGGTCCTTGGGTGTAAGAAACATGCAGAAACCATGTAGGAAGAGTTGAGACAGTGCTATCACCTGTGTTTAATGTATAGGAGTAACATAGAATACAAATGTTTCAGGTACAGAACCTTTCTTCAGTGTAATGTTCCTCTACAGTTGATTGTCCGGATATGCCAAATGGAGCATTAGGTTGATAGCCAGCCCAGCATCTCCTTGCTGTAAAATATCAGGCCAGCATGTTGGCGGTATAACAGACTGCAGCATTATGTGTCTTCAGATAACATGAACACCTAAACATTCAGCTTTCCTGAAAGTCTTTTTTTTTTCCGTCACAGAACTGGATGATGATGAGAAGAATGAAAAAATGAAATACAGCATAATTCTTCGACTACCTGAGGTAATAAGAATGATTGCGTACAGCGTCGGTTCCTTCATCGCTAATGTTTTATCAAGTGTCGGGTATGTGTGTGTGTGTTTCTGTATAGTCCAACATGGCAGAAAAGCATTGGTTACTATATAGTGAAAGGCCTTCTATCAGTTACTGTTGCTAATTTCATTACTAGAACAGGGCTGTGTATCACTTTGTAATTTTAATCATTAACACTCAAACTTTCTTCATTTTCTGATGATTCACATCAAAAACGTGTCCAAATTTCCTTTTGTTACATTACTCTAGTACGCTCGTCTCTTCCTGTTCTTTCTTTCGCTTCCTCTTTCCATGACCGTGGTGACACTTTCTGACGCCATATCTAGACCATCCCAAGTACTCCCTTGTTTCATAATGTTCTGAAGTCGCCGGGATTACACGTGATGCCGCGCTCAGCAATACATATTCTACAGAAATAGGAAGTTTATAAATTCCAATCTAATAGAAACACTGGGCTCCGGTTTCTTTGTTTTTATGTCCTCACAGCATCCCGGTACTAACAAATTCATTGGATAATATCCTGTTCATCTATGATATTCCTGTGAATGCTTTGCATGTACACAGCACGGCCATACATGTACTTGCTTTTGTCCTCAAGAACGGTAGCTTGGAAAAAATTGATTTTTATTTGTTTATCTTTATACCTGTACCCCATATATGTAAATGCTATGGGGGGGGCTCTATATTTTTCAATACATTTCCAGGTTCTGAATCATGTTGTGGCTCAGCAGACACCTATAGTAGGTTCTTGTATAACACAGATTTGTGTTGTAGGTTGTATAGAGTGATCGCATTGGTAATATAAGATGCCAGGTTCTCAACATATTGAAAAGGTAATGGTAATTCAAAAAACATACAGGTCTATTCACTAAAGGTGAAAACCAGGAGAATGACAGGTGAAATGAAAATTCTAGTTCAAAATAGCCAAACCAGAAAAATTCTCCCCTTTATCTACCATTCCAAATCGGCTATTTGGTCTAAATCTTCTCTTCTCCTCCCAATTCTCCTGAGTTTCACCTTTTAGTGAATAGACCTGATGGTCACCAGAAAATCGCCAGCAGTGACCATCCCGTCTTGCACAACTTTGAGGTTTTGGAGAAAAAGGAAGAGGACTCCGTTTGACATGTACTTAAAGTGGCAAGAATAGTATTAGCTGTATGTTAGGAGATTGAGTAAAGTTGTTTGTAAGTAAACATACCGACACTAAAACAGTTAAACCAATATTTTTATAATTTTTTTTTTTAGCAACAATGTCTTCACTTCATTAGTAAGGGAACAGGTTTGGGTATTCTGGCTCTGGTAACTTTAAAGGGACAGTACCACATACGTAAGCTGTAACTAATTTACTTGTACATTACAAAAAACACATTATAAAACACATGCTGCTGTTTTGTTTGCAGTAATTGCATATAAAAAGGAGATAAACACCTATTTTCTGGTTACCCTTTTGTGGATTTTTCTATGATGCAACATATACCAAAATCTGAGTGTTACTTTACAGTTTCTACAGTATGTAATAGTCAATGGAGTGGAGTAGAGTATGTTAAGATAAGGCTGCAGGGGGGCTATTGTGTGGTGTATGCTACCGGAGCTTAAAAGACTTCTAGTCTAGGTGATGTCCTTCGCATACATCCAACACAATACAATTCCGTGAGTCGGTTTCCACGACTACAAACCCATAGACTCAATTCTGTGTTCAATATCACACAGTAAGGTCCAAGTGAAGTAAAGATACTGCGGGCTGAGGGGGATAGTTTACAACAATATCAGTTCTATTCAAAGAAAGGTGAGACTCAGGAGAATTGGCAGGAGAAAAGCACAATCTCGACCAAATAGCAGATTTGGAAAGTGCGATAAATGGGTTTCTGGTTTGGCTATTTTGACCTAGAATTTTCACTTCTCCACTCATTCTCCTGAGTTTCACCTTTCTTTGAATAGACCTGAAAATATCACATAATGAATGGACCCAGTGATACACATATTGTAACATTTCTTCTTCTCCAAACATTGAAGAGAACCAAAGCACGTGTAAGATATCATAAACAACGTAAAAATTAACAAAATAAGAACATTTAATTTTTTTGGAGGTAGCGGCCCTATTTTTTATTTTTTTTACAAATGTGATTCAGCTGCAAAATAACCTTTTTCCTTTTTTTCTTTTTTTTCTATCCTTACCGTTTAGCTATTGCTGGTTTTGAGACTTTTCAAAGACCTCAAATGCAAGGAGAGGCCTAGCCCACATGGTTGTAATGAAGAAAACCAGTCTGCTCTCCATAAATGAGGAATTCTTATTGATTGTATCATTCCCCAGCTGAGAAGTCCCTTAGTCCTCTCATCTCTGTTCTAGATCTAGCCTTCTTATCAATACTATCTTTACTAGAAAGATGTCTGCTACAAGGTCTTCCCAAGAAAAATAAAAGTCCAGCACATATTCAGACTTGGTGCTGTCCTACGCACGCAAAATTTTTATTTTAAGACCACTCGGACAAACACTTGGGTTATACACAAGCACTCCAATCCATTTTGTTTGTTTTATAATGTTAGCCAATAACAATAGCTCTTGATGCGGTATATGGATTAACATTCATTCTGCAGCTTCAGGTGAGGCTCGGGTCAGACGAGCGCATTGATCACGTCCGTGTTGCCGCACATTTGTACGTCCGTTATGGCATATAATTATGACCAATGGAGCCCCACTCACAAAATAAGTCCCCACAGAACTGCGGACGCATAACGGACGCAGCAAACTGACGCAGGTTAGGCAAGAACGTAAATACGCTAAAACGGACGCACAGAGTGCGCTGCATCCGCAACGTCCGCATAACTTTGTGTGTGAGTGATGGAACGAAGTCAGACGGACTGCATTTTTGATGTCCAGCATTTTGATGGACAAAATGTTTTTCATATTAATTTATTTTCCCTTCTACATCAGTCAAAAAAAAGTCACGAAAACGGACTGTGTGGCCACTACCTTGTCAGTTAGAAAGTACATCCGTTGTGCATGGACAAACAGTCCGCACAGAATGCACTCGTCTGACCCTAGCCTTAAAGCAACAAAACGCCTACACCATATAATGCTATTATAAGAGAAAAGTAATTTCTACCCTAAAGTTTTTTGTTTTTAAGCTTTGACTCAACTTATTTCCATGATACACCCTATGTGGAACACCACTGTAGTAAATATTTCAGTTGTAAATTTTTTTCCCTCTTCTTTCTGCACCTGGTTCCAGAATTTCCTGTAGTGTGTACACATTTTTTTTTTCTTTTAAACCAGGAAATACTGGCTCCTCGTTATTAAGGTTTGAAGTGTTCATGGAACCTTCTCAAATATTTGAAAGTTCTCCAAATCGCCTTTTGATTCTTGTTTTTTTTATTTTTAGAGGATTAGTGCGAAGGTTCATCATCTGTGGGATCACGCCATCAGCAACAACTTTATAGCCATGAAATATCTGAACCGGTCACTTTCCAGGCTTAAAACCCAGGAGGTATGTCCATTTATACATACAGCTAATGGCAAAGCCGAATAAGGGATGGTAACTACGGAAACGTTTTTTTTTATCATATCCACAGCATGAGAATTGGGCATTATGCCCACAGGGCTACAACTTTGACTACAATTGGCTGTATCCCAAAAGCAAACGAAATTGGTTTGCAAAAAAATAATTTATTTTGCAATCCTATTATACATCCCTGGGTCCTGTTAACACAATTTCAGGCTATGTCTGCTACTACTGATCATGTATACACTATCTTTTTAGAGGAGTGGTTAAAAATTAAAAAATGTCTTTTAACCTCTTGGCTGCTAAGGACGCACTCAACGCGTCCAGCCAAGTGGTTCTCCTGTGCTATAGATGCGCTGAGCTCATCCTAGCATAGGAGGCAGCGATCCGGCTGGTCGCTGCGGCCCCCTGGTGCGGGCTGACATCTTGGACATCCGGCACCCTGGCGGGGACAATAGACGTCATCACGCTGGCGCAATGACATCTATTACAGGCACCCCCCAGGAGTGCGGGGAAGGTGCCTGAAGGGGAGCGGCGGTCCTTTTGGACCTCTCTCCCTCCCCAACCATGTGGGGCAGCCAAAAATGGCAGGCACCATTTGGAAGGGAACAGTCTGCCCTTCCAAGCGGCGGCTGTCTTTAACCCCTAGGGGGCTGGATCGAGATTCGGCTCCAGCAGTCGCCATATCGCGATCCCCTCCCAGAGCTGGCCGACATCTTGGATGTCGGCCAAGCTTCCGGGATCTACTCCTGATGACTGGCGTCATCGTGCATAGCGCGCTGACGTCAGTTCTGGAGTTAGCCCTAGCTGCCACCTATGGTGCAGATAGGGGTTCCAATAGGATTGTTTGGTATCATTGGTACAGCCAGAGCATGGCCTTTCCAATGATACCAAACATGACCATGTAAAATGTAAAAAAAAATAATAAATATAAATAAAAACTTTTTGTTTTATTAATGCAGCAATATTGTTCCCATTTCAATTATAATGCGAACAATGATGCTGCACAAAAATATATAATCGCAAACGCTCGCATGATAAAAAGAGGAAAAAAACACTTTACACGCTGTAAATTATTAAATTCTAATTTTATTGAATGTTTTTGTTATATACAGGCAGAACCCGACATATAATAATGATATAGTCTGAATCTGCCGAGTCTACCGGAAAGAACGATCTATAATATGTCTGGGTGGTATAATAAAACGTGGCTTCAAAACACGTTTAAACATGATGAGCAAAAGCAGTAAAAATGAGCTCCGCACACAGGGGTGAAATGTCTCAGCAGCAAAAGGGTTAAAAAATACAAAAAAAATCTTTATTTTTTTACTTTATTTGCAGATTCAGGTAACACAACAATACTTATACAGAAATAACATTGAACCCAAGTTCTGCCCCGTACAAAGAAAACCTTAGACAAAAGAAACAAAGCAATACAGTGTGACAATAGGTAGAGCTATCAAAACCTCAAAAATTCAAAGTCAAGTTCTGAGAAGGCGGCAACAATGAAGGGCCCGATAAAGAATGAGTCCTATACCAACACATATTCAAATCGGCAGGTCGGTTAGAGATGACATGTTCTGGTAAATACAACATGAATGATTTCCATACATCAAAAAATGTCTTCACTTAATCCTCCTCATGAAGTTTCGTTTCCACCCAATAACGTTGAAAAATGGCATAGAAGCGGGAGCAAAATATGGAAAATGTAGGGGGAGAGGGAGAAATCCATTGACCTAGAATGGCTTTCTTAACGGTCGTCGAGAGGATACCCAGACAACAGATGGGCTTCAGGATCGGAAAAGATGTTGGATAAGGCCAAGTCCGGGGTAGTAGGCACGCTCCATTTTAAAATATGGCAACGGAATCTCTGGATCACATCCCAGAAGAGTGCAATAACAGGGCATGACCACCAGCAAGGAAGAGATCTGCATTAATGTGAAAACATTTGAACACTGGCAGCAGCTAAGTGAGGAAATAAGGGCCAATCTAGCCAGGGCTATATATACGCTACATGTAACAATTTATAAGACGTTTCTCCATACTGAGCAGAAGGAATTTGCGTGATTTTGTTGTGGCCATAAGGGAAAAAGGCAACGGTTTAGGAACCGGCTAAGCCGGTGGATGCCGTTGATCAATCATATTGTGGTCTGCTAAGGCTAGGGTCAGACTGAGGCAGTGCGAACGCGCGTGCAGCCGCACATAATCACGGCCGTGCTAGCAGCAGATGCCGG
Source organism: Leptobrachium leishanense (assembly GCA_009667805.1). Classification (NCBI taxonomy): domain Eukaryota; kingdom Metazoa; phylum Chordata; class Amphibia; order Anura; family Megophryidae; genus Leptobrachium; species Leptobrachium leishanense. Next base: position 193,909,647 of record CM019065.1, read on the forward strand.
GCAATGACGGCCAATATACGAAGTACGGTCGCACAAAAGTGCGGCCGCGCAACGCAAGCGGCAAACAAACGCATTTTTTTGAGAACGTGAAACCACTAGTACTGACGTACAGAGTGCGCTGCGTCCGCTAGAGGCGTGTGTGCGTGATTAGGAGACGTCAGACGCTGCTAATGTCCGGCCAACATAACGTCCAGACCCAAAAAGTGTTTTATTGATGATCCGTACAAAATCACGGATGAAACTGCGCATCGTATGACCGCTATCGCGTATTCCGTGAAAAAATACGTCCATTCGTTCGAACGCACTTTTTCACGGACAACGTGAAAAATGCGTTAGTCTGACCCTAGCCTTAGTGCTCAGAAACCTGCGGTGGACGGAAAAATCCCCATTTTCTTACGAAAAAGGTCTTTTACAAATAAAACCAAGTTTTTTTTTTTTTAATAAATAAATAAAATGAATAAATGGTTTTAATTTTTTTTTTTAAATTGCATTAAATCCAATTAGATTTGTCTGTTTTAAACCTGCTGAATTAAAACACTGCCATTTTGGTGGAATTTGGCATTCTGTGGATACACCAATCGTTAGTAATCTGATACAATTTCGGTGTCAACGAATGGCACCAAATTGCGGTAAAATGCAGCATATTTGGCCGTCAGTCCGCCTGTATTTGGCAAATATAAAGCTTTGTGAATACACAAATTGCCCTGAAATTGCACCTATGGTGAAATTCAGAGTTTGGTACAATTCGTTGGAAAATTCTGACCTTTTAACCCTCACAGGGTTATTTAAGGTTCCCTTGATACATTCATGGACTGTAGGCATTTGGTTTTCCGACAAAGCTGGCTCCTGGTATCCTTGTACACTTGAAGTCTTTCGGTTTTCATTTATTCTCCGTTGCAGAAGGTTGTTTGAGCTGTATTCTGATTCTCCTGTAAATACTGTGGTATTAAACCTATACTGCTTAGCAACCTGTCCTTTCAGTATAGGCAGCAGTGGATCAAGCTTTCACAACCATGATATAGAGCATACAAAATGACCCAAACAAGGAGCAAAAGCCAAGCGGTAACTGGTGGCCTGGAAGTGACTTAGAATAGCAGCCCATAGACATTTCCTAGAGTTGGTACATTTACCAGAGTGTTGTTTGAAACTAGTAACAAATGGTTGAGGACTTTTATTTATTTCATACGCTGATCTGACACAGAAACCCATCTTATTCAATGTCCTTTTTAGTCTTCGTAAATCCTGTTTCTTCTCTTCCACAGCTTAATAGACAGTCCTCACCTGTCCGGGGAACACGTCGCATTGACTTCTTACCACTAAATTATTTAATTATGATGTTGTCAGAAATAGAAGAGAGAGGTAAGTGTAAGAAAATAATGTTGTAATCTGCTGAAAGGTAACAGCAGGCAAATTCATTGGATTTAGTCCCCTGCCTCCTGAATTAAAGGAGGAGGGTACATTTTACAAGTTATGTTGAAATCCACGGGCCACATCAATGTCACTACTTACATTTGGAATGGATTTCTAGAAAATGTTTTCTTTTTTTTGTTTTACTAGACGTCAAGCTGCAGTACATACACAAGGGTTTTCATCTCATTGAAACCTCAGGACAGGAAGCTTCTTCCCCCTATAAGAGAGACTGACTTCCTACAAGGCCCCAGTATTCTCTTCCTGTCCTCCAGGCAGGATGTCATTTTGACGTGAGCGGCAGACTGTGGGACATGTGTTTCGAGGGGAAGCCGCTGTTTCACCATCTTCAATTTTCCTGTCCTTGCTCCGGGTTCATAATAGCCTTAAAGGGTTTACGTATTGATGCTGTTACTGATATTTCTGGTCATATCCCAGTGGTTCTGCATCTTAAGTCCAGCTCTGTAAATGCACAAGTTGTATGCATCTGGTATGACCGACGAGGTGGAACAATGCACAGATTCGATTGTTGGTTCTCTAAAGACTGTGAATATGTCTGTGGAAGTTAGGGGTTTTTTTTGTGTGTGTTTTCTTGTCATTTAAAGCCTAAAAGGGTAGCATGGCTGGCTCCGTCCACCTCAGTGTTTTCAGTCTAGTCCCAAACACTGTATAAGCGTACCACAGAGCTGCACAATGACAAAACTCACAGCAGTGTGTGGTGTGTATGAGCGTCTCACAGAGCTGCACAGCAACAAATGGGATACGCTCATACACACCTCACATTACTGTGAGTTACCGTCACACTGAAGCACTTTAATTTTCTCAGTTGTTGTAATGTTTACAATTTTTACACCAGATTTGTGTAGAACTTGTGATTTCCCCCCCCCCTCTCAATTTCATTGTACAGAATATCGGCACCTGATATCGGTCTATCCCTATTTCCTAGTCACCTTTTTGACTTTGTTTCTTTGGCTCTGGTTCTTAAAGGAACACTCTAGGCTGAAATCCCCCCCCCCTTTTTGCATTATATTATACCTATTGCCCTACCTAGTCATTCAGTATTTATTTTTATTTTATTTTTTTGGTTATACTTGCCCTAAAAACAACACTTTTCCAACGGCGTTTTTTTTTTTTTTACTCCCCTCCCTCCTCTTCCGCTCCTGTTATGGTAAATCTTCAACTTGGCTTAAGGTTTACGTGCAATCAGCAGGCTTCCTCCTGGCTCCACCTTCTTTTGATTAGTGTTACGCGCAAGAGGATGCACTCAACACTAATCACAGCCGACGACTTTTGCCGGCGGCTCGCTCCCGCGGCGAGTTGGAGACCTCATCGCGCTGCAAGCGCGATGATATCTCCTACTCGGCAATAGTCAGCAGAAGCGGGAAATACGAATCCCGCTCTGCTGACAGCTGGGAGGGCGGAGTAAAGTCCTCTGCATCTCTCAGCTGTTTCAGCCGATCGGCGAGCAAAGAAAAGGACATACTTAGGTCATCATGACCACCTAAAAAAAAAATCTTAGGTGGTCATGTTGCCTAGAGTATCCCTTTAAGTATTTTCTCCCCTCTGCAGATATGTCTTACTTCGGTCTGTGGTCTTCCTTCAGATATCTATCTTGTGATTTTAGAAAGATGTTCTTTCTGTTTAACCCTTTTTCCTTCATATAATGTGCCATTTTTTTTTCCCGTTACTGTTGTTCCGTGTCAACCTACTCTGATGTACCATCTCCATGGGCATGCTGACTTCAGAAGGGGCCCCCCCCCTATGGTGGGCCCTGGGCTTAATGGAGTCACTGTTTGTCATGTCACTGTGTGCTGTGGTGAAGCCGAGCCCTCCTTTAGTGTCGTAATTCTTGTCGTATTCCATTTGTATGTACTGCCGCTTTATGTTTCGAAAAGATTACATTTCTTACTGTAAACTTCCTGTTCTGTAGTCAAGCGGCAGTACACAGTTCTCTCTCTAAATTTTTGATGACTGTGAAATTATGCTTGTTACTACTGGGGCCTAGTAGGAATGCAGTCTCTCTTATTGGGGAAGAAGAGGGGTCAAAGGTGTGGAGGCGGTGTATCAAATCATGGTGCCCCGTTTTTTTTATAACTGAGGTACTTCCTGTCCTGAGGTTTCTCCAAGGAGATGAAAACCCATATGCAGGTACTGCCACTTGACTACGGAAAAGGAAATTTAGGGTAAAAAGATTTGTTTTTAAGAAACACAAAAGGGTGTAGCTTTTCATAATTCAAGTAGAAATGAAATCCGAATACCTCGGGTCAGACACTGCAAATCGTGAGTATTTCGTAATCTTGTAAATGTTGTAAAGTAGTTAGTAGTTCTTTTTGACAGGAGACAAGGGACGCTCAGGTTGCCAGGTCAATTTTCGAGGGAACAAACTCCTGGTTTAGCCACCACCCCAAATAGTAAAACCAAGAATGTGGAGATAACATTTCATACATGTGATTTGATGTGACATTAAGTCCTGTAATTTGTGATTTTATTGATATCACAAAAAGTAGCAACACATAAAACATATTTATCTGCTGATGTACAGTGTGATCTCTTCATAGTGTGTATTTATAGATTTATACTTTGCGTGTGGAGAGCATTAAACCTCTTTTGAGGGATAGTCTTTATTCCTTCCAACAATAGGGTTCTTGACAAGTTATGGAGACACAAATTTCCACAGTTTACGCTCATTCCAGAATGGAATCCTTGGAGATGGGATATTTGTAGAATTTGGGAGCTTTAAATGTTATACCAATAAGTGTTTTCTAGAAGTTGCAGCTATTCTAATGATTTTGTTCTGTTTTTCTTTTAGCACATAATAACCCCTTTGAAGATGATAACATAGATGCAGCATTTCTGGAGGAAATAGCCCTGAAACAAACTGCAGTTCTCCTGGGGTTACATCGAAAGCTTGAAAACTGAGAGCGATACTGATACATATTTTATTTATTTCTTTTCTTGCTAAACATTTTATTCCGATCAATATTTCTTCTAAAGTTCCATGCGTGGAAAAGGGAATTCTGTGATAAATGTCCCTGTAACATGTTATTGTTAGAATACCCTAGAAGTGACTTTGCGGCCTGCTATGAAAGGAATCGTAGACAGGTGCCTTTTTACCCCAGACAACGTCTGACTCCATGCTGGCAAAAAGAAAAGTTTTAATCTAAAAGTTAAAACTGTGTTTGCACTGAAAGCGCCTTTTCAAGGAATATGTTTAAAGGTATTGTGAACTATTGTTGCTTTTAGAATTCTCTGTTCTGCGTCTTTCGCACAGATCCGTAAACCATGGCATTTCACAATCGACTGGAATTTAATATCCTCATTTAGTTTCCCTTGAATCTTAGCTGCCCGCGTGTTCTTTTGTTTTAGTATTCATAGTACTGTTATATTTTATATGGTGGTGATGCCAGGATGTTTCATAAACCATTTCAATCGACGTCAGAAGCCGCAGAGACCTTAACGCCAATGTGATTTTATATGCAATAGAGTTGTTTCTTTCAAATTATGAAACGTTTTGCTTAAATATTGTACATTAAACTTTATAATGCACCATTTTTCCTGAAGTTGCACTCCACGTCCATTTTTAAATCCTGACCAACTGGCACTATAGTGGGTAACAGACTGCATGATCAGTAGGGCAGGTTATGAAGAGATAAAAAATGTTAAATTGCGTGAATGGGTTTCAGGACTCGGTGTTAGTTTTCATAGTTTTAGGTCAAGTCGTTTTTGGTGTCATGGGAAAATGTTAAAAATCAGAAAACAACCCTACAGGCTATAGCGCAGAGATGTAAAACTCTACCTCCCCTCCCTCCGATGTTGATGGCCTACACGTCACAGGAATTTTTTAATACAATAGATGCCCAGAGAATCATGGGAGTTGTAGTTAAGCAACATCTGGGAAGAGCATATTGATTTACATTCATTGCATCGAAAGACTGCTCCCAGTCTTGTCTGGTTTTGTTTTCCTCCTGAAGCTGATAATAGACTGGTTTGCCAGCAGTTACGTTACTGCCACATCACCATCATTCTTCCACATGCAAAAAAAAAATGCTTTATGAAAGATTAACTCTGAAGTGAGCTGATATCAGCAGGATCTTCTTCCACATGTTTATTGAATCCAAACTGCATTTAAAGCCAGTTTTCAATGTACAATTGAAGTCGCCTTCCGCTTGGTGGTTGATTTAAAAAGGATGGTTTCAGGATTGCTAAGCCTTGCTCATCTTTTACCAGATAAAGTATTTTTGGTATAACCAGTGAACACATTTAGAAAAATTATAACCAATGGTTAGTTTTAATATGGAGTTTTAATAATCAAAGTACAGAAAAGGTTCACAAATCCAGGAGCCAGGTAGCCATAGACTTCTTCAGTTTTACTACAGGGTCTTAGATTTTACGTAATCCAGGGATCTCAAACGCTGGCCCCCGGATGTCTATTGCCTACAATTCCCCCGAATTCTTTGAATGCAATAAATGGCCAGAGAACAAGGAGGTTGTAGTTCAGAAACATCTGGTGGACCGGAGTTTGAGATCCCTGGCGTAATCCCTATCCAAATTTGCATAGAAAAATTTGCCTGGCTCCGAAAACGTATTATCAGCTCTTAGGTTCGAAACCAATTGTCAATCCCTGTAGTATTTGTCAATGGCTGATGCAGCAGGGTAACAGGAGGTCAGTCCTTAGTTCAATACAAATATATTTTTATTAAGAAATTGCCATTTGTGCTAGATTTTCATGGTGGTGAGTACGTAACATTTAAATGTTATTTATACTTAAAGCTATGAGCATAGCAAAGCTGTAAAAAAAAAGCAGCGAAGCAATCCTTACTGTCCAATTTGCATGGTGTACACTTAAGGGGTTATTCAAGGAGAGGTGAAAACCAGGAGAATTGGCAGGAGAAGAGAACAATCTAGACCAAATAGACGATTTGGAAAGTGAGATAAATGGGAGAATTTTTCTGGTTTGACTATTTTGACCTAGAATTTTCAATTCTCCAGTTATTCTCCTGGTTTTCACCTCTCTCTGAATAACCCTGATAATGTGTGCCTGGGATGGTTCTGATAAAGCTGGTACATTTTATATTCTAGTTTTTCAGGGAGTTAACTGTAGAAACAGAAACACTCGCCATATGTCAGAGAAAATCTCTCGCGCTTCCTGACCGTGCTTGGAATAGGACCTAATTCTTTGGTTAGTAGAAGTAAGCTGATTTAACACAATATGAACTGTGCTTCCATGCTTTTGAAAAGATAGGATTATTTATGAATGTTACAAACTATAACTTGATACTACAGAAAGTTATTTTAAAAATGTATATTTAGAAACAAAAATGCTGCAAATAAAGGGATAATGTTTCAACTTTCTACTTGTGTCTTTTAGTCTAAGTGACTTTTAGTAAGTTGAGTAAATGAATGTGGTGTATCTACATTAAATTTCTATAGGCTTCACTACTGGCTTCCGTATGTGTCTCATGCTTGATCCTTGTTCACTTGGTTTGAAAGGTGCCAGCCCACCATATGGACGCGGCAGCGGGAGAGCGTTTTCATCATCTGGTATGTACGCGTTCGGGCGCTGCTCGGCTGTTGTGTAGATGCCAGAGGGCAACAACTGTTGTTTTTCCTCCTCTTGAAGCTACAAAAGAAAATTTACTTATATTCATCGCTTTTTGTGACATGCTTCAATGTTAGAAACAGACCAGTCTGAAAGTATCACAGGGAAATAAGGAACTTCACAATTGTATGAATGTTCACTGCTGTATGTCGAGTATAAGTGAAAATTGCCGCTCATTTGGCAATGACCACCCATGACACAAACCACGAATTTCAAAGTCCAACAACTATGGCATTTGGACTCTACAGTTTTTCATTCTATTGTTTAGCCTCCTCAAATCTTTAACACTTGTGGCTCCCCCCAACCTTAAAGTATGCCTATTTTCAGCAGCAATCCAGACAGTTGGTTCAGATTATTGGAATATGTGCTTAAAGGGATAGGTGCAGCATGGCATTTTACTGACCACCATTGCTTTCCAAAAGGATTAATAAAGAATACTGCATGCCTGTACTCTGTGTACAATACACTTAACCTTTTACTTCTTATGAAATTATATCCGTCTTCCAGTAGACCAGTTGCCAAATATATGGTCTGAGGGCAGATGGCAACTGGGCTGTTGGAAGACTAAACCATTTTGAAGCTCTCAAATGCAAAAAAAAATATATTTTCTTCCTTTGCAGAATGTTAACGTAACCTCTAAAACCAGGGAGTGAAGGAGTTGGATATTTATTTCCCTGTTGTCCATTACTGTTAGATTTTAATTTTCTGTATGAATATATAAATATCCTGTATTGAAAAGCCTGTTCTGATAAAATGGGTTGTGACCACCCCCCCCCCCTTCTTTTCTACGTGGATATAAACTGTGGAATTTAACCTAATTTCCCAGGAAAGGGTGTGCGGACATTGTAAGCTAGAAAAAAAAACATCTCTGAATCATATGTAGTAATCTTTGTTAAACGGTGTTGGTTAAACTCTGACGTAAAAATGTATCTGTATGCTGATTGGCTAGAAGTTCTTTGAAATCTAATAAACTGGTTTGTCTACAAAGAAAGGCAGACATATTGCAGCTATATATCTTGTGTGTGGCTGGTTTTACGGTCTCCGCCATGGCATGCGCGCGTCCTTTCTTTTAGTTATATAAGAAGAAACTTGAAAAACGTTTATGGCATTCTAATTATGGTAATTATAAAAGGAATGTTGATTTTGTTTGTGGTTTTAATTTAACAATTACCTGCTTCTTGGCTTCAGGACAAATTAGTTGGGGGTTGTGAGAGGAAATTATTGGTGCCTTGATAGCTCATAGGATGGATTATGACTTACTTTTGCCTTTTCATCTCTTTCCTTTAGCTGCCTATGCTCATTGTGAACCATTCTTTTCCATTCATGTTCCATGTCTTCACTGGGTGGCAGGCCTTGCTCCACTCTGATGTAGCAGGTTTCCACAAATCTCTCCTTGTCTCTAGCTTCCTGCTGGAGCTTAATGCAATTGGCCTGTTGCATAGACAACTCGGCAACAAGGGACATCATTTTGCGAGTGGTGCGTTTAATTTTCCTCTGCATTTCATTCATCTGCAGAAAGAACAAGGTCAGCAAGTGTTATATACAGCCCTGGTTAGATGTAGATCCAAACTGTTTTGCAATAAACATTATCATAGATGATGGATACCATGAGAAACAAAGCTCTTTGACTTGAAAGAAACATGCATCATGAAATACAAACTTAAGGGGTTATTCAGAGAGTGCCAAATGGCACCGAACAGTGAATTTACCAGTTCGGTGCAATTTCATGGCAATTGGGCTATTCAGAAAGCTGGCAATTCACCACATATTGGTGACTTGCCAGCAAAATACGGTGCAATTCGGCGACTGAAATTCCCCATAGAGAAGTAATGGTTAATCTATTCAGAGAACACCGAATAGCATAGAAAAGTTGGCGAAATGCCCAGATTTTGGTGGTTTCATTCAACTGGTTTAACCTGACGAATCCCATAGGTTTCGATGGAAAAAAAATCCATATTTTTATTAATTCAACTGTATTTTCTTTTCATTTGCAGCAAAAAGTCTCAACTTGTTTTTCTGGATTTGTTCGACATTTTTTTATTTATTTTTTTCCACGCGGGCGAATGACGTGATTATTGCCGGAAGCGAGTGTGTTCATACGGAGACTGTGTATGGAAAATTGTACAGCCACGAGTAAGGCCTGCTGTGCCTTAGGAATAAGAATACGGTCTCCCATGAATATGATAGCAGTATGAATGGATAGTTCATTTCTCACAGGCCAGAATCCCTGCAGCTCAGGACAAAGCTGCTTTCATTTTTCTGGCCAGCCATTGCACATGACATGTATGAGTTTTTCTAGTACTTTATCCTGCTTGGTATCTTGTCTTATCTCCAGTCATACATCAGATATTGGAATATTCACTAGTACCGTATGTACCTGTTCTTCCAAGTCAGGTTCATCTCTGGCTTCATGACCATCTGGAAACACCCTAGACAATGTGTGAGCTATTGGGATTGCCTTTCCAGGCTTATATTTCACCGTGAGATCGTATCGCTGTAATTTCATAACCATCCTCTGCAGACGTGGAGGTGTAGAGGAGAGCGGCTTCTGCAAGATGTATTCCAATGGCTTGTGGTCTATGTACTGGCGAAATTTCTCGCATCCATTCACAATGGCCAACATCTCCTTCTCAATCTGAGCATAGTTCGCTTGTGTTGTAGTCATCGCACGTGAAGCATATGCCACAGGATGTCCTTGTTGAATCAGTACAGCACCTAACCCAAACGGAGATGCATCCACCTGAAGCGTAGTGTCACAGTTTACGTAAAAATATTTTAGTATTGGCCCTGGAAAAGTCTTCATGTTTGCATCCCAAGACCATATAGCATCCTTCTGTAGCAAAGCACGTAATGGTGCTGTCTGCTGAGCAAGACCTTGGGAGAATTTGGGCATTTTCAACTATCTATCCAAAGACGACTCCAGTTCCTTCCTGGAACTTGCGGCCTTCATATTAATAACTGCTGTTATCTTTGGATCAGGCTTCAAAACCCTCTGGTTAGTATGTGTCCAAAATATGCAACTTCGTCTACGCCAATTTGGATTGAGTTTCAGATTTTTCTCACGACATCGTTGGAGCAAAGCAGTAAGGTTTTTATCATGTTCAATACGATCCTTTCCATAGACCAACAAATCCTCAATTATTACTTCCACGCCATGTAGACCATCAATTCATAGGATTTTATTTTGAAATATCTCCTGCGCAGACGCTATGCCGAAAGGTACCCTTGTGAATCGCCATCGCCCAAAGGGAGAGTTGAAAGTGGTCAGGTAACTGCTGGCTTCATCAAGACGCAATTTCCAGTAACCAGACTGAGCATCCAGTACACTAAACACTGTTGCCCCTACAAGTTTGTGGGCTAGGTTTTCAATGGTGGGGAGTTTGTAATGTTCTCTCATTATTACTTTGTTCAAATCACGTGGGTCAATGCATATACGGGTTGCACCTGTGTTTTTCTTTTCCACCACGACCATAGAACTGACCCATTATGACGGTTCTGTGACCCTTTTTACTACTCCCAGCTTCTCCATCCTAGTTAGTTCTTCTCGCACTTTATTCTCCAGAGTTAGAGGTATTTTCCTTGGTGCGTGCATGACAGGCTGTGCACCCTCTTGTATATGTATACGTATGCGGCTGATCCCCGGGAGGCGCCCTGGAATAGATCACGGTACTCATGCTTAATGTCACCCTTTGACAAACCGCTGTGCCCACCATCCACAGTTCTTATAATCTGTACAAGACCAATCTCTTTACTTGTTTTTAGACCTAATACTGCTGGGGCTTGTGTGTCGATCACAAATAGTTGTAAAAGTTGTTCAGATCCCTTGTGAGAACATATGACATTACAGCGACCCATTACTTAAAGCTTTTCGCCACCATATCCCATCAGTTTCGGTAGGTCCTGAGTTTTCAGAGGGCATTCATTCCTGAGGTATTCCAGGTATACGTGGCTTGGCACACAATTCACTTGTGCTCCTGTGTCTATTTTAAATTTGTCTGGAGTTTTGGCAGCCCCTAGCTGTAAGGTTACATTAGTTTCATCTGCAAACTGCTGTGATTTCTGTACTGCTGCAAGGTATATTGATGTGCAATCTGAGTCTGACCCTGCATCGTCATCAATAATCTCTATGGCATGTACAGCCTGTGTTTGTGTCTTTGCAGTGTGTGAAAACACATTACATAACCTGGCAAAATGTCCCTTTTTCTTGCATTTATTGCATGTCTGCCACCTTGCAGGACACACCGCTTCTTTTATTGTGCAGGTTTCCACAATAGTCACAGGTTGCTGGTGTGTTTATTTTTCCCAGTGACGTACTTGCTTTTGATCCCTTTGTGTCTTCTTTCTTGCCAGTATCAGCTGCTTTGATTTTTCTATAGCATTGATCTGGTGCTGTGTTCCTCCCAGGACCTGCATGTCTTTTCTTGACATTTCATATGCTCTAGCAATCCTTATGGCTTTCTCTAGATTTAAATCTTCTTCCTGCAGCAGCTTTTCCTGAACTTCTTTAAACTTACTGCCCATATCCAGCATCATGAAAAGCAGTCTTTGGTGAGCAAGCGCAGCTGTGTCACCCATTCATCCACAGATTCACCTGTACACCGATTCCTCTCATAGAACAGTTTCCTTTGCACTGGAGTTTTTCCTGGGGTTGCAATACGCTTCAAACTTTGCAAACAGTACCTCTGTTTTTCTCTTGTCCTCTGCAGTGATATCCCCACTTGCTTGCCACGCTCTGCACACATGACGTCCTTTTTGTCCCACACATATCAGGAAATGAGCTGCTTTTTGTTGATCAGTCCATTTGTCTGCATCTGGGCCTGCAAACACAAGTTCTATCAGCTCCCTCCATTTTGACCAATTTTCTGATATGTTCCCCGATTCCAAATCCAGGGAAGGAATGCTCTTTGTGTTGCTGTTTGCTGCCATGTCTCTCTGACCTCACGTCTGGTACCATGTGATGAATCCATTGAAGTATTGGCAGACAACAAGGAGCTTGACAAGAAGAGACTTTACATCTTACAATGACTGCCACTCCCCGCCCCCTGATCACATGACTAACTTAATGGTTTCCTAACATGCAGAATGAACTAGGCATAACTATAATACACTTAATACATAACATGTAGCATACACATCATTACACGCGGTATTGGTACTCAATAAGGACATTTCATGTTGCTGATAGTTTATTCTATTTTCTTGCTGGTAGTGTCCCTTTTAAATGGCCACTGAAACAAACCTTTTTAGCCAGTGTTAGCGTGTCCTGCTGGCTATTTTCTACTTTAATGCGAAGTTGCTCTGAAAGGTGAGAAACCTGTTCATAAAGGAAGTCTTTCTCCAGCAGCTGTTCCTCCTTCTCTGCTACCTTCAACTCTAGCTAGAATAAAAAATACACAGATTAAATACTCCCTTACCTTGTTACATGTCAGATGTCTAACACTCGTTACACAAGCATTTAAAGTCTCAGGCAAAATAAACACCCAGACTGTTTAGAAATTTATCTAACTTATGAAAAAAAATATTTTAACTATGGCCTTCAGGAAATTGAGGTTTTACAGAAACAATTGTCATACTAAAGCGATATTGTTCAGTGATCAGGCAACATAATAATATGAACATGCAGGGATTTACATTTTGAAGTCCAGAGTTGCAGATCCAGAAGTTCTTATTGCATACAGTAACACAGCCCCATTTTAATTAGAAACTACTGCTAATTACTCTGGTATTTGAACTGAATGGTCTAAACAAATGACTTTGAAAGTGTCTTGGAGTGTTTGTAACTATTGAGTCCAGACACACACACATCAACCTGCATGGACAACATCATTCCAGGTAGAACAGCTTTGATGCATTCTAGGTGGAAAGAGGGGAGGATACAGATAAGTAAAATCAGTCATTGGTTCAGTGATGAAGAGTGTTGGAAAATAACTCAAGTGAGGCATTACAGGGGAAAAGCTAAAGTGTGAAGGAGCAAGAGACAAAACCGGGTCATGGGTTTTGTTGCCTGACTATGTATGCTAATTAATGTCTTTTCCCTTTCTGTGGATGAATGTGTCAGTTTTGTTAATTTCTTTTGGAGTCTTTGTGCAGAAACAGAGAAGCTTGGCTACCACCGTATGAGCAAACCTGGAGTGTCTGAGTAGAACTATGGGCGTAGGAGGGTATTTGATGCAGGTTTCTGGAAGTTTGATAGGCACATACATACTTGGTCATGTACAATCTTTTGGCATTTCTATGTCTTTTATGTATATGGACAGGCGTCCCCAAAAGTAAATCTAGGCAAACATGAAAATCAATTAAATGTGTGCGTGTAACACATAGTGTTGCAGTGCTCTTACTTCCTCTGTTCGTTTCAGAAGTTCCTGCAGGGTATATTCCTTTCCTTCTAGAGCATTGATCCTGCTGTCTTTGCTTGGATCTTCAGCCTGTCCCTCCAGCTCATGCGCTCTGTCTTGGCACTGGGAAAGCTGCTCAAAATAATAAAAATGATGACCAAGATGATCAGTGACAAACCACGCATTGGTGTGCAGATTTCTAATGTATCCTAGAGTCTTAACTCCTTCAAACTACGTCATCATTTGCTTTTGTCATCAAATACACTAGCAAAGCATTTATTTGAAGCATAAGTATCTGCTAAACATCACATAAGACTCCAGTTTGGTTATATATTTCTTCAAGTGCTACATTAAAATGTAAGCTTACACCTTTCCACTTTTTCATTTATTCATTAATCCATTACAGAAATATTGTTGGGATGAAAAGTTTTGTATCCTAGATGATGCTCCTTGTATAGCTTCAAACAGTCTGTATAATTTTAGCATAAAGGCGATTTTGCCTGTATGCTAATACATTATTATGTATCATATTTACTGTATGTTCAGATATCCTGCTCATGTATATTTTGCAGTGATCAGGATTTTTCAGAAGCTGCATCTGCTACTCTCAACAATGGAAAAGTAACATCTGTACATGGGTACAATGCATGCATACAGAAATTACAGTAACATCGCTGAAAATCACTGTATAGTTCAGCTATTAGAATCCAAATCCTATCCGTACACAGTAATGTGTGACCCCACAGCTCTCTAAGGTTGTTGTAATGCACCAATAAAGCTTTCAGATGTATATTAATACATTGTAGATGAATATCGTGGATGCATAAATAGTTATAGGCCATAAAAAAAGACGTGTGGCCATAGTGCGTGGAGCGAGCCTGTGGAGTCATAGGTTCGATCCCGACGAGCACCTCTCCAGTAAGTGTCCTTGGGCAAGACACCTAACGGTAGATACTCGCCACCCAGGACATACTTGAAAACAAGAGAAATCTCAATGTATCCTTCCTGGTAAAATCCTTTCACAAAAAAATAAATAAAAGCATTCAGCCTTTCACACATCACCTACTGCTGTTGATCCAAAAGAAGGCAAAAAACCCAGTCTGAAGCGCTTGCAACATACTGGGAAAAAAAATCCATCTTGACCCCAGAATGGCAGTCAGATTTCTCCCTGGATCAAGTAGCCATTATCACATATTAAATCTAATAACTGTTCATATTCTGTGTCTGCAGGAAGTCATCACTTAAAAGTCTGAACAGACTCTGTCCCAACCACCTCAACAGGCAGAGAATTCCACAGCTTTATTGTTCTCACCATAAAATAACCCTTCCTATGCTTTAGGCTGAATTTCCTTTCATCCAGTCTAAATGGGTGACCTTGTGTCCTGTGTTTAATCCTATTAATGAATAGGTTTTCAGACAAAGGTTGATAATGGCCCCGTATATATTTCTATTAAGTTATCAGATCCCCTCTAAGGCGCCGTTTCTCTAAACTAAACCGGTTTAAGCTTATTAGCCTTTCCTCAGAACTTAAATCTTCCATTCTCATTATTTTTGTTGCCCATCTCTGCACTTTTTCTAGCGCTATAATATCCTTTCTTAAGACAGGTGCACAAAATTGCACGGCATATTCAATGTGCGGTCTTACCATTGATTTATAAAGAGTCAAAATGTTTTCATCGAGGGTGTGAATTCCCGCGATGAATTTTAATGCATGCCAATACCTTGCTGGCCTTGGCAGCTGCTGTAAATGAAAGTTTCGTTTTTTCCACGGAGAGCTTCAATCCTCCATTAAAAAGGTGGGGAAATGTTGTTTAATATATACAAAGTATTTATGTACTTTTGATTATTGACTAGAGAGAAATTGAGAAGCATCACAAATGTATGCTTCCCATGGCAAACTGCGACTTAGCCCAGCAGAATGTTTAAATCTTATTGCAATTGCTTTTTACATTTGAAGTAAAATGAATCTTCTTTGCATAAAAATCTAATACATCCAGATCCACATAAAAGATTGCCTGAGTGCATTAGGTTCAGTTCATTCGAAAGGGAAACCTCAACCCCATCCGTTTTTACAGCTGGAATTGTTTTCCAACTGTGCATAGCAGTGTTGGGGCAGTTCATGACTTGAAGTGGAACATTTCATCATAACTAAATCAATTTTCGAAGTACAGAAAGAAAGAATTGTAAGCAAAAAGTATTCATGGAATGAAAAAAAAACTCTGAAATGGGTTATTTTAACAACCGATTCTTTTTTTGCATTAATCTCTCAAAGTGCATGTCCAAATCTGTCTGAAGAACAGCTGCAAGACCATGCTAAACGTTACAATGATTGTACAAGAAGTGCATCTTTCTGTCTGATTTTATGTAAATTACGGAGGTTTTCTGGAACCATTAAGTATCCGCGGATGTAAGAATGATTCTCTGGTTGTGTGTCTGATAGATGCCAGATACAATGTAAAGGAAATGAGTTAATCATTAGTAAAAATGTAATTAAATTTTGTGTTCTTAATGATCTAGAAATAAATATGTAGATGGACATTCATGTATATTCATGTAGTTCTGTATTGTTACAAATCTTTCACATTTTACATATGAAAAGCTGCATCCTTCCGTTCGGAAACCTAATCTCTCCCACAGAATCCAACAAATAAGGTCTGGATATAATAATTCTGGCTAAAGGTTCCAGGCATATGGAATCTTTTAAATACATTTTTTTTACTTCCCTTGTAATTCATTTTTTCTTTACCATTGAAACAGTCAGAGAACATATCTATACTCAAAATCCCTTTGCAATTGCCACACTCATAAAGCGTATCTAATACTTTTCCCACAGTCATGGTTGCTCTTGCGATTCTAAGTTGCAGTTGCTCCTGGAAACATCAGTTTTGAATATTTGCTAATTTGATTGGGTTGCCCAAAATCACTTAAAGAAGTCCTATGACCCTCCCCCTTTATGGTTTGAAGGAAATCCTAACACCACTTAATAGGTTGACTGAGTGTCAGAGGAAATGTAGTTTTAAAGCATCTGTAGAACCAAGGTTGGTAACCACTGGTTTGACAGAGCAATAAAACTATACAGAAGAAGAACCTATCACAGTGGTTCCCAACTGCGGTCCTCAAGTACCCCTAACAGGCCAGATTTTGCAGATCACCTTGGGGAAATGCATACTGAATCCTGCAATCACTGAAGGCAAATCATATCACCTGTGCTGTGCTTCAGATACCTGGAAAACCTGACCTGTTAGGGGTGCTTGAGGACTGCGGTTCCCAACCGCGGTCCTATCAAATAGTAATACTAATAACCTGCATGAAAAACTGAACAGACTGGCATACCTTCACTTATACTGGTAGCGATCACCTGAAATGTAGTATAGTTGGCTGTTTTGGTATTTTTTACCAAACTGTTCATCTGTGTGTCCAAAGCATTGCACGACTTTTGTTAATCTTAAACTCTAGGCATATCACTAACCTGAATTTGGAGAACCACGAGATCAGATTCTAAAACCCTTTTATTTGGCAGAGTTTTCGTAATCTGTTCAATTTGCCTTTTCTCTTCTGTAACCTTCATTTTAAGGAAGCGAATCTTCTCATCCAGAGCCATCATTTCCATATCTCCATTCCTCAGGACCATCTCCTGAATGCTTATCTTCTCATGGAAAATGCAGACCTCTTCCTCACGCTCAATCAGCTGAACGCCTCTACAACGTACATAAAATAACAAAAAACTCAGTTTATATCCACTGCTCTGGGCTCACATCATCTACTATATATTGATAATACACCAACTAAATATTCATAACAGCTTATAGGGCTAATATTGAAAAAGAGTTGGGCTCCGAGCCTTCTCTTGAAGAAAGGTTTCACGATTACCTTCTCATTTTGTACACCCTTAACTTTTACAAGAGTCTTAGCTTCTTGTGGATATCACGCTTTAGGATGCACTTTTAAATAAGGTTTTTATAGTCCACACTGTATATGTCATAACCATTGAACCATAGTGGAAAGCGCCACTTCCTCTCACCTTTCATTCCTGTTCCGCACTGTGGTCTCATATTTCTTACGCAGTTCCATGATGTCCTCTTCTGCCTGGTTGATCATATTGGTCAACCGTCCAATTTCCATTTTTTGCTGTTCCCTCTTTTCTTTCATTTCCTGTAGCACCACGCTTACTCTGCTTAGATCCTTTTGGAGGCTATCTCGTATCATGTGATTATTATTCACTTTCAGCTTGGTCTTTTGTAGTTGTCTGTAACATTTGTGGATTCAAACTGTAGTTATCTACCTTGTACGACTTTCCATTTGTCCACAAAGGATTGTGGACTAATATTCTGTTCCATGTTAATGCGTGACATAAAATTCTATCATATCAATTTATTCGTCACAAAGACCGTAAGACCATAAATCTCTATTATATTTAGGAGCACAGAAATGCAACGGAAAGAATGGGAGCGGTTCGACAAATCCACAGAAGGGAGTGAAAACACACTGGCCGCAATTTTGACCTGTTGCTGAATATTATGATCAAGCCAATGTATTAGAGACGAAATGGGTAGAGTGCTAGATACTGGCAGGGACACCTCACACCACCACTGATATTGTCTTCAGGAGTCCATAGGATGATTACTCCAAAGATGTAATATCAGTAATTTATAATTCACAACATCAAAGGATGTCGAATGTAGAAGTTTTTTTTTTAATCTGCACTTAATAGATCACTATATATATTTGCACAAACCTGTCTTTGGTTGACACATTTGTTCTCTGGATTTCGACTTCGTTCCCAAGGATTTTTAGCTTTTCTCTAAATTCAGCAGCTCGTTGTGTCGCCATCTGGATTAGGCTTACGCACTTGTTCCTCTCATTGCGGATCACATCATAAAGCTTGGCAAATTCCTGCAGTCTACCAATATGAAAATCACATTTATATATGTCCTGCATACAAATTAATGACCTTGTGTACCTCTTTTGTACACTACCTTTTCTGAACATCCTGGTTTTTCTTTTTATGTTCTCCAATAATCAGGTCCTTTCCTTTAATTTCCCGCAAGACTTTTTGATGTCTTTCCTGCAAATATGAAGTTATTTTTTTTTTCCCACAGTATCTATTTCTATTATTTATGAAGCTTAACCATATGTCATAGTTTCACAATAGTCATGTCAGACAAGGAAGGTTGTCACTTTTGGTTTTAGGATTCATGGGATTTGAGCACGAGCAACTTAGTAGTAAACCCACTGCCACGTCAAGACTAATCTCATGGAGGTCCTAACCTTGTTAAAGACGTGAAAAACAAGAAACAAAATATTTGTGTGGGGGGGGGAGAATAGACAAACAGGGTTATTCAAAGAGAATCGAAAAGTCGCCGCACGTTCGGTGACTTTTCATTCCCTGCAATTCGGCAATCCTAGTTCGCTGACCCTGCGGTGTATTCAGCAAGCACCACAGGGCCGTCATACTGCAGGGAAAACCCGCCGCAAACCTGACGAACACTCACTGCAAAACCCACTGAACATTCACCAAAACCACAGAAACATCTGGATTAACCCCGCCGAACACGCCGGAGAAACCCGATTAGCCACCGATCACAGCGCAGAGCAGCCGCCGGAAAAACCTGACACGCAGACGAATGAGGTGGAAAAAAACAACCAAACAGTACGCTTGAATGTTTGAAAAGTGAAACGCTGTTTGCAAAAAACTACTGAACGAAAATACCTGGAATTTACATATAAGATCCAATGAATGTTAATAAAACAGAAAAGACAAAAAAAAAAGGAAAAAATTTTGCCAAAACAAAATACCAAAAAATGCCTAACGGATCCTAAAAACTCTATAAATAAAAGAGACTTTTTACTGCAGAATATAATATTAAATGGTTTATTAGATATTGAATAAAACGGGAATATTTTTAACATTGAAGCCTATGGGATTCGCCTGAATAAACCTGCTGAATGAAACCACCGAACAGCAGGGCATTTTGGCAACTTTTCCCTGCTGTTTGGTGTTCTCTGAATAGATGAAGCATTGCTTCTTTATTGGGATTTCACTGCCCTTGAACAGGCACCGTATGTGCAGGCAATTCACCAGGATTTGGCGAACTGCCTGCTCTCTGAATAGCCGAATGGCCATGAGAGGTAACCGTACACGGAATTTCACTGTTCGGTTACCTTTCGCCAGCAATACGGATCTCTTTGAATAACCCCCATAGTGTCTGTTAAGGAGACCAGCCCAAAACCTATAAGATGTCTCTTGGGAAGTGCCATATACTTTTCTTCTCTTGCAATAATCTTAAGATTCATTTGAAGTTGCTACTATTAGTCCCATTGTGTTTTACTGAAGATTCAAATAAATGTAAATCAAATGAGCCAACACCCCAATAAATAGCCTCTGGACAACAGGAAAATGTGCTGGGGTTGAGCAGCAAATGACTTGGCAGCATACTAGCAAAAGAAAATTTACAAAAAGGAGAAAAAGGAAAAAAATAAAGAGCAGGGTCAAATGCAGAAACAACAATAAGGAAAGCACTGACAGGCAAATATCAAAATAAACAGGAGGCCCTAAATCCCTAAGGCTGGGGTCAGACGAGCGTGATTTCTACGGACTGTACGTCCGTGCAGTACGGACATCGTCAGTACGGATGACGCAGTAGTGGTCACACAGTCCGTTTTTTCACTGAAGTTATTTTTTGACGGATGTAGGAGGGAAAAATAAATTACAATGAAAAAACATTCTGTCCGTCAAAAATGCTGGACGTATAAATGCAGTCCGTCTGACCATGCTCCATCACTCACACACAAAGCTATGCAGACGTTGTGGACGCAGCGCACTCTGCACGTCCGTTCTAGCAGTATTACGTTCTTGCCTGCCTTGCGTCCGTTTGCCGCGGCCGTTGTGTGTCCGCAGTTCAGTGTGGACGTACTTCATGTGTCGGGCTCCAATGGACTTTCTTTCATGCTATCACGGATGTACTTTTAGGCGCAATCACGGACGTGAACACTACGCTCGTCTGACCCCAGCCTAAAAAGACCTGTTGCCAGAATGACGGGGCCTACATGAAGCGTTGTTAATAAAACCACAAACATATCTATTTTTTTGGCTCTAGGTCTTCCTCTAAATAACATATAGAAATAAGATAATAACTTGAGTTTAATTAATGTGTTACCTGAGCCTTAACAAAGTCTCTTGATTTCTGCTCCCTTTCGTCAGCTTTGATTTGGGCCAGACGGGTTAAGTTGATTAGCTCTTCCCGATGCTCGTTTTGCGCCTTTACTAATCTTTCTTCTTCAGCAATGCACTGCTCTATCCTGTGGGCTTCCACTGCTGTGTAGCCATGCTATATTCAAATAACAATTTGTCAAAACATCACAATTCCATTAACTTCTCTTCAAACTCAGTGCTACAACTTTCCTGCTTATAAAATGTGTGAAGGAGGTTTAGGAAAATGAACACGAGAAGCTTTGTACAGGCTTCTTAATATTACCTACGTTGTACTTTTTGAAATACAAAGGGCCTTATTCTAACATGGTATTAATGGTTTTATAAATATTGTAAACGTAGGAACTCCATAGAATGTAATGGCTCTGGGATGTTTACAACCGCTCTGGTTACAATTACACCAGGGTCAGAATAGAGTCCTAAATGTTTTATCAATAGAGTCAGATTTTGAAAAATAAATGCATTATTTTGACCTCAAAAAAGACACACACGGTTATTTAGAGAGAGGTGAAAACCAGGAGAATTACTGGAGAATGGAAAATTCTAGGTCAAAATAGCCAAACCAGAAAAATTCTCCCATTTATCTCACTTTCCAAATTGGCTATTTGGTCTAGATTGTTCATTCTCCTTGCAATTCTCCAGGTTTTCACCTCTCTCTGAATAACCCTGACAGTGTATAATCTGAAAGGCCACTTCAGTTCTTGTTTTTATGATTTTCTTGGAAACTGTACATAATGGGCACAAGTCATGAAACAGCAATACAGAAGTTATTTACATAAAGCCCTTCCTGATGGATTGATGACCATGAATGCCTTTAAACATTTTCATTAAAGAATACAAACGTATATTGACTGTACAATGCATCTAATTGACATGAAAACTGTTTTATATTACATTATCCATGCTCATACAAAGGTTTGAAAACTTTAACAGCCTTCTATAATACATACCCTATGCTTTTCATCAGAAAGAGAAATTCCGCACAGAATATAAACAACAATATAATTCATTTAAGGATGTAAAATGAAAATGATATACTTTATGTTGTAAAAGGCAGCTGTCCAATTACATATATTGTGACTACACAGCCTTTTAATGTTAATTTTAACTTTAAGGGACATCAAACCAAAAAAACAGAAATAGAGCTAAAATATCAATCTATGCAATGTATACAGATAAGTGCAATGCAAACCTGTTGCGCCAACTGTCTTTTAAGCACTTCAACATCTTTTTGTAGTTCCATCCTTTTTTCAGAAAGTGTGCCATCATCCATGGGAAACTTATCCATCTATAGTGAAAATAAAGTGCAGGAACCAGTTTCAGAAAGAGGCAAATCTTAAAACTGACAGTATGTACATCTCTACTTAAACAGAGCCCTTTTCTTCTTCCTAATAAGAAATGAGCTGAAACAGAGTTGATGCAATTTGACGCTTACAGAACATTTAACATTCAAATCACTGAACCATAAACAAGCAAGTAGTAAATTGTAAATATTTTTATAACACGTGAAAAATTTTAAGCATTTATGAGCTTTTTGTTAGAATTGGTTCCTTATGAAAAGGACATGTGTTGATGTCTTTCAAAGAGTGTGAAGTAAATCCAGCACAAATTGAGTGCACTCAGACCATGACTAGTTAAGTAAGCCTGACATTTTTTCACAAATTGAATACTAATTTGCTTTTTCCATGGCCTTTAACGACTCTACCCATGAGTAAATTATAAAGAAAAATACAATTTATACAGAGGATCTGAGCTAACTGGGAGAGCAGCGGTCGTATTAATAAGTGCTGTTGAAGGACCCATAAAGCATCACAATAATTTTACACCAAGGTGGGTGAAAGGTTTTTATAAATAATATTCCTCTAACCTTTCTTTAACATTAACATGGTACAGGACGACATTACACAAACAGTAAAGATGTCCACATATAATCCAGCCACTAAAAACGATCTGTACTCCTCATAGGTTCTTAAACAGTCAACTCTATAGGGTCTATTCACTAAGCACTGAAATGTCAGTGCTTTTCACTTCGGCACAGTTTGGTACACTTTGACGACAGTACTGTGAATTCACTATTCTCCAGATGGTCACCATAGTGCGTCGAAGATGGAGTCGCCGAAGCCTCGTGAAAAAACTGAAGAGCGCAAAATTTTATCTAAAAAAATACAAAAAATAACAGGGTTTTCTTGCTGAAAATGAAAAGAATAAACTTTAAAGTACATTACTTTTTTACATTGAATCCTATGGGATTCGCCTGTTGAACGGAAACAACGTAAATCATGCCATGGTGACTGGTTGCCATGGTAACCGTGGTTGCCATGAAGGCTGGTTGCCACGGTAACATGGTTGCCATGGTGACCACGGTCACCATGTAACCAGGTTGCCATGGTAACCGCGGGTGCAATGGTAACCATGGTTACTATGGCGACCACGGTTGCCATGGTGACTGGTTGCCATGGTAACTGAGGTTGTTATGGTGACTGGTTGCCAGGGTAACTGGTTGCCATGGTAACCAGGTTGCCATGGTAACAGTGGTTGCTATGGCGACCACGGTTGCCATGGTTACTGACCATGGTTGCTATGGTAACCGGTTGCCATGACGCCTGCGGTTGCCATGGTAACCGTGGTTGTCATGGTAGCTGTGGTTGCCATGGTGACCACAGTTGCCATGGTAACTGTGGTCGTCATGGTGACTGTTGCCATGGTAACCAGGTTGTCATGGTAACCGTGGGTACCATGGTTGCTATGGCGACCACGGACATCATGATGACTGGTTGCCATGGTAACTGGTTGCCATGGTAACTGGTTGCTATGGCGACCATGGTTACTGACCATGGTTGCTATGGTAACCGGTTGCCATGACGTCTGTGGTTGCCATGGTAACTATGGTTGCTATGGTGACCGTGGTTGTCATGGTAACTGTGGTTGCCATGGTGACCACGGTTGCCATGGTAACTGGTTGCCATGTAACCAGGTTGTCATGGTAACTGTGGGTACCATGGTTGCTATGGCGACCACGGACATCATGGTGACTGGTTGCCATGGTAACCGAGGTTGTCATGGCGACTGGTTGCTATGGTAACCGTGGTTGCTATGGTGACCACAGTTGCCATGGTGACCGAGGTTGTCATGGCAACAGGTTGCCATGGTAACCATAGTTGCTATGGCGATCACGGACGTCATGGTGACTGGTTGCCTTTGTAACCGCTGCCATGGTTACCATGCACTGTTTGTGTTTAGCTCTAATTTTCCTCTTACTCGTTTATGGAACCAACGCATATTATTTATCGTTTTTCTCGCCCTTAAATGGACTTTCTAAAGATACCATTAGTCTCATCAGATCTCATAAATTACTATATATAAAAAAATATGAAATATCCCCAAAATCACCGAAGGAACTAAGAGTAACCATGGTTGCCACAGTTACCGTTTTTGCCATGGATACCACATGGCATCAAAGAGAGTGTATCCGCACACTGTATTTTAAATAAACAGAGAAGGGTACTCACCTACAATAAGAACTCCTCAACTGCCCTCAGCAAACCACATCACTGAAGGTTGCCATGGCAACCTGGTTACAGGGTACATCCTTGGTACTTAAGCGACTTTTTTCTCAGGACATATCCTGTACGTTATTGGTCCTTATGGGATTAAAGTGTTTATAGTCTTGATAGTCCTAACATGATCCTCTAGCTGTCACCAATCGGGAGATACAGGGGGCCAAATCACCTTCCTATCTCCACTTGGCAGCTAGGGGGTTAACTAGGGGTTGGCAGCAAGGGGGTCAGTGGGTGGGGGGGGGGGTCCCGGAGGCTTGGCTGACAAGATGTAAACCGCCTACGGAAGAGGACTGCAATCCGGCACCGATTGCCACTGAATCGCGATCCAGCACCTAAAGAGAGCTACAGTTGTGTTCAAAATTATTCAACCCCCAATGCTGTAAAGGGTTTAGGGAATTTAGTGTACATTTGTAATTGTATTCAGAATGAAATCCTACAAGGACTTTTTAAAGAACCATATGCAACTAAAATGACATCAATTTGTTTTGTAATACAGTAGTAAATGTTTCTTTTGTGAATTCTTCATTGACACAATTATTCAACCCCTTAAAGACTACCACTCAGAAGAACAGAGGTTCATTCAAGTGTTTTCAATCAGGTATTGAAAACACCTGTGGATGTCACGGAGCAGCAATAAAGCATAATAAGCACCAATTAGGCAGCTTTAAAATGACTGTGATACTCAGCTCCTTCTAGACATTTACTGGTGTGGTTACAAACATGGTGAAGTCAAGAGAATGGTCCAGGAAGACAAGAGAAGAGGTGATTACTCTGCAATCTTCTTATAGCCATTGCCCTTCCTGTGAAAAGATGTTAAACATACCAAGACAGACCAGAGAAGCATCATTCGCAAATTCTAGGCAAAGGGCACTGTTGAAACGCTACCTGGTCGTGGCAGAAAGAAGATGCTGACTTCGACTGCTGTGCGCTACCTGAAGCGTAGAGTGGAGAAAAGTCCCCGTGTGACTGCTGAGGAACTGAGAAAAGATTTGTCAGATGTGGGTACTGAAGTTTCAGCTCAGACAATACGGCGCACACTGCGTAGTGAAGGCCTCCATGCCAGTACTCCCAGGCGCACCCCCTTGCTGTCTCCAAAGAATAAGAAGAGTCGACTGCAGTATGCCAAAAGTCATGTGCACAAACCACAGAAGTTTTGGGATAGTGTTCTGTGGACTGATGAAACAAAATTAGAACTGTTTGGGCCCATGGATCAACGCTATGTTTGGAGGAGGAAGAACAAGGTCTATGAAGAAAAGAACACCTTGCCTACTGTGAAGCATGGCGGGGGGTCAATCATGCTTTGGGGCTGTTTTGCTTCTGCAGGTACAGGGAAGCTTCAGCGTGTGCAAGGTACCATGAATTCTCTTCAGTACCAGGAGATAATGGATGACAATGTGATGCAGTCCGTCACAAACCTGAGGCTTGGGAGACGTTGGACCTTTCAACAGGACAATGATCCCAAGCATACCTCCAAGTCCACTAGAGCATGGTTGCAGATTAAAGGCTGGAACATTTTGGAGTCACCTGACTTAAATCCGATTGAGAACCTCTGGTGGGACTTAAAGAAAGCAGTTGCAGTGCGCAAGCCTAAGAATGTGACTGAACTGGAGGCTTTTGCCCATGACGAATGGGCGAAGATACCCGTAGATCGCTGCAAGACACTTGTGTCAAGCTATGCTTCACGTTTAAAAGCTGTTATAACTGTAAAAGGATGTTGTACTAAGTACTAAGATTGAATGTCACTTGGGGGTTGAATAAAACTGATAATGATGTGAGCACAGAAAAGACATTTGTGGTTATTTCATTATAAATGTTATGTTATATTTGTCTGACCTACACGTGCCTCTTTGATTTAATTGTAAGCAAGATGACTGAATGATCAAAATCAATGTCAAACTGGCCAAAACACTCAATTTCAGTGGGGGTTGAATAATTTTGAACACAACTGTATGACTGGAAAGGGCAGACTGTACCTTTTACACGATGCCTCTCTTTTTTTTTCTTAAACTCCTGGCCGATCGGAAGTGAGACAGGTCCAAATGACCCTCCCCTTTTAGGCTCTCCCCCGGCATTCGGACATTGACGTCATCGCGATCACGTCAGTGCGACGGCTGGGGGGGGCTTTAAAACTGGAGGTCTGACTACAAGGAAGTCAGTCCGCCGCGGGACACCAGCCAGAGAGGTAAGTATAGGGAGGGAGGGGTGGTTAAAGAACCATGGCATACAGGGTATGTCCTTGGTCCTTAACGGGATTTTTTTCCAGGATGTACCCTGTACATCATTGGTCACTAAGGGGTTAAACCAATAAAAGTGCATTAAAATGTTTGTAAATAATAAAAAAGGTCCTTTAAAAAAATAATAAAAAGATTTGTTACAGAGTAAAAAAAAATGTTTTAAATAAATTGGGAAACAAAAATTTTACCTAAAAGAAATACAAAAATAAAAGGGCTTTTTTGCTGAAAATGAAAAGAATAAACTTAAATTACATTACTTTTTTACATTGAAACCTATGGGATTCTCCTGTTTAAACCTGTTGAACTGAAACAACGTAAATCAGGGCATTTCACTGACCAATAGTCCAACCCTAACTTCTCTATGAGACAATTTCTCGACCAATTGAAGAGCGCCGAACTGTGGTGAACTTCACGGTATTTCGACGTCAATTCACCTTTATTTGGCAAATTGACAGTGTAGTGACTTGACGAACTGCCATGAAATTGCACCAAATTCACTGTTCGGTGCAACGCGGTGGCAAGTTCAATGCTTAGTGAATAATCTCTTATGACTTTCTTGACTTACTATAACAAAATGCATGAGTGTAACATGTCCGATGCAGTGAACAGTTGGGAAAGATGAGCATGAATTTCCCTATAAAGATTACAATAATCTCGTGATTGAGAGGGTGTAAATACAAACATCATGTAATTCTGATAGTCTCTAGATACCTCGGCTTTCATTTTCTCAAGTGTAGTCTTCGTATGCTCCACGGCATCACTTGCTGATTTCAGTTGTAGCTCGATTTTCTTGACATTCCTCAAATCTTTGTCTTTTTCTTTCTGCTTTCGAGCAAGAGCATCATGATGTGCCTGCTTATCTATCAAGATGTGGCGCAATTTTAATTCTAGCATAGCTCTGGAAATATAAAAATCAAAATGAATACATAAGTAAATAGGGCTCTAGAACATTTGGAAAGACATTTGTTAACTTTAAAACAGAATTAAAGAGTATTCAAAATGAAAAGCCTAGAAAGGAAACTCAAATAGCATTTTCTTCAACCCTAAAAAGTCTGGGGGTCCTTATATTCATTCTGCATATACAATGGAGGACTCTTGGTCCCTGCTAGAAGATTTAGGCCTATTTGGTTCCTTATTGCCAGTTGCCTCTAAAATTGTAGACCCCATCATTCACAAATGAATCAGAATAGATATGACTTAAATCTGGAGATAGCACATCCCGAAAAAAGACAGAAAACCAGATACACGTCAAAGGGCCATAAATTAATGTGTTAAAGTTACCAGAGTATTGTGTAAACTTTTAGTCACATTTATGAAGATGGTAAATTTACAAGGGTATTAGTTAAGTTTACATATCACTCATAATCCCAATTACATACTAAAGGGGTTATTCAAAGAGTCCCAAAATCTCAGTGACATGTCAGTGCCCTATTGTCCGGCGCACTTCGCCGAATCAAGTTCGCCGACCCTGCAGTGAATTCAGTATTCACCGCAGAGTCCCCGAAGTACACCGAACACCAACCTCTGAAAACCGACAAAAAAAGCCAATCAGCAGCCAAATGCGGGCAAAAAAAACCCTGATATTTTTTAAAAGGCATGTAAAACAATGAAAATGCATGGAAATAATAAAGAAAAGTCCTATAAAAAATAATAACATGGTCTGTTACAGAGTAAAACAAAAATGGCATTAAAAAAAATGGGAATGAATAATTTCGCCTTAAAAATCCAGAAAAATACCTACAAAATTTTGAAAACATAGTTTTTTTGCTGAAACTGAAAAGAATAAATGGTAGAATAAAAAAGTTATTAAAACAGCAATATTTTATTACATTTAATCCTATGGGATTCGCCTGTTTAAAACTGAATCACTGAAAATCTGGGCGTTTCTCCAACATTTCGGTGTAGTTCGGCGTTCTCTGAATAGATTAAGCATTACTTCTCTATGGGACAATTTCACTGCTGCTGAAGTACGCCGAATTGTGGCAAACTGCATCATATTTCGCTTTCAATTCACCAGTATTTGGAGAATTGACCGGTCTCTGAATAGCTAAACTGCCACAAAATTGCGGCGTACGGTGACAATCGGTGGCAAGTTTGGCATTTATTGAATAACCCTTTACATTTTGTAGTTAAAATGATATGTCTATTATAGATACATTGAATGGGCCTTTATACTGGGGAAGTAAAATCATATGAAGTAACTGAGCACAAGTGACACAGTAGAGTGAGTAGTGCCCAGTGAATACCTGTAAAATATACTGGAACAGCCATAGCAGTGGATATGTGTGAAAACTATGACACAGTATAATTACAGATTATTACATGATGTGCCCTTTAAATGAGAGCTATAACAATGCAACTGGCATCACAAATCTTCATGTGAGAAAATGGCATGTAAACAGAATTAAGTGATTTTAGAAGAGCAGCAAATGTACCTAACCCATAACAACCTGACAAAACTACAAAACCAGCCAAAGGAATGTCTGAAGTGAACTAAGAAAATATTGAAGACAGATCATACTCAACCCCTCCCTACATGTCTTTGTTACTACGCAAACATGTCCCGTTTAGACCAGGGGTGGGCAATTACAGCCCTCCAGAGGTTTTGAAACTACATTTCCCGTGATGCTCAGCAGGTTTGTAGAGCCTCAAGGGAAATGTAGTTTCAAAACATCTGGAGGGCCGTAATTGCCCACCCCTGGTCTAGACAACACTGGTCGGCGGGTGATCTCCGCCTGTCATCTGACACGGCCAACTCTCGCCTCCAAGACTTCTCAAGGGCAGCTCCAGTCCTGTGGAATGACTTGCCTCGCCCTATCAATTGCCCTATCGATCTTCAGGCCTTCAAGAAATCCCTCAAAACCGATCTCTTCAGATTAGCGTACCGCATTACTGATGCAACTCATCCCTCTGCTCATCTACTCACTCATGATTGAAGCTGCTTCAATGGCCCCACCATTCCCAGACCACTGGCACTAATGATCCTGCCATCCATTAAAATTCCCCTTGTCTTCCTAAACCCCAATCCCTCTAGTCTGTAAACTCCTATAAGCAGGGCCCTCTGCACCTGGGGCCCGATTACAATGTTAACGCTAACGTTAGCGCAGCCCTAGTGCTGACGCACCATATTACAAGAATGCTAACGGGTTAAAAAACCCGTTAGCATTTCAGAACTTGCGCTTTTCAGCGCGAGGTTACTGTACTTTGCGCTCCCTATGCTTAACATGGGGAGCACAAAGTGTTAATTAGTGTTAGGATTACAAAGGTCTAACGCTAATTACCGTCCTGCTGCAGTTAACTCAAAAGTTAACCACCGCTAGGACCTGGGGCTTACAGATTCCGCTTCTGCAGAATCCATGAGCACCAGCAGAAGCCCCCCCTCCAAAAAAAAATCACATACTCACCTCTAATCCCGCAGTGAGAACGGCGGCTCCATCCGCCTCTTCTTGCCGCCGGGAGCAGAGAGAGACTGCAGGAAAATTCCCTCAGTCTCCCCCTGCAGATCGCTACGCTGTCCTGCTGGATCACGCGAGGCGAGATCCTGCAGGTAATGTGACTGGCATAGGAGAAACTCAATGGAGTCCTATGGACGACGCCATTTAGGGGATGCTTGCAGCTAAACGCCGTTTTACGGTGCAGGCTGCTGAATTAGCACCTGCAGTGTAATATCACGCTAAAACAGAGGGATGCTAAGGAGAAACCTGCAGGCGCAGGTTTTTCTCCTTAGCATCCCTGATTTAGCGTGATTTTTGTAATATAGCCCTTAGTGTTTCCATCCTATTTCCGTTTATCTGTATCTCGCTCCCTTTGGTAATTGTAAAGTTCTGCGGAAACTGTTGGCGCTATATAAATGGCGACAATAACTATACTGTCTGTTTGAGATTCACAGTCAGTCTCCAAATTGAAAGAACTATTCGATTCTGAAAGTACCCCTTTATTTATTTTGTGGATTAAATAGCCCACTTTTTACATAGTATTGTGTTACTATTAAATTAAAGCAAAATACTACCTGTTGTCAGGACATTATTTGTTAAAATTTTATAAAAGTATGATTCCTGCAAGCAAACGAGAATTTCAGGTAACAAATAACACGAACCCAGAGTGCCAGAAAGAAGATATTTGCAGAGTATTAGATTAAGTAAACGTAGGAGTTTCCCAAACTATGCTGGACACCTAAAATATTTGCTAAACACAAACAAGATCCTCTCAGTCTCAAGGGTAAGATTATACAACCACATGAAACCATTGTCCAAATGTTCAAGTCAACCTTGTCCACTGTTTAACCAAGTTTAAAATCTATATATTTGATCAGAGGTGGAACTTCCTTTCCCTCATTGCTATGGATAGAAATGTATTTTATAAAATGTGATACATTTTCAGTACAGCTAATAAGTGGAATGCCATTAACCCATTAGATAAACTGTCTTGTTACGTCACATTACATTGTGTAAATGCCCATCCATGGGAACATTATATTGGATGATCTATAAAAAGATAAAAAAAAGGAAAAGGAATCCTATCAACATGTTGCCATAATAACACTAATCATTTTTAGAACCTATCTGGAGATACTCCAGGCAGTATTACATACAGCCTGCTAAAACGAGGACGCTAAGGAGGAAAACCTGCGCCTGCAGTTTCTCTTTAGCGTCCCTGTTTTATCTCCATATTACGAGGCAGGCGTTGATACAGCATAATGCAGCGCTAAGCCTCAGGATGCTTGCGGCAGCTCTAAGAGCCACTGTGAGCATCCTCTCCATGGAGTCCATCGGACATTGAGGCTTCGACTGCCAATAACATGACCTACACGATCTGACCTCTCGCGATATCCTGCAGGTCGGTGGGGTGATTCGCAAAGGGAGACTGGGGACTTCCCCCATCCCATTCTCTCACTGCTCCCAGCGGCCAGAAGAGACAGATCGGGCCATCGTTCTCGCCGCAGGATGAGAAGTGAGTATTTGATTTTTGGGGGGGGATTTGTAACTGGCGATAATGGATTCTGCAGAAGCGGAATCTGTTAACCACAGCTAGGAACTGGTGCTAACTTTTGAGTTAACCGCAGCAGGATGTAATTAGTGTTAGGACTTTGTAATCCTAACGGTAATTAACTCTTTGCGCTCCCCATGTTAAGAATAGGGAGCACAAAGTACAGTAACCTCGCACTGAAAAGCGCAAGCTCCGATTTGCTAACAGTTTTTTTTTAACCCATTAGCGTTCGGAATGTAATATGGTCAGCCCGCGCTAGGGCCTCTTAACCTAACGTTGACACTTGCACAGCTGAGCACTACGGTTAGCGTTAAGTATGTAATAGGTCCCTCCATATTTTAAATAATCCCACACCAGTGGAAATTAGATACACTAACTCCTGCTAATCAGCACTCCTGGGTTTTTTAAAACTTCCCCTTTGTTTATTTGTTTAAAAAAAAAATGTCACCTGAGTCAACAGTTTGGTTTCCCATATTTAGCCGAAATGAATCACTGGGCGTGTAGTATAGTGGAAGCCATGAGTGCAACGAATGTTTATGGATATATATGTGGGAATTAGATGACTATGACTTGTGTTATAGTTTGTAGAAAACCATTTTGTATGCATGTGTACATAAACGTATCTCTGTGCAATATGGTTTCTGGACTTAAGGTACACAATCAAGTAACAGTATGTACCATATGGGTCCCACGGCAAGGAGACCTTAGAGGGATACATTACGCACCCTGACTACTTTAGGTTTTTAAACCCTGCTATCCAGTTTGACCGATATTGCTTCAATATAGTGTTTAGTGTGTTCCTTTAAATTTAACAAACTGTTCCAGATTCCACACCTCTCCTCCAAGGCTGAAGTCTCTGCTTCTTTAGACATCTCCAGTAATTTTGTCAGCTGGTTGAACTCTTGCTCCCCATTTTGCAGCAGCATTCGTTTCTCGTCCAACTCCTTCAGGACCTCTTCCTTCTCCTCCAATGTGCTTTTGGTTTTCTGCTCAGTCTGCTTTAGGCTGCTCTTCACATCTTGGCACTGTTCCTCCAGTTTGATTTTCTTCTTCTCTGTTTCCCTGATATAAAGAAATCACCTTCAGAACACAGGAATGAAACAT
Organism: Leptobrachium leishanense; assembly: GCA_009667805.1. Taxonomy (NCBI): domain Eukaryota; kingdom Metazoa; phylum Chordata; class Amphibia; order Anura; family Megophryidae; genus Leptobrachium; species Leptobrachium leishanense. The sequence goes on from CM019065.1 coordinate 193,942,082, forward strand.
ATGCCAAATAAGGATTTATAGCCCAGATCACCGCCGTGTTCAAAACAAAACGTTTGCATAGCAACTGAAGCATAGGGGAATATCATGAACTCCAAATGAAATACCTAATGTTATGTGCACTTATAAAAATATTCCAGCTGACTGTATATATTTAAAAAGAACAGAAACCATCATTCTTTTTGTCTATTCCAAGGGTTTGTTTTTTTAATGAAAAATGTGCCAGAGGTAAAACTGTAAAAAAGGAGTGATCAACGTGAAAAAATAAAGATTTTATGACTTGAATACTTTTTGTACACAAAATCACGTCTACTGTGGATCTTGTCATTAAGATTTTAGTTCAAACAAAGAAAATCTTTAAAATTAGTGGCGTATTGAGCATAACAAATATACAGAGCCCAATGCAAACCCCTTTTCACATGAGCACACTAAATGCTTCTGTTGTAACGTGCATCATGACGTCTATTGAAGGGATTTCACCCTTGATTCCCTCCCTACACAGTTAAAACATCCAAAAGTCTTATGTATCTAAATAATAAAACTCATGTTTTACGCAAGATAACTGTAGTTTAGGAATGCGGCTCACGGCTGTATCTCTGAAAAAGTTTGCGCGTTCTCTTTATTATTTTGCAAGCGCTCATGTCCTTGTACACGCCAAGGCAGTAATCAACTTAACTATAACACATAGAAAAGACCGTCACTGTGTCCGTACAATTGAAACCATAATATGAATATGAACTTTAGAATGTGCATTTCTCAGAACTTCTGCAAGCGCTTACGTGTGAAAGCAACAAACAATAATTTGTTTATGCCGCATGAGATATGTTACCTTCGCCTCAGTGTGTCACGACTGATTAACGTGGTATTTTGTATATGTTGCAAGATGTATGACGTATATTGCTTTCCACTTGCGTAAGTGGTTTTTACAATATAAAGCTAGCGTCTTGAAATATTAAAGTCAGAGAGATTCTACCAACTGAGCATCTGTCTGTGTGTTCTTTCTGGTCCATTCTCTCTCCCAGCGCTGGACGAGTGTTTCCTCTACCGAGTGTCCATCCCACCAAAGGGTCAAGCGACCAGTTAACCCCTTCACTTGGAGGCACTGCTGAGATCTCCGACAGGCTCTGCTCATTTAACCGGGTGAGTACCATATGTACTCCGGTATGTGACAGAGACCGCTGTGAGATAAAACGAACTCGGGGTTAACACTAAAGTTCTAAAGTTCTAAAGTTTTAAAGACAATAAGGGAGGTCTGGGACTACCTTATCTAAAGAATCCAAAGACAAAGAGATTGTTATATTCGGGAGGACGCTCGGTGTGGAACCTCGTGAATCATTGTTTTATTTGTTTGTTTGTCTATGATTTAAAGTATAAGTGTATGGTATAATCAGGTGAATTAGTAGATGGTAAGACGAACATTCCCTGACTGTTGTTATATTTTGTCTGTTTGTAACTTGTTTGTATAAAAGCATAGGAATATGGGGTATAATAACAGTTATAATGAATATCCACCCCCAGAGACAGGAGAACTATGCAAGGATTATGTAATTAGAGTAGGGGGTACAGATAGATACCTGGTAGATCCATGTAGTACCTGGTAGATCCAGAGTTGTGATCCCTTCCCACGAGAAGGGGACAACAGTCCATTTCATATGGATATGGTAAAAGGTCTCTGTCTTGGAGACTCAGAAGCATTTCCATATTACGAAGGAGATCCGGAGTGGGATAAACAGTATATGCAATTAGGAGGAGAACAATGGCTTCTAACCCCAACTCACTGGTAAATGGCGAGATGACCCAATGATTACTCTGTATATACATGGCAAATCTATTGCATTTATGGTAGATACAGGTGCAACCACCAGTACTCTGGAGGCTTGTCACTACAAGGGTCCCCTTTCTGAGTCAGAACCTTCCACGGGTATCAATGGCGTATCCACACCTACATACACCACTGTTCCTCTCCTTTTAACCCCCGATGACGGCACAACCTTGTTACAACATTGTTTTACGTTTACAATTATCATAGATTGCCCTGTTAGCCTACTGGTAAGGGTGTACTGGCTCTTTTACAACTGTCCATACACAACACACCAGAGGGCATCCACATTGAAAGCCGGTAATCCCGACTTTATGCAGGACACGTCACTTTTTCCTAACCACAGACACCGCGCCCCCTGAATTAAAGGAGTTCACCTCCCTATGGTCACTAGGTCCTTTCGACACCGGAATGATACCATGCACCCCTTATAAGGCCCGAGTGCATAAGAATGTTGACCCCGTATACCAAAAACAGTACCCGTTGTCCCATGAGAAGATTGAGGGTATTAAACCCATGCTGCAACAGTTTCTGACAGAAGGTATCCTGGAAGAGGTTGTGTCCCCCCTTTCCACTCCCATAAACCCTGTCCGCAAACCTGATGGGTCGGTTAGGTTTGTTTAAGACCTGCGCGCCATTAACTCACTGATAATTCCCATTGCTCCCATAGTCCCTGACGTTACAACGCTTCTTTCCTCTGTTCCCGCAACACACAGTCATTTCACAGTCATCGACCTAAAGAACGCATTTTTTAGCATTCCTGTGGACCCTGACACGGCACTACTATTTGTTTTTTCTTTTGAGGGTTGTTAGTATACACGGAAGCGCCTCCCTCAGGGGTATATTAATGCCCCAGTGGTCTTTGCCATCGTGCTTCAAACCGTTTTAAAATCGTGGCACCCCAGCCAAGGTTCAGTCCTGCTACAGTACGCGGATGATCTCCTCCTCTGTAGTCCATCAGGCGAAGCCGCCAAGGCTGACGGACTGTCACTCCTACAATGGTTACAAGATTGTGGTCATAAGGTTTCACTTGAAAACTTACAATGGTGTCAAACACAGGTTGAATATCTATGTTTTGTTTTACGGCAGGGGGAAAGGAGTATCAGTCACAAAAGGATCCAGTCTGTCATGGGCCTGGTCACCCCAAGTACCAGAGAAAAGAAATGCTATCTTTCCTGGGAATGATAAACTACTGTAGACAATGGATACCTGACTGCTCCTACTATGATAACATCCTGAGACAACACACTGTGGGGAACCCAGGCAAGCTCACCTGGACCCCTGAGATGACAAACGCATATAATGCTCTTAAAGAACGCTCTTATGTCCAGTCCAGCCTTGGGGCTCCCTGATTACATGTTATTATTTTATTTGTTTGCAAGGGACAACTGTAAAACCATGGCTGGCGTTCTCACCCAGGAACATGGGGGCCGCTTGCGTCCCATAGCCTTTTTCTCTAAAGTCATGCCAACTCCAGTCCAAGGTATGCCCTCTTGCCTACGCTCTCTGGTAGCTAGCTCGATGGCGGTGCAAATGGCTACTCAGTTCACCTTAGGACATGAAACCCACCTACACACCTCCCATGACGTACTAACCCTCCTCAAAGGTATACACGCCCAATATATGATATCACAAAGACTCTCAGGCTATGAAGTGACTCTTCTCAGCAACCCGACCCTACATATAGAATATAGTATCTCCATTGTAGGTCCTTCCGCTATCCTTAATGCCCTCCTAGGACTCAAGGATATTGATGACAAAACACCCCCCGACATGACTGCCTCCTTACCATTGACTCTGATACATCCCCCCGCCCAGACATGTGCACAACCCCCGTTCTAGAAGCTGACGTAGTATTCGTAGACGGTTTATGTACCTGTCCCACAGACACCACCTACCATGCAGGTTATGCCATAGTCTCCCTGCCTAATATTATCCACGAGGCAGAACCTATCCCCTACCGCTCTGCACAAGCTGCCGAACTCATTGCTCTCACACGCGCTTGCATTCTGTACACAGATATGCCCGTTACTATCTACACTGATTCTAAATACGCCTTCGGCGTTGTCCACGACCATGGTAAGATATGGCAGAAACGCGGCTACATAGCAGCAGATGGTAAACCCATATCACACTCATCCCTTGTGGATGATCTCCTAAGTGACCTAATGCTCCCCTCTGCCCTCACTGTTCTGCACTGTAAAGCACACACACATAACGATGATGTCGTCCCCCAGGGGACCGAGTTAGCTGACATGGCTGCTAAACGTGCGGCCTCCACCGGCAATAGCCACCTACACCTTCCCATGTTAAAACCCCTTTCTATTGCTAATGAGTTTCTCTTCTGTGAGCTACAGCGGTACGCCATAGACACAGAGTTAGAAGACTGGTGCTATCCCACTCTACACAAGAATTTCACCTCTGGTTTGATTACCAAGGACGGTAAAGTATGCATACCCCAATCCAGTGCCACACTCTTTATTGATCAATTTCACGGCGCCAGCCACCACAGCATCAACACTACCAAACGGTTGCTAGAGTCTCATTTTTATATCACTGATCTTCTAGCCCTCACGAAGGATTATGTTTCCCGCTGTCTCACTTGTCTTCGCAACCACCCCAACAACCCTCCCTGTATCGCACATCAGTATCTAGAGTACCCCACGACTTTTTTCACACATCTGCAGATTGATTTCACATATATCCCCAGGGTTGCTGGTGGGGCTCAGGAGTACGCACTTGTCATGGTAGACATGTTCTCCTGCTGGCCAGAAGTATTTCCCACTAGGGCAGAGGATGCTAAAACAGTGGTTCGCATTTTGGCTCGAGAAGTAATTCCCCGGTGGGGATTCCTCTCCAGCTCAATTCTGACAGAGGCCCCGCATTTACCTCCCTCCAGATTGACATAGAGCCTTTGTAAGGCCCTTCAGGTGGACTGGAAGTATCATATCCCTTGGCACCGCAGAGTTCTGGCCTTGTCAAGCGCATGAACCGAGCAAACAAAGATTGTCTGCGGAAAGCTACGGGGGGCACCTTTCATAACTGGAAGTCTGTCCTCCCGATAGTTTTGGCGGAAATCCGTATGTCCGTCAATCGGAATACAGGGTTTTCTCCATTTGAGATCCTAATGGGTAGACCGTTCCCCAGTCCCTGGGCCCGTCATCAGGTACTCACTGACCTCGGGGACCTCCAGCAGGTTAGGGATGAGTATGTCAGACAGTTGATTACTTCTTTAAAAACCACCAGAGACGAAGTTACGTTCAGATCTCTTTCCCAGGTACACCGACCCATCCTTTCCAGGAGGGGGACCGGATCCTCCTCAAGCACCTACAGGAGGGGAAACGTCCCGAGGATTTCGCCTACGGACCTCCCACCACTATTGTCGCCTTCACCAGAACCGCCATTCTACGGTGGCCAGCCCCACCTGGATCCATGCCTCCCGTGCCCAGCTAGTGCCTCCGAAAGACAAAGAGAAAGACAAAGAGAAAGACAAAGAGAAAGTCAAAGACAAAGACAAAGCCAAAGGACAGACAAAGCCCACGACAGCACCAAAGAGGTACTAGCGGTCACCCCAGCACCCGATAACGGGGACCTAAAGGTCCCGACCTCCTACGCCATGATGGGACAAAGGGAGAGTATCGAGACCTCCGAAGATACAGAACCGCCAACTACGGCCCATACCCCTAGACAGGATGATGACACACCCCATGCCACCCAGCCTCACCAGTCATCCACTGGTTGGGTGGAAACTATTATCATGTACCTTCTTTTGGCCCTTTTTGCATCCCTACGTTGATCCTCACCAATAGACGATTATGTTGCCCTCCGCTGACACATACGCAACCTCTCCAACCTCCAATGACAGGGAAACGATCTAGTGGGATGCTACCACAACCAGGAGCACCCGGAGTAGATGCATTTGCGTGTTACCCCTTCCGCAAATGATATTTCCCACTATTCCGATGTGCTCCATCTGACATATGTGAGGTTTCCTGGTGAAATCCCATATGTCACCATCTCGCTAGATTCATCATATGTTCTTAATTAACATATGAGGAAAAGAGGGGATTGAAGGGATTTCACCCTTGATTCCCTTCCCCTACACAGTTAAAACATCCAAAAGTCCTTATGTATCTAAATAATAAAACTCATGTTTTACGCAAGATAACTGTAGTTTAGGAATGCGGCTCACGGCTGTATCTCTGAAAAAGTTTGCGCGTTCTCTTTATTATCTTTGCAAGCGGCTCATGTCCTTGTACACGCCAAGGCAGTAATCAACTTAACTAGAACACATAGAAAAGACCGGTCACTGTGTCCGTACAATTGAAACCATAATATGAATATGAACTTTAGAATGTGCATTTCTCAGAACTTCTGCAAGCGCTTACGTGTGAAAGCAACAAACAATAATTTGTTTATGCCGCATGAGATATGTTACCTTCGCCTCAGTGTGTCACGACTGATTAACGTGGTATTTTGTATATGTTGCAGGATGTATGACGTATATTGCTTTTCCACTTGCGTAAGTGGTTTTTACAATATAAGCTAGCGTCTTGAAATATTAAAGTCAGAGAGATTCTACCAACTGAGCATCTGTCTGTGTGTTCTTTCTGGTCCATTCTCTCTCCCAGCGCTGGACGAGTGTTTCCTCTACCGAGTGTCCATCCCACCAAAGGGTCAAGCGACCAGTTAACCCCTTCATCTATCGTAGAATTTTGATGGATCAGATAGGGAACAACACATGCACATACACACACGTGGATTTTTGGTGGTCTTAAAAATGGTAGGATGCATGTCGATTCATGTGGACTAGAGTTAAGATCACTGCTCTATAACCATGGAGACTGTGGAGACACAATTTCGATCCTGGCAAGAGCACCTCTCCAGTAAGTGTCCTTGGGTGGCGAGTATGTACCGTTAGGTGTCTTGCCCATGGACACTTACTGGAGAGGTGCTCTTGCCGGGATCAACCTGTGTCTCCACAGTCTCTCTCCACAGTTATAGAGCGGTGATGTTTCCACTACTCCACCCAACCTCTGAGGCTGACCTCAACACTCAAACTGTGATTCAATGGCACCATATATGTGCCTCACTGTCCCAACAACTAGTGGAAAATATGGTTAGCAGTGTAAAGGCTGCTAGAGTAACAAATAGAGGGTCACATAGATTTTAATAAGTCTGATTTTCTGAAGAGGCATTCTGATGAACTGTTCTTCGCAAACTTACGGCCAATTTACTGTATTAATAATGAACATTAACTGGGAATCTTAAGCATCATGAAATCACAAGAGTCTCTTGTTACGTTACCGCACATTTTTCAGACTATGCAACCAACGCCTGCAGTATAAAGACAATTTAAGAAAGCAAGCACTGCCTAGCATGGCATCAGCCAAAAGGAGTTAACCGTGTTTAATTCTCACATTGATGAACAATGACCTTTTGTTCATTAAAATTAGCTGCTATCCAAGCAATCATATAAGTTATTTTTCTACCGGAATGCTTGCCAAAACCTGGATGATGAAATCTTTGCACATTGTTTATCATAGAGATCGATAGCCTCAACAGGGTAAAATCAAATTGTAAGAACATTAACACAGGCCTTACGGTATAAACGTTTGTTATTGCACTTGTGTCTTCTATTGTGCTTGCCAAGAGGAATAAAAAGTGTAGTGTTTTGGCAGAAATTTAATTCCATGCATTTCCCCTGCCAATTGACACATATACATTCAATTAACTCACCCAGCCAACTATGATCTGACCTGCGCAGGCTTAAAAAACAGGCTGCAATTTATTACATGGCTTAAATTCAATGAGAAAATCAAGCGGCTGCAGATCTGAAATCATATTTATGTAATATTTTTACTGTAAGAGCTAGTAGAAGACTGTACAGCTGTATAACATTCTACTACATAAACCATACACAATCTTGCGGTTAATTCTCTCCATGTCTTTGCCCAGCTGTGCAGGTATCTGATGGATTTCCACAAGTTCTTCCTGAAAATAAAATATACACTTAGATGGTTTGGCTTTACATAGATGGTACATTGAATTTATATGGCATACAGGCAAGATTTTTTTTTAAACCTCTGTTTATTATAGATTCAGCAGACATCAGGTAGGACCATGACAACAGCTAACATGGCAACAGCTAAGAATTCATTAGGCCCCGTTCACACTGTGCGATTTGAAAATCGCACATTTTTCTGCGCAATTTTCATATTTGCGACGTCGCACGATAATGTCGCGTGACGTCGCGATTTTGCAAAACACCACCAATGGAAATCGCAAAATCGCAAGACGCAAAAAAAGGGTCATGTACCAGGGACATGCTACCGTGACGCGCGACATCGCACTGCAAGATGTGAACAGTTCCATTGAAATGCATTGGAGATGCTACATAGCGCAACATCGCGTGGATTTTGTTGCGATTTCACGGCAAAATCCGCGCGATAAATCGCACAGTGTGAATGGGGCCTAAAGCGTAAAAGGGAAATTAAATATTTAAAATGATTAAGATGCTTTACTGGAGATGAAAAGTAACATCGACAATACTGCTTGAAATACTTGGAACTATCAGGGTTATTCAGCGAAAGGTGAAACTCTGGAGAACTTTTGGAGAAGTGAAAATTCTAGGTTAAAATAGCCAATTTGGACAGTGAGATAAAGGGAAGAATTTTTCTGGTATGGCTATTTTGACCTAGAATTTTCACTTCTCCAAAAGTTCTCCAGTGTTTCTCCTTTTAGTGAATAGACCCATATTATATATTTGCATATATCCATCAGTAGATATGTCTTCTGTCTGTTGTATCCCCTTTTCTCTGTACCTCCTCCATTACTTATGTGACAAAATTACATAAACTATCAGGGTTATTCAGAGAGAGGTGAAAACCAGGAGAATGACTGGAGAAGTGAAAATTCTAAGTCAAAATGGCTGATTTGAAAAGTGAGATAAATGGGAGAATTTTTCTGGTTTGGCTATTTTAACTTCTTCGGTCATTCTCCTGAGTTTCACCTCTCTCTGAATAACCCTGTATATATTTCAAATATTTTACACAAACGATAATAAAGAAGGGAATGTTCAAGAGAAGTTGCTTCATTTATTCTATAGAATCTATAAAGAAGCCAATGAAGTGTAAACAGGAGGTCTGCTGAAATCTATTCCCGTTATTGTTATATTTAAAGTCACATTTTAAATATACATGTGGAATCTAAATATTTATAATGTGGAAGCAAAGTTATAATATATGTGTTATACAGAGTGAGAGGAACGTGACGGTGAATTTAAACATTAGTATCAAACACCGCGCAAAACTGTCATTCAGATTAGGAACTATAACTGTATTAGAAGGTTCAGCACAATGTATCCAGGAACACCACAGTGCAAGTCTAATTTTTATTTTCTTGAGAAAGTATTTTACCAGGAAGGATACATTGAGATTTCTCTCGTTTTCAAGTATGTCCTGGGTGGTGAGTATGTACCGTTAGGTGTCTTGCCCAAGGACACTTACTGGAGAGGTGCTCTTGCTGGGATTGAACCCATGTCTCCACAGGCTCTCTCCATGCAGAGCAGTGATGTTACCTCTACTCCACCCAGCCGGTACAATTTAAAGCATCTTAACATTTTGTGGAGCATTTGCCAAGTCAAACTTGTATAGATCTTAAACCAGCACAGAATTCAGTATTGTTAATTTAGTCCTGATAAGGTCTAAATAATAATAAAAATTGTCACTATTATGTCCGGATGCCCCAAATCTACATAAACCTTTACAACTCTGTGTTGGAGTTCCCATCCATTGGTTGACATGCTAAGACAGCTCCCATTATCAGGGATTGTAAACGGTACTGAATTTCCCACATTTCCAGGTGAAATGTTGCAAACACCTGCTTATATGTAGTATCCTTGCAAACAGTATCAGACCATATAAAGGAATTAAGTATTAGATCCGTGCAGACATTATTCACTTTGTTCTCTAAGAACACTATGCTCACGGGTGTGATTAGTATAAATAAATATTAACCTGAAGATTTATTAAAGGAGGTTTTATATTACAGAGTGTGATGAGAATCAGGTTTTAACTTTAACCCCTTCTGACCCACATCGCTGGTTCCTCCACCCTTTTCTTTAGCACAGAGAGGGTTAATCATCTACTTTTTTCTAGTGCTGTGATCCTTTTAAGTTGATCGAAGTAGATCGAAACCCCAAAAGGTACATCCACTGGGAGTTGAGTGACATTATTCAGGGTGGAGGGTATACCTTCAGCTTTGAAGGCCTATCATGCCACAGCCAGCAGCGACAGACACTATAAGGCTAGGGTCAGACGAACGCATTTTTCACGTTGTCCGTGAAAAAGTGCGTTCGAACGAATGGACGCATTTTTTCACGGAATACGCGATAGCGGTCATACGATGCGCATTTTCGTCCGTGATTTTGTACGGATCATCAATAAAACCCTTTTTGCGTCTGGACGTTATGTTGGCCGGACATTAGCAGCGTCTGACGTCTCCTAATCACGCAAACACGCCGCTATGCGGCCGCAGCGCACTCTGTACGTCAGTAGTAGCGGTTTGACGTTCTCGAAAAAATGCGTTCGTTTGCCACTTGCGTTGCGCGGACGAACTTTCGTGCGGCCGTTCGTCGTATGTTCCCCGGCATTGGACGTCATTTGCTGCTAGCACGGCCGTGATTTTGTGCGGCTAAACGCACGTTAAACCTGCTTTCGTCTGACCTTAGCCTAAGAAGGAAGGGGAAACGAACACTAGCATTTATTTTGCACTGTACTTGCACCAGAAAAATGGTGCATGCATGCTCATAACTTGCATACAAAAACTGATTAAAGTGTGTCATTTTTCGAAAAATGACTATTTTTAAACAGGTCCAACTCTGCACTACATTATTGAGATTGTGACTTTTTTTATCTGTAGCCAAAAGATGGCGTAATCGCCAGAGCAAACCAATAACTACTGGTTTAATAAAGTAATATTAAATTATATTTGAAAATTAAAATACTTACTTTCACCGATTCCTGGTTTTCCAATTTTGTTTCTAGTTCTTTGCTTACTCTTTCAGTGTCCCTATGTTCAGACTCCACATCTTCCCTCAGTGCCTTTATTTCCAACCTCCTTTGAGCATTTTCTTTTTGTAGTTCTTCTATGCTCTCTTTTAGCATCTTAGCTTTTTTTTCAAGATCCTAAAAACACATCAAGGTGATAATTACATAAAAAACAAACTTATCAGAGCTTTGATAAAAAGAGAAACAAAAAGAGATATCGAATAATGCAAACAAATTAAAAAAATGCAGGTTTAAACACACATTCAGGTCCAGTTTTATTGTATGAAAATTGCTCTACTGATACGGGGACATTAACGTGGAGTTCAGAAAAATCTTTGATATTCAGAAGTTATGGTCATTATAGAAAAGAAAGCAACAACCACCAACCACAGGTGTTAGAAATAGAACAATGCTAACCGGCAGTAAATTGTAAGGCTACGGAACACGTGATGCCCACGATGGAGTGGTTTTAAGATAAACATTTTTGAACAATTCAATGAATTGATGGTGAATCTCTAAGGCAGAGGACACAGAGGGCTCTATTAAATTCTTTGCGCAAAAACGCTTGCGCAGCGCGTTAATTTGTGCGCGAAGCATTAAACGTTAACGCACGTAAATTAACGCTGGTATTTAAATCCGAGAGCTTTTTGTCACCCGTCAAAAAATAACGCGCGTAAAAAAGATGCGCAAAAACGTGCGCGCATTAACGCTGCGCGCAGAAATTGGTGTGCGGACTGTTTTTTCACGCGATTCAGCCATTCAGAATTAAGAACCACAATTGTCCCCCGTTAAGTTTTTGCGCCTGTCAAAATCAATCTGCGTATATATGCTGCAGCAATAATAAAAACAAGCACAACCTCTCAATTTTATTGTTTGGGTATGTGTAGAATGTGTAACTGTACTTTGCTGTATTTTTTTTTTTTGGGCTGGTGTATTTGGTTTCGGCCAGGACGTTCAGATTTGCCATTAACACCAGCTTTTAAAAGACGTTAAAATTAGCCGCGCAAACGTTGTCCGTTAAAATTTGCGCATAGATTGTAATACCATCCGCGTACCAGCCCATGAACGTATTTGCGCTTACAATGTTAAGTATAGGACACGCAACGTACATTACGCTCGCGCAGGGTTCGCGCAGGTTCACCAGCAGTAGACATTAACGTGCATTTTTTGCGCGGACATTGTAATACGACATTCTGCACAAAGGGATTTGCCCCTCGCGTTAACGCGTTTTTGCGAACGCGTTAACGTTTGCGCAAAGAATTTAATAGAGCCCAGAGTAGGATAAAGATACGGAGCATTTCACCCATTAGCACAAAGGAGTTAATGAAGTTAAAGGCGTTTGAAATCACATATCTCCTAATTATAAAATTGTGAAATATAAATATTCCCCAATGTTTCTTTAATATTTATTGAAAATCCATAAGATGCTATGTAAAATCTTTTATTTCTTAGATAGGTAGGCACAATTAATTTCACCAACTTACACCAGCTTTTGGGATCCTTTCATATTCTCTCTTCAAAAGTCGCTTTTCTTCAAGTAAACTGTAGGAAAATATTGCAAGAGATTATTAGACAAATAATATTACTAATATATAAGAATATAGACATTATTGAATAACATAGAATATTAATGGTTCATTTATACTGGATTTATGTCAATACTCTGTTTCCTACTGGGTTAGAGACTCTCAGGGTTATTCAGAGAGAGGTGAAAAGCAGGAGAATGGCTGGAGAAGTGAAAATTCTAGGTTAAAATAGCCATAGAAATTCTCCCATTTATCTCACTTTTCAAATCAGCTATTTTGACCTCGAATTTTCACTTCTCCAGTCATTCTCCTGCTTTTCACCTCTCTCTGAATAACCCTGATAATCTTTTTATACCACAACCTGTTTTAGACTGAAATTGTGTATTTTATGTATGCAAGTTCCATAATGCCTGCACAGAACGATGGTTCGGAGCTGATTGGAGTGCTGGGTTCCTTCATCGTTTATTGAATTTCATGTGTATTTTTGTTTGGCCATTCTATGGTTCCTAGAGCATCCATCTGACCATGAAATGGTTAAACCTGTGAGTGCACAACCCTTTGCATGTTTTCTATCCTATGTTGTAAGGCATCAACCAAATACATCACTACATTGACAAGCGCATCCAATCTGAAAAATAAATACGCTCTTTGTAAGGCTATATAAACTCATGAATGGCACCCATTTATGAAATGTCAAGGGAATTCAAACGTGTAAGAATGTTCTGAATGGAATAAGCACTTTCGACCTTCATTTTGACATCTAATTATAGGGAATGTTTAATTGCGCAAAAAATACTTAGATGAGTCAAGTTTTAATAGCACATTAATTACAGATGACTCAAATGATTTCATCAACATATTATTACTATAATACGATCTGTGACCAACGGAAATCCCAAGATATGATCATATGCAGGGTTATTCATAGGGAGCCTAATTGGTTCAGAAATTGCACCGAACGGTGAATTTCCATCTACGGTGCAATTTCGTGGCCATGCGGCTATTCAGAGAGCAGGCAGTTCGCAAAACACTGGTGAATTGCCAACGAAATACAGTGCTGTTTAACGGCAGTGAAATCCCCATAGAGAAGTAATGGTTAATTTATTCAGAGAACACCAAACAGCAGAGAAATGTCAGTGAAATGCCCTGATGTTCGGTGGTTTCATTCGGCAGGTTTAAGCAGTCGAATCCCATAGGTTTCAAAAAAATTCCCGTTTTCATTCACTATCTATTAAACTGTTTATTCTTTTAATCTGCAGCAAAATGTCTCTAGATTTATTTATTTTTTAAGCATTTTTCAGGATTTTTTCGGCAAAATTTTCTTTTCCGATTTCTTTTTTAATAGCAATTTTTTTCTGTAACAGACCTTTTTATTATTATTCATAGGACCTTATATATTAATTCCGGACATTTTTGTGCAATAGTTTTTTTTTCCAAATAGCTTTTAACCCTTTCGCTGCGGATGACGTGTGGGACACGTCCTCATTGACGCCCGCTATATGCTGAGGATGTGCCCCACACATCATCCGCTTTGCGGGAGCCCCGGCGGAGATACTCACCTCTCTGTCCGGGGCCCAGCGGCGGTCTGACTTCAGCATCCTCAGACGCTGAAGTTAAGCCCCTCCCGACGTAAATGACGTCATCGTGCCATGTGTGATGACGTAATTTCCAGGCGACCCCCCAGGCAATGCCGGAGATCGCCTGGAAGGGAGGGGGGATCCGTTCGTATCCCTCTCCCTCTCGATCGGGAAGGAGCAGCGCCACAAGCCAGGCACCGCTTATCAGGGGAGAGTCTCCCCTTTTAAGCAGTGCCTGGCTTTAACCCCTTAGGCACCGGGTCGCACTTCAGCACCTTGTGGCGCCGAAGTGCGGCCTAGCTCCGGTGGGGGCCGCCATCTTTGATGGCAAGCGGCTCCACCCCCGGGTCACCCCTCGCTGCCGGACGTCATCGTGCATAGCGTGATGACGTCAGATAGCCGGGGAACCCCTAGCTGCCCAGGGATTTCCCAAGGAAATCCCCTGGTGGAGATAGGGGGTTCCTTTGAACTCCAGAACTGTGGCAGCTAGTGGGTCATGGAGAGTGTCATTTGAAAGGCCTGAGCATGGCCTTTCGAATGATATCAAACATGACCAGGTATAAAGTTAATTTATTATTTTTTTAAAAAATATAATAAAAAAATAAAAATAAATAAATACATGTATTTTTTTGTGTTATTTTTATTAATGCAGCAATATTGTTCACATTTCAATTATAATGTGAACAATGATGCTGCACTAATGATTTTTTCTATGGGGTGCGTTTGCTAAAAATCACGTAATTGCCCCCAAAAAAAATTAACAAGTCCCCATTTCTAATTTTTGTACAAGCGCACCCCATAGAAAATATAACCGCAAATGTTCATGTGATAAAAGGTGAAAAAAAAACACTTTACACGCTGCAGATGATTAAAAATTCTAATTTTATTGCATTTTTTGTTATGATATACAGGCAGGACATGAGGTATACATATAAAAATTATATATTATGAATCTGCCGGAAAGAACAATATATAATATGTCTGGGTCGTATAATAAAATGTTATGATATATATGGTATAAAAAAATAAATGATGAGCGAAAGCGGTAAAAATGAGCTCAGCACACAGCGGTGAAATGCTTAAGCAGTGAAGGGGTTAAAATTGCAGTGGGTTTTTTTAATCTCATTTAAATGAAACCAGTAAAGGAGGAAACTAAAGTCCTATTCCCACGGGAATTTACAATCTAGAAGAGTTGGGGGTGGAAACAGGAGGAGAGGACTGCAAGGTGAAAGAGATGGACTGGTGATGGATTCTTTGTACCATCTTGCTCACATTTTCTAGTTCTGTTCACCTTATTCTTTTCCTATCCTGTCCACTGGGTCTCAGGCAGATAGAGGATTGTGTTGCTCCAACAATATCACATAACTGTTCGAAAGTGGCACGTTCCTTTTTATTGTTCCACTTCAGGCTTGTACTCCTTTCTTTGGAATGTGTTCTCATAATGCTATTACTAATTAACCTATACTTTTGTATACAGTTGTATCTTTTTATAAGCTTTGTGATCCTGGTTTCTTGTCAACCTGCTATATTCTGTAATTTGTAAACAATTCTATAAATTGTGAATAATAAAAAAAATAGTTCACGTCATAGATCGTGCATAAAAAAATATTTTATTAATATACTTGTCTCCATTTGAAGGAAAATCATCAGCGCTTTAGACTTACGTAGGTTTTAACTATATATGTTGAAATATGATGATGGCAGATAGAAATTCCCAAAACTTTCTACTAACCACAAATGTGATTTACGAAACTCAGATGACTCAAAAGAGTTTCTTAAATCTACATCCAGCAAATACCAGTAAATTGCAACTAACACGTACATACAGGGTGTCCATAAAGTCTCTTTACAATTTCAAAAGTTTATTACGAAGGCAAATGAAAAGACCGATAAGTGAAAATTATTACTAAATGAAATGTATATATTTAAGGTTTTTTGCCTCCTTTAATACACCTCTATATGGGCACCATTAGTTGCACAAAGCACATCAAGACGATACTCGATTTCTTGCCATGTTCGCTTGATGAGTGTATGCTACAGCGAACATGGCAAGAAATCGAGTACCGTCTTGATATGCTTCGTGCAACTAATGGTGCCCATATAGAGGTGTATTAAATGAGGCATAAAAAACTTAAATATATACGTCTCATTTTGTAATAATTTTCACTTATCGGTCTTTTCATTTGCCTTTCTAATAAACTTTTGAAATTGTAAAGAGACTTTATGGACACCGTGTATATATATATACACACACCTTGAAAATGGCTCCAGAGAGAGGCGATACTTCGTTTAATATTAAAATGATAAATAAATGTTGTGGTTTTATTTTTTCGTGTGCAACCAATCTGGTTATTTTTCTATATATTTGTATTTTTTTGACTGGCACCGATTTAATTTTCCAAATGATGGATTTTTGCCAGTGAAGGTGTTGCGGGAATACAGGTTGCGGGAATACACACACACTTATAGTAACAAATACAAATAATTAACTCACTGTTACAAAACTATCTTCGAGTATTGCACAGTAAATGTAATCAAGGCTCAAATAAAAGCTTTGACATGTTCCGAACGGTTTGCAAACCCATAAATAGGAAGAAAGTCCATAAAAAGTCATTTGCAAACGATGTGCTCCAAAAATAATAAGAAAAATGTTTGCTTATCTCCAAAATAGACATTTAATTTCTTCCAGAATCAGCATGCCAATACCATAATATCATAAATGACATAAGCATGTAATTCAGACTATGCTGTAACCTTGTATAAACTATGCACTAAAATAACAGTGACATGGCGCAGCACAAAATATTTTACTAAACATAGGTTCCATATATTCTTGGACCAATTTTGTAATGGATGTTCGATGATTCTGGTGCAAAGATTCCTCACACGTAATTTCTTAAAACGACATAATTTTAATAAAATTACTTTAAACCGTCCTTGCACTGACAGATGTTAAGGGAGGGCCCTTGGCTTCTTTCTAAGCATTCAACTGCTTGGTTGGGCTTTGCTCATAGAGTGGACACGTTATAGGAGAGCAGCCAACTACCAAGCCATGAGTAAATGTAGTCTCTTCTATAGATCTAATTACAAAACCAGACGATAACATTGTTAGCAACATGATAGCATCCACAATTCTATTTGTTTTGGAAGAGCTTCCATGCATCTTTTCCAAAGGATGGATCAGCTACCAGGTGCTGAGCTACATGTCCCTCAAATCTCTGCAAGGCATCACAGATACAACTGAAATCAATGCTAGAATCAGGAAGTACTAGACCACTTTTAGGATTGGTAAGAATGCACTAAACGGGTTGCAAGTCGTGGAGGTTTGAACAAACCAAAATACATCAAGCGTGACCATCTTTTATAGATCTCTCATTTGCATATTTTACTGCTCCTAGGACTCCATTATTTGTGGTTAAGGGAACACTCTACTCGTCCTTACCACTTTATATTTTTTAAATGGTCGGATGTGTGGAGTGCCCCCTTCCCCCCTGTTTTGCTTAAAAAATGGGTCATGTGAAGGAGTTTCCTCCACCCCACCCAGCATCACCAGCAGCCAGGAAAATTTAATTTCTCGGCTGCCGGTTACAAGCGATGTTGGCACACAGGGAGTGTGCCCACACTATCTTTGAGACCAATCACATTAGCGATTGTGTCACGCTGGTTGGCCCACTTGGGCCATCGTGGTGGCTTGGAACAAGGAGTGTAGCCCTTTAGGCAGCTGAGCTGCTGGCTTGATACAAGATTTACACAATACAGAGTCCAAACAAGAGGAGAACCAGACTGGAAACACGAGAGACAGGGGGCATAGAAGAAAGCTAAAGGGATCCCTATGCTGGGGTAGGTCCTTGTTTGGCCCCTAACTAGTGAAGATACCTCACAAAGGATGACAGAGCCAGGGGGAACAGGAAGAGCGAGGGTTAACAAGACAGACAATGTCCTAGACTGGAGAAGCCCTTGAATATTGGACTCTGAGTAAACTAGACTCCGACAAACAAGACACATAAAACATGAAACATAAGAGTGGTAAGGACTAGCAGAACTTGGCAACTGAACAGGCATCCAGGTTGCAGGGAGCAGGCAAGAGAGATATCCAGAGAACACGCTTGAGGTCATACACAGAAACCAAAATACATGGTACAGGGTACAAGGAGCTGATCAGAGAATAAACCAGAACAATAGCCAGAAGTCATACACAGGAGCGGTTCTCAGTCAGGCCAGGTCAGCAATGGGATATGCAGAATACAGAGTACAGGGAGCAAGAAAGAATATCCAGGAACATAAGCCAAAAGTCAAAACCAGAAATACTAGACATGAAGCTATGCAGCAACGCGGGAATCAGGAACCAGGACCAGGACACAGGAAACACAACCACCATAAGAACTCCACAAACGGTCAATGAGGCTCTGTGCTGCTGGGATATATATAGGCAGTGGGTCTGTGTGATTGGGCCTTGTGACCTCAGACCAGAAGATCACAGCAGAACCCCAGAGCAGCTCCAGACAGCACAGCCGAAAACAAAATAGGGGAATACAGACATGAATGCCTCTCACCACCAGGGGGCGCGGCCAAAACCAGGGAAAAGGTGACAGATCGGTCTCAGAGAGGCCACAATGGATCCGAGCAGCGCATGCACGCAGCTCTGATCCATCGTTCTGCAGGGCACTACGGGACTTGAGTACGTAAAGTTTGCAAGTCCTGTTGTGTTGTGCAATTTGCGTTTCATAGATGATTATAAATACCAGTGAAAAGAATTGTGAGATACAGCTTGTTATAGCTGACTATACTAAACCTGTGCTATCACTTTAACTAGTGGCTCCGCCCAGGATGACACAGGTCAGAGGGCACGGCAGCCATCTTCAGGGTCAGTTAGTGTGATGCAGTTATGAAGGCAGATGCATGATCCTGTGTTCCTGTAGTTATCCAAGCCTGTATATAACAGTAAGTGTCCTGCAATAAAACAATGGTGAACCTGACAGCCCAGCCTCATATCTGAACAAGCAGAGAGCATAACAGTGGCGACGAGAATGAGATTTATAAAGGTCTGCTCAGCCTGAAAAGAAAAAAAAACAGGGATTGAAAGCCAGATAAAGCACACACTGCCATCCAGCAGCAAGATCATGGCACTGATGGGCACATTAACTGAGTTTGATGGAGAGAAAACTTCCTGGAGCTCCTGGGCTGAGAGATTAGAGCAGTACTTCAGTGCTAACACCATACCCCCTGAGAGACAGGTTGCAGTGTTTATCACAGCTGTGGGGGCTAACACATATGACACTCTAAGAGACCTTCTGTTCCCTGAGAAACCAGCAAGCAAGGCTCTACAGGAACTCCTGAAACTATTAGAGGATCACTTTCAGCCAAAACCGCTGGAAATTGCAGAAAGATTTCGTTTTTATCAACGGCAGCAGCAGCCGGGTGAAGATATTAAAGCCTATGTGGTGGCCCTTCGCAAATTGGCCTCCACCTGTTCATTTGGGGAGTACCTACCGACAGCTTTGAGAGACAAGTTTGTCCTGGGACTGCATAGTGAAACGATTCAAAGGAAACTTCTGACAGCAAAGGGACTCACCCTTACAAGCGCAGTTGAGATAGCATCAGTCATGGAGATGGCTGTCAGGGATACGGAGGAATTGCACCCTCAGATCCTCAAAGAAGGGGTGAAAGAGGACGTTTTCAGAACCGCAGTTGCTACAACCAACTGGAGATACAGACCCAAACCCACGCCAGCTTGTTACCGGTGCGGTAATACAGACCATGACTCCAAAACCTGTCGGTTTAAGGATCAACCTTGTCATCAATGTGGAAAAATGGGCCATCTCAAACGGGTTTGCCGTAATAGGAATGTACAAGGACAAAAGCCGCGGTACCCTAAGAAGAAGACTTACAAGGTACAGAAACTTACATCATCTTTATCTGACTCAGACAACGATGAGGCATTACATAGTTTATCTATACATCGTATACACTCGTCACACCCTGCAATGACAGTACAAGTAACCATTGAAGGGAAGAGACTAAAGATGGACATTGATACAGGAGCTGCAGTGTCAGTTATCACACAAAAACAGTGGAAACACCTTCAGATCCAGGCAACTGTCCGCCCCACTCCAATAAAGCTGCAGACCTACTCAATGCAAGTACTCCATCCACTTGGTTGTGCAAAGGTAAAGGTATCATACAAGGGCCAGACAAAGAGACTACCACTATATATCCTGAGAAACGGAGGACCGCCTCTCTTTGGCAGAGATTGGATCACTCATCTGGGAATGCCAGATATCATCAAGAATCCTTGCAACACCCTGACAGTTCCGTCAGGACATGATGATGGATGGGTGGAATCCTTAAAACAGCGTTTCCCTGAGGTTTTCGTTGACGAGTTAGGGAAAATCAAAAATGACTGTGTGAGGCTCAAGCTGAAACCGGATGCTCATCCCAAATTCTTCAAGGCTCGGACAGTACCGTTTGCCCTTAGAGCGGGAGTGGACGCTGAACTAATCCGGCTAGAAGAACAGGGTGTCATTTCCAAGGTAGAGCGCAGTGCTTGGGCATCACCTATTGTTCCAGTAAAGAAATCAAATGGTGAATTGCGCATCTGTGGGGATTTTCGTATGGTACTGAATAGCCAACTGGAGGTTGACCAGTATCCTCTACCCAGAGTAGATGATATCTTCGCTTCACTTGCTGGGGGACAAAAGTTCACCAAGATTGATCTACGACAAGCTTACTTACAGTTTGAGGTCCACCCCTCTTCTCGAAAATACCTCACCATTAACACTCACAGGGGTTTGTACGAATACAATCGAATGGTGTTTGGCATTGCATCTGCACCAGCCATCTGGCAAAGAAAGATGGATGAAATTTTAGCAGACATTCCCTTCACTCAGTGTCTATTAGATGACATGCTCATCACTGGTCGCACGGACCAAGAACACAAGCAGAATGTAGAGCTCGTTTTACAAAGACTTCAGGACCAAGGTCTCAAGGTAAATTTGACAAAATGTAAATTCATGGTGCCTAAATTGGAGTTTTGTGGCCACTTAGTAGATGCAGAGGGCATTCATACTGCTGAAGACAAGGTCGATGCTTTAGTCAAAGCTCCAGCCCCAACAAGTGTCCATCAACTACGATCCTACCTTGGCCTGCTTAACTACTATAATAAATTTCTTCCAGACCTTGCTCATACATTGTTTCCACTGCATAAGCTCCTGGAGAAACACTCCAGGTGGGACTGGTCAGCTAAATGTCAACATGCTTTTGAGTCCTCTAAACGGAAACTGTTAGCGTCACGTATGCTTGTGCACTACGACCTCCAGAAGCCTCTCACCCTGGCTTGTGATGCCTCTCCTTATGGTCTGGGCGCTGTTCTTTCCCACATCCTACCGGATGGCTCTGAGAAACCGGTGGCCTTCGCCCAGATCCTTGACGAAGACAGAGAGCAATTACTCTCAAATTGATAAAGAGGCACTTGCATTGATATGGGCAATTCGGAAGTTTCACCTTTACCTGTATGGTAGAGAGTTTACCATTTTAACGGATCATAAACCGCTTCTTCAAATTTTTAGCCCTGACAAAGGAATCTCTCAGACAACTGCAGCCCGTCTCCAGCGCTACGCCCTGTTCTTGGGAGCATACAGCTACCGCATACAGTATCGAAGTCATGATGACAATGCAAATGCAGATGCAATGTCCCATCTCACAGAACTGCCTCTACAGTCGACACCATCAGTCAAGAGTTGTAGGTACACCACCTCACACCTCCTTACTTCCAGAGAGATAGCAGCCCATACTGTGAAGGATACCCTTCTGACAAACGTGCTTACCTTTATACGAGACGGCTGGCCTGCGACGGTATCACAGGAACATGAACCTTACTACAGGAAGCAAATGGAATTGTTTGTGAAGGATAATTGTGTCTTATGGGGAGACCGAGTGGTCATTCCAAAAACCCTCCAGAGACACATCTTGGACTTGCTACATACTGGTCACCCTGGAACCACGCGGATGAAACAGAAAGCACGGGGCTATGTGTGGTGGCAGAACATAGATGCAGATATCACGGCATAT
The DNA here is from genome assembly GCA_009667805.1 of Leptobrachium leishanense. NCBI lineage: Eukaryota > Metazoa > Chordata > Amphibia > Anura > Megophryidae > Leptobrachium > Leptobrachium leishanense. The sequence continues at coordinate 193,964,118 of CM019065.1, forward strand.
GTCAATGCTTGTGTAGGATGTGCACAAACTGCCAGAGACCCTCCTCGAGGATGCATTCAACCCTGGACTTGGCCCACGGTTCCCTGGTTTCGCCTTCACTTGGATTTTGCGGGTCCCATAAGGGGACAAACCTTCTTGATTATAATTGATGCCCACTCAAAATGGCCAGAGGTCATTCCAGTTACCCAGCTGACTAAAAAGGCAACAGTTGCCATATTATTGCATCTTTTTGCTTCGTTTGGGTATCCCAGGGAGATTGTCACAGATAATGGTGCCCAATTCACAAGTCAGGAGTTCCAGAGTTTTGTTACGGTCCATAATATCAAGCACAAATTAACCGCCCCCTATCACCCAGCCACCAATGGGCAAGCAGAGCGGTTTGTACAAACTTTCAAGAACTATTTCAAGGCCTCAGTAGCTGTGACTAGCCAGAGGTCCATATCGCCTCAGCAGTTAGACTCTTTCCTGTTTACTTACAGAACTACACCACATGCCACCACTGGTACAACACCAGCTGAGCTTATGTTGGGAAGACAGCCATGGACTGCTTTTGACATGCTTCGCCCTCAGACCGTTCATGAACATGTATTACAATCCCAAGAAAAGATGGTGAAGTCCAAAGAGTCTCCTGTTTTTGCAACCCACCAGGAGGTCTGGACTCGATCGTATGGATCTGCCAACACTCGGTGGCTACCTACTACCGTTGCAGAATCTTTGGGACCCAAGATGTACAGAGTCCGCCTGGAAGATGGTTCCATTACCAGACGACATGTAGACCAGCTACGGTCTCGTTCACGGGTGCCCGAACCCTTAACGTCCCCAACCCTACGGGGTCCGGTGTCCACATCTAATGCGTCGGAGGACATCTGGAATGGTGTCTGGGTTGACTCGGAAACTTTGGACTCGTCTCCTGTGGGTATTTGTGACTCTGGTTCAGAGGTGCCCCCTGACCCCTCTGTACCCTCCTTGACCCCACCAGTTGATCTTTCATCCAATCCTACCGCCTCCAACACCCCGCCTGCTGGTGGGCGTCCAACGTCACAGACGCCCTCCTGACCGCTTACTTCTTCAAGAACGGATAAGAGACTTCCGTCGGTCCTCGCGTAGGCCCAGAAAGATGTGGATGATGATTTGGCCCCGCAATTTTCTTCAGAAGACTAGTCATCAGTTTTTCAGTGACACTCTCCAAGTTCCTCAGATGAACTGTGTTCGATTGTTCTGGTTGTTGATTTGTTACTAGGTTTTTGTTATGTTGTTCTGGTTTTGTTTTTGGGGTGGGGAGGAAGGTGTTATAGCTGACTATACTAAACCTGTGCTATCACTTTAACTAGTGGCTCCGCCCAGGATGACACAGGTCAGAGGGCACGGCAGCCATCTTCAGGGTCAGTTAGTGTGATGCAGTTATGAAGGCAGATGCATGATCCTGTGTTCCTGTAGTTATCCAAGCCTGTATATAACAGTAAGTGTCCTGCAATAAAACAATGGTGAACCTGACAGCCCAGCCTCATATCTGAACAAGCAGAGAGCATAACACAGCTTGTGGCAAACAGAGATAGACTCTAAATCTACCCCAAGTTCGAAGAAGAGTACAAAACATAGGCTGCTGGTATAACAACCAGTTCCATTATCTTTATTATTATTATCATCATCATAATAATTTATATAGCGGCAACAGTTTCTGCAGCATTTACAATAAACCAAGAGGGACTTAGACAAAATTATAAACAAACATAGGAACAGAAACACAAAATGGGTTATTCACAGAGGTCTGAAATGTCGCCGTAATGTAACCAGACACTGAAATTAAGCGTACGGTGCCATTTCGTGGTCGTTCACCTATTCAGAGAGCAATTTTAAAATTTTGGCGAATTGCCTGCACTTACGGTGCTTGTTCAACTGCAGTGAAATCCCCCATAGGGAAGCAATGGTTCATCTATTCAGAGAACACCGAACAGCAGTGAAAAGTTGCCGAAGTGCCCTGCTGTTCGGTGGTTTCATTAAGCAGGTTTATTCAGGCGAACCCCATAGGCTTCAATGTTAAAAATATTCCCGTTTTAACTCAATATCTAATAAACTGTTTATTATTTTAATCTGCAGTACAAAGTCTCTTTATTTATAGATGTTTTCTAGTATCTTTTAGGCATTTTTCGACAATTGTTTTTTCCGTTTTTCCTTTTAATAGCGTTTATTTTTTTCTGTAACAGACCTTTTTATTATCATTCATATGATCTTATATGTAAATTCCACACATTTTCGTTCAGTAGTTGTTTTGCAAACAGCGTTTCAATTTTGACAATTTCAATCCCGGCGGCTGGTCTTCGCTGTGATCAGTGGCTCGGGGGCTTTTTCCAGCGTGTTCAGCGTGGTTTTTCCGGCGGTTCCGGCTGGAGTGTGGCAGGTTTTCCCTGCACTCCAGGGACCCTGTGTTGAATGCTGAATTCACCACAGGGTGGGGAACTTAGTTTCCTGGAAGTGCAGGGAACTGCGGAGAACGAGAGAGCACCGAAATGTCGCTGACACTCTGAATAACCCCTAAAGTGTAGAGGGCCCTGCTCAGATGAGCTTACAATCTAGAGGAAGACCAGAGGAGTTTTATAGGTCATCAGGATCATTAACACTAGTTTCACAGAAATGGTGGAGAGAAGGAATGGGCATCGTGATGTGGCAAAGTCAAGGGGAGGGATAGGTTGGCATCAGTAATTTGGTATGCGAATCTGAAGAACTGGGTTTTAAAGGATTTCTTGAAGGCTTGAAGATTAGGGGAGAGTTTGATGGGGTGAGGTAGGTCATTCCACAGGAACAGAGATTCCGTAGAGAAGTCTTGGGTTGAGAGTTGGCGGTGCGGGTGGAGTCAAAGGACAGGTAGAGGTCCCCTGCTTACCATAGTGATCTAGAAGGTAAGTGCTTGTGCAGTAATGAAGGGGTGCCGGACAAAATCCCTACAGCCAGCTTCCCTAATGCCAACATCCAGACGGCCAACTTCCAGACAGAACAAGTGCCGGACATCTCAACTTCCCTACACGACCAACTTCCAGGCATCCATAATCCCAGCGGCTAACCCTAATACTAACACCCTAACCCTAGGTTTAAGGGGTTAGGGCTAGGTTTAGGGGGTTAGGGCTAGGTTTAGGGGGTTGGGGTTATTGCTAGGTTTAGGGGGGTTAGGGCTAGATTTAGGGGTTTAGGGCTAGATTTAGGGGGTTAGGGCTAGTTTAGGGGGTTAGGGCTAGGTTTAGGGGGTTAGGGCCAGGTTTAGGGGGTTAGGCTAGGTTTGGGGTTAGGGTTAGATTTAGGGGGTTAGGGCTAGATTTAGGGGGTTAGGGCTAGATTTAGGGCTAGGTTTAGGGGGTTAGGGTTATGGCTAGGTTTTGGGGGTTAGGGCTAGGTTTAGGGAGTTAGGGTTTGGGCTAGTTTAGGGGGTTAGGGTTAGGGCTAGGTTTAGGGTTAGGGCTAGGTTTAGGGGGGTTAGGGTTAGGGCTAGGTTTAGGGGGTTTAGGGTTAGGGCTAGGATTAGGGGGGTTAGTGTTAGGGCTAGGTTTAGGGGGGTTAGGGCTAGGTTTAGGGGGTTAGGGTTAGGGCTAGGTTTAGGCAAGATTGAGCTTAACCCCTTCATGATGGGTGGATGTCATCAGTCAGGGGTGGGTTAACGCAAGCGAGGCGTACAGGTATGCCTCGCCTAGAGGTGCTGTGCGAGCCGCTGAGTTCGGCCTGCACTACAGTTGACATGTGACGCGCGTCATTGGCTGCAAGGGGACAGCCTGAGTTCAGGCCGTCTCTCAGCAGCCAACCGTGCACGTTGCTCGCTGGCTGTGGGGAGGGGCCATTCAAGACAGCGGGGTGTACATGTCCAAGGACAAGGAGGCCATGGAGGACAAATGTCATGAGGCCAATGGCTTGAGGGCCAATTATGGCAGACATATCCGAAGAAGTCGCCATAGTGGCTCGCCCCAAGGAAGTCCCGGTCTGCCAATAAAAATAAAATTTAAAAACAAAAAACAAACAGGAGGTGGGGAAGAAATGAGGTCCCCAGCATCCACCAATACATCATAAATACTCTGTACACCGTAGGAGTCAGCAAAAAGGACAAAAACAATGGTGCCGAGTCTCAGCTAGTCATCGAGGGGGGGGGAATCAGGAACACCAAGAGTCCAGGAATGTCCTCAGTGAGTGACTCATTGTGGGGAGAAGGGGGGGGGTGTAGGGCAACATACAAGAAAAAATTAAATCCATATTGTAGGGGATCAGTCTTAATATAGAGGAAAACTCGCAGTCACTTCAGAAATTGCCAGCTTTAATTTCAGACAGCAATCCAATCACAAAAATAGAAACAAAAAGGTTGCAGGCATCCAACCAAAAATCAGTTCATAGAAACAAATAGAAGTTCGCTCCACTGAACCTTACTTGGGCATTTAGAGACAGTCCTCCAAGCTGTGATGGTTTCCTCCAATGAAACAGTGAAAGTCCATCCATGGAATCCATGGAATCCTGTCCCACTGACTCGCTTTTTCTCCCAACACAGGATTTGCTGCATTCCACACACCGTCTCTCCATGCACGGAGACACACAGGCACTGCTAGGTGCAGCTGCACATTAAATTAATCCCTGTCCCACCCAGAGCTAATTAAACTCCTGGTAACACCAGCTCCAGAATCTGTTTTACCCATACAAGATAAAGAGCTATTGGTCTTTATACTAGCAGTACCTTAGATGATGAATCTAAGCATTCGTGGAGGAATGTATCTGCCATCTATCACTTTTTCTGCCACCCTGGCAGGTTCTACTGGCACTCTGTTACAATATATATAGTTAAAGAGCCTCGGATCCTCAGCCCGGATCCAAACATGAGGGGCCCGCGTCCTCAGCGACATGGCAGGGAGAGGCCTGGACAGCTTGAGGCAGCACATCTAAATCCAGGAAAGCTCGGGCCTCAGCAGGGGAAGACACGTAGCGTGTACGACCTTCGTGCGCCACCACCAATGAGCCAGAAGGCCCCCAACGATATCGAACGCCGCGTTCTCTCATGAGGGTCGTCACATCTCGGAAGCGTCGGCGAGCCATTACGGCAAGAAACGGTAAGTCTCGATACACCGAAATCCGCAAATCACCGTAGGTCACTGCCGGTAAATTCCCGGCCTTCTTGAGCACTTTAGTGGGAATGGAGACATCAGTGGTGACAATAATAACATCACTAGGAGCCGTAGTAGGCACAGCAGCCGCCTTTCGCACCCGAAAGGCAGATAAAACAGGGGCAGGTGCATCCAGGGGCAAGCACAGTAGCATAACCACGAGGCCTGAGACGCAAGGCATCAACGCAGCGTCAGTGACAGACTCGGGGATCCCCCTAAGACGGAGGTTACAACATAGTTACATAGTTATATAGTTATATAGGCTGAAAAAAGACATGCGTCCATCGGGTTCAGCCTCTCCCACATAACCTACTGCTGTTGATCCAAAAGAAGGCAAAAAACCCAGTCTGAATGCTTGCCAATATGCAACATACTGGGAAAAAATTCCTTCTTGACCCCAGAATGGCAGTCAGATTTCTCCTTGGATCAAGAAGCTTTTACCCACATATTAAATATTATAACCCTTAATATTCTGTGTCTGCAGGAAGTCATCCAGTCGTTTTTTAAAAGTCTGTACAGACTCTGACCCAACCACCTCAACAGGCAGAGAATTCCACAGCTTGATTGTTCTCACCGTAAAATAACCCTTCCTATGCTTTAAGCTAAATTTTCTTTCTTCCAGTCTAAATGGATGACCCCTTGTCCTATGTATAGTCCTGTTAATGAATAGGTTAGCAGACAATGGTTGATAATGGCCCCGTATATATTTATATAAGGTTATCAGATCCCCTCTAAGGCGCCTTTTCTCTAAACTAAACAGGTTTAAGCTTGTTAGTCTTTCCTCATAACTTAACCCTTCCATCCCCCTTATTAATTTAGTTGCCCGTCTCTGCACTTTTTCTAACGATATAATATCTTTTTTTAAGACAGGTGCCCAAAATTGCACGGCATATTCAAGGTGCGGCCTGACCATTGATTTATACAGAGGCAAAATTATGTTTTCATCCCGTGAGTGAACTCCCCTTTTAATGCATGCCAGTACTTTGCTGGCCTTGGCGGCTGCTGTTTGACATTGCACATTGTTACTTAGTTTGAAGTCTATGATTATTCCCAAATCCTTCTCCTGCTTGGATTTCCCTAACTCCGTACCATTTAGGGTATAAATTGCTTGTGTGTTCTTCACTCCAAAGTGCATAACTTTACATTTATCTAGATTAAATCTCATCTGCCATTTAAGTGCCCAGTCCCCCAATATATCTAAATCCCTCTGCAGCGAAGTAACATCCTGCTCACATTGTATTACTTTTCCTAGCTTTGTGTCATCTGCAAACACTGATACATGACTTTCAATGCCTATCTCAAGGTCATTTATAAACGTCAGGGTTTAGTCACCATATCCACAACTGTGGCCGATAAAGCCGTCACCTGCCTCTGGAGGTCCTCCAGCCGGGTCCTGGATGCCAACCCCTCCTCCTCCAGCACCGAAACCTGCCCGAACCTGAGCAAGGTCAGTCTGCCACAGGGCCCTTAAGTCCATATACAGCTGCTGAATGTCATCCTTGGTAGACAGTTGCGAGTGCGGAACCTCATGCGCCATCGGACTCTGACATGTCAGGCCAACGGGAAATGCAGCCGGCTCCAGAGCCTCCAAGCGCTGCAGACGACATTGACCTGTCTGTGAGCCTCCTAAGGACAGTCGAATGTCGGGCTGATTGGCTGCCTCCGCCCCGTCCAGCTTCTTACTCTTCTTCCCCATGAGGGAGTAGTGTGCAGGCTGAGGGACAGGCCGCAATCAAAATGGCCGCCGGCCGAGAACCACGAGCAGCCAGGTGCCGGATCCGGGCAAAAAGTACCTCCCGGGGGGGGGGTCAAGGGAGGCACACCTCAAGCAGGACACTCTGTAGAGTGATTCTCGAGGCAGACCGAGCCGCAGATGGAGAGACAGCCAGAAGGTGGAGAGACAGCTGCAATACTACCTGGCCGCAGGAGCTCCTATGCCGCACGTCCACTCGGTCCAGCATCCGGACACGCCCCCCCAGTAAAGTATATTTGAGTGTTGTCAGTGTATTGGTGGTGTTAAATTTTATAATTCTAATATAATTACCATAAACCTTTTTCAAGTTTCTTCTTATATATCAAAACTGAAGTAAGGCGCTGGGCGACTCTGATCAGAGGAGACGATAGAAACAACCACACCAAGATATGGCAGATCATCATCTGATCAGCTCGTGGTCGGTCAGATCCGTTTATTATTTCAACATCCAATAGAAATGTTCGTTATAGAAAAAGAGCTTCCTGTCCACGCCTAACATACATAGGAATGTGATATAACAGCCAATCAGAGCAGATACATTTCTACATCATGTAACAAAGATTTTGCGGGCATTTCTAAGTTAACACAGGATATCTATTTCAATCACCCCACTGACTAGCCTCGAGAGGAAACAAAACTGAACAGACACCCTACTGAAACAAGAAGGAAGGGGGGGGGATTTCACACTAATGCAAGAATTAAAAAACTACCTATCATATTAAAATACCTTTCAGGTGGTACTGAAATCCAAAGGAGCTTATGAGCTTGCCTATAGAGGCAGTATAGATTTTGTGGCTACATATGTTTTTTAAAAAAGCCTAGAAGCTGCACAAATAATCAACTGCTAAGCATGACAATGTTATTCAAAATATATTTTGATAAGTATAACCACAAGAAGAGTTTCCGTTTTAAAGTGAAGAAAGTTGCAAACCCATGTACACACCCATTGGTCTTCAAGATAGCAGAGGAAGAATATTTTGTAAACATCTGTCATGAGAGCTCCTAAAAACTCAGCTAAATCTAAAGCCCCTATGAAGCTGGATGACAAGGATTGCAATGTGATTTGCATTTTGACACATTCTACTCCCGATTTAGAAACATCTCTCTATATGACTTAAATGTACACTTCCATTAACATGAGCAGTAACTAGAATACTTGTCTATTACACATGATAAAACACATGCTGCTGGTTCTCTTTTCTTTGTTTTAAGTATTTGCATCTTAAAAGGAAAAATAAAGTTAGGTGTTCTACTACTTCCATTTAGTGGAGTTTTTCCCATGATGCAACATTTACCAAAATCTTATGGCAAGTCTCATTTTACAGCTGTGGTATAGGATAAAACAGTAGTGAAGAGACAATGGGGTGGGGGAAGGGAATGTTTTAGACAAAGTTGCAGGGGATCTATCGTGTTGTCTAGGCTCCCTGAGATAAGAGGTGGTAGCCAAATGAGAAACGATAGTGGGCTTCCAAGACTTTAATCTACTCTCCCCTGGTGATGTCATTTGCATGTCTCTTCACTGGCTCCCCATCCACTGCAGAATTAAATTCAAAATCCTTACCCTGACCTACAAAGCTCTCACTAACTCAGCTCCCCACTACCTGTCCTCACTAATCACCAAATACACCCCAGCTCGCTCCCTAAGATCAAACAGTGACGTTCGCCTAGTTTCTCCCCGCATCACCTCTTCCATGATAGACTGCATGATTTCTCACGCGCAGCCCGCATCCTCTAGAACGCTCTCCATCGTACAGTCAGACTTTCCCCTAGTTTCCCTTCCTTCAAATGCTCCCTTAAGACATTCCTATTCAGGTAAGCCTACCACCCGAATCACTAATACACCTGCATCACTGCCAAAACCAGTCCATCTCCCCCGGTTTACACCCCCAAACCTTCTAGATTGTAAGTTCCCAAGGGAATAGGGCCCTCGTTTCCTCCTGTACTGGTTTGTCAAAATGTTGTTCAGTCTCGATGTATTGTAATCCGGTCTATATTGTGTTTATTGTTCAACGCTACGGAATATGCTGGTGCTATACAACTAATAATAATAATAATAATACTATACTATTGCCATAGTCAAGAGTACATGTACATTTAGGAAAATACGGAGAGCTTACAATGTTAAAATCAATGGATAATACGCAGTAAGTACAAACTGAATGCAACAACATGCTTACAAAATTATAAAACTGGAAATAATTACACCTTTATTGAGTCCATAGTGACAAGGCAATTTTACCATTGTCTGTCCGAAAGTGCCCGCTGCTGTTTTTACATTTCTGCACCGTTTGTATTTAGCTTTAATTTTCCTCTTATTCGTTTATAGAACCCACACATATTATATACAGTTTTTCTTGCCATTAAATGGACTTTCTAAAGATACCATTATGTTCATCATATCATATAATTTACTATAAAAAAATTATGAAATATGATAGAAAAAAAACACTTTTTCGAGCTTTAACCCCCAAAAAAGACCCCAGCTAAATAGTATCTAAATTTTGTCCTGAGTTTTGAAATACCCAATGTTTACATGTTTTTTACTTTCTAACCCTTCACCGGTGAGCCATTTCACCTCTGTGTGCTGAGCTCATTTTGACCATTTTTTGCTCATCTTTTTTTAAACGAGAATTGAAGTCCTGTATTTTTGTATGAACCACACATAATAATTTATTTATTTTAAATTAATTTTATTATTCACCAAACATGGTCATGTTTGGTATCAATGGAAAGGCCATACTCTGGCCTTTCCGATGATAACAAACTTGACCACCACAGGGCAGCTAGGGGTTAATTGCCAAACTGAAATCTTCACGCACATGCGTGAGGGTGTCAGTGGGCAACTGGATGCCCCGGAGGTTTGGCTGACATCCAAGACCTCTGGGACAAATCCGCAATCCAGCGCCGATTGGACCGGCATGTAAGGGGTTAAAGAGAGGCATCGCTGGAAAAGTTACACTGTGACCTTTCCAGCGATGCTGCGCTTTTTTAACTCTTAGGGGGGGCACCGGAAACTGACATCATCGTGCCCGGCGATGACGTCAGTGTGATGGCCGGGGTCCATAAAACTGGAGGCCTGACTTTTTTTTTTACGAAAGGATTTTACCAGGAAGGATACATTGAGATTTTTCTCGTTTTCAAGTATGTCCTGGATGGCGAGTATGTACCGTTAGGTGTCTTGCCCAAGGACACTTACTGGAGAAGTGCTCTTGCCGGGATCGAACCTGTGTCTCCACAGTCTCTCTCCATGGTTATAGAGCAGTAAAGTTACCTCTACTCCACCCAGCCGGTGTTAAGGAAGTCATACCACCGCGGGATCCCGGCCAGAGAGATAAGTATAGGGAGAGAGGGAGGTTGAAAGGACATAACATACAGGGTATGTCCTTAGTCCTTAAGTGACCTTTTTCTCAGGACGTACTCTGTGCATCATTGGTCCTTATGGGATTAAAGTGTTTATAGTCTTGATAGCCTGACAGAAGAGAATGCTACAAAATTATATTTGTACTAATAAACATTTTGTTGTGCATCTTCAAGTCAGCAGTTGCAAAGGTCAATGTGGGTTTGCAAAAGCTCTTCTGATTTACTAATTATTTCCAGCACCGATGCACTCCAGTAAATCCCTTTGTTGTCGTACCATTCATGCTATATGCATGCTACAAAAGCTTTGCGGAAAAAACTGATGTCAACATTATTGTTAGCCAAAGGCTGATATTTGTTTAACACACAAAATGAAAATGTGATGTACCCTTTACTCATTATTTTAAGTACGAATACTACAATACGTCTCTGTTTGCCAGCTGGGTCAAAACACTTTGAGTATCATAAAGCGTAATCACCATTGGCACACCCGATGGAAATGTCAAGCATTCTTCTTCACATATGTAATCAACAAGAAGCAATTGTTTAAGCTTTTGCTACTTGCAATAAAATAGGAACATTTGAGTGTTCAGAGTGTATGAGTGTATGAGTGTATATACATATGTATATACAGCGGCAAGAAAACGTATGTGAACCCTTTAGAAATGTCTGCAGTAATGCAAAATTTTTATTAAATTCTGATTTGATGTTTATCCTCAGGGCCCTCTAGCAGGCCAGATTTTAAGGTTCACCTTTGGGAAATACAGATTGAATCCTGCAATTACTGAGCAGCAAATCATATCCCCTGTGCTGTGCTTCAGATATCTTGAAAACCTGGCCTGGTTGGGGGTCCTGAGGACAGGTTTGGGAAACACTGATCTAAGCCCGGACTCAAAATTTCAAGTCCCAAGCTACTAACCAGACCATAAGAGTTACTCGCCACCAGTTGCTCCACCTAACCCCTACCCAGCCCTTAACTCTGCCCCTAAACACACACCCTTAAATTATCTTATGAAATTACACTGTTAATGTATTTTGTAACTTTATTCTAAATAAAACCTTTAATACCCAGACATCAGACCCCGGATACATGTATACCCAGTCATCAGACCCCAGTGTGTGCAGAGCGAGGAGGCAGGGAAGCTCCTCTCTACCCCCCTGCCAGTGACAGAGATGAGCTGGGTTAGGTTAGGCAGCTGATCCCTGCCAACGTGCAGCCTGGGGAAGGGGGGCTGCACGGTGGCACTGCCGGAATACGCAGCACAAAATAATTTATTGTGCTGCCTGCGTGTGCATTTCCACTCGCCCTCACTTGATTTCTACTCGCCAAATGAGAGTAGGCGAGTGGAAATTTTGAGCCCTGATCTAAGCTATAGTAATCAACAAACATAATCTGTTTTAACTAATAACACATAAATCATTGTATTGCTCTGTAATATACTGAATGTGGTATGTGAAGCTAGTGACTTTGACAAAAGCTAATGAGAGTTAGAAATTGGCAAACCTGGGGCTGCTTTTCCAACCCTGGTGTAAACTTAACCAGAGCTATTGTAAACATAGCCACTCCATAGACTTTAACCCTTTCGCTGCTGAGGTGTTTCACGCTTCTGTGCTGAGCTCATTTTTACCTGTTTCGCTCATCTTATTTAAACGTGTTTTGAAGGCTTATTTTAGTATATGACCCAGACATATTATATATCGTTCTTTCCGTCAGTCTCGGCAAATTCATAATATGTCATTATTAAATGTATACGTCATGTCCTGTCTGTGTATTATAACAAAAAATGCAATAAAATAGGAATTTTCAATAATTTACAACGTGTAAAGTGTTTTTTCCACATTTTAACATGCAAGCAATTGCGGTTATATTTTGTATGGGGTGCACTTGTTCAAAAAATTAGAAATGGGGTCTCGTTAAACTTTTTTGGGGGAAAATTACGCACCGCATACAAAAATTGTTAGTGCAGCATCATTGTTCACATTATAATTGAAATGGGAACAATACTGCTGCATTAACAAACCAAAAAAAAGAAAAAAAATATATTTTTTATTTTTATTTTTAATTTTTATTTTTAAAAAAAACAAAAATTCATGGTCATGTTTGGTATCGTTGGAAAGGCCATGCTCTGGCCGATCCAACAGTACCAAACATTAACCCCTAGCTGCCACGGATCGGGAGATAGGTGGTTCCAATGAACCCCTATCTCCACCATTGGTGGCAGTTAGGGGTTAACTCCAGGAGTCATCGTGCTATGCACGATGACGCCAGTCCTCAGAGGGCATTCCCGGAAGCTTGGCCAATATCCAAGATGTCGGCCAGCTCCGGGAGAGGATCACGATTTGGCGCCGAATCGTGACCCGGCACCCAAGGGGTTAAAGGCAAGCACGGTTTGGAAGGGCAGGCTGTGCCCTTCCAAACCGTGCCTGCCTTAACCCTGTGACAGCCGGCGATCGGGAGGGAGAGAGGTCCGAAGGACCTCCCCCCTCCCTTTCAGGCGCCTCCTCCGCACACGCAGGGGGGGGGGCGCCTGAATTAGATGTCATCGTGCCGCCGCAATGACATCTAAATGGTGCCGGCGGCGGTCCCGGATGCTGGGCTGACATCGAGGATGTCAGCCTGCACCGGGGGGCACAGCGATCGGCCAGAATCCGGCCGATCGCTGGCCGCAAAGGGAGGATGCGCTCAGCGCGTCCTCCGCAGGCAACGCTACCTGCGAGTGGACGCGCTGAGCGCGTCCTCCACAGCGAAAGGGTTAACGACTCTGGTAAGTTTACAACACCTGTGGTTACGTTTATATCAGTGTAGGAATACAGCCCGCCATTTCCAGCTAATGAAAGAAGATTGGAGGTGTGGGATAGAGCTACTTTGACGTATGAAAATCACTAGGAGTTGGCTATTCAAAAGAAGAATCTGTTTGTGTGAACCATGCCTAAAACAAATCTCTGCGATCAAGAATTGTTGCGTTGCATAAGGCTGGAACAGGATACAGAATTATCTTAAATCGCTTAGACAAAATATCCATAAATTGAGACAATTTAGTACTGTGTCTACTCTCCCTAGAAGTAACCGTCCAGCCAAGATGACTCAAAGGCCACACCACACAACTCTCAGAGGGGTTAAAAAAAGAGCCCTATAGTGACAGCTAAGGACGAAGAAATCATTGGAACTGGTTGTCATCTCTGCATGTGTCTACTATATGAAAAACTTTAAAAATGTCACGGTGTCCAAGACAGGACACCGCGAAGAAAGCCAAAGCTTGAAAAAAAAAATGCTGTATGCCTGAAGCTTACCAAAGCCCACCTTGACACTCCAACACTACTGGGTAAATCTTTATGGCCTTAAGAAAGGAAGGTTGAGTTGTTTAGTATGTATGGCAAAAAACGGCACTGTACCAACATGGAAACATCATCCTAAAGGTTGCGTATGGTGGAAGGAATATCATGAATTGATGCTGCTTTGCGGTCTGGACCACTTGCCATCTTCATGGAGAATATGGATTCCCAAGATCATTAAGATATCCTACAAGATAATATCAGGGCAGCTGTGCGCCAGCTGAAGTTCAGGGGAGGATGGGTGATTCGGAAAGACAATTATCCCAAACATCCATGTAAATCCACTACAGAATGGCTTAACCCTTTGCCGCCCCAGGACGTGCTATGGCGTCCTGGCGGCGGGAGGGCCTTGAAGACACAGGGCGTATAGGTACACCCAGCTGTCTTCAATGGCCCACCTTGGCCTCTCCCGCAAGGCTGCGCATGCTGCACGTCATTGGCTGCACGGGGACGGCCTGAACTAACGCCGTCCCCCTACAGTCAATGAAGCGGGCCACACATTGGCTGCGGGGCATCGACAGCACCAGTGACTGTTAATAATACTGTAGGATAAAAAAATAAATTAAGATTAGGAATATTTTACACCATTTTATCTTCTTTAGACAGATAGACAGGCAAAAAAAAAAAAAAGAGCACACGCTCATGGGTCTTGTGTTATAAAAAAAATCTATCTTTTATTGCAACATCAAAGCAGACACAATAACATATACTCTTACATCTGTAACATCTGTTGTAACAGTATGTGATAATGTGTCTGCTTTGATGCTGAACAAAAGCAGACTCACACAAAACCTGAAAGTAAAGGGTGCGGAACCTAGGCAGGCAAGATATATATATATATATACATACACACACACACACACACACACGGGTGCCGGACAAAATCCCTACAGTCAGGTTCCCTAATGCCAACATCCTGACGGCCAACTTCCAGACAGAACAAGTGCCGGACATCCCAACTTCCCTACACGGCCAACTTCCAGAAAACCATAATCCCAGCGGCTAACTCTAATACTAACACCCTAACCCTAGGTTTAAGGGGGTTAGGGCTAGGTTTACAGTTGTGTTCAAAATTATTCAACCCCCATTGAAATTGAGTGTTTTGGCCAGTTTGACATTGATTTTGATCATTCAGTCATCTTGCTTACAATTAAATCAAAGAGGCACGTGTAGGTCAGACAAATATAACATAAAATTTATAATGAAATAACCACAAATGTCTTTTCTGTGCTCACATCATTATCAGTTTTATTCAACCCCCAAGTGACATGGCATAGCAGGGAAAATAAATTAAAATGCAAAACCATTTTGTCCGTCAAAAATGCTGGACGCACTAATGCAGTCCATCTGACCTTGTTCATCACTCACACACAAAGCTACATGGACGTTGCAGATGTGGCGCTCTCCTCATGTCCGTTTTAGCGGTATTACGTTCTTGCCTAACGTGCGTCCGTTTGCCGCGTCCGTTGTGCTTCCGTACTTCTGTGCGGACGTACTTCGTGTGTGGGTCTCTATTGATCATAATTTATGCTATCACGGACGTTAAAATGTGCGGTAACACGGACGTGATCAGTGCGCTCGTCTAACATGAGCCTTAGTGCAGATACGGGTATTTCTAACCAGGCAGATACTCCGTGAGGAAATTTCCATTCAGATTTCAATCATTTAAATGTTTGTAAAATAATTTTATCCCATTTTATTCATACCTTTGTGGTTATAAATTCTATAGGGAATTCTTCTTAAAACATTTAAAATGGGAACCGGTTACATTTTTCCGAGAAAATATATAATTTTAACCAAAAAAGTGGGAAAACAAATGAAATATTTCCCTTGTGTTTTGGAGGATGGTGTTTTATGAATAATATGACTGTATAAAACACTGACATTGCTCCCAGCGTGAGAAATAAAAAGGTGAGTAATGGCAGTGGTATTGCTGACTTTTACGTGATGAATGGACAATGCCATCGCTTGGGAACTAAAAATAAATAAAAGTGTTCTTTTGTTTTCTTTAAGATTTTACATGGTCACATTTGGAATTAATGCAAAGGCCAGACACTGATCTTTCCAATGATGCCTCACTTGACCTTGTCAGGTGTAAAGATTAGCGACGCAGGGTTCCAAAGTTCCCCCCCAGTGCTCTTTACCGCAGTGCGCGGTTTAGGTTTTTGATGTAACAATTCGTAACAAGGGATTGTGCCATCACCTCCACGATTGTTGGTGCTCCACGATTGTTGGTGACATGAGAAATGAGATGGTGAGTTAGTGCAGCATCATTGTTCACTTTATAATTTAAACCTGAAAAATATTGCTAAATTTGGAAAAAAAAAAAGAAAAAAGAAAATATTTATTTTCATTGTTAGATAAACCCTGGTCAGGTTTGGTATCATTGTAGTAACGGCCATGCTCTGGTCAAAGTTTGTATCAATGAATATCATTTGGACCTGAAGTCCAGTATAAAAAATTCCTAACCCACGACCACAAGTTCAGAAAGAAAAATTTATATCTAAATTTCCCCTCATTGACATGGTTGTTTGATGGTATGGGATACACTCAACCCACATGTTATGGCTTCCGAGACATACTGCTCACCTTTCTATTCTATACTGATTGTGGTGTTCCCTTTCTTCAGCTTCATTAAGGTCGTTGTTATATTTTAGTAACTGTATCCTCATCCTGGAGACTTCTGTATTAGATCCTTCAGGAAAATTATCACCCTTTTCAAGTTCTTTTTGTTGCTGCTCCAGTTGGTTTGTGAATCGCTTGGCATTTTGCAAGAGTCGTATTTCCGATTCCTGCAAGCTGTGAATATAAGAAGAGGTTAACATTGAAGATCCCATAATCAACTCCACAGGCATATCATGTGTATCTTTAGTTTCTCATCCACGATCAAGAATGAATGTATACATATGATAAAATAGGGATACTTACCAATTATCTAGTAGTGGACTTTCCAACTTCCCACTCCCACTGTCTAGCAGGGTCGGAGGTCTCTTCAGCAACTATTTTAAGATACCGCCCCAGAATACATAACACACTAGTGATCAGTGGTGATCTATCGCAAACGATTCCTTTGTCGGAATAATTATAATGGCTAGGCCTACACCGGGTATCTTCGCATTTGAGCAGGTGCGACTATTTATCCTCCCACCATCCCAACAGAATTCAATCCTCTATATCACTGAACGGTAACGCTTTTATTCCAGATATATCATGAACAGAACTACTTAAAAATGATAATTTATCAACGTATCTCTGTTTTGAAACAGGATAACAATTAATTTATTATTTTGAAATAATGTCAATTAAAAAAAAAAAAGCTATCAAGAAAGCCCAAACTCTAATTAAAAGCTAAAGTAAGTTCATTGCTGCTGTATAAAGAGACTGTTTCCAGAAGCAGATACGGACTGTGGCACTTTTTAAAGTATCAGCAATGTGCTCTATTAGAAAAGTCACGAGGGTACCACAAACAGTGAGAATAGCTTAAAATAGCCATAAAAACACACACACACACACACTTCACCTAGTAGTAGCAAAAAAAGGAAAAAAAGTACTAGCGGACCAACTAGAGGAAAAAATGCCTCTATATTTTTATCTGCCGACTGAAAAGTTCCATAAAACCCAATAACAGATTCCTACATATGTAACATGTTAAAGATGAACTATTTACCCCTTTTTTGACAGCTCACAAATCAATATATATTAAATCAACCACTTAAAAAAGGTAAAATATTTATAGTAATCTTAAAATGATAAACGATTTGCATATAACTGCATTCCATTCTACAGAATGCAATATGTTTACAATAGTCAACATATACACCCTGAAAGGTCATAAGTATTCTGCACACAAGAACTGTATAGCAAGCATATTAAGGAAGAAAACTGAAAGGGTCAGGCTTAACTACACAATGCTATGGAAGAGTTTACTAAATATATGAACATATCCAAACATCATTAATCTGGACTTAGACATTAACATAACAAATTGAAGACAAGCAAGAAGCAAGATAACAACTGATAATAATCACCAGAGAACAGGAACACACCTTAAGGAAACCACAAATATAAAAAAAAAACATAGAAACCACTTTAACATTCAAATGAAAATAGTACTCATTGTTTCCTAACAGAACCCATTGTTTTTATAGCGGTACTACCCTGCTATAATTTCCAGTATATGTAGATATATGTATATATATATACACCTTCAGAGAAACACAATGTAAATGTGCCACACTTATAGCTTATACCTTCTTTAGTAATACTAATATACAAAATATAATATTTTTTTAAGGAATTTTTTTTTATCTGAAAATCAGTTAAAATATGATTCATAGATATTTCTTAAACACCATAGCATTTTATATTGTTGAATGCTTTATAGTGTAAGGAGGTTCCATGTCTCTGTCACCAACGACACAGTTGCTTATATCTGAAGTAACTATAAAATGAAGTAGTTACAAGCCTGACCCACCAGGTTTTCTCCTTCCTCTTTTTACTAGCCTATTGTGTTTCCCCACCTCTCTAACTTGCAATGTCTCCCTCCATCCCTTTGATTATAGATGGGTGTTTCTCCATTTGTCTTGTCCAAGTGTTGACATTCTTCATCTACTTTGACCACTGTGTCAACATCTTGTTTTAACCCCACTGGTCACTCTGCACCTTTCTTACTTCACTGTGATCCATTCCATGATCATTTATGTGATCCTCTTGATCATTTTTACCCCAAGTGTCTTTCTTCATCTATTTTGCCCATGCATGTCTGTCCACTATTTTTCTTCCATTTGTCTCTCTCCATTTGGCGACGTTAGAAACATGTTATTTTGCATAGTTATTTCTCCAGTTCTTCTATTTTGGCTGTTAGTTATTCAGTCATTAATGTTTATCAACTCAGCAGAGTTTACTTTTTTCTGAATAACAAAGGATCCCTAAGAAATGATTCCTGAACTTATCATACTATATTTAAACCATCATACTATATTTAATTTATGCTAAACCCACAATATGGCTTGATGGTATTATGACATTCCATGCAATTCAACAAACTTGATGCACAAAGACGTGGAATCTCTAATTCGTTCAATCCTCAGAGGATGGCGATTGGCTGAATATGACATGCATTTTGGAGTGCTACAGGTTGCCAGTCCTTGTTTTTATTTGATTCCACTGTATATTCAAGCTTAAGATAAAAAAAATAAAAAATATGTTACTTAAAAGCCAGTACCTTTTAAGGGTATTATACAATAAAGTATATTTTGCTTTCAGTTCTGCTACTCTGGTTCCAGGGATTTTCCCAGATGAGAACAGCTGCAGAAGAGAAATAAAATGCATTAATATATTTAGTTCTATGGAAAAGGGAAAATTAAGTAACATCATTCTGTAGAATTTAATTTTTGAAATCGTAATATGCGCAATTCTCTTCGGACTATATAGAGGAACTATATTTCAAAACTTTATGGAGCTATTTTTGGCACAACTCTATGCCAGACCTTAGTTTCTGTATTTGTGTTACCCTGTCCTATTATGGGCACAAAATTCAAGCTTTCATTTTTAAAGTCTGTCTCTAAGTTGTGATGTCTTGTTCAACTTGTGATTTTATACATTGCTGTGGAATCTGTTGGTACGCTATAAATTATGTAAAATAATATTAATAACGTGAGATTTTCATTACTACATAAATCTCAAGAATCCTACACAAGCAAGCAATGTATTTCACATACTAAAAGCAAACCTAGCTGTAATAAATCACCAACCAAACATCTACGTAATGCATCTAGGGCCTTGATCCTAAACCACTGGTGTTCTAAGGCTAGGGTCAGACGAGCGTAGTGTTCACGTCCGTGATTGCGCCTAAAAGTACGTCCGTGATAGCATGACAGAAAGCCCATTGGAGCCCGACACATGAAGTACGTCCGCACTGAACTGCGGACGCACAACGGCCGCGGCCCACGGACGCAAGGCAGGCAAGAACGTACAACTCCTAGAACGTCTGCATAGCTTTGAGTGTGAGTGATGGAACGTGGTCAGACGGACTGCATTTATACGTCCAGTATTTTTCACGGACAAAATGTTTTTGATTTTTAATTTATTTTCCCTCCTACATCCGTCAAAATATACGTCAGTGAATAAACGGACTGTGTGGCCACTACTGTGTCTTCCGTACTGACGTACGTCCGTGTGCACGGACGTACAGTCAGTAGAAATCACGCTCGTCTGACCCTAGCCTTAAGCTGCACCTATGCTCTCAAGTGAAGATGATCTCTGTGCTTTGTAGAAGCTCACCACCTCTGTGTGGCAGACTAGATGTCCATATTGGCACTTGGTGCCCGAGTTTTCTATATAAACCAGTAGTCCAAGGCCCTTAGTAGTCCAGGAGCTAGCTATAGCTGCCCATACCGCAACAAACCAAATGCAACCCCCATTCATTTCCCACCTACATTACCACGTCCTCAACATGTCTCTGACTTGTCACCTTGGGCAGCGTTTGATCCCTACCACCAACACCACTCAAGACCACTACTTCTGGAGAACAGCCAATGAAATCCTGTAGTTCTCAATTTCAATGAGATTCAGCCTGATCTACTTGATATCACTGATTTGTACCTATGTGATATGCAATTTCTTAAGACTTGCATTCAATACGTGAAGAGAAAGAATGGAGTGGGACTTCAAGTGTCAGGAACTTTATTAAGGGACAGCAAACCCCATTAAATAGATGTATGATTAAGGCCTCCTGGCCGAAACGTCACTTATCTCTTTAATGGGGATTGCTGTCCCTTAATAAAGTTCCTGACACTTCACTCCGTTTGAAGTCCCACTCCATTCTTTCTCTTTGTGGATATCTGGGACTGGCGGTGTCCCTCCTCTGAGTGGTGACCTCGTGGAGTACTTGGTACGGGCTCCCATTCAGTGTAGGCTGCAATGCTCCTGTTTCGTTGCATATAATACATGTCTCCGATTTGTGATAACCTTTTCTATTCCATTCATAAGTAAAGATTGCATAAAATGAATATGATTAACATTTATTAGTCTAGTAAATAAGCCAAGAGAGAAATGCTAAAGATGATAGATGCCCAATTCATTTAATATTTGTTTATCATTAGCAACAAACCTGCCAACATTCAAAATATTCATAGTATGCACTAATTTGCAAAAAATATGAAAATATTTGAAATTTTAATGTGTGAGTATGTGGGTAAGTCAAAGGTCCCCGAGAGTATGGGCTATGTGTGTGATATTAGGGTTATGTGTGTGCAATGAAACGTGTGTGATGATAGTTATGAGGCTTACATGTGCATTACAGGAGTTTTATGCTCTCTACCAACGGAGTCCCATTTTCCTGTTATAAAGACTCAGAAATTCCTCATGCTTTAAGCTTCTTCCAGAATTGAGTCCTTGGAGGGTGGATATCTGGGTGGGGATTTTTTTTAAGAAAAGTAGTTATTAATTAAATGGAAACAGATTCTCCCTCTGCGGTCTGTAATGAATGCCTGTGCCAGGCTCATCCACCTCACCTCCTGCACCTCTCCCCCAGGGGTGGACTGACAACTAATGGGGCCCCCGGGCAGTAGGCAATCATGGGGTCCCCGTGTGCCACACCCACAGGAGGCCACACCCATACAAAAACCCACATGTACATTGTTGTGCTAAAGAAGTTATTTCTGAACTCATTAAAATAATTTTGGAAAATTGTGAAAAAAATCCATTTGGACCCAGCAGTGTATTGGGAAATCCACTGTGCCCCCTTCAGACTTACAGATGCCCACCGCTCTGCTGCAGCAGCCAATGTAGCCAAGGCTCAGAATGTCCCTGCGGCAAATGGACTATCACTTTAAAAGATACGGTCTGTACATCACTGTCACACTACACAGGTCCAAAGCAATAAAATTCACAGTAACGTGCAGTGTATATGAGTGTATCACAGCAGAGCTCCACAGCAATAAAACTCACAGCAATGTGCAGTGTGTATGAGCGTATCACAGAATCCAAAGTAATAAAAGGCACAGTAATGTGCAGTGTGTATGAGTATCACAGAGCTCCACAACAATAAAACTCACAGTAACGTGCACTGTGTAAGAGCGAAACAGACATGGGCAGTTTATTAACCCCCGCCCAGCATATCAATTATTAGTAACCCCTTCCCTCCCCTCCCAGCAATTCAATTACTTTATTAACCCCTTCCCTCTGAGCAATTCAATTATTTTATTAACCCCTCCCTACCCTCCCAGCAATTTAATTATCAATGGCATTGGCGTGTTTCAGTTACTTTATTAACCCATCCCGCCACCAGTATACCAATTATGAATGGCAGTGGCAGGCACAGACAGCTCACCGCTCACAAAAAATCTCTGAATGCTGCAAGCAGCCGCAGGCTCGCTCCTCGGGCTGGCAGGCTCGTTCCTCGGGCTGGCAGGCTCGCTCCTCGGGCTGGCAGGCTCGTTCCTCGGGCTGGCAGGCTCGTTCCTCGGGCTGGCAGGCTCGCTCCTCGGGCTGGCAGGCTCGCTCCTCGGGCCAGGCTCGGCTGCACCCTCCTGGCTCCTCCTGTCCTCATGCTCTGCCGCTGCATGCAGCGTGCTCTGCACGCATCACGTGAGGGGGCGGCACCAGCGTGGTTAGACAGCATCACGTGGGAGTAGCGGAGGCAGGGAAGCTGCGGCGCGGTTACAGAGTATGGAGGACACAGGCAGCAGGCATGATCAGGCTTGGGACCTTAAAACCAGCGGGGCCCACTGTGCCTGGCCAAAACCGGGCCCCTACAACCAGCGAGCCTTCGGGCAGTGCCCGAGTGCCCGACGGGTCAGTCTACCCCTGCTCTCCCCTTTGTCAATCTCTAGACGGGCTCCGTTTCCTTTAGAATCCATTTCAAAATATCGGTGCTCACGTATAAAGCTCTCCATAACCTCGCCACTACCTACATCTCCTCCCTCATTAGCAGGTATATCCCATCCCGACCACTTCGCTCTGCCAATGATCTGATGCTATCAGCTCCACATACCCGCACCCCCAACTCCCACCTTCAGGACTTCTCCCAAGCTGCACCCTCTCTATGGAACTCCCTCCCACACAACATTAGAATATCCCCATCTCTACCAGTCCTCCAAGAAGTCTCTGAAAACACATTACTTTCGAGAAGCCTATCATCTCACTCTCTAATCCCCCTCTGTTCATTTCTGACTGCATCTTCCCAAGCAGCCCTAATGCAACGCGCTACAACACATACTCCAGGTACCCTCACCTACTGTGTCACCCCTCTCCTAATAGATTGTAAGCTCTCGAGCAGGGTCCTCCCTCCTACTGTTCGGTGTGTGTAACGTGTATGTATATTCGTCATTCTGTCTCTTCCATTGTACAGTGCTAAGGAATTTGTTGGCACTTTATAAATGCTTGTAACTGTATGTCATGCCCAGGTACCGGGGTGGCACCGGGATATGGTGGATATGAACCCAGGATGCAGATTTGCACAAATAAACAGGTAGGTAGGGGCGGATGAGGATGAACGTATGAGGAAACTGACCAGGTTGGATTCTGTAAGATGATGGGAAGCGTGGAATAATTGCAAGAACCAGGAAAACAAAATAAACAGGATCAAATAGGTTTCGCAGAGCAGCGAAATAAACAGTACTTCCCTTGAAGCACACAGGAGCTGTAATGAACCAGCAATTCATCAGTGTGGGGCAGAGCCCTTTATTTTGTGTGTCATGTATTGGTGTATGACTGTTTTACTGCTGGATGTTATACTGCATACAGGTTCAGGGGTGCAACAGAACAAAGTGTGCTGCCAGGACCGTCAGAGGATGGTGATGAGGTGGGCATGATACTGTAGGAGGTAAATTGTCCAAACAAGATGGCCTAGACTGGAACTGATCTCCTATTCTGCAAACTAGAATCCCTATCATCATTATCAGTATGACTGAATAGTGCTGGGATGAGTTTTTAATAAAAAGAATAAAAAGGCAAAAGGGTCTCTCTCTAGAATATTAGAATAGACTGTATTTAATTCATAGTTAACCCATGCAACAGAGTATGGTGAGGGCAGCCTTTGGACCATAACAAGGAGAATATAAGTATATTACTAATTCAGTTAACTATCTTTATTGGTGATTTCAATGTATTAAAGTTATAGGGCCCTATTTCATAGTGAGCGCTAACGGTAACGTTCGGATGAGTAGGTGTTGATGCCAGGATAAGTGACTTTAATGCATGCCCAACATATTACCTTCCTAACATTAAACCTGTGAAAAATCCGTTAGTGCATCGGTTTTTGCACTAGCTTCTGCGAGCTTACTGTACTTTGTGCATCCTACACTTAACATTGGGACTGCAATCAGTAATTAGCATTTCGATAAGTAAAGTATTACAAAGTGCTAGCGCTAATTAACACAGGGATGCGCAAACCACAATTTTAGCTACACCTAAAAGCTGGTGCTGAGTCTGTTTTTGCGAAATCATTTAGCGCCCCTAAAAACACCCAATAAATACCATACTCATCTCGCATTCTGCGGCAAGAACGGTGGCCCGATGCGCCGCTTCTTATTGCTGGGAGCAGAGTGAGACTGGGAACAAATAGTTCTCTCTCCGCAATCACGCCGCAGCGCTGTGCGATCTTGCGAGAGCGAGACCACACTGCGCTCTTGGCCCGGAAGCACAACCCTCCATGGAGTCCTATGGAGTCCAGGAGGTGATACTTGTGGTGGCAGGAAGTGCTACAGCCAGTGCCGTCGTAACGTGGGGGCGGGGGGTGCGGCCCGCACCAGGTGACACCCGCCTTTAGGGTGACACCGTCACCCTAAGGGCGGGTGTCTCACCCCCCGCCGCGTATTCGCTCCCTGCGAGCGTCCGAAGCATGCAGCTTCGGCGCTCGCCTGGAGGAAACACGTCACCAGCCAATCGCGGCTGGTCACGTGGCTCTCCCAGGCGAGCGCCCAAGCTGCGCGCCGCCGGACGCTCAGAGGGAGCGAACAGAACACGCGGCGGAGGTGAGCTGGGGGCCTGGCAGTATCCATGTGCTGGGGCATTCCATGAGCTGCTGGGGCATTCCATGAGGAGCTGGGGCAAATCCATGTCTGAGCTGGGGCATTCCATGAGGAGCTGGGGCAAATCCATGTGTGAGCTGGGGCATTCCATGAGGTGCTGGGGCAAATCCATGTGTGAGCTGGGCATTCCATGAGGTGCTGGGGCAAATCCATGTGTGTGCTGGGGCATATCCATGAGGAGCTGGGGCAAATCCATGTGTGAGCTGGGGGATTCCATGAGGAGTTGGGGCAAATCCATGTGTGAGCTGGGGCATTCCATGAGGTGCTTGGGCAAATCCATGTGTGAGCTGGGGCATTCCATGAGGTGCTGGGGCAAATCCAGGTGTGTGCTGGGGCATTCCATGAGGAGCTGGGGCATTCATGTGTGAGCTGGGGCATTCCATGAGGGCTGGGGCAAATCCATGTGTGAGCTGGGGCATTCCATGAGGTGCTGGGGCAAATCCATGTGTGAGCTGGGGCATTCCATGAGGTGCTGGGGCAAATCCATGTGTGAGCTGGGGCATTCCATGAGGTGCTGGGGCAAATCCATGAGGAGCTGGGGCATTCCATGTGTGACCTGGGCATTCCATGGAGGAGCTGGGGCATTCCATGAGGAGCTGGGGCATTCCATGTGTGAGCTGGGGCATTCCATGAGGAGCTGGGGCAAATCCATGTGTGAGCTGGGGCATTCCATGAGGTGCTGGGGCAAATCCATGTGTGTGCTGGGGCATATCCATGAGGAGCTGGGGCAAATCCATGTGTGAGCTGGGGCATTCCATGAGGTGCTGGGGCAAATCCATGTGTGAGCTGGGGCATTCCATGAGGTGCTGGGGCAAATCCATGTGTGTGCTGGGCCATATCCATGAGGAGCTGGGGCATTCCATGTGTGACCTGGGCATTCCATGAGTAGCTGGGGCAAATCCATGTGTGAGCTGGGGCATTCCATGAGGAGCTGGGGCAAATCCATGTGTGAGCTGGGGCATTCCATGAGGTGCTTGGGCAAATCCATGTGTGAGCTGGGGCATTCCATGAGTGCTGGGGCAAATCCATGTGTGTGCTGGGGCATATCCATGAGGAGCTGGGGCATTCCATGTGTGAGCTGGGGCATTCCATGAGGAGCTGGGGCAAATCCATGTGTGAGCTGGGGCATTCCATGAGGTGCTGGGGCAAATCCATGTGTGAGCTGGGGCATTCCATGAGGTGCTGGGGCAAATCCATGTGTGAGCTGGGCATTCCATGAGTGCTGGGGCAAATCCATGGGAGCTGGGGCATTCCATGTGTGACCTGGGCATTCCATGAGGAGCTCGGGCATTCCATGAGGAGCTGGGCATGTCCCGAGGAGCTGGGGCATTCCACGAGGAGCTGGGGCATTCCATGTGTGACTGGGGCATTCCATGAGGAGCTGGGGCAAATCCATGTGTGAGCTGGGGCATTCCATGAGGTGCTGGGGCAAATCCATGTGTGTGCTGGGGCATATCCATGAGGAGCTGGGGCAAATCCATGTGTGAGCTGGGGCATTCCATGAGGTGCTGGGGCAAATCCATGTGTGAGCTGGGGCATTCATGAGGTGCTGGGGCAAATCCATGTGTGTGCTGGGCCATATCCATGAGGAGCTGGGGCATTCCATGTGTGACCTGGGCATTAAATGAGTAGCTGGGGCAAATCCATGTGTGAGCTGGGGCATTCCATGAGGAGCTGGGGCAAATCCATGTGTGAGCTGGGGCATTCCATGAGGTGCTGGGGCAAATCCATGTGTGACTGGGCATTCCATGAGGTGCTGGGGCAAATCCATGAGTGAGCTGGGGCAAATCCATGAGTGAGCTGGGGCATATCCATGTGTGAGCTGGGGCATATCCATGTGTGAGCTGGGGCATATCCATGAGCTGCTGGGGCATATCCATGTGTGATCTGGGGCATATCCATGTGTGAGCTGGGGCATATCCATGAGCTGCTGGGGCATATCCATGAGGTGCTGGGGCATATCCATGTGTGAGCTGGGGCATATCCATGAGTGAGCTGGGGCATATCCATGAGTGAGCTGGGGCATATCCATGAGTGAGCTGGGGCATATCCATGAGTGAGCTGGGGCATATCCATGAGTGAGCTGGGGCATATCCATGAGCTGCTGGGGGATTATCCATGTGTGCTGGGGCATTATCCATGTGCTGGGGCATTCCATGTGCTGGGGCAGTATATCCATGAGCTGGGGCAGTATATCCATGAGCTGGGGCAGCATCCATGAGCTGGGGCAGCATCCATGAGCTGGGGCAGTATATCCATGAGCTGGGGCATTATCCATGAGCTGGGGCAGTATCCATGAGCTGGGGCAGTATCCATGAGCTGGGGCATATCCATGAGAGCAGCTGGGGCATTATCAATGAGAGCAGCTGGGGCAGTATAGCCATGAGCTGGGGCATATGCATGAGCTGGGGCAAAATCCATGAGAGGAGTTGGGGCACTATCAATGAGAGCAGCTGGGGCAGTATATCCATGAGAGGAGCTGGGGCAGTATATCCATGAGAGGAGCTGGGGCAGTATATCAATGAGAGGAGCTGGGGCAATATCCAATGAGAGGAGCTGGGGCAATATATCCATGAGAGGAGCTGGGGCAATATCCATGAGAGGAGCTGGGGCATATCCATGTGTGCTGGGGGCAGTATCCATGAGAGCTGGGGCAATAGCCATGTGTGAGCTGGTCTGGGGCAATATATCCATGTGTGAGCTGAGGCGCAATATATCCATGTGTGAGCTGAGGCGCAATATATCCATATGTGAGCTGGGGCAATATATATCCATGGGTGAGATGCTGGGGGCAATATATAACTGTGAACTGGGGCAATATATCCATATGTGAGCTGGGGCAATATATATCCATGGGTGAGCTGCTGGGGGCAATATATATCCAGTCTAATACAGAGCTGCTGGGGGCAATATATCCAGAGCTGCTGGGGGCAATATATATCTCAAGGTTCCAAATATGTATTTTAGCACAACCGGACCAGCAGTAAAGGGTTAATAAAGTCATAAATCCCTCTGGAACTACATCTCCCATGACATTCAGCCACTCAATATGTCGACACAGCCACATCATAAATGCAGTTTCAAAATATCCAGAGCCTAGTTTGAGCACCCTATATCTACATCAATGAAACGGGCAAAAAAAATTGCTTTGGCTTAATATCAAGGGCACCAAGAAGAATAACAGTTGAGTTTTTCTTTAGTTTGGACATAATGGATTCAAAGCACAGCGGACATTTTTTTTGCATTAAGTCATGGCTGAATACTAACAGTGTATATTGCTGCCCAAATGCTTTGGGATTACGGTGCAGGGCTGACTTTTATTTTGTGTTAATAACCGTTACAGTTTATTGTAGAGCCTTGGATGCTTGGAACCTGTAGAGGCTTTCCGTCAGGTACATGTCAACAAGGCCACTTTAAAATGTCATTATACAATGTTGCTGTGATAAAAAGGTCATAGCTTCATTGAGTGGGTTTTGGGTTAGGTTTATAGCTAGGTTGTTTTACTGGTTAAGAGGTGTTCGGCATTAGATGTTTGGGGTTAGATGGGGTTTGTGATTACATGGTGTTTTTCAATATAAGGGATTTAGGACTAGTTGGTTTGAGTTTGGAGATATTTTGGGTTACAAGGCTTTTTTTTTGGATAACAGATGCCTGGCGTTGACGTGTGTTTGGGGTTAGGTGGTCATTTCGATAAGGTGTTTGGGATTAGGAGAGGTTTGTTTTGGATTAGGGGGTGTTTGAAGTTTGGTAACATGTATGGTCAAGTCACCAGTGACACACAGTGACCAGGAAGCTACATGTTGTGTATTGTCATGTCCATGAATGCCTCCAAATAAGGCTGCCCACATGCAGCTCGTGCAACTAGCACAAAGAACGTTTTTCCCCCTTCTTGTGCTTACGTGACCTGTGTGTACCAGCAAATACATTCCACCACCTCTCTGAGTGCTGAACCACCAGGCCACCTGGTAAAAGAAAAATGAGGTGACCCTGCCTGAGGTGTAAAGCAGTGCTCAAGAACACAATCACCGACTCTTGCGTTGGGCAAGCGTGTCTTATAGAATGCTCAACTCAAACTTTTATAGATATTTTCCTGGTGACCTATGATGCATGGCATCAAATAATCCAAAAACGTGTGACTGCCTGGTGAGATGTGTATTCCCAAATGTATCCACATCAGTAACGAGTAGATTAGCACAACATACAATGTGTTAATTGTAACAAAGCACCCTTATAACATCACCAAGTGACCTTTATCACCAACAATGGCTCATTTATCAATTAGTTACAGCAAAATCAAGCACGACAATCTATATCATCTGACAACATACTACAATAAAACAGGCAGAGGCTTCTTAAACAATGACCGGTTTGTGCACATCATCTGAGCTATATCTGGCATACCTTAGCTTGGCAGGTTTATAAAGAAAAAACAAAACAATAAACAATATAATAAAACAATGTTCCCTTTTTAATGTTAGAACATGTATGGAATGCAAAACGTGACTGTCCTTAGTCTAAATACAGCAGAAAGATATAGTATTAAAATAATATTGTTTCAATATATTGAGGTTTCTGTGTTTTCCCATTTATATCTCGCTTAAGAGTCTCTTTTTATTAATATCTTGTTAAGCAGCCTTTTCAGTATCTTCTTGAAGTTGTGCCCAAGAACATTTTTTGGGGAAAGTGTTAAAAGTTCAAATGCAAATTTAGTAAAACTCATTCGCTACTTCCCAAGCACATGTTCTCATCCAAAAACGAAGAACTAGTAAATATGACCTAGCTCCCACCCATTCCTGTAAAGGGCTCAATTTCCTCATGCGAGCTCAGCCTGCAGACTCTATATAAATTGCTGCTGTTCCCTCTTTCACATCACAGATCAGTCTGGGGAAACATGAAGACTCTCTTATTCATAGTCGTCTCAGTTGCCTTGTCAGCTGCACTTGATGAAGAAACCAATGAAGGAACATCAGGGGAAAAAGCAGCTAGTGGATGTCCTATAAGGATGAAAAATGGTGGCAAATGCGAAGAGGATGGCACTTGCCCATACCAACTTACTCTGCCCCCAATGACCATACAGCTACCCAAACAGTTTCAGCTACTTGAGAAAACCATCAGGGAGGTACAGAGCCTTAAGGAGATGGTGAACAGCATAAAGAAATCGTGCCACGACTGCAAACTGCAAGCAGATGACAACTTAGATAAAAACCCTATGAGTTTTCCAGATGGTGGCCAAGAGGACCAAATACAAGAGTTACAGACCAAGATGAAAAAAATGTCAATCAGCTTGAAAAATGCCAGGATTCAGATTACCAGCCTACAAGGTCAGCTGGAGATGATGAACCCCATCAGTATGAACAACGTGGAGGATTATGTGGAACATAAAATAGCAAACCTGTCCTGCTCCAACAACTGTGAATTGAAGTCAAATCCAAGTAAGTCCATCAGAGTTGGGTTACTGCAATACTACAGCAAGATACGGTGTCTAGAGTTACTGAAAATCAAACATGCCATAATCTGGTGATGGTTATTGCCAGCATCTCATGCTCTTATAATGGGGTGATGGCTATTTTCAGTATCATATCATATCATAATTCAGTGATGGCAATCCCATCATAATCTTGCAAATGGCTATTCTAAGCATCTGGCTATAATATAATCTAGTGATGGTTCCATTATAAACGGATGTTGGTTATAATTTAATGCTGTCTATTCTCAGCATCCAGTTCCATTATAATGTGGTGATGATTATTCTCAGCATCCTGTCCTATTATAATCTAGTCATGTCTATTCTCAGCATCCAGTCCTATTATAATGTGGTGATGATTATTCTCAGCATCCTGTCCTATTATAATCTAGTCATGTCTATTCTCAGCATCCAGTCCTATTATAATGTGGTGATGATTATTCTCAGCATCCTGTCCTATTATAATCTAGTCATGTCTATTCTCAGCATCCAGTTCCATTACAATATAACAATGTTCTCAGCATCCAGCCCTATTATAATGTGGTGATGATTATTCTCAGCATCCTGTCCTATTAAAATCCATTGATATATTTTATCACCATCCTTTCCGATTACATATGATGTCTACTCTCAGCATCCTTTCCCACTACAATATAGTGAATGCTATTTTTGGCATCCAGTCCTAATATAATCTAGTAATGGGTATTCTCAGCATTCAGTCTTATTTTAATCTAGTAAACACTATTCTCAGCATCCAGTTATTATAATACCCTGTATGGGTATTCTCTCAGGCTCTCAGCATTCAATCCTATTAAAATCCCATGATGTCTATTCTCAGCATCCTGTCCCATTACAATATAGCGATGTTCTCAGCATCCAGTGCTATTATAATGTGGTGATGATTATTCTCAGCATCCAGTCCTATTAAAATCCCTTGATATCTTTTAACAGCATCCTTTCCTATTACAATCTAGTGATGTCTACCCTCAGCATCCTTTCCCACTACAATATAGTGAATGCTATTTTTGGCATCCAGTCCTATTATAATCTAGTAATGGGTATTCTCAGCATTCAGTTTTATTTTAATCTAGTGAACACTATTCTCAGCATCCAGTTATTATAATCTAGTGATGGCTATTCTCAGCACCCAATCCTATTATAATCCCATGAGGTCTATTCTCAGCATCCTGTCCCATTACAAGCTATTCTCAGCATCCAGTCCTTTTATAATCCCATGATGGCTATTTTCAGTATCCAATCATAGTATAATCCAGTGATGTCTATTCTCTGCATCCGTTTATAATTTATTGATGTCTTCTCTCAGCATTCTGTCCCATTAAATATAGTGATGCCATATCTATAACAATGCCCATTCTCAGCATCCGATCCAGTAATAATTTTATAATTGCTAATCACATCATCCCATCTGATGATAATATAGTGACACATTATCTCATCACGACAAACCATTGAAATCCAGTTAACGGGTTTTGCAGTTTAGTCCTAATTAATAGATTATCTAAAAACAAGCAGCACATTTGCAATTTAGATCAATTCACTATTTCTTACATATGATTTTTATCTTTCTGTCATAGAATGTCACTCTTTGTGGAGGGTTATGAGTCACCTGGTTGAAAATGTGTTCAACTAGCAGAACCCTCCTGAAACTGCACCAGAATGATAGTGAACTGATATAGATTCTGGAGAGCCCAAGCCACGGAAGACTTCCAGTGGCCACTGTTTGACAGCTTTTGGGGTGTGAGGCCTGAATTGCTGGATTGGTCGTGGACGTGGTGGCTAGAATGTCCAGCCTTCTATATGCAACATTACTTTCTCCTAAAACCGTGATGTAGAACCTTGGCACCCCAGATGTTTCAAAACTATATGGCCCATGATGCTTAGTTACACTTAAACCTGCTGTGCATCATGGGACATGTAGTTCATAAACATCTGGGGTGCCGAGCTTCGTCATCTCTGTTTTAGAAGGCGTTGCGTCTAGCATAATAGACTTGATACAGCAGTAAAGATATTGTCATGGCCCATGAGATTACAGGACTAATCCTAGTTTAATATTTACTATTGTCTGTACCTTTACAGAGACACTCTAGTTGTTTTCAACTGTACCTAAACCAATTCAGGGTGTTAAAATACACATTTCCCTAATTAACATTTATTATTTATTTCCTTCATTGGTGAGTTATTCCTGTTTACTACGATACATTGTGGTAGTGAGGGAACTTAGCGTTGGTTCAGGAAAACTACAATGTTGAGATTTCAAACATTAAATACCATCGCAGGTGTTTGCAGATATTTTCAAACACAACACATCATTTGTGAGCGATGTTTTCCAAAAGAAGGATTTTGGCAGCACATGTAAGTGACAGTAAGGCTTCCTGTGCTCTGTGCTCAGATTAAGGCACATGGGGCTTGTTAAAACTGCTGTGAACTGCATGGAGGACAACAGAAGAAAAATAAAACAGCAGGTACTTTGGCTTATTCTTCTCTGGGGAAGACTGTGTTACTATAAACCAAAAATACAATGGCGCATAAAATGTGTACATATATGTACGGAGTACCAGGTATAATAAGGGGTCCCCAGACACAGTTGGCTTCGCCCAAAACTTAAAGTCAATATCTTCTCAATTTATATATTGTGTATTTTACACCCCAGCCAGTCCATAGTCCGCCTCCTGTGTTACTAACAATGCAGAATGACAATGTGGCAATAAAAGTCTGAACCAAGTGTATTAGGGAACCTATGCAAAACAGGTAGCAGTAACTTTATAGCAGAAGACACTGGTTAGATGTATACAGAGTAAGGACAACAACAGACTGGTGTACAGTAGGGATGCACGATACCATTTTTAAAAGACTTTTTTCAGGTACTCACTGACTTTTATTTAATGTCATGTGACCGCTTTCCAATAAATAATTTAGGATTTTGCTGAAAACCTGTCCAATTTATGTTAATATTGAAATGTATGACTAGACACCCCATTTACCCATTGCACAGGCCTGCACACACCGACAACAGACCTCAGATATATGTACACCCCCACCAGACCTCAGACAAACGTATACCCCCACCAGACCTCAGACACACACGTATACCCCCACCAGACCTCAGACACACACGTATACCCCCACCAGTCCTCAGACACACGTATACCCCCACCAGTCCTCAGACACACGTATACCCCCACCAGACCTCAGACACACGTATACCCCCACCAGTCCTCAGACACACGTATACCCCCACCAGTCCTCAGACACACGTATACCCCCACCAGTCCTCAGACACACGTATACCCCCACCAGTCCTCAGACACACGTATACCCCCACCAGACCTCAGACACACACACACACACACATATATATATATATATATCTCCCACACCAAAACAAACTTTATTCTGAAAATATTAAAATTTTACATCGATCCAACGTTTCGGCTCCTTCCGAGCCTTTATCAAGGATGCTTGATAAAGGCTCGGATGGAGCCGAAACGTTGGATCTATGTAAAATTTTAATATT
The DNA here is from genome assembly GCA_009667805.1 of Leptobrachium leishanense. Classification (NCBI taxonomy): domain Eukaryota; kingdom Metazoa; phylum Chordata; class Amphibia; order Anura; family Megophryidae; genus Leptobrachium; species Leptobrachium leishanense. The sequence goes on from CM019065.1 coordinate 193,997,719, forward strand.
TTCAGAATAAAGTTTATTGTTTTATTGGAAAGACCTTGAGTGCATCTCACTTCGTATAGCTATCTATCTATCTATCTATATATAATAAACCAGGGAGAGAGCACTCCAGTCAACACATTCAAAAACCAGCAACAACAGCTTCATGCATACAAATTGAACCAGATTTTGCCTTATGCAAGGTACTGGAATCTAAGCTTTGTTGGAAAATGGTGATAATTTAGTTTGCAATGGATGGCCATGGGATTGCTTAAGCCGGTCAACAACGGCAATCCATTGCCATCCATTGCAACCTAAAATACCACCATTTTCAACAAAGCTTAGATTCCAGTACCTTGCATAAGGCAAAATCTGGTTCAATTTATATGCATGAAGCTGTTGTTGCTGGTTTTTGAATGTGTTGACTGGAGTGCTCTCTCCCTGGTTTATTGTATTACTTTGTTTTGAGACGCACCTGCTTTGCTTAGTTTAGGTGAGTGCTGCCCTCCCCATGTATTTTGTATAATTTTTTTTTTTATATATATATATATATATATAATATATATATATATATATATATACATATACATACATACACATCCCAGATCTCAGACACATACTACAGACTACGCACTACCAACATTCTGCCAGGCCCCTCCGATTGGCCGGGTTCCAGTGAGTGGCCGCCGGCATGTGAAAGTTGTGACGCAGCTCTGCTGGTGCCACGCTCTTGAGAGATTTTTCAGAGTTCGTTGGAGGCCAGCAGATTCACGTTATAACAGTCACGTGCCGGTGGTGCTGTTCATGCATTCTGCCAGCTGCCCCAGCCCTCACATACTGCTCGGCAAGCCAACCCAGTGCTGGCTTCCGGTATCGATACAGGTACCTGGGGCATTTGAACGAGTACTCGAGCAATAAAATAAGGTTCATATGAACACAGTATTTGCCAAAAAGCAGTCAAATACTCATTAATTCAGTGGTCAATTTAGTGGCATCTGGCCAGCACTTTGTAGACAGTCAGCACTGTACATTAAAATACTATACTTAAATACATACTGTATGGGGGGGGGGGTAATAATGAATCCAATATCACATTATGCCCTCTCTGACATTGCACATGTGGGGGCATATCACCTAAGCGATTCTGGGATTAAAATATTATAATAATATTGTGGGGGACACTATAAACAGGGGGAGATTCTTATTGAACAGATTTTGCAGCCCAAAGACTATTATTTATGAATCTCTTAACTCGCACAAATGCAACGAGCATCTTCTGTTAGACACTATAAACTAATGTTCTCATGGATTTAGTGTTGGTTCTAACCATAAAACTGGTGTCATCCAACATTGACTAAATACATCTTAAAAAGTCCTATATTAAACACAAAATGCTTACTCCTGCAATGCAGTCAGTCTACACAACTAAGTTACAGACCGGAAAAGAATACATTTATTCATAGAGAGATATGGATGACATATTCATATTTATGCTATTCATGGGACATTAAGTCCTGAAGTGTTGCCATTTCCTGTTGAAGCTGCTGGACAGGGCTTTGGGAAAGGATAGTAGGTTTATTGCACGTTATCTCCAAGAAACAGTTGGAATGATAAATGTCCGGTGGATGAACTAATAAATGTCAACGGAAACCTGTGTGCGGTTTTATTGTCCACCCTTTTCCTACGTCTGTCATCTTCCAGCTTGCACTTTTCCAAGTCTAGAGAATTTATGCGAATATTTGCAGGGACGTATGAAACCATGGAGTTTGTACAAACTCCGCAAACACACACATAATTCTATATGGTCAGAAAAAGGCAAATTAGCACCTTTTTTTTAAAATTGAAAATAATTTTTATTGTGAGGAAAAGTCACATACATAGCAACATAAGGCCACGCAGGGCCAAAACAAGTAATCAAATAAACACAGCAACAAATGTCTTCATGAAAAAAAAAAAAAAGAAGATAAAATAAAGGGGGATTCCTCAGGAATATTAAATCTCATCTTGTGGAAGGACAAATAAAAAAGGGGAAATAAAAAGTCCTCTATTCAAGAGAGTGTCTCTTAGAAACCAAACTGTCCCCGCTGGTAAACAACAGCAGAAATACAGCGTGAAGGTCCCCAAAAATATTCTCAGCATGAGGGAGAGGGACAAAAACCCCCCCAAAGGTCGCTCAGAAGACAACAAGCAACTGAAAGTGGACGGGTCCCTTCATCCAGCGTCTCGGAAGGGCAGGTAGGGAAATGCAGTGCAGGCCAGGCCCGGTGCAGGAAATGCAGGCGGCTGGGCCATCCAGTCCAGACACGCGACAGAACTCCCAACTTCAGCTGCTCGAGTGTAGATCTTAGGCTGCAATGTAGCAGGGGACCGATTCAGTTTCATATTCAGCAGTGGGGGATCCAGCGCTGCTGACCCGGTGTACTCCTCAGCTGCTCCACCGCCATAGTCAGCCAGCGCACCACCCGCATCCACGCCCAGGGTCGCCCCTGGGGTCTTGGGACGGATCTTCTGCAGTTCCTCCAGTGCAGTCTCCGTGGGAAGGCACTCCTCTTCGGCGGCTGGAGACCTCAGGTCTGTAGTGGGGACCAGGATAGTCGCAGTCACGCCCCCACGGCTCCACAGCCTCCCGAAACACTTCCATCATGCGGCACCAATCACCCCTCGTAAGCACCAAGTCATCGTCACCCGAAATCAGCGCCAAACAGGAATCCAGGGCCGTCAGCATGGCATCAGCAGCCACTGGGAGGGGAAGGATCGGCACCCGATCCCAACAATCCCCTCCACAGCAGCTACCCCCGAGCGGTCGAGAGACAGGGCCCTCCGACAACTCAGCTCACATCGGGGTCTCAGACAGGGGTGACAGGCTCCAAGAAATCTGCCAGGTCACCGGATCAGGATCCATACCTCGAGGTAGGCCGAAAATGGCCACCAGTAAATCATTCCTGACGGGAAACAGCGGCCAGATCCCTAGTCTCTGGTCTGGAGGGGGGAGACTAAGCGGGCTCCAGACAGTGTATACCCGATGGCCAGCCTCAGAGGGACTCCATTATAAGGGGAAGGATGGAGAAAAACAGCCAAGCAGCCCCTAACAAGGCACCTGATCGAGGAGCTCCGTCCAACTGCCAGTCACGCCCCTCAAATTAGCACTTTTTATGTAGGGATAGAATTTGTTGTATTCCTGCTCTGTTGTACATCATAAAAGAAACCAAAAAAACACAATGTTTCCTTCAGCCCTTCCCCACCAAGGGCTTTTTGTTGGAAAAAAAAAATCATATATTTGAAATATGAGATGAGAAGTTAACACTTAAATGTGGAGTAAACTGGCAATTTTCTGGGTTAGATAAAAAATATTAAAATTTAACAATATTATTTTCTTTGTGTATTTGTTTGTTATATCCTTAAAAGAAATATTGTTGGGTTAAAAGGTTCTAAACGCTTGATGGTGTCTTTTATCTTACACAATGCCACAGGGGGTCTGCATTATTAGCATACAGGCAGAAATGGACTTTGTGTCAGATCCAGCAAATGTGATAAAGGTAGATAATAAAATGGACTAATATAATGCTTATGGGGATTTGTAGTGACCACAATGAGATTATTAGCGATGTCGCTTCCTCCGGAACTATACCTGCTAGAGGCTCATATGAGGCATCATTGGAAAGGTCCGGATTTGTCCGTTCCAAAGATATTAAGTATTACTAGGTGTTATAATACAAATAATCCCTTTTTCCTAATGCAGCATTGTTGTTCACGTTTCAATTATAAAGTGAACATTGACCCCGGCACTAAATCACCTTCTCATTTACCACATAAACGGCGAGTGTAAAGGTGATGGCTAAATAAGTTATTACACAAAACCTAAACTGCCACCCTGCATTGAGGAGAGGCCTTTGGATCCCTGCATCTCTAAATTTTAACCCTCCCAAGGTCACATGAGGTGTAATTGGAAAGGTCAGAGCCTTGTCTTTCCAATGATGCCAAATATAATCAAGTAATGTGTAAAAATAAATAAAAGGGTTAGGTTAGGGTTAGGTTATTATTTGTGCTTGTTTCAGGCTCAGAGTTAACCCTAGTTAGCCCTAGTCTTAACATTCTACTCCATTTTTGCTTGACTTTAAGGCAACAGATTCTGCCCCTTCTTTTGATGTGAGCGCGTCAAGAAACGTTTTTTCAGTTTTTAAAAGAGTATAATGATTTTTTTTGTTACACACATTTCTCCACAGCAAAAATTTATATCCCCCCACCCCAGTTTTGGCACTTTTTTTGGGAGGGGGGGGGTCCAGAATTTTGTGCCTATGGGCTCCTGAGATGTAAATTCGGCCCTGAATGTACAGGGATTTGCAGCAATTATAACCATGTGAATCTTATCCCTATACACTAGGGAGTGACCCCAGAGCTCTCATTGTCTGTTGTAATGTAACAGTAACATCTGTGAAATGTTTAATTACAGTAAAGAGATACACTGAATGTGATGCACAGTGTGTTTAGGAGGCGATGCTCGTCGAGACGCGCTCAGTGTATACAGCCCCATCTACTCTGCGCACTCAGCTGGCATCGGGCCGCGTGGCAGAGCACCCAGAGTTGAATATACCCAGCTTTGGCCGCGATGCAGCTTAAAAGTGGGGGCTGCTCCATTTAATTTCTTCACAGAAATACAGTGTGATAGGAGCAAGATCTCTGACAATTCCGTTTCTGCCCGGCTTGCACGCTAATCTTGCATTAAAAATATATACAAATCGGGTTTTACATGATATCTCTTGCTTTTAATTGTATTACAATGCAAAATTGAGTATACGCATTTTTGGGTTAAGCCCCAAAACCAAAGGGTGTTAATATCCTTTTATCACAATTTAAACTGACCCAGAATCTCAATTCTTTATTTTTAGGCATACAGCTTATCTTCCAAGACTGCGCTGCCTACTATAAAATTGGCAAAAAACTTAATGGGACATACAGAGTGACACCAGATCCAAAGAATAAGACATTTGAAGTATACTGTGACATGGAGTCCTCAGGAGGAGGATGGACCGTGATTCAAATACGCAAAGATGGCAGCACAAACTTCAGCAGAACATGGAGTGAATACAAGAGTGGTTTTGGTAACTTGACTGCTGAGTTTTGGTTGGGTAATGACAAGCTCCATCTTTTAACCAAAAGCAGCAATATGATCCTCAGGATTGAACTCGAAGACTTCAAGGGCAGTAAAGAATACGCTCAATATGACCAATTCTACGTGGCCAACGAAATCATCAGATATCGGTTAACTGTGGGGGGCTACACTGGTACAGCTGGGGATGCCATGCAGTACAATAAACAATACAACCATGATCAAAAGTTCTTTACTACCCCTGACAGAGATAATGATAGATACCCATCTGGAAATTGTGGGGCTTACTACAGCTCTGGGTGGTGGTTTGATGCCTGTATGTCCGCAAATCTTAATGGCAAGTACTATGATAAGGACTACAAGGGGATTCGCAATGGGATTTTCTGGGGTACCTGGCGTAATGCTACGGACGGCCAGCTAAACAGTTTCAGGCAAACATTCAAGTCAGTTAAAATGATGATTCGGCCTAAAGACTTTTCTGGCTGAATTAATCTTTTGACGTCTGTGATGCTCGTTCGAAAGATATTACTGGACTGTATATAACATCTATTTTATCATAAGGCAAATAGGTTAAAAAAACAAATACCCTCATTTAGGATTATTCAACATGGACAATAATTTTCAGTATTACTCTCCACCACAACCTGCCTTTACTTATACTGTAAGCTTTCTTTTCTGCTATAACAGATATACGAGAATATGCTTCCAGCAAAACATACTTTCACTAATAGGAAGGTCATCACTGAAAAAACTTGTTGATTGCACAGTGAGTTTTTAGTCAGGTTTTGTTTTTGATGCATTTTTTTACTGAATGTCTTGTAAGCTAAATCCCTAACCATAATGATATTTTAGACATATCTCGACTTTTACTAATGTAACATCACTTACAAATAATAAGAAGAAAGCAACGAGGGGTTAACTCTCAACCATTTTTGACAGCAACATTAAACAAAAAATAGATAAAAAAAAACGAGGGGGTTATCTCAGACCCTGTTGGCTGCAACAACATTAATTGTTTAAACTTACCTTTAGCCTGAGTTACAATCCCCCCTTCACTTCACTTGGGTTCCCAAGCCAAAGGGATGTAATTCAAAGACCCAGAGAATACAGCCCTGGGAATGCTGTCCAGTGAGTAGTAATTGACAGCCTACAGGGTAGAGCTGAGAGCTCTACTTTGAAGCACTGACCCAGCAGCCAGGGATAGCAAGGGGAGGGGGAATGGGCAGACGTTTGTCACTATGACAGATTAAGTTACTTTAGTTATAGTTTCTTTTTAATAAGATGGTCTTTACAAGTGAAACTATGAACCTGGGAGGTCAGACCCACAGACATAAAAACTGCGACACTAACATAAAACACGTACAGTGTTTGGCACTTTTTCTCATCCCTCTAAATAATAGGGGCGTGCATTCGTTTCATAACAAATCTCAATTCATTATGAATTTCAGTCATTCGTATTTTGGAAGTACTTCTAAAATAACGAATTGATTTGATCCGAATGAAAACGAAACGAAACAGTATAAAACTAATTTGATTCGTTATACTGTTTCACAATAGAACCACTGATTAAATGATTCCTGAGCAGCATTTGTTTTATTAGGTTTTTATTTAGTGATCCGAAATTCAAATCAATATCAAATATATTATGAAACAAATCAGATTTGTTTGACTGTTTCACAATGGACCCTGTAAATTGGCCTGTGGTGCTGAATCTGTTGTCAGCACCACAGGCCAATGGACAGCTCAATATTTAATATAAACAGCAAAATTTGACTTATTGGGGATTTAGTGATCTGTAGTTCGAATTAATATCAAATATCAAATCGATCCCAAGTTATAATGAGTTTTTTTAGTGATTCGATATACCAAACAAAAATGAAAAAACAAAATGAAATTAATAAAAACGTAACGAAATTAGAAAATTATTTTGACATTAACAAATTTTTCACCCGTGCACACCTCTACCAAATTATAAAAAAAAGAATAAACAAGGTAATTACGGGCAGTTGTGTTTGTTTATGAGTCCTATAACAAATAAATTAGTTCTTCAAGTGCATATTTAACACCACCTCCTGCTTTTTAAATATATAAATGCTGCACTATTTTTTTATTGTGTTTTATAGTGTCTAACACTATATAGTTTATTGTTATCCCATATCGGGCAGTATAAGTCAAAGAAAACAAAAAGTACCAGCACTCGTGGACTCTGTTGACATGTCTTCTTAGATGTTTTACACACTAGTCTGAAAAGCATTTAATAAAAAAGACACTTCATCAGAGGCCACGAGTGCTGGTACTTTTTATTTTCATTGACTAAATTCTGGATGTGGCAAAAGCCAAGTATCAATTGAACCGTGCATCGGATCTGCCCCTAAGGCCCCGTTCACACCTAGACGTTTTAAAGCGCGTTCCTGCGCACTTAAAAACGCATGAACGGGGAAATCCCATGCTTTCCTATGGGACCCGTTCACACCTAAGTGTTTTAAAGCGCACAGGAACGCGCTTTAAAAATGTCCTACGCACAAAGAAGTCCGGGAGCTTCTTTGGTGCGCATAGCAGCGCGTTTGCGCCATAGACATAGCCATGAACACGCTGCAATGCACGTTCAAGCGTTTTTTTCGTATGCGCGAACGTGCGTAAAAAAAATGTGCGTATTGCGCATGTTTGAAAAACGTCTAGGTGTGAATCCAGCCTAAGTGAGTGAATGTTGCCTAAAGCGATTTTTCTTGCCAGTATAAGACAATAACCTGACGTACAGCCATGTTATCAATGTATGTTTCCTAATTAAAAAAGAATGCTTTTTTGTAAATGTGTATATATTTTGAAAGCTCTCTAGTAATATATAAGAAACAAAATAAAATATTTTTATGGTTTTCTTTTGTGTTGTACTATTTTGCTTACAAAAAAACTGAACTCACTGCTGGATCTTAAATTTGAAAATGACAGATATAGCTTAATGCTAGGGTCAGACGAGTGCATTCTGTGCGGACTGTGTGTCCGTGCACAATGGACGTACTTTCTGACTGACGACAAGGTAGTTGTCACACAGTCCGTTTTTGTGACTTTTTTTTGACTGATGTAGAAGGGAAAATAAATTAGTATGAAAACATTTTGTCCGTCAAAATGCTGGACATCAAAAATGCAGTCCATCTGACTTCGTTCCATCACTCACACACAAAGCTATGCGGATGTTGCGGACACAGCGCGCTTTGTGCGTCCGTTCTAGCAGATTTCTGTTCTTGCCTAACCTGCATCCGTTTGCCGCGTCTGTTATGCGTCCGCAGTTCGGTGCGGACATACTTCGTGTGTGGGGCTCCATTGGTCATAATTGTATGCTACCACGGACGTACAAATGTGCGGCAACACGGACGTGATAAGTGAGCTCGTCTGACCCGAGCCTAAATGGGGATAGACGCGTACAAAGAATACTAAAAGAAAAAATATTAAAATATTTTGAATAATGTATAGAAAACCAGCAATTACATATTATCAGGTTGGCCATAAAACTACAGATTAGCAAAACCACCCAGGAGGGATAATTCTAGCGCTTTTAAGAATTTGGAAATTGTTTACCTTTCCTTTCCTCTCCCGATCACTCTCCTCCAGTGTTGGACCGTGTTACAGCCTGCCTCTCAGCGGTCTCTGACTGGATGACTTCCCATTTCCTAAAGCTCAACCTCTCGAAAACTGAACTTCTTATCTTCCCTCCCTCTGACCTCCATTCCTGCGCCCATTTCCCTTCAGTTGAATGGTGCCACCATTACTTCTACCTCTCAGGCTCGTTGCCTCGGGCTCCTCTTGGACTCCAAACTATCTTTCATTCCTCCCATTCAGTCTCTAACCAAATCTTGCTACTTCCACTTAAAAAAGATTGCGCACGTCAGTCCAGTCATCCAAGCTCTTATTATCTCTTGCCTTCACTACTGCAACCTCCTTCTCTCTGGCCTTAAGAGAACTGGGACCTCTTAAGTTCAGTCTGTAATGAACGCCTGTGCCAGACTCATTCACCTCACCTCCTGCACCTCTCACACCTCGCCTCTCTGTGAATCTCTACACTGGCTTCCTATTTCCTTTAGAATCCATTTCAAAATATTGGTGATCACATACAAAGCTCTCCATAACTGCACCCCTGCCTACATCTCCTCCCTTATTAGCAGGTATATCCCATCCCAATCACTACGCTCTGCAAATGATCTGATGTTATCAGTTCCTCGTACCCTAACCCCCAACTACCGCCTTCAAGACTTCTCCCGAGCTACCCATTTCTATGGAACTCCCTCCCCCGCAACTCTAGACTCTCCCAGTCTCTCCAGTCCTTCAAGAAGCATCTGAAAACGACAAAGCACAACTCCTAACAAGGAGAAAAAGTTGTCATCCCAAACCACAATTGTGATATCATTTAAAAATTAACTTTTAATAGTAAATATAAAATTGTATATGTGAATAAAAGAATATCCAAACACCAGTGAAGTGGTTATTTTCTGAGATACGACAGCCTTGATCACAACAACAAAGGTTCAAGTTTACACACCTTTATAACTATATAAGTATCGACTTGCAAGTCTTACATTGTAAATTGCATTGATTGCGTCTGTTGATTACACCAAATTGCGGACCTTAAGCCGCTAATAATATTAGTTATATTCATTAATTCCACAATCCTTTGCTCTGGGAGATGGATATTAAGTACCTGTCACATTGAAAGCTTGCAAGTAATAATCAGCTAGTGTGCCAAATTATATTTAAGCGCTAGTCAGCTGCTAGGACATTACAACTTGAGAAAATTAATGTGAGCATCCATACTTTCATCCATTGGATCGTGAAACATCATAGAGCATAATTAAAAGGATTGTTAATTCAAACAGCCGGTTGTCAGTTGCTCAATTTAATGCCACACAGAGATTATTGCAATGTGGGTGTATTTTAACACCAATGGGTCATTTGAACAAGTGAACAGAAAATAATAAACATTGATTGGCAAAAAATTGCCCAACCTAATCGGTAAACATCCGAAAAGTATGTTTTGTTCATTGACACAGTTACATCAAAAACATGCCCAACTCAATTAGTAGGAAGCAGTAGCATTAGTGTGTTCATTGATTACACAATTGTTTTCTACGTAAAATGGATATTAGGTATCTGTCACATTGAGAGCTTGTAATACCTGCAAATAGTAATCAGCCGTATACCAACTTATATTCTTTGCTAGTAAGCTCTAAGACATTACAATTTAAGAAGGTGGATGTAAGCCTCACTACTTTCATCCATTAAATCGTAAATAATCACCAAACATAATTGCAAAGATTATGAATGTAACCAGCGCATTAATTCAAATAGCCGGTTATCAGTAGTTCAATTTAATGCCACACAGAAATTGTTACAATGCGTGTGTATCATAACACCAATGGGTCACTTGAAAAAGCGAACAAAAAATAAGCATAGATTAGCAGCAAATTGCCCAACTTAAATCGGTAAGCATCCGAAAGTACAGGGTGAGCCAGTCAAACCTGCATTTTTGAAAAGGGCGGGAGAGCCGTGAAAGTGGGCGGAGCGAGTTAGCAAGGTTACCATTGTGTCCCCCACAACTAAGCATTTCAGTCGTCATGGAGCAGTGGTCTAAACAACAACGTTCATTCACTGTGAAAGCGTTTTACCAAAGTGGTAATTATGCAGCCGCTCAGCGTCGTTTCCGGAAGAATTTTCAAATTAATCGAAATAAGCCAGTGCCGTCTGTTAATTCAATCACATTGTGGGTGAAAAACTTTGAAGCAATTGGTGAAACGAGAAGCAGAAGGGGTGGCAGTGCAAGATCAGTGTGAACTCCCGCGAATATTGACCGCGTGAGAGTTGCTGTGGAAAGAAGCCCTCGGAGATCGGCGTGTCGACAGAGTGCTGCGCTTGGCATGGCAAACACGAGCGTTCGAAGAATCTTGAGGTTAGATTTACACCATCACCCATACAAAATTCAGGTTGTTCAGGCTATGAATGAAAACGATTTTGCAGCTCGACGGCGTTTTTGTCAAAAGTTGTTGGACATGTTTGATGAAAACAAGGACCTTGTTCACAACCTGTGGATGAGCGATGAGGCACCTTTCCATCTCTCCGGTTTTGTGAATAAACAAAATTTCCGATATTGGAGTGATGAAAACCCTCAACAACTCCATCAAACACCACTCCATTCAAGCAAGGTAACAGTTTGGTGCGCAATGTCCTCATTGGGAATCATAGGGAGCAAGCAGTTACTGTGAATGCACAACGCTATTCGGAAATGTTGCATTCGTTCTTCATTCCTCAGCTTCGTCAACATGGAATGAACAATGAAACCTTATTCCAGCAAGACGGTGCTACAAGTCATACAGCCCGTGTGAGCATGAATGTTCTCAACAATGTTTTTCCAAATCGGGTGATATCCCGAAATGGAGCAATTTCTTGGTCTCCCCGATCGCCCGACCTCACAGTGTGCGATTTTTTCTTGTGGGGGTACCTGAAGAGTAAAGTCTTTGAACAACGACCTCCAACGCTTGGGGAACTCAAGAGGAGAATCCGGTTGGAAATCGAGAGAATTCCTCAGCGTATGCTCCGTGATGCGATGGGCTGTTTCAGAAATCGCCTACAAGAATGTCTCAATCGGGAAGGACACCATCTTACTGGAGTTATTTTTAAACAGTGAATGTTGTTTCTTAAATGCTTTTTAATGTACATTAAGATAGTAACAATAAAATTTTGAAATATCCATCCGTTTATTTTTTACAGTCATTTCAAAAATGCAGGTTTGACTGGCTCACCCTGTATGTGTTATCTATTGACACAGTTACATCAATTGGCAAACATGCCCAACTAAATTAGTAGGCATCGCAAATATTTTTGTACATTGACATGGTCATTCATATAGTCACATTGACATAGCATGCTCAACGCGCGTTTCACTGCCACCCACTCGGCAGTTTCCTCAGGAGCTAATGAGATTCCTGAGATCAGGATCTCATTTTATAACTGAGCAGATTAATTAATTAAGTGATCAGATGGCACATCAATTAGTCAATTACAGATCCCCATTACGTTTAGTATATTCGTTTGACAAGTGAGTAAGACGGGTCAATGTGGATACTTTTCTGATCGTATGGTACCTCAAAGGCAAACGGTATCTAACGACACAAACTACTTATATGGCTGAAAAATTCATATAAAAGAGTAGCGCCAAACTTCAATTGGTAGTTGTGTGTTATTCTAAGATGCATATAATGTCAAAGAGTGCCTTTTTTCCCTTTCCACTTGTCCATTCATACATAACTTGTGGGAATGAAATATATACTTATAAATCAGAGTGCCACTGGTCACAAACTATAATCCCATAATAGGGTGCTCATATTTTTATATTAAATGTGACATTATGAAAATGTCACATACTCCTAGGAGTATGATAAGAATTAAACAGTATAAAAATTGAAACATTTATGGGTAATGTGCTGGATATTTGTATAGAGATTCCATATCATGTTCGTATAAATGGGGTAAAACTGAAGCCTTCATTAACTCTCTCCAGTCCTTCAAGAAGTATCTGAAACCGCACTACTTTAGAGAAGCCTATTGGCTCACTCCATGATCTCCCCCACTGTCTTTTCCTGCTCCTCTTCCGAGTCAGCCCTCTTGCCACTTCACTTACACTATTCACCCTCACCTAATGGGTCATCCCTCTCCTTTCAGGATGTAAACTCTCAAGCAGGGCCCTCTCTCCTTCTGTTTTGTGTGTGTAATGTGCAAGTATATTTGTTATTCTGTCTCTCCCATTGTACAGTGCTACGGAACCTGTTGGCGCTTTATAAATGCTTGTAACTGTTTAGTGCAGGCCTCATTTGGCGAGTGGAAATTTGAGAGCGATTGGGAGTGCAGACACAGGCAGCAAGATAAATTATTTTGTGCTGCATATTCTGGCGTCAGCCGGTGGCCGGGGAATCCAAGAGGACAGCCAGCGGCCCCCTCTAATGGCGTCCGAGAGGGCAAACCAGATGTCTACCGCCCATGCCTGCTCAGTCCTGGCAGTTCTCACCTGGTTCCTCATTCTGCTCACACTTGGGTATGATTTCTGGGTATACATTAGGGATGAGCCGAACACCCCCGTGTTCGGTTCGCATTCGAACTCGAACAATTTCGAAAGTTCAAGTTCGAACACGAACCAAACTCATTGGGACTCAAAAGTTCGGTTTTTAGAATGCCCTGCAAGATATTTGCCATAAAAAGGTGTATGGGGGTCCGGGTAGTGCCCTGGGGGACAGGAAACAAGGACAAAAAGTTTTTAAAAAAACCTTTGTAGCGCTCACTCCCGGAGGAGCCGCTGAATAAACCTCGGGTTAGTCTCACCGCACTAGGAAATAACTATACACTGGCACTGTTGTGGATTTTTATGTATTATATTCTTTACTGATCCCAATAAAGCAGCATATATTACGTATATACAGTATTTAAAGGACAAGAATTTGTAACGCGGGAAAAGCACGCGGCGGCAAAAGAAACAGTTAACCCCCTCAGTTCTGGAGTGTAAGTCCCGTGAATAATAGCTCAAAATTGTGTATGTGTATTGTCTCGGGTACCCGGGTACTGTATTCAACTGGCCAGTGAATGAAACAAAACAATCTTCGACTAGTCACCGTTGGGGCCCTGTGGATTTAAACAATACTGCAACGTGCGTTTCTTATTTGGGAACTGCGGCCTGGGAGGCCGCTCACCTATCCGGTAGACGAAACTGTCCAGCACCCGATCGGAGATCTTCTCCACTGTGTACTGGGACTCTGTGCCACTGGATCCGCTCCCTGCTTGTTGAATCTCCGCAACTGGAACAACGATCCACCGCCTGCACTCCCAAATCGATCAGCGCGGTCTCCTAACTCGGGGTCCAGCTGGAACCAGCTTGTCATCCAGACCTCTCAGCGCTGCGTAGGTAGGTCTCAGCACGGTCACTGTCCCGATCTCCAGCACCAGTGAGGCAGTGTCTGTACTCCGGCCTGGTCGTGATCCTTGATAGCTCTCACGTGCATCCTCCACCTTTCACCGCTAGGCTCACTCGGACCTTTCCTTCCACGAGGCGCTGATCTCCTTCCTCCTCCTATCCCACCCCCTTCCTGTCCTCCCGCAAAGGATGATGGTAGGTGTAGTTCAGTTTTTGTCCAGCATAGTCCACTATGTCTTTGTCTCCCTCTGGTGGCCATAATAATTAAATGCAGCAGAACACAGTCTTTAAAGCAGCGCTACACGTTTTTAAAGGGACAGTGAGTTTTCCATGAAATAAGGGTTAAAAATAAAAAAGAAAAAATTCCTTCAAATATCGTGCCTAGGAGGTCCACATAACCTGCCCGTAAAGTGGCGGATTTCTAGGATGTATAGAAACATTTTAAAAACAAAAAAATGACGTTTCAAATACCGGTAAATGGTTTTCCTTTAATCTATTCATAAACAACTGCTTGGGGCGGCAGTCTGTATTAAAAGAGGAGACCTTTTAGGACACGCGGAACAAGTGTCCTAAAATTATGGTGATACTTTTTTGGCTAAATTATAGTGAAACTTATGCAGGCTTTGGATGAAAGTAACAATAGGTGCTTTAAAATTGGGCCTTTCGTGTCGTCAAGAGTGCCGTCACACCGTAACGCTTTAGTGGTATTGTGGAAGAGTGCAGGGTTAGACCCTGCGGTCCAAAAATTCAAATTATATAAATCTGGTACAGGCATCAGTGCACCCAAATATTATGCCTTTGGTGGCAGCAAGTGCCTTCACACCATAACCCCTTTGTGGTATTGTGGAAGAGTGCAGTGGTGGAGGTTTTGTGATTGCAGAAGACATCCCCGATCTATTCCGTTACATCAGCATCAGGGGATTGATAGCTGCTGATCCAGGACCGATTCATTTTTATAAATGTCAGCCGGTCTACAGAGTTGGTGGACAGATGCACTCTTTTGTCTGTGACAAAACCTCCAGCGGCACTGAACGTCCTTTCAGAAAGCACGCTGGATGAAGGGCAACCTAGTAGCTGCATAGCATATTGGCTAAATTCTGGCCAGTAATCCAATCTCAACACCCAGTAAGCCAGTGGATCATCTGCTGGAAAGGTATCCAGGTCTGCCCTTGCCCCTAGGTAGTTCTGCGCCATATGGTGAAGACGCTGGCAATGGGTGCCTACATTTGACGTCCCTGGGCGTCGTGGACTAAAAATTTTTTAAACGGGCATCAGTCAAGCGGCCCCGGCCTTCACCACTATTCCTCTGATCGTCCGCAGCCTCAGAAGCACCGGTGTCATCACTTGGTAACCTACCAGTGCCTGGAAAGGTGTTACACAAGTGTCGCTTTAGCGCGTCCTCAAGTTTTTTCATCCTGTGCTCCCTCTGTGTGGGCAGGATGAGCTCTGCAACTTTACCCTTTTATCGTGGATCAAGAAGGGTTGCCAACCAGTAATGATCCCTCTCCTTGATAGCACGAATCCTGGGGTCCTTTACCAGGCTTTGCAGGATAAGGGAGCCCATGCAGCGTAGGTTGGAGGTGGCATTAGCTTCCGAGTCTTCCTGGTCAATGAGGATGACCCCATCGTGCACTTCCTCCTCCTAGCCACGTACTAGTCCTTGGGTTTCTGGCCACACAAAACCCTTCCTTGAGGAATCCCCACCTTCAATGCCCCCACAAATATTCCTCCTCCTCCTCATCTTCCTCCTGTCTGATCTGAGGAGGACCCGCTGGAATGCTGTCTGCAGAAAGACTGGGGCCTTGAGAGCTAGGGAAGGCCTCCTTTTCCTCCCACTGCTCTGCCTCTAGAGCCACATCGATAATTCCCCGCAGAGTGTGCTCCAGCAGGAACACTAAAGGAATTGTGTCACTGATGCATGCACTGTCCCTGCTCACCATCCTTGTTGCCTCCTCAAATGGTAACAGTACAGGGCATGCATCCTTGATCATCAGCCACTGCGGGGGGGACCAAGTTGACCTGACCCTGTCCTTGTGCCATACTCACACAGGTACTCGTTGATGGCCCTCTGCTGCTTGTGCAGACGCTGCAGCATTGCTAATGTCAAGTTCCACCTGGTGGGCATGTCACAGATCAGACGGTTTGTGGGAAGGTGGAATTCTCTTTGAATTTCTGCCAGGCGAACACTTGCTGCGGTTGACCGTCTGAGGTGGCTGCAGACTTTGCTGGCCTGGCTAAGAAGCTCTGCCAGCCCTGGGTACCTGGTTAGGAAACGCTGTACCACCAGATTTAGGACGTGTGCTAGGCATGGTACATGCGTCAACTTACCCAAGTGTAGGGCGGAGAAAAGGTTGCTGCCATTATCACAGACGACCATTCCCAGCTGAAGCTGGCGTGGTGTTAACCATCTCTGCACCTGCCCCTGCAGAGCTGACAGAATTTCTGGCCCGGTGTGGCTCCTGTCCCCTAAACAAACCAGCTCAAGCACAGTATGGCATCTTTTTGCTTGAGCCATTGCGTAGCCCCTGTCACGCGTCGGTTTAACTGCCACTTCGCCAGAGACACAGAAAGAGAGGGAGAGGTGGTGGTGGAGCAGACAGATCTCATACAAGCAGCTTTCTGGAGGCGTGGTAGATGAACAAGCTCCAGCACAGAGCCCCGTCTTGGATCCCTCCCAGCTGCAATCAGAGTTACCCAGTGTGCCGTGAAGGAAATGTAACGGCCCTGTCCATGCTTGCTGGACCACGTGTCTAAAGTCACATGCACCGTGCTGATGACTGCCTTTCCCAATGACTCGATAACATGGTCTTCCACGTGCTGATATAGTGCTGGAATGGCCTTCCGTGAAAAGTAATGGCGTTTAGGAACCTGCCACTGTGATACAGCACATTCAACAAATTCACGGAAGGAAGCAGAGTCCACCAGCTGGAAAGGCAGCAGCTGTAATGCGAGTAATTTTGCTAAGCTGGCATTTAGACGCTGTGCTTGGGGATGGCTGGGACTATATTTTTTCTTACGCTGCAGCAGCTGGGGCAACGTAATCTGACTGCGTAAATCTTCAGTTGATGGGATGCGGTCACATTGTGAGGAAGGACCTGGTACATCCATTACTGTAGCATCATCCCTGTCAGTGGAGGTTGGAGTCAATGACATGGCAGGATATATAGTGGGGGTAGAGACAGGTGAGGAGGACCTACGCAAAGTTTTGCACCAACGGGATGCGTGGCAGGTGGTCATATGTCGCCTCAAGCACGTGGTACCCAAGCGTCCGGTGTCTTTCCCACGCTTGAGCCTCATCTGACACAGATTACAAAATAGCAACAGTGTGGTCTGCTGCACATTTCTTAAAGGACTCCCAGACAGCAGAGTTCCAGGATGTGTGCTTTGAGACAACAGCGCTCTGCACCTGAGCAGCTCTGACATCTGATGCCTTGGACTGGCTAGTGCTACGGTTGGTCATAGAGGACGTTGTGCCTCGTGTTTGTTGTACCTCCTCCTCACTTGACTCCTCTGTTCGAACAGGCACCCAGGTGGAGTCAGTGACCTCATCATCATTGTCATCACCCCCTATCTCTTCATCACTGTAGCCAACTTGGCAGTATGCTGCAGCTGCTGGGGCAACATGAGTGCCAGTTATTTGTGTGTCACTGGCACCCCCTTCCTCTAGGTTCATTATATTCCCTTCCTCAACCTCAGAGATTGAATCAGAGCACCATAGTTGCTGCACATCCTCAAGCAGCAGGTCACTGTCATTGTAGTCAAATAATTCAGCTGACTCCTCCGTGTGTGATAGTGAGGCTATGGCAGGAGTAGCTGTGGACATGGAGGCTGCACTAGATGTTTTGGCAGCTGAGGTGGACTGTAAAGCACTACAAGCCTGGCTGGCAGAGGACTGGGTGGATGAGGATGGCCTGGTTAGCCAATCCACCAAATCCTCTGTATGTTGCTGCTGCTTAAGACGGCCAGCACCAGTTAGAAAGGACAAGCGTGCCCCTGCAGAGGCTGCACCACTTCCACGACGACCAGAGGCACAGCCTCCCGACACAGAGGCTGCTTGCCCTCTTATCTGTGCCTGGGAGCGTCTGCCTGTCCTTTTTGGTCTTTCTGACATGGTGAGTGATATATAGATTAAAGATATACAGAACTCTGATTCAACTCTGTTATAAAGATTAAAGATTTCCAGAACTCTGGTATAACTCAGTGAGACACCCTGATAGCTGGCAGCCAAGACACAGATTACAATTCCCAGAAACCTCCTATAAATCAGTGAGACCCCCTGATGGGTGGCAGTGACAAGAAACAGATTACAACAATTCCCAGATATTTTGTATAAATGACTGACCCCCAAAACTGCTGGTGGCAGTGAACACAAAGATTAGAACAATTCCCAGATATTTTGTAGAAATGAGACCCCCCCCCCCAATAGCTGGTGGCAGACTGGCAGTGAGAACACACACTAACATAACAATCCCCTCTCAAAAAACACGTGCTGAAGGCTGTGTCAAGCCTTATACAGTGTGCTGCGGGACTTAGCTCTGTGAGCCCATGATTGGGCAAAATTTGCCCAATCAGGACTCTTGTCAGGTCCCTAGCCGCCGGCGCCATAAGAGAACTAAAGGAAAAGTGTCTCAGTGAATAACTAACAGTGATTCTCCTACTGAACCAAGTTGTTCCAGCAACCAGGTGCTAGCCAAAGCATCATGATTTCTCCACTATAAAAAAGGGCCACTCCCGAAGCACAATGCTTCTGCATTGTTCAAGTGAACCTCTCACTAGGAAGGAGCTGCCTTCAAACTCTGCTTGCTCTAACCTGTTTTGTCTTGGTTCCCACCATACTGTTTATAGTTCCTGGTACAAGGATCCTGCTGCCCTGCATCTTGCAAGAATCCTCAGAGCCTGTTGCCTTACTTCCTGCAAGGATCCTCTAATCCTGCTGCCCTGCATCCTGCATAATCCTCAGCCTGCTACCATACATCTTGCAAGTATCCTCTGATCCTGCTGCCCTGCATCCTGCAGAATCCTCAGCCTGCTACCATACATCTTGCAAGTATCCTCTGATCCTGCTGCCCTGCATCCTGCAGAATCCTCAGCCTGCTGCCCTACATCCAAATCCTCAGAGCCGGCTACCCTGCATCCCGCAGAATCTTTTGCTCTACAGGCCCAGGACCTTCTGTAGATCCAGGACCCCCTCTGCAGATCCAGGACCCCCTCTGCAGATCCAGGACCCCCTGCCTCAAAGACTCTTCCGTTTCCATTTTCCTAAAGATCTACTTCACTCTTCCTTCTCCTATTTCTCTCCATATCTGGTTTAACTCTGCTCTAAGTTCAATCTACTCTTTTTCTTTATATGTAGTAGTGTAGTTTTAGTTTTGTTACTTTTGGTCTACCTTTCTCTCATCTTGCCTTTTAGTTTATCTTATTGCTGATTTATTATTTATACAGTGTTTTCCTTATTACCCAGCTACATATTTGTTTACTGCCTTTTATGCCTTACTCTTAATAAACCCCTTTTGTTCATATACGTCTTTCTATTTCTCATCATTGCACTCAAACCTGCCACCCCGGAACCAGCTCCCTTACAACTCTGAGCCGTGATTGGCATAGTCTTGAACCTGACCTTCAGGCCAGTGGAAAAGTGCATTGTGGTGCATTGTGGGTGAACACGCGGAAATGTTCGTAGTTCGCGAACAGGCAATGTTTGAATCAAACTCCGAACAGCTCATCCCTAGTATACATGTATCTGGGGTCTGATTCCTAGGTATACGTGTATCTGGGGTCTGATTTCTGGTATACATGTATCTGGGGTCTGATATCTGGGTATATATTTATTTATTATTTATAAAGGATTTTACCATCTATCTGGGGTCTGTGTCTGGGGTCTGATTTCTGGGTATATATGTATTGGGGGTATGAATCCTGGGTATACGTGTATCGGGGGTCTGATTTCTGGTATGCTGATATCTGGGTATATATGTATCGAGGTCTGTGTCTTAGGTCTGATTTCTAGGTATGCTTGTATCTGAGGTCTGATTTCTGGGTATGCATGTATCTGGGGTCTGATTTTTGGGTATACAGTGGCAAGAAAAAGTATGTGAACCCTTTGGGATTACGTGGAGTTTTGCATGAATTGGTCATAAAATGTGCTCTGATCTTCATCCAAGTCACAGCAATTTGAAAAACACAGTCTGCTTAAAATAATACGACACAAACATTATAGGTTTTCATTGAACATAACATGTAAACATTCACAGTGCAGGGTGGAAAAAGTATGTGAACCCCTAGCCTAATGACTTCTCCAAGAGCTAATTGGAGCCAGGAGTGAGCCAACCTTGAGTCCAATCAGTGTGATATTATTGGATGTGTTGCTGAAAGCTGTCCTGCCCTTTAAAAACACACACCAGTTTTGGGTTTACTGGTTTCAAGAAGCACTGCCTGATGTGAACCATGCCTCACAATAAAGAGCTCTCAGAAGACCTACGATCAAGAATTGTTGACTTGCATGATACTGGAAAGGGTTACAAAAGTCTCTCCAAAAGCCTTGATGTTCATGTGTCCACGGTAAGACAGACTGTCTACAAATGGAGAAAGTTCAGCACTGTTGCTACTCTCCCTAGGCGTGGTCATCCTGTAATGATGACTGCAAGAGCAAAGCGCAGAATGCTTAATGAGGTAAAGAAGAATCCTAGAGTGTCAGCTAAAGACTTACAGAAATCTCTGGCACATGCTAACAATTTTATTGACACATCTACAATAAGGAAACCATTAAACAAGAATGGAGTACATGGGAGGACACCACGGAGGAAGCCATTGCTGTCCAAAAAGAATATTGCAGCACGTTTGAAGTTTGAAAAAGAGCACCTGGATGTTCCACAGCACTACGGGCAAAATATTCTGTGGACAGAAGAAACCAAAATTGAGTTTTTTGGAAAAAAACACACAACACAATGTGTGAAGAAAAATAGGCACAGCACACCAACATCAAAACCTCATCCCCACTGTAAAACATGGCGGAGGGAGCATCATGGTTTGGGGCTGCTTTGATGCCTCAGGGCCTGGACGGATTGTTGTCATTGATGGAAAAATGAATTCCAGAGTTTAGCAAGACATTTTGCAGGAAAACATAAGACCATCTGTCCGCCAACTGAAGCTCCGCAGAGGATGGGTGATGCAACAGGACAATGACCCAAAGCATACAAGTAATTCAACAAAAGAATGGCTTCAACAAAACAAAATACACCTTCTTGAGTGGCCCAGTCCGAGTCCTGACCTCAACCCGATTGAAATGTTGTGGCATCCCAAGAATATTGCTACACTGAAACAGTTTTGTGAAGATGAGTGGCCAAAACTACTCCAGATCGTTGTGCAGGTCTGATCTGCAACTACAGGAAACATTTGGTTGAGGTTATTGCTGCCAAAGGAGGGTCAACCAGTTATTAAGTCCAAAGGTTCACATACCTTTTCCACCCTGCACTGTGAATGTTTACATGTTATGTTCAATAAAAACATGAAAACATATAATGTTTGTGTTGTATTATTTTAAGCAGACTGTGTTTTTCAAATTGTTGTGACTTAGATGAAGATCAGAGCACATTTTATGACCAATTCATGCAAAACTCCACGTAATCCCAAAGGGTTCACATACTTTTTCTTGCCACTGTATATGTATCTGAGGGTCTGATTTTTGGGTATATATGTATCTGGACGTCTGTGTGTTACATGTTTCTGGGCATACATGTATCTGGGGTCTGATTTCTGGGTATGCAAGTATCTGGGGTCTGATTTCTGGTATACGTGTATCTGGCGGTCTGTGACTGGGCATACACATATCTGGCGGTCTGTGTCTGGGCATACACGTATCTGGCGGTCTGTGTCTGGGCATACATATATCTGGAGTCTGAGGTGTCTGGGTATACATGCATCTGGAGTGATTGTGAAGATGAAAAATGCATTAAGTTTACTAAAGGTTGAGCAGTTACACTTAATATTTTGTTTGCATCCCCATTGATGAAAAGCAATTATTTTCCTTTATGGTTTACATTGCTTTATGTTAATATTGTTAATGTTGTTGTTATTTATTTTTGTAACTTTATTCTGAACAAAACAATTAACAGTGTAATTTCATAAGAATTTGAGGAGAAACAGAGAGGTTGTGAGGGTCCTGAGAACGAGCAATGGTGCTAGTGGCCTGCTCTTCGGTGGGTGCCCGCTCAGGTCTCACAAGGTTTTAGCTCGAGTGTGAAAATTATTAATTAGGGTAGACACCGGCTACCTACATACAATTTTATTAGACATATACATTATAACCACGACCGTATAAAAACATATAATGGAATGTAATGAATCCTCCCTATTCAGGATGGGTTCCCATATGGTCTTAGCAATAAACCTCTAGATAGTCAGAGTAAAGAAATTTAGATGCACTCAGTGTCCCTTCAAGGTAGAATAAACAGTGAATTATATTCCCACATGTGCTATACACTTAGCATCTCCACAAAGGAATAAGATTCAGGGGGTAACTGATCAGTTAGCTAAGAGCACAAGCAAAAGCCCTAATTAATCATTCATGGAGAGTTAGCAGAATAGAGACCAGACGGTCGAATTCACAAGCATGCCTGCAGCCATGCAATTTGAAACAACACTAACAACGCACTCATTGATTAGGGGCAACAAGAGCTAAGACCACCAGGTAGACCTTGGACAAAGACCACTACTAAAATCCTCCCATCTCAACATGTTTCGCTGCTCACCACATGCGGCTTTATCTCGCTCTTGATAAAGCCACATGTGGTGAGCGGCGAAATGCCATATGCTACTTACATAAAATTGTATGTAGGTAGCTGGTGTCTACCCTATTATTTTTTGCTAGTACTTACTTGGGTTATGCCCATTTTGGACACGGGTTGCATTGATTCCCCAGTGATTCTGTTGCCTTTTGTGATTCTTTAGCTCGATTGTGCCATTACAGGGACAACTACTCCATATGCAAATCCCACTTTTACACCCATAAACGGTGGCTAATACTGAAATGCCAACGAAGTCATCCCTGCACAAGAGATAATTTAAGAGGGTGTGCTTGAAGGTGGAGATAAGGGCAGGGTAGGGGCTAGGTGGGGCAACTGGTGGCATGTAACTCGTAAACTTTGGCTAGTAGCTCGGGACTTGAAATTTTGAGCCTTGGTTTAGTGTATTGTAATTCACTTTGCCAGGTGATATAAGAAGACACACAAACATTTGACCCTTTAAATTCAGCTCAGAAGAATCATATTTCTCTGGATCATCTTAAATGATTCTGCACTTGACTGGATCCAACTGTGGCCAAATTAATTGACTGGACTTACTTTGATAAGGCACATACCTTTCTATATAAAACGTCTGACGGCTGTAAATGCATACAAGGTCACAAAACAAACTATGAGGTCAAAAGGAACTAATTGCAGAGCTCAGAGGCAGGTATTTCACGATGCAGAGATCTGAAGAAGGATTACAAAAACAATATAGCCAGTATTTATGAAATAAACACATTCCATGGATAGAGCTTTGTTAGAAAAGTCTCTCATGGGCTTGTTTGGAACCCATTATGACAAAGGCTAAAACCTACCTCTGAAAATGCATCGGTATGCATTATTTTAGAGTTAGACAAGTGGCGCCACCAAGTGTAGAGGATGGGTTACGTGAGAGAAAAGACTAC
This sequence comes from Leptobrachium leishanense, assembly GCA_009667805.1. Lineage (NCBI taxonomy): Eukaryota > Metazoa > Chordata > Amphibia > Anura > Megophryidae > Leptobrachium > Leptobrachium leishanense. The sequence continues at coordinate 194,021,434 of CM019065.1, forward strand.
GTTCTTACTCATTCGCCTTAAAAAGGACATTCCAGGCTCAGACTTTCCTAGTGCATCAATTGTACAGCAGAGTTCTCAAATGCAGGCCCCACAGATGTTTCTGAACTACAACTCCCATGATTCTCTGTCCATCTATTCCAATCATAGAATTCTGGGATTTGCAGGCAATGAACATCAAGGGGGCAAGAGTTTGAGATCCCTGATATAGGGAATTGTGAAACACATATTTAAGGAGTTATTCCCTAAGGGCCTGTTTTGCAAATACCTACTGCACTGTTGACAAACACAAGCATGTTACAAAACTAAAATCCAAAGAGTGACATGAAAATCTGCACAGTGAAGTGTCTTCTGTTGCCGTTTGGAATCTAGTTTTGTGAAATGCTGAGGTAAGTCAGTGCTGCAATATTGGTAGTTTTCGATGGTATTTGTAACAATGGCACTAAGTGAATAACCCCTTATATTTGTTTTCTCGTACGTATCTGTGGAAGAGTAAAGGGGGTTATTCAAACAGCACCAAAATTTCGGTGCTTTCATTCTTTCATTCAGTGCACTTCGCTGAACTCAATTTGCCAACCCTGCAGTAAATTCAGCATTCACCACAGGGTCCCCAAAGCGCGCCAAATTGATCTGCCAAACGCTGCTGTTAAACCTGCCGAATGCCGTCAGTAAACCACCGAACGCAGCTGAAAAAAATATTGAAGGCAGCCGACGATCTGCCGAACGCCGCTGAACAGACCGCTGAACGCCGCAGAAAAAAGGCGACCAGCCACCGAACTCCACCAAAAATGTTGACCGACAGCCGCACAGGGGTAAAAAACAAACAAAAAAAAAACAACTTTTAAAAGGTGTTTTAAACAAAAATAATGCATGGAAAAAATATCTAAAGTCCTATAAATAGCAATAAAACTGTCTGTTACAGAATTAAAAAAAAAGTGCCATTAAAAAAAATGGGAATCAACAATTTCACTGGAAAAAAAAAAAAAATGCCTAAAAGCATCTAAAAAATAAATACATAAGAGACTTTTTGCTGCAAATGAAAAGAATAAACAGTTGAATAAAAATGTAATAGAAAAAAACGGGAATTTATTTTACATTGAAACCTATGGGATTTGTCTGTTTTAAACCTGTCGAATGAAACCTTTCTAAAATCTGGGCATTTTGACAACTTTTTGTTGTTTGGGGTTCTCTGAATAGATTAACCGTTACTACTCTATGGGGAATTTCACGGCTGCCGAATTGCACCATATTTTGCTGGCAATTCACCAATATTTGGCGAATTGCCAGCCTTTTGAATAGCCAAATTGACATGAACTTGCACCGTACGGGTGCCAATTCGGCTCTCTTTGAATAACCCCTTATATTTCCATCTGAAAGATTGCAATGTATATCCATTTAATATTTCTAAGATAATCTACACCAGTGGTTCTCAACCTGTGGACCCTCAGGACCCACAATTATCCTTGGTCATTAAGTCGCGACCCAAAAATAATTAATTGAATTTCTGAAGCATAATTTATTCCACAAAACAATGTGCGCAATATTCTACAATGTATGCACTTTTTAAACAATTTTGTAAACAAACAGGGATTCTTTCCAAAAAGGATAGTGCAGTAATCCTAGAACTAGTGAAAACGAAAGCGCTGTTGAGGCAAAAAAAAACAATAAAATAAACTGTGAAACATATGAAATCAATTAGAACTTCAGGGAAAACTGGGGAAGCTTCTTGCTCTTAATAAGTGTCTCAAAGTCTGGGGTGATGGCAGACAAAGCAACTCTGATTTCAATTACTACTGAATAAATAATAAAATATTCTAAAAAACTTAAAACTCATCTGCTCCGCGCTCCCCTGCCGTCCATCTCTGCTGCTGCACACATTATTTCTTCACAGTAGCCTGCCCTCCCTGAGCCTAAGCAATTTGTGTAGCTGAACACTACGCTAATCGCATAAACTGAAGCTGGCCAAGAGATTGAGAAGTCTGCAGCGTGCATCTGGCACTGCCTACTTCCTGAACCTACGCTTTTCAGTGCCTCAGAGACACTGAAGAGCAATGGAATAGCTTGGACCAATGGGAAAGCACAATTGGTCCAAGCCAGTCAAAAAACGCCTCCATTGGAGGCTGGCCTATATAAATATACTTTGCTTCACTGAGATGTGCATTGTGCACAGTGGCTCCTGGTTTTGGGAGTACAGAGCGTGCCACCAGTCACTGAGTCCCACCCCACACCTTCCCATTAAAGATTCTTTCCCCTTCCCACCTTGCCATTACAGAGTAACTTGCCTGATGCAGTGAGTCTCAGGTGGCGCCTGGGAACATTCGGAGGTAGCCACGCCACCTGGGACCCAATGCCGCAGGTAAGATGCATCAGCGGGTCCCAGGCATTAGAGAGGCCTGGGGCACTTGCCCCGTGACCAAGTCCGACCCTGGTCGCGACCCACTTTTGGGTCACGACCCACCACTTGAGAAACACTGATCTACACCCTTCCACAAAATGCTAATATAGAACTGAGAAAACATTTCTATTTACCTCATCCAAACACTCAAACGCAGGACTAGAAGAAACATCTTTCGGGCTTTCCTCTTGAATATTGGGTGGTGCTAATGGATACAGTATTTTTTCTTTATTTTCTTCATCTTCTTCTGAAGAATCACTTGAATGATACATTTCTCCTTCAAATTGACTCATTGCTTAAATGACTTAAAATAACAAACAAAAACAAGTTACATATATAAACCGTTTGGAAATCATAATTTGTCAACTAGAATACGGTGTATAACATCTAAAACCTGGAGGAATTGTAGGCAGGGGCACAGTATTGGAGATCTTTGTATTTGAGGAATAGGATTTTGAATTGAATTCTAAAGGAAACTGGGAGCCAGTGCAGAGATTGACAAAGGGGTGAGGTGTGTGAGGTACGGGATGTGAGGTGGATGAGACAAACGGTGGGCCAAGTGGAATGAGAATGTGTAGCCATGTGTGATGGAATTGTGTGTCTGTCTGTATGTAATGTGAGCGTGCATGGTGGAATTCTAAGTACATGTATGGAATGGCAATGTGTTTGTGATAGGATTATGTGTATCTGTATGGAATGAGAGGTCGTGTGATGGGATTATGTGTATCTGTATGGAATGAGAGGCCGTGTGATGGGATTATGTGTATCTGTATGGAATGAGAGGCCGTGTGATGGGATTATGTGTATCTGTATGGAATGAGAGGCCTTGTGATGGGATTATGTGTATCTGTATGGAATGAGAGGCCGTGTGATGGGATTATGTGTATCTGTATGGAATGAGAGGCCGTGTGATGGGATTATGTGTATCTGTATGGAATGAGAGGCCGTGTGATGGGATTATGTGTATCTGTATGGAATGAGAGGCCGTGTGATGGGATTATGTGTATCTGTATGGAATGAGAGGCCGTGTGATGGGATTATGTGTATCTGTATGGAATGAGAGGCCGTGTGTGATGGGATTATGTGTATCTGTATCATGGAATGAGAGGCCGTGTGATGGGATTATGTGTATCTGTATCATGGAATGAGAGGCCATGTGATGGGATTATGTGTATCTGTATGGAATGAGAGGCCGTGTGATGGGATTATGTGTATCTGTATGGAATGAGAGGCCGTGTGATGGGATTATGTGTATCTGTATGGAATGAGAGGCCTTGTGATGGGATTATGTGTATCTGTATGGAATGAGAGGCCGTGTGATGGGATTATGTGTATCTGTATGGAATGAGAGGCCGTGTGATGGGATTATGTGTATCTGTATGGAATGAGAGGCCGTGTTATGGGATTATGTGTATCTGTATGGAATGAGAGGTCGTGTTATGGGATTATGTGTATCTGTATGGAATGAGAGGCTGTGTGATGGGATTATGTGTATCTGTATGGAATGAGAGGCCGTGTGATGGGATTATGTGTATCTGTATGGAATGAGAGGCCGTGTGATGGGATTATGTGTATCTGTATGGAATGAGAGGGTGTGTGATGGGATTGTGTGTATCTGTGTGGAATTGGAGATTGCGTGATGGGATTGTGTGTGTCTGTATGAAATGGGACTGGGAGGGTGCGTGATGGGATTGTGTGAATCTTTATGGAAGGAGAGGATGTGTGATGGGGTTGCGTGTATCTGTATGGAATGGGAGTGTGTGTGATGGGATTGTGTGTATCTGTATGGAATGAGAGGCCGTGTGATGGGATTATGTGTATCTGTATGGAATGGCAGGCTGTGTGATGGGATTATGTGTATCTGTATGGAATGAGAGGCTGTGTGATGGGATTATGTGTATCTGTATGGAATGAGAGGGTGTGTGATGGGATTGTGTGTATCTGTGTGGAATTGGAGATTGCGTGATGGGATTGTGTGTGTCTGTATGAAATGGGACTGGGAGGGTGCGTGATGGGATTGTGTGAATCTTTATGGAAGGAGAGGATGTGTGATGGGGTTGCGTGTATCTGTATGGAATGGGAGTGTGTGTATCTGTATGGAATGGGAGGGTGTGTGATGGGATTGTGTGTATCTGTATGGAATGGGAGGGTGTGTGATGGGATTGTGTGTATCTGTATGGAATGGGAGGGTGTGTGATGGGATTGTGTGTATCTGTATGGAATGGGAGGGTGTGTGATGGGATTGTGTGCAGGGTCAAGTCCTTAAAAATTAATTGTGCCAGGCCATGTCACCATGTGCCAATATTTACCAAAAAAAACCACCCAAGCCCATTCATAACTAAATATGTATTTCCAGGTACTATTCCAGGCCTGACACACAAAGCTGTGTTTAAAATCACAGCCTGCTGTACCTGCTTCACTGAATCTTCTGACAATCAGTCTGTGGCTTTGATTCCCCAGCAGTTGTACCTCTCCTGGGGCTGCACATGGGTTGGAGTAGTAAACACACCGGGTCACGGCCGTATTATCGCATCATATTTTGGGGCTTCACTGCACTGATAGCGTCCAACTCCATGACAACCACGAAACGCCCCTCCTCTGGCAATCAAAACTTGCACAGCCAGTCAGCGGTCATGGGAGGGGATGCCTGAGCTAGATTTAGAGTGCTAAACAGGAGAGAGAAAAGTGAATACAGTACAATGTCCTGCGCGGTCGGAGCTTAATGGGCCAGGCTGCAGTGACACCTCCCTCCTCAGTCAGTACAGCATGTGTCTCCTGTGCTTTGAGCACTGTGAGGGGTGTGTACAGAGATCTGACATTCCCAATTTGCTTTATCTACCTTTTCTGTTGTTTCTCTTGTACATTGTTTTTCTCGCAGTGCGCCTGTGTATTTCATGAGGTCAGCACTTGATCCGGGTGACAAGTGCTGCCATATTTTCCTCTATAGTGAATGTGTAATGTGGCTGTTGATTCACCCCTTTTTTTTTTTTAGGAATCTGCATAGTGCTCCTATACAGGGCTTTGTGGATGGTACATGGTCACACGTTTATACTTTGCTCAGGAACCTGTCAGTAGACCCAGCCATGAAAGGTAACTTGCACCATTCTCAGCCATCTGAATGACACTCCTCACCGTCAACTTTTGGGTGTTGGATGTCAAGGACACCGGTGTGTTCTCCCATCCATCAGTTCAGCCTTCCATGTTCAGGGAAAACCCCACACAGAGGCAGCCATTGCCTATTAGCTGTAGGGGTTAGTTCCCAGTATGAAATGGGATGAAAAAGAACAACTTTGACCGAAACACCGGTGAACTCTACATTATGGGGTTGATCACAAAGGACCGCAATGTTGTTGCTTTTCACTCAGCAATTCCATTTTGCAGAAACCACATTAACTTCACTATTCACAATATAGAGCCACTGCTGTGCACTGCAGATGGTGTCGCCGAAGCCTCATGAAAAAGCTGGAGAACATTGACGAAGAGCACCGAAGTGGCCTTGGTGAAATCCAAACTGCAAAAAAAAAAACACTTAACTCTTCTCATAGTATGTGTTTAAACCAATAAAAAAATGTATTAACCCTTTCGCTGCTGAGGCTTTTCCCACCCCTGTGCTGAGGTCATTTTTACCGGTTTTGCTCATCATGTTTAAACGTGTTTTGAAGCTTATTTTAGTATATGACCCAGACATATTCTATATCGTTCTTTCCGTCAGACTCGGCAGATTCATAATATGTCATTATTATATGTATACGTCATGACCGGTCTGTATATTATAACCAAAAATGCAATAAAATATGAATTTTCAATAATTTTTTTTTCACATTTTAACATGCGATCCTTTGCGGTTATATTTTGTATGGGGTGCGCTTGTTAAAAAATTAGAGATGGGGTCTCGTTACATTTTTTTTTTGGGGAAAATTACGTGATTTTTAACAAACACACCGCATACAAAAATCGTTAGTGCAGCATCATTGTTCACATAATTGAAATGGGAACAATATTGCTGCATTAAGGAACCAAAATAAATTAAAAAAAAGTGTTTTTTTTATAATTTTTTTTAAAATATTTTTTATTTTTTTTAAAAAACTTTTTTCATACTCATGTTTGGTATCGTTGGAACGGCCATGCTCTGGCCGATCCAACAATATCAAACATTAACCCCTAACTGCCACGGATCGGGAGATAGGGGGTTCATTGGAACCCCCTATCTCCACCATTGGTGGCAGTTAGGCTAGGGTCAGACGAGCGCAATATTAACGTGCGTTTAGCCGCACTTAATCGCGGCCGTGCTAGCAGCAAATGACGTCCAATGCCGGGCAGCATACGAAGAACGGCCGCACGAAAGTGCGGCCGCGCAACGCAAGTGGCAAACGAACGCATTTTTTCGAGAACGTCAAACTGCTAGTACTGACGTACAGAGTCCGCTAGCAGCGTGTGTGTGTGATTAGGAGAGGTCAGACGCTGCTAATGTCCGGCCAACATCATGTCCAGACGCAAAAAGTGTTTTATTGATGATCCGTACAAAATCACGGACGAACATGTGCATCGTATGACCGCTATCGCGTATTCCGTGAAAAAATACGTCCATTCGTTCGAACGGACTTTTTCACGGACAACGCGAAAAATGCGTTAGTCTGACCCTAGCCTTAGGGGTTAACTCCAGGACTGGCGTCATCGTGCATAGCACGATGACGCCAGTCCTCAGGGGGCATTCCTGGAAGCTTGGCCGACATCCAAGATGTCGGCCAGCTCCGGGAAAGGATCACGAACCGGCGCCGATTCGTGATCCGGCCCCCATGGGGTTAATTCCAGGTACCGTTAGGAAGGGCAGGCTGTGCCCTTCCAATCGGTGCCTGGGTTAACCCCCTGCACGCTGGCGATCGGGAGGGAGAGAGGTCCGAAGGACTTCCCCCCTCCCTTTCAGGCGCCTCCTCCGCACATGCAGGGGGGGCGCCTGAATTAGATGTCATCGCGCCGCCGCGATGACATCTAATTGTGCCGGCGGCAGTTCCGGGTGCTGGGCTGACATCGAGGATGTCAGCCCGCAAAGGGGGTGCACAGCGATCGGCCGGGTGCCGATCGCTGGCCCCAAAGGGAGGACGCCCTCAGCGCGTCCTCCGCAAGGAACGCTACTTGCGGGTGGACGCGCTGAGCGCGTCCTCCGCAGCGAACAGGTTAAAATGTGTCTAAATAAAAAAAGCCTATAAAAAAAAATAAGGTCTGTTACAGAATAAAACACTCTTAAAAACAATTGGGAAACAAAAATTGTCTAAAAAAAATACAAATAAAAGGCTTTTTGCTGAAAATAATGTTTTTTTAAAAAAATATTACGTTTTTACATTGAAACCAATGGGATTCGCAGGTTGGAATGTGTCAAACTGAATCACCGAATAGCAGGGAATTTCGCAGTCACTTTGGTGTTCTGTGAATATACAAACCATTACTTTTAGGCTAGGGTCAGACTGAGGCAGTGCGAACGCGCGTTCTGGCGCACATAATTACGGCCGCACTAGCAGCAGATGACGGGCAATGACAGCCAATATACGAAGTACGGTCGCACAAAAGTCCGGCTGCGCAACGCAAGTGGAAAATGAACGCATTTTTTCGAGAACGTTAAACTGCTACTACTGACGTACAGAGTGCGCTGCGTCCGCTAGCGGCGTGTGTGCGTGATTAGGAGACGTCAGACGCTGCTAATGTCCGGCCAACATAACGTCCAGATGCAAGAAGTGTTTTATTGATGATCCGTACAAAATCACGGATGAAACTGCGCATAGTATGACCGCTATTGCGTATTCCGGGAAAAAATACGTCCATTCTTCGAACGCACATTTTCACGGACAACGTGAAAAATGCGTTAGTCTGACCCTAGCCTTATATGGGACAATTTTGCTGCCACCAAACTGCACTGTATTTTGCCATAAATTCGACTGCATTTGCAGTGTCCTCCTAGCTCCCACCTGGACACATCTATCCAAGGCTCCTGCAAGCATACTCAACTCCATACAGCTTCCAGGGCGGCCAGCCCCCATCACCGTGTCCTCCTAGCTCCCACCTGGACACATCTATCCAAGGCTCCTGCAAGGTGATTTGAATCTACGCTTCGCAACGCCTAATACCTTAACTTTCAATGTTTAGTATGTATGCTTTCATAGCAGTGTCCATGTATGTTTATGTTAAAGTAAAATCCCATATAGCGTAACTGTTAAGATATTTTAACTAGTCCTGATTGCACTCCAAAATTGCCATCTTTTACCAGTTATATTTATTTCCACTCAGCCCTGGGCCTGCAATTCTGTGCCCACCCCCACCCCCGGTCATGATTCACTGCATTAGAGAATTTATTGCCCCAACATCCCCCAAAGATGCAATGTAATCCTGGATTTCTGTTTCTTCAGCACACTCAACTCCATACAGCTTCCAGGGCGGCCAGCCCCTATCACAGTGTCCTCCTAGCTCCCACCCCTCACCCCACAGTTCTCATTTCATTTATACCCAACTAATTTGGTCATGTGATATTTTCAGCTACCAAACTACACCACTCTGGAACTTTACCTACCAGATTCCCATCTTCTGCTTTCCTTATCAATTCCCTGCCTGTCTTCTACTTTTCCTCCCTCCCCTTCTCCCACACCACCTTTCTCTAGAAATGTTTTTCCCTCTCTTCCCCCTCTTGCTGCTTCTTTCCACTATCTCCCTTCTCTCTAAATCTACCCTCCCTCCCTATACACCCTACAAATTACAGCAAGCTGGAAAAGAAACCCAAATACACCATAGCTTGCTCAGCTCCTTTAACTTATCAGCTGAGAGCTGGTGGAGAGTGTTAAAATCCAGCCCTCCCACCCCCACACAACAGAACTTTAAAGCTCTTCAATCACTATTTTCCAAAAAGAAAAATATGTCCAAATTCCTTTTTATTCTGCTGCTTGCTCTGGCAAATGATGTTGAATCCAACCCTGGTCCAACAGCTGACACCATATTTAATCTCCCCACTAAAAAAGGCCTCTCCTTTGTGCATTGCAACATCCGCAGTTTACTCCCTAAACTGGATGAGCTTAAAGCTTGGTGTTTCTATTACAAACCTAAAGTCATTGTGCTGACAGAATCATGGTTAACCCCTAAAGTGCCAGACTCTGCCATAGCAATACAAGGGTATTCATGCTCTAGAAAGGACAGAGCTAAGAGAGGAGAGTTCACCCCGTTGCAGAATCCTAGCTCCCCAGCCACATTTGATTTCCTTTCTGGTATTATTGAGATCCCGTTCAGTAAAACAATTATTGTTGCTGGATTCTACCGCCCACCGAGTTCCCCAGTGCACTCCCTTTCTGACGTAACCCAAATTCTTAGTAAATTAGTCGCTCAAAACCAAAAAAGTGAACTGCTGGTCCTCGGCGACTTTAATGTTGATTGGCTGAATCCTAAAAACAATAAACACTGCTCACTGTTTAAGGCTTTGCAGCTAACACAATTAATCTCCTCCCCCACTCGCATTAATATGAAAAGCCCTAACCACACCTTGCTGGACTGGATTCTCTCCTCATGTCCTGATCGTATACAGAAGGCAGGTGTTCTCGCTAACAGTTTCAGTGATCACTGCCTAGTGTACTGTGTGCGCAAAATAAGAGCCACAAAATGTCCACCAAAGGTAATAATCACCAGGTCTTTCAAGAAATTTAATCTTGAATCCTTCCTAAATGATCTCAAACAGCTCCCATTGTACATACTAAACCTAATCCCAGACCTGGACTGTGCAATTGAATACTTTCAAGCCGAGCTCCTGAAAGTCTGGAACACCCATACCCCACTGCGCAAAGTGCGAGTAAAAGGGGCCCACCTCCCCTGGGTTACAGCTGACCTCACGCATATGTACCAGTTTAGAGACTCCCTGTGGTCAAATTTCAAGAGTACTGGATCCATGAGCGATCACTGTATACCAAAAATGCCAGAATGCATGCACAAAACAAACAAAAATGGCTAAAGCCCAGTACTTCAATGAAAATTTAAACAATAACATATCAAACCCCAGAACTTTTTGGAAAATCATATGTAACATACAAGCACCTCCTGTCCACTCCCAACCGGCTGCTGTCAAAATAAACAACCAAACTGTACAACACCCCCTAGATGTAGCAAATGCTTTTAATAATTATTTTGTTGGATGAGCCACCACCCTGATTGCTAAGCTAGGAAATGAAACGCAATCAGAAAGGCCACACACAGGTCAGGCCCCACCAACCGTGCAAAGACCCTGTAACGCAGAGAAATTCAGTTTTAGACCAGTGCCTGTCAGTGCCATTACTAAACTTCTCCGTAACCAAAAAATGAAATACAAGTCTGGACCTGATCAAATCCCAGCAATGCTGCTGAAAATCAGTGCACCAGCAATTGCAAAACCTGTCGCAACCCTAATCAATGAATCACTGGCGACTGGATACATACCCAAACTCTGGAAGACTGCAGGGTGGTACCTATCCATAAAAGTGGAGACAATACTTTGGTATCCAACTACCGCCCAATATCACTGCTCCCTGTAATGTCAAAAATTCGGGAAAATGTGTCTACACTCAATTACGTGATCATTATCAGTATCAGAACTATTTAACCCCGGATCAATCAGGCTTTCGTCCAAATCATTCAACTACAACTGCCCTTTTAAAAGTTTGTAATGATATCCAAGCGGGCATGGAACAAGGAAACCTAACTGGAGCCATCTTCCTCGATTTTGCCAAGGCTTTTGACACAGTAGACCGTGGCATCCTATTACAAAAACTTAAAAACTCTGGTATTGGTGATAGCACGTTAACCTGGTTCCAATCATATGTGTCTGATAGGTCACAATTTGTGTCCATTTCTGACAGCACTTCCCTTCTCCTCCCAGTCACGTGTGGTGTACCCCAAGGATTGATACTCGGCCCCCTGCTATTCACTATATTCATAAACGATCTGCCCAATGTCTGCAAAGCATCAACTGTGCACATGTACGCAGACGACACTGTAATCTATACAAGCAAACCAAATCTCCCACAGCTGGAGGCAGTGCTGTAAGAACAATTCACAGGGGTAGAAAAGTGGATCGGAGATAACAAACTTTTTCTAAATACTGACAAAACTGTTACAATGCTCTTTGGAACCGCACCTAAACTACACAAATTGCAAACACCCCATCTATGTGTCAGGACAAAATCAAATGGCACGCTGACCACAGTCACTTCTCTCAAATATCTAGTTATGTGGTTAGACCCAAATCTATCTTTTGGCCCCCACATCGAAAAACTCTCATCTAAACTCTACCCCAAACTAGGTGCCCTGTACAGAAACAAATCCTGCCTGAGCCCCGCGGTAAGAAAGCAGATTGTATAACAAATGCTTATGCCAGCCATTGAATACGGAGATGTGGTGTATGCAGCTGCCCCTCAAACACACCTCCAGAAACTTACTACATTGTATAACTCATTATGTCGCTTTGTGCTACAATGTAACTACATGAACCACCATTGTGACATGTTAAAAGAACTAAACTGGCCATTGCTGGAATCTAGACGCACCCTTCACCTTTCCAACCTGGTGTTTAAGAGCTTTTCTGGGAAGCTACCACCCTACCTGAATATGCTGCTTCCCCCGGCAGTTCCCTCATCCTATAACCTCAGATCCAGGACCAGCACCTTACTTGCAATACCGCAATAAAAAAGGAAAGTGGCTCGATCCTCATTTTCCTACAGAGCACCGCAAATATGGAATAACCTCCCAGACACCGTCAAGTCTTCCCCCAGTCTAAAGTCCCTTAAGACTACCCTATTAACATACCTCAATACGAAATGCACCTGTAAACATGTAACATAATGACTTTATTTCCTACATATTTATTTTTCTGTTAATCTGTATATTTGGTCTTGTGTTAATATCTTGCATTTTACTGTTTTGTATTTCTGTAACAATTCAATGTTCTTGAACCCAGGAAATACTTGAAAACGAGAGAAATCTCAATGTATCCTTCCTGGTAAAATCCTTTTATAAATAAAAAATAAATAAATTTGGAGAATTGACAGTTGTGAATAGATGAACTGCCACGGAATTGCAACATACCATGAAATTCACAGTTCGGTGCAATTCTTTGTCAAGTTTTGTGCTTAGTAATATTTGAAACTACTAGGGCAGGTTATGGTTATGGTAGCGTTTCCTAGCTGATCCACCACAAAAGTAAATCCACTCGGTTATTCAGACAGCGGTGAAAAGCAGGAGAATGACTGGAGAATGTAAAATTCTAGGTTAAAATAGCCGATTTGGAAAGGGAGATGAATGGGAGAATTTTTCTGGTTTGGCGATTTTGACCTAGAATTTTCCATTCTCCAGTCATTCTCCGGCTTTTCACCGCTCTCTGAATAGACCTGACTGATTTCAATAAAATAATGGTGCTTCGTGAACAACTCCATCCATCCTCCTCCTGTGTGGCTGGCACATCCTTGTAGGTCAGGGCAAATGCGGTGTACTGCTGCCCAGTGAAGTAGTATGATCTGGACGTCACCTTCCGAGGCTCATTAGAATAGAGAGCGACAGCCAGACTGGCATGTTGGTATCAAACACACATCAATCAATTCTTGGTGCAAAGGAGCACACCAAAGCCACCAGTCCTGTACCACACTGGAATATGCTGGCGCAATACAAATAAATGTATAATGAAAATGATACTGGGTGATATATATACACACACACAGATACTCGGGTATACCGATAGATTTGTGAAAAAATTTACCATAAAATTGGAGGGGTCGCGTTATATTTCGAGACATCTGCAACGGGTTTAAAAAAAATAATAATAATTGCCTTGCTCTGGATCCCAAGTCTCTTGGAACTTCCGGTATTCCCGCTGAAGTGAATGCGGGCTCCCTGATATTTGCAAACACTTCAGGAACTCCCGGATTCGGGAGAGGTCAGATCCATCACGGCCAGAGTGCACACTCGCTTTAAGGCTGGGGTCAGACCAGCGCATTTTTAACGTGTGTTCTGGCGCACTTAATCACGGCTGCACTAGCAGCAAATGACGGGCAATGACGGCCAATATACGAAGTACGGTGGCACGAAAGTCCGGCCGCGCAACGCAAGTGGAAAATGAACGCATTTTTTCGAGAACGCAGAACCTCTAGTACGGACGTACAGAGTGCGCTGCGCCCGCTAGCGGTGTGTGTGCGTGATTTGGAGACGTCAGACCCTACTCATGTCCGGCCAACATAACGTCCAGACGCAAAAAGTTTCCTGGTTTGGATTCGTAAAACATCACGCACGAACATGCGCATCGTATGACCGTTTTCGCATATTCCGTGAAAAAATACATCAATCCGTTCGGACACACTTTTTTTTACGTTCGCGTGTAAAAATGCTTTCGTTTGACCCTAGCCTAAAAGCCAAATCATTCACCTCACTCACCTCCACCGGCCATCTAATCGCCAGTAAAGAAGACAGGTGGCCGGCGGCTTCATACTTAGTAACAACTGCAATCATTCTAGAGCAGAACACCCTCAACCTGAGGGGTAGCCTGACTGTGTTAAGAGAACTTGAAAGGATTTTAATGGTTTACTGGTACCAGGGGCGGATCCAGACACAGATTTCGGGGGGGGGGCACTCTACCAGTTTTGGCTAAGAGCTGGTGTTGGGTTAGCAGTGACAGGCAGAGACGTGCCTAATGGAAAGCTGTGCTCATTACACTCACTCTCCCCAGAACATTGCACAGGGTCTGTTATCATGTGGGCTCAGGAGTCCTGCAAACCCTTTTCATAAGAGGGGCCCAGGGTACCCCCTTGTATGGGGCCCCTCAAGGGGTCCATCACCCACTCATGGCAGCTGAGGCTGCTCCGCAGCACAGAATGTCCCTGTGACAAACGTGGGAAACTGCTGATCACTTTAAAAGATACTGTACATTACTGACACACTGCATATTACAGAGCTCCACAGCAATAAAACTCACAGTAATGTGCAGTGTGTATGAGTGTATCAGAGCTCCAGAGCAATAAAACTCAGGCTCATACACACTGCACATTACTGTGAGTTTTATTGCTGTGGAGCTCTGTGATACTGGAATGTGCGATGTGTATGAGTGTATCACAGAGCTCCACAGCAATAAAACTCACAGTAATGTGCGGTGTGTATGAGCGTATCACAGAATCCACAGCAATAAAACTCACTAGTATGTGCGGTGTGAATTAGCGTATTAACAGGAGTGCCACAGCAATAACACTCACTGTAACGTACTGATGGTTTATTCATTCCCCCAGCATATCATTATTTTATTAACCCCCAGCATATCAATTGCAGGCCCCCCCAAACTCCCCCAGCATATCAATTGCAGACCCCCGACCCCCCAGCATATAAATTGCAGACCCCCCCAACATATCAATTGCAGGCCCCCCAGCATATTAATTGCAGACCCTCAACCCCCCCCCAGCATATCAACTGCAGACCCCAACCCCAGCATATAAATTATAGACCCACAACTCCCCCCCAGAATATCAATTGCAGACCCCCCCAACATATCAATTACAGACCCCCAACCCCCAGCATATCAATTGCAGACCCCCAACTCATCCCCCAGCATATCAATTGCAGACCCCCAATCCCCACAGCATATCAATTGCAGACCCCCAATCCCCCCAGCATATCAAATGGAAGGCCCCAACCCCCCACATATCAAATGGAAGGCCCTCAACCCCCCCATCCCCCAGCATATCAAATGGAAGGCCCCCAACCCCCCCCAGCATATCAAATGGAAGGCCCCCAACCCCCCCCCAGCATATCAAATGGAAGGCCCCCAACCCCCAGCATATCAAATGGAAGGCCCCCAACCCCCCCATATCAAATGGAAGGCCCCAACCCCCAGCATATCAAATGGAAGGCCCCCAACCCCCCCATATCAAATGGAAGGCCCCAACCCCCAGCATATCAAATGGAAGGCCCCCAGCATATCAAATGGAAGGCCCCCAACCCCCCCATCATATCAAATGGAAGGCCCCCCCTCAGCATATCAAATGGAAGGCCCCCCCTCAGCATATCAAATGGAAGGCCCCCAACCCCCCCATCATATCAAATGGAAGGCCCCACCTCAGCATATCAAATGGAAGGCCCCCCCTCAGCATATCAAATGGAAGGCCCCCCTCAGCATATCAAATGTAAGGCCCCAACCCCCCCGTCATATCAAATGGAAGGCCCCACCTCAGCATATCAAATGGAAGGCCCCCCTCAGCATATCAAATGGAAGGCCCCCCCTCAGCATATCAAATGGAAGGCCCCCCTCAGCATATCAAATGGAAGGCCCCCCTCAGCATATCAAATGGAAGGCCCCAACCCCCCCATCATATCAAATGGAAGGCCCCACCTCAGCATATCAAATGGAAGGCCCCCCTCAGCATATCAAATGGAAGCCCCCCCATCATATCAAATGGAAGGCCCCACCTCAGCATATCAAATGGAAGGCCCCCCCTCAGCATATCAAATGGAAGGCCCCCCCTCAGCATATCAAATGGAAGGCCCCCAGCATATCAAATGGAAGGCCCCCAACCCCCCCATCATATCAAATGGAAGGCCCCACCTCAGCATATCAAATGGAAGGCCCCCCCTCAGCATATCAAATGGAAGGCCCCCCCTCAGCATATCAATTGCAGGCACACACACTATCTGCCTGTTATTTACTTACAGGTTGGAATGTATGTATGTATGTATGTATGTATGTATGTATGTATGTATGTATGTATGTATGTATGTATGTATGTCTGTCTGTCTGTCTGTCTGTCTGTCTGTCTGTCTGTCTGTCTGTCTGTCTGTCTGTCTGTCTGTCTGTCTGTCTGTCTGTCTGTCTGTCTGTCTGTCTGTCTGTCTCCCTCCCTCCCTCCTCCCTCCCTCCCCCGGCTGCTCTCCCTCCCTGCACGTGCTGGACACTTCCAGCACAAAGGGGAGGCTCTGCATCATGCAGCTTTGGAGGAGGAAGGGGCGGAGCCATCATGTCCCCATGTGAGCTGCTGGGCTGGCAGCCTCTTCCTCTCCCCCCGCCCCCCCCCAGACTTCATATCCATCCAGCGCAGTATGTGATCCCACACGCCGGGTAAATGGGAGACCCAGTGCCCGAACCCTGCCTGGGCTGCAAGGCCAATCCGGGCCCCCCCTTCTCGGGGGGGGGGGGGGTCAATTGCCTCGTTGCCCCCCCTGGATCCGCCCTTGACTGGTACAGTATAATTTTGTTCCTCGCGTTGTATTCGAGTCTTGAATATTCTCTCATTTCCATAATAAATCTCTGTCCAACGCGTTATATTCGAGTATCTATGGTACATGTATATATGAAAAACACATGGGGAGGGGTAACACTCAACCTAAACTAAGCATTCAGTGCGGTGCATCTCAAAAATAAAATACAACAAAACCAGGGAGAGAGCACTCCAGTCAAACACATTCAAAAAACCAACAACAACAGCTTCATGCATGGGTACAGAATACCAGATTTTACTACTTGTTGAAAAATTCTTAAATCTGAGCTTTGCTGAATAAAATGGTGGAAATTTAATTTGCAATGAACGGCCCTGAATTGCTTAAGCCTGCCAACATCATCAATGTAATCCACCCTCTGGCAGGTCCTACTCTGCAAACCTAATGACTGCCCTTCATGGGATAAACTCACTCACTGAGGAACAAGTACCTCCCCGCAGATCAAGGTTAAATGTCAGACGAGCGTGATTTCTACGGACTGTACGTCCGTGCACACGGACGTACGTCAGTACGAAAGACACAGTAGTGGCCACACAGTCCATTTTTTTCACTGACAAATATTTTGACGTATGTAGTAGGGAAAGTAAATTAAAAAGCAAAACCATTTTGTCCGTGAAAAATGCTGGACGTATAAATGCAGTCCGTCTGACCACGTTCCATCACTCACACACAAAGCTATGCAGACGTTGCGGACGCAGCGCACTTTGTGCGGCCGTTCTAGGGGTTGTACGTTCTTGCCTGCCTTGCGTCCGTGGGCCGCGGCCGTTGTGCATCCGCAGTTCAGTGCAGACGTACTTCGTGTAACGGGCTCCGATGTCTTCCTGTCATGCTATCACGGACGTACTTTTAGGCGCAATCACGGACGTGAACATTACGCTCGTCTGACAGCAGCCTTAGTGACCATTGGCGGACGTAAGAAGGGCAGTGCCACCCTTTATGTGGCTGTAGTCGTTTATACCTTGAGCCGGGATTTGCTAAGGCTAATGTGAGTGGTCTGACAATTGATTATATGTATATCTGGACCACTTTTCCACTACGCTCTACACTAATGCTTTTTTTTGTGTCTTTTTATCTTTGAGCATGATTGAAGATGATGATACCCAACTGTAATCTACTCAGGAAGATCAAGTCGATCCTATATCCCTCATCTTGGGGAATCAAGCTGACTTTAAGTATTTCCACGTTTGGATCTTCACACATTATTGGATTCATAGTTTCACTTTCACTATTGCACTGTTAATGTAAACATATTGGCACTTTTTGGTCACTGTCATATATATTTGTGAGATTTATTTCTGTTAATCTCACTGATGCGCTATATGGACTATTTCCCCTTTTTTTTATAATACTGGGTGACGCTAGATTAGCAGGGGGCACCCTGTGTCTGGTCACTAACTCGGTCTGCCACTCTGCCAGCTCTAGTCACAGGGTCATAAGGCTTGAAACTGGGGAAATGATCCCCGGCGCTAGGGATTATGGGTGTTGCAGTGTGTTCGCCTCACGGAGAGGTGGACACAGCGGCGGCCCACACTACACTTCCCTTGGTGCCATGCGCGCCGCAGTCCCCGCAGGCAGAAGTAGTGCACGTATGGCTGACATTGAGCGATGATGATTTGTTCGGCGCGCTGCGCTCGCTCCTGGTGGCCCCGGGTGGCCGGGACCCGGTGTATGGGAAGCAAGTCGGCGGAGAGCAGGAATAAGCCGCTGAAACAGTGGACGCTAATCGTGAACGCCCTGAGCGGCCTAAGAGTCTCCCTGCCCTGCAACGTGCGCGTGGGGCCCCAGGACCCCCTGACATACCCCCATGCAGACCGCGTGTTCGTCATGGTCAGCGGGGTGGACCGCAATGTGCACCGGGGGCTGGACCTGGACAACATCGAGGTGCGCTACGACGAGGAGGCCCGCCAGGTGCTGATCCATTCCCAGGACATTGACAGCCAGACATGCGTGGACATCAGCACCCCGTTGCGATTCGGTCAGTGC
Source organism: Leptobrachium leishanense (assembly GCA_009667805.1). NCBI lineage: Eukaryota > Metazoa > Chordata > Amphibia > Anura > Megophryidae > Leptobrachium > Leptobrachium leishanense. The sequence goes on from CM019065.1 coordinate 194,040,053, forward strand.
CACTTTGTGCCAGGGGCCCCTGTGCCCAACCTCACCTGGAGAATGGGGTGCCAGGTCCTGTATGAGTGTCCTCACCCCTTTAAAAGAGCTGTCACTGCTGTGTACCTCGGTTAGGTGCCCAGTGTACCCAGTTAAAGGAACACCCCATCATCCTGACCACTTTATATATTTATTAAATTGTCAGGATGTGTGGAGTGCGCCCCCCCCTTTTTGAAAAACCCTCTGGGTGAAGTGGAGGAGTTTCCTCCATCCCACCCATCGTCGCCAGGTGATTTGAATTACCAGTTGGTTACTAGTATGATGGTTTTCACACAGACCTTGCTGACGTCACTATTTCTGAGACCGATCGCTATAGTGATCTGTCAGAGGCCGCGATGGATCGTATCTGCGCCATCTTTCTGCGCAGGCGTTGCAGCACTTTTGTACATAAAGTTCCTAAATCCTGTTGCAATGTGCAATTTGTGAAAACGTATGCTAGGTAAGCCGCGCAGAAAAGCCTCAGGTTCCAGGTTCGGGAGACCCGGAACCGAAGAGGAGGAGCAGCGTTTAGTGAGGGAGAAAAAGGTGAGTATAACTTGTGCGAAATAACAAATAATGGGGCAGAAGCTGGCAGCACTCACTGTTCAATTATTTACGGGCAAAAAGGAAGACTCTACTTTTCAGTTGTGTTCCTCTAAGTACCCCATTACTAGCACTGTGGATAGTGTCCGTTACCGTCCCCTGTGCTTGCTAGAGGTCACCCTGTAATCTTCTTTAGTGTGTTAGGTTAGGCTGACCTATATTCTATAGATCACCAGGTCAGGTGCCCCATTAACCACCCACTGTGCAGAATGCCAGTTTAGGTACCCATGTAGTTTGTCCAGTTTCTTTCATGCCATGCTAGGTACCAGGAGTGGTTATGTTTAGGTTAGTAGGCACGGGTCAGACGAGCGCATTCTGTGCACAACGGATGCACTTTCTGACTGACGACAAGGTAGTGGCCACACGGTCCGTTTTTGTGACTTTTTTTTGACTGATTTAGATGGGAAAATAAATTAATATGAAAAACATTTTGTCCATCAAAATGCTGGACGTCAAAAATGCAGTCCGTCTGACCACGTTCCATCACTCACACACAAAGCTATGTGGACGTTGCGGACGCAGCGCACTCTGTGCGTCCGTTCTAGCGGAATTACATTCTTGCCTAACCTGCGTCCGTTTGCCACATTCGTTATGCGTCCGCAGTTCTGTGCAGATGTAATTTGTGTGTGGGGCTTCATTAGTCATAATTATATGCCATAACGGACGTACAAATTTGCAGCAACACGGACATGATCAGTGCGCTCGTCTGACCCGAGCCTGAAACTGTAGTGTTGATCAGCAGGTGCTGTTAAGCTGCCATGTCCCATCAGGGGGTGTATATTGTATGGCTCCTACAGATCAATGTGCTTTCTCATTCATTATTGAACCATCACAAACAGCACCTATCCGGCTCCAGCGCCAGTGTTTTAACAGAAGCTACTCCCTAGGCCAGTGGTTCCCAACCGCAGTCATCAAGTTCCGGTTTTGCGGATCACCTTGGGGAAATGCAGACTGAATTCTGCAATCACTGAGCAGCAAATCATATCACCTGTGCTGTGCTTCAGATATCCGGCAAACCTGGCGTGTTGGGGGAACTTGACCGCAGTTGGGAACCACTGCCCTAGGCTGAAAAGTGAGGACACTGGGCACACCATTCCAGTTGCCATAACTGTTCAATGCCGGCTCCTCAAAACTGCATTGTCACATTCTGCTACTCCGTGTTGCTGTTCGTCAGACATCTGAGCAGCGGATGTGGGCTCAATTATTAAACATGTTCAGTAAAGCCAATGTTACGGCTGTATATGTGTATACACTCTTGATAATACATTTCCATATCCTCCCTGCCCAATGTCTTTGACCTTCATTAAGGTCTGATGGGCTTAATTCTGGGGGAATAGGCAGAGACAGATGAACATGGGCTATTGGAGCTACAAATCCAATCTTATTGGCTCTAAATAGGCTCTGGGACACTCTAGGACCTAGGCATTGTGGTAATACAATGTAATTTTGGTCCTAGTACCGGACTGCCCTCACCCATCTGCTCCCTATGTAGTGTCTCAGTGGGCTGTTTCAGCCCTCTGAGTACAGGGGATTAGCTTCACCCAGAGATCAGCCAGCACAGAGTTTAGCTTTCTGGACTGAATACTGAAAGCAGGACTGTTTTCTTGCCAATCACTCTTAATACGCTCAAGTTGAGAGCCAGCGGTTTGGCTGGCTGCCTCCCGCAGGTCACGTGACATCTGCAGCTGGAAGCCAAGAGAGCCCGTCTCAAGAATAAAGGGGCGTTTATTATCGTACTCTTGAATTAAGGAGGAAGGGTGCAGAGTGGGTTAGAAGAGGTTACTATTCCAGTTTTAATTCTAGAGTATCCCTTTAGCTATTTGCTCTTGGCTCCTGGTCCATGAAGCTTTAAATCCATCATAGGCAAAGAAGGACTTAATAGGGTAACCACTATGCCAAGTTTCTTACCACTTTGTTGCTCTATGGGCATTGTGCCCAATAAAAGATGGATTGGTACTTGTGTGTGTTGCTATTATTGTGTTACAGTTAATCTCCCAGCCTGCTGCCTGTAACTCTCTACAGTATATTAGAAATAGTATGGAATCCCATATATTCATACACCTAAAGCCTTCCATCACTTTTTTTTTTAAAGAATTCCGGTCCTTGTTCAACCTGTTTATCTTCCAGGGCTCAACTTAGCACACCTTGAGGCTTTTTCTTTTGCTGGTTCCCTCCCTGTAATAAGCTTCTCTTATTGTCGTCGTCTCTGTTTTTTTACCACAAGATACCTAAGGCCCCGTTCACACTGTGTAATTTTCCGCGCGATTTTCATATTCACGACATAGTGCAATAATGTCGTGCGTCGTCGCACTTTTGTGCGATTTTTTTTTTTTTTTTTATTTTTTTTTTTATTTTTTTTTTTTTTTCCAAAGCACCACCAATGCAAATCGCAGATAGCAAATCGCAAAAAAAGGGTCATGTACCAGCGACATGCGACCGCGACATGCGACATTGCGCGGCAAGATGTGAACAGCTCCATTGAAATGCATTGGAGAAGCTACACAGCGCGACGTCGCGCCAAAATCCGCGCGATAAATCGCACAGTGTGACTGGGGCCTTAGATCAATGTTATATCTCTTTGCCTTGTTGAGATACCACTGCAGTGTCTCGCATGGCATCCAGTGTTGGGCACCAGCACAAATACTATGGTCCATGGGTGCCTTGTCAGCATCCTGCCAAGCCTAGTCTAAATTCCATGTCAGGTGTAAACTTACCCATAGCACTGGTAACTTTAACCAACTGAAACATAAACTTTAATGACTCTGGGAAGCTAACAGAGCTCTGAGAAAGGGGGGTGTGTGAGGGTCCTGAGGACGAGCAACAGCACTAATGGCCTGCCCTACGGTGGGGCCCGCTCAGGTCTCACAAGGTTTTAGTGCCATTACAGGGATGAATGCTCCATATGCAAATCAGTCTGCTCTCACCCAAAAAGGGTGGTCAGTACTGACTGCCAAGGACGTCATCCCTGCACGAGAGGTGCAGCAACCCCCGACGATCGTTTCGGCCTTGTTAGGCCTCGTCAGGAGGGTATAGCTGACACCCCGCTAACCTCTCATCCAGACGTAGACCCCTTGCTTGATGTGCTTAGAGGGGTGTCAGCTATACCCTCCTGACGAGGCCTAACAAGGGCGAAACGATTGTCGGGGGTTGCTGCACCTCGTTCAGGGATGACGTCCTTGGCAGTCAGTACTGGCCACCCTCATTGGGTGAAAGCAGACTGATTTGCATATGGAGCATCCATCCCTGTAATGGCACAAGCAAGCTAAAACCTTGTGAGACCTGAGCAGGACACTAGTGCTGTTGCTCGTCCTCAGGACCCTCACAAACCCCCCTTTCTCTAACAGAGCTCAGAGCCCCGTTCAATACCTCAGCAGCTGCTGAATTGCTGCAGCGCAGCAATTCAGTTTGCTGCAGCAGTGTCATTGAACGCTTTGGATGCGAATTTCGAAGTAAAATGGCCGATTTCTTAATGAAAGATTCAGATTGTTTTTCGTATGACTCGGACAACAGTTGATAAATGTTAACATGTTTATGTTGCTCTATATAATTTTTTTTTTTTTTTATTGTATTGAATACCAGAAATGCTTCTTACCATTTAGTTTATACTTTGCTGAAGGACCAGACTGCATGACCTCTAACATCCATGCAATTGATTCCTGATATAATTCTTCATTCTAGATGTGAACATCAAGACTTCTGGCAGGGGCTGCGTGAATGTCAAGCAAATTGAGTGTGACAGCTGCCAGATAGAAACAGAGAGAGGGGACAGCGTTTTGCAGTCTGTGAAGGTGATGGAGCTACCGGTTTTACAAACTCTGATGTTATGCTTCTTGTGTATTATAATATCACAAAACGGGAATGTTGATTATGATAAGATGTGAATCTGAGGTGCCCAGTCACCCTGTATTTTAACTCCTTAAGAACCAATGACGTAATGTTTACGTCTCCAAATGCATTTTACTTTAACCCCGAGTCACCCTCGGGAATACCACCAGGGAGGTTAAATTTCAATGCTGAAAACGGTAACCCTGAGCCACACTCTGGCTGATACATACCTATCCCTGCACTCATTGTCCTCCCGCAATCACATTCACCTCCGCCCGATCGCGGCATTCTGGTTTCCTTCTCGCGAGGAGGAAACCAGGAAGCAGGACGCCGCGATTGGACGGAGGTGACTGCGGGAGGACATTGAGGGAACACAGGGATATGTATGTATCAGCCAGAGTGTTACTCGGGATTACTGTTTTCAGCATTGACATTTAACCCCGAGCCACACTCGGGACACCAAGGAGCTGGATTATTGCACCGATTTTGACATATAAAATATGTCAAAATCGGACCGCCAGGGAGGTTAAAGACTATTGGTCCTTAAGGGGATAATTTAATATATCGATGGTTTTCCATTCACTTATCCAAATTGTGTCATGATTTGAGATCTCCAAACCTCTGAATCTTCAATATTTTTCCTAAAATTTAAATTGTGAGCAGTGAAACCAAAGCAACCACATTGAACTCATATCAAATTACAGAAGACAATTGGAACATTTTCTATTGTCTTCTGTAAATTGGGGACTTGGCAGAGCTCCTTAACGGAGCACCAGGTTATCCTACTGGCTGGATTAGGGCTCTTCCCATTTAAAAATCTTGCCACGGATTTCTAGGTTTTCGGCTCTAATATCAAATTACAATATTGTTGTGGTCACCACCTTATAATGTGTGTCATTTATGCCGACTGAGGCCAGGATCACTGAAAAATTTAATTTGGGGATTGTCACCGCACTGTTTCCTTTTTGTGTTATTGTAGGGCGGGCAGATTTACTAATCAGATCACTGTTTTCCATGTAACAAGTTAATGCACGCTACAACCTGTGTGTGCAGTGAACGTCATTGTCAAGGTGTCTGGGGAGCATATGTCAAAGCTCCAGTAGGCACCAAACAACGTTTGCCTCATTTTCGGACTATCCCCTAATCGTCTTGTGAGAAAAAAGGTTTGTGAGGGTCCCGAGATCGAGCAGAACTAGTGGCCTGCTCTACGGTGGGGCCCGCTCAAATCTCACAAAGTTTTAGCTTGCTTGTGTAATGTTGGGGGCTTCCAGCCCTACCTGTGTGCTTGAGGACAGCAAGTCTGATGCTGCTCGCTGACCACTGCCCGGTTTAAATGGAGACAGGCAGGGAGGTGATTGCACGAGGTGTGGCTTGAGTGGGGCGTGGTCTGGTGAAGGTCTTTAAAAAACCCTCAGTATAGTTTCAGAATTGCCAGATTGTGGTTATCCATACCTGAGCTCCTTGTACCTGACAGCTAAATTGATTTAACCTGTTATTGACCTCTGCTTGTGTTCTGACCATTCTGCTTCTTTCTGCCCTAGACTATTATTTTTGTACTACGCTACTGCTCTGATACTGACCCGGCTATTCCATTTGACCATTCTGAACTCTGTATTCCTGATTCTGGCTCGGCTGACTCCTCTCCGTATTGTTAACCCTTTTCTGTCTAGCTAGTTTACCTGGCCAATTCTAAGGACCAGACAGATAGGGATCATTCACAGCTACACTGTTGGTAGCTTCTGAGTTTTGTGGAGTGTTGGGGGTTAAGTACTGCGTGGTGGGATCCGGGAACCGTGACATTACGATCTGGCCAATATGGATCCCGCAGATTTAACACAGCACTTGGCTACCTTTGTATCCAGACAGGATGAGCAGGATCATAGGATGGATCAGTTTGCCATTGCCTTACAAACTATCCTGAATCGTACTGCACACCTGGAACCAGTTGGGGTTGCACCCCCGCCTGCTATACCTGTGCCCCCTGTCGTTCAGACATCCCAGGTACACATGACCGCTCCTATGAGGTTTGACGGTACTCCCTCTGAGTGCCGGGGATTTTTGGTCCATGTGGATATTCATTTTAAATTAAATCCACAAATGTTTTTCTCTGACATTGCCAAAGTGGGGTTTATTATTAACCATCTGTCTGGCAGAGCGTTGACATGGGCGACTCCTTTATGGGAGGCAGAAAGACCTATTGTACGGGATTATAAAGAATTCATAGCCGAGTTACAACGTACATTTAATCCTACCAGAAAGGCCACGATAGCCGGCAAATCCTTGTTCCGCATACGTCAAGGGAACAGGACTGTGTCTGATTATGCCATAGAATTTAAAACCTTAGTTTCTGATGTGAACTGGACAAATGAGACACTGGTTCTGGCGTTTATGGAGGGGTTATCAGAGTCGTTGATGCATGAATTAGCTCCACGTAAACTACCTGAGGTATTGTGTGAACTCATTGATTACTGTATAGATCTGGATAATCAGATAAGGGACAGAAGGACTCCAAGAGAGAGACCCAAGAGACCGTTACCTAGGTTGGCCCCTGTCTTTCAAGCACCACCCAGAGAGTTATCTCCTCCCTCAGAGCCTATGCAACTAGGCCGTACTAGGCTTACAGAGGAGGAGAGAACAAGGCGTTTTCGTGAGGGATTGTGCCTGTATTGTGGTTTGGAGGGACATGTACGATTTCAATGTCCTACTCGCCCTAAGATGCATGATAAGCCGGAAAACTACCGCACCTAAGGCAGCTGAGGAGACAGGCCTTGGGTGTGACATGCATGTCTCCTATCAAAGACACTAAACTTATGTTACCAGTATCCTTGGCTTGGGAGACCAAGACCACACATAATACCGCTTTTGTGGATTCTGGGGCTGCTGGTAACTTTATTGATGTTAACTACGCTTCTTCCATTTCTCTACCTCTGGTTGTAAGAGCGACACCCTTAGCCGTTGAAGCCATAGATGGCAGGCCGTTATCCTGCCCTAGGATTACTCACGGTTACAGTAGTTCTTACTACTGGTCTCTTGCATAAAGAAAAGATCATATTCCAAGTTATCCACTCACCTTCCAATCCTGTTGTACTTGGTTTCCCCTGGTTGGTGGAACACAATCCCGTTATTGATTGGGTTAAAGGAGAGATACTGTCTTGGAGTTCTGCATGTTTTGGGACTTGTTTAATACCCATTCAGCATGTCGGTGCCCTGAACACACCCACAGCCCCTCCATTGTCTACTGAAGTTCCTGAACAATATGCAGACCTCAGGGCTGTATTTGATAAAAGAGAGGCAGACAAACTACCTCCACATAGACCATATGATTGTGCTATTGATATTCATCCAGGTACCATGCCTCCCCGAGGCAAAGTATACCCTCTTTCCATAAAGGAGAACCAAATTATGGAGGAGTATATCAAGGAGAATTTGGAGAGAGGTTTTATCCGACGTTCCTCTTCTCCAGCAGGGGCTGGATTCTTTTTTGTGTCGAAAAAAGAGGGAGATCTACGCCCGTGTATTGATTATAGGGGGCTTAACAAGATCACCATTAAGAACGTGTACCCTATCCCTCTCATATCGGATCTGTTCAACAGGTTAAGGGGTTCAGCAGTATACACTAAACTTGATTTAAGAGGAGCTTACAATTTGATTCGCATAAAAGAGGGGCATGAGTGGAGAACAGCATTTAACACCAGGAGTGGGCATTATGAATACTTGGTCATGCCTTTCGGTCTTTGTAATGCTCCAGCGGTATTCCAGGATTTTATTAATGATGTGCTCAGAGATTTCTTGCAAACCTTTGTTATAGTATACCTAGACGATATATTGATTTACTCTCCCGATCTGAAAACCCACCATGCACATGTCAGACAGGTATTAGCTAAATTACTAGACAATGGTCTTTATTGCAAACTAGAGAAGTGTTTATTCGACATTACTACTGTGAAATTCCTTGGGTATATTATCACTCCAGAAGGTTTTGAGATGGATCCTTCTAAACTCACGGCCATCTCAGAATGGCCTCTTCCTCAAGGTCTCAAAGCCATAACAGAGGTTTCTGGGGTTTTCTAACTATTATAGGAGATTTATCAAGAATTATTCCGCTATAGCCTCTCCTATCATTAATATGACACGTAAAGGTCTGAAGAACCAGATCTGGTCTTCTCAATCTAAACAAGCATTCGAAGCCTTCAAACAGGCTTTTACTTCCGCTCCCGTGTTACGGCATCCTGATCCCAGGATTCCGTTTATTCTTGAGGTTGATGCTTCTGAGATAGGCATTGGGGCTGTCCTGTCTCAAAGAGAATCTCCAGGGAAACCACTACATCCTTGTGGGTTCTTTTCAAGAAAATTATCACCAGCAGAACGCAATTATGATATTGGCAACAGAGAATTGCTTGCTATTGTGTCTGCCCTGTCAGAGTGGAGACATTTGTTGGAAGGTACTCTTGATCCTTTGTTGATAATCACTGATCATAAAAACCTTACGTACATCGGGGATGCTAAACGGTTGAACTCGAGACAGGCCAGGTGGTCATTGCTACTGTCCCGGTTTAATTTTGTATTGACTTACAGACCAGGTGACCGCAATGTAAAGGCTGATGCCTTATCTCGTCAATATGACCCATATGAATCTAATACACAAGACCACGATCCTATAGTTCCTCCTGAACGTATTGTGGCTTCCACAGTCTTGTCTGTCTCCTCGCCTTTCCTGGAACGTCTCCAGGCAGCTCAAGTGGGGGCTCCACCTGACAAGCCTCCAGATATGTTGTTTGTACCTGAAAAGGAAAGACAAGAATTACTCATAATGTTTCATGATTCTAAACCAGCAGGTCATCCTGGTATTACTAAGACTCTTACCAGTATTTCCAGACAGTTCTGGTGGCCCACCATGCGACAGGACGTACGCCTGTTTGTTTTGGCTTGTCAAATCTGTGCCAGAAGCAAAACCAGTAAAACCTTGCCTGTCGGTCTATTGCAGCCTTTACCCACGCCTAAGAGGCCTTGGTCTCATCTATCTATGGATTTTATTGTGGACTTGCCGAAGTCCAAAGGTCATACTGTGGTTCTGACAGTTTTAGACCGCTTCTCCAAAATGGCTCATTTTTGTCCCTTTACCTAAGCTTCCTACAGCCAAAGAACTGGCGGTTGTCTTTGCTGGAGAGATTGTACGAATACATGGGGTTCCGTCTGAAATAGTCTCTGACAGAGGAGCTCAGTTCGTCTCTCGTTTCTGGAGGGTTTTCTGTGCGGAGATGGGGGTGCAATTGGCCTTCTCTTCAGCATACCATCCACAAACCAATGGGGCAGCAGAGAGGGCAAATCAGGGTCTCGAGCAGTACATACGTTGCTTTACCACACAACAACAAGACAATTGGTCGGAGTTGTTGCCCTGGGCTGAGTATGCACGTAATAACGCCGTTAATGAGACCACTGGCCACTCTCCTTTTTGCTATCTATGGTTTTTCCCTCCGGCTCTACCGCTTCAGTTTAATGAACAGGCCATCCCGGCTCTCGATGACCATCTCACTCAACTACAAGAGATTTGGAGACAGATTCGCGTAAATATGGAGCGCAATGTTGCTGTCCAGAAACGCAAGGCTGACAGGCATAGGTTACAAGCTCCCTCCTATAACGTGGGGGATAGAGTTTGGTTGTCCACTAGGAACGTGAAGTTGCGGGTGCCTTCTATGAAAATGGCACCTCGGTTTATAGGTCCATATAAGATCATTCGCCGCATTAATCCTGTGGCTTATGCTCTTGCCCTTCCTAAACATCTTCGCATGCACAACGTCTTCCACACCTCCCTACTGAAACCTTTGTTGTGTAACAGGTACACGCAGGTCGTTCCTCCTCCTCCACCTGTTCAGGTTGATGGTGAATCAGAGTATGAGGTTAGGAGGGTTTTGGATTCTAGGTTGTGCAGGGGTGTTCTGCAGTACTTGGTCGATTGGGTGGGCTATGGCCCGGAAGACCGGTCCTGGATTCCAGCTTCCGACATGTCTGCCTCTAGGTTGGTCAGGGCGTTCCATGCCTCGCACCCCGATCGCCCTGGTGGTCGTATTGCCGCTCGTCCTGTTGGTCGTCCGGTGGCCTCCCGTGGAGGGGGGTACTGTAACGTTGGGGCTTCCAGCCCTACCTGTGTGCTTGAGGACAGCAAGTCTGATGCTGCTCGCTGACCACTGCCCGGTTTAAATGGAGACGGGCAGGGAGGTGATTGCATGAGGTGTGGCTTGAGTGGGGGCGTGGTCTGGTGAAGGTCTTTAAAAACCCTCAGTATAGTTTCAGAAGTTGCCAGATCGTGGTTATCCATACCTGAGCTCCTTGTACCTGACTGCTAAATTGATTTAACCTGTTATTGACCTCTGCTTGTGTTCTGACCATTCTGCCTTCTGTTGCCCTAGACTATTTTCTTGTACTACGCTACTGCTCTGATACCGACCCGGCTATTCCATTTGACCATTCTGAACTCTGTATTCCTGATTCTGGCTCGGCTGACTCCTCTCCGTATTGTTAACCCTTTTCTGTCTAGCTAGTTTACCTGGCCAATTCTAAGGACCAGACAGATAGGGATCATTCACAGCTACACTGTTGGTAGCTTCTGAGTTTTGTGGAGTGTTGGGGGTTAAGTACTGCGTGGTGGGATCCGGGAACCGTGACAGCTTGTGCCATTACAGGGATGAATGCTCCATATGCAAATCAGACTGCAATCACCCAGAAACATTGGCCAGTACTGAAATGGCAAGGACGTCATCCCTGCATGAGAAGCGCAGCCACCCCCAATGATCATTTCAGCCTTGTTATGTCTCGTCAGGAGGGCATAGCTGACACCCTTCTAGGCACTTCAAGCAAGGGTTCCACGTCTGGATTACCCTGTAAACATAGTGAGAAAAAAGAAGTTTGTGAGGAGCCCGAGGTCCCCCTAATCTTCGTTCCTTCAAGAAATCCCTCAGAACCCATTTTTTTCCAGCCTGGCGTATCACATTCCTGACTCATCCAAGTCCTCACCTCCTCGACACATCACTACAGGTTTCATTTTTCGCTTCATACTGTGCTTGTCACCATTTCTGATGGAAACAACAAAATTGGTTAGCACTACATGTATAGGATAATAAGCAAACCATTGCTCCTACTCTCCAGTGTAGCCCACTGCTGCATAATCCAGAAAAAAGAAAAGGAGACCAGGCTTTCGGGTCGCTGGGTGGCGTATTGAAAGGATCCTGCTGCGACAACGTTTCGGCTGATCAAGTCAGGCCTTCACAAATGCTAACTTGATCAGCTGAAATGATGTTTTAGTAGGATCCGTTAAACATGTCACCCAGCGACCTGAGAGCCTGGTCTCTTTATTTCTAGACCATTTCTGATGGAAACTCTAAGGCCCCGTTCACACCTGGGCGTTTTACAGCGCGTTCCTGTATGCTGTAAAAGGCCTAAACACAGAAATCCCATGATTTCCTATGGGGCCCGTTCACACCTGGGCGTTTTACAGCGCGTAGGAACGCGCTGTAAAACGTCCTATGCCCAAAGAAGTACAGGAGCTTCTTTGGGGCGTATTGCAGCGCGTTCACGGCCATAGACTGCAGCATAAATGCACTGCAATGCGCGTTTATTATGGTTGCGCGATACGTGCGTAAAAAAAAAGCGCGTATTACACACGTCAATCAAACGCACAGGTGTGAACCCAGCCTAATACTAACAACCCAGACCATTTATAAGCTGGTAACTCTACTACTTCTCCTCCACTTCAACTCCTCCATACTGTAAGCACATCTGAGCAGGGCTCTCTGCACTCCATGATTCCTAAATGTATTTGTAATTTTGCTTAATTCCCCTCCACTTGTTATTGTAAAGCACTGTGGAAATTGTTGGTGCTATATAAATGATGACGATACAAATAATACACAATGTGACAGGGTTTTTCTTTATGGGAATTCGGGGAGAGATAATTATGCTGTTTAAAAGCTTTTCCAACTCTGGTGTGATCTGTGTTTGTACCTAAAATTAGTACTTATGTATAATTTCAAATTAATTTTAATATCTAAACTTTTATTACAATTAAAATATTGTTAAATTTTTTTCCAATATAAAATGCGCAAATCCATATAAATAATTTTTCGGTGACACTTTGTCACATTTGTTTGGGTGTTTTTGTTGTATTATGTCTTGGATAGCTTTGACAATTATAATGAATTTTAAATATGTCAGAATAAAAGTTACTTTTAAACTTTTTTGTTATTGGTGTAAAATAAAAAACAATTGCGGTGCGTCCTTGCATTTGATTTTGTTGTTTCAGGACAGGGTCAGACTAGTGTTTTGCAGAGCAGAATAAACGTCTGTGAGAGTAGATGTTCCTTCCACTCTGATGCCCGTCTGGCCACCTCGCTGAACGTAGTTGGTGCGATCAGCAGTGCAAGGCTCGATCCTCCTATCCTCGCGCTTTGCAGCTCCGTTGACCGCGCGTCGTAGCGCTTCGACGGGGAGGCTTTCAGAACCTCCGCAGCACACCTGATGTAGCGTGCACAATTAGTGCACGCGCTACAGCGTGACCGGCCCCGCCGAAGCATCACAATGCTGCGAAGGTTGCCGTGAGGCATGTCAGTACAGGCACACATATGCGCTCGTCTGTCCCTGGCCTAAAAGGTAAATAACCCTATATATGTAAACACCTCATGTAGGTACTTTTCTATCAACAAACCAAAATAAAGACTTCATTCTAAACATTTTTCTGAGTTTCATGAAAAGCCATTGATTGAATCTCACCTCGACATGGCGTTCAGCAAGCTGGAGCCCAGTATGTTCTGGTTGAACCTACCAAAACTAGCTCAAATAGCATTTGAAATGAAAAGTCTTCCTTTATAAGCAATGAAATAAGATGCATTAGGGGAAGCGATTTGAACGCTTCTCTAATCCACTTACAATGCCTAAATCTAATGTTTCTTTTCACCCTTTATTGTTTATTGAATGTTTTCAGCCTTGCCCAAACATTGGAGGGCTGTCAACTGGTCACTGATTCCCAGTCTGCAAGGTGGAGGCAAGATCTCCACGTGGACACTGTCACAGCTCCCAGGAACATTAGGTTGTGAGGGCCAGGGACTGGCTCCTGTCACCATGAACACTTCATTTGGCATAACCCGTTCACTCCCAAAGTTGAGTTATGTCGATTTTTGCATTGTAATACATTGAAAAGCACTCACTAGCATATCAAACCCACTTTCACACCTTATTAAAACATGTTTACTGTTTCCACTGCGGAGGAACTAAATTCACTGTTTTATCTCTACAGGCACCCTGCAGAGAGAGAAAACGAGCTGTAATTCGCAGCCCCTATCCTCACTGTAACCACAAGTTCTTCAAACACATTACTGCTGCATTACAGCAGCCAGGGAGACGTCAGAATGCAGGAAAAGCGCTGGGGTCTCTCACTGCTGTAAAGGGATAAGATTCAATGGGTTATAATGACTGAAAATCCCTGTACAGTACACATGCAAGGCGTTACTGTAATTTACATATACAGGCTTTATGCCACTACAGATAATATTTTTATGCGTGTTATGGAAGCGGCATTGCTAATAATGTCATTGAGCTCACTACAAATCCTCATAAGCAGGAGATCTGACCACTTTTATTATCTACTTTATCACATTTACTGGATCTGACACACAGGCCATTTCTGTCTGTATGCTGATAATGAAGACCCCGCGTGACATTGTGTAAAATAAGAGACACCATCTTGAATTCAGAATCCTTCAGTCCAAAAATATTTCTGTAATGGATCAACAAATACATGAAAAATATATTAAAAAAACGAGCAAATTTACATGGTTTAAATTTTTTTAACAGTCGCTGCAAATTTTTTATTTTACCAAATATTTTATTGAACTTTGTCTCATGATTTAAATAAATGTTATGATAAAAATTTTCAACTAAAACCACTTGGTTGTGAAAGGGGTTAAGCAGCTGTGGTGGTTAGTGTCCCTTTCACTAGACCGGAGTCCTTTTTGACATTAAGTTACAGTTTTATTACTTTGCTTTATACAGAGTTACTTATTTTAGAGAAACTACTATCAGGGTTATTCAGAGAAAGGTGAAACTCTGGAGAACTTTTGGAGATGTGAAAATTCTATCGGGGTTATTCAAAGAGCTCCGAATTGTGGCTGAAAGGTAACCGAACAGTGAAATTCAGTGTACGGTTACCTTTCCTGGCCATTCGGCTATTCAGAGAGCAGGAAGTTTGCCAAATGTTGGCGAATTGCCTGCACATACGGTGTCTGTTCGAGGGCAGTGAATTCCCCATAGAGAAGCAATGCTTCGTCTATTCAGAGAACAAAAACCAGCAGTGAAAAGTTGCTGAATTGCCCTGCTGTTCGGTGGTTTCATTTGACAAGTTTATTCGGGCGATTCCCACGGCCGCTCTGCGCTGTGATCGGTGCCTGCTCGGGTTTCTCCGGGGTTAATCCAGATGTTTTTGCGGGTTCGGTGTGCGGTCGCCGGGTTTTGTGGTGAGTGTTCGGGTTTGCGGCGGCTGTTCCCTGTACTACGACAGCCCTGTGGTGCTTGCTGAGTACACCGCAGGGACGCCGAAATGGGATCGCCAAATCGCACCGAATTGAAGAGAACGAAAAGTCACCAAACGTGCGGCGACTTTTCGATTCTCTTTGAATAACCCTGTAGGTCAAAATAGCTGATTTGGAAGCGAGATAAATGGGAGAATTTTTCCGGGTTGGCTATTTTGACCTAGGATTTTCACTTCCCCAAACGTTCTCCAGAGTTTCACCTTTCTCTGAATAATCCTGTATGTCATTTTGAAGTTTTTTAATGATTTAATAAGTCTGCCCACGCAGTTACATCACAAATGACACTGTACCCTCTAAAACAACCATTGCACTGACCCAAGTAGTCTGTAGCACTAAATATTCAAAGAATAATAAACCGTAAAAAAATCTGTTACTATAATACAGAGATATTCCCAATTAAAAGGGATCGGATGGATTGGACAAAGAATACTAAAAATATACAATGATCTCTATTTAGGGCTATGTTTAAGAAAGATTAAGATGTCTGTATATAGCCTAAACATTAATATATATGAACCCCGTGTATTCTGTATGTATGCATTTAATTTTTGTTGAGCTAGCAGTAGCTTCGAACACATCATAAAGGCTGAATTGAAAGTGTAATGAAACAATTTGACATTTTTGTATGCAAAAACTATATAGAGACCGCAGCGTGAAATTTTATGTTCTACACCTTCTGTGTGTGGGGGAGGGGAGGGTCGGCGAAGGGCCTTGGTTTTTTTTTTCTTTGCCTTCTAGAATGTTTTTTTTTTTTTTATGCGCTTGGCCATCGAGAGACCCTAGAGCAGGGATCTCAAGCCCCCCCCCAGATATTTATTGCCCAGAATTCCCAGAATTCTTTGAACGAATGTAATGAATGGCCAGATAATCATGGGAGATGTAGTTCAGAAAAATCGGGGGGGGGGGGGGGGTGAGTTCCCTGCCCTAGAGAAAGGATTTGTTATGATTTCCCCCCTTCCCCCACAGTGTATAATTATTTTTTTGTGCTTCACATAGCCATCATACAAATATTTTTTTTGTTCATTTATACACACTGTTATCCTCTAGCTGTTAAACAGTTCATGTAACATAATCCAAGCAATCCACCCTGCCCTATTTTACTTAACATCTTCTAACTCCGAACACAGACTGTGAGTTCCTGCTCTTTATTGATGTTGTTTTTTTCTTTACAAAATCTTTGTTACTTACAACTGATCCGTGTGTTCCTATTACAGGGTCACAACATCCATGTACACACTAAAGGTGGCAAAGTGAAATGCGTAGGAACAGTCCATGGAAACATGGATATCCGTGCTTCATCTCACAGTGTAAGCAAGAACGGAAGGTACCTTCATTTGAAGTCATTGCAGATTCGCTTTCAACTACTGAATACTAGACTAATGTTAAGACACATTACTTTGTAGGATAAGCTTTTTAAATTCCTTTTGGTTTGATTATACCCTGGAGTGAGATGTCTCTGTAATATTTGCTTGTTTGGGGGGGGGGGGGCTTTTTATACTGGCTTCTGTCCGTGTTTCAGGATGGAGTTGGACATTCTGAGATGACAGGAGTTTCCAATCCCTGATTTACATCTAAAATTGAAATATTGAGATTTTTACAGTGTTCTGTGTCTGTTGAAAACATTTTATGTTTAAAAATTGTAGATTATAAAATGATCAAAATTCTAAAAACAGTTTTTAATACTATCTTTGTGCATATGTGAATTCTGGTGACAGACACTTTAGGGGTTAAAGGTCTGTTGTTACACATACTTGTGACAATCTCCAGTATGACCGTGCCAACCAACTGCAGCATTTCACAAAATTAAAATCTGCAGAACAATAAAATAATCTGCACAGTGCAGCTTGTCATGTTGCTCCTTTTAGATTTTACTTTTGTGGAATGTCAGCGTTTGTCAGACCGGCAATACTGGAGATTTTTGCTATTTGCAACACTGGTACTTTGTGAATAACCACTTTATATTTCGTTCAAGGTTTACAAAGCTAAAGAAACCTAACTTCTTTTATATACAGCAGTTAATTGACATATAGACATTATGGGGTAACATCACAGCATTGGAAAGTGCGTAAAGTATCAAAAACCTCCGTTACAGCGCCATGTCAACCTATTCATAATAAAACCAAAAGGTATCTTTTCAGGTCATAGGTGACAAAATAGATCGACTAATGATTTCTATTACGGGAGCAAAACTGTGTGGAGGAAAACCACTTGCCGGGTATGATGAGTTACAAGGATGCGATATTGGGAAAGAAGAGGAGGCTAGAAAAAGATTGGGGAAAAGGGATGGGGATAGAGAAGAAAGAGGATAAAGAAGAACATTAAAGTTCTGTAGTAACTAAAGCAGAGTTAGGTCCACCAGGAATACGAATCTATAAACATTTTTGACAGCAACGGGGACTTTAGGAATGCCCACTGGCCAGCTCCTAACATCTCATACAGGTTCCCCTTCGAACCTCTCCAACTTGATCATAGGTGACAAGATGTACAATAGTGGTACTACAGACCAAGTGTCTTCGAATTGAATTTAGTTTAAATGAATGACTTTCCTTTTCACTGTAAAGCAGGCGTATTAGGTTGTCGTGTTGTTGGTTTTTTTAAAAAATTTTTTAAATAAATTAGAGCTTATAGGGACGTGAATGTCTTAGGGAATTTTTTTTTACATTTAAACACCTTTTATACCAATCGACAATCTAGAATAAATCAAAAGTTTCAAGAATATGTAAAAAAATGTATTTTCTTGCTTTAAACTCTGTCATTTCATCTTCTCTGGCCACGCCTCTCAGCTAGAGCTGTTTCTTTAGCTCCCACTTCCTGAATATTCCCCGCCTCCTTCCCACGCACCACTCCACCCATCAAAACTTCACATTAATTAGCATAAGCTGTGCATGTGAAACCTTGTGCAGCTCAGAACCTCAAACTGGGCAACTGAATATTAACTCTCTGCAACTGTGAAAGAAAAACACACACTCACCCGCTGACTCGCTATCACACACACTAATGCTGATTTACTCACTCACCCGCTGACTCGCTATCAAACACACTAACGCTCACATCCTCGCTCACCTGCTGACTCGCTCACATCCCCGCCGACTCACTCACCCGCTGACTCGCTCACATCCTCGCTCACCCGCTCACATCCTCGCTCACATCCTCGCTCACTCCCTCGCTCACATCCTCGCTCACATCCTCGCTCACATCCTCGCTCACATCCTCGCTCACATCCTCGCTCACATCCTCGCTCACATCCTCGCTCACATCCTCGCTCACCCGCTCACATCCTCGCTCACCCGCTCACATCCTCGCTCACCCGCTCACATCCTCGCTCACCCGCTCACATCCTCGCTCACCCGCTCACATCCTCGCTCACCCGCTCACATCCTCGCTCACCCGCTCACATCCTCGCTCACCCGCTCACATCCTCGCTCACTCGCTCACATCCTCGCTCACCCGCTCACATCCTCGCTCACCCGCTCACATCCTCGCTCACCCGCTCACATCCTCGCTCACCCGCTCACATCCTCGCTCACATCCTCGCTCACGTGCTGACTCGCTCACATCCTCGCTCACCCGCGGACTCTCTCACATCCTCACTGACTCGCTCACATCCTCGCTCACGTGCTGACTCGCTCACATCCTCGCTGACTCGCTCACATCCTCGCTCACCCTCTGACTCGCTCACATCCTCGCTCACCCGCTGACTCGCTCACATCCTCGCTCACCCGCTGACTCGCTCACATCCTCGCTCACCGCTGACTCGCTCACATCCTCGCTCACCCGCTGACTCGCTCACATCCTCGCTCACCCGCTGACTCGCTCACATCCTCGCTCACCCGCTGACTCGCTCACATCCTCGCTCACCCGCTGACTCGCTCACATCCTCGCTCACCCGCTGACTCGCTCACATCCTCGCTCACCGCTGACTCGCTCACATCCTCGCTCACCGCTGACTCGCTCACATCCTCGCTCACCCGCTGACTCGCTCACATCCTCGCTCACCCGCTGACTCGCTCACATCCTCGCTCACCCGCTGACTCGCTCACATCCTCGCTCACCCGCTGACTCGCTCACATCCTCGCTCACCCGCTGACTCGCTCACATCCTCGCTCACCCGCTGACTCGCTCACATCCTCGCTCACCCGCTGACTCGCTCACATCCTCGCTCACCCGCTGACTCGCTCACATCCTCGCTCACCCGCTGACTCGCTCACATCCTCGCTCACCCGCTGACTCGCTCACATCCTCGCTCACCCGCTGACTCGTGCTCACTCTCCCTCTCGCTCACCCGCTGACTCGTGCTCACTCTCCCTCTCGCTCACCCGCTGACTCGTGCCACTCGCTGACTCGCTCTCACGCTGGGTCGCTTCCACACTTATCCGCTCTCATGCTCACTCACCCATTGGCTCGCTCCCGCACTCACGCTCACTCACCCGCTGGCTCGCTCTCACGCTTACTCAGTGACACGTTCACACGCTCACTCACTTGCGCTGTTTCATGGTTTCGTCGTCTCACTCAAACTCCCTCAGAGGTCACTCTCTCTCATACTTTCTCATGCTGTTTCTTGGCTCGGTCTCTCGCTGCTTCTCTTGTGTGCTCTCTGCACTTTTTCTTGCTGACCCTCTGCTTTATTTTGCGGTCTCTCTTACTCTGTACCTTTTTTTTTTCTTTCAGTCTCTTCTTACCTTTTTGCTGTATCTCTGCTGTCTCTTTTTCTCGTGTGTATTGATTTATGTCCTTCCCTGTCTCTGCAGTAGCTGGGGGTGAAAGAACAGATTTGAATGGCACTCAGCCCCGCCCTCCCCTCATGTGCAGGAGGGAGGCGGAGCAACTCAATTGCACATGCACGGTGCGTTTTTATGCATTCCACAGAATACACACTGATTGGTTAGCTCAAAGTGCCTCCTAAGGTGGGCATGGAAAACTCCAAGAAAGAATAGCAGGTAAATATGATAAAATATATTTACTTGCTTTTTATGCCTGCTGAGTGAGACTACTGGCTCATTCAAAAGGCATTGCACGTTTTGAAAGGCACACTGACAAAGCATGCATGTCCCTTTTTAAATCCACCGGAGATGATTTAGCTGTTATAGTACCATTTAAATATATGACTCCACCATGCAGGTGTTTGTCGATTTGTCTTGTGCAAAACACATTCTTTAAGTTTCCATCCTGAGGATTGTGTGCCAAGGTGTGTGTTTGCCTAAAACATTTTTGGCAAACTAGGGTTTCTGTCTTAGAATGGTCATGGGGCTTGGGAGGTTCCTTATCGCGCTGTCCTTCAGTATTCATTAGTCTCTAGTAAGGGCTGCCCAAAAAGTTTAAATTCTATATCTGACAACCGCTGGCAATCTGCATTTCATCCGTCGCTGTTTGACCGTTTAATCTTAGATTCTGAGCTCTCGAGCAGGGTCCTCTCTCCTTCTGTTCCGTGTGTAACGTGTAAGTATATTTGTTATTCAGTCTCTCCCATTGTACAGCGCTAAGGAATTTGTTGGCGCTTTATAAATACTTGTAACTGTAATGGAGGTTTATGCTCACCTAACAACATGTAATATTTTGTGGCAGTCTTAAGGACACAGATGTAATATTGAAATTCTGCCACTTGGTGGCACATCTATCCATACTTCCAATGCGCCTACGTTCTGCTATTTGAGTTTTAGGCCAGGGACAGTGTGTATGTCCTGGTGGTTTGTGTCTATAGAAGTTATAGATTAGTGGCTGCTAATTATTGCTGAGTCCCACCTTTATAATGTTTATTTAATCGTGATTGTAATGCAGAGGCTTACTAGCGCGTGCAGCCTATTCTATTAGGGCATGCACCCATGGAACATTTTAATTGAAAATTTATGTTTAAACGATTTTGACAAACATTCATTAGAAATAACAAGCCTGTAATAGGAGATACAGTCAATTTTTATGCTATTCATAATGAAGCAGATAAGGGACATCTAAAATGTCATTATATGAGGTGAAAAAGACTTCTTCACCCGTATCTTTAGGGAGTCTCTGGGCACACCAGGCACTCCCCTCCCTTGCACAGCTGGTAAACTGAAGTTGTGGAGAACAATATCCGTATCAGTCATTGTGCCATCTCAGCGGGAAATGTAAATTAATTTGTGTACGCGTGTTTGTGTACACTCCCTTACATGCAAAATCACACCAATAGCTGGCTAATTCTAATCCTCCTTTAAACAGAAACACCCATGTGTGAATGTTGATTGCCTTCAGATGACCTCTATTAAACTGCAGAGGAAGCTACTAGATATGCAAATGGATAATCTTTCCTAAACCTTTCTTAATGTTTTATTAAGGAAAAAACACTTTTTTTAAAAATTGTCATACAGAGTTTTGCATAAATAATTACAAAGTTTTCCCCCCCCCCTATAATTTGTGACTAATATAAACAGATCACCTAATGAAGGCAGGGCGCCAGCAATCTCGGCTGTCCACATGTTAAAGTACTCAACCTCCCATCATTCTTGACCACTATTTAGGTTGACTGAGCATCAGGGGAAGTGTAATTCCAAAACATCTGCAGTGCCACGGTTGCTGACCCCTGCTGGAAAGGGTGACCTACATATATATATATATGTATGTATGTGTGTTACTTTTATTTTGAAGCACTTAGCTTTTATAAACAGGATTCCCAGCTACCACACATGCCCTCCTGCCTTATGAGTTTACAGTTTTTGGGTTGAACAGATGATCAACCAGACTCCTTTTCCTCCATGCTACATTACAACGATATTGTGTGCTGACCTGGCACAGTACACTTAGGAGATTTAAACAACTGTTGATGGACTTAGATGGAGGCAAAAGCTGAGAACTGTCCTAGAGGTTATGGAGAGGGTGTAAAGCAGGGATCTCAAACTTTTGCCCCCTAGATATTTCTGAACTACACCTCCAATGATTCTCTGGCAATTTATTGCATTCAAAGAATTCTGGGATTTGTAGGCAATAAAAATTTTGAGGCCCAGAGTTTGAGATCCCTGGTGTAAGGGATAATAGGAGAGGGACAAGGTCCAGTCACCACGACCACTTATTGTTGTCATGGTGCCTTGAGTGCCCTTTTAAAAATACTTCCTATTAGGAACCAGCTGTAAGTGGATCCCTTTATTGGCAGTCCAAAGTGCGCCTGCCATGCACAACACCAGTTGGTCTTATTTGAATCACTCCCTATATATGTTGGTATGGCATTATTTGCTAAGACAAATATAGTGAAAAATAGTTATTCCCGCTCAAAGTTTTGCCATCGCTCTTCCGGTGGGATGCTGCCAGAGGGAGTGACAACTGTGAGAGAAAGAGACCATCCCATAGGTCCCATAGGAGAAACAGAGGTTTGTGAGGGTCCTGAGAACGAACAACGGTACTAATGGCCTGCTCTACGGTGGGACCTGCTCTACGGTGGGGCCCGCTCAGGTCTCACTAGGTTTTAGCTGGATTGTGCCATTACAGGGACAACTGCTGTCTGCATCCCATAGGAGAGCACTCTGTGTACCCAGTTGCAGGCCTGCCGATGTCAATCAGCACGTCAACATAACACCAATCTCGGATCTGGTATTTTGCAGTTTTTAAAACTTTATTTTTTTTTTCGCGTATGGTCACATTGGGCCTTTGCCCTGGTAATAGCTTTTGCTGTCTGGTTTGGGTGTTCCTTTTCCTGTTGCACTGTAGACAGACGTCCGTTATGCGAAGATGCCCATTTACAGGATCCCAATGAACACTAAAAGTGTCTACAGTTTGTTTAACTTTCAAACCTTCTCTTTAGAAAGATGATCTGTCCCTGATCAGAGCGCTCGGCTTAATGTTGCGGTAAGGGTATAAAATACATGGAAAAATAACATTTTTTTTAAGATTTCACAGAGAATTAAAAGCAAATCCCTCTGCCAAGACTCGTCCTGTAAATTAGGCAGTGTTATTAATAGATTTAAATCTCTGCTGCGGGGATAAAAATAACAATTTAAGATGGAAAACAATTTTCTCACTGGCACCCAGTCTGGTTGTAAATTATTTTTGCACACAGGATCTTTGGGGAGAAAAGTCCCCCAGGAAGAGTCAAAAGGTTCAGTCTGTTGTAAGTAGATGCATGTTGGGGTAATCGGTGAAAAGGCGTCCGTGGTGTAATAAAATGCCCTTGAGTATATTTTAACAAAGTTTAAAGCTGCTCTGTTTATAAAGCTCTTTTCCAAAATTAAACAAGAATTTTTCCATAGAGCTTAAAGCGCTTCTAGTGAACGCCACGCACACCTTGACTTGGAGCCAGGTTTTAGTTTCTTGCTAACAATCCTGATGAAACCCCCTGTCAATGATAACGTTCTCTTGAGATGTAGGAGGGAGAGTAAATCCCTGATCTGTTCTCCTTGTCCTGTAGATTTATGGATTTATTCAATAAACATCGACTCAAAGGCAGGTAAACTCAGCTCTACTATTCTAACAGAGTTACACCGTCATGGTCCAGTGATTTGAGAAAGAGATCGCAACAAAACATTATACATTTTCGATTGTGACATTTACTGACCTTTCCATTTTTGCAAATTATTGAGCCAAAGCAAGTGCACCTGTGCTTTGGCTCGATATCTGGTGAATAGTTTGTATTTAGGGATTTACCAAGCAGAACTGAGGGTTTAAATGCGGCAGAACAGTTGACAGCAAGTCTTTATTATTAATTAAACATCAAATGCTGATTGATACTTGGTTGAGCCCTAAGGCTGGGGTCAGACATCTGTGAGAGTGGACTGTCCTTCCACTCGACACCTGTCTGGCCACCTCTCTGAGCGCATCCTCCTATGGAGGATCGCGCTATGCAGCCCTGTCATCGCGCGTCCTAGCGCATCGACGGGGAGGCTTTGTGGACGGACGCTTGTTGTGTGCACATATCGTGCGCGCGCACAAGCGTGTGACTGGCCCCGTTGCAGAGTGACAACGCTGTGCCGGGTGCTGGTGAGCACACCAGTACGGGCACACATAGGCCAGCGTCAGATGAGCGCACTAAGAGGTAAATTTTTCAATGGAGGGGGGGGGGGGGGTCAGAGTTTTATATGGTTACACCATGGGGCAGGGCTCCTTTTTTTTAAACCCTAACTCCCCCTGTCCCAATGTCCCCTTTTTTGCCTATAGTGTAAAAACTATTTTCTCCCAGGATCATCTCTCTGTTTCTCGGTCCTAGGATCCAGTTGCAAGGAGCAGCTTGGTCCCTTTCCCCAAGCTACTTATAGCTGGACGGCTAGTACTGAGAAATGGGGAGACAGATGTTGGAGAGAGGAAAGTTGATTTTGTCTTTTATTTAACTATAACTAAAAGGGTTATTCAGAGAAAGGTGAAAACCAGGAGAATGGCAGGAGAAGAATGTAGACCAGATAGCCGATTTGGAAAGTGAGAGAAATGGGAGAATTTTTCTGGTTTGGCTATTTTGACCTAGAATTTTCACTTCTCCAGTCATTCTCCTGGTTTTCACCACTCTCTGAATAACCCTGTAAAGGGTCTATTCACTAAAGGTGAAACTCAAGAGAATTGGCAGGAGAAATGAACAATCAGGGTTATTCAGAGAAAGGTGAAACTGGAGAACGTTTGGAGAAGTAAAAATTCTAGGTGACAATAGCCAAACCAGAAAAATTCTATTTATCTCACTTTCCAAATCGGCTATTTTGACCTAGAATTTTTACTTCTCTAAAAGTTCTCCAGAGTTTCACCTTTCTCTGAATAACCCTGCAAATAGCCGATTTGGAAAGCAAGATAAATGGGAGGATTTTTCTGGTTTGGCTATTTTGACCTAGAATTTTCACTTCTCCAGTCATTCTCCTGAGTTTCACCTTTAGAGAATAGACTTGGAGAGGGGATAACTAGTAACCCCCAATCTTGATATGTTTTTTATTCCTATAATGCTGGTACAGTAACTCTCTATAAAACACATGTTAAATGTTAAAATAAAACGCCGCTGATATCTTGCAGTCACTTAAATGGGTATGTTCAACTCTGGGATTTATTTTGGCATAACACAAGAACAAACTTGGTGCTGACTTAGCCAGAACTGTTGTAAACGTAACAACTCCATAGACTATAACCGCTCTGGTTAAGTTAGCACCAACTTTGAAATACTGCCCAATAGGTTTCTGTTTTGTCGCATTGTATCTGGATTTTCATTATACGTACTTTTTCCTAAGAATCTTCTTGTTTTGTAATTCTGCCAATCCTATAACGTATTGTAGCAGGGGAGTGAAACCATCTGTATCTAAGTCGTGCTGGAATTTGTTTTAATCCTTGACAGGTTAGCAGAATAATTTTCACGTTTCTTGTACTTTCTTATGTTTTTCAGACTGTGAATATTGAGAAGTTATTGGGCTCAACAGTTCACATTTGTACAGAAGAAGGTCACCTAAAAGCAAAGTATCTGTATGCACAAACCTCCTCTATGTCCACAATGACAGGAGACATTCTGCTAGGAAGTGCCCATGGTAAGAGATGGCCTTCTTGGTCAATTGTCATTATCTAAATTGAGGACATTTGTCACATATATATTGGTTTTAAATGAAAGATAAAGGATGTGATGGGAAAACCACATTTGTGTGTAATTGCAACATCTGTCAGAAACAATAAAGGGAAATTATGGATTTATTTTGACATGATGATGCAGTCCAAACAGACAAGACCTTGTTGGCGCTCAACAAAATCAACCAATTGTAAGGACCATCAAGGTTTGATGTCTGATTATTACCTTTGAGCTTTAAGGGACATTATAGGCACTGTGAGCATTCAATGCAAATTGAATGGTCACCGTAACCTGTTGACTCCCCCCTCCGGAGGGCTGACTCTGCCCTCCATGTATGGGCCATTCACAATGCCCAGAATGCTTCGAACAGTGACCACTGATCTGGTTTCCTGGAAAAAGGTCAGAAATGAACACTAGTTCATCCCAGCCTCTGTCCAGTGGCTCTCCGTGCACTTTCATTGAGAACTATTGAATAGACTGAACACTCATTCAAGCTTTCATCCTCCCAATGGTCACGTGATAGCTGTAGCTTGTCACCTCGAGACCAGCACCAGTGCTGTCCAACACTGGATTCAGGGTGAGTTTTACAATGACTAAAGGGTCAACAGCTGTGCGGCAGGATGTGGGAGAGACAGGAGGGGCTGATGTTAAAATCTTCCACACCCCCCCCCCTTCCTATTTAATACCTAAGTGTGTCCCCTTAAATATTTGGAGGATGTAGTCCTTCATTGACCGTGATTCCCATGATATATTTTCAGTCTTACAGCCAATGAGGCATCATGGGAATTTTATGTTCTACAGCAGCTGGGCATCTTCCTCTTGGCCATCACTTGTATGATACTGCTGTATGCATGCGCTCCAGGTGTTGACTGGTAACTGCAAAAGCGGTTTGGTCAATGTAATTTTAAGCAGCAATTACACGCACCTGGTGTTTAAGAGCTTTTCTGGGAAGCTACCACCCTACCTGACTAGGCTGCTTCTCTCAGCAGTTCCCTCATCCTATAACCTCCGATCCAGGACCAGCACCTAACTTGCAATACCACAATACAAAAAGCAAGTGGCTCGATCCTCATTTTCCTACAGAGCACCACAATTATGGAATAACCTCCCAGACACCATCAAATCTTCCCCCAGTCTAAAGTCCCTTAAGAGCTCCATATTAACATACCCCAATAAGGAATGCACCTGTAAACATGTAACATAGTGACTATATTTCCTACATATTTATTTTCTGTTAATCTGTATATTTGGTTTTGTGTTAATTTCTTGCATTTTACTACTTTGTATTTCTCTAACCATGTTCTAGAACCCAGGACATACCGTATATACTCGGGTATAAGCCGACCCGTGTATAAGCCGACCCCCCCCCCTACTTTTTCCCAAAAAACCTGTGAAAACTTATTGACTCGCGTATAAGCCTAAGTGGGATATTGCCCCAGCTCACACATGGATATTGCCCCAGCTCACACATGGATATTGCCCCAGCTCACACATGGATATTGCCCCAGCTCACACATGGATATTGCCCCAGCTCACACATGGATATTGCCCCAGCTCATGGATACTGCCCCCCAGCTCATGGATACTGCCCCCCAGCTCATGGATATGCCCCAGCTCTCACCTGGATATTGCGGCAGCCAGCTCTCACAAGGTTCTGTACAGCGTGAGTCCGTCCGTGTTGAAGGGGATGCGGCTGCGCGCGTGCGCAGGTCACGCGGTCCGGCCAGTCAGGTGGTACAGAGACTCAGTACCACCTGATTAGCCAGACCACGTGACCGGCTGCGCCCGCACGCAGCCGCATCCGCTTCAACACGGACGGACTCACGCTGTACAGGACCTTGACTCGCGTATAAGCCGAATCGCATTTTTTTGACTCAAAATCTGAGTCAAAAAACTCGGCTTATACTCGAGTATATACGGTACTTGAAAACAAGAGAAATCTCAATGTATCCTTCCTGGTAAAATCCTTTATAAATTAATAAATAAAAAATAAATAAAATTGGTTTGAGTCTGACACTGCTATGCCAGCCAACATTATACAAAAGCTTATGTGGCCCAGGACTATGCTTGACTAGCCAATGAGAAGGACTAGAGGCGTCAGGCATCATGCAGCACTCCTATGTAGGTAGCTAGTGTTTTATGCTTTATTTAGTATCGTTGATTAGTTTCAACCTGGCAACTTTACTTACTGTAAATTGTGATTATGCTGATGTACGATCATAACGTTTCATTTTAGAACTCTGCATTCTGTCAACAAATGCCACAGTAAATATTCTTATCCAATTCCCGCTGTTTTGGTATAATTTTCCGATGTAACATGCATTGCATGTTACACATTGCTGTCCAGTAAATAGCATCCACTATGTATTCTGGTACAGTTTGATTCCTAGCACTGCTTCATATGTCCACTTATATCACATAAATTTGTTTTGCATACAGTGCGCATTACACATTTTATAGAGCGTTTGCTTCTGACATGCAGATCAGTGTTATAGCACAGGACCTGGTAGCCACGGGCTTCTAGAATTTCCTTCCTTACTCGTTATTTTTCTATGCCAAATTCTATACAAATATTCCAGTAAGCATGTCAAAGAAATCTTGTTTCAATAGGTGTTAGTTTGTGTCATAATTCTAACACGGAGATGCCTGCGTACACACAGCTTGCCAACAGTATACTGTGCCTGGGAACATTGTAGGCAGCATACACATCTTGATATGATGGTCCATAGCCTTCCTGCAGGTTTTTGTTTATGAACCCACTGCTATAAATGTCTCTTTCTTAAACTTCCTTTTCCCCCGGAACACGTACCAGGGAAAAGGGGCCTGTAAAAATAAAAAGCAGACCTTATGTAAATATAATTTTGGACCTGGTTTTACTTTGGCACGCAGTTCAGAAATGCCCTGCATGACGGATTTAGCTGAATGTTATTTCTGCGTGTTCTACCACACTGCAGCTTAAAGTAACCCCCACAGAACCAGTCCGTGAAAGCAAATGTAGTTCATGGAAAGCACCCAGGATCATATATTTTGTTTCTGTTTCATCTACTTATTTGGAAAATGGATTATTCAGTTTAAATGAATTTTCTAGGTAAAAAAAAAAGACTACCTTTCCACTTTGCCGTGTTTTTATTTTTATAACTATAGATCCCTACGTACCAACTTTTTTTTTCTCAATAAAGAGGTAAAGCTTACTAATAGTCCTGTGACATCAGTACATCTCTCATTGGGTGTAGTGACAGTTTGCTTCAAGACGTAGCTGGATGACCAATTGTGAACAATCAAATGCTTCTCCGGACTCTGTATTTTGAAGCACAATGATTTGACTAGTTAAACAAAAAGTGTGAGAGCAAAGGTTGTCCTTTAGGTCATGAAATCTTTAAAAACGGGCATTAAGCAAGGCAGAATGCGTACGCTGTGTCCTCTTTGTGTTGATTCAATGTTTACTGGTTCCTCCATTATTATTCTTCCCCAGCTTCCATGTTGGTACAAGTCGAACCACTAATAGTCCAAGTGATGTTACTACAACTACTGGGTTCCACAAATCATACACTGTGGATAAAAAAAAGGGGGGGACATAATATTGAAATGTATTCTCTTGGGCTTATTTGAAGAAGAATCAAAATTCTCTATACTTCGTAGCAATTTAGGTATGAGGGCCAATAACTAATATCTGTGTGATTTCCTTTTACTGTGATGCCCAAAAGTATGATCAGTGTCCAGTGCTGGAGCAGGGTAAGTAGGGGTCTGCTGCATCTCGTCAAATGATGGGAAATCACTTTTATCTTTTATGATGACAGATTCACTGTAATAAAGAAATATTCAACATGTATCACCATATAGCTATGGTACCTAATTCAGATTCTTGTCACGTGCTTTCTATTCTTCATTTAGACTTCTTGTGTGCCATGATGGTATGTGCCCCTATTAACAGCAGTCTCAAATAATGAACCGCTTGGCATAGAGTTCTTTAAGACAGGCCTCAAAATTTGCACTCGCCTGCTCTCATTTGGCGAGTGGAAATTACATGAGGGCGAGTGGGAATGCAGACGCAGCAGGGCAGGATAGGGGTTAGGTGGGGCAACTAGTGGCAAGTAACTCTTAAGGCCTGGCTAGTAGCTTGGGACTTGACATTTTGAGCCCTGCTTTAAGAAATACCTTAAAAACACTTCAGTGGAAGAAACCTGTCCCTTTTACACTTTTATAATGCCCTTTCTTTTTCTCCCGAGAAGCTGGTAATTCCTGGTGGCAAGTCCCATTTATGAGCAAAACCAAATTGGCTGCACTAAGATATTCGGTTGGCATGGAGTACATTGGCACTATGGCGGGTTTTTGCAACATGCGATCACATCTTATAAACAAATCTGTGTGTTTCACCGAGTAGATGGTTTTATTATCTTTTTCCTGTATTGTAAGGTGTGCTCTGTATTTTCTTTGTTTTGGCAAGTCCCATTTACGGTGTGCCTGTCAACCAGACCATAAACTGTTGGTGACCTGAAACACAATTTATTATTCGAACCTAGAACCATTGTTGATGTGTGTTCATGTGTGGACACTGTTTAATCTGTAAACAAAAATGATTGTGAAAATAGAAAATTCTGGACCTGCGTAAGTATTGCTATTGAAAACATTGGATACGAACATAAACAATTAGTAAAATCCCTTACATAATCGAGTCTACATTGCAGTTCGTTCCTGTTGCTGCCTGTGCACAAATAGAAAAGGGGCCAAAGCAAGCAAATATTTTTGAATTGATGTCACCGTGTTTTCTTTATGCGGTGACTGCTGAATAATTGTGACAACCCCAGTTGAAACTATTTACATTTCTGGATAAGTCACGGAGTTCCTAAACATAGACACGCCACACTTTTTTTGTAGCTTATTATAATTAAGAAATTCCCTGGCAACTTGCAGCCCTTGCTATAGAGCTTTCAGCAAATAGCCCTGAAATAACATGTAACCCGTGGGACAGCGATCCCGGTTGACCTCAGTCACAGATTATCCTTCCATTTATTTGGCTGGTTAGAAAATGTTCCACTGACAGTTAACATCAATTGGCTTTCCCATGAGCAGTATATTCTCACTCTCTGGAAAAAGATTATATAATCTTACATCGGAGTCGCATAAAAAAATGCTGATTTAGTCATTCGAGCCATTGACAAGCCATGGTGGTGGTTTGAACAATGCCCACATTTTTACTCTGTTGACCTTCGTGCAAGGAGAGAGACATCTATATAGGTTAATTTTCTTTTTTCCAGTCGTCAAGCGGCAGTACATACAGATGGGTTTTCTCCCAGAAACCTCTCCGGACAGGAAAAATACTTATATTTATGAGAGCTATATGTTACACGGTTCGGTTATGTTCTCTTTTTTCTGGTTCATAAAGGAAACGCTCCAGCATTGAAGGGAGACCTTTCTTATACTGATAATGCATTGGTTAATAAATAAATCAAGAAATAAAATATTGACACACAGTAGATGTAATGACACAAGTCATCCTGAGACTATTACTTAGGCATTAACCCAAATAGACTAGATTTTTTAAAATATTTTTTTTATGTGGGGTTGCTATTGTGACCCATGTTCACGGACACAGAATTATTAACCATCACTCTGGGTTCAGTTTTTTTCTTCTATTGGCCATAATGAGGCATAATACATACCAGTCAATGACAGGCTGCAGATGTACAGGATGCAAACACCACACCTGCATCATGTACTTTATTCTCTCTTTTTAATTTAGCAATTGTTTCTAATTACTTCAATCAATGCTCCATTTATTTCCCCATCAGCAATCTCTGACCGTCCTTGCCAAAACTATGCATACAACCCACCTATGCTTCTCTAATACCTCTTATTTAAGGATGATTTAGTGCATATGGTATCTCGCTACTGACTTTTAAACTTGGAATGTTTGTCATTTATCTTACCACCCAACAAGGGTAACTGGGTGAGCTGGTTGGATAGGGGGGGGGGGGGGTGGTTGTACGTCAGTGTCAAAACTTGTGTCTCTGCCTTTCCCAGGAGGACAGGCCCACCTGAAAATGTCCTGCATCAATGAGGGGGGCAGAGATTTTTGGAATAGGGACATGTCCCACAGCCTTGCCAGAAAAGCTTGAGAAAAAAAACGAACAAACTGGTGAGGATCTGGTGTGTCTCCAATAAACCTGTCCTAGGAGAAAGAGATGGAGTGTCCGTTCTTTCTTACTTTGTACAGTTGGCACGATAGCGGAACAGATTCAACAGTACAGAGCGCAAAGTTCTGTACAGTTGGCAGGGATGCTTTATTCATGGATCCCAGGAGGGAAAGACCATTTGTACCCCACTTCAAACTAGGGACCTGCAAAGTTTCGAGATTTGATATCAAATCGCTGGTCGAATTCGATTCGAATTCGACTTTGAGGCGTGATTCAATTTTTTTTCGAATCTGTCCGATCGCACGCAGCGCGCCTTCCAGACGCGCAGCACATGGCTGCACGTGGCTGGGAAGGAACGGCACACTGCTAGGCGCCGCCCACCTCAAGGTCCCTTCACAGTGGAGGCTGCGGTGGACTGGAAGGCAGCTGCAGTTGGAGCTCCTGCAGTGAAGTCTGTCTGGACGTGGTCGGATGAGAGCGAGAGCAGCAAGCAGGCTGAATCTGACCCAATTGTTGGTGGTGAGTAGTAGTATATTAATTTAATTAACTATCCCTGGCCTGAGAAGTGTGACGTATTGTGCTTCTTTTGCAGGAAGCCAGAAGATGGCCGCGGGGGGGGGATCCAGGGGGGCCCTACTGAATATTAATGTTTATTTTATTCCTAGCTCTGTGGGAGATAATTCTGGGGGTCACTCACTGCTGTCTGCTTCTCTGTGTGGGAGATAATAAATTCTGGGGGTCACTCACTGCTGTCTGCTGCTCTGTGTGGGAGATAATAAATTATGGGGGTCACTCACTGCTGTCTGCTTCTCTGTGTGGGAGATAATAAATTATGGGGGTCACTCACTGCTGTCTGCTTCTCTGGGAGATAATAAATTATGGGGGTCACTCACTGCTGTCTGCTTCTCTGTGTGGGAGATAATAAATTCTGGGGGTCACTCACTGCTGTCTGCTGCTCTGTGTGGGAGATAATAAATTATGGGGGTCACTCACTGCTGTCTGCTTCTCTGTGTGGGAGATAATAAATTATGGGGGTCACTCACTGCTGTCTGCTTCTCTGGGAGATAATAAATTATGGGGTCACTCACTGCTGTCTGCTTCTCTGTGTGGGAGATAATAAATTATGGGGTCACTCACTGCTGTCTGCTGCTCTGTGTGGGAGATAATAAATTATGGGGGTCACTCACTGCTGTCTGCTTCTCTGTGTGGGAGATAATAAATTATGGGGGTCACTCACTGCTGTCTGCTGCTCTGTGTGGGAGATAATAAATTATGGGGGTCACTCACTGCTGTCTGCTTCTCAGTGTGGGAGATAATAAATTCGGGGGGTCACTCACTGCTGTCTGCTGCTCTGTGTGGGAGAGAATTCTGGGGGTCACTCACTGCTGTCTGCTTCTCAGTGTGGGAGATAATAAATTATGGGGGTCACTCACTGCTGTCTGCTGCTCCGTGTGGAGATAATAAATTATGGGGTCACTCACTGCTGTCTGCTGCTCCGTGTGGGAGATAATAAATTATGGGGGTCACTCACTGCTGTCTGCTGCTCTGTGTGGGAGATAATAAATTATGGGGTCACTCACTGCTGTCTGCTGCTCCGTGTGGGAGATAATAAATTATGGGGGTCACTCACTGCTGTCTGCTGCTCCGTGTGGGAGATAATAAATTATGGGGGTCACTCACTGCTGTCTGCTGCTCTGTGTGGGAGATAATAATTATGGGGGTCACTCACTGCTGTCTGCTGCTCTGTGTGGGAGATAATAAATTATGGGGGTCACTCACTGCTGTCTGCTGCTCCGTGTGGGAGATAATAAATTATGGGGGTCACTCACTGCTGTCTGCTGCTCCGTGTGGGAGATAATAAATTATGGGGGTCACTCACTGCTGTCTGCTGCTCTGTGTGGGAGATTATAAATTATGGGGGTCACTCACTGCTGTCTGCTGCTCTGTGTGGGAGAGAATTCTGGGGGTCACTCACTGCTGTCTGCTGCTCTGTGTGGGAGATAATAAATCATGGGGGTCACTCACTGCTGTCTGCTTCTCTGTGGGAGATAATAAATTATGGGGGTCACTCACTGCTGTCTGCTGCTCCGTGTGGGAGATAATAAATTATGGGGGTCACTCACTGCTGTCTGCTGCTCTGTGTGGGAGATTATAAATTATGGGGGTCACTCACTGCTGTCTGCTGCTCTGTGTGGGAGAGATTTCTGGGGGTCTCACTGCTGTCTGCTGCTCTGTGTGGGAGATAATAAATTATGGGGGTCACTCACTGCTGTCTGCTTCTGTGTGGGAGATTATAAATTATGGGGGTCACTCACTGCTGTCTGCTTCTCAGTGTGGGAGATAATAAATTCTGGGGGTCACTCACTGCTGTCTGCTGCTCTGTGTGGGAGATAATAAATTATGGGGGTCACTCACTGCTGTCTGCTTCTCTGTGTGGGAGATAATAAATTGTGGGGGTCACTCACTGCTGTCTGCTTCTCTGTGTGGGAGATAATAAATTCTGGGGGTCACTCACTGCTGTCTGCTGCTCTGTGTGGGAGATAATAAATTATGGGGGTCACTCACTGCTGTCTGCTTCTCTGTGTGGGAGATAATAAATTATGGGGGTCACTCACTGCTGTCTGCTGCTCTGTGTGGGAGATAATTCTGGGGGTCTCACTCACTGCTGTCTGTTGCTCTGTGGGAGATAATTAATTATGGGGGTCACTCACTGCTGTGTGCTGCTCTGTGGGAGATAATCAATTAGGATTTATGATGTGAATGCACTTTGCTATAGGCTACTATATTAATTAAGCCCATCTGTTAGATTGCAGCTGTAACGTCAGCTGAACCTGTATGCACAAACAAAGCATACCTATCCAGGCTGTATCGTACACGAAATGCTCGAAAAGCGGCATTTTTCGGAATTTTTCGATTAGGTTCGAACTCTAATCGAACAGCCGATTCGAGCGAAAATTTAGAATTCGCAGGTTCCTACTTCAAACATATATGGCTAAACGCCAAGCCTGGTTTGAACTTACTGACTGCATGGGCTTTAATGGCTCTGGTAAGTTTACACATGACTTCCAATCTAACCCGCAATGTTTTAACCTTGAGAAAGACTATTCGACAGCCACAACATTGTTTCTGTATCCCTTCAAATGAAATCCTTTTCACACTGGAATACTGGCCCTGCTCCAGATCGGTTTTGGGGTTTTACTAAGGATTGTGGCAGCTCTGTATCACTGTGCACCCAGTTAGTGTCTTACTATGTTTAATTTCATTGTGTGTGCAGTCCCGAATTGTATTTTCATTCATAAAATTGTTAAAAAAAATTTGCGGTATGAGAAATGAGTTCTAAAAAACCCTGTATCCAAAGGAAAGGTGGTGGAAAACTCAGTTTTTAATGAGCAATTTATTCAATACGGTTTTACTGCAAATATGTGTCAGGCTTTTTATAGGCTATAAATAAATGTTTAGATCATCTGGCAGTTCTGCTTATCTTCTATTAGAACTAAAAAACAATCCCCAACCAACCAGGGTAGGGATAGAAAGGAGAGTAACAAGTATGTATGATGCTCGAGAGCAGGGCTTAACCCTAAACTTAGCATAAAGCACATGGATCAAAGGATCCAAAGAGGTAGATGAGGATCTTCCCCACAAAAAGGGTAAATGGCTAAAATTTAGTTTATTGAACATATATACACAGCCAAAAAGACAACCCCAAACAAAAATGTGAGGCCTGGACAAACGGTTAAAAGTCACATCCATCTGGACCCAATAGTTCAAAAGTTCAAAGTTCAAAAAATTCTAACACAATAGTGGTGCCATTGTATTGTGACCAAAAAACGGGTACCAGATGGTAGTGTACGCCTGACAAC
Source organism: Leptobrachium leishanense (assembly GCA_009667805.1). Classification (NCBI taxonomy): domain Eukaryota; kingdom Metazoa; phylum Chordata; class Amphibia; order Anura; family Megophryidae; genus Leptobrachium; species Leptobrachium leishanense. The sequence continues at coordinate 194,075,553 of CM019065.1, forward strand.
AGGTATAAATACCCGGGGCTCCGTGGTAATTGGAAGATCTCAATTACATGCAAGATTGAGCTGGTACTTGAAAACCTGCCTACCGTTACAGTTTTGCGTGTGCCAATTGCAAAAAACACAGCAATGAGGCAGATGCAGTAACGAGAAGATTATAATTTGTGATTGTCACACCTGTGACCAAGAACAATACAGTGCAATAGTAATGTAACCGTATCACATTCCATTATGTAGCCATAATACTATTATAATATATACATCTTCAGAGCCCAGGAACCTAACAGGCATAAAAACAAACAGACACACACTCTGGTTCCCACTGTTGGACCACTGGGTTCCCCTATTGGGGAGAACAAGCCCACCAAAATTGCAAGTCACAGACACATTGGTATCAAAGCCCAGTGGTATCCAGCATCAAAGAACAGGGGAGCCAGGGGTTAAGAGCACGTCTGACGCACGTTTCGCGTAGATTTGCTCCTCAGGGACGTTTGGGGTTGTTTTTTTGCTGTGTGTATATATGTTCAATAAACTCTAAATTTTAGCCATTTACCCTTTTTGTGGGGAAGATCCTCATCTACCCCTTTGGATCCTTTGATCCATGTGCTTTATATTAGAACTATGTAACATTTCCATTTCCTAATGCTTCCTTGGATTATTTTGGTGGGTATGGTGATGTTCCTACTAGGAAGATAATTACAGAGCCTAGTTATTTATTTTATAGCATCTGTGCAAGAGCGCTTGTAAAATGTTGCGATACTGTACACACAGAAAATTGGAGGCCTGTACTCATTTTATGTTTCATAGCATGGTATGATTACTTTCATAGCTTGATTACTTAATAGAAAACAAAATAGTGCCCACCACGTGCTTGGGAAAAAAGATACAAGAACTACGTATCTCCAAACTGTTGGACCGCCTCCTCCTACGGACGGAGCAGCAATGTAACACCGAAAGAAGTAAAATGACCATAGCGTAATACAGTTTAAAAGTCCATTCGTATAAATAGAAACGCAGTCACTAGAATGATGTATTAAAAGCACAAATCATAGAATGATATTACCACCCCTCGTCGGGGGATATCGGTGCCAGGTATCCAGGCCGTGAAGCAGCGAACACACTCTAGTATAAGCGGGGAAAAAAAAACATCCGGTGGGACGAAGCTCCAGAACTAGAGGTAGAGGTCCAGGTTAAAAAACACAAGTATTTCCAATAAAGGCACCAATGCATCCAGTTAGAGCAGAAATAAATTGCAACAGGGCCAACAAAAGGTACTGTCCCCCTTTTAAAGGTCCTGGAGATGTTAATATCCAGGCTTCAACCTGGCGAGTCAAGATCAAGATGGTTATTTTATATAGATAGATACACTCTTGCTTTTTTTCCATGTTATCTTGATTACTTAATGCGTTGTTTTTAATTATGTATAGATGTAAAAAAATTTGTAGAAATAATAAAAATACATTTTCTACAGGCAGCCCTATACAATTGGAGGAAGCAAACGTGACATGCCAGTAGAGACCAGACCGATACTCCGGCCTTTGCGATAAAATCTAGCAGTTACATCACTTTATAAAACTGCGCTGCAAGATTAGGCTGGCGTCAGACGAGCGCGCTATGTGCGCCTGTACTGACATGCCTACCAGCGTCCGTCACAGTGATGTGACGCTGCAGTGGGGCTGGTCACACGCTTGTGCGCGCGCACAACAAGCGTCTGTTATCCAAGCCTCACCGGCATAGCGCTAGGACGCGTATTGACGAAGCTGCAAAGCGCGATTCTCCATAGGAGGTGTCCAGAAGGACGTTGAGTGGAAGGAACGTCCACTCTCTCAGACGTTCCTTCCGCTCTCCAAAGACTCTAGTCTGACACTAGCCTTACCCATGAGCTTGTAATCAACAAGAATTAAAGTGACATGAGACAAAACGGAGCAGAGGGAATACAATAAGGAAACAGACAAGCAGAAGCACAGAAATAACGATGAGGTTAATATGAGGGAGAATCACAGGCATGGAGATGAGTTTAATAGGCGGATGACAGGATGAGACTTGAGAAGGTCTTGAGTGGATATCTTTTATAATGAGCGAGAAAGGGGGACCGTATGGAAAAGACATAGCTTAGAGAGGGGAGGGGGGTATTATGCGATGTGGATTAATTACAAATCTTGTATTAATAAATTAGAGCTAAAACGAATATCAATATTAAGCAGATACAAACGTAGAGGAAGGTAGGTGAAAAGATGGAAGTATAGGAGCTTGATGGTATACCTTGCTTGGTTGGGAGAGGTTCTTGGAGTGAATGTCAAGGTGCAATGAGATATTCTAGATACTTATTTACAGGGATGGAAATTTTGTATAGCCCGACGCCTGACAAGTGTTTTTTTTTGTCACTTGCGAAAAGTAGAGCCGCTGGTCAAGCTTTTTTGCCTCTTGGATTGGCTCTTGCTGCTTCACGTGCTGTCTCCACCCACTGGATGCAGGAGATCCGGTTGCTCTCTTCCTCCCTGAGCTCTGTCTCTGCTCTCTTCAGGCCGATTTCTTTTTTCTTCTCCGTGTTAAGCCCCCCCTCTCCGTGCCCTCCTTGCAGGGTCAAGTGTTCTGTTTAAAAAAGGCATTTTGTCAAAATAAGCAATTGCGTCACATTCGGTGATGTGACATAAGCTCATTTTCACAAATTGCACGGAGTGCAGATGCACGCGTATACCTCGGAGCTTTCAGTTACACGCATTATTATTTTATTATCATATATATAGCACGAACAGTGTCTGCCCTGCTTTACAATAAAGAATGAGGAATTAAAGGAAAATTTAAAAAAAGAAACAAGATGCAGAGGGTGAAGCAGTAATCACGTGTTTCTTAGCGGGTTTTTTTTTTTTTGTTGCTAAAACTGTTGCGCTTTTAGATCCTGTACTTTTTTTAATGTTTTATTTGTACAAGAGAAACATTTTATCCATTTAATATTATCCTATCTGTAGGTTTAACACCCCCCTCCCTTGTTTATTGAAGTTGATTGTTTTTAGGGTTTTTATTTTTCCTCTTTTCTTTGTCTACATAGTTTATGTCTTTATTCTGTATTTCAAATACATTTCCTTCCACCCACAAAAAACCGAGAGCAATATGAGGTGGGGGTGTTTCCCCTACAAATGCACTACAGCAGCCATAAAAAATCATGGAATTTTCTAATCGACATCCTCCTTGGGGAGGAGAAGTGGAGAGGAAAATGACTGAACATCTGCAGCTCCATGGCCTCGGCCAGCTGTTTGCAATCAGCACTTTTGCAGCCATAACAGTTTTGAAGAAATGACTACTCAGGTTGGGATTTATGGCTGCTTTGCCCTGCAGGTAAAACTCCAAGAATTTTGATATCTGGGATAGACAAAATATAGTTTGTTGGTTCCTGCCTCAGACCCTGTCCTAGCGTCCCACTCAGCCTGCTTTGAACATTTGAGCTCTATGCGTGGACACAGGGGACAGGAGTCAGTCTGCATAGGTCAAATTAAATGGTTTATGCAGATGTATCAAGCTGTGTTCGTCCTTCAGGGTGGCAGGTAAACCCATCAGACAGAGGGAAGCAAAGGATCCATGTCTGATGACATGCTCTTTCTTTGCATCCTTTAGTTGTTAACATTTGAATGATCTCAACAGTCATTTAAAGTTTATTTATTTTTATAAGCAAATTGTAACCACAGTATATATGCATAATAAGAAATATGATGCAGATAGAGAAAATTCCACACTAATATAGGGGTTCTGCCTAGTAAACAAATAACTGGTATGGTACACACAGTGCATCAGGAACAAGCAAAACCCGAGAGTCTGTAAAATAAATTGGTCATACTATAATCCTTCTCTATCCAAAGTAAAGGGGATAACCCTAGAGCAGTGTTTCCCAACTTTTTTTCATCCGAGTACCCACTGGCGGTTGATTTCCATAAATTGTATCCCTCATTAAAAAATCTTTCAAATTTAATATAATTTTACTTTTTTCTGTTTTTATGTACGGTGTATTTTTGTGTGTTTTGTGTGCGCTGTATCAGAGAGCTCCACAGTAATGTGCGCTGTATCAGAGCTCCACAGTAATGTGTGCTATATCAGAGAGCTCCACAGTAATGTGCGCTGTATCAGAGAGCTCCACAGTAATGTGCGCTGTATCAGAGAGCTCCACAGTAATGTGCGCTGTATCAGAGAGCTCCACAGTAATGTGTGCTGTATCAGAGAGCTCCACAGTAATGTGTGCTGTATCAGAGAGCTCCACAGTAATGTGTGCTGTATCAGAGAGCTCCACAGTAATGTGTGCTGTATCAGAGAGCTCCACAGTAACGTGCGCTGTATCAGAGCTCCACAGTAACGTGCGCTGTATCACAGAGCTCCACAGTAACGTGCGCTGTATCACAGAGCTCCACAGTAACGTGCGCTGTATCACAGAGCTCCACAGTAACGTGCGCTGTATCACAGAGCTCCACAGTAACGTGCGCTGTATCACAGAGCTCCACAGTAACGTGCGCTGTATCACAGAGCTCCACAGTAATGTGCAGTGTGTGTGTGTGTGTAGGAGGTTGTCACAGAGCTCCACAGTAATGTGCGACGTATCAGAGCTCCACAGTAATGTGCGACTCTGCTAACCTAATGATGGCTGAACATCCTGGAAGTTGTAGCATCAAAATATCAGGGAGCAAGGTTTCTGAACTCTGCCCCAGAGTGATAGTGAACTGAGCAGAAGTAGCCAAACAATCTGTTCATAATGTCGAGGTGAGGGGGGGGGGGGTTAACATACTAGAAGAAGGGATTGGCAGACGGGGTAATATTTTGGGAGGGACATGGAAGAGATGATTCACTGGCGACTGGATACATACCCAAACTCTGGAAGAGTGCAAGGGTGGTACCTATACATAAAAGTGGAGACAATACTTTGGTATCCAACTACCGCTCCAAATCATTCAACTACAACTACCCTTTTAAAAGTTTGTAATGATATCCAAGCGGGCATGGAACAAGGAAACCTACCTGGAGCCATCTTCCTTGATCTTGCCAAGGCCTTTGACACCGTAGACCATAGCATCCTATTACAAAAACTCCGGTATTTGTGATAGCACGCTAAACTGGTTCCAATCATATGTGTCTGATCGGTCGCAATATGTGTCCATTTCTGACAGCACTTCCCTTCCCCTCCCAGTCACGTGTGGTGTACCCCAAGGCTCGATACTCGGCCCCCTGCTATTCACAATATTCATAAATGATCTGCCCAATGTCTGCAAAGCCTCAACTGTAATCTATACCAGCCAACCAAATCTCCCACAGCTGGAGGCAGTGCTGCAAGAACAATTCACAGGGGTAGAAAAGTGGATCAAAGATAACAAACTTTTTCTAAATGCAGACAAAACTGTTACAATGCTCTTTGGAACCGCACCTAAACTACACAAATTGCAAACACCCCATCTATGTGTGGGGACCAGATCAAATGACACGCTGACTAAAGTCACTTCTCTCAAATATCTAGGTATGTGGTTAGACCCAAATCTATCTTTTGGCCCCCACATCGAAAAACTCATCTAAACTCTACCGCAAACTAGGTGCCTTGTACAGAAACAAAACCTGCCTGAGCCCTGCGGTAAGAAAGCAGATTGTGCAACAAATGCTTATGCCAGCCATTGAATACAGAGATGTAGTGTATGCAGCTGCCCCTCAAACACACTTCCAGAAACTTACTACATTGTATACCTCATTCTGCCGCTTTCTGCTACAATATAACTACATGACCCACCATTGTGACATGTTAAAAGAACTAAACTGGCCATCGCTGGAATCTAGATGCACCCTTCACCTTTCCATCCTGGTGTTTAAGAGCTTTTCTGGGAAGCTGCCACCCTACCTGAATAGGCTGATTGCCCCAGCAGTTCCCTCATCCTATACCCTCAGATCCAGGACCAGCACCTTACTTGCAATACCGCAATACAAAAAGAAAGTGTCTTGCTCCTCCTTTTCCTACAGAGCACCGCAATTATGGAATAACCTCCCAGACGCCATCAAATCTTCCCCCAGTCTTAAGTCACTCGAGCTCCCTATTAACATACCTCAATAAGGAATGCACCTGTAAACATGTAAAATAATGACTTTTATTTCCTACATATTTATTTTTCTGATAATCTCTATACAGTTGTGTTCAAAATTATTCAACCCCCAATGCTGTAAAGGGTTTTAGGGAATTTAGTGTACATTTGTAATTGTATTCAGAATGAAATCCTACAAGGACTTTTTAAAGAACCATATGCAACTAAAATGACATCAATTGGTTTTGTAATACAGTAGTAAATGTTTCTTTTGTGAATTCTTCATTGACACAATTATTCAACCCCTTAAAGACTACCACTCTGAAGAACAGAGGTTCATTCAAGTGTTTTCAATCAGGTATTGAAAACACCTGTGGATGTCACGGAGCAGCAATAAACCATAATAAGCACCAATTAGGCAGCTTTAAAATTACTGTGATACTCAGCTCCTTCTAGACATTTACTGGTGTGGTTACAAACATGGTGAAGTCAAGAGAATGGTCCAGGAAGACCAGAGAAGTGGTGATTACTCTTCACAGGAAGGGCAATGGCTATAAGAAGATTGCAAAGATGTTAAACATACCAAGAGAGACCATAGGAAGCATCATTCGCAAATTCAAGGCAAAGGACACTGTTGAAACGCTACCTGGTCGTGGCAGAAAGAAGATTCTGACTTCGACTGCTGTGCGCTACCTGAAGCGTAGAGTGGAGAAAAGTCCAAGTGTGACTGCTGAGGAACTGAGAAAATATTTGTCAGATGTGGGTACTGAAGTTTCAGCTCAGACAATACGGCGCACACTGCGTAATGAAGGCCTCCATGCCAGAACTCCCAGGCGCACCCCCTTGCGGTCTCCAAAGAATAAGAAGAGTCGACTGCAGTATGCCAAAAGTCATGTGGACAAACCACAGACGTTTTGGGATAGTATTCTGTGGACTGATGAAACAAAATTAGAACTGTTTGGGCCCATGGATCAACGCTATGTTTGGAGGAGGAAGAACAAGGCCTATGAAGAAAAGAACACCTTGCCTACTGTGAAGCATGGCGGGGGGTCAATCGTGTTTTGGGGCTGTTTTGCTTCTGCAGGTACAGGGAAGCTTCAGCGTGTGCAAGGTACCATGAATTCTCTTCAGTACCAGGAGATATTGAATGACAATGTGATGCAGTCCGTCACAAACCTGAGGCTTGGGAGACGTTGGACCTTTCAACAGGACAATGATCCCAAGCATACCTCCAAGTCCACTAGAGCATGGTTGCAGATTAAAGGCTGGAACATTTTGGAGTGGCCATTGCAGTCACCTGACTTAAATCCGATTGAGAACCTCTGGTGGGACTTAAAGAAAGCAGTTGCAGTGCGCAAGCCTAAGAATGTGACTGAACTGGAGGCTTTTGCCCATGACGAATGGGCGAAGATACCCGTAGATCGCTGCAAGACACTTGTGTCAAGCTATGCTTCACGTTTAAAAGCTGTTATAACTGTAAAAGGATGTTGTACTAAGTACTAAGATTGAATGTCACTTGGGGGTTGAATAAAACTGATAATGATGTGAGCACAGAAAAGACATTTGTGGTTATTTCATTATAAATCTTATGTTATATTTGTCTGACCTACACATGCCTCTTTGATTTTAATTGTAAGCAAGATGACTGAATGATCAAAATCAATGTCAAACTGGCCAAAACACTCAATTTCAGTGGGGGTTGAATAATTTTCAACACAACTGTATTTGGTTTTGTGTTAATATCTTACATTTTACTATTTTGTATTTCTGTAACCATTCAATGTTCTTGAACCCAGGACATACTTGAAAACGAGAGAAATCTCAATGTATCCTTCCTGGTAAAATCCTTTATAAATAAATATAGGGGCTGTAAAAATCAAGAAGTCCCTTAACACAAAATGTCAAAGATAAAAACATAGGTTGAAGAATATATGTCCCACATGCTGAGGTCTCGGGAATAAAACCAAACTGGATGCGACCAGTGTTTCCCAAACCTGTCCTCGGGACCCTCAACCAGGCCAGATTTTTGCAGATCACCTTGTTGAAATGCAGACTGAATCCTGCAATCCCTGAGCAGCAAATCATATCACCTGTGCTGTGCTTCAGATATGTGGCAAACCTGGTGAGGCGGAGGGTCGGGAGGACAGGTTTGGGAAACACTGCGGTAGACAGAGGACACATATAAGCACCAGAGTAATAAAGTAACATTGGGTCATACTTCTTATGAAATGCCCATTGTGTCAAAGTCCATCCTCCTCTGCCTGGCAGTTCTTCTTTTCCATTTGGAATGACATACAGGGTTATTCAGAGGTGAGAAGTGAAATTCTAGGTCAAAATAGCCAATTTGGAAAGTGAGATAAATGGGAGAATTGTTCTGGTTTGGCTAATTGGACCTAGAATTTTCCATTCTCCAGTCATTCTCCTGCTTTTCACCTCTCTCTGAATAACCCGATAGTCTCCGTTGTCCATATATAGGTGAATCATTGCGCTTTATTCAAGACTTTTTAATTTGAAGTAATAACATCCCTCTTTTAGTGTGATCTTGCTGTACACCATTTTCTGTCATTTACAGAATTTCCACTTTTTCTCTATTGTAGATTTTTGTGTAGCAGGATTTGCTTTTAATTAATAGAAGGCTTATTGCATTTTATAGAAATCTGGCATTGTGGTGCAATCATGCTTTCCATTGGACGCAGCTGTACCACCAATACAAATCGCAAAATCGCAGATAGCAAATCGCAAAAAAAGGTCATGTACCTGCGACATGCTTCTGTGACGCGCGACATCGCGTGGCAAGATGTGAACAGCTCCATTGAAATGCATTGGAGAAGCTACACAGCGCGGCAAAATCTGCGCGATAAATCGCACAGTGTGAACAGAGCCTTAGTTGGAGAAATAAGCAGAATGGCCAACATGCTCTTACGTTCTATCCCATTAACTATGTTTAAGGGAGGAGGGGCCATGTTATTAGTATCCCCATTTAATAAGGCTCCTTAGGGCTAGCTTTTGCCTTTATTTTCCTTTTGGCCATTGGGTTATGTAGTGACTAATTTGGCAAATCTTGACATAAATCATTTCTATTCTAGTTGACAACATCTCTGGGCTTTTTAAACATTTTATTTTTTTTCAGCATGTTGAAGATTATAATTTGATCAGTTTTGCACAGAAATGTCGCCTTAAGGTCCTACCGACTTGATTTTCTCAGAGTTTGCTATTCTAAAACTTTAAGAAGTTATGCAGGTACCAATGGTGTTTGTTGAAGTTGCAAACACAGACGAAAATCACCAGTATGGCAACTCCAAAAAATCACCAGCATTTCACAAAATTTATATCCATAGAGCAGCGGGATAAGTGTGTTGTGAGGCTCCTCTTGCTGATCTTTTGGCTTTAACATTTTGTGAAATGACAGCATTATTCAGAGTGATTTTCACTTGTGTTTGCAACCTTTGACAAACACCGATCGGGCCAGAATAACCCCCTTTGTGTATTCTCCTATGCATGGATTAAAACCATAATAGAGTTGTATTGATCTGTTCTTAAATAGGAGGGATCTCATACTCTGACCTCCCAGATGTTTATTGCCTACAATCCCCAGAATTGTTTTTAATAAATGGCCACACAACGTGGGAGGTATAGATCAAATATCTGGGGGATGGGGCAGGGTTTCAGATCCCTGCTACATGGGTTTTATTTGTTCGCATATATTACAGATATTGAGCTGTAGTTTCTGTCTCATCAGGGCCAGATTAACATAGGGGCTGATGGAGCAGCAGCTCCAGGCCCATGTCCCAGACTAGGCCCAGAGAAAGGATGGTTAATGAAATTAAAAAAAAAACCATGCTGCTATGATTTGAACTCGCACCCTCCTGGTTACAAAGCAGGTGTATTAACAGGATAAGCCATGGAGGCATTCGATATAATATACTGCTGTTGGTAATGGTTTTGTAATGTTTTAAAACTTGGCTTGGGCAATCTCTGTGTGCGCACGTGAAAAAAAAAACTCCACGACGCCGGCCGGGCTCTGTCAGTTCCACTTCTTTACTCACAGGAGCATGAATCGCCTTTTATGCAGGCAGGCAGGCAGGCTCCTCAGGCTGGCTGGCTCAGCTGCTCCGCACCCTCAGGCTCTCTGCGTGCACCGTGCCCTGCAGGCATCACGTGAGGGGGCGGCGCCATACAGCGTGGTTTAGCGTGTAGATGTCTAATGGAAGCCGAGGCAGGCACGCTGCGGCGCCGCTGCGGTTGCAGGGTACCGTGCTCCACAGCGGCTGGGCCCCGATGGCGGACACAGGCGGCAGGCATAATTTGGGTGAGGATGAAATGATTAACCAGGAGGCAGGACTTTAAAACCGGCGGGGGCCCACTCACTGTGTCTGGCCAAAACCGGGCCTCTACAACCCGCGGGCCTTCGGGCAGTGCCCGAGGGATCAGTCTGCCCCTGGCTTTAAATGATTGAAATCTGAATGAAAAATTAAATCACACAGTACCTGCCTCATTGGATATACCTATCTGCACTATTAAAATAACCTAAAATCATGTTTTCATTTCACTAAATTCCAAAAAAAAAAAAGCCACCAAAATATTCAGCTCCAGGCCCATAGAGCTCTTAATCCTGCCCTGAGTCTCATGTATTGTAACCTTGCCTGGAAATGCTAGATGAAAGTAGATGTGCACACCTATTCAGATTATGTCACAGACTGCTTTTGGCTTTCAATCCTCCTCTGCTTTCAGATCACAGTATTCAGTGAGGCACATGCCAACAGTGGATGTTTTCTGACGGTTTGTGTTTCATGCTTGTGTTCTTGTGATGAGAATGTTAAGAATGCCAAATAATATGCGTATTACGGTTATCCATAAATATAAGATCTTGCCATCTAAAACATCTGTTTAGCACGTGTGATCTTATGCAGTTTGCTCGAGCACTTGTGATTGGCATCAGACAGCTATCATTGATCATGAGCTCACCTTTAGCTTTCCCAGCATTTGACCTGTGTTTCCCATGATCCTTAGGCAAAGAAAATGTAAGACAGCTGGTGGGCAAAGTCATCCATCACTAATCTAAACACTGTTTTACAATGATCAGTGCTGCCATAAATACTCAATGCTTGTAGCTGATAACTGCTGTCTTTTATCCCTCATGGAACAATTCACTTTTTTTTCCCTATTCCATATCCTTTGGTTAATTTAATTTTTTTTTCTCTCTCATTTGTAGGTGACACAAAGCTCCATTCAGAATCTGGAAATATCACAGTAGGTATGCATTTAAATTTTTTCATAAGTAAATCCTTTTTTTTTTTCTTTCTTTTGAGAAAGGATTTTACCAGGAAGGATACATTGAGATTTCGCTCGTTTTCAAGTATGTCCTGGGTGGCGAGTATGTACCGTTAGGTGTCTTGCCCAAGGACACTTACTGGAGAGGTGCTCTGGCCAGGATCGAACCTGTGTCTCCACGGTTATAGAGCAGTGATGTTACCTCTACTCCACCCATCCGGCACAGTATCAAATGATACTAGGGCTGCAACTAATGATTAGTCTCATAATCAATTAGTTGGCCGATTTTTACTATTTCAATGAATCAATTCATCGGATAAAAAAAAATTGAAAAAAAGTGGTTTATGTAAAAAAATAAATAACCACAACCCCTCCCCCTTTTTTCATAAGCAATTTGCGTACATACGCAAACTTTATCTTGTGTACTTTTCACACAGGGTATGGGAGTGCTTGGTCAGAGGGATGGGTTTATTTTGCATGCGCAGCTTAACCCCATGTTTGCTTTATCAAATGAACGCACTTGGTCATAGATGATGATGTCAGCATGAAATCGAGGTTAATAAGCTAAAGTGGTCAGGGTGCGTAGCGTGTTCCATTTAAATAATTTTGTGAACAAACTGAGTGGGAGGAGGGACCGGAGGTGGAAGTGAGTGACTTTGCTCAAGTGACTTGACCTGAGTGTGAGTGTGAGTGGGTATGGACAAAAGACCGGATCTGAGTGTGGGAGTGAGTTTGGGGAAAGGGACCATACCAAAGGGAGGGAATGGCAGTTCCTGTCCAAAGAGGGTGTGGCAGGGAGGGTGGGGTGGTGGCACAGGACTTCAGGAGTAAGGATAAAACACAGGCATACAGCTCCTTCACCCAGTGGCAGTATGGAATGGTGTGGAGGGACGTCCAACAAGAACATAATGAAATTAAACTGATACTGTCATATGTATCATTTAGGGCTGAAAAAAATAATCGATGATTAAAATAGTTGTCAACCATTTCCATTATCGATTAAATGGTGTTGATTAATCGTCCTGTGTATAGCACACGCTGTTTAGAGTCAGACGGAGTTAGATGTAAATAACCTTTAGCTTCGGAGCTGATTGGAGAAGACGCGCTGCTGCTTGTTTGTGTTCTAGTTCTGCTACTGTTTGTAAATGGAACTAAAGCAAACTGATTGTGTCTGACATAACCCTAGAACTAAATCATACCTAGTAAAGCAGCAGCGCGTCTTCTCCAATCAGCACCGAAGCTAAAGGTTATTTACATCTAACTCAGTCTGACTCTAAACAGCGTGTGCTATACACAGGACGATTAATCAACACCATTTAATCGATAATGGAAATGGTTGACAACTATTTTAATCGACTAGTTTTTTCAGCCCTAAATGATACTTATGACAGTATCAGTTTAATTTCATTATGTTCTTGTCGGACGTCCCTCCACACCATTCCATAAGCCATGCAAAGCCCTTCATCTGCACCATCATCCTCCGTTATAGCTAGCGCAACCAGCTACATTTCATGCCATTGTGGTAGTGCAGGCCACAAATATAATCGCCATATACACAGACCTGATCACTTTTTTTAACCTTTCTAAATTCTAGTTAGTCTGTCATTTCAGGTGTTTTTATTTAACCTGGCCCAGTTGCGTTGGTTCTGACCATTAACCTGTCATCCGGCTTGAGAATTTTAGGCTCCTGGATTTAGGGAGTTTATGGATTGTATTAGTTTTCTTACAGATGTCAAACCTCACGCTGCATATTTTTAATATATTCTTTGAGATTTGTAGTGCATTCAGACAGTACCGAAAAATAGATTAAAAAAAAAAAGAGCAGGATAAGTCATGTAATAGAGGTTTACAGAGGCAACTTGATTTGGGTGGCGCTCCAGCTTTCTCCCAGATCCCTTCCGTAACCAGGAGACTGTGGAGTTGGCCACATGGGACCGCAGGGCAGGGAGAGCCTTGGTGTCTGCTCTTTCCACAATTATCACACAAACACATCTTTCTATCCTGATTTTTTTTCCCATGTAAAAAAAATTACATGTGGCATAATATAATCAATAATATATAAATGTTAGTGTGCCACTAGCAAATGTAGAGATGACATCATGCGTACATTTTACATCTTTATATAAAATGCCTGCACCAGACCCACCCTAAGGCTGGGGTCAGACCAGCGCACTTTTAACGTGCGTTCTGGTGCACATAATTACGGCCGCACTAGCAGCAGATGACGGGCAATGACGGCCAATATACGATGTACGGCCGCACAAAAGTCCGGCCGTGCAACGCAAGTGGAATTTGAACGCATTTTTCTGAGAACGCTGAACCGCTAGTACTGACGTACTGAGTGCGCAGCTGCGGCATAGCGGCGTGTTTGCGTGATTAGGAGATGTCAGACGCTGCTAATGTCCAGCCTACATAACGTCCAGACGCAAAAAGAGTTTTATTGACGATCCGTACAAAATCACGCCCGAAAATGCACGTTGTCTGACCGTTTTTGCGCATTCCGTGAAAAAGTACGTCAATGCGTTCGGACGCACTTTTTCACGTTCGCGGGGAAAAATGCTTTCGTCTGACCCTAGCCTTAGTGTTGAAAACTGACAAAACAAATATGCATAATGGCAAGGGTGTGTGTGGCTCGACTGCGGAGGTGGCTTCAAGCTCCTTTTAAAAACATCTGACACATTACACAGTGATGAAATTGACAGTAGAAATTCTTGACGCAGTTCCTAAAATTGAAACAACTATGAGACTCCTGGATCCATAGCTGCTTTTCAGCCCAGATGGAATTACATTTGTGTTTTTGGTCCCCCCCCTTTTTTTATTTTTTTATTTAACCCCAGCCACATAGTTTTCCACCTTTTTTTAGGTGGCCAAATGCCTAGTGCAAATTTGCTTTACCTCCACTCTATCCTCCTCACTGGCACTTCTGATATTGTTCACAGCATGGGCGTCTCTAGAGGTGGCCAATTGCCTTGCCCCCCCCACCCACCAGGGATAAGCATTCAGCTTCCTCCATTTCTGCATCATACATGGTCAATCGAGGTGTCATTGGAAAGGGCAGAGTCTGGCCTTTCCAATGATACCACACAAGACCATATTCCGTGTAAAACAGAAATCATAAATAAATAAAAAACGTAACAGTTTTTTTCACCGGGTTGAAATGGCTCAGCAGTGAAAGGGCTAAGGCTAGGGTCAGACTAACGCATTTTTCACGTTGTCCGTGAAAATGTGCGTTCGAAGAATGGACGTATTTTTTCACGGAATACGCAATAGCGGTCATACTATGCGCAGTTTCATCCGTGATTTTGTACGGATCATCAATAAAACACTTCTTGCATCTGGACGTTATGTTGGCCGGACATTAGCAGCGTCTGATGTCTCCAATTCACGCACACACGCCGCTAGCGGACGCAGCGCACTCTGTACGTCAGTACTAGTGGTTTAACGTTCTCGAAAAAATGCGTTCATTTTCCACTTGCGTTGCGCAGCCGGACTTTTGTGTGACCGTACTTCGTATATTGGCCGTCATTGCCCGGCATCTGCTGCTAGCACGGCCGTGATTAAGTGCGCCTGCACGCGCGTTCGCACTGCCTCAGTCTGACCCTAGCCTTATGGTCAGACTATATATTACATTGTGTATTACTTTTGTTTTTGCCTTGGTTTAGTCGTATATTAAGGGTTAATGGGCAGGCTTCATCCTTCACAGTATACATTTTATTTTTTCCTTGATTAATGGCATTTTAGGGGTTAATGGGTAGGCTACATGCCTCACTGTAAAGAAAAGAAAGTTGATATACCAACCAACAAATGAGGTAATAGAGGTACCAATTAAAACTTAACTTTAATAGTCAGGTTTGAGTTTCATTTTTAACTAACACACATATAGATTACTTACTAGTAATGAAAAACACATATATCAGGGTGCATAAATATCAGCCGATGCTAGCACACATTGAGTTGTTATGAAGAAGCGACACAAGATGTAAAGTGGTTCACCAGGAAAAAACCCTGGGGTATTACATATACAATAAACCAACCCTAGATTTTAACTGGTTGTGTTTTCTGTATGGGTGCTGCCCCAATTGAAGGACCTGGATGTTTGCTTTCTCCTTATAGCTAGCTGGGTAATGAAAGCGGCACGAACCGCTGAGGTTAGCATAGCGTTGGTATATATGTGTGAGGATTGAATCTCTCTTTTTTTTTTTGGACCATTTCCATGTACCTTTTGCTACCTCTTTATAATAACTATATTACGCTAGCATTGAGCATTACCTATTCACCCCTATATGTTGTTGGGGTACCGCTCTAATTGAAGGATTTAACTCCTTGTCTCTATTTATGACTAGCAGTGTAAAAGTTTACGATATTTAATAGCTGAGGTCAACATAGGGTTGGTTTATTGTATATGTAATACCCCAGGGTTTTTTCCTGGTGAACCACTTTACATCTTGTGTCGCTTCTTCATAACAACTCAATGTGTGCTAGCATCGGCTGATATTCATGCACCCCGATATATTTGTTTTTCATTACTAATCTATATGTGTGTTAGGTTTGAGTTTCGTTTTTAACTGACTATTAAAGTTAAGTTTTAATTGGTACCTCTATTACTTCATTTGTTGGTTGGTTATACCAACTTTCTTTTCTTTGATACATGAGTATTTCTCGGGGTTATGTCCCCCTTTGGTAATAGTGCACTGTGGCACCTAGTGCACCAATTCCTTCTTCTCTTTGTTACATGCCTCACTGTGTATACATTTCATGTTTTACCTTGATTACTGGCATTTTAGGGGTTAATGAGTAGGCTACATGACTCATAGTGTATATATTTTATGGTTTCTCTAATTCGCATTTTAGGAGTTAATGGGTAGGCTACATTCCACACTGTTTATTATTTTTTATTGTATTTCCCTGCATTAATGGCATTTTAGGTGTTATTATGGAAGTTAGACTCTAAAGGGTCTATTCACCTTAGATGCCTTTGCTTTTTTGTAACATTTCGGGGAATCAATTTCACTGAAAAGGTAGTGAATTTCCTATTTAGCGAATAGTCACCGTAATTTTGTGAAAAATTGGAGTCGCTGAATCGGTTATTGGACGTCAGCAAAAACCACCGAATTGCGTCAAATTATTGAATTTATGTATCAGGTTAGTAGAACAAAAAGGTATCATTGCATCACATTATTCTGGAGTTTTAGAATCTTGGTTATATATACTTATTTAGTATTTTTCAGTGGTATCCTTTAGTGGCGAAAATTATTAGTGTGCCCCCACAGTTTTGACTGTTATCTTATGTGCCCCCTATATTGCTCCTAGAGTCGCCACGGGTGCACAGTATGGTTTTCTTTCTGTAAATGATGCTTGATTGTATATTTAAAGCTATTGTTTTTTACTATTTTAATTTTACATATAAACCTGTCAATATGGTATCATTGGAAAGTCAAAGCTCTGGCCTTTCAGATGACACCTGACATGACCCTCCATCTGTTATGGGTCCAGAGATACAGGAGTCCAAAAGACCCCTGTATCTCCTCCATAGGGATTTCCCTGCCTGGCTAGAGGAGTCCTGCTACTGATGTAATCACTTCTGTGCGCAATGACGTCAGTGGGCAGGGGGATATCCTGCAGGTTGGGCTGACACTCAACATGTCAGCCCCCTGTGGTAGAAGTCTGCAAACCGGCACCAGGCTGGTGCTAATCTGCGGAATTTCTGAGCTGGAGACGTCCTCCGCAGCCGGTAGGTGCCAGTTCTGAGTACCGGCAGAAAAAAGCCGAAGAGCAACTATGTTTGTGAGCACAGGAATAACTCTGTGAAAGGTCTTTATTTATGCTCCTTAATTACAGATTCCTCAGATGGGTGTTTAACTGCTTTTACACGCCAAGGAGCCATAGACGTGTTCGTCAGCCAGGTGGGCAAGGTGGATCTTAAATCAGATAAAGGTAAGAAAATAATATAAAATGTCCATCACGCTGTATGGTGTTTAACACCAAATGAATAAAAACTAATTTAAAACCTAGAAAAGGATCTCAAATTTACAGGCTACATTTTTCTAAAAAAAAAATCCTTCCTATCCTTTCTTTACATGCAGCTTTCTGTTTGTACTTATATAGGATCTTTTTTGATTATTTTTTTTCCTTGTTCTCTTACCAACGCATCGCATCTTTCTATCATCTCTCCTTCAACCGTTACCATCCTACAATGGTTTACAATCATAAAGACACCACCTTGTGAGCGCTGTAGGTTAGAATGCATAAAAAGGTTGTTTAAAATTGTTCACTAGCATTGGTTGCTACGAAGACCCCTTGGACTCTGTGTTGGGTTTTTTGTCAAAATTAGTACCATGCTAGGATCATTTTACTGACACTAGTGTTCGTTTTAGGGTTACTTATAGTGTTGACACTTGCGTCAAGAAGGAGCAGAATCTGTTTTCTAAAAATGGAGCAGAATCTGTTGTTTCCCAAAACTAACCCTATATCTGAAACAAGCACAAATCATGACTTGTATTCTAACCCCAATGTCCATTTTCCCACGTGCTGATGTCAGTAAAATACTGGTAGAACGGTGGTGTCTGACCCCAATAATAAATAAAATGCTACAAATGTTTTTATATTATTTTTTGGTCAGACATGACTTTTTTGCCCTAATGTTAGGGAACAACTTTAAAGAGCAATTGTTTCTATGAATTCTAATCTGCAGTGCCTACTAGGTGAAGACGTTTTTGCAGGATACTCAAACAATACCTCCAAAGCTTTTCTCCTGCCTTCTCCTCCCTTACCATCATTGTCCTATGCTGTTATAGAACTATAGAAACATAGAAAAATGTCGGCAGATAAGAACCTTTCGGCCCATCTAGTCTGCCCAATTACATGGATACTTTACCTGGATTTATCTTTTGTTTAGGATAGCCTTATGCCTATCCCATGCCTGCTTAAATTCAATTACTGTTTTAGCCTCTACCACTTCAACTGGAAGGCTGTTCCATGTATCCACCACCCTCTCAGTAAAATAATGCTTTCTGATGTTACTTTTAAACCTTTGCCCCTCTAATCTAAGACTATGTCCTCTTGTTTTGCTACTTTGTTTCCGTTTAAATATACTCCCTTCCTCTACCTTGTGGATTCCCTTTACGTATTTAAATGTTTCTATCATATCTCCTCTCTCGTCTTTTTTCCAAGCTGTACATGTTAAGATCATTAAGCCTTTCCTGGTAACTTTTCTCCTTCAAGCCGTACACCATTTTAGTAGCCCTTCTCTGAACTCTAAGATGTCTATATCCTTCTGGAGATACGGTCTCCAGTACTGCACACAGTACTCCAAGTGAGGTCTCACCAGTGCGGTGTACAGTGGTATGAGCACTTCCCTTTTCCTACTGCTAATACCTCTCCCTACACAACCAAGCATTCTGCCAGCATTTCCTGCTGCTCTATTACATTGACTACTTACCCTTAGATCCTCTGAAATAATGACCCCTAAATCCCTTTCCTCAGATGTTGAGGTTAGGACTGTATCAAATATTCTATATTCAGCCCTTGGGTTTTTACGTCCCAGGTGCATTATCTTGCACTTATCCACATTAAAACTCAATTGCCACAGCTCCGACCATTTTTTTAGTTTACCTAAATCATTTGTCATTTGGCTGATCCCTCCAGGAACGTCAACCCTGTTGCAAATCTTTGTGTCATCAGCAAAAAGACATACTTTTCCATTAATACCTTCTGCAATATCGCTAATAAAAATATTAAATAGAATGGGTCCAAGTACTGACCCCTGAGGTACCCCACTGGTAACAAGACCTTGCGCCAAATAAACTCCATTTACCACAACCCTCTGTTGCCTGTCACTCAGCCACTGCCTAATCCATTTAACAATATTTTCATGTGATTTCCCTCCTGCTTAAATTAAAATAAAACATATATTCTCCTAGACACAGGAGTTGTACTGCATCCCCTGGGCAGCTTGTGTAAAAATAGAAATCTATGGACTCTACTCACTAAGCGCTGAGTTGCTACCGACAAGAACATCCTGTCTGTAATCACAAAGCTATACTCGTTTGCATCGTCTCTGCTAATATTGTGAAAAAAAGTCAGTTGTGTCAGGAGTATTCGTCAACATTCCCTTATGTGATTAACTGAGCCAATGCCAGCGAGTCCCCTGTGTCTCTTAGCCCCTTCATTACCAAGATCAACTATACTTGTTCTGCAAAGCACGTCCTGAAGTTGAGTATAACCCATATATGGTGCTTCACAGGAGCAATGCAAAGGAAGTTTGTTCATTCCCAGAACATGCCCTTATAGTTTTGTTGCCGTGGGCATGACGTTCGAGATGCTAACACTTTTTAAAACCAACTGGGAATTACCTGACTTTTGCATTTAACTCGACTTTGGGTGTGAAGATCCCGATTTTGCATTGTAATACATTGAAAAGCACTCCTTAGCATACCAAAACACCATTTTGACACCTTTTTAACTCAGAACAGAACAGCAATTTCTGTGCAAAATTTCCATTTTACCCAATATTTGTTAACGATGTATCTGCTGTTTCAAATAAGCGTTTTGATAAAATGTAAACAAAAATCACACGGTAGTGAAGGGGTTAACAAAGCCAGGAAAGCTCTGCTTTAATAACAACGTTAGTTTTAACTCTGCATCAATTCAATGCTTGGTGAATAGACCTCTGAGAGACCTGCAGGGCTATTCAGAGAAAGGTTGAACTCTGGAGAAAGTTTGGAGAAGTGAAAATTCTAGGTCAAAATAGCCGATTTGGAAAGTGAGATAAATGGGAGAATTTTTCTGGTTTGGCTATTTTGACCTAGAATTTTCACCTCTCCAAAAGTTCTCCAGAGTTTCACCTTTCTCTGAATAACCCTGCTGGTATCGCAAAAGTAACTGTGAGAGAGGGTGACAATTTTCTTCTCTTTTGAATAGGCAGCATTACATTGAAAATTCCCACGAATCTTCAAGCTTCTTTACAATTATCAGGAGAAAAGGTTGACGTGAGTCCTGAAGTCCAACTGCAGCAAATCCAGAAAATGTCCAGAGAGGGCCAGACAATTGTGACAGGTAGGTGATGTACATTTGATATATTTGACATTGAACTTTAGGGAGCCAGCTGCAGATTTCATTGGGTGGAAGCGGTTTCGTGTGTTTGAAAGCTACCTTTTTTTTCTCAATTCCATTTTCCATGGGGGGGGGGGAGACTCTGCAGCTGCCATAGACAGATTTACACTTCACCAGAATCCTTAATGGATTTTAAAACAGTGACTAATCGTTTTGGACCACATATGCTTCAATATATAACCGCACACCCACTGCAGCACTGGACACGAGACCCCAGAGTAACGTAACATTGAGGAGATTAAGCTCATTTGACAGTTCGTGGCTACAAAATAAACTTCTCAGCGGCAACAAATGAAAATACATGTAAAGCACCTGTGAAAGCTTTTCTGTTTGCTTCAGTCATGCAAGTCATCAGAATGTTTCTTACCCTTGGAGTACGTTTACATTAAATGTTATGGAACTACTGAAAATTCACAATCCCTGTGAAATCATGGTAGAGGGTCCCACTGGTTCACACAGTGAGGGAAATTATGTGAAATGCAGGAAGAACCAACAGGACACTAGTACCTGTAATTCTTTGGCTTATATTCAGCATGATTTAGACATCACTGGAAGAAAGTAGCTGAACACCATCAGGGTTATTCAAAGAGATCCGAATTGCTGGCGAAAGGTAAACGAATGCTGAAATTCAGTGTACGGTTACCTTTCCTGGCCATTAAGCTAACCACAGAGCAGGCAGTTCGCCAAATGTTGGCGAATTGCCTGCACATACGGTGCCTGTTCGAGGGCAGTGAAATCCCCATAGAGATGCAATGCTTCGTCTATTTAGAGAACACAAACCAGCAGTGAAAAGTTCCCGAAATGCCCTGCTGTTCGGTGGTTTCATTCGACAGGTTTATTCAGGAGAATCCCATAGGCTTCAATGTTAAAAATATTCCCATTTTAATCCAATATCTAATAAACCGAAGATTATAATATTCTGCAGTAAAAAGTCTCTTTATTTATAGGGTTTTTTTAGGCATTCGGCAAACATTTTTCTGGGTTTTTTTTTAACCCCTTCACTGCTGAGGCATTTCACACCTCTGTGCTGAGCTCATTTTTACCGGTTTCGCTCATCATGTTTAAATGCGATTTGAAGCCACATTTTATTATATGACCCAGACATATTATATATCGTTCTTTCTGGCAGATTCATAATCTATCATTTTTATATGTATACGTCATGTCCTGCCTGTATATTATAACAAAAAATACAATAAAATTTGAATTTTTAATCATCTGCAGCGTGTAAAGTGTTTTTTTTTCACATTTTATCACACGAGCGTTTGCGGTTATATTTTCTATGGGGTGCGCTTGTACAAAAATTTGAAATGGACTCGTTACATTTTTTGGGGGGAATTACGTGATATTTAGCAAACGCACCCCATAGAAAAAAATAATTAGTGCAGCATCATTGTTCACATTATAAATGAAATGTGAACAATATTGCTGCATTAATAAAAACACACAAAAAAGTTGTTTTTTTTAAAAACAAGAAAATAATAATAATTTTTTGTTTTACTTTGAACCTGGTCATGTTTGGTATTATTCGAAAGGCCATGCTCAATGGTACCCTACATGACTCCCTAGCTGCCACGGTTTGGGAGATGGTTCAAAGGAACCCCCTATCTCCACCAGGGGATTTCCTTGGGAAATCCCCGGCTAACTGACGTCATTGCACCATGTGTGATGACGTTAGGTAGCAAGGGAAGACCCGGAGGTGGAGCCGCCATCCAAGATGGCGGCCCCCACCGGAGCTAGGCTGCGATACAGCGCCGGATGGCGCTGTATCGCAGTCCGGTATGTAAGGGGTTAAAACCAGGCACCGCTTAAAAGGGGAGACTCTCCCCTTTTAAGCGTTGCCTTGTTTGAGTGGCTGCGACCTCCCGATCGGGAGGGAGAGGGATCCAAATGGATCCTCCCCTCCCTCCCGTGCAATGTCCCGGGGGTCGCCCAAAAATGACATCATTGTGGCCCTTAAATGACGCGTCTGACCCCAGACAGAGAGGTGAGTATCTCCGCCGGGCTCCTGCTGAGCGGATGACGTGTGGGGAACGTCCTCCACATACAGCAGGAGTCAATGAGGACGTTTCCCACACGTCATCCGCAGGGAAGGGGTTAAATCGTTTTTCTTTTTTCTGTAACCGCCCTTTTTATTATCATCATTCATTGGACCTCACATGTAAATTTAAGTCATTTTCGTTCAGTAGTTTCTTTGCAAACAGTATTTCACTTTTCAAACATTCAAGCGTACGGTTTTCTTATTTTTTTTATTATTTTCACTTCATTCGTCTGCGGTGTCGGTTTTTTACGGCGGCTGCTCTGCGCTGTGATTGGCTCCTGCTCGGGTTTCTTCGGCGTGGTTAATCCAGATGGTGTTGCGGGTTTCGGTGCGCGTTTGCCGGGTTTTGCGGTGAGTGTTCGACGGGTTTGCGGCAGCTTTTCCCTGCACTACGACGGCCCTGTGGTGCTTGCTGAATACACCGCAGGGTCGCCGAAATGGGATTGCCGAATCGCACCGAATTGAACGAAAACTCACCGAACGGGCGGGGACTTTTCGATTCTCTTTGAATAACCCTGTATATATTACACACACTTACACATGCCATTTATAGCACATTCCATTTAAATGTATATATACCCAAGTAAAGTTTTGTTTTTAATTTTTTATAACTGTAGCGCTCACTCCCGGAGGAGCCGCTGAATTTAACCTCGGGTTAGTCTCCCCGCACTAGGGAATAAATATACACCAGCACTGTTGTGGATTTTATAGATTATATACTTTACTGATCCCAATAATGTGGCATATATAATGTGAATACGGTATATGAATGACAGGATTTTCGTAATGCGGGAAAACACGCGGCGGCAAAAAGGAAAGTTTAACCCCTTCGTTTCTGGAGTGTAAGTCCCGTAAAAGTAGTGTCCCAAAAAGGTGTGTGTGTGTTATCTCAGGTACGCGGGTACTATATTCAACTGGCCAGTGAATGGATTGAGCAAATCTTCGACTAGTCACATTGGGGCCCTGTAGATTTAAACAATACTGCAGCGTGCTTTGTTTCAACTTTGACTGTGGCCTGGAAGGCCTCTCACCCATCTGCTAGACAATCTGTTCCGCTGTCCGATCAAGGATCTCTCTCCGCTTGGTTATACTGGGACTCTGTGCCACCGGATCCGCTTGTCCGATTTCGGTAACGAGAACTACGGCCTACCGCCTGCACTCCCAGTGGATCATCGCGGTCTCCTTACTCGGGGTCCAAACTGGAACATTGTGTCTGCGCAAAACCTCTCAGCGATGTGTGGATAGATCTCCGCCAGCACTGTCTCTGATTCTCAGCACCCGCAAGGCAGCTCCTGCTTTCCGGCCTGGTCTTAATCTCTGGCAGTCTCACGTGCGTCTTCCACCTTTCGTCGCTCGGCTCACACTGGCTCTCCTTCGCACGAGGCTGCGGATGTCCTTCGCTCTCTCCCACCCACTTCCTGCCGCAAAGCATGATGGAAAACGTAGTCCCGTTGTGTCCATTATACTCTACATTGCGCTGGTCTCCCTCTGGTGGCCAAACCCGAGCAATACATCAACAGAGTTTTTAAACGGCGCTACATAACCATGATATTTTAAATACAAGATCTGATCAAAATTGAATAATCTGCCACAACATCATTACACTGCATCATGGCAGGTCTTTCCTAGCCTAATGACTGTTATGTTATTAACACAGTTACTTGGGACATACAATATCTCCCAAAAGTGAGTACACCCCTCACATTATTGTAAATATTTTATTATATCTTTTCATGTGACAATACTGAAGAAATAACACTTTGCTACAATGTAAAGTAGTGAGTGTATAGCTTGTATAACAGTGTAAATTTGTTGTCCCCTCCAAAATAACTCAACACACAGCCATTAATGTCTAAACCGCTGGCAATAAAAAGGAGTACACCCCTAAGTGGAAATGTCCAAATTGGGCCCAATTAGCCATTTTCCCTCCCCAGTGTCATGTGACTAGTTAGTGTTCCAAGGTCTCAGGTGTGAATGGGGAGCAGGTGTGGTAAATTTGGTGTTATCGCACTCTCTCATACGGAGTTCAACATGGCACCTCATTACAAAGAACTCTGAGGATCTGAAAAGGTTTCCCAAACCTGTCCTCGGGACCCTCAACCAGGCCAGATTTTGCAGATTACCTTGGGAAAATGCAGACTGAATCCTGCAATCACTGAGCAGCAAATCATATCACCTGTGCTGTGCTTCACATATCTGGCAAACCTGGCGATGCGGAGAGTCCTGAGGACAGGTTTGGGAAACCCTGCACTACATAAAGATGGCCTAGGCTATAAAACAATTGCCAAGACCCTGAAACTGAGCTGCAGCACGGTGGCCAAGACCATACAGCGGTTTAACAGCACAGGTTCAACTCAGAACAGCAATGGTCGACCAAAGAAGTTGAGTGCATGCAGTGGCGTAGTGTGGGGGGGGGGCCGTGGCCCCGGGCGCAATTTTCATAGGGGGCGCAAAACTTCTTCAAAAGAAATTTGCGCCCCTAAAGTTTCTAACAGCCGATCAGCTAGTGTTCCTCACACGGCCCTCCCATTGGCTGAACTGGTCATGTGATGATGACACGACGGAGGCAGGAAATCCTCCTGACTGGTGGGGTGGGGGACATGTGACTTCTCATCACTGCCCCAGTGGTCTGTGTAGAGGATGAGACGCCTGCCCTGCGCTTAGTGAGTGGGAGGGTGTGAGTGGCAGCACAAGAAGATTGCAAGCTGCAATCTGTGGGTGAGTCATACGAAGCAGGGGCATTAACTACCACAGGTCAGGGGGCAGCGATGGCACCCGGACCCCCCTTCAGTTTAACAATGTGATTATTGCTCTTGGCTGCTAGCCAAGAGCTGCCTCTCCCTGTAGTGAAGGCTGCCCTGCCCCCTAATTTCCGGCTGGCCAACGTGTGGAGCATGGTGATAGATAAGCAGGCACATGCATGCTGCACCCTTCTGCTCCTTCCCCACTAACTAGAGGGAAACAGAGTAAGAGTTGAGGTCTGTGTCTGGGCACAAAGCAGCTGATGCTTTGCTGCTTGTCTCCTAATCTTCCCCTGCACAGCATGGAGCCTGAGATCACTGTCACCTCCTGGAGATACTGAGATACTGAGATTCTCCCCCTCCTGATTAAACCCAACATTTGAGCAGAGGTATGTGTCTGTCAGGGGGTGGGGAAGGGGGATCTACTACATTCCTGTTTAACCTCTGTAAGGCCAGGGTCCTTGACAGATTCTTACTGACATTCTAGCTTTCCCTCCTGCTTTCCTGTCAAATAATCTTTTAGTGTGTGTGTGTGTGAGAGGTGTGTGTGAGCAGTGTGTATGTGTGTGTGAGAGCAGTGTGTGTGCTGTGTGTGTGTGAGAGCAGTGTGTGTGTGTGTGAGAGCAGTGTGTGTGTGTGTGAGAGCAGTGTGTGTGTGTGTGTGAGAGCAGTGTGTGTGTGTGTGTGAGAGCAGTGTGTGTGTGTGTGTGAGAGCAGTGTGTGTGTGTGTGTGAGAGCAGTGTGTGTGTGTGTGTGAGAGCAGTGTGTGTGTGTGTGTGAGAGCAGTTGTGTGTGTGTGTGAGAGCAGTGTGTGTGTGTGTGTTGAGAGCAGTGTGTGTGTGTGTGTGTGTGAGAGCAGTGTGTGTGTGTGTGAGAGCAGTGTGTGTGTGTGAGAGCAGTGTGTGTGTGTGTGTGTGTGTGTGTAGCAGTGTGTGTGTGTGTGTGTGAGCAGTGTGGTGTGTGTGAGCAGTGTGTGTGTGTGTGTGTGTGTGTGTGAGCAGTGTGTGTGTGTGTGAGCAGTGTGTGTGTGTGTGAGCAGTGTGTGTGTGTGAGCAGTGTGTGTGTGTGTGTGTGTGTGTGAGCAGTGTGTGTGTGTGTGTTGTAAGAGCAGTGTGTGTGTGTGTGTGTGTGAGCAGTGTGTGTGTGTGTGTGTGTGTGTGTGTGCAGTTGTGTGTGTGTGTGTGTGTGTGTAAGAGCAGTGTGTGTGTGTGTGTGTGTGAGCAGTGTGTGTGTGTGTGTGTGTGTGTGAGCAGTGTGTGTGTGTGTAAGAGCAGTGTGTGTGTGTAAGAGCAGTGTGTGTGTGTGAGCAGTGTGTGTGTGTGTGTGTGTGTGTGTGAGCAGTGTGTGTGTGTGTGTGTGTGTAAGAGCAGTGTGTGTGTGTGTGTGTGTGTAAGAGCAGTGTGTGTGTGGTGTTGTGTGTGTGTGTGTAAGAGCAGTGTGTGTGTGTGTGTAAGAGCAGTGTGTGTGGTGTGTGTGTGTGTGTGTAAGAGCAGTGTGTGTGTGTGTGTGTAAGAGAGCAGTGTGTGTTGTGTGTGTGTGTAAGAGCAGTGTGTGTGTTGTGTGTGTGTGTAAGAGCAGTGTGTGTGTGTGTGTGTGTGTAAGAGCAGTGTGTGTGTGTGTGTGTGTGTAAGAGCAGTGTGTGTGTGTGTGTGTGTAAGAGCAGTGTGTGTGTGTGTGTGTGTGTGTAGTGTAGGAGCAGTGTTGTGTGTGTGTGTGTGTAAGAGCAGTGTGTGTGTGTGTGTGTGTAAGAGCAGTTGTGTGTGTGTGTGTAAGAGCAGTGTGTGTGTTGTGTGTGTGTGTGGTGTAAGAGCAGTGTGTGTGTGTGTGTAAGAGCAGTGTGTGTGTGTGTGTGTAAGAGCAGTGTGTGTGTGTGTGTAAGAGCAGTGTGTGTGTGTGTAAGAGCAGTGTGTGTGTGTGTGTGTGTAAGAGCAGTGTGTGTGTGTTGTAAGAGCAGTGTGTGTGTGTAAGAGCAGTGTGTGTGTGTGTGTGTGTGTGTGTAGTGTGTGTGAGCAGTGTGTGTGTGTGAGAGCAGTGTGTGTGTGTGTGTAAGAGCAGTGTGTGTGTGTGTGTAAGAGCAGTGTGTGTGTGTGTGTAAGAGCAGTGTGTGTGTGTGTGTGTGTAAGAGCAGTGTGTGTGTGTGTGTGTGTAAGAGCAGTGTGTGTGTGTGTGTGTGTAAGAGCAGTGTGTGTGTGTGTGTGTGAGCAGTGTGTGTGTGTGCAGTGTGTGTGTGAGCAGTGTGTGTGTGTGTAAGAGCAGTGTGTGTGTGTGTAAGAGCTGTGTGTGTGTGTGTGTGTGTAAGAGCAGTGTGTGTGTGTGTGTAAGAGCAGTGTGTTGTGTTGGTGTGTGTGTGTGTGTGTGTGTAAGAGCAGTTGTGTGTTGTGTGAGAGCAGTGTGTGTGTAAGAGCAGTGTGTGTGTGAGAGCAGTGTGTGTGTGTGTGTGAGCAGTGTGTGTGTGTAGAGCAGTGTGTGTGTGTGTGTGTGAGAGCAGTGTGTGTGTGTGTGTGTGAGAGCAGTGTGTGAGTGTGTGTGTGTGTGTGAGCAGTGTGTGTGTGTGTGAGTGAGAGGCGTGTGTGTGTGTGAGGCAGTGTGTGTGAGCAGTGTGTGTGTGAGCAGTGTGTGTGAGCAGTGTGTGTGTGTGTGAGCAGTGTGTGTGTGTGTGTGTGAGCAGTGTGTGTGTGTGTGTGTGAGAGCAGTGTGTGTGTGTTGTGTGTGTGTGTGTGAGAGCAGTGTGTGTGTGTGTGTGTGTGTAAGAGCAGTGTGTGTGTGTGTGTAAGAGCAGTGTGTTGTGTGTGTAAGAGCAGTGTGTGTGTGTGTTGTGTGTGTAAGAGCAGTGTGTGGTGTGTGTGTAAGAGCGGTGTGTGTGTGTAAGAGCAGTGTGTGTGTTGTGTGTGTGTTGTGTAAGAGCAGTGTGTGTGTAAGAGCAGTGTGGTGTGTGTGTGTGTGTGTGTGTGTGTAAGAGCAGTGTGTGTGTTGTGTGAGAGCAGTGTGTGTGTGGTGTGTGTGTGTGTGTAAGAGCAGTGTGTGTGTAAGAGCAGTGGTGTGTGTGTGTGTGTGTGTGTGAAGAGCAGTGTGTGTGTGTGTGTTGAGGCAGTGTGTGTGTGTGTGTGTAAGAGCAGTGTGTGTGTGAGAGCAGTGTGTGTGTGTGTGAGAGCAGTGTGTGTGTGTGAGAGCAGTGTGTGTGTGTGAGAGCAGTGTGTGTGTGTGAGAGCAGTGTGTGTGTGTGTGAGAGCAGTGTGTGTGTGTGAGAGCAGTGTGTGTGTGTGTGAGCAGTGTGTGTGTGTGTGAGCAGTGGGTGTTGT